>CM032432.1:4738210-6015710 GCA_019049465.1 Dryas iulia moderata | reverse complement strand
GACTCTTTCCTTATTGATCTTTTAATATAGGACAAGGGTATTTTGTCATAGTCTCGGGTAGTAATCGTGAGTGCTGCATCTTTTGCCAGTTCGTCGGCACGTTCATTCCCTGTAGTACCAACATGTGCACGTAGCCAAAAAAGTCTGATTTGTCTTCCTTGCGTTTTGAACTTTCGTATATTTTTCTTAACTTCCATAACTAAGGGGTGTCCTGAACTTGGGTTCTTAAGAAGTTCTAATGACGATCTAGAGTCACTTAAGATGTTGACTATTTGCTCGTCACTATCTGCCACAATTTGAGTAGCTCTGAAAAGGGCGTAAAGCTCCGATTGAAAGACCGTGCAGTTAGGATGCAGGCTAAACTTTTCGTTGATGGTTTCTTTCCCTCCTTCCCACATAGATAGGGCAGCACCCACTTTTCCCTCGATTCTGCTACCATCAGTAAAGATCTGAGGGCCCTCGATGTTGTGTAAGGTGATGGTCTCAGGATTCAAGTCCTCCAGCAACTCAAAATCAGTAGTTATCTGCATTGATGGATGTGGTTGGTTAAGGTAATTACTATTTCTTTCAAGTTCTTTTCCTGGTGGGAGGTAACTTTTACAATACCCTTTTTTCGCTCTGTATAGACTGGCGTGCTCTTTAATTCTAATGTCCAACGGTAGTAGACCTGAGATTGCCAACGCAGATGTAAGAGACACTGTTCTGTATGCTCTGCAGATCTTTTGAGCAAAACCTCGCTGGAGCGTATTTAACTGGTCTCGTATCAACTGCTTATCAGTTGAATGGGACCACACACTTGCTGCATAAGTCATTATGGGTTCCACAACTGCCACGTAGATGGTCCTCGTGACTTCTGGATTGAGACCCCACGTCACCCTTGCTGCGCGCGCAAGCTGTTTATATATATTTGCTGCTTTTTTACATTGTGCAGCCACGTGCGATTTGAAGGTGAGTTTGCGATCGATCAATAAGCCCAGGAGTTTGACTTCCTCGACCAGGTTGATAGTGGTCCCCGACATAAGCAAGCAGGGAAGGTCATACTTAGTTTTATTTGTTAGAAGCATTGCTTGAGTCTTATGCGCTCCGAAGTTTAACTTGTTCCGATTTCCCCACTCAACAATTGTCTCCAGCGTGGTATTAATTTTCTGCTCCAGTGTATGTATAGAGTGGTCCGCAAATACTAGCGCCACGTCGTCCGCAAAAGCCTGACAATATACTCCGTCGCTATCCAGCCTCTTTAACAGCGAGTCCAGAATAACGTTCCAAAAGGTGGGTCCACCGATAGAACCTTGGACGCATCCTTTTGTTGTTTCCTTCTCACATGTTTCTCCGGCATAATTAACTACGACCTTTCTATTTGTCAGGTACGAGCAGACCGTTGCGTACAAGTTACGGGGGCACCTCTTTTCTATTAAAGCTATTTTTAGTGCTGGCCACCATGCGTTATCAAACGCACCCTCTATGTCTAATGAGACCAACACCACGATGTTTTTCTCTCCGATTTTTTGGTGAATATGTCCAACTAAGTCATACAGAGCATCCTCTGTGCTGCGCTGGGGAGTGAATCCGTATTGATGGTCACTCAATGTCGGGAGGATGTGCCATTGTATACGTACAATAAGGAGTTTCTCGACAATTTTTCCAAGAATGGGGAGAAGGCCTATAGGTCTAAGGGACTTATGATGGCTGTAGTCCTCTTTTCCTGGCTTACGCAGAATCACAACGTGAGCTATTTTCCAATGCAATGGAAAATACGTTAGCGCTAGGCATTTGTTCGCTAACGCTAAAAATACGTCTGTATTGCTCCTAATTGCCGATATGCATATGTCTGCCGTTAATCCGTCAGGGCCAGGGGCCTTCTTCGGGTTCTGGCTATATAATACTGTATCAAGCTCCGCTGTTGTGAATGGCGGGTCATCCTCAGCGAGATCTTTGTTTAAGTTGTCATTCGTGCGTTCTCGGATTTGTGTATGATCTAGCTGGTCGAGCAACACATTATCATCCGGATAAAATTTTTCAGCAAGAAATTCTGCAGACTTCTGTGGGGTTAAAGTTACACCCTCTGTATCTTTAAGTAAAAGATCTTCCTCTCTCTTGGAAGTGTGCCTTATTACTCTATAGATCTTATCCCACATACTTTCTTTATCCTGAGTCGTGCAGAAATCCTTCCAGCCTTGCGTACTCCTCTTTTCTACCTCGTCCGCATATAACGTTTTGGCTTGTAGGTATTCGTCTATAACGAATTGTCTTCTCGAAGGAGCGGCATTCCTAATACGCCTTTTTTTTCTTAGAGAGTCGTTCTTAAGCTCTTCTAGTTCAGATGACCACCATGAAGGTACTGGGTTCCCATCCCTGTGTTTGAGCTTGGGTATAGTTTCCTCACATGCATTATACATAGCATCCGTATATGAGGATATGATCGAATCTAACTGGGCTGGTGTTTCCATTCTCCTTATGGAGTTGAGATTTATACCTCTTTCCACCAACTGGCTCTTGAAAAGTGCTGAAAATTCCGACCACTTTGCCTTTTTAGTGTTATATCTACGTGTAGTGTTCGCTTTCAGGGATTCCAGGCATCTACCTAGACGCAGACTGAAGGTTATAGCATTATGATCAGATGATATGAGACATCTCTTCACTTCCCAATCGTGGATTTTGCCTAGCAACGACTGGCTGCACGCTGTAACGTCTATGACGCTTGTGCACATCCTGCCGTTTCGGAACGTTTCGAACGTTGGTGTATCACCTGTGTTAAGGAGATGAAAGTCCATTTCATTTAGGAAAGCACTGTACTCTCTCCCTCTTTCATCCTCCTTACTACTTCCCCACCACAGGCTCCGGGCGTTTACGTCGCCAGCTACTATTATATTTTTTGTGTTAAGCTTCTCGCACGCGTGCCTAATCCTATTTAAATATGGATGGATATCTTTGTCCCCCTCCAGATATATGGATACTACTCCAAAAGTTAGCTTCCCAGCAACTACCGTAATCGCAACTTCCGTCTCAGTAACCAGCTGCGGGTCATGCATGATCCTCAACTGGTTCCCCAAGACGATGATCGCGGCCTTTACCGGTAACTGTCTATTTGTAGTACATTGTATCACACGGGTTCCAGGATGCTCTTTCAAGATACCACTTTTCCCTACATAAGGTTCTTGTACTAGAGCCAATTCAAGGCCTGTGGCCTTTGCGGCTTGTAGCAGTTCCAGTGTTGCTATCCTAGATCTATGCAGATTTACTTGAATGAATCGCAGATTTCGATTTTGGCCATTCAGGATTTGGGAGACTGTGTGTTCATTTTCCTCGGGGCCCTTAGCAGTATGCTATCTTTGATCTTGCGATAGCGTCCCACTTAACACGCTCATTGCACTCCATGCTGAATGCATTGTGTTCCAGATTTATATCCTTGTTTTTGACCTCAGCACAGTTGATACATGTAGGTGGCTTACCTTCTATCCTTTTGTTACATTTATCCCAAGAGTGGACGCCACCACAATAACTACAGAGATCGTTTTTCTCTTGGCAGACCTTTCTGGTGTGTCCGAAGCCCAGACACTTAGTACACTGTACCAGTGGAGAGTGATCAGCCACAGGCCTTCTTTGTAGGCCTATATATATTTTTCCTGCCTCTATAAATCTTTGATATAAATTTGGTGATAACTCTATTATAGGATGACACTCATGGGGATTTCTGGCCCTTTTTCTATATTTTACCTTCAGTGTGCTCTCTTTTGTATCTATACCGTTCAAAATAGACATCTTTTGAACAAGGATGTTCTCTACAATCTCCGCATCCTTTAGATACGAAAGCACATCCCTGATTATAATCTGTGGGTTCCCGGCCTTTGCAACCTCCGCTCTCAGATTTTTGTCCATCCTGACTCTTTTATGCACTAGATCTAGATCTTCTCTAGTGCCGCAGCGGATTATAACTTTTTGGTTACGACCCTTTCTCACCTGATCCACTCTGGCCCCAGTTGATTTAGTGTCTAGAGCGTCCCTGATCCTCTCGATCACCTTATCACCGGTGTTTTTCGGATCGGTGGATGATATAATCAAGGTATGATTCGGTTTCAGTGGTGGAGGCTTCATTGCTGCTTTGGCGTATGATACCGATGATGATTTCGTATTCATCGCTTGAGATATTTCTTTATCAAGTGTTACACCTGCAGGCAGTAGAGAAGGTTTCTCTTGTCTCAGCGTCTTCAGTTCAGACGTGACTGCTTCGAGTCCCTCCGTTATTGGCTGCAGGTGTTCTTTTATAGCGAGAGGAGGCAGGGGAGGGAAAGGTTCTCATTTCACACACCTCCCTTCGAACACTCGTTTTTCTCGTCATAACATTTTTCCTCAGCTCACTGACGACTCTGCTATGTTCAAGAAAGCAATAATCGAAAAAGTTTAAGCAGTTAATGTTTCTTATCAATTGTCCTAAAAAAAGTATGGTATTGTATTTTGAGTGGCAACAAGCAAACCCATCTAATACAAGTTTTTCAAAAATTAACAGCGCAAACCTCTATAATAAATAATTTAAAATGTGGTCGAAAAGTGTGATAGATCGATAAACATTTCGAACACCTTATCAAATTGTTTGTTCGTGATTATATTTAATTTGACGGAGAAAGAAGAATGTAGAAGAAGCTAAGTGTTAATACAATTGGGTAAGAACTATGCAGTGCACACATAGAAACTCATTGATCCCGTACCGATACGGTATATCTAGAGAAAGTGAAGATATGTCACCTCAGTATCTTATAAAATGTATTAATTACTTCATTTGTAATAATAGCATACTGTACCTAATGTGAAAGTAATTAAAATTGGCGTAATTTACTTATGATATTAAGTTAATTCGATACGGATCCAGCCATAACATGTATATTTTACTTTATTATTGTTCATTTAATATTTTAATCGTTAACTGAGTTATAAATAGAACACTATGATTGATTAAGATAAAATTTTGATTTAAAAAATAAAAGAAGTCTTATGTTTCACCCCAAGTTAAGCGGTCTTCGGAGCAAAAATTAATAATATTTCATCGATAAATTGCAAGTGGATCCCATCCCCCATTTGCAATATGTCGCCGAGATACTTTCATTAATTTAAAAAAATGCGACATTGAGTTACATATATTTTGGAAATCAGTGACTCTTTCTTAGTGTTTTGTGCTGTACCTCACCATGGTCGTTTATTTACTATCACAGTATATCTAAAAATCATACACACAATCTTTATTTCAGCTTAAACGTTAAGTTAAATATAGTTCCAAAAAATTAAAAATGATTTGTATTTATATGCTTTATTTTAATATTGACAACTAACAATAGTTACGCTGCCAACTATAAAAATATCAAACAAATATAAATTTTCATTTTAAAGTCAAAAAGGTCAAAATTGTGTACTCGGAAGTGATAAGATTACTAAGTGTTATTAATATGACTTAGTCATGAAATCTCATATTGATATCATCATGCCTTTCTCTTTGCGTCTCATGATGATCCCCAGATACTCGGGCGCCGGCAGACGTTCCGGCTTCATCATGTTTGCCAGGTGAGTGTGGTCCAGAGGAAGCGGGTTGTACTAAGCGCCCCATTAAACTAGCGCTTTTGTCTTTCCGAGGACGCGTCCATTCATGGGATAGCACACGGTCTAACGTCAATCGAAGAGTTATATCAGGTTCAAGAATATGCCTCACTATAGACTTTGCAGCTGCTGTAACGGTATCTCTTATCCTTGACCGAAATACCCAATTTCTTGACATCTGGTCTTTAAGTAGTTTTCGGAGATTAGAGTCATCAAATGGCATCGACGCGTTCAACATAATAAATAGTATAATACCGAGTGACCATACGTCAGCTAGTTTTGGATTATAAGGTGTTCCGCTTACTACTTCTGGCGCAGCATATGCAGCTGATCCACAATAAGTTTGACTTAGCACGCGTCGACTTTCACTGTCAGTACAAAATCTTGCAAATCCAAAATCGGCCAGTTTTACATTGAATCTTCTTGATAACAAAATATTTTCACATTTAAGATCCCGATGCGCTATGTTTTTGCTGTGCAGATATTGCAAACCACTTGCCATTTGTCGAAACCATAATTTAGCTTGATTTTCTGGGACGACACCATTTCGCTTAATAAAATCTAACAAATCTCCATTATCAGCATAGCGCATAAATATAAACACTCTCGGCCCTCGCTGTAGTATACTGTGAACTTGAATTATATGTGGATTTTCAATTTTAGTTAATATATCTAATTCACGAGGAAAAAATTTTTCTAAAAAATCTCTTGGAGCTTTTTCCTTGTCAAATATCTTACAAGCAAGATGCATGCGTTTGGGACTGGATGCATCACAATACTCTGCTAAATGAACTGTTGCATAAGATCCTTGTCCTATTTTTTTCCCTATTAAATATCCTCGTTGTTCCAAGGCGTTGACCTCGGAGCTTCGAGGGCTGAGGCGCTCAGCCATGGAGCTCTAACAACTTTATTCTAACCCGTTTAGGATACATTGGACATCTCACGATCCCCGTTATGTATGATATTTATTGGCTTGCTCTTGTCAAATAGTTGAATATATATTTAATGTTTTCTACTCACCTCTCATGAAAGAGGATAGAAATAAAAATATTCGTTAAATGCACGCACAAAATTTCATATAAATATTAAGACATCACAAAGAATTTGGACATAAAAAACGCTTTTTCAAGTAATTAAAACTTCTAAAAAGACGTTTAATCTACATTAATCATTTTTTCCTTTGTTTCTAAAATCAAAACTATAATTTTCAAACCGGCCTATACTTGTATATGATAATTAGAAAATATAATGTATAAGAATACGACAAAACTAATATGACATTAAGCAAAATAAACAAAATATAAAAATTAAGAAATATTTTAATAAGAATAAATTGAAAGAAAACAAAAATAAATTACACATTATGTATATTTAAATGGCATGTAGCTATAGTTGCAACTGTATCATTACTTACTCTATAACGACCTCTGGTGTAAATATTACTTATAAAGTATTATAATATAAACTTTTTGTTTAATATTTTAGTCTGAACAAGTCTGTCTATCATATCCGTTGTTATTTAAAGTTAACTTCTGAACGGATTAACGGATATCAAAGACGAAAATTTACACCCATACCAAATTGTACACCCCGCTAGAAGAATACATAAAATTTAAGAATACAATAATTTATTAGTATTTTAAGTAACAAATATTACTTCGATTCCAATAAGTCGGTTGACTGGAAGAGATCGCTGCTAGTGATAAGGCCGCCTTTTCACACAATTTAAGTTCTATTTAAGATTTTCATAATATGTATAATTAATTTTAGTGTGAAATAAAGAGTGTTTATGTTAAATATTGTTAATTACATAGTAGGTATACTTACATAAATATTTTGTTGCACATTCGTAATACTTTTATTGTGGTGACGTTTCAACCGCAAACAGGCAAACATCAACTTTAACAGAATAATTTTTAAAAAACTGCTCCTAAACTAAATCTCCCATTTTGCAACTCTCTTACCAACATTTTTTTCTACGTTCCCGTTCCTCTTCCGTAGAAGTACTTCTTCTATTTATTATTTTTTATTTATTTATCGTAATATAAGTAGAAAGTAACATAATAAATTATTGTCTGGTGAAAATATAGTTAGTTTTTTGACCAAGCTATATACTACACGAACATATTAAAAATAAAACTCAAAATGTCTGTCTTCTAACATGAAATTGTTAATACTAAAGCCACCAATCATTTAATTTATTTCGCTTATTATATAGAACAACGCATGATTTCAAATTCACAGGTTGAAACATATTATTATTTATATATTCTTCTTAAGTGAGTTCGATTCATTGCCTAGACATTTTTAAATTTAAAGTATAGTTAAGAATATATTTTAGCTGCGCGTAACGAACCCCTTATTGGTCAAAAATGTGTTTCGTTGTGGTTTAACTCTTCCTAGGCTATTTGTAGTAGATCTCGAGCACAACGAGAAGTAGAGCACAGTGTCTTGTATGCTGTCAAGTTTTTTGGTGATAATTGCGATTGTAATTTTTGAATAAATGGTAATTAAATGGTCAAAAATTGCCCATAGACTGAGGCTTCGGAACGTTTTGAAATTGCACGCGCGCCCACTTGACATGACGCCGCCTAGCCGCGTGAGCAAGTAAATTTGAAAAATTCAAACATTCAATTTACTTTATCTCACTGCTACTTTTAGTCAATTAGCATTAAATATATAGTTGGCTCACCTCTTCCCGCCAAGCAGACCAAAGAGGCGGTTCCTAGTTTTTAAAATAATAAATAATCTATTTATTTATAATTACAGTATAGAAAATAATTTACTAACATCCGTCCATTAAATTTCTTTGTAGAAAGTGCTCTTTTATTCTTGCGGGGTAGGGCTGTACCGATCTCTGCCAGTTTTGCGTAGTAAGGTTGCAACATTACATCAACCGGGCGGACCATAGAGGCGGTCATACATACGAGTGTCCGTCCCGGTGTTGTGTATGCCCACTTGCCCAGCATCCGAAACGACGGGAAGTGGAGGAAACCACAAATAGGTGCTACTTTTTAATTTCCAGAAAGGCCGTGATTTATGAATATACCATATATTTAAATGTACATTTAAGGTACAATCTTTTTTTTCATGACCTTTTTACCAAGGCTTATTTAATTATTAGGCTATCTGCCTCAGGGCTTATTCCAAAGCCGTTATTGTAGAATGTCTAATTTTAAAAATAGATATTCCAGTTTTTAATAGAAAAATCAGAATAAATAAGGTGAATGTTAAATTAAAAAAATTAAACATTTTTTATTAATATGTCCTAGCAAATTTATTTTTATTTACTTTGCTTTGCGTACAGTTATTTGATAATGGTGATGATGACATTTGACAGTGACAGATATCAAAAATTAACAAACTAAACTATTATGTTATACTCAATTGATACTCGATAGTTATTATTTTTAGGTTTATTGTAGGATAAATAATAAATCAAGCATTTAAAAAGAGTTGCTTGTTTACATTCACGTATTTGCTGCAACCGTAGATTCCAACTAATAATTCTGCTATTGAAATAGGAGGCGTACCTTGCCCATACTTAGTATAATTTATATTTCTTTTCAATCAAATCTTTTTTTTTTCAAGATGATGAACCAATATATAAAAGAATTGGAGCAGGTAAATTTGTATAACTCAAGTGTCTGTGTATGTTTTCTTACAAATATTTTTATTAAAACGCTAAATTTCAGGATCCTTTCGATCCTGATGAGTTTGTAGAAAGAATGGTGCGACGTAGTATGCAAGAGAGCCGCTTACAGGATGATCAATTTGATCCAGAAATGATACACGACATATTCACTCAAGCCATACAAGATTTAAAGGTTGGGTGGAATACATTTTAAATCGCAAATATTATATTCTAAATAAAACCAACATAATATTTCTTCAAATTTTACTTACTTTTTCTGTTACTTAATAAATAATGCTTAACAGGTGCTTCAAGAAAGGCAAGAAAGGAAATGTGCTAGATTGGAACAGGCAGTGCAAGAGGAAGAAAAATTATATATGGCTAAACTTGCTGAAATAATGGACCAGCATTCTGTAAGTTTTTATATTTTACAATACTTGCAAAACTTAAAACACAACACAGAAATTAAAATTTTGTACATGTTTTATTTTATTAACATAAACATACATTTCTACTATAAAATATAATTTATGTACTTTATATAAATATTTCAGCACTGTGTCAATGTATTCAGTTCTCTGGATGAAAGGATGTCTCGGTGTGGTGGAAGAGCCTTAGATGTAGGTGAAAAACTTGGTGCTGCTAGGGCTCCAAGAGCAAGAGCAGCTGCTGCTAGGGATCTGCTATCACATCTTGCTAATTTTCTTAGCCCTGGGCCTATCCTAACTGAATTATTTAACGATCCTAATAAGGTAAATGTAGATATGGTTTAATTATTTTCAATTAATTCAATAGATAACTCAAGAATTATTGAGAAACACATTTAATTTTTATTATGCTCTATTTAAGTTGAATGAAGCAGCAGATGTCATACAAAAACTATATACAATTTCCCAAGAGCTACCACCAGATAAGTTTGATGTTGCTAGAAAGAAAATAGAGGCTAAATATGATGAAATTGAAAGAAATCTCATAGAAGAGTTTGTAAAAGCCCAAAATCAGGGTAATATAAATAAAATGAAGGATATTGCTAACATAATGACAAATTTCAAGGGATATTCACAATGTGTAGATGCTTATATAGAAACAAGCCAAATGGTAAGTAAACATTTGAATATTTTTGTTAGTTCATTCTTGGAAGTCTCTTGTTACTCACATACTTATAAGAATAAGAATAAGATTTAAAAAAAAAAGTAAAAAATTCAATATACTCAAACTAGCACCTTGTAGAAGCACTCTATAATCACTAACTAACTACATTGAAATTCTTGTACATTTATTACATTTCACTTTTAATAAATTCACATTATTTGCACCTGCTTCCTTATATTAAGATCTATATAATTTTTTTTAAAAAAAGTATTTGTGTAACATTGATTCCGTTTTTAAGAAATTACATAGATGGAACAACAAGTATTTTGGCACAGTTAATTTAAGTTTAAGTAAAGGAGAAGTGGAGAAAGTCAATATGTTTTATAACAATACACTGAAATACATATTATAAAAAAATAATTGTTGCATACACTATCATATGTTTGACTGACATGTTTTATATATATAAAAAGGTTCACTATGTTTCTAAAATGTCTAATTTATATTCCAGAACACTTTACTCGGCAAAGATATATTTTCAGCAGTATTTCCTCTGTGTAAAAAGAATTACACAATAATAAGTAGTGTGTTCCCTAACCCAGACCAAGTAATGAGCAAGTTTGTGTTGAATATATTTCATTTGAAGCTTCAGAAATATATACAAACAAAACTTGCTGATAAAAATGATTTGGAAAAGTATTTGCGTAACTTATATGATATGTACACTAGGTGAGTAATGATAATATTAAGTTTTAAATTTGTGGAACATTTTTAGTAACTATAGAAATGATTATTACATTTTTAGTAATTAGCGATCACTCTGCCATAGTGTGACAACATCTAAGTGTATATGTAGTGATTACGAGTTTGGTTGTCACTCAGGTAAATGATTATTTTTTAAAATATTTTAAATATTTCATATCTGGTGACAGGACAAAGAGCAGTGTTAAATTCCACCACTCAATGTAATATATTTTTTTTATCTGATAGGAAGTAGAGATTGAAATATCTTGACACTAGCTTCGCCCTGCTCACATTGTTTGCCGAAAAAGAGTAAAGTTGCAAAATTTTTAAACTGTGCAAAATATGGAAAAAATAGCAATATATAAAAGACACTCTATTTACACTACATATAACCATAAAAAGAGAAAGAGTTCCATAAAAAGAAAAAATTAAAATTGAAAATTATTTTGTTCTAACATTAAATAATTTTAAAATTTTAGAGGCTGTTTTAGAGCAGTTGGCGTCCGACAGTAATTGCTATGGTTGCGGATTCGATTACTATAAGGGAGAATGATTATGTTTTTGTTATCATTTCTCCACTCTGGCACCTAAGACAAAGTGCGCCAATAATAGCGGCCATTTAATACGCCATATTTAGATTTCTGCCGAATTGTGGAGACCAGAGTGTCTTGACACACGATTTTCTGACTACTCTGCTATGCAGAAAAGCGTGAAACTGCTTTATTTTTTCATGGAAGAATTTTAAATTCATTCGCTATTTTTGTTTCAATTATATTCCAGTACACACAGAGTATGTGACGAGCTAGTTTTGGCTAACCTGGTGTCTGCAGATGGGAACACATCTACAGGAGATCTACGAAGAGAAGCTCTTATTAATGGTGCAATGGCGGGTGCAACAGATGGCTATCCCGCTTTAGAAATAAGACGCTTAAAAAACGTCCTGTCTAATGCTTTAAATGCATATTATAATGAAAAACAACATATCAAAAAGCAGATACAAGGAGGAGGGTAATTTGATAATTTTATAGTAATAATATTAATATACGTAGCTGTGGCGCAGTAAGTCAGCGTCAGTGCAACTCTACACGCGGAGTTAGTTGAGCCGTTACTCAACACTACATTCAATCTGTCACTCAACATTGTGTCTGATTCTGAACGGAATCTGGAAAAGTGAGTGTATTGGCACTTTGTCCTCTCTAAATATGCTGCTATGAATTAAAAATAAATTAAGAGGATGAGAAAGAAAATTTAACAAACTTTCATTCCTTTACTGTACCATTAATGTGGCGAGAGAGACAAAAATTATTTTACTGTTTTGACATTAGGTTCTCTCTGACTATCCTGCTATGTAGAAATATAGTGAAGCTGCAAAAACAACACAATTTTTCAAATAAGTCCAACAGCAACAAGTTGGTCAAAATTGTGTATTATTTTAATAATTTATATCCTATAATTAAAATTTGAGTATATAAAACTTAGGTCTATAATAACATGGAAAAGCCTTTATAATTTCATTTTATTTTCAATAATTTCAGTTTTCAAGAGCTTAGACGTGACTTACAAGCTGTTATTGGTACCCGAGCGAATATAAATATAGCCCAAATAGAAAACTATGGAGGTGAAACATTTCTTAGTGAACAGCTTGTTCAGAAATTGTTGAATGAAGCTAAAACATCCTTCACCAGATGTAGAACTGTAAGTATCGATTATAATAAATCATGTTAAAAAATGGAACAGACCATAAGTCTATAGAGTAATAAAATAGAATAAAAATAAAAACATCTTTAAAGTGTTATTTGCACACATAACATGTAAAACACCTTTTTACACTTTCTGTGTATAAAAAAGAAGAGAGATTCTTTGGGTAGCAGAAATTTGTAAAAATCTCTCTACAGAGATGCTAACAACATAAATAAGTTGTAATAAAGCGTATAAGAATTTCGACACAGCGGCTAGTAGAACGCATGGGTCAGCGGTTAAAACGTCTGAACAGTATTCAGGAGGCGCGGGTTCGAATCCCGCTGCGTTCAAATTTTTATACGTTTTCTTTAAATGTCTTTTTCAATTTTCCTAAGTGTGGAATAACACTTTAAAAATGTTTAAAAGAAAGTGTATAAAAATTTGAACCCGCACCCCTTGGAAACCGTCCAAGCATTATGACGGCCTGGTTATATATTCCTGACTCATTCCAATCTTCCTATAATTACATACTAGTTAGCAACAGGGACTTCCTTACTTTGACAATTCATAACCACCATCTTGTTGAAGCTAATATGAATAAAAGGGACTAATATGTCCCTTTCTGGCATCAAAGTATTTATTTTTATCCCTTGATTAAAAAAAACGAGATGTTTATAGTTTTCTTAATATAAGTAATGATTTGAATGATTTTAAAATAATTACGATTAAATTTTATAGTAAGGCTGTCATGGCGCAGTGGAACAGCGTACGACTGTAAACCGATGGTTGTGGGTTCGATTCCCACTCGGGGCATGATTATATTTAAATTTTCATTTCTTCGCTCTGGTACTGCAGACAAATCACGGCGTTAAGTTCCGCCACTCAACATGCAATTTCTCTATTTCGGTGAACGTAGTGTCTTGACGCTAGGTCGCCGCTACCTTGCTACACGGAAAAAGCGTGAAGCGGTTTTGTTATTAATTTTAATTTTAAAATGTTAAAAATTAAAGTTTATATAATTTTGACAGCTATGTACACCAAATGAATTACCTGGTACAACACTTGCCCTGTTGGATACCCTTATTCACCACTTGCTGGTTGAGCATGTGGACTACGCTTTGGATCTTGGCCTGCAATCAATTCCCATTGCTGAGAATAAGTCTCCACCCCAGGTATAATACATTCTTATATGAATTTATTTGTTACTAAAAATCTAAAATGCTGTGCTGGTACCGACGCTGCTACACGGCAGTGAAACGTGGGTATTGCAGAAGAAGAATGAAAGAAAGATGAATGCTGTTTAGATGAGATCTCTTCGAAAGATGTGCGGAGTGAGCTTAGCTGACCGAATCCGCAATGAAGAGATACACAGAATGGCAGGTATTAGCGAGAACGTCATAGTAAGAATGAAGATGGGCGTGCTCAGGTGGTTTGGGCACGTCGAGAGGATGAGTGATGGAAGAATGGTAAGAAAGATTTATGAAGCAAAGGTGAGTGGTAATAGAGGCAGGGGGAGACCTCGGTTGACCTTCGAAGACACAGTATCGATGATACTGGAGGAAGGTCACGTAAAAAATGCATGAGGACCCCCCGGAGGGCGTGTATGAAGAGGTTGATGACTGTGGACGAGGCGAAAGAAGTATGCAGGGACCGTAGCGTTTGGCGCTCCGTTCTCTCTGTCTACCCCGCAAGGGATACAGCGTGAAGCTAAAAAAAAAAAAAAAAATTAAAAATCTATCTAGCAGTATCTAAATATCATTTTATAATGCAAACTTTCATTTTATGAAATTGAGTTATCTTTTTAATTTTTCGAATATTTTATCTGTTGAAATTAATAAATTTCGCCTTCAAGGCGCTATGTGTCGGAAGTCAGGCAGAAAGAAGAGAATGTAGTGTTTTATCACTAAGTTCTTTTCTGTTTATTCTATCTATATGTATCTAATGCTAAACTAGGTCCAATTTTACATAAGAGATTTGCTTCTTTTTCTTGCAGATATACTTCTTTGACACGGTGAATCAAGCAAATAAAATAGTGAAGATGTTTGGAGAACATTTTCAAGAATCAGTGCTGCCATGTATGAGGTATAGTTTATTTTTATTTCATTTTTTCTTAACTTCACGCTGTTAACTGCCTAGCAGTGTAGAGAGAAAAACCTCAGTAACACGGCACTCCGTTTTCCACTTGCTTTTATCACCGTGTTTTGCCTTTTCACCAGAGCAGATAAACAAAAACAAATTAAATATGATCATTTTCCTAAATGGGCATCAAACCCACTACCAACTCGTATACAGTAAAGATACTATCACACTGTGTCACGATAACATCAACGGTTATTTGTTGACTATCTAATACTAATGGTCATATGTATGGACTGTCCTGACACTGGGTTCTCTTTGGCCACCTGAAAAAAGGGTAAAGCTTGTAACTTTTTAAAGTGTTATTTATACACATACTTAGGAAATTGAGTAAGACATTTTTAGAAAACATACAAAAATTTGAATGCAGTGAACAAAGTTGTTTTAGTTAGCATCTCTGTAGAGAGATTTTATAAATGTCTGCAGACATAGCATTAATAACATAGCTCTTGCAAGAGATAATGTTATTTATTAAATTCTTAATTAAGTGTAAAGCTGTAAAAAAATCCATATGATATTATTAATTAACAGTAAGCAAGGGGAGTGTGTACAAAGAAAGAACTCTATAATGGAGCAGCTAGAGAACAAATTAGACGCCGGTCTCGAACGGGCTATATCCGCAGTTGTAGGTTGGGTCAAGCTGCATTTACAGACCGAGCAGAAGAAAACCGATTTCAAACCTGAAGGAGATATTGACACTTTGGCGTCACCTGTAAGTATTATATAAATTTTATAAAAATATTAATCGATATGATTTTTTTCAACGCTCTGTATAAAAATAAAATATTTTTCACTTTATAATAATAATGTAGAAAATAAGTTATACAACATAAAATAAAAAGAAAGTGCAACAATAAAAAAAAACAAAACCTTTATATATAACACTTCATTAAAAACAGTATATTTTATATACAAGAACTCCAAAAAAAACTAAAAACTAAACATTAACATAAAAAAAAAATAGTACACAATATAATGATTACCAAAAGAGAATTTACAATCACTTTGTACCATGATGGCTTTAATTACTAATTATTTTTAATTTTTAGGCATGTGTGGCAGTGGTGTCTTATTTAAACACTGTAATGGACAAGATTAATACGGAATTAGAGGGCGATAACTTAAACGCGGTGTCGTTGGAGCTCGCCGTGCGCCTGCATCGTGTTATATACGAACATTTGCAGAATTTCCAGTTCAATTCCGCTGGTGAGTCTATTATTATATATTATCTCACATTGAAGTGATGTGAGTGAAGAATATATAAAAAAATGATAGCCGAATACAAAAAAAACACTCTCGCCTCGTTTGCACCAGAGTTAAGCATAAGGTTGAGTTGAATTTTCCTTACCCATTCTACAAAAATACAAAAGACACAAGAAAGTCGTCTCTAAAAGGAAACTTACATTTTTTCATTGATGACAGGATAGCCAAAGCAAACTAAATGTCGAGACACTCCGTCCTCTCTGTTAAGTGGCGGAACTCAACGCCGCGCTTTGTCTTGTACCAGAGCGAAGAAATTAAAATAATTTAAATATCATTATTTTTTGCAAGTGGGAATAAAACCCACAAACAATCTATTTCTTATCTTCAATTGTGAAGCTAATGTCAGATTTCTATTTCAGCAATTATCTATTTTCCCAAAATCTGTGTGTGCTTAACACTATGCAGAATAGAAGAGTGAAGCTGTTAAGAATTAAAAAAATGTCTAAAATAATTCCTAAGCGTTATCCTATTATCGAGGCGCTATGATAGCGATATGCGACGTCAAAGAGGGCGCGCGGTCCCCCCGCCCGCGCCCGCGCCCCCTCTCGCGCCTTACATACATATATACACTGTAAACAAAAAAATATATAAAATCTAAATTCACAAGCCTTTTGTCCACTGTCCAGGCGCAATGATAGCGATATGCGACGTGAAGGAGTACAGGTCGGCGGTGTGCGGGCGGGCGGGGCGGTCGCGCGCGGAGCCGCCGCCCGCGCCCGCGCACGCGCTGTTCGACGCGCTGCACGCGCTCTGCAACCTGCTGCTGGTGAAGCCGGAGAACCTGCACCAGGTGTGCGAGGGGGAGACTTTGGTACGGTGGATTTTGTTTATTTTTAGTATTATTTTGTTTTTAGATTAGCAGGGGAGAGAAAGAGATTAGTGTTAAGACACTCCGTTGCTTAATCTTCCCGAGAGAGAGACTTTGGTATGGCCACTTACAGGTATTGTCAGACTAAGACTTGATCTGTCTTTTCACATTAGCAGGGTAGCTAAAGAAACATTAGTGTTAAGATACATGTATTTTCATTCTTAGTGTCTTTTCTGATAAGCAGGGAGAGAAATTAGTGTTCCGTGCTTCTTTTTGAAGATATTACATAATATTATGTGTTAAGTGCTGAAATTTTAAGCTGCGCTCTGTCTTAAAGCGGTGAAATTAAAGATTCGCCGCGTGAACTAATTTGAAAAATAAGTAGTATGCTTAACCTTGGATTATCAACTATATTTATGCCAAATTTCATTACAAATTGATGGTTATTGAAAAAATAAGTAGTCTATGTTTGACCCTGGATTTTTTATTATTTCCATTCTAAATTTCATCTAAATCGGACCTTTCGGACATGTTTCATTTATCTTCGAAACATAATTGTCTAAAGAGTCGGGAGTTTTATAAAATTTCAATTACCAACTTAATTTTCTTATATAAATTAATACTATGTTAATAAAAACTATATTAATAAGGAATTATTCTTAATCTGTTATTACTGCTAATTGTTTACACATTGAACTATAAAAACATTCAAGGTCAGGAATATTTTAAGGTTAAGGATATTTGTGCGTGGTAGGCATCACTAATATGGGAATGACACAACCGCTTCTATATATGTATAGTACCCGGCAACAAATAATGCACATCGATGCTTAGAATGAAACAGCGGGTCAGTTTAGGTTTCGTAGAGCGCTGTTTTGGTCACTCAGTTGATATGTGACGTTTCTCACAGGATTGTCAGTCTTTGTACAGATACGGTAGAGTACAGTCGGTTTCAGGTTCTATTATTTTTAGAGTAGAGTTATTTATAGAGTTGTTACTGCCCCCAAAATTTTATTTTTAATTACATCTTTGATAAAAAGAGGAAAAGTTTTGCACGGTCAGTCACGTAAAATTACGTACAATGCAAAAAAAACAAGCTATTAAGCCTACAAATAACAGAATTAATTGAGATTTATTTACACATAAAATAAATATGAATATTATAATGGGTCTCGATTAGTTCCAATTTCTCTTTATATTTAACCACCTTAAAAAAAGGTGGAGGTAGTCCACTGGTTTAGTTTTTTTTCATTTTCAAGCGTCAAATTTAATTATTAAATAAAAGGAATCGGCTTCATTGAAGTTGACAACTATTATTATCGCTTTAACAGCTTTTAATAGATACCGGACTGTTATTATTTTAGCGACAGAGACGACGCTCTACGATGACGAAACTGACCGATTGTTTCAATCTAAGTAACGATGTGCTTTGTTTATTGCCGGGTACTATATAATATGTACGTACTTAAATACAAATTTGTACGTTTGTATACCTGTCAATTTCTTTGGCATGCCCTAGAGCAGCCTAAACGACTGGAAGGATTTGTTTGACATATAAATCGTCGTTAAATTCGTGAGAATTGTTATAGTAAAATTGCTATTTAATTTTTTTTTCTTAACTTAGCAAAATGCAAGATTGAAAAAAAATTATTTAAAGAGACGTTTTCTTTGATTTAATCATAATTGTTCTTATTACAATTATAGTAATATACTAGTATTTATTACTAGCATAGTTTCACTGTTAATGCGATGGTTGTAAATTTGATCCTCTCCCGGAGGAATATAATAATTTTCATCTGCCTTCTCCGGTATAACGAAGTGCGGCGTTAAGTTTCTACCACTGTTCACACAATGTCTAATATTTTTGTAGAAATTGCAGAACTGATTGTCTTAACGCTAGGCTCTCTCTGCCTATGCAGGATAGGAACTGAAGAAAAATAATATATATTAAAGTAAGAGAATTTAAGGTGCCACGAAATCCATTGCAAGCGCATCTATCTAGTCCAGCTAATTGGGCGTTCACCAATCAATTATTTTTTAAGTAGATCAACAACAGCTTTATTCTTAGTTAAGATCGTGATCGTGAACACTTTGGCGAAAGAAACTAACTAAACGTTCTCTTTTTAAATTCAACTTCAACTGCTATCCCAATACTAACTCTACGAACTAAAGGCAGTCCATTCTACCTTTGAAGAAAAATAAATTATATTAAGCGTATAAAAATTTCGACGCAGCCGGATGTACAACGCATGGCTTAGCGGTCAGAGCGCTTGAACAGTTTCCAAAAGACGGGGGTTCAAATCCCGCTGCTTTCAAGTTTTTCTACATTCCCTAAATATTTTCATTCAAAATTGTTTAACGTATCTTAAATGATCTAGTCTAGCCTATAATCTAGTTTTTTATAGATAATTTAACACCCACGCCAAGTAAACTATGAATCGTCATCACATAGTTTTGATCTTCCCATTGTTTCACAATGGCATTTATGCGTACTGACCGCGACTATGATGGCGTAACGTGGTCTAAACTTTCAATAAATTAATTAAACATGCACATTGTTTGTCTGTCGTATACATTCTGACTCATTCGCGGGCGGCGTGCCCCTAATTAATTGTTGTGGTTTTGTTAAGCCGTTCCTAAAATAACAAGTCTTGGTATCCTTTTCTTAAATGATTTTTTTTTTTCAAATAAATTCTATTGAAAATAGTTTATCGTTAGTTAAAGTATGTAAGGCCGTCGTGGTATAGTGTGACAACGTCTAACTGTAAGCGTGATTGTTATGGGTTCGATTTCCACTCGGGTGGATGATTATATTTTCATTTTTTTTTTATTTCTTCGCTCTGGTACCTAAACTCAGTGCTCCGCTCAACACGCAATTTCTCTAGTTTGGGCGGAAAGTGGAGGACAGTGTCTTACATTAGATCCTCTTTAACTACCTCGCTTTGCGAAAAAACGTTATCTACAATTTTATTACTTTTTTTTATTTGAGAAGTAAAATACATTAGTTTATTAAACTATTGCATGTTTTTTTTGCTTTAAAATATCCTAAAATATATTCACAGTTGTTGTTTTTGAAGATACGCTTATATCAACATTATTTATATATCATGGTATATGTATGTATGCGTACGGCATAAATACAGCATGAAAAATAAGACCATCTTGGTGTATTGGGATAGCATCTGATATAATGGTTGTGCATTCCATTCCTTCGAGGAGGTAATTTTATTTATCTTCATGTCATATGAAGATAAATAAACTTTAGTAAGATACAGACGAGAACAGTGTTAAATTCCGCCATTTGTTTATTTATTTATTATGAACCATCAGTGATAATTACATTATACGAGTACATGAAAAAGTGTAACACAGGATGAAAACTTAAAGCTAAATGCATTATCGTTGAAGATGGATATAGCATGCACTAGTATACATTTTTTTTTTTGTTTTAATTCACATATATGAGTCGCAATTTACAATTAATTAAAATTATAGATTTATACAAAGTAAGGAACGAAAAACAATGTCAAATAATATAATGTCAAATGATACGTAACTAATCTAAAAAAAAAAAACGATTATAAACAGACACGAAACAGAAATATTCTTCATTATAGTATTATAATACATGTTATTAATGATTATTGAAATAAATATTACATTTTATTAAGCATTATATTTTATTTTAATTCAAATTCTAAAAATTAGCTCAACTGTATTTATTTTAGCATTAAATTATTAATTTAACAGAATTTAAGAAATATATAGTATAATTATTCATTCAAAATTTTAAAAATACTTTGAAATGTAATTATCGAGTCAAAATTTTAAAAATACTTTGAAATGTAATTATTGAGTCAAAATTTGAAAATATATTTTAAATTTGTATTTGGACAATGAATCTATAAATGGGTCTAAAATGTCCTTAAAGTCATTTAATAATTTTGATAGTCGTGAAACCGGTGAGTTCATACCCAAGACTGTTCTTCTGAGAGGTCTTACAAGAGGAGCAATTGGTTTGCGTGGATACCGCGACGGAACACTAAACTTAAATTTTGACGTCATATCTGGGTTATCGCTTAAGTTGTTAAAACATTTGTATAAATAACACTAGATCTAGCAGGTCCCATCTTTTGTTCAGAGTATGCATTTCGAAATATTGCCATCTCTCCCAAAATACCTCGAATTCTGGTGGAAAACGTAGAAGAATTTTGTTTTATTTATCTGTCTAGCTAGTGTGTACTTAATACTCGAATAACACTTAAAAAATGTAAAAAAAAAATTTAAAACATAGAGAACAAATTTCTGAGCATTTAATGAATTCACCGTACTGGTTACCGAAACTATTGCGTTTTAGGCACAATATTTGGGACCCAAATATAGGATTAAATATTTAAAATGAAAAAAGATCCCGTATGTTCACTTCCATAGTCCGAACTCCTTTCTCTACATATAACTAAACGTGAATCGTGCTCCTTATCCATTATTACTTCATTTCTTTTCCGATTCTACCAGAACAAGCTTGAAATAATATACTTAAAGGTTACATAGAATTACATATACCCCATAATCTTTCCATAACATTTGACTATTATATATTACACATTCACTTCACGTTTAAATATTGGTCCTTAGAATTTAGTTTGAAGCTTATAACCAAGTAACAAATAAGCACTTTATTTTTAAAACTATAACTGCCCAAAATCTATTTTTGTTATGGTTACACTTAATAATAATATTTTTTTCAAATATAAATGTATATACTTGATATGTTTTTGAGATAATAATAAAATAACGTGCTAGATATTGATTTATTTGATATATTTTAGAATTTTATATATTTTTCTGAATTTGTTTATTTAAATTAGTGCTATAATGGCACAGATAGATTTAACTTTCACAAGTTGTCATTTAAAGTGAATTTAATACTATACCTTGCTAACTTAATTTTTGTTTAAAGCTTTACATTTTCTTTATAACAGCGTAGGCAGAGAGAAGATAATCCGATCCAGTGTCAAGACAATACGATCTCCATTTTCCTCCCAAAATTCGAGAGATTCTCTTATCATTAAAGTAGAGAAGTGAAAATAATTTGAATGTAATATATTCTTTTCACTGATAGATAATCGAACCCATAAACATCGCGTATATATATAGTCAGATGGTATTATATATATTTTTTTAATGTTTTTCTATGAAACGCTGTCCCACCCAAGTTTCCCTTTTCCCTTTTCTTCACTGGCATACGCAAGATATACAGAAAATGTCGCGTTTGAGAAACCCGTTGTCACCATCACGCCCGTTAAAAAGACGTTACATGCTAAGTAGCGAAATCACACCACACCGCGCTTTAAACCTTTTGCTATGAATGTTATTTTGTTGACAGAATACTATATAAGTATACTTATAAGCATCTCTCGTTTCTTAAATCTTCGCAATTTTGGAAAAAACTTTATCATGCTTTTTCCAGCAGCTTTGTTTCCGTGGACTTTAAGACTATGATATATCTACTACTTTTATAAATTATAAGAAATTGGAGGGTCTCTTTAAGACCAAACTCGGGATACTGCATATTGTATGCTTGGATTCAACGCCCCTTTTAACCTTACTGGAGAAAAATAGAAAATTTTAAAATAACTATACCATCGAGGAGAAATCGAACCCATAATCATTTAGCTCAAACGCTTTCTCACTGCGACTTTTATTTATCAACGAAAAAGAAAATCCAAATATGTACTCAAATGTTCAACTAACTGGATTCTTCATAGCACAACTAGAGGGATTGTCAGAAAGGACCTAGTGTCAAGAGACTCAATCCTCCACTTTCCGCGGAACTCAACGCCACGCTTTGTCTTACGTACTGGGGCGAAGAAATGAAAATTGAGATATAATCGTACCTCGTGGGAATCGAACCCAAAGCTATTGTAAGCGTTACAGTCAGACTTTGTCGTACTGCGCCACGACGGCTTCAATTTTGAAATATCCAATATTTAGGTAAAAACGAGAAAATGAAGTTTTTAACGTCTTATTTTAAAAAACTTTTTTTCGCTTGTGGTGTAATCCAATATCGCCAACTTCAAGTTTGTTTGAACCGGTTAAGACAGGAGTATTAAGAATTTGCTTGGTAGCTCTTTCTTTTATTTTTTCGCACTTTGAATCTAGTTAGTGGCAAGTATCACTCGTTTCTCTATTTTATGCCCATTTGAGTAATAAACTATTGATATACTTTCTCCAACGCAAATGTTTCTTATATTTGACTAATAAACCATGTACCAATGTTACACCAATATTTTTGTACCAATATATTTTTATATAAAGTTTGTGAATGACACACACTTAGGATATGAAAAATATTTTTTAGAAAAGTAAACTTGCCAATCGTGGCCCAGTGGCACAAGCGTGTGACTGTAAGCGACTGGTTGTGGGTTCGATTCCCACTCGAGGAGTGGAAATTATATTTCTATTTTCTTCGCACTGATGTCGAGGTAAAGCGCGGCGTTAAGTTCCGCCACTTAATACGCAAGCCTCCAAATTCAGCGGAAAGTGGAAAACGGAGTGTTTTACACTAGGTTCCCTCCGCCTACCCTGCTGTGTGCGGGATACAGCGTGAAGCTAAAAAAAAAAAAGTAAAGTTTGAAGCGGATTTACAGACTGGGCCTATTGAAAACCACCCAAGGGCCCTGAGAGCTGAGCTATGGGTTCTTCATTCGGCTACATCGAAATTTTTAAACGCATATTAGAAGTAACAACGAAAATATGGTCGAATCCCGCAGCATTCTATTTTTATATATTCTAATAATAAATCTCGGATCTGATAAAAATGAGTTAAATTTAACCATTAACGAATAAAAATTGAGTCTAAATGATGAGATTATATTGGTCCTCCATAGCTGCATAGTCAGAGAGAACGTAGTGTCAAGACATTCCGTTTCTGCCAGAAATCGAGATATTTTATATCTCGTGTAAATGAATAAACTCAGTGTAATAATGTACGCTATACATATGCTTTACGTGACCCATACCATCAGGCGAATGTCACACGAACGTTGTCACCTGGTTTATATGAAAAAAAAAACAACCTAAATTTTACTTCACATCCTTTGTTAATTTTAAAATATCCTGTTACGAGTACGTCTAGTCTAGTACATCTAGTAGAATAGAGTAGCTAGGACGATTTCCAAAGGCACGGGTTCGAATCCCGCTGTGTTCAAAATTTTTATACGTTTTCTAAAAATGTATTACATCCTCAATGTCACTTTCTAAAATGTAAAGAAATATTAAATATTTTGGACCAATATTTAAGTTTAATATTATGAATGAGAGACGGAATGAATTTAAATAATATATGAGTTAATAAGAAAATAAATAAATTAATAAGCAGCCGCCGTGGCGCAGTGGGATAACGTCTACTTCGTACGAAGGTGATAGAAAGAAGGAGAGAAATGCTACTGGAAAGTTGATGTTTTCGATTTATTAACTTTTTTACACATGTTATTATGTTAATAAATGAAGGGAAGAAGGGAATCTTTATTTTAAACCATTAGTTCTCTTTTATACCTTTTAGAACATTTTTTCGTGCGAACTAAATATCACTCGTATCTGTTAATTTCTAATATTTTTATGTTTTATTCTTTAAAAAAATAGAAGACTAATTCGCGCTCAGGCGAAGTCGGCGCGAACAAACAAACAGACAAACTGTGTTTTATATAGAAAATTAATTCTTTTGTTTTTACAGGCGGAGCTGGATCACTCCATCTTACACAACTTCATACAACTGCGCTCCGACTACAAGACTAATAAGTTATCAAGCTTTCTCAAGGGACTGTCGTAATTTATTGCACCACATCACATCGTATTAATAGATTTAATTTATATTATCCACATGATATATTGTTATTTTATATGGAAATATTATTTTAATGTTATTTATTAAAGTCATTTTCTATTTAACATGTCTTTTAATTTACTATTTGTCCTCATTAATATTTATCGTTCAGTCACGTAATGGCGAGCTCTAGCACAACAATATCTTAGTAGGTACATGTAACAATTTTGATGAGCACAACATAGTTTTGTTGCGACATAATACATATCTGTAGTCGAATTTCGCTTAGTATAATATTTTGAAACACGACGCAAAGCAAACAAGCAGTGATCTAGGACGTATCAGCGCCAATAAAAGTGGCGAAGTGTCTTTATCAGTGTCCACACGACATGGCTTCACTACGTCCATTCATAAGTTCTCCCCTCCATTTCGATTTGAATGAACGCGGGTGTGTGAGTGCGACGCGGGCGCACTCGCTCTGGTGTGGCTCGAAGTCAGTATCGTATGAACCGGCGGCGAAAATACAGCCGCCCACGCCGCGTCTACCACCGCGTCATAATAACATGCCAAACGATTCTGTGTAACCAACACTCATTATTATAACAGTGCTGTGACGATATCGCTAATCTGGATAATATAAAAATTGAAAGGTGAGACTGTATGTTTATTTTCATTCAAGCCCCGACGCCTACGCTCGGAGCTGTCGCGATTTGTGAGCGACGAATTTACATGTTATAAGTTCATTCATTGGCCGGGACTATTTGTATTATCGGTACGTGCTATATGAATGAACGATTAGGTTCGAAATCGAGACAAAAGAGGAACGGGGCGACGTTATAATCTGATGTTAGCTTAGATTGGTGTTTCGGGCCGCGGTATCTAGGTGAGACCGCGTCCGTTCCATTTCAAGTGGCTTTTATCCCGGACTACCTGAGCCGGGCTGTCCGCACTCCGCACTCGCATGCAGTCGATCCCTGCTAATAGTATCGCGCGAGAGAAATGCCAGACCACACCTACAAATTAGCTGCGAATTTGTTTACATATTCGTGCGTCGAATTCACTGAACTCTACCGGTAACAGTAACGTGTCGCAATCCTTATCGTTGACTTTTAATACTGCAACATAAATGCCAAATAATGTTACTAAAGCAAATATTTGTAAAAACAATATATAAATAAACAAATAATAATAATAATAATTGATTTGCATGATATTTAACGTAACATTAAAACAAACGATGTAATTTCATTTATTATCAGTCTTATGAACGTTTACACAATGATTAAATCTATATTCAACAAGATAACACTGATATGCCTCATTCTCGACAAATACGTATTTAGCTTCACACAATATTTGGAGTCCATCAACTAAATAATTTTAGGGGTACATATTAACTAATATGCTTATTATATATGTGCATATATCACACATTCATACATAAAATACAATTTAAGTCCTTTCATATCGTACTTACTAAAAGGACACTAGTATGAACGCATCATAAATTCTCAGAATATTACGATACAGTATGATTTCAGAGATATAATAATGTGGAATTGACGTTAACGCTAGCATATAAATATTATTGATATGAAGTTTATAAATGTTTCCATAATACTGCAACTTATTATTCAAAATTAGTTACTTTTAATTACATTTTTTTATTTCAAATTTTTTATACATAACGTTTTTAAAACATGTTTTATGTACTTTTAATTACCCTGTGGCGACCCTGAACTCTATTCCATTATTTGTCAAAATAACTATGGAAATATATTTAATTTGTTAATGATAACTTAGTATTCATTTTAAAATCAATTAAATCGATAGGCTTGTTATCACTCGTGTAGAGGTATAATAAAACTTGATAAAAAGGCAAACATTTATAACCAGCTCATATCAGAGATATTCCAAATCAAAATATAAATTATTCATTGATCATACTGGCATGTTTTTCCTCCATAATTCTATAGAAGTTGGTATTCGTCTATGAAATGAACTTGGGAGCATTCTTTTAGTCTTCAACCATAAAATAATGGAGATGTAATGTGACAAAAATTGTCACTAGACTTTATATATTTTTCATAAAATATATAAACGCACGGCATAAAAATGCCGCAAGAGAGTCAAAATTATCACATAAACCATTCACATACATCACAGCCTTTATAAACCATTATAGAAAGGGAATATACCTAACTTAATAAAATGCTATAAAGCTAGAGATATTATTGTACTTTATTATATAGCTTATTTTCTAAAAAAAAGTAACAATTAACAGAAAAAGCTACTTTACTTAAGACTTGCTAATATGATACAAATTATTATATCTAGTTAAACAAAATTGACCTTAAAAATAGTACCCATACAATAGTAGAGGCCTGTCGCAGCTAGCGCAGGGGCACAGAGTGTGACTATAAACGCGACTGGTTGTGCCTTCGATTCATACTCGAGGAGTGGATATTTAATATTTCCATTTTCTTCGCTCTAGTGTCGAGGCAAAGCGTGGCGTTCAGTTCCGCCACGCAATGCCTCCAGAATTCGGCGGAAAATGGAGAACAAAGAATCTTAATATTACGTTCCTTCTGCCTACCCTGCTGTGTGCGGGATATAGCGTGAAGCTATTATATGTATAAAAAATTATAATAGTGCCAACTTAACCAAAAACTTAACGTGGTATTAGCAGTGACAAAAAACAAATAACAATAATTGCTTATCGTGATTTGACAACAGTATGAATATAAGTATGTATGATAACGCGTTGTTTTGATAAAATTTAATACATTTACTGTTCGTAACTCATGTGATATGAAAAGGTGTAATGTGTTTACATAATTGTGTACTTATTTATATACGTACATATCTAATCTTCTGTATGGCGAGACACATGTATGTATGTATGTACATTCACGTTTTTTCCCGCAGTGAGAGAGAACCTAGAGTCAAGACACTCAGTTCCCCACTATCCGCTTGAAATCGAAACATTGCGTGTTATGTGGTTGAGTATATATATATATGTGTTTTTCCATTAAAAGCCTTGAACAATGGATAATCCTAGAAATAAATCTGAAAATTGTTAAATCTTAATTTTATAAGTGATGAAGTTGGTAAACTTTAATGGTAAAAGTTTCATTTCTTCTTTGATCATTATTATTCATCTACTAACCTTACAGAAATGTAGGTTTTTCTTTTTAGAGACACATTAAATATTCAGTACGTTACGTTAAGAATAGATCGGATTTTTATTGATGTTTGTAAATTTTAAGTTTAAAAACTGCTGGAATCTACTGTACTTTGTGCTTTTACACCCATATCACGCTTTGCTCTAAGACAATAAATGGCATATATGTAAGTATATATGTATGTATATGAGGATTTAAAAAAGTAAACTTTATATGCCTACGCATAAATATATATAGTTTGGGTACGCGATGTTTATTAACTGAAATAAATTTTATTTTAAAATTTTAATACTGTGAATTCGATACTCACCCGAGGCAATGTTCATATTAAAAATATTCACTTAATCGTTTTAGTACCTGAGCAAAAGCGCGTTGTTAAGTTCCGCCACTTGACACACAATGTCTCGAGTTCGCGCAGAAAGTGGATGGAGGGTCTTAATACTAGAAGCTGCTTAAAGAAAATTAAAAATAACAAACAAATTTAATATTTCAACATACTAGAAAGGGTTAAGTGACCAATTTCCTTATAAAAGCTTTATATCTTTTATTGTAATAAATCATCTTTATCAATAAGCAACTTAATGTCTCATAGCTCATTAAGTGTTACATATATGAAATGTATATAACATATATGAAAGTATATAAGACAAGCATAGCACATTTCATAATTAGGGAATTACAAAAAGAAGAAAGACAAACGCGGTAGAAGCGCGAATTTATTACTTTTCCTACTATTTATTTCTACGTCTAAAATTGAATATAGGTTTATTTATTTATCATAATACAAAGCTAAAATATTAATTATTATTGTAATAGTTTTCAAAAACAATTTTTTAACGTGTTATTTGAACTTGGGATTTTTTCCAAAAATGTTTTATTAACGTTATCTTGGCTCAGTTGGACAGCCTCTGGAGGGCTTGATCCCCACTAGGAGAAATATTTAAATTAATTTATTTGTCCACTGTCAAGACAAGCAAGGCGTTCAAGTTCACCACGCAATATCTCGATGTCGAACGTAAAGTGGAACATGAAGTGTCTAGTGTTCACGCTGACTATCATGCTTTTTGGGAGAGAGATGAACGTGTTTTTTTATTCAAAGTATTAGCTGCCTGCTCGCGGCCTCGCCGCATGAACTGCATAACTGTTTCGTTATATTGCAACCCTCGATGGTGGGTTTAGAAAAATAAAGTAGCCTATGCTTAACCTTGGATTATGCCAAAATTCATTACAATCGGTGAAGCGGTTGTAATGAATTTTTGAATGGTTGTAATGGAAATTTTTCATCTAAACTTTCATCCCTTATTTCAACCCTGTAGAGGTTGATTTTTGAAAAAATAAATAAGTAATCTATGTTTGATCCTGAATCTTGAACTATATTCATTCCGAATTTCAACCAAATCGGACCGGCAGATTAGCCGTGAAAATGTGACAGACAAATAGACAGACTTTCGCATTTATAATATAAGTATGGATACAAAGAAATGCATAAAATTTATAAGTCAGTCAATTAATTATTAAAAACTGCCAGTTTAACTACTTGATTAAACGAGTATACGCTAGGTCATTATGTCCACCGGAAACATAATAATGTCACTACATTTAACCCTTACTAGGACTAACCTTTCTAAGATTTCTAGCATTAATATTAAGTAGAGATACCGGTTGCTAAGTTATAAGCAAAAGTGAAGATGTTTCAGAAAACGTTTTGTTTATCATTTAAGGATTATAAATTAATACTAGTGGCCCACTCGTGGCTTCGCCTGCGTGATCTTCACATTAGAAACCTCTAAAATTATCAGTGATTCTCTACTATATTATGCATGTATTATACGTATAAACCTTCCTTTTGAATCATTCTATCTATTATCTATTAAAATAAACCTCATCAAAATCCCCTCCGTAGGTTTGAAGATCTAAGCATATACCTATATCCTAAAGACAGACGCGGGAAGCGACTTTGCTTTATACTATGTAAATATGGTGTATGTAGGAGACTGTTAAAGTGTAAAATACAACACAATTGGCAACATGTGTGTCACTCTATAGAAAAGTGTATGTTACCTTGACTGTAATGTGCAAGAAACATTTTGTTAATTTAATGTAGTTCTATTGCATAATTATGTAAAATATTTAAAAAAATCTGTAGCTCAAATGGCACTAAAAAAAATTCACGCACCATTGAATGCAGGATATTTAAAAGCGGTAGAAGTTTTTCTCTTCTTTACTATATAGTATACAGAAAATGATATAGAAATATGAATAAATTATTTTAAAATTTTATCTCTCCCCTATAAATTTACGATAATTAGGACTTGCATATAATAAATTTAAAAATAGGAACATTGGGTATATAAATTATCTCTTCACAATTACCTGTTCAATTGTTTTTCCTAGTATTATTTCGTCAAGACTATTTTTTATTAGAATTGTTATTAGTTAATTACGTCTTGAGTTGCGCGTGTGTTTTCTTTAGAACATAAATTCTATTATTTATGCGGCAAATCCCCAGCTACATTTCTTACGTATGAAACAATTAATTATTTATTAATAATAATTGTTAATTATATATAGAGACATGTTAAAACGTTTCAGTTATATTTAAAAGTTATTGTAAAAATAATACATTTCTTGCCAATGTGGCCAGTCATGGCCCAGTGGCACAAGCATGTGACAGCAAACGACTAGTTGTGGGTTCGATTCCCACTCTAGGAGTGGAAATATTTAATGTTCCCATTTTCTTCGCTCTGGTGTCGAGGCAAAGCGCGGCGTTAAGTTCCGTTACTTAACACGCAATACCTCCGAATTCGGCGGAAAGTGGGGAACGGAGTATCTTAATACTAGGTTCCCTCTGCCTACCCTGCTGTGTGCGGGATACAGCGTGAAGCTAAAAAAAAACATTTTTTTTTTTTTTTTTTAATTTTACAATTATCAAATTAAAAATGTTTTTGTTTTATTTAACAAAAGGTATATTTTTGTATAATATAGATACTAACGAGTTAATCGTACAAGAAAAATAATTTAAGAATTATTATTAAATTAATTTAAATCTCCCTTCAGTACAATCATACAAATGAGATTGTTTATTCACGGAACGATATGCTTATTTATGTATTCAAAGGCCTTTCTAGGACTGTGCGTGTTACTGTTTCTAACTATGAAGACGATATTTAATTCTTTATTCAGAATATGTACATATGAAAATCAGTACTGTTTAGATAATATAAAATAAAATATCTATACGGCAGCAAAAGACAAAAGTATTTAACAATTTTTCAACATTGTTTTTAATTGAGACCGTCGTGGCGCAATGTACGACTGTGAACGTAATGGGTTCAATTCCCACTCGGGGGAATGATTTTATACCATTTTTATCGATAAAAGGCGACAAATCGATGCGACGTTAAATTTGAACTGTCAACACACAATTTCTCGATTACTAGATTCTGTCAAGCTATCCGGGAAAAGTGGAGGAAAAGAAAAAATAATTAAATTCATATAATATAACCTTTTTCGATGTGTTTAAAATGCAAAATAAAAATATTTTAATATTTGTCTACGCAACATTTAAGGGGCATAAACTGTAATCAAAAATGTGATAATACAATCTTTCTTAATACCATTGTCAAAATAGATTATAAATAGTAACTATAATAGCTACGTACATATTTATTTGTTAGCCTAGTCTGGCTTATCCGTCTATTTATGATAATGTAGATATAGAATTCTTAGAAAAATCATATATCAAATTAAAAATACAGGAAAATTTCGTTTTGAGAATTTGAGGCAATTGAGCTTACAAATTTTTGATAACTGCTAAGCTATAATTTAAATGAACATCATTACTACTTTATTTTCTCGTCTTCCTAGTCGACCTGATAAAGACATCAAGTAATTTCAATGCATTCGGTCACAGGTACAAATCGGATGGCCAAAATAGCGTTGTAAGATTTTCTTACCTTCAATAGACAGATATAGATAAACCTAATATTCAAGTGGTAAAATAATCATGATGTAATAAAGATTTAGACTATCGTGGCGCAGTGGAAAAGAAAGTGTCTGACTGTAAAGCGATGGTTCGATTGCCATTCGATTTCAGGCGAAAAATAGAGAACGGAGTGTCTTACGGACACTAGGTCCTCTCTGATTACCTTGCTGTGAGGAAAAAGGTTGAGGTTGCACTAAGATTGTATTGAAACATGTGTGAGCATATGCAAAATGATGTAGAGTATTTTTTATGTTAATTTTAAAACTAAAATCATTAGTGACGCAACCATTAACGATCAGAGCAATCGATTGTATGTAAATCCAAAAATATCTTCAATGTCTTTCACCAAAATCCGATACTGGGAACCAGATATTTTAATTTTGAACTTTTATACGTATCTTGTTGTTTATTGTTGTTTTTGGTTATTTTAACTTTGTTTTAGGTTTTTTAAACATATGCCATATTTACAAATAAAATTATCTTACTAAATATCTTACTAAATCTTCTTTTGTTATTCTTTCTTTATAAATCTAATGCGAAATAGTAGTCAAAATATATTAGCCAAACATATACAATACATTAGGATAAGCAGGTAAATGCTAAAATTATAATCTTATGAATGATTTTTTTCATAGAAAGATTATTTTAGTTGTACCAGTAAGTACGACATACATATAAACATGCCTACACGTCACTAAATCAGAACGCCTCGCAACGCAGTCATCACTTTATCAAAACGTGAGTGTTATCAGGATGTAAGTAATACCTGAAGGTTAACATGTGCTTAATTTTTAGTTAGTTTCGTGATTAAATCACAGATTTATTTAGATTTTTAATTTTAATAGAGAATTTGTGGCACAGTAGTGTCTAACTGTGAGCGCTATGGTTGCAGGTTCAAATGTTAGTGGGTAATATTAGTACAAATTACCTCCTTCTGATAAAACGCAGCGTTAAGTTCCGCTACTTAACACATAATACTAACGTGGTCTAATTCTAAATTAATTTTACTAATAGATCTTACGTGCAGAAACCTTTGTGCTGTACCAGAAAATTGTAGATAGAGCTAATAGAAGGATATCGCATACTATAATAATACAGCAAAAAGCTTTATACCTCATTTCATGAAACTTATATCAAAAACATACATACTGATTTACAATAGTTTTCTCTATATATTAATATGTACAGGTGAAACCTTCGACCTCCTTTTACGAAAATTATGAGTTTATATGAAGAAGACGTAAAAGTATTAGTAATAATTATTAAAATAATATAACACACATATTGTGACATACCTATATACTTTTTTATAAAATGACATACACGTTGATAGCAACGCGTACTTATTTGAAGCGTTGGTAACGAGGCCACTAGTATATTTTATTTGATATTCGTATGGCCACCAGTCTATAGTACTTGATATTAAAATTACTAAGTCGATAAAACAGTTATCAATATACATTATAAATGCAAATGTTAATTACTTTATTTTTATTACTCTTTAATTATAATACTTGTTAATAATACAAAGAAAATGGGTTATATGAAAAAAAATAACTTACCTACTGTGAAAAAAATACAATTTTGCGCTACATTTACTTCGCTTATGTTTTCACTGAACATAAAATGTAACTTAATGTTTATAATAGATTTATCGTGGAACTTCCAATCCTGTTTTATTGTTATGGTAAAAGATATCGTGATCGACGTCAAAAGAACAAGTAGAAACACCGGCTTTGCATAAAAGGGGACTGGGTTGTTCGTGAGCAGGTATAGGGTGGCATTATAGTTTTTTTTCTATAATTAATTCGTACAAAGCGAAATAAGTATTTTCATAATGTAGGTAATTGAAAAATTTACATAACTTGTAAATGATTACTAAATGATATTAACTTTCAAATGTATCTATTATTGTTATTATAATTATACACACACGTTAAAATATTACCATATAATAATATGTATTTAGGTCAAGAAAAAACTCAATAGATAAGAAATATGAAGAAAGAAATAATAAATTATTTTATGTAATATGAACAATATGCGCTTTAGGAGAAAACCAAAGTTTTTGCGACAAACTCAATTTAATACGAACATCTGGCAGCCCTGCGTAAGGTGTGGGTGTGTGAGTGTAGGCCGTAGGGTGCGTACACCTTGCGAGCAACGGGACCGCAGGTAGAAACTGCTGACATGGTCCCAAATCACTAAACGGATCTTGGCAAATATGGATGGCTGTACACTTGATTAGTTTAGTAGAACTTAGAAAATCGAATATTAATAATAATATTTAGAAATAACAAATAATATATACCGTCTCCGTACCGGTAAAAAGGGTTCACCGTAACAAATTATATGTAATAACGAATACATAACGGGAGGTATAGTACTTTGATTGCTTTTGAAACTTAAATTATATTTACACATAAAAATAATAGAATTTTAAAATGTAAAGATGAATAAATAAAACAAATTTATTAATCACTATATGACATTTTACATATATTTCTGTGATGACACCAACCATGACGAAATATATACAACACAAGTTTTTTGCACTGCGGACTAACAGATGTTTCATCCAGCCCATCTTCGCCTACATCTTCATAGAAATTTTATCTCGTAAACGAAGTGAAACAAGGAAAACAAACTTAATATCATGTCAAGGATTTTAAGCATTCGGTTTTAATATAGACAAGTCCATAACGGTGGATAGATAAATAAAAAATGCTATAGTTTATTACTGAAAATAGTTTTACCAGTAGACTGTTACCAGTAGACTGATTTATACAAGAATTCACATTACTGTGTTTAATTTTAAGGCACAAATTATAGATTTATTTTGTTACAAATAAAATGCTTGGTGATTCTATTATATAAGTTAACTGATAAAATAATACGCATTCGCTATACCTAAGTTTTACAATAAAACTATGTGCTTGTCAAGTATGTCGATGGCCACACATCGCTCCATACAAAGCTGGCACAGTAACAATTCAGTTCGAGTACTAAATATAGTTCAAAATAAAACAACTGTCGCTTGCCCTTCATACAAACTCTCCTATGCCTTTATAAACTAAATGAAATTCTATCTCTTCATTATTAAAGCCTATTTTTGCATAAAACCGGTAGGTCTCGTAATTGGTTGACGCCGTCTGCGCGGGCGCACCAGAATTTTTAATTATGAATTAATTAGTAACGATCCACATCATATAGTTTAATCCGAATTACTCATTTATTTTTGAATTCAAATCGGAAATAGATATATTATACCGTACGATCTGGTTATGAAACCAGAATAGTTGATTCTGCTAATAAAAACAACTTTTATATTATAAATAGACACATTAAAATTATGTTTAATGTAAGATTGTTTTTTAAAAAAGAAGCATCTTCATGCTTTTTTTGCACAGAGCGACATTGAGTCAGCGGAGAACAACTCCAGCACTTTGTTCTACCGCTGGGTAAACATTAATATAATTTAAATATAATGATTCCCCCTAGTGGGTATCGAACACACTACACATTCACACGCTGCACTACTGAGCCACTGACAAGCCTAAAATTCAGTGTAGGTATAAATTACAAGTTATTTTTTCATCTACATATACTCGTACGAACATTCACTTTGCCCATAAAGATTATGTAAAAAACAAAATTATTGTTTTGACAGTAGCTATACTTATAACAAAAAAAATATATACACATACTAAAAACAGTTTTGTACGTCTCACATTATGAATGAGTATTAGGAAATATAAATTCACAGCAACTTAGACCTTAGTACTGAACAAAGACCTTTACATAATGTGCGTCGCCTTGGTGCGAGTTCGACGACTCGACTCCCTGATAACGTGTCATATCAGCGTCCGTGCCATATAATTGTTTATTTATCGAAGGACATAACACCTAAATATAGTATATCCCTTATGTGACAATTTTTTAAAACTTATAACAATATATGGTTAAATTTACACTTTTAAAGTAAAGCACACTGGATCAATTCGGGCGTGTTCCAGTAATCCAGTTAAATATGATGACTATGAGTTGAAATAGCGTTTTCAGCCTAGTCAAAACTTTCGTAGACTTATAAAACATAAATAATTTTAAAATATTTGGATTTTTTAGGTAAAAATAAATATGCTACTACTTAATATATGTTACTTGTTTATTTCGAGACTTAAAATATAGTTCGTTAGTTGTTTATTTCGAGACTTAAACTATATTTTTGGATCAACTTTGAATCGCCTTTGTATTATAAATACAGTTTAGTTTTGGTAAAAAAGTAAAATGTTCTGGATACAAACATAACTATGTTGAAAATCGATTCAATAAATACAGAGATGTAAATAAAATATCACATTTATTAATGAACCATGTGTTTTAACAATACTCATGTACATTTTCCTTCAATACTAATATCATAAAGTGAGTATAAGGATTTACGAAATTGTAAGTTTGAATGTCCGAAAATACAGAAAACATTTTAAAAGTTATTTCACTTAAAATATATTAGAGTAAGCTATATTATTTCTGATATGATGACTATAGGCATATAATTGTTTTGAAATAATTAATTTTCAACATGATAAATCAAAACTTACAAAGTAGTCCGGGAAAAAGCACTATCGGAATCTTCTTGCGCGTACGCTGGTATTCATATATTTCTATAAAATATATATTGCGATGTTATTATATATTAGAGCAGTTTGTTATTTAAGCGAGAAATCGGGATGCCGAAAATACCAAATAGCTATAGGTAGTCCTGTAGTTAATCCGGGCGAATCCGCGAACGGGTCACCAGTGAAAGCTGTTAACCAGTGAAAAAATGTAAATACTTAGATTGTAGTACCTGACCTATAATATCTAGAACATTACATTAGGTCGCCTATAATATCTAGATATTATAATAGGTCAGTTCTCCACTGCGAGAATCTTCAAGCAGCCAAAAAGCTTTATTGCCTGTTTGTGGTACTAACGATAATACATTTTATTCATCTCATGCCGCTTGATCGACCATTCGTATCACGCGTGTGTAAATGCCTTTAATACGAGAATAAACGTTTGATCAGACTGTTTCAGATTACTGATCACCGCCGACAGGTTTATTTAAATTTTGAGTTTTTTTTATTATTATTTTTGCGCAGCCATTGTTTTATATCTAAGGTTTACATTGATCGCTGTGATTACAGACTCTGATGTCTACTTCTTTTGACTTGTATAACTTATTCGTTACAAAAAGTTTTTTTGGTCTGCCTTAATTGTATTTTTGTTTAATGCTTATTTTTAAATTATTTTGAAAAAATGTATAAAGCTATAAATTTCCTAAGAGTTAATTGTGATAAAGATCTTAGATATTTAATAGAAAATTCCTTTTAAAAGTAAGCTTTTACTGACAATACTTGTAATCCTCAACATATTTATTTGTTAAATAAAAATAACTAAGAGCCAGCCACTAATTTAAATTCCATTGCAAATCGAATAGGTTTTTTCGCACGGAGTAATATACATTTATGAAAACCAAGCACGCGCTTGATTGAGTTTGATACCTTTTGTAAACAAAAGAAAAAATGATGAGGAGAATGATTGAATGAGAGTTTACATGCACAATGAACTATTTGTAAGTAAAATGGCTAAAATTATTCACACCTATACCCGTAAAGTTAACTTTAATGATACTTTAAAGCGATAACAGCTTATATGTTAATTTCGACGTCTATAGCTTCGTAAAAAGAGTATCAAATCTACCTATATTTGATAAAATACCAACATACTTATGTTATTTTACTATAAGTATGATGACATTAAAGGGAAAAGTTGGATTTTAAAGTACCTACTTCTTTCGCATATTCTATGAAATAACAAACAATATTTTTTTAAATTCATAAATAACTACTTTTCAACAGTTTGTCTTTGTTTTGTAGTAATAGAAAGGCGCAGCGTTGATTTTTATACAAACACACTATGTCCTAAAGGACTATAACACAAGAAAACTACAAAGTAGAGTCTTTAAAACATCTTTCAAATTATAAATATAATGTAAACATATCAACTACTATTAAAAACGTAAAATACACCACTTTTTTAAAATATATGTAATAATATTTCTAACTAATTTTCATCAATGGGTAGGGCAGGGCAGATAGAAGCATGTTAAAAGTTGATTATCTCAAATATTCACAGTGTCTTTACACACATGCCTAATAGTAAATATTCATTCATCTAACATTGATATGCTACTGAAATTCATTCACATCATAAAGTGTTGACCGGTCAAAGTTGCAAGCATTCTTGAGTGCACACATTAGTCATGGATTTATGAGCGGCTGACGTGGGGCGCGGGGGTTGGGCGGGAGAGACGCTAAAAATAGCCTGCCTGCAACAGGTGGTCTCACCCTTCCACCCACGCTGGATCCCGAACAGTATCCAGACGGGATAATTAGAAGAATTAAAGGAAATAGTCAAACTTACATACCTTACGAATGCTATTGTTAAACTTTCAGTCCTTTATAAGACGATCTCGGGTTATATCAATTTAAATAAAATAAATGCAGGCAACAATACTTTATGATCATCAACGTTAATTTTTATTATTTTATTATATTATTATTTAAATTTAAAATAAATTTTCTTGAGTTATTTTTACATGAATTATCCTGCTACAATAAAACATTAAAGGAATAGGTAAAAGAAAATATGTGAGTAAGATTAAGACTACAAATATAGAATGGGAATTCCATATCTTAAATAAACAGGGTAAAAAACATTCAATAATTTTATTACTTAATAAGTTTTATTTATAATTTCATCATATCGTAAAATTTTCGCACCCTAAAACAATAGACTTGCACAAAGAATGTCATATCTAACGGCAATGTTGAGGATAGTCATAAAGAGCGTTAAGTTTCCTCTCTGTAGAAATATCTAAGAATCTGAAAAAATATATATATTATTCACTAACTAAATAATTAAGTATGTTTGTTACACATTATAATTATAGTTTACAGATTTTTGTCAAACGGAAACGGAAAGGGAAGTTCCTTTTGTTTATTTTAAATTGTATCCAATCGATTGGGCATTGAAAACCGCAAAGTAAGATTATAAGCATGGATCTAATATATTATATTTAAATACACACATTTATTTACTATACACCTAATTTTTTGATAACTTACATAAATTTAATAGTTGATGATTTTATAGTGGCCAGTCGTGTGGCACAAGCGTGTGACTGTAAACGACTGGTTGTGGGTTCGATTCCCACTCGAGGAGTGGAAATTATATTTCCATTTTCTTCGCTCTGGTGTCGAGGTAAAGTGCGGCATTAAGTTCCGCCACTTAACACGCAAGCCTCCGAATTCGGCGGAAAGTGGGAACGGAGTGTCTTAACACTAAGTTCCTTCTGCCTACCCTGCTGTGTGCGGGATACAGCGTGAAAATGGTTTTATACTTTTAAATATTCACTTTCAGCCAATTCAAACGATGTCCATTGTTTATGTAACTTTATAAGGAAAAGTTATCATTTAATCAAAATGTCATCCAATGACATCTATGCATTTGCTATTGCAACTCAAGAGTTTCATTTCTTAGAAGTCCGACGTCTGGCGACGCTTACATTTAAAATATAGTTGAATTTTACCTTCCCAATACAATGATAAGGGATTTTGTATTGATAAATAATCACCTAAAAGATTTTAACTTTAAACTCTTTAAATTAAATGATATTAACACTTTAAAAGTGCTATTGAAATACGACGCGGTTACTAATCCAGCTGAGTTCAAACTTATATAATAAACTCTTTCTAAAACCAACCAGTAAAAAAGATTTTTTAGGAATATATTTTTACATAGTAAAACCCGATGTTCTGAAATTGCTTTTCATTCACAATAGGCCAACACTAAATATTGTGTATATCATTGTATAAATATAACGAATAAATAAATAAATACAAACGACCATGAAATAAATAAATAATATTAAAATATAATGATCATTATTATGAAACCACAAATAATGACAAAATTATATTATTTAAAATGTAAAATTGACGCTCAATAATATAACAAATTTGTTGTGACAATGTGTTTCTATTTATTATGTTATAATAATAGCACACGCCCACTTTCAGACGTAAAAAGGATCATTAAACCAGCGAAATTAGTGCCAAAAACCATATTTATTATGCAGATAATTGCAAACAAGTGTGTCGCCAACCATACAAATATATGCCATATGCTTTTAATACAATTATTAGAAAAATGTAAGTATAAATAAATTAAAGTTAACCTAAAAGTGAAGAAAATTTTTATTATGATAATAAGCCGCACGTGCGCTAATTAAATATGCAAGCATGTAATAAAGCCAAAAATAAGCAGTAAGCAAATCCAATGATCAATCACAATTTGCCACGCGCGACTTCTTGGCTAATGCCTGCGACCCTGAACGTGACGCTATATATAGAGTTCAGCCCCTCTTGTTCCATAGACAATAACATTTATCGTTTGCTTCAAGTCCACTGCACTTATCGACCATTGACTTTGTCCTGTACTAATTCTAATATTTATAAGACACTTTTGGGCACGAATATTAAGAGAGAATCGTTAATAAATTTATAAAAAATATAGTAAACCTGCACAAATAGTCCAATAGAAAAGAAATAACCCCCTATTTTTGTAGATATGCAATTTAAATTAAAAAAAAAATTACCTAATGCTTTCCTTCTTTTAAAGCCTTTTGTTCAGGCGTCATATACCCGGGCTGCTCTTCAGGAGTATGCGGCCAGAAAGTTGGTCGATTTACTGGATCAAGAGCATCTTTTGGATACATATCAGCGTACATCTCCAAAGTCATATCCTCAAATTTCGGCAACGCTTTAATTTTGTTTAATTCTTTTTGTGCTCTACAATTTATGTTAATAAAATAACTTATATTTTAAGAAAACACGACTTAAATCAAAAAAAATCTTACACTTCAATATCCTTTTGCCTTTCTTCACAATATTTCTTAATTTCAGGCTGTAGTGTTTTCCATTGTTCATCTACTTTTGCAGAAAGAGTATCTTCAGGATAAGGCACTTTAAATGCGGCATAAGCAGATTTAAACTTATCGACAAGCCCCTCAACTGGTATTATTTTCTGATATTCCTCCCAATTTATTTTTGGTGGTTCCGGAGGGTTCGCCTGAATTCTAAAGAAGGAGATTGCCTTTATAATTTATATATTAAAAGTTATTAAACATTAATCTTAGTAATATACAATAAACAATAAGAACTTGCCGCCTCAAATATTTATCTGTTTTTGCTTTAAAAACTAAATATTTTTGCTTTTCATTTAGAGGTACCCTCTTTGCGAATTCAGCCCAATCAATAGCAGTCTTTTCAAATCTTTTAGCCATTATTCGCCAACTAGAACTACAACTATAACTTATATATTAAATATTTTTGACGTTTACAGTCAAACTTCATTTAATATGTACATCTAAAAACCGTTTATAAAAACTTTTTGTATTAAATAATAAAATATTATTTATAACGTCAATTGGAGAAGAATTTTTGAACATAAAAATATTCATACATATTTCAAATTTTAAATATTTCGTTATCGCGTTAAAAAATTTCCACCTATCAAATCGGGCATAAATAAACCAATTATCTGCTATGCACACGATTAGGCTGACATGCAAAGTCGCGTGAGTTGTTTAATGGGGCAATGTTCCATAGGTCGGGAACCTTATGCTTACATATTACCATATGTGTTAACGCACTCATCTTCATAAATTTCTCTTATTTCTGAGAATAAGCTAAAATTACCTTCGCCTAATTATATTACTCGTCGCCAAAGGGCTTCTAAAATATTTTGTTTAAGACGAAACAATTTTCATTTGTTTAAAATGATTCAACATTCGATAAATAATAAGTTATGTTTTCAAGATTAAATTAGAGATGCCATATTGTTTAATATTTTTATATAATTTGGCAGTTAAAATAGTATGTAGCTGTGTAAAAAATGTTTTCAAATATCAATTCACGTATATGTATACATACTAATATCCATAATATAATATTTTAAATGCGAAAGTCTGTCTGTCACCTTTCACGACTAATCTACAGGCCAAATTTGGATGGTACTCGGATTGGTATTTGAAAAACATAGGTTATGTTTTTCAAATACCAACCCCTAAGGGGAGAAAACAGGTGATAAAAATTTAAGTAATTTGAGTGTAAAAAAAACCGTTTAACTTAGCGAGAATGCGAGGCATCGAAAATACAAAGTACCTATAGTTATGTAGTTAACGCAGGCGAAGCCGAATGCAGGTCGCTAGGAGATATATACTTATGATTTCTTGAAGTTTAAATTTGTCCACCTCACATTGTTAATTAAAATCATTTTAGCTTGGGTTTCACTGAACCAATCTATAATTATACACCCTTTGCCTTTCACTCTTCAGACAAATCGACACGCCGATTCAATTACAAGACAATAATCGGTGTCAAAGTGAGGACCATTTCCTGCGGATATTAGGCTAAGCGAGACGCTAACGCCGAATTCTTCCGAAGACATATTTACACTATCACTTCTAGCTATTTCTTGTTCTTCATATGATGAAGAAAAGTAAAGGAAAAACTACTTTATACTTAACGAAATATGAATCTTTTCGAATTAAATTTGTTAGTTTACTGCAAAACAGTGTCATAGGATATTCAATCTTATATGAACGAAATGTATTTGAAGTTCGAAAAGGGTTTATAAACACGTGGTTTCTGAAACTATTTCCGCCGGATCGACTCGTGATATTTAAAAGTGTTAACTAATTTTGATCGCTTTGATGGGATATTAATGGATTCGATGGTTTCTAAGTATTTATGTATGTTTATTATTGAGAGGCAAATATTAAACGTACTTAAAATTCTATTTTATTTGATAACTACTAGCCAGCTTGCGGCTTCGCTGCGTTATCTACATAACTATAGATGTTTTGTTATATTGCAACAGTTTATTGTAGATTTTTGAAAAAAATGAAGCCTATGTTTGACCGTATTTCATTCAAATCGGAATGTAAAATGAAAGCATTACAGACAGACTTGCATTTGTAATATCAGTATGGATGTTACAACAAGAATAATCTAATAACAGTAGGCAGTTTAAAGGATACATGTTAAATTAATATCGGTTTGTAGAAACAGGTTCAACTCATTCATATATTCTTCGCACGAACAGTGGGATCTTCTATCGTTTCTATATCAATGCGAGTAAAGAGGATAGATGTAATAAAAAACACTGTCAGAAATCACTCGCCATAGTTGTGGTCAGATGCCCTATTGTTTCAAGCCCCATAAAAGTAGTTATAAGATAATATCAACAACAAAGTAGGGTGGCATCACACGTAGGTTGAAATTATGATTTTTATAAATTATTATATTGCTATTATAAATAATAACACATACTGCTCATATATTGACAAAAAGAAAATCAAAATGCAATATACCTTTTAAGATCCTTAAAAATATTGATTGAATATATTTTGTACAAAAATCAAAAGATAAAGTTCACAACGAAGCTTTCCTTATACGAAATTATGACGACGAAGGAGTATAAAATTTGACATAGATAAAATCTAAATGTAAAAAAGTAGAAAGCGAATATTTTTATAATAATGCATTAGAAATACATAAAATAATTAAATCAAAATTACACATTCAACAATTCAATTTGTAACACTTTTCTATAAAGTGGCATTCACATTGTTAAGGCAAAGTGTATTTTATTTATGAATCAAAAAGGCTACTGTAATACTAAATGACTAAGCTTTTATTTTAATCCTTTGTTTCAGTCCCAGCACAATGAAGCTGGAGTGGGCGGAGAGCGAATCAGACTACGGCTTGGAAGAGGCTGCCTTCTACGAAGCGCCCGCCGTCTTGCCACCGCCGCCTCGCAAGCATGTCTCATTCAGCTTGCGACTTGATTTAGTAAGTGTTATATTGTATTTTAGTCCTTTTTCCTTTTATTATCAACGTAATAAATAAAGTTTTGGGCCAGTAATAATTGTTGTAATAATTGGGACCAATCGTAGCGCAGTGGCAAAGACGTGTCACTTCTAACGACTGGCTGTGGGTTCGATTCCAACTAGAGGAGTGGAAATATTTATTATTTCTATTTTCTTCGCTCTGGTGCCGAGGTAAAGCGCGGCGTTAAGTTCCGCCACTTAACACGCAATGCTTCCAAAATTCGGCAGAAAGTGGGGAACGAAGTGTCTTAACACTCGATTCCTTCTACCTACACTGTTGTGTGCAGCGTGAAGCTAAAAAAAAAGTAATAAATAAATTATTATATGTAGCTTAGTAAATTGAAAATTATTCATATGAAATTGTTAACAAAGATTGACGTTAACGTTTGATGCTCTTTGACTACCCACTATATATAAAATCGTTAATCATTATCATAATAATAGTTAATAATAAATAATTATAAAAAGAAATGTCACGAAAAAAACATAACATATTTTTTTCATGTAACATATATTTTATCTAATATGTTTTTATATCTAGTTAATATTGCAAATTTATAAAGAACTAGCGAAAAAACTTAAATATTTTAAATGAGGTTCAGTTTGAATTATAATGTTTAATAAGCTGTCTAATGGATTATGTTTACTATTTTAATGGCGACTTTAAAATTTCACAAGAAAAAGAAAAAAAAATAACAAGAAAGATCTTAAAATTTCACAAAAAAGAGTTTTTTTTATATCAAATAAATAATTATCATCTTGCAATACCTATGTATTGCATATGAAAAAAAAAAAGAAATTCTCTTACAAATAATGTTGCTTCAAGACGAAAAAGTAGCATGAATTGAATTCAAGTATGCAGTGCACTTGATTTCTAGGATCACCATAATTACTGCCGGCTGTAGAACTAGTACTTTAAGTTTTTATAATGCTACTGGCAGGTTAATAATAAGCTACGCCAGAACTGGTGAAGCAACTTCAACGTAATCTAGGAGAGATCGCACGTTACTGTTAGTAAACCATAATTTTTACATGTATTTTATTAGCGTTTATAACAGTTATAACTGATTATCTATATAATACAACGCTAAAAAGTAAATATGAAGGAAATATAATTATGCTTAAAAATAATTATACTTTAATAAATATTATATTTTCATTCCATTAATAAATTTGAATACTTAATGAAACTTTTTAACAATTATTAAGTAAGTTTAGTATAGTTCCTGCTATCAACCTCATCAAAGCTAATAAAATATAATGTGTCTTAATGAATCATTTACGATACGTACTTAAAATATTTTCGTAAGTGACAATAACTTTGTCACATATATATTAAAAGAGTTTTATATTCATGGTACAAGAGCTTAGGGCAGGACAAGCTAAAGCACCGCACCGGATGCGCCGGCGCAGTGGAGCGTGATGAACTGTCGTTCTTTTTAACACCGCCTTGGTAACGTCAAATCTAACCTATGAGTACTTACTTCAACAATTTCTATACATAACATATAATTTATTATAATTACATTCAAAAACAAAGGTTTTATAGAAAGTGAATCTAGATATTGATTGAACAAAATTAGCTTCACTCTTTTCCCCGCATAGCAGGGTAGTGAGAAAGAATCTAGAGATATTTCATTCCCCACTTTTCTCCCTTAATAAAGACAGAGTAGTAGAACTCGACGTTGCACTTTGCCTTAGATACTAGAGCGAAAAAATCAAAATAATTTAAATATAATCGTTTCCTGAAAAGAAACCGAACCCTCAACTAATCATGTTTACAGTCAATACGCCAATGCGCTACGATGGTCACCTGACCTTAACCTTGACTTTCCAAAAAAAAAACAATAAGAAGCAAAAGTAAACCAAAATTTATTATGTAACGGATAAACTTTATGATATTTTTAATATAATAAATCATCAATTATCTTTTATTTATCGTCATAACTGATTTCATAGTGATAAATACTTGAAACATGTCTTCCATTATTATACACATATCTAGTTCGCATTATTTTTTTTATAATCTGAGAAATCGCAAAATTTACTGAATAGTAGAGGGATAGCTAAACTTGTAATGAAAATTCACTTCATCGATCAATCATTAGCTTCTTTTAAAAAAATAAAAAGTCAATATTTCAAAGTTCCCGCTTTTTATTTTTATTTTTTTTTAACTTGCCCGTGACACTGACGCTAACCTACTCTAATGAGTTTCGACATTAGCTTACTACGACGGAAAAGTGGTGAGACTTTTTACGAATGAGTTGTCCAAGAGATTTATTTATATTCTTGTAAGTTTGTAGTCGATATATAATTAAAATTAATTTTACGCTTATAAAAATAAGACCTCGTATTGTTTTTTTTACTATAAAAACGATACTTATAATGAAAGTGTTTTCATTTTTTATTTAATAAATTTAATTTTCATAAGTACCTGACGCCACCATTAAGCTAATAAAGAAATATTAAAATTACGTAATAAATTAAAATGTTTCTTAGTAACGTAGAGTTGAACCCAAGTCTCTTAAATTTTGTCTAAGCGTTAGAGGTCACGCCAAATAACATGAAATTTCTTATACAATTGTTACAGCTTTGTTGTTAGCACCATTTAGCAAATATCAATACTATTTGCTGAACATTTTAATATCTTTTGAAGTGTTTTTCGCACATACTTAGAATTTACTTAACACTGCAATTCCTCTGTTAATATAAATGAATGTATAAATAACATGGATAAAAATTTACATATCCTTAAATTACGGTTGGGCGTCACTACTCCCAACTATAGTCAAATAAAGTGAACCTATTTAATAAACATTGTATACTCTATTATATATTATTTTAGAAAATTTAGATTTTTCAGCTGACTTTAAAAAAAAAAGTCTGACCAGAACAGGCAAACGTAAAATTTTAAATTATTCCACTATTGTGAAATTCATTCAACATGGCAACATATGTTATCTATTGGTCATGTAAATAAATATAACTTCTTAAATAAAGTCAATTTATTACGATCCTTTTACTACTATTACAACTACTAATAGCATTGTTGATTTTTAAAACTTATTGTTGCGTGTGTGAAATATAATTATGATTTTATTAATTGAATTTATGCGCTATATAAACTTTAGCTACAACAAATTACTAATCGATGCGCATAATTTAAGAAAAGTTGGAATATTTCTTTTACGTATAATTATTAGTATAAGAATACATCCATATTTTTGTATTTATACATCTACTAGTGAGGTATGTATCAGTCGGTTCAAGCAACCGTGTCTCATTAAGGGCTGCTACAATATCCGGCTACTAATTAAAGGAACAGTTAGTTATATCCGTTAGGTGGGATATGACAAATCCGTGTAATTTTTCTTTATATTATTATTCTTTATATTTTATATTTAAACAATAAATATTTTTACATTTTTATATAACTGATTAACTAAGTGTACTTAAGCATAAATAGGGTATAGAAAGAAAAGACTAGTAAATAAGTAAAGAAAGCTTCAAGCTTTTTCCCGCTTAGCTGGACAGTCAGAGAGAACAAAGCATCGAAACATGAGAAATAGCGTTGAGTGGTAGGACTCAACTTGGGCGGGCTGGGCTTTGTCTCCTTCACCATGGAAAATAATTAAATTATAATCATTACTTCTGTAATGTCGAAATGTGGAAATCGAACCCACTACCTACCACGATTGCAGTCAAATGCTGTCTCACTGCGCTACGATAGTCTCTTGTAAGCAAGTACCTAAATATATAATCTTTTTAGTACTTGTAATCACGCTTATCATAAAATTTTGCAGTTGAATTAAATACTGCATAATAAAGTACTGCGTTTTAAAACATCATATTATGCTAAATATTAATATACTCTTTGTTTACGAATGAAATGGAGACTAATACAGTGTTTTGTTTTAAGATTAACATGCGTGGGAAGTATGGCTGATGTCTTCTCGTTTTATTTATTTTTGTGCCAGATTACCATGTGATGACAATGTTGTCATGGAGAGACAACTTTTATGAAATGTAATATTTGAGTTTTTAATACAGACATTTGGTTTATCTAAATTGATTAACTTAATATAATTATAGGGGCCAGTAACGTAAACGACTAGTTGTGGGTTCGATTCCCGCTCGAGGAGTGGAAATATTTAATATTTTCATTTCCATCGCTCTGGGATCAGGGGCAAAGCGCGGCGTAAAGTTCCGCCACTTAACACGCAATGCCTGCGAATTCGGCGGAAAGTGGGTAACGGAGTGTCTTAACACTAGATTCTCTCTGCCTACCCTGCTGTGTGGGATACAGCGTGAAGCAAAAAATATATATAATTTTAAAATATATTAAAACAATAAAAAGCTATCGTGGCGCAGTTGTAAACCGTGATGGTTTTGGAATTCCTACTCTGAATTTTCTATTATATTTCATTATTATTATTTCCTTGCTCTAATATAATATGACGTTGAGCTTAGCCACTCAATATGCAATTGCAATATTTCGTTATTGGACTGAGACGAGAGAAGAAAGTGTCTTAAACCTTGACTCTCTTTATGTGTGAGACACGTAAAGCTTTAAAGAACGGAACTATATTCTTCTATGTAGGTATGCTTACTAAAAATCAATATAAATACATATATACATAATAATGAATAGCGTTACTTTAACTAACAGTTTAAATTTATTCATATATGTATAAATCCACGTAGTCAACGGTACTTCTAAATTAGGAGGCTAAGGAACGATAAACCTAATCTAAGTACATACATTTCTTTGAATAATGGATGTTTTGAAAATATTTCAAGGTATTACCTATACGCAGGTACTGCAAATCGTTACATTATAAGTTTACTGTTACATTATTTAAAAATGAATTTAACTATTTTTTTTATGATTAAAAAGTTTTGCCTCTTTTAAATATAGATATAACCTGTGAAATTTAATTTATTATTTTAAATATGTAATTAATAACTAATTACACTGTCTCATTTCATTAATATATAATTAATGAAATGAGACAGTGTAACAAAATGTAAATAATATACAGATACACAATAATACGTAAAATTTATGTCAAATATACAAAATAAATTAAAGGGGCATCTTTAGATGTAGCAGGATGTCAGAAAAAACCTAGTGTGGTGACACTCTGTTCTCCACTTTCAATTCTAATTCGAAATATTATGTAGAAAAGCCAAGCTCACAGCATAAAATAAATAAAAAGAAACGATAAGTTTAGAGATATAATACCAATATTATTTACAAAAAAATGTTTTATTTTTTGTCACTTTGATACTAGCAGGCATATGTTCTCGCGTCAGTAGCCAACTAACAAGTAATTTATACAAATAAAACATAATCCCCACCTAATTTATTATGATCGTAGGATTATCTAAATCCATAGATTGTCTGTGCACGTTTAAAAAGCAGTGACAAGTGATATAGTGTGACAAGTTCGAGCCCGCTCGCACTTCACTGGAACGATGGCGCGACAAATAGTCAATTAACCTCGCCCGTATATTATCTACTTCCTTTACAATGATTTTGAAAACTAGAAAACATAATATAAACAAATTTTTAATATAGTAGAATCTTGAATTATAAATTTAGAACGGAAACGGCTTTCGCTGTATTAATGATAATTGTTAATTAGAAAATTTGTATCGAATAGAATATGAAGTAAATAATTTATGTGCTTATTCAATCTATAATTATATGTCGTATCCGTTAAATGACAGGAAAAAAATGAAAATTAGGAACCGACGAAATGTTATTCGTAAAATAAGCCTTGCCTTCACAACATACATACATTTATCACTTTATACAAGATATATTTATCACTTTATACAAGGTATATTTGTCACTTTATACAAGAGTTTATTGCAAGGAAATGGTAATATGTACGAGTAATAAATATTTTATTAATATAATGTTTTCCTAATTTATTTTATTAATTAAATTACATTATTAAAGAAAAAATGTTAAGCCTTCTGATGTTTGTACAAAATTTTAGTAAATATACTAGATTTCATACTCTTCCTAAGAGTTTAAAGATTGTTCTTCACATATTAACATTATTTCATATATAAGATTAAATTAATATTAGGACTTTTTGTAAATTCGGAACCCACTTCTATAAAACTTGCAGATTTCTTAATATTTTACTTAAATTTATATATAGTTAGCTTTTTGCTCTGTATTTCGTAATAGCTACCTTGTATACAAAGTACCGTATCCCATGTGTGAATAATTTTACTTGCGCTTATATTAAGCTTTTCTTATAAATAGAACCAGGCCGAGTTAGAATACTCTTGGACTTCCGGTTACTCTTGCTACCTTGTTGTATATTTACGAACAAAGTAGAATAAATTATTAGTATAGGTCAGTTTTAGGCAAGGAAATGAAATTTTATATTAATATGGAAGAACTGAACGACTAGCCTCGTGGCGCAGAGGCACAAAGTAAAGCGACTGATTGCGGGTTCGATTCCTACTCGAGGAGTGGAAATATTTCCATTCTCTTCGCTCTGATGTCGAGGCAAAGCGCGGCGTTGAGTTTCGCCACTTAACACGCAATGCCTCGAGAATTCGGTGGAAGTGGGGAACGGAGTGTCTTAACACTAGGTTTCTTCTGCCTACCATGTGTGAGGGATACAGCGTGAAGCTAAAAGGCTTCCATATTATTAATCCATAGAAAGTACACCATTTCAAAACAAAAGATTGTAACAATATAAACAATTAGCTTATATATCATTGATCTATAAAAAATAAATGCTTTCAATAATTATTTATTCTTAGACAATTGTGGCTTAGAGGCAAACAAAAAAAAACTAATATTAAATTTAAAAATCTTCAGTAAATCCTGTAAAAGTCGTTTATAGGGTGTCACTTAACACGTGACTTTCTATTAAAGCTATTTTACAAAAACTAACAAATAGTTTATCAATCGTCGGCATAGGTGAGTGATTGAGATCGTGCCCTCGTAATTATGAGAGGGGTGGCGACCCCTCGAAGTCGACCGTGTAAAAATATCCCCACTGTACTGGTTAATCATGACACACGCATCGATGAATGGAGATAATTCATTGTTGTGATATTGTAAAGATTTGTTTATATAGATATATAGATTTCGAAAGAAAATCGAACCTACAACCAATCGTATTTACAGCCAGACCCGAATGTTGACTGTAGCAAAATTTGATATAAGCATCTTGTAGTTAGTATCTATTTGTAATTCATACACGATATCAATATTGGCATGAATGAATCAACCTACATAAATGATAACACCTGTAGTTTCAATACTCATGCTTAGACAATATAATTGTAATTTATTTTTATGTAGGTATTAGTATTTTTATATTTTTGTAACATATGTATATTAATTTATCATATTTATACATTGCGATCAAAGTTAATTTAAGTGTCATTATTAACATGCCATTTTTTTTTGTAGCTTTACGCTGTATCCTGCACAGAGTAGGGTAGGCAGAGGGAACCTAGTGTTAAGAAACTCCGTTCCCCACTTTCCGCCGAATTTAGAGGCATTGCGTGTTAAGTGGCGGAACTTAGCGCCGCGCTTTGCCTCGAAACCAGAGCCAAGAAAATGGAAATATTAAATATTTCCACTCCTTGAGTGGGAATCGAACCCACAACCAGTCGCGTTTACAGTCACACTTACGTGACCCTGCGCCACGACTGACCCCAACAACATGCTAGAATATGTTAATAATTATTTTTTTATCATTGTGACGCAGTGGAATCTGACTGTAAACGCGAGCGTCGCATTGAGTGGCTGTACCCAACACGAAATCGAATGGAAATCTAAGTACATAGAGTCTTAATACTAGGGTCTGTCTCGCAAAAAATAAAAAAAAATCATCAAGAAATACAGCAATTTAAAAAAAATACCTGTACGTACCAAGGCAGAAAAAAGTTGAAAGTTTTTGTTTACTAAAACTTTTTAGAAGCTTTCCAACACAGTTTTAAATTCTAACGTTTTTCAACGCAATCCCTATTTCTATAAAAACAACAATAGAATCACGAACAAGCCATAACAAGTGGAACATATTGCTTGATTGACCCGAGGGGACGCTGATTCGATTTTGACGTTTTTATTGGGTGTTATAGATATATTCTATGATTAATCAGTGTCATGGGTTGCGAAGGGGCAATTGAATTGTAACTATAACAGTCAGGTGCTGTATTCTTTTTATTGTTATAATAAGATTAAATTACTAGTTACAAAATAGTTTTCTAAGCCATCGTAGTGCAGTGTGATTGCATCTGGCTGGTACGCGATGGATGTGGTTCGATTGCCGGGCAGGAGAACGATTATATTAAAATTATTTTTATTTCTCGACATAAGAATAAAGTGTAATTACACAAAATTATCTCTACTTACCCTAATACGTGGGAAAAGTATGTAGCAAAAAAAAGGTTTCTTATGTGTTTAAATGTAAACAGATAGGTATTTGCTGCAAAAGCAGTGTCTTTTGTTTTCAAAAATAAGCTTAAAAGAGTATGTAGAATTGACATGTTAATAGAATTCACTATACCTATTGTTCTCAATTTCCTTTTCTGAAGGTTATCACTCATGTACAACCAAAGAAGTATAACCACCATCTTGTGAATCTTTCTCGAAATGCTAATACAATTTACTTTGTTCTTCACCGTGGTAGAGACCAAAAGAAAATTTTACTTTTTTGGTGTATAACACACTTACGTGGTTTGATGAAGTTTTTACATTAACAATATGGAATTCCTCTTATTTTATTTTGCTACGTTTCTATGGAACTCTATGCAATATGCATATCATACAGATTTTTCATGTTTTAAGATGTAAATCCCCTAAGAATGAATTCTTTTACATAATCTGTTCATTACCTTAATAAAGCGAACAATTCAAATCATTCTACTAATAAGAACATTAAAATGCATAACAAAATAGTAAGATTATTATTTCATTTAATGAATGCTAGGGAGACAATTCCCCGTACTTACTTATTATACAAGCATCTACATAATATATTTATATAATTCCTCGAATAGAAGAAATTACCTGATCTGTCCATGTGTCTACTGCGGGTATGGTTCAATTGTTTGCGATTTTTCAACGCGGTGCATGTGCCGAACGCCAACGGAAGTAGCCCTCGCACGGTGAATAGTATATTGACTTGATACGATGAGCCGATGAGATTCAAGTACGCACATGTCTTAAAAAATGAGTTCCTGCCCATATATTAGTGGGTATTGCTTATAAAAAAACTGTGATGTGCTGCTATTTGTAATACGATCGCGTTAAGCTTTTGGTGAGTCACCTAGCGCAGTAGTATTAAAAATGCTTAAATTTAAAGTAGCCGTTGTTTAATCAAGGCTAGTATCGTCTATATATTGCACATTACACTCTCAGGTTAGAGACTTAATTAGCAGCTTCACGCCTTTTCCCGCACTGCCGGGTAGTCAGAAAGAACCTAGTGTGGCACGTTCAGCCTAAAAATCGAGAAATTGCGTGTAAAGTGAAGAGTGCCTTCCTTGAAAATTCTGAAGAAGCATTAAAAAGACTTCCCCAAAACAGATTATTATTATAACTTCATACAGTCAATAATACTTGCTTTTGGTTTTACATTCATTTATATATTTAACGAAATGTCGTACGGTCATCAAAACGGTCATCAATAATAAATAAAACAAGTTTATACACAGTAATAAATTTATATATTTTCTTACAAAAAAAAATATTAAGATTCTTTTCTTTTACAGTGCGATGAAGGCGGCGGCGCCATTGAGGGTATTAAGACTGAGCCTCCAGAGCCTGAGGAACCAAGAGCAATGCAGAAGGTGCCATCGCTGTCTGACCTCACAGACCCTGAAGCGTCTTTGGGTAAGTATTATAATATATTCCTTATAAATTATTGGCCTGAAGGTCAAAAAATGACTTAGTTTTACTATTTCCTTTTAAAACAGGCGTTCTTATGATCAACGTAACGACTTGATAGTAGAAGGAAATTATTAATGAATGAATGAAACGAGAAGTAATAAATATTCGATCTATAGAGTATACTACAGATATAACGTATTTATAAAGTGGAGCATTGTTCTCATACATATTAAATATTTTAGATACATAAAATTATTTAATTCATAAACAGAATAATTAACTTATCTAACTACAACGAAATTTCAAATACTTATACAAATATGAACCAACAAAAAGTACGAATATTATAAAGTAAAGCGAAGTTTAGAGAAGATTATTCGCAATTTCCTTTTCTGAAGGTTGAACATGACACCTGCAATCATAGAATCACACCTTGTAAATCTCCCTCGGTTCACTAAATTAAGTGGAAGGAAACATCTGTCTTCTGCGTTATGGCCCCGGTTTGAGACAACTTTTATGAATACTAATGGTAGGCAATTCGAAAAGCAGTTATAATTTATAATTTAATTTCACACCTTAACTAAAATTTTCAATTAATTACATTATACTTTCTAATTATGAGTTTTATTCGTCTCAACTTATTATGTAGCACAAAGCTAGAGTCGTTGTTTTTCTTATATATATTTCCAAAGATGTCGATTCTTAAGAGGAAAAAGCCATACAAGCTTGTTCTTTTATTTTTATCGACAAAGAAGACGTATAGTATATTAATATTTTTTGCGGAAATACAAAAAACTATATTTTTGTTAGTAATTTGTCAAAATTAGCTTAAAATAATTGAGGTCGTGGGTTTTAACTCATAAGTGCCTATAATATCTAAACAAATAAATAAAATTTGAGTGTCTGTTTGCTACACAAAGGCAATCGCTTTTTATTTAATGCATATGTATAGCGCTTATACATTACATACATTTTTTACAACTTTTGACTGTCTATTTGTTCCGGCTAATCTCTATAACGGCTGGCAGAGAGTTGGTGTAATAAGGGGTAGCATAAGTAACTTTTATTTTAACACGCGGATGAAAAACGCAGGCACATCTATTTTATAGTAAATATTAGAATACAATCTGGTTAAGCCTCTTGCTTGTTTTCTCTAAGCTAAACCTCTTGACGCTTAAAATACATATACAATATTGGGTGTAACTTTTATTTAATCATTTAAATATAATTCTATTGCATTATTAAAAAATATTGTCTTTAGGTACTCTTCCTTTAAATAAACATGAAGTATGCAAAATTTCACACTACTCTCTCCTCTTAATTTTTATACAAGTTTTTCCTTCACTTATTAATATAATGATATTTATAATAGACATCACGACATCAGTATAAATGCATACATATATATACAATATACATACATACATGATACCAACGATTGGTGCGGTGCAAACGTTTATAACTAGGGGCTAGAAATGTAATGATTAGCAAATAGGTGAAGCCCGAATAGGATAATGCGGCGCATCCTCGTTACGCTGCAGTTTTAGACGCACTGAAGCCCAGTTTACTCGTAAACTTGAACTTTGGTATCCTCTTTCATTTTAAATTGTGTCACGGTGTATCGTTGAAAAATTTTAAAAGACATTATTCTTTTTTGTAAGGAGGTCATCGTGGCGTAGTGGCACAGCGTCTGATAGTGAACAATATGGTTGTGGTTTCGATTCCCACTCGGAAGAATGATTTTCATGGGTGCCAGAGGAAAGAAATGAAAATAGAAGCCAAAGCCAGACGTTCAGTTTCTGTCACTTAAATCAGTTCCGACTCAAATGTCTCGATTTTGGGCGGAAAATGGGGAATGCTATGCCTTGACACTAGGTTCTCCCTCACTACCATACTGTGGGGGGAAAACCGTGAAGAACATACTTATGTAGAAAAATTAATGATTGTGAATATTTAAAACTTAAAAACTAAAAGTAGCAGTAGATAGGTACTTGTTAATAATTTCCCATAATAAACATTAGTACATTATTTATAACAGTACATGTTATTAACTTTTATGCTTAAGAAAATATTTCTTATAGAACTAATTGCTCTAAAATATCTTCGAAAATACAAAAAAAATCTAATGCAACATATTAGAAGGTCAACAAACCGTATCCAACTTGGTGGGTTCTGTAACAGGGTGGGCTGAGAATAGGGGCCTATTGTTTCTTCACGTATATAACGTGGGAACATACGCTCATATATCTATTTAAGAGTATTTACATACTCTTAGCACCAGATAGCATTATCTTAGGAACCTTTCTCAGAACTAAAAGTTAGACGAAAGCTGTTTCGCATACAAACAAAGCCTATTGTCATATACAGTCATTATAGTGTAAACTGCACCTTATATTTACTTTTATATATAAGGCTGTATATAAAAATGTAACTTATATTTTTTTTATAACTAGCATTAAGTATAAGTCTTAACAACGCTTTACGCCCACCTTTACTTATATTCCTAATAAATATGTATATGTATGTAAATTTTTCAGCGGCTAAATTTTTTTATCAAACAGTCATAATATATTATTTGAGGATCCTTTTCACGTTATATGCTTAAAATATATTACTTATTTATTATGATGGATAACTAGAATATGGAATAAAGTGAAAAAGCTGCTGCATTAACACTGTAATATATCAAAACTACCAGAAGATGATAAGCGTATCAGTTTCAAGTTAACAAGAACAATATTGTATTATGTAGCTTTATCTCTATAATGAGTCACATATACAACAGATAATTAATATTATTAATAATATTTAAGCTTGAACGCTGAAATCTCTATTTTTTTTATTAGTGTAGCAATGTTATTTTAGCTGATTAAATTTACCTGCAGCAAACATATAAAATTTTATATATTTAACAAAAAATAAGACTTTTACGTGAATATTGTTCTTTTTAATATTAATTACGAAAGAAATAAGACTTATACCTTATTATAAAAAAAATACAGAGTATACTCGACACCTCAGGATGTTGCGGTGTCCACTTCCCCACGTTGTTGATCAGTCTACAGGATGTTGCCAAAACTACATACCTCCTTACATTACATTATGGTAAATGTTTATTTTTCAGCATTAAACATTTATAAACATACTGTAGTACTAGCAAGTAACATGTTTTAAAACACAAAGCTAACAGATTACATAATTTTACTTAGTATTTAGTACAAAAACACAAATTGTATGTGTATTTTGTTCAATTTGGTTATATGTAGAGGCCGTCGAGGCAGAGTGGGACATCGTCTGACTATAAATGCAATGGTTGTGGGTTCGGTTCCCAGGGGAATGATTATAATTGAAATTTTCAGTTTATCTCTTTGGTAACAAAGACAAAGCGCCACGTTGAATATAGCCACTTAACACGCAATGTCAAAATATTTTTTTAAGGTGGAAAATGGAGGACGGAATATATTGACACTAGGTTCTCTCTAACTACCCCGGAGAGCGAAAAAAAAAATGATAACCGCTTTTTTTGGTTATATATATTTCTGTTGATGGTTAAAAATAATTTAAGACAACTACACCCTCATAAGTAACATTATATTCAACGGCGTGTTGAACAGTTTTTTACGCTCGATCAAGTGGAAAGTCTCGTATGTCACCTGGTTTCGAAAAATTAACTCCTACTCTATATTAAATTGGATATGCTTCGAATCAAGCTAAACATATCTTTTTTCATTATGAAGGCTTTAAATAACGTTGCTTTCTGGCATTTAGGTGTCACATGTTTTTGTGATTGTAGATAATTGTCGTTTAAAAATTATGTTGAGATTTTATGATTTGTAACCGCGATGGTTGCAAATTCGATTTTCACTCGGGTTCATGATTAAATATTATTTTAGACTACGATAACGCTAGAGGCGCGACGTTAAGTTCCACCACTTAACAAGCGGTTTCGATTTCGGGCGGAAAGCAGAGGACAGAGTGTCTTGACACTAAGTTCTACTTGAATACCTCTCTATGTTCGAAGGAGCTTGAAACTGTAAAAAAAATAGATTAATTTACAAATTATGAGCCTTTTGTTTTAATGTGTAGTATAAAATTTCATCATCTCTGGAGTTAAATTCTGAAGTTAAAAATGTTATTTTAAGGTTTTTTTATTATGAATGCGTATTCCAGAGTTTGTTAAAATTTTCGAGGGCTCTATGTAGTTGTACGTAGCCTGTTTGTGTGTACTCTCAGACAATCTAGTTGTTCCAACGAATAAAAGTTGAAACACAAAGTTAAAGTACGAAGAGGTCCAAAACATTATACGTTTTTTTTCCGTAAAGTAGTAAGAGAGAACTTAGTCGCAAAACACTTTGTTCTCCACACTCTGCCCAAAATCAAGTCATTACGTTTTGAGTAGCGCGTTGTTTAAGATACCAGAACTGAATAAAATGAAAAAGAGAAATAAAAACCGCGAATAGGAATCGAGGGCAGAACCATCATTTTTGCAGGGAGGTATTGTACCACTGCACTACGACAGCCTCAAAACAACGCAGGTACTTAATATTTTAAATTTATTCATTATTCTAAATCTACTGAAGCAAATCCGCGAGCAACAATTAGTATATAATAAAACAACTTTCATATTTAAAATATAAAGAAATGTGTATATTTTTTGTTCGTTAGTTATATGTATGTATGTTCGTAAGTTATATCAGTATAATTATAATTACAAAACAAAATAAACGATCACACAAAATACAATCACGTACACTGCAAGCGAAAACTGAAGCTGCATATCTTCAGATTAAATCGCCCGGCAACAACACAAAAACGGCTACACGGAGACGCACTTAATGCGAATGGAAGGCAATACTGGCATTTATATGATGCCTTTGCGAAAACAAAGAGTTATTTCTGTCTAAGTTCAGATGTTGACACAAGAAATTTCTCAAGAACTGCCTGCCATGTTGACTCAAATAAACACGTGTTCCAAACGAGACGCACACACCAACGATTCATTCATAAAGAAGCTAGTGAATGGTAAAAGACGCGAGACGGCGAAAGCTCCGTGGATGTTATGAGAGCCTGGTACCGCGGGCGGACTTGTCGGCGGACATGTTGTTTTTATTAATCGCCGATACTGACCGCTGCCAACGCAACCCGGTGAAGTCGATTGAATGAATATAACTGAATCCCTTATATGCGTTTATTTATAGAGTACGGGAATAGCTAATGCTACGGTTTATAGTATGTATAAGAATTTAATACAAATTATTAATAAGTTTTTTTTAATTAAGGCCATTTAAAAATAACACAAAATAATGTTATTTGTTTTAAAATTGATAATAGTAAAGATATATAATTAACAAAAAAAGCTCTTAACTTAAAATACTAGACCTGAAAATCTTATTTATATTTTATATACTAACTCATAAATAAAATTTGGGAGTCTGTTTGTAATATTAAAATAACTGTTTTTTAATAAAGCTATTGGTCTATCAACATAACATTTTTTCACAATTTTTGTCTGTCTGTTCATTTTTTGCTAATCCAGATATAATTAATTACCCTAAATAAACTTTATATAATAAAAGCTAGGCAAAAGGTACTTTTTTATATAAAATTACTACTTTATTGTTATATTCCATGCAGACGAAGTCGCGGCAGTTAGTTATGACATAAAATAAACAATCAATTCAAATGTGGGCGTCAAGCATAGAAATGTCCACAACTAAGTCGATGAATTTAATAACTTTTGAATTTATAATACATTATCAAGCTTAAAGTTTGTTGGTTTCAGGTAGAATATTTTTTATCAATGTTTTTTATTAATTTGAAGATAATTTTATAGGCATTATGAGGTGTTTGTGAATGCGTATCGCGTCGTGGCGTCAGCAGGCGCATCCAAATGGACTCGTCGTCACCTCTCGCCTGCTCGCTACCGTATTCTATGAATACTAATAAAGATTCAAGCCATATCTATACAAAATCCAAAACGAACCATAAATAAGCTTAACCATGCTTAAAAGTTTTTTTTTAACAATGCAAGGGTTTCGCTCGTGATAACGTTATTAATTGATATAAAATTGATTAGATAATAAAGTATTTTGATATGTTTGTATGGATAAAATATGACTACACATGGTAATATAGATATTTTTGTTAACTTCGTTAAATTTAATAATTGTTTTCTATTCCTAACGAAACCTTCCGTTACTTTGAAGTATATAATTGTTGTTTTAAATCACATTTGTAAATATTTTATTAGTTGAAACGTTATTTACTTCTTAAGTTTTGTTATCTATTTCATAAATATAATGGCGTTTGCAAATTCACAAGTTTTGTGAGTATCCACGTTATTTCTATGTGTATATCCCAAATATGATTTATACATACAATAAATCTGTTGCTGACTCGTTATGATATTCCGAAGACGTTTGAAAGCCTGCCAACTTGCTGGCAAATGACTGCCTACACGCACTGCACGATCTATGATGATTTAAATATACTATGCTTTGAATAATATTATCTGACTATGCAAATAATATAACGTGTGATATTATAAAACACATTCATTCTTATTAACCTAAGCGTTTAAAGTACTTAATTTTGGCAATTATTCATTACTATAAGAAAATGTATAATGTATAATGTTTATATATCATCTATTAAATCTAACTCTATCTGAAATTGTAGAGAACACGTGTGTAGCGCCATCTGTTGAGAAGTTTGAAAACATTCACCGCTTAGCGTAGACGACGTAGTGTCCGCGTAATCCGCTAGATGTCGCTATAGTAAAGCTTGCTGTAGTTTAACTTGTAGAAGATAGATGGCGTAACGACAACTCAAAGATATCACCTGTACCTTTTAGCTAGAGCATATGTATTATATTATATTTACATTATATTGTAAGAGTTTAAATAAAAAAAAATCACATTTTAATAATTCAAAAATGTTTATTATAAAACTTATGGATTTCATATTGTCCAATATTTTCTTCTAACACTATATCCCATCTATTATTCTACTAAATTAGAAAACATAATATAGAGCTTAGATATGATATGCATATCAGCATATACCACTAATAAAACTTTTGTATAAAAATCCATACATAAAATAGCTTTGCATTTAAGGTACAGAGCCTTACGGGGCAATAAAAAACAAGTCGGCATCGGACCGTTGTGCTGTGACGTCAGGCGGGCGCCGTGGGAACCGCGGCAGGTGCGCCTGCGCCGGCCACTGATCCTGAACGCACACCTACATAGAAAGTTCCGCTTTTCTAGCTAGCTCCTGACTAACTTGACTAACATATGTTTATTTATTAAATTAATTTTAAACAAACTAAATTTTATATTTTGAACAGCCAGAAATTTTGATATGAACGAGTATTTTTGAAGTAATGTAGGTAGAGTTGAATTAACTATTTACTGTGAAAATTATATAAATATAAAATATATGTTTACATTTTAGATAACTATTATGTATTTATTATACATTATTATAATATATAAAGATATATTATATTTAATTCATGAATGTAGATATATTATTATAAATTTTCTTTGTTTTTTCCTATTTATATAATTGTTTCATACATAACTCTTTTATGTAATTATAAAGTAGGTACATATATGGATGCCGTTGTGACGCATTGTGACTGCGTCTGACTGTAAACGCGATGGTAGCGAGTTCGATTCCCACTTTGGTGAACGTGTATTATTTTCATTTCTTCGCTCTAGTATCTATGACGTTAAAGCATTATGTTGAGTCTCTCCACTCAATACACAATGCCCCTGAGTCTCGACATGATTCTTCCCGTGTTGGAAATCATTGCACCAGTCGTCACGCACATTATAAATTTCTCACTGACATGCAATGTTTTTCCTGCTCAGTGGAAGAATGCTTATGTCGTTCCTCTACCCAAAACCTCTAATCCCACCGGCGTCACTGATTATCGTCCAATATCTATCCTTCCAATCTTATCCAAGGTCCTTGAGTCCGTCGTCCACAAGCAACTTTACTCTTTTCTTTCCTCCAATAACCTTCTATGTCCTTACCAGTCAGGCTTCCGTCCCCTCCACAGCACAGTTGGTGCGCTGCTAAATATCACAGAGGACATACGGGATGCTATGGATAATACTAAGCTCACTGTAATGGTACTACTGGATTTTAGCAGCGCCTTCAACTCTGTTGATTTTGATATACTTTTAGGCAGTCTTCGTGCAGTCAATCTTTCTACCTCAGTTATAAACTGGTTTCGCGCCTACCTTTTCGGTCGTCAGCAGTGTGTGAGAACTAACGATACTTCATCATCGTGGCTAGAACTCACAGCTGGCGTTCCTCAAGGCGGCGTTCTTTCTCCTCTTCTTTTTTCTGTTTTTATTAACAACATCTCCAAAGTCATTTCGTCTCCCTACCATCTGTATGCGGATGATCTGCAGTGCTGGTATAACTGCAGTTTAAACGATTTGCCCGAGGCCATCGCAGTTTTAAATAAAGATCTTATTACTATTGAAGCTTGGGCCGAATCGTTCGGTCTGCTAGTAAACCCTAAAAAGTCTCAAGCAATTATTATCAGCAGCCACAGACTTAGAAACAAATTAGATTTATGTTCGGCACCAAAAATCATGTACTCGGGAGTCGAAATTGAATATTGTGACAAAGTTAAGAATTTAGGTCTAACTCTTGATAGTAACATGTCCTGGAAATCACATATTAATGATGTTAGCAAACGCATGCATTTTTCATTTCACTCTCTTAAGCGACTCCAATACTTTCTCCCGTTTAAAACCAAAATTATGCTTGCTCAATCACTTCTCCTTCCTATTCTTGACTACGCCGATGTGTGCTATTTGGATGTGACTGAGGAGCTACTTAATAAGCTAGAACGTCTTCAAAATCTCGCTATACGATTTATTTATGGTCTGCGTAAGTTTGACCACGTTTCCCACTTTCGAGATCAGCTTAACTGGCTTCCTGTCCGCCTTCGCCGAGATATGCATATCCTTATACTCCTCTTCAAGATCCTTAACTACCGTAATTTCCCTTCTTACTTACGTTCCCGCTTTAGTATCCTTCCTTCTCCCACGCGCTCAAGGAGGTCGTATGTCATCCCGACACTTGACATTCCAAGGAGCAATACTAAGTTTATGCAGAGATCCTTTTCTGTTTATGCCGCATCTCTTTGGAACCAACTTCCAAAACCTATTCAGCAAAGCTCATCCCTTACTTCCTTTAAATGCCTATTAAAAAAACATCTACTTTCAACTTTAACATGACAGTGGTTATAAATATGTATGTTAATTCTACTACATTCCATTGGTATGTATGTATGTGTGTATGTTGTATGTACGTATGTATAAGTATCTATTTTTTTAGATATATATATATATATATTATATAGATAGGATATAGATATATATATATATATATATAGTATATAGATAGATATATATATATATAATATATAGAGATATATATATATATATATATAATATATATATATATATCTATCTATATATATATATATATATATATATATATACTTATTTCAGTATTTATATGTACTTATTACTTTTTATATGTATATACGTTTGATTTATGTATGTTATTTTTTATATATTTTTTTTCACTTAAACAAAACCTTTTTCTTACTCATTTTAAATTTGCACAGTTTTCTATCTCGCTATTTGCTACTCATCCACATTCACGGGTTGACTGGAAGAGATCTCTTCAAGAGATAAGTCCACCTTTGTACTAATGTTTTTATTTGTTCTCTCCCATGTATTTTCTTTTTATTTTATTTTTTTGTGCAATAAAGAGTATAAAAAGCAAGTATATAATAAACTTAACAAAACATTTTTAACGTCTTCATTGCTTTTGTTAGTAAATTAAAAATAAAATGACAGAAAACATTCTAATAGCGTAACAAGTTTTAAAAACGGTACCGCCAGTAACAAAATTAGCCGGAGACTCAGAGGGGATTGTATCTGAGTACAAAAATTAGATTTCTCCGGTTTAATGGGGAAAATTTTTCCCCTTTGATGCTTGTAATATCATTCACCTCGTTCTCTTCAGGTCAGCGGCAACTTTGAGTTAGTAACAGATGACTATGCGTACATTTTTGCCTTTATCTGATTTAGGGTGGACTATAATTTTATAAAATACAGAATTATTTACTTTGTATAAGCAAAAATATTTATGTTAAATTGACTGTATATATGGGCATATATTATCTATAACAAAATATGGATTTTGTGGGACAATGGTGAGCAATTTGTGCTTTATTTATTTAAAAAAAATTACAATGTATACAACAACAATAAAAATAAACATACACATATAAGGAACTGAAAATGTAGAAAGGTCAGAAATATTTAAGTAAAAATATTTTTTGAAAATTACGTATCAAATAACGTATCAATTTTTAATACAGACACTCAATATTGACACGAATACTTATTTAAAATTCATTAGTTGCATTTTTTTCATACAAGCTTAATAAATTAAACCCTTTAACCTTTTGAATACATTAGTGACGTGTACACAATTACGAAATACCATATCGTATAGTGCAACATTAAAGTCAATTATTGCTAAACTTGAATGATTTACATTAAATAATAATCTATTTTCAACTCGATCGTTTAACTGTTAGTAATGACCAGAAAATTTAAATTATATTTTTATATCACAGACCAGTAAGTAGAAAAGTAATTTAGAGCAGAAAACAGCCTCCGGCACAGGGCGGGAACCAAACCCGCAACTCGAATTGATTTATACTTAATGAGCGAAGTGTTAAACGCACTGTTTGAGTTAATTAGTTACAATCTACTAGCGTTTATGGTTTTTTAATTACAATTTTCTTTGGTAAATAATCGGCTTCTGACAGAGTTTTGTAATTATTTCTACGCTATAATAGCTGTGGCCTCTACATATAAAGCCATAATTCTTGTGAAATTCTTTAATTATGTTAATCAATTTTACACGAACCTACGAAATTCAAATATTTAAAATTCCTTCTAAAAGCTAAAATTTAATTGCTTGATAGTTAGCTATTTAGACTTTAAAAAATACGTTTAATAAATACTATTTTAAAAATATTCTATAATCGTTAAAGAAACCCAAATCGCGATCGCGATTTATATATAAAGTAAGATTGAATTAATTTCATCCAGAAATCACAATCACAGGAAGTTAGTGGAACAATGAGTAATTCAAGATTCGATACGATTTGTTCTATTGTCCACTATTTTTGAGGAAAATGTTTACAAATTTGCCGCGAAACAAACGAGCGAGTCATTTTTATCTATTTGATTCTGAACAGTATTGTAGGCATTTAAATAAATTGATAAGGGTGCAAAAATACTTCTTTTAAATATGATGTAGGTACCTATTTATGGGTGTATACCCGCTCGAGACTTCGCAAATTCCATCCAAATCGGGCCAATAGATAGTCGTGAAACTGTAACAGACAGAAAGACAGACAAACATTTGCATTTAATATATTAATATGAATAGATCAGGCCAACAGGGCGCAATGGGAGAGCGTTTGACTGTGACTGGTTGTGGATGTAATCATTACTCAGAGAACGAAGTGTTAGGTTCTCTCTCACTAGCTGTTGTTTGAAAAGAAACATGTGAAACTTCAAAAAACTATAAATGCAAACTTAAATATCGCTCTTAAAAGTACCTTAAAAAACTATATATAAACCTTTACCTACTACGTAAGCTTATAATAATGTAGTTTAACTTACCTATGTAATATGATATATTACCTGCTTTCATATTATCCCTGGTCTTCGGTACTTCGTTTAAAAGTCTCTCCATTGCCTTTATGTGCAGATTACAGCGTTTATAGTAAAAGTAAACGATCAAAGTAATCAACATCGCTTCCCAAACTGATTAAAGCTCATTAATCAAGTGATTTGGAAATGCTTGCCATAAATTGTTTGTAATTGCCCACCTATTAGCAGTATTCACGTGATGCTCCACTGAAAGCTCTTAAGTTATTGCCGCATTAAGATTCGCTTATTTTTATTGCCTACAATTAGTATTTGTTAAGCTTTTTTGACATTTAAACTGAAATCAATATAAGTACATATAAAATTCTTCTGTTACTGACGACTATAGTCAATAGTACTGGATTTAGAAACTTTAAGCACACTTTAGGGAGTCTACAGTAGTGTAATATGCACTCGGCGGAAAGTATCCCCACAGAGTGTCTTAACACTAGCTTCCCTTCCTACCCTGCTGTGTGCGGGATTCAGCGTGAAGCTACATGACATGACATGACGACTAGTACATAAAATATATAGGGTAAGTATCATCATAATGGCCCATATAAAAACATTCTTAGGTCAGATATCGAATTAGAATTCACAAATATTAGGTCATAACCAATTACTTTACTATAGCATGTAAATAGTATTTGATAATAAAATTCACGTTTATTATTGCTAAATATGTAAAGCCTAATTTTCAAACACCAGAGACGTAATAAAATCTCGCTCGATTTAATATTAATTTAATAACAAATTATATAAGTAATGTTAAAGTGACAGAAGTTTAACTCGCAGATTGCGTGCGCTCGCTTGCCCTGAGCTAATTTGAAATTTGACGATTTCAAATGATCCCTATTAAACCGATCGTTCTGAGAAAACGCGAATCGTCTTTGATTTTATCGTAAACATAAAATCTTTGTTATTGCCTAGAAGCATATAAATATTTTGTTTCAAAAAAACAACCTTTAGGCCAAAGTGCTTATTGTATATTATATGCAAAATTGTATAAGGAATTTAATTACTTGGAGAATCAGGGTCAGTTGTGGCCAGTCGTGGCCCAGTGGCACAAGCATGTGACTGTAAACGACTGGTTGTGGGTTCGATTCCCACTCGAGGAGTGGAAATTATATTTCCATTTTCTTCGCTCTGGTGTCGAGGTAAAGCGCAGCGTTAAGTTCCAACACTTAACATGCAAGCCTCCGAATTCGGCGGAAAGTGGGGAACGGAGTGTCGTAACACTAGGTTCCCTCTGCCTACCTTGCCGTTTGCGGGATACAGCGTCAGTAACATACTACATATAATACATTTTACATAATTTTTTTTGGTAGCAACTATGCCGCTTAGATTTTTAATATTTTTCTTCAAGATAGAATTAGTAACATTTCACATTTTCCTGGCTATATTATTCTATCAAATATAAAATTACTAAGCCCATGTTGGTACTCGATAGTTGAGGTGCTAATGTGGGAAAGGCGCGACACCTGCGTCACGCCTCGGAAGATACCACATTATCTAATTGTCGAAACACAACGCACAACATAAATTAAGGTACAACACACTAATAATAAAATGTAAACCCATAAAAGTAACATTCGTAATGGATTTCTTGATTAAAATACAGTAAATTTAAATTGTTCATTTTTATCAGCAATAAGTAATAAAAGTAAGTTAAAATGACAGTCGACTGAAGCCTCAAGGTTGAGTAACGTAGGTCATTAAATAATGGAATAAAATTCATTTTACATTTGAAGCAGATGTAAAGAATAAGATCAGTCAAATTTAAATCTCCTAAACGAATAATAAATCTCGTTTATCGTCAAGTGACCATTTATTTTCTGGGATTGCTGAATTGTCTTTAATTAATTCTAATTGAGAGTCCTTTCGTCCTTTGCGAGAAACATTATTGCAAAAGCCCGCATACACTGTGGGAGACTACGCTTCACCCTCATATATGTAATTTTATTTTTAATTCTACTCGAAAACAGAATATTAAAGTAATGATATAGGTAATTATTAGTTTTTTAATTTAATTTCAAGATCTTGCAATGTCTATTTGTCAATAATAATATATGGCATTGGTATAGGAAATTTGTTATGTGTATGTAAGTAACTAATTATGTCAACTTTGATCCCTATTTTAATAGAAAAACTGTAAAAGTTCGTTGACACTAGGTACTTTTTTATAATAAAAAAAATAAGCAAATAAAAATAGTTTTCGTCTAATCTCGTTATCTTTCAGAGTTAGCTTTCTAATGTAATTAAAACTACTAAGTGCAAAACATATTAATAGTTAAGTCCTTAGAGCTGACAAAAGACAGCTACAAATGTAGTTTATAATCGCTATAACATTTTCTTGTGTTTCTCTTTCTTGTAACTAGCGGCGACAAAATTAGCTCACAAAATGTACCACAGAATTTCCTAAGAAAAGTCGTCAAAGGTAGAATTGGATGCGGTTTGTTCAGCATCACAATACGCTACCGTTTACGCCGCGTAATATTTCATTAGCTAGAAATCCGGGGTGCTTTTCCGGGCTTCCCGCGCATCCACAATGGCGCCGCTTCCGGCCAGGTTCCCGCCAAAACAGAAATAAACTGACCCACTTGCGCGGGCGCACGTCCGGTCGCGCGCGCCTTATGCATTTCCGGATCACTTGTCATATTTACATTCGTGTTATGATTTTTTTCACATCTTTCCTAATTATGTTTTTATGATCACTTGGCTTTGTTGTTATTTAACTTTGGTATTTTAACGTGTTACTTTTTATCACATTATACCTGAATCTCAAATGTTTTAGATTAGATGTTTTATATTATTAGATTCAGTGTACAATTAGGAAAAAATATTTTCAAGATAGGTATATTCAAACTTCCTTTCCCCATCACGGTATCATTATGTATTAAAAATTAATTGTTAATACACAAACAAAGTAGACTTAGTGACAATCTTTTTCCTTAACCGAAAAATCTTTGTAGTTCACGTCGTTATTTTGATGGACTTCTGCCTATTTTATAAAGAGAATAAAGATATATAAAGAGTATAATAGTACAGGATAAAGATAATAATCCTTTAATTTCCCACACGCTAAACAAAACACATGCATTTGCAAATGTATGTGTAAACGTGTTTAGCGCTTGCATAACTACGGTTTTTGGAGCGGAAAAGGACAAACGGTTGCTCCAATCCGACCTTGTTAACACTTTTAATATTATTTTACTTCAAAATTTTAAATTTCGGAAAAGACATTTTGTTTTATTTCTTATAATATATATCAAATTGTGCATGGGTTTTTAGCACAAAAAATATAAACCTTTCAACGGCCTCATATTGAATTATTTGGTAATTTTGAACCTATTTCGAAAGTAAAATTCGTTAACTTAGTTAAAAAATGTTTCAAAACGGCTATAACTACGTCTAGACATGCCCCCGCGGCGGAAGTGGCTGTTACGAAATTAATGCGGCTCTAATTAAATAACAAGTCCGCCCGACTGGCATTCATTGTTATTATCAAAATAGATGTCCTCACATATCTTAGACAACACTATATATAGCTTAACGTAAAAAAGTGAAACATTTAAAGTACTTACCTGAAATTAAAGCCCTTCAAATTTTTGATATTTTTTTGAGATTTTAACAAATCACCGATTTGTCCGGTCCCTGTTCTTGTGGTCTGCTGTTTTTATCTGTTTGTTGTGTTTTTTTGGTTACTTTAACGAGTAATAAGTAAGTAAGTGTTTGGTTTGTGATCTTCTGTCGAAGAAACTGTTTTTCAATTCTTTGAATTCTATACTTAAGATATTTAAAATAAATAATTGTAGAGACGCCAAAATATAGAATAAAGAATCTAAAATCTAAAAACATATTTCTATATGTTTTTAGAATTTAGATTATTGCAATTGTCACTTGCGTTAAGTTCCGCCACTTAACACGCAAGCCTCCGAATTCGGCGGAAAGTGGGGAACGGAGTGTCTTAACACTAGGTTCCCTCTGCCTACCCTGCTGTGTGCGGGATATAGCGTGAAGCTATTTAATTTTTTTATTGTAATTGCCACTCAAATACTCGTAGCAAGAAAATGGCACAGATTAATTCTTTTTGCTTACGAACACGTAACTTCCGCTTAGGTCATAGTTTACAGAGTGGAGGGAAGTGTGTAAAATCCATATTTATCGAGCACAAAGGCCATTATTGTCACTTGTTAGAACAAAATTCGTCTCACACAAGATAAGCTTCGGCCTCTTTGTCGGCGCGGATAAAAGACACGCGTCTTGGCGCTCGTTCGAGGAACGAGACAGCTCCGTCCAGAAGCTAATCAAACACCGATACGCCAGGATTCCTGGAATAATTGAAATGCTGAAAATTGGAATGATTACTCGATATAAAAAGTTGCATAAGTGGTTAATTTATGACTTCTTAGAAGTGATTTTTCTGTTTTAATAATATTTAAAATTGTAAGCACGCATGATAACAAACAAACGCCGCAAGTTAAAGTATGTTCAACGTAATCTATATACATTACGTTTAGTATATGTAATTTTTATATAGGGGAGAAGTGGCATGAAGGAGCCAAGTTTTGAAAGAGTCACTTGCATTATTTCGGTAGTTTAAGAGTAGATCTGGCTGGAAATTATATTTTTAAGTAGCAATACTGATTTCCTATCAGCCATAGACATTTCACAGTTGGCCGAAACCGTTGGACGCCGGTACGTCGAGTCAAAGTTTTTTCCACTAAAAAGTAACTATTCCGTTTCATTTATGTTGTTTTTTAGTAAATTATTGTAAACAAATATAGGTACAGGGATTATTGATTGAGTTTGTGCATATATTTGGCTTTGTAGATACGTGAAAACTAAGCCGAAAACTTTCGACATTATTCTTATTTTGAAGGTTTTATTTTTTAAAGAAAAGGTTATGAAAGAGCCGAGTGAATAAGCCTTAAAAGAGCTGGCTCTTTCTTGCCTGGCTTTTTCATAACCTTGTATTTAAATTTTGTAAATAATATGCAATAATTACAAATTACGCTTTCTTTTTAATATTTTTTAATAGCTTATTTTACATATAGTATTACGGATAAGCATGGTATAAAAAAAAACGAAGTAGACCCAAAAAATCGGTAATTGAAGGAGCAGTAAGTGAAGTTTTGGAAAAAGGCCAATCTCTAAACAAAACTGCACTCGCCGTAGATATATCAAGGGCTAACTTAGTTAAAATAATTAAGAAAGTAAAAGCTTCTGGTTAAACATTTTATAAGCACTTTCCTAATATAGGATATAAGCAAATTTTCACTTTAAGGCAAGAGAATATACTTGCGGACTACTTGAAGACTGCTTTTAAAATGTGTTATGGGCTAACACGACAACAAACAAGAAGAAAGCTGGCGACAACACGACAACAAACAAGAAAGCTGGCATTAGATTATTCCATGGCAAATGATGTCCTATCTAAATGGCAAAAAAATGAAACTGCGAGTGACGATTGGTTAAAGATTTTAAAGCTCTCAAATGAGTCAGTTTTGAAATTCTTAAAGATTTTGTAATGTTGTTTTTTTAGAAGAAATCATTTTATACGAAATAATAAAATGGTTATTAATAATTAATAATCTGCCCCTTATATTTTAAGATGGTATAATAATAGGTACGACTGTTTCCTAGTTTGTCATTAATGACTGATAGAGTTAATTTCATTAGTATATTAAAAGTGTTCGATTTAAAAAACGTTTTTATATATTTTTTAAATTATGTAATAATTTTCAATAAACGCTATGTTCACCACAAAACTTTATAATACAAACTAGCTCTTTCATAACTTTTAGTGGCTTTTTCAATACTGAAAAGTTATGAAAGAGCCAAATTACATACTTTTCAAGAATGATAATTTGATTGATTATTACATTATATTTAAGGTGTTTTCCTACGAAAATATCAACTCCAATAAATAAAGAATAGTTTGAGAAAAAATAAATTATAATTTCTTTCATTTCAAGTGTACAATTTGCTTTGTTTAACAAACTGGCTCTTTCATGCCACTTCTCCCCTACTGATCTAGAGATCACACCTGTACGTACATGGAAGATATAAAAGAAAAAAATATTACTGGGGACATTTGTTAGTGTAATACAACCCAAAACAAAGATTTGATAAACTGATAAGCTGTCTGTCTGTACTTTTATACAAGCTAATCGCATAAAACAGCTTTACCGATTTAAATGCAGTTTTGATTTACTACTATCTGGCTCAATTACCCTTAACTTTTAGTGTTTATTTTATTTCATTCGATCCCTATATCAAAAAGTTACAACAATTTATATTAAAAATTTAAGCATAATTTTTATAACCGTCTAGGTGGATGTCGTCGAAGACACGAGTGGGTCGCTAGTATGTCAATAGGTATAACTTGACTCTCTTATATTACATATGTACCTATATATTAATTGAGATGCTCTATATTTACAATGTAACTCGAAACTTGATTTTATTACGGTAAATGAGATTGCTTTCTACTTATTACGAGCAAATGTAACATGTAGACCAAATGTTGCTATATTAGCAAATAACCACCAGCGGTATCTCTCAAAACCTGGTTACATACTATGTACGTATATCATTCGAAGTATGATAGACGTGATTAGAATCGCTAGGTAGAGGGTATAGATGTTGGTTCTATATTGCTGGACTTCAATATAGAACCAACATTAGAAGAGACATGGGGTCATGGCCCAGTGGCACAACGTGTGACGGTAAACAACTGGTTGTGGGTTCGATTCCCACTCGAGTAGTGAAAATAATTAATATTTCCATTTTCTTCGCTTTGGTATCGAGGTAAAGCACGGCGTTAAGTTCCTCCACTTAAAATCCTTGCCTCCAAAAATCGTTGGAAAATGGGAACAGAGTGTCATAACACTAGGTTTCCTCTGCTGTCCTGCTGTGTGCTGGATACAGCGTGAAACTAAAAAAAACTAGGAGAGATAAAATTTATAAATCTATCTGTAGCTTTAGACTTTTTTCGCATAGCACGGTAATCAGAGACAACCTAGTGTCAGGACACTCTGTTTTCTGCTCCGCCTAGAATCGACACTGCGTGCTAAGTGGTGACATTTAACTACCAGAGCGGAGAAATAATATCTGTAATTAGGCATATATAAAATTAAATTACATAATTAAATATAATAAATATTGCCGAAGTGTACAATAACAATGTTCTTATTCCGAGACTAGAATCTAATTGGAATCCAGTGCAGTAATCGTTATTATCTCAAAGCAAGTTTAAAGTAGCCGATACGTAAGTTATTATCTCCGTTATCTGAGAGCGATCGACACGACCGCTAAGATTGAGCCATTTTGATATATATCACTAATTTAAAAAATCGATATTTTCGAGTATTACTCGTAAATTTAAATTATTTTATAGATTTCATGATTTAGGAATAATTGTTATTTATAATGATACTATTAATTTCACAAGTATAATTTTGTGAAAAATTTATAACCTAGAGTGAGGCCATAGTGGCGCAGTGAAATAGCCGCACTGTAAGCACAATTGATTGTGGGTTCATTTCCCATTTTGGACATGACATTTAAATAAAATAGCTAGTTACGCTAGCTTATACACTTCAAAAATAACCTTTAGTAATCTAGGCATTGTTGATAGAGATAATATAAAGAGAAATGAACGATGTCTCTTCTTTATTTTTGAAGTTTCTTTTGGAACCACCTGTACTATACATCAGCCCCTAGCTACTATATATCATAATTCTTTATTTACCTTGATATATACCTACCTGCGAGTAAAACCTAAATTTACAAAATACGCGAATGATATATTAATAAATGTTATGAATTCATTCATGCTTGCTAATATAATGAACATACCCAATAGATTGCGATACATCCGATCTGCCATTAATTTGAACACTTGTATTTTCGCAATAGGTACCACTTGCAAAATGGCTTCCGGTCCATAATAAATTATGAAATGACGTATGTTTGTCTACTTTTAATATAGCAGTGACTCAGAATCTGATTTGACTTTTGGTTTTTAAATATATAAAAGGTTACACTTTTTTTTAGCTTCATACTATACCCCGCATATAGCAGGGAAGACAGAGGGAACCTAGAGTGAAGACACTCGGTTTCCTACTTTACGTCGAATTTGGAGGCATTGCGTGTTAAGTGGCGGAACTTAGTGGGGATCGAATCCACAACCAGTCGTTTACAGTCATACGTTCGTGCCACTGCGCCACGACTGGGCTCAAATAGAAATCTGTTATCTTTTATTACAAAATTGGTATTTATCTGTTTACATAGCTTTGCTATTGTGACATGGCATAGCTAACGATTAGAATGTGATTGACCAACTTTAATACATTTCATATGTGGCAGTCTTTATAAAACCCTTAGGCTAGTAGTTATAACAAATTAATAATTTATGTAAATATTACTAACGTTATGGTCTAAAATGTACAATATAAATTAACTTAACAACCTTGTATATACACATATGTTCTGTAGGTAGGTACTAGTTGTAGCCCAGAACTTCGTTTGATGAAGATTGTAAGATTATAAAACATAAAATCTCGTTCCCAGTAGGCATTTTCGTAATTCGTCTCCTAGGGCAGAAGAGTACTATTTCCCAATCCAACATGTCAAATTCACTTGTCTCAGATATGGATTGTCTATCAGCCATGCACTGAGAAACGGAACAGACGACTGTCAGCTATAGCTTCTATTAAATGTTAATAAACAAAGATTGTAATATTATTTTAATAATATTGAAAAATTTCTATGAAATTAAGATTAATAGTCTAATTTAATAATATTTCATACCATATTATACTTTAAAAAAGCCTGAAGTTATAAAGGACGTGTTAAAGCACCTTTATTCAATGCCTACAGTAAAAGTAGTTGGAAATAAATCTAGCGAGAGATTTGTGCCCTGACTAGGTTGGCTATGTGCTTGAGTATAGCTAAAATATCATAAACGTTAAGAAATAGCAATCCAAAATGCATCTTATCCCAGTAACGAAATAGATCAATTTTAATTGTTTCATTGCAAAGTGTTAGCTCGTTTAATAGCCGTTTCCACTAAACACTGGTCTACAGTACTTGGGCGGCAGGTGTTTCGGAGCAGGCCTCCTCCCACTGCGCCGGCGCCGTCTCACGATCTAGAGATCATTGATCTGGTTGAGATTTACTTAGGAACAGATACAGATAATATACAATATTTACATCCTACATCCTCAGGGTGCACCTGGAATGAAGCGCATTAAATAGCCTTTGTTACTTTTATTACGTCTTATTTTTATTTTTACTTGACTTATTTTATCGGTTGTCTTATATAGATATATTATATTTTATGTAGCAGCTTTAAACTTTTTTTTACATAATAGGAAAGTTACAGAGAACCTTCTGTTAATACACTCCATTTTCCACCTTGAAATCGGGGTAACGCATGTCTATTAGGACTGAGAACCACACTTCGTCTTACTAGATCCTTCGATATAATAGAATAATAGATCTAGTATAAAAACTAGTATGTAAATAATTCAAATACAATCATCCTCAGAGTGAGAATTGAACCAACAACCTATTAAGTTTACTTACAGTCTGACGCTATTCCACTGCGTTACGTTGGCCTGAATAAATTATACTTTTGTGTAAAATCTATTCTATTATTAGCAGGTAAAAATATATTATAAAAATTAAATCGTTACAAACACAATTTTTTTTTTATATTTTCCACAAAACAAATTATAAAACAAATATTTTACTTTAACAAATCCTGTTTCAGTTCTAAGCTTTCCAAAATTGAATACAACTATATCTACACTTAACTTTAGCTACTAAGTTTACTCCCAACAAACCGCTGTAATTAAATCGTGAGTAATAATTTGTTAACAGCCATGAAACCATTCTCTCTACAAATGCATCAAAGATATTGGTAGTGGGTAAACAGTTATACCTAATAGGTAACTTAGAAATATTGTTAGTATATAGTATTTTTGCCGATAAGTCAAGAAATTAAAGAATTGAACACTTTTAAAATTTAAAAATGCAATTTAAATATTTTGGTAATTAAACATTTTAAAAAATGTATAAGAATTTTAACGCATCGGGATTCGAATCCGTATCTCGTGGAGGCCGTCTAAGCGCTCCGATAGACCACTCTAACTGAGCCATGCGTTCAAATAGTTTGAATCGTTTGAACACATGGGTTAGTTTTTGTAAAATTATTTTTCAAGAAAATATTTATATCTAAGTTATACCATAAAAGTACTGTTTACACTCATAATAACATACTTGTACCAAAATATTAATTAAATACAAAAATATCGTCTTCAGTGTATATTAACAATTACAAAGAAAAAAAGCCTTTTTTTGAAAATAGCCTAAATCTAATAATTGAAATAATGTAGCTATGTTAATATATTCATTATCAATATAAATGTAAATTTCATTATGAAATGCTATGTTCGATCTCTAAAAATCTCCAGCTAGTAATTACGAAAGCCATTGACCGCCGGAGCGAACAATATCTTTTATTACATCGGATTAGACTTTGATTGTGAACAAATAAATTGATACCTTCACATCGACTCACTGTACAGATAGACTATTGTGAAGAGAAACAAGATTGAGCTGCTATACTTACGACATTAACTTTATGATTTTTCCCGAATAGCTAAGCACTTAGTAAGAGATTTTTGTGTTAAGATACTCAGTTCTCCACTTTGCTTGGTGAGTGGCGTAACTCAACGCCGCGCGTTGGCTTAAATTAGAAAAAGCGAAATGTAAATAATTGAAATATAAAATTTGTCTGAGTAAGAATCAAATCCACAACCATCGCGTTCGCAGTCGGACTTTGGTCCCACTGCACCACGATGTCCTTTACAATTGTCTACTTACTACAAGTAACTGACATTAATTTTAATAAACTGACAACATTTTCAATAAAAACCATTACAAACATTAATATTTTCTGCTCGGCTCTTCCTTAAAAAACAATTGACAGGTGGCAATATAAAACTTATACGTTCGATTTTAAATCCACCGTGATATATTTAGTATCTTATTAAAAGAGTACATTTTGTTTCTTAAACATTTATCAATAGACTGCTGAAAGGGTGAAGTCAGAGGACGTTATTCATCACTGGCGACGCCACGTAATGCATTCGAAATTTATTTGCGTTTTACTGGGATACAAGGCGGTGTCCTCTTTAAGAGAGCAACGATTTAAAAAAACGTCTTTAGCCTGTTACTAAGTATACATATATTTTAAATTTTTACGACGCATATCTATTAATTTACAAAAATAGCATTACGACCATAGGTCTGTGTCTTGTGAGCTTGACACAACGTTATTATTATGTTTGAACAGTTAGAAAATAAACAATAGGTTTTTAGATTACGTCTAAAAAGTCATCAAATCATGTTATAGCATATGTTATATTTTAAAAGTAATCAGCAGCTACGTAGAACTACTCATGTTATATATAAAGATGGTAACATATGAGAATATGGAACTTAGAACATAATATTATCTTGCTGGCTGCTTATATATGTACCTCTAGCTAAATATGAATGGGATGCCATCAGCAAGTAATATAGTTACAGGGTTATTTAACATCCTCTACCAAAATTCAATATAATGTCGACAGCAATTTATAATTAATTTTTAAATCCATTCTTCGTTTATAGAATGTAATCTATTACTAGAAAGATGCTCTATTTAGTTTTTTTACACCTTCACACTTTTTTTCATATAATTGATCAGGTCAGAGAGTACCTAGTGTCAAGACACTGTACTTTCTGCACGAAATCAAGACATTGGGCGTTGAATGATGGAACTAATCGACGAAAATAACTTAAACATAATCTGTCCCCCGTGTGGGAATAGAACCCGTAGCTAATTGCTTACACAGTTAGACGCTGTCCTACCGTGTCACGATGGACACGACACGCCATGATATTTAATACCAATTATAATTATAATAAATTTGATATCTTTAGAGGAAACGTAACGATATAAAAATAAATGTGAAAGTATGGCTACAGAAACAATTCTGGCGCCAACTCACAGGCAGGCAACCCTACAAATGATACAGCGTAAATTATTGCGCATGTGTTGTTCCCACGGTGCAAAACTGGTTGCCGATAAGCTAAAACCACGCGGCCAGCTAAATTAGTGCACCGTTGACAGTTTCCTGTCTCAATCACATTTGCAAAAAATATATCTTTCAGTCTAAATCCCTCATATAAATATATGTATGTATGTAGAATTCACCATGAATGTTCATAGATTTGACTGACTGAAAGATGCACGCCCATTCATTGCGTATACATTTAACATTATGAATATTATCCAAATAATGATTTAAAGTATACATCAAGTTAATTATTAATTATTTAGGATTTGTAATTTCATCAACACTTTATGAATGATGTCACCTTCTTGTTTTATAAAAAATACGATAGCACCACGTAACCACAATAACAAATCCAATAAATCTAAAATACTCTGTGTAATCTAGTGTTATGTATAGTCTAAACGATATGTATGTACTTTGAAATGCCTATTACATTTATTTTAAGACAATATGTGTACTTTGTAAATAGGAGCAACATTGGTGTAATTTTAAAAATGTTATTCTTTATAACGATTTCCAGTGAGATTTTGCAATACAAATACAATACATTGTTTAGTATATTAAAACTAACGCTCAATTAATGGAGCTTGACAGAAAACTATATCTACACGTGTGGCAACCATTTTACAGTTACGCTTCGTTTACCAATCGTTCAAGGAACACGCACACAGACCAAACCAGTTCGTTCACGAGATCTCTCACACACGATAAAATGCGCTACTGATTTCAATTGTTTTTTTTTCGAACACTTACAGAACTTCATTATCTGTGATTCGAATTGTCTTTTTACTTTGTACCGGTAGCATCTGAAAATAACCCATGGAGACATCTCATTAAGCCCGTCAACGATCGGGCCCGCTTTGAAAAATGTCTCATTTAACCCCGACTCCTTTAATAGCTTGTGAAGGGTTAACCACAAATAACTAATGCGGAAGTAGGCGCTTTCGTCTCCGAGTCGATTTTTTAATTCTTTTAATTAGGAAATAGTTTAATTTCTATGTTGTTTAACGCTCGTGGTTGTCAAACTGTCAACCGATAACAAATTAGCGTGAGAAGTGTTTATATTGTTGGCAATACATTTTTTTTTAAATCGTAAATGAAGTATGACATTTTTGGCTCTCACGCAATTTAATTGATTTTTTTTTATATTAATTAAACGTAATGTCTCTTTATGTTTGTGTATTAATGACGTTGTTTTAATCTTGTCTCGTCTTACAACATTTTCAATCGGCATCTATAATGAAACATTTACTATTTGATTAAAAAATCATAAAATAAATTTAAATGTTCCTAATGCTCTTTACACGTATCTATGTTTCTAAAACTTCTACTATAACATTTATTCATCTTCAGAATATTTGAAATGTGTCTATGACAATGTCTTACTTATTAAAGTAAAGTTAAATGCCACATATTATTTATTAAAGTAAACCAAAAAGTTATTTCAAATAACTGTTTTCAAATGCCTAAATATTTCCATACAAATAATATTTTTCAACATTTAATATTAAACCAAATAATACATAAGCCAATATGAAAGTAAATATTTCTTCCTATAAAATATAACAGTTAGACTAGTATATCCCGTTTCGTCAAACAAGTTACACAGATATTATACGGTTATTACAACAGTACAAGTATATGACAGCTCATAGGTTATTTAAATAAGGGTAACAAAAACTTTATTATATTATATTATATTCCGATTATTACCAGATACCGGAAGGCCACACCCCTTCCGGAATTATAAGAAATATCTCACCCTTGACACAAGGGATGGGTGCATAAAAGATTATTTTAATGCGTAATTTGAGAATTGTCAACGAATCGTGTTGTCCTTAGAAGGGGAAGAGTTAAATATGGGGTCCATTGAAGGTCACATGTAAATATAATTTTAAATACATGTTTTAAGTATGTACATGATAATATATATGCTGACGTTATTTCATTTTTATTATTATTTAACGTTGCGCTAAATATTCATTAATCAGAAAGTTATCTTTTTAGTAGATTTAAATATTATCAAGACAACATTATGTTGATGTGAAACTTTAAAAATATATTTATATTAATATGCTATGTATAATTAATGCAAAATAAATGCTTACAGTTACTTAGGTTCTCAGGCTATCTGACTTTCAATTCTATACAGGATATGTGGACCTTTTTGAAAACTTACCTAACATCCTGAGACAATATAATGTTTCGTAATATCCTATCTCTGTTAAACAGTCTCATAACCAGTGTAGGCGTAATATTAATTTATTTAAAATAAATAAAAGTTTACTGACTTCAGTCGTTATATTGCATGGAAAAAATATATTTTATTATTGCCGGCCAGAAAACTGTTACCTGTACCTACAAAACTTATTTACCCTATTTATCTGTATATATTACAATAATTAACATCGACATTATTATAATCTAACACCAAAGTGAACTCGAACACCTCTGATAACAAGTTGACAGATGCAACCTAATCTTGCTTCATACTCGAGTTCCTAATAGAACGATGTGTTCGTGCACGATAATTTGATCCATAAACCTCTTGCTTCTGAAGTGGAACTACATAATGGCCAAACCGGTCTCGTTCATTCACTAACGGACCTGACCGGCTACTAGAAAAAGTTCTGCCTCATCGACTCGTCACGTATGATTACAATTCTTATTTCAAATTTAAATTTGTTTTTTTTTTCTCTTTATATTATGCCAGATTTGACGCAGACATCTTTGTCTAAAGATCAATGTAAGTAGGTTTTATATAAAATTATCTTTTCATATATATTGGCTAAACACAATGTAAAATAGTTTTTATATATTCATGTTTATGTTAAGTACTGCAGTATACATAGATTAAATAGACAACGTGACAGTGATTAATATCTTTCGATGAATCATAGTTGTACTATGAAAAATTAGCACAGGTAACTGAGATTATAATTAAAATAATTACACGACGCTCGACTAGAGCGGAAATGCAGTAGGTTATTTTTTGTTGGCTTTTGGTAATTTGGTCATTTATAAGACTGTGGAAATCGACGTGATCTAGCTAATGTTATTTCTATATTTTACAAAAAATATATTTATTATTTGACTATAAGTATTAGTCTCCACCGGGAAAAGAAAATTTTTATTATAGATAAACAGGCAGGTAAAAGATGGACGCTGTCAACGCCTGCTATTTTCGGTCTCGCTAAATTTAGTTGGTTTTTATTTGTGCATTGGGAAAACAAACCGCTGTGAAAAATCACCTCGCACTGTATGATGGATTATTTCTCGAAACTTGTCGCCATATTGTGAAAGTATAATGTGATGATTTGTTGAAGCCAACCGAATGAGGTATAGCGATAATTTAGCTCGACATTTTGCTGCGGATTAACAAGGCTATGATTAGCTGAGTGTAATTTTAGATTTTATACGTTTGCATAAAGAATATGAGAATATTGCATACTCTTTAATAATACATTATATGTTGTGTTCACATTTTTAAATAATGTTAAGGTACAATCCCTGATATAACTCCGATACGATTAAAACTTAAAATAAGACTCATAAAGTGTTTATGAGTCTAATAAAATTGGACTAGTTATGCATGAAGTTATTTGTTTTTGAAATTGTCATTATTCAATTTTCACAATAAATCTATACAAATAAGTAAAATCTTTTGGAATAAATAAAATTCACTGTACATACACAAAAATTACGTTTAATACAATTTTTACCTGTTTGTTTGTTCCGACAGTTGTTTCTTGAACGGCTGGACATTTTCGACATTTGAATTTGACTGGTATAACTGATGTAACAGGGTATACCTTGGACTACTTTTATTTTCAATTTTTTCAATTCCACGCGTACAAAGTCGCGGACACCGCTAGTTAATTATTAAAAATACCTATTGTCGATGTTTGATTCCTTTTTCGAAATTATTTGTTGATCGTATTCATTACATTTTCATTAGGTACGTTTTGAAATTATATTTCGATTGCTGACTTTAACATGATATTAAACATGCACAAACTTTCAAAATATTATAATTAGAAAACTTTATTCGAAATGTGATACAATAATCGCCTACGGCAACACTCATATCGAGTGACGACAAATCGTTCATGTATAGTCGTAAATATACTTTTTATATGTCCATTGTAAGGACAATTGTATATCCGGTTAGCCCACCGTATTGTAAGCTATTACAAAAACGCTATCATTATAGCCAACTTAAGTTAAGGTATCCTACCTGCAGCAAATAACAAACTCGATCAACCTCATTATAAAGGCGAATTTTGCAAATTCTACAGGTTGCATTTCCAAAGTAAATTTTGTAAAAAAACGCCCTTTGTGGCTACAGACAGTGTGGCACCGAAATCTTTTTGTTCGAGCGAAATACTCAAGATTGTAAAGAGCTCATCGATTGTTTCCAAGAAGTTCGGATGCTACTGTATTTTTTATGTATCATACGATATGAATATCGTTTTACATTTTAATATTCTTATTATACACTATGGTACGCGACTAAAATATAAAAGATACGTTTAGCAAATATCAATTTCGATATTGGCAAATACATATTTAGTTAATGCTTTCTGCGAGGGTACTTCATTTAGGTTAAAAGTTCAAATTAATTTTTTACATTATTTTATTACAGCTTATTATAGTAAAATAAAATTACGCTAAAAAGTATATTATAGAGAAGATACAAAATAATTTAACAAATAAGTCGTTCATATTAGTTCGAACTTCTTTGAGTACGTTATAATTTTGAAGCACAATTCTTCACAATGGCTTGAGCCAAGTAACCTGGTGATTACGTAGGTGGTAAGAGTTCACGTGTAATTTAATGACAAAATTAGGGAGCATCTGGCCGACCGGCTACAATTCTTTACAGTATTTCGTATGTTGATGAGGATAATATTCGGTTACATCACACTTTTACAAAAACAAATTTGCAAATGTATCCAGTAATTACTATAATTGAGAACGTAACATGTACAAAATGAAACATTTTAGTAAGGTTTCGAAAACAGAAAACATTTTAATGAATATATAGGAATTCGATGTAATTTAAAGCGAGAGCTACTTATGTAATAAATAATAGTATTAAAAAATATCTATTTTAGATTTAATTTCAAACCCTTTTACTTTACCAAGGATGTCGTGAAGGTGTTGTTATATTATTTTAATGTGGCGCTGAATTTAGCCACACAAAACGCAACATCTCAAACTCAGACGGAAATTAAAAAACAGGATGTTTTTTATTATCTCTTAACTTTCTGACTTTTCTGACTAAAAGAAGACGGTAAACAACGAAAACTATAAGAAGAACACATTAAATATATATAAACTTAATGAGTCATACACAACTTCAAGTTAAGCAAGGAAACGTGCCTGATAACCGATACTTAATGCCCAGGTAATATGGAAATACGATACTGGTCAGTTTTCCGCCGATTGCCGCACCACAGAGCGTAAAAACTATCGAAGGTCCCCATTCACTCCATTACTAGATCTTCGCACTTCGCCGACCACAAAACGCATCTCATTCAAGACTAGCCAGTAAATCAACCGAGAATATTACAACCATAATATAAGGCCCGATCGGAAATATTTCCTCAAACGGAAAACAACTTTCTGCTGTCCGAGGATTATCCACTTTCGTCTGGTCGCGTCACAAGTTACTACTTTTTAGATATCTATTTCTGTCGATGCAATGCGTAGTTTCTTTTGAACGAATGACCACTTGTGAGTAATGTAAATGCAACTTTATTTAATTGCGGTTAGGGTTGATTGTTGTTTGGCTGTGGTGAGGACTTGTGTTATCAGGTTCGGTGGGTTTGGTTTTATGAATGAAGCGCAAAGTCGTGAGCGGAAGCGTTGTCGGGCGGTGCGGCTTTCCCGCGCGGGCTTGGGCAGTTTCATTAATAATTAAAAGGCAACTAGTGACGGAATGACCGGACGCAGAGATGATTTCTAGCCAGTAACCGGTCCAGCTATATGGGCGCAGTGACTATGCTGTGCTAAAGTTAGACCACTGTTGATTTATAAATATGTATATTGACCTATATTTTTAAACAGTATTTCCTATAAAATTGGTAATAAAGTAATTAATAATGATGGTAGCGAATCTTAGTTATAAACAAATAATTTTAGTAATTTATAAAAGTGATAAATAATTATTTTGTATGAAGTAAGTAGTATCTAAATACTAAACTAATGTATAAGCTTAACATGTTTCATTGACTGGTAACAGCTATTTATTATCGAATATTAATGTTTATTAAGGAAAAATATTACCTCAGCGAGTAATAGAAATCCTGTTTGGAACATGTTAGTCAAACACTAGAATGATAAATATGCACATATAAGCGTTAATAGGAAAGTACAAGGATTTATGGGTGAAACTATAGAGAGGCGGCTTGTTTCGACGTAGTCAGCTATGAGGCTAAACGCTCTCATAACTTACAACTTACAAGTATGAATACTTATGAAGGTATCTTCATGTAAATATTTTATCGTCATTAGTAACCTTACCTTTAAAAAAGTAGTTATTGTATTAGTTTTTATGCAAACCAAAAATACAAAAAAATAGAGCTCATTTTACATCCCATACATAAGTATACCTATTCTATATATTAAGTACTAGCGACACACTTAACTTCCCCCAAGTAAGCTACATCACTGTAACTATTTGATTTTTTCGTACAAACACAGAAAAAAAAGCGCTTAAAATCATCGTTTTGGGTTCTATTTTATTAGATTCCCAATAATATTTTTATTCACATATCTTCCAGGTACAGACAGTGATCAGTTAGGTGTTTGCCTGCCTGCCTTTGTGTTAAATATAAATAATTTCTACACAAGATAAGCGCCTAATTTTTATTAAATAACTATAATACATATATACCTTAGCTTACATCCAAATATTACAAGTCATTTCACCTCCGTCCATGCTATAATAATTTATAACGGTCACAAAATATAAAATAAAATTCGACGGGCTCATTACGCAACGTCATTGGAATAGTACCAGAGAGAAGGAGATAGATATATATGATTGTTATACGTGGAAGAGAGATGGAGATATGGTATGACAGAGCTGTAAAGTGAATGAGATATACGGTAGCTAGATAGCGCGTCCGGCGGCCACTTCCTGTGGATAGTGCAGTCATCCTGTATCGACAGTTACGTCGATATTCTTAATTAATAGAGATTATAAACTTTGTTTATTATAATGAGATTATCTTAAATTTTTGTATATTTTACTTTATATATTTAATTAATTTAAAAATATTTTATTACAGTATTCAATATTTACAACGTTATATGCATGGACGTGGCTTCTTTGGAAGATGGAGGAAATAAAATAATATATAAACATCAGTGTAATTTAATATAAATTGACAAATCGCTGATAACTGTACATATTTGAGGTTATAGACCATTTGTACAAGAAATTTAATTTAAATTTTAATTCATTTACTATTTATGTATTTTTATAATTCTCTTTCGGAACACCTATAAATGAAACCTATTATAATGAACATAACATATAAAATAAATTATTCCATATTCTATCACATCTCTTGAAATATTAAACCTGATAAAAATACAAAAAAGACCGTTTAAATACAATCAAGTACTCACATAAAAAAACAAAAGATCAACACTACAATCACTTAAAACCCAACTATAACAGTGTTTATTTTTAAAGGAACAAAGCGTAATTAGATTCCGTCACTAGTGGGCTAGTTGGAGCATCCTGCGCCCACGCAACACTAATTGCGCTCTTTTTGTTTATCGTCTTAACTCGATTATAGCAATCAGATCCGCCCTTTGACCCTGACGCGGACGCCACCATGTCTGGAGACACAAATCATTACCGCCAAGCATTGATTACGATTTATGTGAATATTACTTACTTTGTTGTTTTTGCACAAATTGTAACAATATATATATATAATTTTATTATTAATAATTAAAACGAACATGTTTTTATTATTGAAAACTAGATAATAAGCCTACTTTTATCTTTAGAAACTTTTCCCTATTTTGCTAGTTAGGTAAGAAAGACAGCATTCCATTTACCCATTCGCGGACACAGCTTATTTGGTAGCGTAACCTAACGCCATTCTCTTTGTGTGGGAAAAAATTTACCTCTTTTCTTTTTATTATTCAATGCATTTTTATCAAGAAGAATGTGAATTAAAACAACATTTTATTGATTGCCCCTGATTAAAACAAAAATTTAGTTAAATTTGCACATAATGAATAATGGAGAAGATTACCTATTCAATTCTTTAGTTCAACTCACCTAATACTTAATACATTGACCTTACCACAATGCTAACTTAAAATCTTAAGAAAACAAATAACTCATTGTCCCATTTTATTACTCTTTTTGACAATATTACACTACCAATATTTCTTCGAGGAATTTGAGACACTAACTATATACCATGTTAAGCAAAGCACTTGCCAACTGGATCAAAATAGCATCAAATATGACTACTGTCACAGGAAAAAATACTACACGAATATCACAGGCTTGTCCTGTTCTGGTTAAATAAACTGCGATGTTGATTTCCGCTGTCCCACTCTCTAACGAAGTTGACAAAAAAATTAAACCAACCTGATTGAGTGCTATTTTTTTAATAATTTTTTTTGTTATGAGTTATGAATGAATGAATGATTATTATGTAATCCAAACGAGGTCACTGACCGAACACTTTAGAAGGCTTTACTTTTGTTTTATATAAACAAAACAAAAGTAAAGCTTTCTTAAGTATGTATTCTTTAATTATATATGTGTTCATAAAAAAATACCTGAACATGGATGATAAATAAGCTGTTCGATATTATAGATGAAAAAAATAAAATTGTAATCGTTCTATATTTTGAAATTTTGTCAACTATTCAAAAGATACAATTACAAGCAAATAGTACATTGTATATTCACATTTCTACTCAATTAAATGGTTCCTTTCATTCATACTTAATTATTGCTATTGCATTGTTTTGCCATTCTAAGTCTTAGCTAGATATAAATAGAAGCAAATATGCTGCGATGCCACACACTTGATAACACGTTGTCGCGTCGAGTCTCATTTATGAATGAACTCACAGATCGAGCGACTTCCGGCTAACTGTTGAGATAGTACGACACTCTTCCTGGTTCCTGCTATGGTATCTTTAATTATGAACCAGTATAAGCGGACCGGTGTGTTCAATCACTTAGCAGAAATTTGACTCGTATACTTCAGACAATAAAGTACATATTGTGTATAGCCATCGATTGATCAGCCTCCGTTTCTACTTTATCGAGATCGTTCAGAATATGAATAAAGATATTCTAAGCGTTGGTCACAGTTCAGATAGCTGTTTAAAAATGTACCGTAATGCGTTACAATAAAGTCGCCGATGGCGAAAGTATGCATTTTCTGTTGTGTGTGTCCTGTCGAGCGTGTTTTTTCCAACCTCCTTCCCGTCGTTTCACCGTTACGCAATATATCGTAAATAATTAGCGGAAGGCGATATTCCTGTGTCTTATGAGATGTTGATTTTCTGGTTTTTTAGAATGCTTCCTGGCCATCTAACAGTACCTGTTCCTAGGTTGTTAAGATTTTTTCTTATGCATCCGATATTAAAGGTACATAAATATGCACAAATTTGGAATATCCTTAGAATACTTATAGATGTCTATAATTACTAATACAATGAATTTATCTTTAATATTTACAATTATTGTTAATTAAAATTTAATAAAATGTACGCATGGATCTTTTTCGTCATGCATACATTAACTACTTAATACATCTATTTTTTGCTTTTTTATATAATGTGTTAAATCAATATTTGAACACATTACAAAATCATTTCTTACGAAGCCACTTTTTGTGCTGCTTATTACGAATATTAATATGCTCTAATGAATAAAACATTAAATTATAATTCATAAGCCAGTGTTTGATCTTAAAACAAAATCAATTTTCTCACGACACAAGAAACAGAGTGTACGGTAAATCGAATAACATATTCATTAGACACTAAAACCGCCAAATTCAGGTTTGTAACAAATCACCGTTTTTACACTCGAGTTTTGATGGGTGCGATGAAAGCAGCGATAGAGACCAACATAACTCGACCCTCTCATTCATTATTAATTATAATAAAGAAATATCAAGACAAAGTGGCTCACTTGTCAGTTCTCACGAAGGCGCTTGCGACGATATTAAAGAAAAATGATAAAATATCTTACAACACGATCAGAACCAGTTGACCACTATGTCGACCTCTTGTATTCAAAAAGTACATTGAAACAATAATGTCAATAGTTTTTGTTAAAAAACAATCAAAGTTAAAAAATCTTTATAGAATACTAGCGGTCCGCTTGTGGCTTCACTCGTGTGATCCTACTTATATTTTTCATACAAATTTGATCTCTTATTTTATTAATTTAGGTGTTGATTCTCGAAAAATAAAGTTGCCTACGTTTGACCCCAGGGTCTTCAACTTCAACTATATTCTGTATTTCAGCATCAACCTTGACAGACAGACAAGCAGATTTTCGCATATATAATATCAATATGGACATCTATGAACATAACTCGCTCATTCTACTCTAAATATAATACGTACGCATTAAAGGTTAATATTTAAAACGCGTTGAGATTAACGTTTAATGTACATGACCTAATCTATCGTTAAAACAAACATCTACTATAAATTCTTTTAATTAAGTAGAATTATTCTACACTTTCACAATAAAGCCTCCTATTTATTTTAATCACCACATGGTAATTACTTGTAAGTGAGTACCTTGTCTGTGTCCGAGCGGCAAGAGTATGGTCCCTTTAATAATAAGAGATTATATCTTACTAGTAGACTCCGTTGACGTGTAAAATATGCGTTACCTTAGCGACGTGTATGCCACTTAAACAAATTAGTGGTATACTATTTTAATAATTTTTTGTGCAATATATAAAAATACGGCTTTTAAGGGCACAGAAATTCATGAAAACTTTTCATATATTTTCATATATTTTCAATTTAACTTTTCATATATATCCAATTTAAATTACCAGTCCTCCTTTGCACAATCAAAAAAAAATAAGGGCGACAAATTTTTCTTCACTTGCTTGCTTGATTATACTAAAAATAAACTGACAAAAGGAAAGTAATAAGTAATCTGGTGTAGTTTTACCTTATAATACATTTTAATGGACTTGTTCCTTTGAAATTTATGTATATCTATTACGAAAAATGTACTATCCCTATTTTTTATTGCAGTGGTCACTGTTATCGCATTTCTTTTATGTAAAATTTGATTACATTGAACAAAATAGTTTCAATGCCAAGATAAATGAGTAACAATGTATACTGAGTCATCATTTGAGTTTTTTACAAAAATATTGGCGGTGACGAGCCGACATGTTGTCTGGGCAAATACACACAGGATACATATGGCGTACAAGCTAAGACATAATGTTTTACATTATTTTTTAATCTTTATGAATATGTTTTCGTTTATTGACCAGAGAATCCTAGAATAAAGCATAGTATTATGTATGTATGTAGTACTGTTATCCATAATTATTCACACATTTTTTTTTCAAACTAATTTACATTAAACACATTAATTTAAAACTGCTAAACACTAAAGGATATCAAATTAATTTACGTATAAATTAATACCAAACAAACCAGTTCCTGATGTCGAAAACAACATATAATATACAAATAAACATAGCGTTAAAGATATATCCGAGTGAAGCAGGTCAAAACGTTTCATTCATGCTCAGCTTTCCGGCCCCCACCTAGCCACAATCTGCGCCGGCGCACTCAATGGGCATATCATTCACGTCATTAATGAACCGAGTTACTTGTGGAGTCGACATTCTGTCACACACTATTACATACCATTTGGTGTTTATACAGTCGTTAAAGATTGATTTATAAGAAATATAAACTAAATAATACACGCTCTACATCTAGAAAATGAGAGATATAACCTGAAAAGAAACTAATGATTCTGGTTTCAATATATGTATTATTCAAGGAGTACTCGGGTATTTCTCTATAGAAGGGTAGTCAGAGAGAACCTAGTGTTGAGACACTCCCGTCTTCCACTTTTGACCCGAAATTTGAACATTATGTCCTAAGTGACAAAACTTTACGCCACGATTTACTTTTATTTAGGTACCAGAGCAGAAAATTGAGAATAATATAGTGTACAATATTGCCCCGCGTGGGAATCGAGCCCACAACCATCTCGTTTACAGTTAGACGCTGTCCCATTGCGCCACGATGGCTTGTGTTTTGAAGCTATAGACAAAAATAATGTTTTTAAATAAAAAGTAGAACCATTGAAAAATACCTGAGTATAAGTGTAACAAAATAGCTATCCGCTTGCGACATTTAAAATAGCTTTTGAAAAAATACACAAATAAAGGCGTCGGAGTGAGTTCCGTTGACTAAGGTCATGTTGACTTTATCGAAAGCCGTCAAACAAAGAAAGATCACCCATGTTTAAAACTTGTATATATTGTTAAGTAAATCTCACAGGATTTCTTAGTAATTTGCTTTAGTAAAACAAAACGGTTAATAAATGTAATAAATTGCTGTGGTTAATAGCCTTATGCCATCTTCATATTCTAAATATTTATGTTGGTGAATTTATTATGGTGGTAAATAACATTTTAGTTATATTAATTTATTAACAAATCTTGGTGCAATGGGACAGCGTGCGACTCCCTGTCGCATTGCACCAAGATGATCACAATTACGTGATGGGCTGTGGGTTCGATCTCATTCGGTGGTGATATTGGTGATATTTAAATGATTTACATTTCTCCGCTCTAGTAATACAAAGCGCTGCATTGAGTTTCGTCACTTATCTTTCGTACTTTTTATACACATTGTCTTGATTTGCTGGTCTTCGCTGCAAGTGAAAAACGGAGTATCTATACACTAAGTTCACTCTGCTTTTCTGCTATAAGGAAAAAAATGTATTTGATTTTTTTATATTATGTTAAAGTTACCAAGTACTACAATTGATTGGACATATTACGTTATCTATACTATTTACATAATGATCAAAAGATAGAATCAAAATTTACATACCTTCAATCTATCTTATCTTATACTTGTAATTATGGTCCATCGAAAAGCCGGGAAACTAATTATATTAATTAAATCAGCACGATTAATTATTCGTTAAAACGTTTATGGGACTTTATTGACTAAATTAATTTTCTTAAAATTATTGATTTGTATAAAAATCGTAAAAAGAGAAAAATAACAGTTAAAGTAAGTATTTTAGTGTTTAATACATATATTTCTTAACTTTTTTTATAAAAACAGGTAAAAAAATGGTTAATGCTATGGCTGTCCCAAAAATATTGTAATCTATCGCAATTACTTTTTTCCGCTTCACGTCTGCTCTCGCATAGGCAGAGAGACACGAGAGATATTTATAATAAATTCCCTCAAGCGGGAATTGAACCCACAACCAATAACGAATACAGTCAGACACTGTCTTATTGCGTCACGAAGACAACATAATCCCTATAACAATGGCTAATTATTTAAAAGCTATATAAATATGGTTCATCTTCTTCTACAAGACACTTAAGGTTTTACAAAACTTACTTATAAAACAAGTTAATTTGAACCGACGTACCTATATATTAATTGTATGAAATTTTTAACATTATCTCAAAAGAAATCTATTTAAAAAATATTACTACCTGGAAATAATAAGAATATTTATGTTAAGAAATACGCCTGCCATAAAATTTTATCTCAATCAGTTAACATGCGAAAATGTTTTACATATTCATTAGCGTTACCAGAACTTTTGAATAAATCGGAAGATAGTAAAAAGGACTTTGGTGATAGCTTTACGTTGTATGATACCTATATGTGTAGGCTTCGTGTTTATTTGCAAAACATTCTCACGCTTGCTCCACAACATGTCAACAACCGAATTGTAAAACTTGATATTCACGTTGTATGATTTGGCCATTCTCTCTCAGCTCACATGTTTTATCGCCCAACCTAAATTGACCTGTGATCGATTTTGCAAAAAAATATTAAGTACCCGTTGAGTATTAAGGCAGCGTCGCTCGGAGGGTCCGCTCAAGGCTGGCGAGGCTGCGGCGGATCAGATCGCGGGAGGCGGCGCGGAGGCGATGATCGCGCGATACGAACAGTCGCGCGGTAACGCCGCGACATCGAAGAGGCTTCCGTTCCCGCGAACGACGCCGTGGGAACCGCTTTATTTTCGTATTTAAATACGACCCTCATTAAACTGGTTTGCCTCAAAATTCGCTGCCTTCTTTCGACGCCTTTTACTCAACTTTTTATGGTTCCGTTCGACATTTTACTGTTTGAGATTCAAGTCTAGACTGCCGATGAATAATGCGCTGTGAGGATTGTATTGCGCAGAATAGGCCGCGGTTCTTTTCATTACGAAGAGCATTCGCAAATAACATACAATTGACGAATATTTTAATGATCATTATTACATTTACGTAAATTAAAAGGTATAGGATTACGACAAAATTAATTTCCTTTAGATTTATATTTATCATAGTTCTCTGCTAAAGTAATACCAGAAGCTATGAAAAATTTAATTTGGAAATGGACACTTCGTTTAAAAACCTGTTAACCAATTTTTTATATCATGTTGATACTGATCATTAATAACATTTGAGATTAAAAAATGTACGTATGATTCGTTCTGGCTAATATCAACTTATGCTGATGATCAAACCAGTTCGTAATCCACTACCTAGAGTGTTTTGTAAAATGAAATAAATACATTGGTAATATAAATATCATCTAATTAATAAAATAATAATATAATAAATAATAAGCCAATATCATCAACATCTATGTTTAATTAATGATAATAATTTATAATATTGTAACATAATTTCTAATGTTAATGTGATGTGATGTATGCCTTAAAATGATCCCTGCTTCCCCACGGTATCGACTTACACCGGATGCTAGGTAACCCTGCAGAGCAAACTACAACCTCCAAATTTAAGTCATATATACACAACCTTAAATAAAGGAAATAGGGTTCATTTCTAATTGTCACGAAAAACACTGCGCTCAAATATGTATCTTCTCTAACGTTGTTTTGACTATCGCCCAAAAAGTTAACATTGTTACGGAAATTCTAACTCTAAGTTTAAGCATTAGGGTTTAATTTTCAATTACTGGAGATATAATTTAAAAACGCACCGGAAGGACACATTGTATTACCTTCGCTACCTGGTGATAATGTTCTTTGTGAATAGTGGACATGAACAATTATATACCAGGCATGAAATTTTTTGAGAATTCCTAGGATAGTTAAACTGGTTACATCGATAAAGCATGAAAAGGCTTATCAGTGAGATAATATTACTTGTATGTTCAGATAATTGTATATTCAAAATGTTCACTTCAAACTATTTTTTTAATAAGTTTTTATTTAAAAAAATAAGTTAAAATGTTTCTTTGGATAACATATTTAAAAATTATCAAAATAACATAATTTAGAAACTTTACTAATTTTAAAATAATAAATACAGATTACCACTACTAATTAATATTTAAACGCAGTATTTTTATGCAAAACAAATGGCGCATAAGCAAATGTATGTCATTAATAACTTACAAAAACATTCATGCTCATGATTTTCAACGTACTAACGCGTATATAGTCTTCTTCAAAGGTTGCATATGTGAGGGTTTGAAGGAGGGGGCGGGTGAGAGGAAGAGAGGGAGGGGGAGGAACATCCCGCGTAGCACCTGGCGCGCAGAGGTTACATACATCGACGAGATCCCATTGATTTGTAGTGAGATGCACTTCTCCCAGTGTTAAATATATTCAACTTTTTCTTTGAGCTTTATTATTAGGAAACTTTATTCACTAAATATATTCACGTTAATTATTTCATTCACGTTAACATTTTCAAAGTGCTATTCACACAAAGGGGAAATTGCTCTTATTTTTTATTTTAGTCACTTGGACGGTTTCAAAGAGGCACACGTTCGAATCCCGCTGCGTTCAAATTCTCATATGTTTTCTAAACAATATGTTATTCACGTGAACTATTTCATGGTATATTTAAATATTTTTCGATATTGCTATACTAAATTACATTTGGACTAATAATTATAACATCTCACTATACAACAATGAAAGCCGTACAACAAATTACAAATTATAAGCTAGTTGGATGGATGGTGTAAGTTTAAATGAAAACACCAAATAACGTCTTGTTGAACCAATCTAGGTGTCCGAGCACGATGACAATGAAGTCGACATCCTCTGTTTGTCTTAGCGAAAGTGACTGTTGCGTTAAAATCCATTTGTCAAACAAACTTTGAAAGTCTGTTGTTGTGCAATCTCAAGACAAAGAAGTTAAGTTATTCGCAGCTTTGATTTAGCACGCATACTGAATACATTTCATCATAGCTGAATTCAATGTAAATCGGCTTTTTTCATAAAAAAACCTTGCTAAACCCACTTCGTATCCTTTAGAAGTTTTAACATTAGACACTTTAAGAATACTTAAAATTTATGTTGAAATCTGTGTCGAGTTATAATAAAAACTATACACGAATTGAAAGCTCTTGTAAAAGCATTTGTTTTTAGAAATTTTCAAATAGTTCATACATATATGATGACGGTAAACTTTGAAAGTATCAGGTATATATAGATTTTTCGGCTTCTCATTATGAAAAATAGCACTTGAACTCGAGAAGTTAATCAAAATCAAATTTTCAGAAAGTTAACAGTAATTGTTTACGAAACGCCTTTTAATTGTTTGGTTGGTTTGTAGGCTAAAAATTGACTCTTACAATATAGGTGTAGATTGGAATGCTTGTTCAAAAGAATGAGCTGTCATTTATCATAATAGTTATAATTTTTAATTTAAATTATTATATTTGGAAATTCATCTTTATTTTATCTGATTCTTTCTGCTTATTCCACAAGTTTCGGAATATACTTGAAAAAACGTACAGAATGCCCATTATGTACTTAGAAGGAGTTATGAATAAATCCTTATATTTGCTCTACACCGTCCACGTGCACGAACCAAACATTGACACGCTTGGTTTGTACTGCGCCCATAGATAACCGACAATGGAGAGCCGCGCCTAAGCGTCATGCGGGACTTAGACAAAAACCTATTATTTTTCTTTATATTTTAAGAACTGTTTCATCTCTCTTAGGTATATTGTGCATGACTACATATATCATAACTTCATTAAGTAGTATATAACACATATTAATTATAATATATTAGATGTAAAGGCATTTGTGGCGAAGTGAGTCAGAGTCTGAATATAAACACGATGGTTTTAGGTTCATTACCCAATCAGACGCCCAAATTTAAATTATTTTCATTTCGCTGCTCTGGTAAGGCAAAGTACAACATAAATCCCCGTCACTCACCATAAAATGACCTCGAAACTAGGTGGAAAGCGGAGAACGGATTGTTATGACATTAGATACCCTCTGCCTACCCTCTTGCCTTACTTTGCGGGATATAGCGTGAAGCTGAAAAAAAAAAGACTCTTGGAATCTTCAACTGAAGATTAACATAGTGTACATTACACAAGTCTACAAATCGAACAAATATTATTCAAATATCTTTTTATAATCAGCGCAGATTTAATACACATGCCCATAACGATTTGTACACCACACAGACATTAATGTATCCAAGTAAAAACCTTTACGCTTTCGCACGAACTTAGAATCTTAAATATCTCCCTTGTTTATGTTTTCCTTAACATTACCTAAGTTACTTTATAGTTTCCTTTCACCTCTTTTACAAATCAATTATATGAATAATGTTGTTATTTCAATATTCTTATTGTACCTTATTTATTTTTATAAAATTTTAATAAAAAAATTACTATAAAACGAAGTCTTTATAAATAAATTGTCATTAAAATTCTGAAGCATAGTACTCATTATAAATACATTTGATGATGATGACTATATATCATCAAAGATTCTATAGCCTAGAATTAATCTGCATTTTAAAAGCACTTTTGGCTTAAGAAACTAACTTTGTTTATGTTTCTAAACTAATAACTTTGAAGTGTTAGATTACACTAACAAATCCGTGAATGAACTTAGATACCTATTGTAATCGACAAAAAATTGGAAACCCTTAGAAATACTCCCGGTGGTGAGCAATATTTACTACACCGCCTCCCGTCCCTTTCACTTCCTCTACGGCGACAACCTGTAGCCGAGCGAGCGAGCGTTACATAAACGTGTACGGCAAACAGAGACGGCGCATTCATTCATGACCGAGTCCGCCATCCGGTCTGTTTGCTAAACGATCACTTTATCTCATTCTAACGTGTTGTCTCTTATTGAGTGCGAGCAGGTGGCACCGGATGTATAGCGCCGTACAGCTTTGAAAGCTCTTTAAATCTCGAAAGTTTGCATTAGAAGGTTATCTGCAATCGTTTTTTGGTCGTACTGGGAGAACTAACAAAAGTACTCGCATGCAAATTGAGCATCGTTTAATGAGGGGACAGACGCAATTGGTGATTTTCGTAAGCTCGCTGGGAGTGAGCCGCGAGACGCGAGCTTCGCCCCTCCGCCGGCGCCCATTGAGCGAGTAGTCGCGCACCGGCCGCAGACACGCACGCGCGCGCACTCACAGCCCGCCGTTACTAACTCTGGATACCCGATACCGAATTTGAAATGTCCAGTCCGCAATACCCGCGATCTGCCTGTGACCACCGTGTGTTTGCTCTCTTGTGATTTCGTTAATTGGTGCTTTTGAGTGAGTGACGCTGAGAATGTACGAGAAGAGCTGGACACATTTACAATGGCCCAAATTACATTAAATGGGTAATTGCAGTACGTCATTGGATAATGGATTCGGCTCTCATACATATTGCAATATATCTGTCCTTCTAATATGTGTGGGTCGCCGGCGAATTTTGCACTTGACTCCCGACTCTCTTTGTTTGATGCTATTCCATTTAAAATTTAACAATGCGTTCTCTGCCGTCACGAGAAATATGCTAAATTATGCTCTTCAAATATTTTAAACTTTATTAACTTATATTTAGTTCAAAATTTAAAGTGAAAGCTACAACTTTGGCTGTAATTTTTGGTTTTGCCTCTTCATTGAGTTTAATCTCTCTCTAATATGCATTAGTAATAGTATAATGGCAATAACTTTTTAAGCTTAACATGAATATGGCAGTTCGTTTACTTGTAAATACAATAGGCAAAGTCTCTATTTTCTTTAAGTATTTAGTCAGAATTCCTTGAGGTACGGGTACAGGTAGAGCGTTATCAGCGCGCTCGCCAACGAGCGTGGGAATGAAAAAAGCGTGTTAAACAATAGCTACAGATAAGAGACCCCATTTAGGGTGCTTCCAGTAATTGCTTATGTTTTCACTCATTGCGTTTCGTAGCAACATATTCATATGTTGCACAATTATTGATTTTCAACTGCCACAAGCGACTGATTTCAACGTTTTATTTTTTTTGTGGTTTACTTATTTTACTAAAGAAGTACATTACAGTATATTTACGTTAATATTTTATAACTTTTTTTATTATCAAGTGAAAATGTTTCTACGCAAAATGCCTTTCTAACACGAGGCCAAACAATTAATTATAATTAAGGTCTTCAAAAAGATATTATTTCAAATAAATTATTAAATTTCAGTAAGGTTACAGTCTTATCACTTTATTTATAGAAATGTAAATTTTCTTTTATGTTTTAACGCCAATGCCGGTTATATATAGTTCTCTTAGAACGAAATTTAAATTTAAAGCTAAATTGAGTAACTTTAGAGAGCAGAATATTCACATTGATTTGATAATAGATATCGTAAAGTATAATAATAATAATAGACATATCTTGATAAGTGTAAAATACTCCATATATGTAAAGGCAAAATTAATAATAATACAGCTACTGAAATTAATTCATTTAATTTAATGGAATCAGGTGATACTTATAAATATTTAGGAATATTTCAATCAAATTATATAAATCATATCCAAGTAAAGAAAAATCTTATTACAGAATTCACTAAACGATTAAACTCAATATGCAAAAGACAACTTCACTCAAAAAATCTTTTTAAGGCAATTAACACTTATGTTACACCAGTTTTAACATACACTTTTGGAGTAATAAAATGGACACAAACGGATATCAAACGGCTCGAAATAAAAGTACGGACAACATTAACTAAATACAACTATTTACACCCAAAATCAGCAGTAGACAGAATGACAATGAATAGGATAAAAGGTGGTAGAGGACTAATAGATCTAAAAGTATTGTGGGAGGGACAGGTTAAAAACCTAAGAGATTTCTTTTATAATAAATCAGATAGCATTATACACTCAGCAATTTAGAACTAGACAATAATTTCACACCGCTTAATTTAAAAAATAGGTTATTAAAATTTAAATCAGTAGAAGAACATACAGAAGAAAAAATGAGTAATTGGCGCAAAAAAGAATTACATGGTCGACACCTCCATGACTTAGAACAAATACACATCGACTCGGAAGCCTCAAACAAATGGTTAAAATTAGGTTCTTTATTTCCAGAAACTGAAGGTTTTATGATCGCTATCCAAGATCAAGTCATTCAAACTAAAAATTATAGAAAATTTATTATAAAAGATTCCAAAATACATAGTGATAAATGCAGAAAATGCCATAGACATTCAGAGACAATACAGCATATAACGGGTGCCTGTCCCTCTCTAGCGCAAACAGATTATACTCATAGACACAATCAAGTAGTACAAATTGTGCATCAAAAGTTGGCTTTAACCTTTAAGTTAATAGAAGATAAACCCAGTCCATACTAGCAATATGTGCCGAAACCTGTGCTGGAGAGCCCCAATTATAAAATGTACTTTGATAGGGCAATTTTAACAGATAAAACAATACACTACAATAGACCGGATATAACTTTTATAGATAAGATAAACAAACAAACTTATTTGATAGATATAACAATTCCTAACACTCATAATTTACAAAAATCAATAACGGACAAAATCAATAAATATACAGAGTTAAAAGAAGAAGTTACAAGAATATGGAAAATGAACAAAGTATACATTGTACCGTTGGTGCTCTCCAGCACTGGAGTTATACCAAAAAATCTATTACACTACTTAAATCAGATAAAATTACCAAAAAATATATACATAACAATGCAAAAGGCCGCAATCCTTAATACCTGTCGTATTGTCAGGAAGTTTTTACAGGAAGATTTTGATTCCCAACTTATTCCCGAAAATGAACAACACTTGGCTTAGGGCCCGTGGTGTTCATAATTACCGAAGTCGCAAGATTTCGAGAAATTTCACACGAAAAAAATAATAATAGACATATTACGAGATTTTCAGGTAGTCAGCATTTACCAAAAACTGTTATCGTAAATTAAGAATTAAAATAACATATACAAAAATATAAATCACCTCATGCAAGTAATGAATCACGAATCAATTGTTTATTTAACAGAGGTTCACGGAACCACGATTTGCTGAAAATAAACTATTTCTTATTTCCCGGTCACACTTATTTCGAGTATAGCAACATTATGAGTACAAAGTTTTAACTGGTGCAGGCTTATTTAAATTCAATTCGTATTGAAGCTTGCCTTTAATACTAAAGTCTATGTAGAATTGTTAATAGTTCATAGAATTTAGTATAATATTGCATTTCTTCCACAAAATTCGGACGAACAATTGACAAATTTTCGCAGTCAGCCAACCGTAATAGTGACTCACTATTTCTAACGAGCGTGTTGCGTTCAGATAAACAAAGGGACATACATTTTTTTTGTTGTTTTTTTAACATGTTTTTTTTTAGTAACGAAGTAACCTTTTAACATTCAAAAAATTTAGTATATTATAAAGTTTTCAACTGCAATATTAAATAGACGTTGATGACCATTAAGGAACATGTAATTATTTGAACAGTTTTAATTTTTAAAACGGAATGTATATGCAGGTACTTAATAGCTGATTTTAAATATCATAGATCCGCACTTATCATGATATATCTTATATTTTTAGTGTTTTTTAGACAAATGCATTAACAAATGTTATTTGACGCGTCAATCTACCTAAATAATGTTTGGAACTATGCAACTTATATGAACATATAAATTGATTATAAGTTTTTAAATTTAGTTTACTAAAATGTCTTACTATAGAATTCATATTATGTCAATTTAAATTAAAAAAGCGATACCGACTACTATTTTTAGTAATCGCGATAATATGCTATTAATAGATTAACAGCTAAGTGACGTGACATGAGTTCCTAATGGTATTCAAACTGCTTGATTAAGCACCCATATTTTAATTCACTCACCTATATTTTAAGGGATCTGTCACAAATTATAGTCAGCTGCTTGATTTTCTTTTTAATTTAATAAATATTTAGATAGGATGACAGGATTAAATCGTTGTAAAACATGGCAATGTATTTAATTTTCCACATTTTACCATTTGTATTTTATTGCCTTTGTTCTTAACGAAACGTTACATAAAATGGCTGCGACACTGAACTTAACCCTATACCGATCAAATTACCATACAAAAGTACTGAAATTGCATTTATTTACATGCCTAATGAATCTTTATATTACAATCAGTAACACAGAGAACATATTTACCGTCAAATTTGACGTGTTACATACAATATCGAAAAGTTAATGCTGTTGTAATATTCTATAAACAATACATAGGGAAACTTAAGAAAAAGAGTAAACATAACGTTCCATATTTAAGAACTTTTTGAAAATTACAAAATACTGTACATTAACTGCATTACCTACTCGTCGTCATTGCGTTAAATGTATACTGAAGTTTTCAACTATTTCATGAACTATTAAGGTACGAAACGGTTTTGAGCCGCCCACGCAATAAAACAAACATAAAAAATTGAATATTCGTGACTTCAGATGTGAGTTTTCTTCTCAGAAGATTTTTCTCGCGGGCGGCACGCTGCGCATGCGTGGGCGGTGGGAGGCGTTCGCCAATAGGCGACCAGCCCACCCCGCACTTCAAATCGCTCGTGTGCACGCCTCGTAATCTGATTTACCTAACTTTTCAGAACACCCACTCCAAATCAACGCCAAAAATTCCGATAACAAGCGCCAATTCTGTGTCGTGATTGTTGGACGAAAAAATATAATTAATAACGCTTCAAAACTTTGCTTCATGTAATTCATACGCCATTTGCATTTTACTACTCAAAATTTATTCATAATTTTGGTGACATTTTAAAATGTACATTGCAAAGTTACTTGTCATTTTCAATCTTTAGAAAAAAGAACATAATTTTATCTACTTTGTAATGGCTTCTTGGCATATTTACAGCACATTCTTATCGTACCGAGTTCATTAATATGTAGATTTAAAACTTAAAATGGGGACACCCTTGTGAGTAACTGACGTATCCTACATTGTGAGGCCACAATTCAGTCTAGAACAGTTTTTGGTACTTGAAACCTTTATGTAGAGCGGAGTTGAAAAAGTGAATGTTTTTTTCTAAAATTAACGCCTTTTAATATACTTAACTAGCCAATCCTTATATGCACTTGATAGCAGGCATATCTATAACGAGGCATATCTGTAACGGTCAAGCCGTATATTAACTTTTTGCAAGTACCTTATTAGTTATCTAACACATAATATGTAATTGCAACTGGATTTTATTATACATTTACAACATACTTAAAGTATGTTTGTGTATCAATTAAAATTTGGCATATTAAATAATTAAGAAAGGAAATTGCTAATATACATTAATATTAGCAGCATATTTGACAGCCTACTTGAGAATAAAAAGGAAATACTTCAATTTTATATCCGCTCGTGCTATATTTGTGTATGATATGTTCAATTTAAAACCATGCTAAAAATATATAAATTATTACAGAGAAGAAACTCTAACGTTCTCTGTATTCCCGTTACAGAGAGAGGAGCACGGAGCAGTGCCTAGGAACTTAGTGTAGGCTTGAAGGGCACCTTTAAAATGCGCATTAATGCTCGCCTCTAATGTCCGTGCTCCTGTCTCCCCAACCATTCTAAATAGTCAGGCACAGTAGTAAGACATAAGTTTTTTATGTATATTAATCTATAAAGGTCCTATTATTTATTATAATTAAACGTAATATATTTAAATTTAAACCACTCAGCGTAGAAATAGTGTCTAACTATTATATCTCTGTATATATGTAGGTACATTTATTACCGCCCCACTGACTACGTTTTAATTGAACGGTCTAAGGTCAAATCACTTGAAATGGGACGACCGTCGCCACATTATCTATGCTGCTTGTGAGTTTACCACAGATTAATAAATTCACATTTCAAAAACGTTTGTTTAAACAAAAAATAGATAAAATAAATATTTTCTTTCAATATACATAATAAGTACAATATATTTTATTTGATTATACATTTAATCATTCTTGCACAATTATATTAAAGTTCTAAATACCACAAATAAATAACTTGAATTCTAAAAGTGTGATCTGTAGTGAAAATCGTCACCAACGTGCAAATTGAGCGTCAAACAAGCAAACAATTTGTGTAACATGCAAACATTGTATAATAGTTGGACAATTTGTACAAAAGCTTATACGCACCGAATCTACAACATAGTTGTTTGCATCAACACTCCGAATTGTTATACAAGCATTGTTCCACATTAGAATCGTTTCCCGCGTCACACGCGCTTCGCCGAAGGATCCATTGTTGCTGTTTGTTTGCGCATCGAGCAAAAGCGTTCAAAATCTCAAACGGCCCATCAAAACATTTCGAGACAAACGTGTTTTCGAACCGGAATAAATTGAATTCCAACGTGTCTGTACTTCAAATGCTATGGTTAAACAAAATCTACATTAAAGTTATTTACCGTGAATGCGGGTGTCCACTTTCCTATTAAGAGGGTCGAAGATGAGATAGAAATTAGAGTCGACCCCAGTTGATCCCGCAGTGCAATTGACACCCAGCTCTTAGTGTTTGCTACACAGCCGCGGGCGTTAGCTAATGTTAACCACTTTGTTCTTGCTCATTAACTGTTTAATATTCACTTTAGAATGCATTCGTGTTATATATGTGTAAAGTACTATTTAAAGTTTTTGTCTGCATTATATTTTAAATCAATATCATACAATATTTCTCAAATACTACATTTTAAAATAATGTATATCATGGTCATCGCGACGATTCTTAAAATGATGACAATAATATAAAAATTACGATGTAAAGCTGTAACAAATCATTGCTGCAGTAAGGAGATATAATAAAATTCATTTAAAATAATCGATCTTGTTTAGTCGGGAGACAAATTGGGCGCGACAATCGAGTTAGTTGACCCAGGGCCGGCAATATCGGTCCAACCACCTGATTAACCGCAATCACGCCAGCTTGACTGGTAAATATAAACTCGAATATACAAACTAATAATATTAAAATATATAGAGAATCTTGAAAATTGTAGATTTTACTAATTCTAGTGTAATTTTATGTAGGTTTGTAAAAATGCAGCAAGTTTTAGAATGGTTACACTTAAAATTGTAGAAATAATTGCTTTTTGATAAATGACGCAATAAAAGTAAAATCGATTATATAAAAATTGTACTGTTATATAATAAGGATTTTATACTTTGCTGTTCATATCAGTCAAGCATAATGGATAACATTATTGTCACACAATAGGCCACTTTAACAAGAGCTATAGCATCTTAAATTTAAATACCTTTAAAGTCTTATTATATAAATAATCTACATATATCACTTAATTGATGGTTATTTAAAAATGTTACATCAAAATAAGACAGTTAAATTCCGTTCCTAATATTTTATGCCTGTGGTGTCTAAATTTGATTTCTATTGAGGGCAATTCGTGGCCCCCATCTCCGTTAAGTAAGTTAGATTGAATATATGTATGAATTATGATCCATTTGTTCACAATTGCAGCACTAACAAAAATATGATGATAAATGCATTTTAACTTCAAAAACAATATTAAAGCATAATAAAAGGAAATATTTAACACGCTGTGTCTCCATTTCGGAAAATTAAGAATGGAGAGTGTTGTCACTAGGTTCTCCCAGATTACCCGGCAATGCAGGAAAAAAAATTAAGCTATTAGGAAATAAATGATACAAAACGTAACGTAAAAAATATTTAAAACTAAACTATTTGTAATCATTTTTTGATTTCTATAGACGTGTGAAACAAAAAATAAAAAATTACAAATTCATTAAGTACTTGCCACAAACACGTTAACAATACTTGTAGTTTAATATTTTCAGTCACTACGCACTTAGCGACCCTTTTACGAAGTGGTTATTAAGTCGGATAGAGATGTTTACACGTATTTAACCCTTGAACCCTCGCGGTCGGATGAACTATGCCTATCAATTTGTTACATTATTAAACGTACGCATGTTATTAAAACGTAAGTGGAATCTTTATAAATAGAAAATTATGAAATTGAGTTACTATTACTATATTATAATATAATAAATGTAACAAATAAATTAGTTTATACGGAGGCATAAGCAATAGATTTGTTAGGACGTATTTTCTCACGCTATTACCTGTATCTGTACGTACTATTGCTCAAATTAAATCATCATATTTTGCTAAAATCTTTTATCGTCGCACCGCATATAACTACTGGTAGTTGATAGTAGATAACTAACAACTTGGGGCAAAATTAAATTAAAACATTTAGGCATTTGATTTGACTATGAAAGTTTAGTGCTCTAACAAAACCAGTGATGCACTATAACCCTAACCACAAAATTTAGCAAAATTGCCCGTCACGGACCGGCGGTCTCTGTGGGAACCGTGAGCTTGGCGGGGGTTAAACGAGGGTGGTGATGGTGGTGCGGGTGTCGAGTGGGGGCCGGAAACGCTCAGCCGTTCCGTGCACCTGTGAGAATATTCCCTACTTTAAATATTTCTCCCTTGACTTCATTTCGAGAGCCTTGTAACTTTTTAACGCATTGCTTATCTGTTTAATACGCGCGCCACTAAATTAACAAGAGTCAAGTGCAAAATTTAAACAAACTGTCTTTTAGGTGCAACCAAGTATGAAAAGTGATATAGTAATGAACTTTTCTACTGTGACGTGACAAAAGTTTACCAACAAAATGAAAAACAGTGAAGAGTGCTTAGAACATTAACATTTAAAACTGTGTAAGAAAAAATAAGTGTGATATTTATTGATCTTATTAACATAAATTAGTATTAATATATATTAAATTATAAACGTTTGTAAATATAAAAGTGCTCAAAGGACATATTAAATATATAAATAAAGAAGAAGAATATATGGTATAGTTAAAACCCTGCTACCGGGTACAGTTGAAACTTGAAGAGCCCGCACCAGACAATAGCAACGGCGGCAATTGCAGGCATGGGAATCAAAGTCATGATGAAAGCTTTCAATAAGCCAAAAGGTTAGTATCACTTAATGTGTAAAATAGATAACACGTAAAGTAAGTATGGTAATTACCGGCCTATATGTGTTTGATAGTGTAACATTATCTTACATCAATTTTATGGTTTACTAAGTTTCATAAGTATTTTAAGTACACAAATATACTACAGTCATATACCCATTTCATATTCTGACTATTAAAATAAGTTATTCTGACTCAATCATAATCATTGCATCGAAGCGTATTAGGTCAAATATATTTCATTTATATTTAATATGAGTAATTTCGAAAATTTACAATGTTTTCAATGAGTGTCATATTATAAAAAAAACGGCAACTGTCAATAGTAATGCCAGTGTTCGGCCATTTGCAGAATAAGAATTCGCAACACTATTGTCGGTTGTGAAAAGCGATGTATCATCCTCAGTGACGCAACGCTCTCGGTTTCGCCTGCTCTTGTCCCAAATGTGAACACTCCGTGACCGTAAGAAATATATGAATACGTCTATCAACGCTTGTAATAGCGGATTGAATCGCTTCAATACACACCCCTTGATATTAATGATTTTATTTAAAAAAAGTACACTAAAGAGTTTACTTTAGTTGCGTGAAATTCATTTCATATTTTAAAACTGAACATGCTTGATCGTGTTGGATATTCATTGTTTAAATTTTTTACAACAATATACTCTATTTACGGTAAAAACTTCTGCTTACAAACATAATTAAAACGTTCATTACAATAAAAACGAGATACGGTTTTAATTGTTTCGAGTAAATTTTATCCTATATCTAAATAGCACAGCCCGTAACATAGCGTGTTTACCTTAGGGCAGTGAAGTTGCGCAAGCGTTATTACCATAATTATGATCTGAGCATGCTCTGATGATCTTGAAAGTGAAGACCTTGTGACTGAGATTCGTTACCAAACAATACATTTGTATTTTTTACTTTATGCAGTTGACCGTCGAAGCTATCTTTAACTTATTCTTTTCTTAGACTGTAATACAAATTTTGATGAATGTACCTATATAATTATATTACTGAATTTAATCAAAAGAGGCCAGTGAAATATATTTGAATATTACATATACACTTGATACGACCATTAATATTATTTTAGTATTATATGAATTATTACAATTATATGTACATTATGTGCAATAACAATAATTACTATTAAATTAGCATTCTTACATACGTGTTCATAAACTATATTATAGATTGAATGCATCAAATATGAAAGCTTAAGTTATCTTTACATTTTAAATTTAAAGTTACTTAAAATGATATAAGGACTAAATAACCGATAGTTGATAGCTGAACATCTCAAGCGATAGACTGAACGTCACAATAAATTTGATCTCTTCTCATGCGGACAATAGCGCTGTCAATGAGGCAACAGTAGGAACGTTTACGACTCAACACACACGGGGGCCATAAAAAGTCATAACAGTTTACTGGTATAACAAAGAAGAAGGCATCTAGTACGGGAGCTAATAACGCACCGAGCAGCATCACCGTGCATGCGCGGGGGCGTCCATTCACGCCGCTGATTGGCCCATCCGGTGCGCACTCAATGAGATGATGCGCCCGCGCCGCCTCTGTCATTGAGCAAAGGTCTCTCGCCTACATTCGTGATCAACGTTACAGATCTTTAGATTAATGTACCACTATTGTTAGCTACTGTTTTAAAAGCTACGTCTAAATGCCTTTATTTTATGTCTTAATTACATGTTTTGTAAAGACTGTTAATACTAGGTCAATTTCATGGTGACTTTGACTCGCAGATTTTTGTTCGCAGAGTAGAGAGTAGATAATCCTTTCCACATTCACCAGGTCCCATAACTGAGCGAAATTTTAGGTTCATATACCAACCGGCTTGTTTGTTGAACAAACAATAAAACGAACAATGTACATTAGAATATGTGGCATTATGTTACACCACCCATTCCATTACTCTAAATGAGCGAAAACATTGTGAAGGATTAATGTGACACTATAAATTGTATTTAGTTCAGATATAGATAATTCGATAGAGCCTTTGTTTCTTATTTTGTGCAATTTTTTATCAATAATTTTACTAAGTAACAGATAAATTATATAACTAAGTAGCATTTTCTTATAATCTCATATTAGCTAGCACCTCTGGCAAGACAAAGCGCGGCGTTGAGCTCCGCTCAAGTGAAGAGGTTTCTAGAGATTCTAGGAATAACTATCCTAACATGCAAGGCAAGACAGAACGTGAAACTAAAAATACTAGCACCTGTTCACAAAAATAACAAATTTAGCCGCCAAGATACGGCCTATATTTGCTGCTCATTACTTACTAACGCGAGCTACCTATAACATTTAACACAAATAAACTCTAGTTAATTCTCACTTAGATTATCATGTTTATGGCGGCTCAAATTGCATATATCGTGGAGTGTAATTTAACTAATGAGAACGTTAGTAACAGTTATTGGAGTAATTATGAAGACGGCGATTTGAATGCGAAACGTCGCACGCGCCGTTTACGTCACGCGACGTACCAAGTTCAAACGAACAATAGCGGCGCTGGTAAAAATGGCTCGAGCTTTTATTATTCGACGCCATTGTAGTCCCACTTAGGTACTTGTTATTAACAAAATTAAAAATATATACCTTTTTAACTAAACAATCGTCAATTTAACAAACTTTAAATATATTTTTACTGTGTTATTTTCAATTTTTCATCCCCTATTTCAACCCTTTAGGGATTCCTTGGAAAAAGTAGCCTATTTTTAACCCTGGATTTTTTGCTATTCTCATTCCGAATTCCAAATCAGACTGCTGGTTTAACTATGAAAGCGTAACCGACAGACAGACAAATCTTCTCTTATAATATTATTTAGTCGATGGATATATGAATGATGAATATCTAACATTTATATATTACATAAATGAAACGTTAAAACATTTTGTAATTCCAAGTTAATAAGAATTAAGTTATAAATGATATAATGTTATTTGTAATAGTGTCGTATAAATTGTGCAACAAGTGCCGCTCCCCTGCACGCACCCTTGTAGCCACCTGTTGCAGTCATTTATACGTTCGTGGTTTCGAGGGAAACGTTTGTATTGTTTCATCTGATAAGCGAAATAAATAGTACAAACCGTAAACCAGCAGATTATATCTGTGTGAAAAATAATAACATAAAAAAAATACCTTAACAATTTATTACTAATATTTCGTTTCAAACGTACACTACGATACGAAATTTTATTAATATTGTGTGAGTGGGTCGAAAAGGGAACGGAGTGTCTTAACACTAGAGTCTCTTTGACTGACAGTTATACGAGAAGAAGGGTAAAGCTGCTTTTTCGTATCAATAGACCCATATTTTTGTTTCTCTCTTAAATACTTCATTTCATGCCAATGCATAATTATTCTTACTTTATGTACCTAAGTATATCAATAGCAACCAGCGAAGACTAAAAGCAGTGTGTGTCCGAGCGCATCTCCTGGCTATTGTGCCGTTATCTACGCTATTCACAATTCGGCACTGTCGATACAATACATTTAACCTCCACATTGGATAAATAACCTTAAAGCTTATGACAAGAGTCTACGAAAAAGAAACAAATGAATCTTAATACAACAATACGTAGGTTTTTTATGCTTTACCTCATATTTAATGATTTTTGTACTGTAAAACCAGAAACAGTAACATTACATTATTGTATGTACTTAGCTTGGTATCTGAGGATTCTTAATGACTTTAAATGATATTTATTGAAATAAATCAAAAAAGGTACCTTCAAACGTAGCAGGATAGTCAAAGAGAACAAACTGCGTCTAGACACTCCGTTCTCCTCTTTTCGCTCGAAATCAAGACATCGCGTGTTGAGTATCAGAATTGAAAGCCACGTTTTTTCTTATGTAACAGAGCGGGAAAATAATATTATTGAAATAATCATGTAAAAAAATAACATAAGTAAGTATACATCAAAAATAACATAAATATTAATACAGAAACAAACATTACCGACGCTAAGAGAATTTAAACTGCCACTACACCTTCATTACGCTGTAATGTGAGCATAAAGAGACAAGAAAAAGTCCAACTGTCTTCATTTCCGTGGACACTTACATTTTATTACATTGAACACGTGTTGAGGTCTGCAATTTTATGATTACAATTGCTACCTCAAGCACTTTCCTATTATCGTTACAAAGTTATGTTTTACCACTCGTTCTATAATTACGTTTCGTAACATTATATGTTTTTTAGGTAAAAAATGTGAGGTGTCTAAAATATCTTTACCAAAATAACATTGCCAATATTAGTAACTGTTAAATTGACTTAAAACCATAAATAATTATTTAAAGTTTGAGGGACTTCAATTGACAATGAAACCTTGATAAATAAGGATAATATGTACCTGATATGAAATATCTGTATAATAAATCAGTTCCCTATGACTGAAAACCAAACAATATATGTATAATTTTTGCTCATAAAATAAAATCACTAATTAACCAGTATGATAAAAACAGAACGTATTAAAGCAAAATGGGGAAATAATTTGTAAATAATCCAATAATTGAGGATTAATTTCATTAATTTGCAAAGCGAGTTCTTACAAGACGCAATCCAGATGGACGGATGGTGGCTATCGGAAGTCGTATACGATAATTAAAGCAAAATCACTCGAACTAATTATTTTAATGACGGAAGCGGAACTCTTGCTCTTCATTTTTGTCATTTCAAAATAAATATCCTAATTACAATCTTTTTATCATTCGTTTTTACGTTTTCCGCATAGGTCGTCTATGTAAAGCTATACACTTTTTACCGTATAGTATGGTAGATAAAGAAAACCTGCTTGTCAAGAAACTTCGTTATTATTGAGACATTACTTATTGGCTGAAACTTAAGATTGTTCTTTGTCATAAGAAAGTAGGAAAAATGAAAATAATTAATAAATCATTCCCCGAGTATGGATAGAACGCGCACCCAACCGCTTTTACAGTCAGTCACTATTCTACTGCGTCATGATGAACTCATTAAACTAAAAAATTATAATATATAGTTCAAGTACAATATTATGACCTAGCACAACAAATGAAAATTGATTTACTTCTATTTTTTTAAATAATACATTAAAATACAATACCTACGATTCACTTCGAACAATACCTCTATGTATGTCCTTATGAATGTTGTTAATACTTAATTATATGAATAAAGTGAGAATAATTATGAATGTAAATGTAAATACATTAATAAGTCGCGTATGCAGGTGTGCGTGATGCACTCAATGCATTTTATTTGCAATTATATTACATACAACAATAGTGACTAGCCTGAGTAATTTATGTAAAATGTCAAGCAAATATAATGAGTTACTGCTTATTAGAAAATTCTACGTACGTCAGAAGATTGCAAATCTTAAAGCAACTTGAACCAAAGGTTTTTATGTATATTTTATACTAGCAGCTCACTTAAATCACAAACTTTGCTGAAATTTATAATTTAATTATTGTAACTTTTTTATTTATGAACCAATTAAAATAAAATTAACACATTTTTTAAGGATGTTACTAAAGTATAATAGTCAAGACTACATTTCATTTGCTAGTTCTTAGTTTAGCGTGTACAAAGGCACAGGTAAATAGAAAAAAAAATAAAAATCATGGGTTTGGATTCTGTTACATCAATAATGCTCCCAATAATTATTTTTCTTATATATGTTCCATGAACAGACAGCGATCGGATACATTTTAATATTTATATTATTGTTTTTAAATGTCTGAATAAATAAAGAATTTACGAAGTAAAAATTGTCAATTAAATATCCATAAAGTTCCACACTTGACTCAATTTATGCATATTAGCACATTTTATTTCGTAAGATCGCATCTTATTATTTTTTATATCCCTAATAACAATATTTCACTTCGCACGTGCTTCTCGTACAACATCAAAATAACTTAAGAATTTGATATACTTAGTACGTACGTAAAATTGTAAATGTGTTTAATTGTATTTATGCAGTTATTTTTAAAATTTTTGTTATTGCCAAAACTAACTTTTATAGTGGATGGTTTTCGTTCGGTAAAACAGTATACGCTTATGCTTCATATATCATGTATATATATTTAATTTAAAAGTGAAACATCTCAAATCTCGTATTTCCAATTGATTTATCATTCAATCAATACTATGCCCTTATAAAGTGGACACTACATATTGCATTTTAAGTATAAATAAAAATATTCTTAACAATAAGAAAATCAGGATCAACCTGCACTCTTTCAAATCTCATTTCCGATAAAGGATATCGTTCCTATGGAATTATTGCACACAAAGATGCGCGTACGCAATGATTCAAGTGCAGCTGCCGGCTTCGACGAGTAAATCACAATGCGCTGGAGCTCGCAATTAATGTCTGCGTGATTCGTTACAATTGCAACTGCTTCATGTGATTGCCCACTGTTAAATATTAAAACGTAAGGATAACTCGAAATTACATATCCTCAACAACCAACAGTAACCAAGAAAAAGCAAAAATTAAATTTTATAAATAGACACGTTTACGCAGTCGTTGACATTCAGTATTTAAAAATGATTGATAGATATGAATTATTATGAGTACATATTATGCTAATAACATGTAACCTGTCTTAGTTCACATACGTTTTTTGCTGTCCACAAATGACTCGTGTTTCGTTTTGGTCGAGAATACGTACGAAACATTTAAATGATATCAGAACGGTTCAGCTAGAAGATCGGAGCGGGCACCGACCGTGGGAGAGCAGTACAAATCTCAACATCTCAGAACTGGTCGGCAGGTGTGCAAGACGCGCACACACCCGCACGCCCACTCACACACGCGACGCAAACCAGCCGCACTTATGAATGAAGCCTGCGTCCGCGCACCACTCACACACACCCAACGCAATCTTGCTTGTTTATCTCTGATTTATTTTATTCCAAGCCATCGGGACTCAGAAAGAAATCAACTATTAATTTGTTCCTCACTGCCCAGTAAATAAATACCTCAGATGAAGTAATTAATCCGACGATAATAATCATCGGCTGATCAAGTCACCTATGATTAGAAGATACACGCCGCTGTGGACACTAATAGTCTGTCACTCTTTTACTTTGATGTACCCGAATTACTTTACGACATTACAATTAAAATTTCAATATGTCTCCAGACGTTAAATCTTAGATTGAAATGTTAAGAGTATATTAAAATATAAACTTCATCAAAATCAAAGAGAATTGAAATATTGGAAATATTATAACTAAATATTGTACAAGTCATGAACGCAGTAAATTAATAGAAGAAAAGCGAGTTCTTGGTAACTGGTATTACGCCTCCGTAATCAATGATCAGTAATTTCGACGCCATAGCTACCTAACTCTAATCAAACCCTTTAACTATCCAGTGAAACATCTTAGCTACTTATTTTCTCAATAGGTCTAATTAACTTTAGCTCTTCCATACTGAAGTAAACCGACGTCTTCCATTACACTGCCATGTTGTATTGAAAGTTAAAATAACTTATTTACATTTATAAGCAAATAGACGAGGTCCTATTTAGTTAAACATGTATAATTGAAAATATATTTAGAGAACCAGAATAGAACAAGCAAGCAAATACAAGTTATATGGAATATACAAACATGTACCTACATCTACCATTAAAAATCAATTTTCTTTCCTCACATTTGTCTTTCAGAGAAAAAACTAACTTGAAAAGGTATAAACGGTAAAAAGGCTTCTTTTCGTTCATTCATTTATACATAGGTACATAAATACACAATTTATACATAGGTTCATATATAGGTACATAAATATATAAGGATATTATTTTTTTTATGGTCATCTTTTTTGTTAGATATATTAATAAGAGATAGGTAGTAATATATTGTATTTTATAATAACCCTCATTTTGATCATATCGTTTCTTTATTAATTACAAAAAGTTTGGTATATTTTATTTACATTTAATAAACATTATTCCACAGTACAATTCTTTATCTAAAAGAATAAAAATTTTGATGGCTATTGTTATACAATAAACGCCACTCGCCGGCCTACCAATCTTTGTCAATCGTAAACAGAACGAGTTTCAATCGAGATAAGAAAGACATCGATCGTCCGATCTAAAAGCACCCTTAACCTTATCGGCCGATTATATTAAAAAGTTTTTTATCTTACCAAAAGACTTGTAATTGTGGCCAAATTTCCAAATAACTATTTATTAATATATACTTTAATAATTAAGTTGACAACGTAAATAAAACTTTAAATTATTAAATAATTAATTAGAACTATAAAATATATGTATGCATTTCGTATGTAGGTACTTTATGAATTTAGAATTAAATTTAGTATAAATATTCTAAATATTTTTCCTTTTCTTACAGATATCCCATCGCAGGTGCCGCCGCTCACGCCCGGCACTAACAAGAAGATGGCCGAGGCGCTGAAAGCTACCTTCGCTTCTTGGGAGAAGGAGCAGTTGCGCCTCGGCGTACCAAAAGGTTTGTACAATAATTAATTATTGTTAATACATCATCAACTGAAGCAGTTAGAAAAGGTTTGATTTTAAACACTAAGGTCTGTCTAAAATTTGGAAATAATTTCGTCACCCCGTTCGTGGTTAAACAAAATGCAACGTTGATAAGAAAGTAAGGACACAGATTCCATCGTTACATGGCAGATCCGTAAAAAGACAACCAGCATTGCAAGTGATGCTACTCTTTACTTAATAATCGTATACCACATTTCGTTATGCATCTTCTTGCATCACCATCTTACATTGCCATACGATCAGGAAGATAAACCCATAAAACATATAAAAATACTCTTAAAAGGCATTTTCTATACATAAGAACCATAGAAACAGAAACGTTTAAAGTTTATTCACAAATATATGCTGCTCTCAAAGAAGCAATAAATGCTACATAAACAAATTATTGTTTAGCTATAAAAATAAGATTTACTGTATCTTTCAATGATCAAATAATATGAAATCCAAATATATTGTTAATAATAGGTACATGTTTGGTTTGTACTGTATTTTTTAGATAATCCCATTTGTAGTTAAAAGTAATCACTATTTCACGTGTTGTAATTTGAAAACTGACAGAGTTACTTATTATGTAATAACTTTCGGCGAACTTTGAAAAAAACAAATAAAAGGTTCGTTCACTGTATTTTTTCATCTAGTTATCGTATATCGTACTTATTAACATATTAAAAAAACTATGAGTAGAATATACAAAACATAATCACAGTTTTTATTGATATAATTTATGATAACACGAAATTATAAATCTCATCGTGTTCGTGTTTTTGTAAAAAAATTAAATAAAAGTGATTCGTTGAATACGTAATTAATACGTCTTATTTTTTGGTTTCGAAAACAGATACTATAGTAAACAGGTACTTAAAGCACCAAATAAATATGTCATTTCATTTATTTAAATGAACTCCTTTTGTATGGAGTATACATTAAATATACTGTAAAAGTCCTAACTTCTGTAAACCCTTATTACTTTTTCTCGCATGGTGGGGCAGTCAGACTAGATCAAGTATCAAGACACTCCCTCCTTTATTTTCCACCTGAAATCGAGATATTATGTGTAGAGTGGTGGAACTTAACGCCGCACTTTATCATAGGTTGTAGAGAGAAGAAATGGAAATAATTTTAATATAATCATACCCCTGATGAGTTGAAATCGAACTCAGTCAGACGTTGCCCACTTGTAACCAACTGCGCTACAATGGCCTTAAATTCTAACATTGTAAATCCTAATATTTTGCAATAAATTTTGCGGACTTTAATAGTAAAGATCCGAATTGATTCTAACCTAAAATAATGAACTTTTCCCTTGTATCTTAAAAATAAAACCTAAGTTTTGCATATGTACAATTTAATCAGAGAACATTAAAGTTTTTAAATCATAAGCTTTACTGAAAATCCAAGGATTTGCCATGTGTTGGGCTTTTACAGTAACATTACATAATATACAAAATATTTTAAACCATTATCTTATTAAATGTTAGTAAAGTAAATGTCATCTGCTACGCTTTGAGTCAAATATATTTAACGCAAGGTAATACTTTATAGCTTAACAATAGAATGCATCAATAAATATATTCAGTGCAAGTTAAGAGTTCGTAGCTTAACAATTGAATGCATCAATTCAACATGAATACCTTGCATCCATCATAAAACACATCACAGGTGATGAGTTCGACGGCCGTCGCGACGGAAGTGCGTGGTCTGTCTGCGCCGTGTCTATTCGCGCTTCCGCTGTCCAGCGAAACGCCACGCTTGTTACTCACATTATATATTCCATATCGGAATTATTATCTGGCAATCATTCATGTGTAAAATTTGATATGTACACAGTTGTGAAAAAACAACGCGTGAATTAGATACGCTGAGTACAAGACTTTATTTTGACAACTTAAAGTTTTTTCCGCTTAGCAGGGTAGTCAGAGGTAACCTCATGCCATGACACTCCATCCTTTGCATGGTGGACGGCGAAACTTAACGTAGCGTTTTGTTTTACGAACCTGAGCAAAGAAATGAACATTTAAATATAATCATTCTGCCAAGTGGGATTCGAACGCACAATCATCGCGCTTACAGTCAAACGCTGTCTGTGTGTGTGTGATTATTATTTCTTTTTTACACATCTAAATCTACCTATGTGAAAAAAAATGTCAAAATTGACTTTCCTAACTTAGATGCATTTTTTTAATCATAAAGACTGATATAATTAATCCACTAACGGAAGGGAGTGTCTTAACACCAGGTTCCCTCTGCCTACCCTGCTGTGTGCGGGATACAGCGTGAAGCTATAAACACTAACAATAGCTAATCGAATTAATAATTATAGTTAAAACATAAAAAGCCTTTATTATTGCATTTATAGATAGATACCTATGCACTAATTCACAATATACAGCTTCTATATCCTAAATAAAAAAAATAGATATTTCTACTCAGTTATATACAAAATATGTTTTAAGGGAAATTTTTGATGTATATAATAATGTGATACTATTTTTTTAATTTATACTATAAACTAGAATTTAAAAAATCCTTTAAATTAAAATACAATGTAGATAGAGATATATTCGTTGAAAACGACACTGAAAAAGGTGTGTGGTACCATATATTTGAACATTTGCACTCAAATTACACATTACTTGTCGTTGAATTGTTCACGTTCATAAAGTGACTCATAAATGTGAACAACCGGTTTTGGAATGCATTTTCAGTTGATTAACACCTTACGATTGAGTTCAACCCTACACATAACGTCATCTAAATTATTATCGTCAATGTAATTTACATACAGAACATTTTTTTTACAGTTTCTCGCTTTATTTGTGGACCTCTATATCAGGGTCAGAGAGATCCTAGTGTTAAGACACTCCGTTCTCTCCTTTCCGCCAGAAATCGAGACATTGGAGGTTGAGTGTGGGATCTAAACTCCACGATTTGTCTTTAGGTATCAGAGAGGAGAAACAAAAATAATTCGAATATAAAAATTATCTCGAGTAGGAATAGAACCACCAACCAATCGCATTAGCAGGTATTGCGCCACGATGGCCTCAGACACAGAACTTTTTGTCTTTTACACGTTTTAGTTGTTGAATCCAAATATCATTTTTTGGAATAAGATATGTAATAAAATCATTATCTTTTGCTCATGTACCTACAAGATTTTGTGTCCTTTTCGTGTTAAAACAAAACTGTATCTGTTATTTAAATAATGTTTTTATATCGTAGTAGATTTTTTTACCTAGCAAATTTGTCGCTGTCGCTTAAAGATTATATAAGATTTATGTATTCGTCTTCCAGTCAAATAAGATTATTTTTTCTTAAATATTGATAATATTTGACAATGTGTTTTAGTTATAGAAAACTTATTAATTTCATTACGAGTATTTTTATTTTTTAATCCCAAAAAAAAACAATCAAAAAGTCTACAATTAATATTGGCCAAACAAAACCCTTGGAGTTTATACAAAATCAAAAAACATACATAATAATAATTATCCTAAATACAGGTTAATCAGCATACCTACCTACTCGCAGTAAATGCCAAACGTAAGACGGTGGCAACTTACAAAAAGCGTCTTTTACGACTTTATAATAGCTGGGACTGCCCGAATCAGTCTTGTTGATTAGTTACATACATTTACAATTAAATTTATATATAATTTGGTAACCGGACAGGACCGGAGGATTTGTTTGTACTTCTACTTCTTGTGTCTTCATTTTACCTGCGGTCTCTAGAGATGTCATTATATCCTTTAGTTCGTTTTTATATTTTCGATTTGGGCATCCTTAGGTATTTTTCGAATATTGATTTTAAATTAAATGGTATATGAAACCTACTCCGTTTTAAAATATCTTTCTTACTATTTAATACTATCCTACATGTATTCATATGTGTACTAATAGTAACGGACACACTGTAGTCTCGTGACATTATGTGGCACGTTACACTTATGTGGTTAAGTGAATTATACAGTATTTCTATAAGAGTCCACCACGCAACAAAATATTTAACACAATATATAAAACGCCATCTGTAGAGGAGAGAGTTTAAATGTTTAATTTTATTTATTTTATAGGTAGTTAGAATGCTGTTGCTTTAACATAGTTTTTAGTTATTTAAACATTCGAAATAATTATTACTAACATACAAGCCGCTAGAAAAGCAGTTAATATTTTGACACAAGTTATTATTCCTCTTGTTTCTCTTGAATGTATGTAAGTATAATTTTAAGGTACAAATATTAGAGTAAATATACTATCTGATTGATACTGTATGCTTTGTTACATACCTACTTGAATACCAGTATAAGGGAGATGAGGGCTAATTATTCGATGATTAAGATAAAGAGTGCTACTCTTAGTAGTCTAGTCTAGTCTAGTCTAGTCTTAGTACTCTTAGTAAATCATTATCAACTTTTAACCTTTATGAAATTTCAAAATATTGTAGTAAACTAACTCGCTTTTGCATACTACAATTACTTATCTGTGCTATTTTGTTGCTATGTGCTTTATTTTCTTTTTATTTGTATGTGCAATAAAGAATATTGTCTATCTATCTAAGTAAAACAAAAACATTGACAATTTCTAAGAAACATAAAAACACGTTAAAGAAAAAATCAAGTCATAAATGACAACACGAAATGCAAAACATATTATAAAAGCGTAACACATAACATAACCTGTCATCTGTGACCTAGAGCTTAATAAACTCATCTAATAAAGATTTATGAAGGCAATTTTATAATCATGCCATATCAGGAACATCTGATTGTTAGCTGTGGGTACTTACGTCTTTCATTTGTATAAGTATTTGTTAATCTTGTACACTTTGCATTATATTCAATTTGACAGCAGCTCTTTTTAAAATTACAATAAAAACGTTAAACTATATATTTTTAATATATATTTGCGTCATTAATATTCGATGATATTAAATAATATTCTCAATAACTTATCCCGCGTATAATATAATAATACTCATTCCTTAATTAACTACAGGTATAAAATGCAAATTCGCAAAATGATAAAATTTACGTCTTATTTTTGGTGTTGTATAAAATGTCTTATAGATTTTAATAGTATCGCCAATCGAGATCACTGATTATATACATAGATAAAAATTATTTAGAATATCTTTACGGGCAAAGTTAATTAAATTGCCGGCGGAACGGAATTTTTCTTGATCTTGTCAATTGACTGTCAATATGCTAAAGATGATATCACAAGATTCTTATATATTTAAATTATTTGCGATTTAAAACACTTATGATGACGGCCATAGTTTTATTTTATCTTTTCTTAAAGATCTCTTAGCTCATAGTAAAATAAAATGTCGTAAACAATGACAATAATATATCTCTAATCAAGACGTATCTTCATCTTTAAAGTTATTAGTCGTTTATTTTGCTTTGTAAAGAAGAATAGAAGCTTAGATCAGATATCAATTTAATATTTTGAATATAAAATATTTATATACATAAAATATTAAGGAAAAAAGTAAAACTAAACTGTATATAAAAATGAAATCATAGTCTAAATCTATGAAATGTTAAAGCATAAAATAAAAAAGTGTACATTTTTCATTTTTTTTTGTTGATGTCACTTATAATTCTAATGAAATCTTATTGTTTGTGATATTTTTAAAAATATATTTTGCGTCGATGAATAATGTATAATATCGTGATAACAAACAACTTTAATAAATGTCCAAGACAAATTAATGAAGAAAAAAAAATATATAAAAATAATGACTTTATTGATTAGATACATAGCGATGTTTGGAATCCATCGCCGACGCGCGGCATTAAATTACTTCGAAGAATGTTGTTTGATGTAAAAATTTGTCTTTTAAAATCCCGTTAATTGATATATATGTTTGCTCGGTTTAGTAGGCTATAAAACCTATTTAAATTATCTCATACTATATCATATAATTATATCCATTGTATTATTTAAAAAACAACATTCGATTCATTCTATTCCATCTACGTATAACTGAGGAATAGGGAGAAGACACATTTTAATAACATCTGCGTTACAAAAAGCTTTGGTACTCTAACAATTTTCATTTCAACTTAATTCATTCTCAACGGGTACAAAAACATCACTTGCACCACTCTGTGCGAGTGGTACACACACGCATAGCGCAATCAAAGTGAAGGTATACAGTAGCATAAACAAGAGTCCCGCAGGCGGCCGGCCACTAAAAGCCGTAATTAAACTAATTATTTATTATTAGCCGCCACTCGTCCCGCTTTTCGCTCGGGGAAAAAGTCAAGTTCCGACCCGTCCGCAATTTATAACATAGTAACACATAACTCTATTTGCATCGAGCGATGCCGCGACATTTTATGACTGTAAAGTCTTTACGAAAAATAACATCATCGTTACGTTTTGTATATTTGAAATAACTATATTAGTATGAATTATTATATATTAAATGTAAATAAACCTGAGAACTTAGCCCAATTTAACACATAGCCAATAAGTCATTTTATGTAGAGTTTCTATGTTTCCTCTTAAGAAATAGGGCAGCTTTCTATGAAACACACCGTGCAGATGCCGGGTCCATCGCATTGCAGATAGGAGCTCAAAACAGCGCTTACGACTTGAGATTCAAGCGTAGCATTTAAAATGTGTACTAACGCTCACCTTAACCCTCAAGCTCCTCTCTCCTATTAAAAATACGTATAATATATCATTTGCATAAGACCATTTTCTTAAAACATCTTCTTTAAAAGCAAAAAGAATACCATTACTTATATTACAAATACAAAGATGACAGTACATAGGACTTGTTTTACAATTTTTTGTAAATCCACATTAGAAACCACTTTTATTGGACTCTGCTTCGCTGGGCTCCAAGGTCGCGCTGTTTCCCGCGTGTAGCAAGTTCCGGTGTTAGCCAACAGTCCGCTTAATTGTTGTTACAGTTGCTTCATCGATCACTTGTTTATCGACTATTAGTGGATAATCGTATGTATAATTTAAAAATTAGTCTTAATACATACTACGCATACACGCAATATCTTAGCTATGCAGTAAAAAGCTATAAATATTAGAAGGATTAGGCAGACATATAGTTACTTGAAATGTTGAATACCTACTATTTCAAAACGCGTTGATTTTGTTTTAGACGATACACGGATCTCTACGTTTGCACTTTAGCTCTGAGCAATATTTCACTGTTCTATAAAACATAAGATAAAATAAGATAGCCTGTTTCTATATATATAATTGTTTGCAGATCCTCGTCAATGGAGCGAAGCTGCAGTGACAGCGTGGCTCCGTTGGGCTGCTCGGGAGTTTTCATTGGAAGGTGTAGCTTTGCAACAGTTTGCTCGAGCCCAAGGCAAGGATATTTGTGCGATGGGACGGGAAGAGTTCGTCGCACGCGCACCCGCCTTCATGGGCGACATACTATGGGAACACCTGGAAATTCTACAAAAAGGTATTTATTTAATACTTGTACTATCAACAGTATTTTTTGCCAGTATATCAGAGAAAAACATTAAAAATCATATCGTCTATTTATTTTATTTAAAATTTTAAAATATTTTTATTTAATATCTTTTTACATTTAAACTAGATTAAAAATTTAATTGCTGACATCCTATATATTTTTTGATAGATGTAGAAAAAGAACGTTCTCTACTCGCGAACGTGCCACCAAACATGTATGAGAGCAACGTGTGCCTGCCCGAGCTTTCTGACTACATACCGCCTCCGGCACACCACTACAACAATAACAACAATACTGGTAAGTAAATGAGTTATTACACATTAACTATTAACTTTTGAACTATTATTACTCGCCTTATCTACCTTTGCGCTATATATTAAAAATCAAGCTATATATTTATAAATTTGCAATTTTGGATAATAATTCCTAAAACTTCGTAAAATATATATTTTAACAGCATTTTTTTAACTTTAGAAGATAATAGAGCTTAATAGATATTAATAGAGCTTTACTTAATTCTTATAATTATCACGTAACACCGTGAGAACTACCACCAATAAATGTAACACATAGTGTACTGATAACATGATCTTAGATATGGTGTTAAAGATAAGAGTATATTTATCAACATGATAAAAAAACTCTCATTAAAGTACCATTGACGATAACCCAACAATTACGAGCTGGTTGCGACCCCCGTAAACGATATCGGTTCTTAAGTTGTTATTTTTATTCGACGTTTTACGATACAAATATCACATTTAAAATAGTTTAAATAATAGTAAATTAATAATATTGAATGTTTTGAATGAATTAAATATATATGAACTTCTTATTGAGAACTCATTGAGGACGTAGTTGAACAGAGTGTGACTGAAAACACGATGGTTGTAGATTCGATTCCCATTTTTAGGATTCTATACGAGTATTATTCTCACTGGTACCTAGACAAAACGCATCTTTGAGTTACGTCACTTGTCTGAATTTCGAGCCGGAAAGTGGAGAATGGAGGGTTTGACACTAGGTACTCTCTGATTACCGTATTATCCGGAAAAAAGGTAAAAATGTTTTTTAGTAGTTTTATTTACTTAATGTCACCATAGGGATTTAAATTAAGTATTATAAGGAAAGGGCATTACTTCAAGTAGTTACTCATAAAGCTAAAGCTTAAAATATATTTGGTTATTTCACTGTAAAGTGGCGATATTTAAACGTTAATTAATCGACACAAATACTTTCATGTCACATATCAAATCTTGATAATAATAGTCATACATATATTTCTAAAATTCATAAAACTAAAGATTAATTTGACATATTTTAAAGTCTTTTTTAGTTTCGGGGCAGCTTTTTTTAAGTTAATGCAAATTCAAGCTTATTTATCATAGAGCATTCAGATTTAAATGATATTAAATATAACATTTATTGTATAGAAGAGTCCTGCGTAATCTCAGGGATAGGCCATTTCCATTTGATATAAAAAACGCGTTTATTACGCTGTAAATCATAGAGCGGGATGTTTTGACTGCGCTCGCTGAACGCCACTGAAATAATAAATTAAAGAAGAGACACGAAACCCTCTTCATTTAACACGGGTGGTCCTAATATTACTTATAAGCAACGCTAAAACGTTCTCAACATTGCATACTTTATATATTATCTATGAAATTATTGTTTAAATAGTTCTATGAAAAAGCTGCCAATACGAGAAACATTTTGTTGTTGAATATAAATATTTTTCAATATAATTTTACATGACACAGTTACTTTCTTGTAAATTCATGAATTTTCACCATCTCATTTAAGAAATGAAAATGTGATGGTCGTGGGTTCGATCGAGCACTTGGATGAATAATTAATTATATTTCAATTATTTTCATTTTTACACTCTGATATCTAAGACAAAACGCGACGTTGAGTTCCGCCACTCTACTCGCATTGTCTCTAGGTTGGGCAAAAAGTAGAGAATGATGTGTCATAAAACTAAGTTCCCTTTGCCTACATCGCTATGCGGGAGAAAATGTGAATCTGCAAAAATGTATTAAAAATTACAATTCACCGACTCATACATAAATCTAATGTAAGTACCTATCTCACAATATTACAAATATTCTTCGACTAATGTTATACATGTATAAGCGCCAGAGATTTTTTTGTCACGAGACTTGATTGCAAGCCATTATATTATTTTCAACATAAAATATTTTTAAATAGATATGCGAAGTTATTAGAAGGTGAGTTATATTTTAATATTAAAGATAATTTCATCTTATTCAGACATATATACTTAACTACAAAAAAAAACTAAATAATTCTGGTTGATGGTTACTACTGGTGGGACTTCTTTTAAAGTTAGAGTTAGGTGTCGATTACATATGATATTTATTTTGCAAAATAATTATCCGCTTATCTTAACGACTTCCTTATGGACAATGTATCAATAGAAAATTCAAATTCTACTAAATATTAATCATCATTAGTCCGATTATGTAGATATGTCCATATGTTCGACTTTTATATTGATTTAAATTTATTATTGCTATGTGTTTTATTATTCTGCGGAGTTATTATAAGATCCACGAGCGAAGTATGTATTTAAATGTGATTATTCTTTAATCGTCAGATGTTATTTTTTAGGACTTTATCCTAACAGGAAAAAAGGATTAAAATTAATTAAAATTCAATTATTGTTTAATTACTATTTTTCTAACTAACAAGTTATCGCGTTTCGAAAATGTAAGCTGAACTATTTGTGTCGACACGAAGCTTCGAGTTGACAAATTTATATTTATTATGAATAGTAAAGTATTCTACAAATCAAGGTTAAACGAATTTCTTACTGAATAAGATTATTATATTATATTTTAAATTTTATTTATCATATTGTTTTAACCATGGGCTAGAATAAATTTTGAGAAATTCGAATTAAAACCTTTGTAATAACAAATCACTCCACAAAGACTGTGTAAGTAGGTCATAAAGTACAATTATATTATCATAGAAACTTATAATTATAATAGTTACTTATTTCGTTTCGCGGTGCATCATACATTATTTCCACTTGGGCGGGTGCGTGAAGCAAGAGGCGACCTTGGCGCAGTTTTTCCGCTCTCTTTCAGCCGATCCGAGGTCTATCTTGTACTACATGTGTCATCTTCACTTTTTTCATAACATAACAATTTATATTATATACGCTAGCAATTTTTAAGCTACGTTATTAAATGAGCCAATTTACATATGTAGATTTATTAAATAAATCTATGCTATATATTTGAAGCCGAATAAACATTAAAGTTTCTTGTATTTTATTAAAAATAACTAGATATCTACGTCATGTAATAAAATAGAAATAAAATAAATTTTCCTTTAGATGTTTCATATTGTGTTAATTATATTATTTCTAAATATTATACTATTAGTGAGTTTACTCTAAGAGCCGCTCTTTGATGTTCGATGTCTACGAGCTTTATCTGCGGACACGATACTTAAGCCCCTTCATTAAGTATTCTGTTACATCTTACAAATATATTAATTCGTGACAGATTTTTTCATCACCTCCTTCTACGTTTAATTTATATCGCCAATGATATAATTAAATTATACACTTACCAGGTGTTCGTATATTAAATATAGAGTATTTATCTATATACTAAATATGGAATCATTATAAATTGTAATTATGAATCCTAAAAAATCTTTTTATTAATTTTGTAGTTAATTATACAAGTACTCTCCTTGTCTCGGCTTATTTAAATTATTTTTTGTCTCGTCTATTTTATTTTACATATATAATTTAAAGTTCAGCGATATTTTTTAATTTCAAATATATTTTTTAATAATGTTGTAAGCAAAGTACTTTGTAGTGCAAAGTCAAAAAATAAAAATTCTTCATGTTTACCTAAATTTAACATTGTTATGAAAAGTGAAACATTCAATGAGCGAGGTTCGTTCAGCTTGCAATAGTCTGAAGGTGAAGTTGAGCCCCTACCACTGCCCGTCTCTCTCCACTAGGGACCGCTCATACAGTCTTTAGGCTACTGTGCCCACTACTTATTGTTCTTTTCAAATAATTTCACATTTAGTCGCGCTGCTCTATAGCACTGCAGTGTAGACAGTTGCTCATAACATTTTTATATATTTTGTTTTTCATAAATTATTTTGCCTCGATTAAAAAATAAATATTACTATTAATTTAATCCTTTCAAAAAATAACTTTTATTATAATTTATTTTATGTATTTCGTGGAGTGCTGATCTTGGACAAATTATATATAATAGTGATTGTGTCCAAATATGGGAGTACTTGATTCTGGTTAAGCTATGTTCTTACACCCGAGCTCTCGCGCCAGGGACTCTACTGAGTTAGACTCTCTTATGGTGTGGCGTGGTGAGTCCTTACCAAATATCACTACTAAATGTACGTACCTTTTTTATTTATTTTTTCTTTTCTATTTATATTCTCTTTTAAAATTATATTTTACTTTTTTTTTAAATTAAATAATAAAATATTTAACATTTTAGTAACATTAAGTCGTAAGTTACGTCGTAACTGGTTATTTAGGTAAACACAGAGGTCTTATCACGAATGCAAGGTGTCAATAAAACTTATTGCTGAAGCAATTATAGATTGTAATTGCATTTTTATTTACCCCTGAAACACTCACGCTTATCGTGCTATCAAAAAAAAGTGCCACAAGGTTAACATAACGATGCCGATCCGCGAGGCAGTGCGCGTCCTCGCACCAACTCGACCGTAGAAAAGTAATGCAAGTGGGCCGACAACTCGAAGGTTAGTGCAGAAAACTGCGTATAGTAAAAATGTAGCAATTGCACTAATATTAAAAAGGCGTGTGGCATACGACATATGTGCGCAACGCGCGCTATGTGCGCAATGTGTGCGCATCCGCGCTGTCGCAAGGCGATCGCGGCGCACATCCTCGCGTTGCGCACTCGCCACTAATCGCCGGACGTGCGCCTCGGAACACTTACGAAATATCTTAAGAACTGCACAACGCTTAGTTTTACCGATTTCATGGTCATAATAGGCTTTAAGTTCATCTACTCCAACGAAAAATCTAAATTTCATATTTACTTACCAAAAAAAAGTGGATCAAAATTATATTCTTCGTTATTTTTTTAACTGCGATTCAACCAATAGTTATTTCGATTTTCCAGCCACTTGCCAAACATCCGGTGTGACTTGTGAGTAACAAATTAAAACCTGTTATACACTTCTTTTAATGAAGCCGTATCTAGTGCGATATAAAGAACTGCGCCAATGAAAAGTTTCTTCATTCATAAAGCTGTTAACCGTTCGGGAATTAATGAACGTATAATGAACCACATCTCATCATTAAACCTTAACGTATTCGGCATATATCACGGCTCGTCCTTATTAGCGAGTTTATGAGCTACGTGGCCCTTTTTAACTAATAATTTTAATTTATATCGGTACATGATATGGGCAGTTAATGTAGTGCTAAAACTTGTATACTAAGCCGATGCATGATATATCAACATTCAAAGTTCAACTTTTTCAAAATAGGTTTGAATCAAATAATTTAAGTAATCTTATAGTTTTCTCCAATATTCACATTTTTAATAACAAGAAGAAATTTGAATGAGGTAAAATGAAATATGAATTGAAAATATTTTTTAAAAACATAAAAATTGGAACGCATCGAGACTTTTATTTTTGTAAGTTTTCGATTTTTTACATTTGCTAGAAGCGTTTTTCAGTTCTTAAGTATGTGAATAACACTTTAAGAAATGTTATGATATATTTATATATTTTTTTTACTTTCTGTCAAAAGTAACACGTGCTCTATTTTAGAGATCAATAATTCAATATCATTTACATCGCACACAAGCGTCAATCTGTAGTATGGACAGGGAAAATATTGAGCTTTCTAAGATATCAATAAAAAGATACGTGTCGTTTCGAGTGGCCACATCCGGTAGCCATTGTACTTCAACCGGCTTCCGGTGCAACCCGATACACACTCCTGCGCACGTGCGGACCTTTTCAAACCACGAAAATCAGCACAAAGAATGTTAGAGCAACAGGGGCTTTACTAAATAGTAGGAAATTTCTGAAACTACTATTATAGACAAAAATAAAAAAAAAAATTAATATTCAAGACATATTATAAATAAACAAAAATTTTCTAATGTAATTATTGGTAATTGTTTTCATTATACATGTATTTGGACAATAAAATGCATAGAGCATTCTGCATGTGAGTGAGCATGTGATTTTCATCTATTCAATCTTGATAACATCAATAGATTTATAATATTTACATCTTCATATAAAACAAATTAAAAGTAAAAAAAAACAATAACGCACACTTGCCCAAGTACGTAAAACCTATAAGGACCAACCCTCGGTATAGTACTAAAAGAGCAAAGGGTGCCTTTTCGACGTATGTTTTACATTGTAGAGCACCATCTTAAGGGAGCCCTTGTCCTTCAATAAGGCCTTAACAAGAGTTTGTAAAGTACTATACAATGAGAACATTCATTGAAATTGCCATTCACCTATTTCAGTCGTCCTTGATTCTATCCCGAATTTATTCGATTGATATTTCAATGTTGGAATAAAGGGTAGGGGTCAATAACAAAAGCGTTTAATATTCAAAAGTGATTCTTATCGCTGGCACTTTATTTTCGTTTAGTGTATATGCTGTTTAGATAACATTTCATAGACCAATAAAACTTTTATTTCGCTTTACATAAATTGAGTATGTAAATAATCCTTAAGATAATTTTTAGTACATTTAGTCTTGTTTAAATATTTACTCCAATGTTCTCTGTTTCTGCTGTTTTCCTGCTATGTATCCCATAGAGGAAACACGTTAAACGCCAACATAGCAACAAATTTTGTTCTCTTAAAAATATAATCCAACGTTGTCTCAATATTTTGTAATGATTTCAAAAACTTGTTTAAAATTAATGAGGTCGTTATATAAAGACTACATATTGTAATTAGAATACAAATATGGTAAACGTATTTTCCTATAACATAAAAATAAATAATTACATGCACGAGTATAGTCCCCACCAGATAAGTACAATTTAAATATAAAGTAATGAAAACAATGGAACGTTGGCGCGATTCTTGGAATTCGATACAGATAACGAGTTATCGACACACCATTGAGTAGTGTATGAGTGCGTTGCAGAATGAGACTTTCAGACATTGCTTACTAATTTAATACAAACTTAAATGGGCTTTATATCAATGTCGATCCTATTAATTCTTAATAATCTTTGACAGATACTAGCTTTAAGGATCTGTTAATAAGGTAATAAAAGCAGTTTTACTTTTTTATATTTAGTAGAAACATGGTACTCTTGTTATCCGTGCCATTCAGGAGATTAAAAAATTAATCGATGTACATAAAAGGTACAGGTTTTGTTGAAATTTAAGTAGACATTGTTCCCGATTTCATTTGTGCAAGCACCTTACATTTTTACATCGTAATAAAAGGTGTGGGAATATTGACGGGTGAAGGAGTTTTCGCAAATTTAAGTCATTGAAAAGGCGTAGATCACAAGGATCTGCAATATGATCACCGCGCCGACAAAGCCCGCCGGCGGCGACTTTGAAGCGCCGAATTCAATTAATTGCCTTATTTGCGCCCCCCTCTACTCCAATCGTAGGAATCCTTCGCAAAAACAAATATTTGATGAGTCTTCATTATCCATTATTAGGTAGCGCTGATTTTAACTCTTCGATTCATTTAAATTGGTACACGCTGCGGTCGAGGGCATTAACGCCTCGACAATCTGAAAGCTGTAATTAAAGGAACTTTTAAGTTTTTTACTAAGACGATAATAGTACAGATTCAATATTGAATTTTGGTTTATATGTTTACTTGTCGAAAAATAAGGTCATAAAATGCTATGAGTATCTCATTAAAATGTAGCATACGTCTAATGCCTTATTTATCATATGTTGCTACTGAATATAAAAAAATGTATGTTTATATTTAAATGTGAATATCTTATCTGTAGAGTGTAGTAGGGGCGGGCGGACGCCGTGGGCGCTGTCCTTCGCAATCGGCCCTGCGATAGTTCGCTCCTCTGTACTGCTGTCACAATGTCCACAGCCTTTGACATGGGTCACTCATTGTAATTTCTTATCATTTTGAGACCCAAAGTTTAGTTTTTGATAAACAACAGATTTTTTAAAAAGTAAATTATAAATATTTAATACTTGACGTTGTTCAAAACATTTGTTGTTTATTTTATCATATCTATATCTATTGAGCTTTGTTTTTACTAATACCACAGACCAATATTCATATTGCAATTTTGTGCGCTAGACACAAAATCATATTTCAAACAAAAATAATATGTCACAATCATAGTGTTCTCGGAAATAGTTCCAAATTTAACTCGGATAAATGTCGTATCTCGCACCATCTCGTCACATGATGGAGGCCAAGACAAATAAATTATTGGAACCGGAAGTGACGTCCCGAGCGCGCTCCAATTTAAAACGCACCACTCCAACTGTTGTTAGAAGCTATACAGTTGTTCTTTAGGTAAAAAGGTAAATTTACTGTCGATTATTTAAAAGACTTGTCAAATTTTCTTTTAAATGAATACTTTACTGTGTCATTAGATGTAAAAACGTCTGTAAAAAATGGGATCGTCACAAATAACACGTATCCCTAAATCGCAGGAAGTAAAACTAACCTTAGACCCGAACTAATAGCGAACATAAAAATTGAATTTCAAATCAGAATTTAATCACTTTTGTGTATTCGGGTACACCGGATGCGCTATGCTTTTTAATTAGTGCAAAGGTTAGATTATAAAAAAATCCTTTGTCCTGTCAACCGCTGAAAGAATCGCCGATATTCGTTCGAATTTATTGCGTATCCTTCAATATATTTGTTACTCTGGTACTAAAAAGTGGTATTGCCGTCGCGTTGACAGCTTTGGATGAAGTAGTCTGGGGCGGTTGTATAAATTATGGACTGTTTTTCAGTATTTTATCTAAAAAAGATTGTTTATCGTGTACTTCCGTCGCCTGCCGCAGCCGATACGCTCACTAGCGCTTTATTGTTTACACTTAATGTAATTCAAAGCAGGGAATTCCTCGGTAAATTGTATTTTTAAATTTAAACGCCGCCACTGGATCGACAAGTTTACTTTGTGCATATCGATCTCCCGCGGTATTTGAATATTACTTCGGCTTTTGCGATCGATATTACGCTGATGTCATACGTAATTCGTCTTTTTCCTGATGCCGGCTTTATTCGTTTCTAGCACAATATATCAAAAAAATATATATTTTAACATTAAATTATTAGGTATTTTACGCAAAATACTTTAATTTAAATATCTTTACTATGAGTAAATAAACGATAGCAAAAATATATGACGCACATATTTTAATATTAATCAGACAGCAAAATTTTTAATTTCCTTACAAACGGATAGGCATTGGAATTATATGAGATGAGCAAAGACAATATCCCGCGTGTGTTTATTTCCGTGGCATTTATTCAAATATTGAAAACTCATTTCCCGCGCCATTTCCTCTTGCGCCCCTGCTAATTGAATCTTTGTTGCGTCGAAGCGCTGTGCCATTCCTCCATGCTTCGATACAAAATTTAATGCAGTCTACTAGCACAGTAACATTTTGAACTAGATAATTCTTCATACCTAGGTATTTGTAAGCAGCTGTAGGTATTTGTATACTTATGTCAAAATACAATGCACATTTATGTCAATCGTATTAAATGGAATCTTTGATATAAACGTCAATATAAAATTTGAAGCAGATAAAATTTTCAAATTGAGACCATCACGGCGCAGTGGGACAGGGTCTGTCACATACAACGCCAGTCGTGTATATAGCGTCCGTCAATGCGATTGATTCCGTCACCCAACACTTAATTGATTGTAGCTGCTATGGAGAAAAAAGCGTGAAGATGTATTTTTTAAAGATTTTTTTGGCAAATGTGAAAAATTAATTACTTTAAGCAACTTTCTTAAAAGCTACTATATTAAAAATATATAGAAATAAAATTATACATAATTCACCATTTTATGATGAAAATTATTCAATAAATTCGTCAATGTATGTGCATCATAGTTAAAAATAATAAAAAAAAATCAAATCGGATCTTGCATCGAAATCGTTTCCTCCGGTAGACAATGGCCCTCAATATCCGGCAGCACACGTGCTCAGGTGTCTATTATCTTGGAATATTCCTGTCCCCTTTTCATTGTGACCTTTTTAGTCCCACCCCTGTAACTTGACCCGATTTTGAGCGCCGCCTAGTTCATGTCCTCCTACCGACTCAAATTCGCCTCTCATCTCTCTATCAACAAGCAATACCTTAGCATCTGTCTGATTCTTACCTGCTTTTGTAAACATCCTGCATTTACTTTAAAATCAAAGTGCTTGTGTGATGGTAAATAATCTATTATAACTTAAATGTAAATGAAACCGTTTCCCAACGGCTATCAAACAATGGGAATCAACACCAAGGTCGCATGCGTCATAAGTCATAATCATTATACGTAATTACAATTTCTGCCATCAAATCGTTGACATACGAATTGCCAGCGAGATCCAGACGTAATTTTGCTTACATCTAGGCTAATATTATTCTGAGATTCTATGATTTGTGTCGCTGATAAATACTAATGTAGAGCACTGTATATGACAATTAGCTTAATATAAAATTGTATTAAGGAAACTTGAACCATATTTCATAATTTGAAGTTATTTAATTATAAATTAAATATGTATGTGCGAACTTGTGATAAAAATGGGCCATATTTAAATTTTCAAACATGTCTCGCTAAAACAAAAACCTTGTATCGTCAACTGAAGCGTGTAATTAAACAAAGTAGTTTCATTTTTACCTTTTAAAATAGTTTTGAGCTTCAATGTATAAGTAGTCACTTATGTTTGTTATGGCACTTAAGCATTTTAATTACCGACATATAAATATATTAACTAGCTCCACTATTTTCCTTAAATGATAAGCGAGAGGGAAAAATGTCTCGTAAAGTAACGTTCGTTACCTTGTTTGTTTTTAATTAATGACCGTTCGTATGCACATGACACGATTACTTAAATGGTATAGTTTTCATAAGCACTTAACTTTGCGTAGAGTTTTGCTAATTTTCATGATACTACGGGTGGTAAGTAAAAAATCAACGGTCGCGCAACAGTTGGCAGCGTAGCAGGTGGCATGGCAGGTCGCGGTGTGCTTTGCCACTCGCGTCGTCTCACCCGCTTCGGGGGTCTTCGGCCGGTGTCGACGCCACTCGGCCCGTTTTCCGCGGCCGCCCTCTCTCTAGCCGCCCGAGGCCGACACCATACGAAAGCTCAGTCAGATATTAGACGCGAAGTAGCGCAGTGCTACAACTTCTCTTTACTTCTCTGTTGCGTACTATCGTAAACGTCTTGTCTTGGATTGTAGGGAGTTCCTAGTATCTATATAGTTGTAATTGTAGTAAGAAATTTAATATATGTAACAGTATTCGTTTACTTCACTTGAAAAAGAAAAGTATAGGTGTTTTAAATTATTTGATTATTTTATTAAAAATTTAATAGAATATTTTTAAAAGTATTATACGAAGGTGGTTAAGTGATATGAATTTATAAAGTGTTTACGGGCGGTGTACAGCCGCCATGCTGCTAGTAGAGCCGCGCGAAGCCGCCGGGCCTCCGTGCGCGGCGCCTCTACATCCGATGTCAACCCTCACAAAGCTTAACTTCACAGACTACAGTGTTAAAGTGAAACCCTATGAGACTGTCGAACAAACGGAGAATAGATTAAATTATGAACAAGCTTTAAGTGCGGCTAGGTTAGGATATGAACAGTCTGTGAGCTCGAGCTCTACGAGTCCAAACAAGATACACTATGGGGATCACCAGAACAGGCTTTTCGATCCCTCGGTGGATAACATCTGCACTGATCCGGCCTATGTGGTACCTGCAGGTTTGTTTCCTTTATATGTATATGAAAATTCGCTATTATTTTATTTCCAATTTATAACTGTTTGATATTAGTATAGTAGAAAAAAAATATTAGTTAATAATAACATTTAAATATACATAATAAAAATATGTATTTTCTTCGAGTGTTAATTAAAAATAGCTGTATGATAGAAATACTTTATGTATTGTGTTTCAATAATTGATTACAACCATTTGTACATTATTAAATATGTACAATAAGGACAAAACAAAGTAATCATGCGTTACATATTTTCCTACAAAAAAATATTAATACAAAGTATATATAAAATGCAAACTAAGAAAATATACGAATATCTTTCGTTTTAGAATTAAAAAGTTAATTTCACTTTAATTAAATTCTTGTGAATATAAAAGTAAAATGAAGTTAAAATTAACTGAAGTTCAACTTATAATTTATTATTATATTATTTTTTTATAATATTAACAACGCTTAGAACATCAATTACAACTATGCCTGTCTAATATAGATAAGAAATTAATCTATATTTATCATTTTAAAATGCTAATTAAACAATAAGCGGAATTCAAAAGTAATATATGTAACATATCATATTTTGTTTCACACATTTGATTAGTATATTAGTAACTACACTTACACGACGAACAAGCTTCATTCAGAACTTCAGTCAGGCCGGAAGTACTTTCGCCGCCATGTTGGATCCGGCGGCGCGGGCGCACCTCGCCGCACTTCCGCCGCGTGACGCGCATAAAAAAGCTTCGCAGTATTGTCACACAGCTTACATTTGCATATATAGATTACGTGAATATAATGTGAACGCTTCATCTGCATTAAATTATCTATCCTACAGTATATGCTCAAAAATAATAGCTCTCATTATATATTCAAAAGAGGCCCACGGCAGCTATCTTTAGTAGGCACATTTATGACGCTGCCTCGGTTCTTACGACTATAATTTGTTAATACAAAATCTTCGAATTAGTATCAAAATGTTACAGCTAATTGTAAAGAAACTAGTTTGTAGACAAAAAATACATTTGAATCAATCAGTATACCATTAAAGAGATTTTTATAACATACTGCTATCGTAAATTAGCATATGACAGTATAGATAGATTTTAATTTTGTGATCGTGCGAAATACAGAAGTTAAAATGTTTGACACGTATCCCACAATGAATATTCATATCGCAAATATAATCGTTGTTAGTGGTATCTGCTTATGCCTGCTCAGAAATAGCAATACCAACAAATTATAACGGTTCAGGTCGCTCACCTTTCAGCAATAGGCTAGGAGCCTTTTACAGCTTGTCGCAAATTTTATTCGATAATCAATTTGACGTGATCGTAATAATAAATGGAATATTTCATAATCCGAAGCCGTTACATTGTATCATTTATAAGATCCAAAACTTACACCTTATAAGGTAATCAGAAGGATCGTTGGCATCATAAATAATATTTTATAAATACTTAATTAATTGGATTTTTTTTCTATAAATATTAATATTTCTGATATAACACTATTCAAAATGGTTTCATATCATAATATTTTGTTACTTTAATTTAATTTGAATTATTAAATACAATAATAGAGTAAATTTATTAGAGATATTGACTTAACCTTTAAAATACTCTTAAAAGAAACTATTAGTAACAAATAGCTTATTTAGTATTACCACAATATCACTATAATATTAAAGTATCACTAAAATATTACTGATATTAAAATAATTACGCTCATTTTTTTTCAAAATGTCTCATTTTGAAACGTAAGCTCCTTTATAAGCTTCTTTTAATTATAATAAGTACTTATGTATAATGCGTTCCCGCATTGGATGGCTAAAGTCATTACGAGCGAATTGTCATTTTTTTATTTTATTAATCTCATTATTTTATCTGGGACCCAAGAAGTAGTAGATTTTTGGTTTCACCTGGTTATAGCAGCTGTTTCAAACAACCTGTGAACAAAGTGCAAGTTCTTTCAAAATATATTTTATCTATTAAAACATAAGTCTAATTTTAAGAATATTCTGAAACCATTGATATTTGACAAAATATGATTAAAGATAAATTTAAAAGATCCTAAACTATCAATTACTTTGTGTTGAGTTTTCTATTACTATTATAAGGGTAATAAGCTAATAACTTTTATAATGTAATGTAATTCATAACACGAATAAGTATAAAAATATTTTTTTCTGAAATAAATGCTATGGCTATATTTTAAAACATTTCGAACAGATGTCTGTGGCAGCTTACAAACATAGAAATGTAATCCGGATATCTTGAACCATCCGCACGTGCCACGTCACAGTGACGTCACGCCCATTCATACATCAACATGGTGACTTCCGCTGCCTCCTCCGTCTTAAGCTGTGTTCCCCATGTTAACTATCCAACAATATTTTTTTAACTCTTTTTTTTTGATTATATATAATTTAATATTGATAGCTTATTCTAGCGTGAAAGTAGTAATTTAAAATCAATAGTGTGATTAGGTAATGTAGATAACACGTCACGCAACCTCTTAAAGTGCCACTTCCGTCCTTATAGCGCCATCATATCCTGTCAGTCTATTGACATTAGACGAAAAGTATTCTCTTAAAAGCCACAGAGACAAAACTAAATACACAATTGTATGAAACATATACTATGTAAGGAAAATAGTATAATAGGTAAATGTGATTATTATAATAATATTGAACTTGGATGAACGTTTAAGTGAAATATTTATAAGCTATTTTATAATAATTAATAAGTATACTTAGTATATTTTTTTTTAAATAAATACTCTCAATCCAGTATTACTCATCAAAGTAAAATACTTAAAAAAAATAGAAAATTAGCATTCCAGGAACCCAATAGCCCGATAACTGGTTTTTATCCGATTAAAATTCTATAATAATTTTAAAGGCTTCCCTTATGTCGGCCATAGGCCATGGTGTGTTCATACAGTGTCAGGTCAGTGTTTACAGTGTAACAGGTCGCGCCCCCCATATGCGTTTTTGTAACGACCGCCGACGCGTGCGCAGGTGGCCGCGCACCTGCCTCACAAACAACTAATGCTCTCAGACCTGCTATAGAACTTATTACACTATAATGTACTTTATGACGGACTATATTATAATAAATTCAATGTAAATGATTTTATTTGATTTAATTGTTACTGTTATCTTAAAATTGTTGGATACATTATCGTTGGGTTCTTTTTAATGATGTTCTCAGCCGCTCTGTTTTTTTAAACTTGATAAATACATATTGAAAACATATTAAAGTAATTTATATTGTTTCTAAATATATTCAAAACTTAAATTCAAGGTCAATCTGTCTAATATATATTTTTAATAAAATGTTTACAACGCATAAAGTAAGCTGTTGGATGTCTTCTAAGATTTATCGATCAAACTTTGTCGGTGACTTGTTTTTATTGTGGTAAATCGAAATTAACATCTGCCGGGATGGTTTGTTTATAAATTACGCTACTAACTAAATGCTATGCCGGATATTATCGTAAGCTCAATAATAATCTTATGTCTAGGTATATACCTACTGAAAAACTTATACATATTCAGGTTCCATCTGAAACATACTTTTTTCCACTGGGAATAAAGAACATCTAAAATTAATTACTGACGTGCCACACGCTATTTTATTACCCATAAATATCGGGTCTGCTTAATCAAATATCGTTTGGCAACGTTCGACACTGCAGAATTTTCATTATGAACAACCAAATGATGTTGGTAATATATTAGAAACATTAAAACATTAAAAATATATTAATAAAATGTATAAATAAATCCCACACTGTACCCACTTTAATGCAAATATACACGAATAATATTTGAATTATAACAAAAATAATAATTAGGTATGATAGAGAGCATCTATGTGACAAAGCGGGCGCCGACTGGACACTAATATATTTAATACTTCCTGCCTAACGATGCTCCAATTTTGTATTTGATTTAAAATCCATGCGTTGACAGCGATTTCCTTCGATTTTTTATTTTCATGTTGTTTTCCCACATTATTTTTATGTTAATAATTTTTACTAAGTATTTGTAAAATAACAACAGTAGTGTCAATCGTCAAATTATAATTTCAATTGAAAATATCTAGAAATCTATTCATTGCGTATTCTTCTTACATATTCAAGAAGATATTGTAATTTTTAAACATGTCACAAAATGATTATGGCTACTTTAAATAGTAAAGTGTAGATGCTATGCAGCAAAGTATAGCAAATATCGTTTCGAATCTTATTTTTATATAGAAAATGTTAAAATGTAATAATTATTATAAAAGCTACAACAAATAAACTGAAGTTAATTAGCAAAAAACAGAATGTCAAAATAGAGCGTCATTTGAATGACATGAAGCTGTCATCGGTGCTCACCTGCGGTTCTAAATTTAAAAATAACATTTCGTTTTCCGCTTTCAGTTGGGAGTTGAAACAAACTTAAACCTGTGCAGTTTTTATTTATTTTTGCAGATTTCTACTACATTCAATGTTTATTTATAAGTTAGTATAGTATATAACGGTATAGTTTTTTTATAGCGTATTTATTTTATACAGGGTATTTGGATTAAAATGTCACATTCTTTTTCATCTCTTAACTAAAAATCCTTAGATGCTATTATAACTTTTGTACTCTTTTGTAAAACTCGAATATCAGATGATTCTGGCTTATAAATACGTGCAATATAAATGGATAAGTGTCACATGTAGTTAATTAAAAAGTTAACTTAAATAAAAAAAGTAGGTTTAGTGACTAGACTTCGAATCGAGATACATCTCTATGTAACCATATTGTTAAGTAGACTCAAAAAACGCCGGCTAATGCAAAGGAAATTTTATGTTACCTGCATAGAATGCAAAAGATTGCTGTTGTGAAATTGAGGATTCAAAGACGAATGGCCATCGTGTAATGTTAATATTTTCATATAAATATACTTTATGCTTCTATTTTTATCGTACTTTGTGTTTAATACACTGCAGCCCTTTTTTATAATAACAAAAAAATATTGTCACTAAAACACCATATGGCCATTAGCGCGTGCGCTCCCAAACGGCATGTCCCGAAATATTTTAGCAGGTCTCGAATTTCCTTAAAGAGGCAAAAAATAAAAAGTGATGTCTTATGTAGCAGCTGTTAGGGAATCTAAAGTTACTTTTGCATAAATTTAGTTCATATTATATATCTCTTGGCGAAAAATATAAATACTTTACAAAGGCGCAGTACCTTCACAAAAATTGTGTTATTAAAAAGATTTCGTTACATTTCCATAGCAACTGATCATCTTTAAATACAAAAAATATATCATAATAATTTAGTCCAATTCTCAATAACCTGATATATTGTGTTTAAATTGGTAAAATAAAAATCTTTTACGCCAAGATTGCTGGTTTAAGCTGAACATCGCTGTGCAGTTGCCAACGTTCCGCGCCAATGGTGGCGAGTGGTGCGACCTTTCGACCCGGCGCGCGAGGCGTGGCCGCGCTCGATTGGTCGCCCCGCCCCGCGCGCACGCCTCTCGCGATCACTCCGAATTTGTCCCACACTACGATCTGGTCATCTCGTGACTGGCTCCAAATGATTAAGGCGAATCAATAATATCGGCATAACCTTGATACAATTAAAACATTTACGTTTATTCATAGAAAATATCTACGCAGTTATAATTTGAAACCCTGTTTGTTTTCCTTCAAAATTTATTTACTAATTTGATGTTATATCCGAGTAGGATTTATTTTTAATTGTTAAAGAAATGTTAAACTCTTTGCAGAGAGCTATATTTACTTAAAAAAGTAATCTACTTCCCTTATAAAAATATCCCATATTTTAGAACGGCGTCACTAACGTGTCAAAGGTCACTCCCTCGGGAGCGCTTTCCCAGATTGTGATGTTTCGTACAATTTATAGTGACAGTAGAGACGACTGTTGGGAATTGTAATGAGCTGTGTCGGTTCATTAAAATACTTCTATTTGTTTGTGAAGCCGACCAGTGATTTGTTTACACGTCTTTGTTCTTTTTAAGCAATGCCATTATTCTTTACGTGACATTTACAAAAAATAAAACTTTAATTATAGCCATTATTACTTTCGTCAGCTACTACTTTCAGTTAAATTTAGTAATTTGCTTGAAACCAATATCGAGATATTTTTTAAAAGTTTTAGCAACGTAGCAGTAGCGAAATGTGAAATTTTTGTAGAGGCAAGCTATCGTAAAAAAAGATACTAAATATCTAGAATCCCTGGTTGAACAATTTACAAAAGGTAAGCTATGGACCCTTCGCTACTGCAAGCAAGTATTCACTTAGGAGAACTTTGCATTAAATATTGTCAGTTGATTTTATTTGAAGTTAGTCTTTTTTTAAAAAAAAAACGGTTATGATAAACTTAATACTATAAGATACAGCTTGGTTTCCTAATTAGATATTGTCTTATAGTTTTGTCTTGCTACGAAAAAAATGACATGGATAATAATTTATCAAATACAATTTGCCTAAGCGGCCTAACTTACATACAACCTCACATTGTGTCAATGTGACCCACCTCGACACTAACTACAAAAACCAAAAATGATCATTAAATAAAGCCCAAATGTTAAATACAAATAATAATATTATAATTTAACAATTACTTATAAATATATTTAAAATAATACTATTATTAAGTGACAAATGGCAGCAAGGTACTTTCAGCAGTGTGTACCTACTTTCTGATGGTAGAGACCGTTGCCCGCTATGTGATATAGATAATACAGCTAGTAGGTAATAGTTTAGTTTCCAACGCACGCAATATATTTCACAAAAGCTATTACAAACAGTAAATACAGACATGCGTGACCGTTGACCGGTAACCATGCCATTTGGTTGATTACAATTGTAGCTCTTACGACACGAATCGTAAATGTCAAAATGCATTAAACCCAAATTTAACCTTCCATTCGGTCTGATGAGAAAAAGAGAGATATATCACGCACAATGAGCACAAATTAACTTGACCTCTAATGTCAATGTGATTTTGTGATTTATTTGTCCATACAAATAATATTTGACACCTTGATTTTTGTTACGCGTTTATAGTAAGTACCTTTACTTACAAGTATTTTATTTTGGTTATTGCAGTTCTTTAATTTATGACTCTTATACATGCTAATTGAGCACGATTTACCTACTTCACTTATGTCACAAAGAATGGAAAAAAACAATGAAAGTTGCACTTAGTAATAATAATTTCACAATATTAGGTATATTGTGAAATTGTTGACGTATGTAAATAATTATTTTATAAAAAAAGGTTATTAAAAGGTTTGAAATATTTCTATATTATAAACTTTGCGTTGGGTTTTAAAAAATAGGATAACTAACTTTATTCTTTAGTCTAACTAAAGAATAAAGTTCGGTATTAACAACATGTTAATACTGTTTTTTAAAATGTAACTGCCTGTTCGTGGAAAGGTTTTCCTTCGTACTTCCCAAAATTGTAATATAAATCGCGATGAAACAGCACGTATATGTCGACGGGGCGAGGGGCAGGGTCCGGCGTGCGCGCAGAACAAAGGGCGCGCCATGAACCGCGACGGTCGCGCCTCGGTAGCCGCGCCGTGTCTGCGCACGATGCCATGCCTGCCCTGATTTTTTGGACTGTATTTGCCCGAGCATATGTGTACCAAAGTATAATTACTAAAATAAAGTTAAAATATATTTTAATTTGATTTTACAGGCGGCTACACAACCGGTGGTCCTAGAGAGACCAACACATACTACACAGAGGCGAGTGGTGGCGCTGCGGCACCTCCCGCACCTGCACCTGCTGCAACATCACCTCTCGACGAATATTACCAGGCGGAGTACCCTCCACCTGCACCCTCGCAGCCCTACCTCGAGGACTACTACCATCACGCGCACGCGCACACGCAGCCACTGCTCACGCACGAGCACAAATATCAACCGCACGCCTACAGCAAGCCATATCCTAGAAGTAAGTAACTTTATTATTGTCTTAAATCAAATACAATTACTTAATATGTTATTCAAGTAACATAGAGTTGAAAAACACCAAGGTAATGTTACGAAAACTAAATAAAAACTTTCGTAATATCATATCATAGAAATGCTCCAACTGACTGACTATGCAAGATAGACACGACAATTTTTAGCTCTCTACGTAATCATCCAATTAATACGCACGTTTAGCAAAATGGGAACACACATCCTGTTGCGTTTGAATAAAATGCTTTTTATCAAGTTCTGCCAATATTCCAGAATAGTAACGGATACGTTCTCTACACCGATCACCATATATTAATAGTAAAACATTCTTTTAGTCTTAATAGCATTAAGGATAAACAGAAATGGTTACTAAACATTCCTTGTGATATAAGAATATGCAAAAGGCGGAATGACCAAGTTTATGTTAGAAATAAGGATGTATTAACATCGTCTTAACAACCTATAACGAAATATTTAAATTAATTTTTGTTGCATTATTTGTTATGATCTGAGATGTCAGTTTTCATGAGCCCTTGCAAGTTGCCGATTGTTGTTATATTTATATATCGGTTAAGCTGATTTTTAATTGATTCTACTTTTACTTCCTTTTAACATGTTTTTATTTCTCGAAGGAAGTAAAAGTAGACTTCCGCTACCATGAAAACGTTAGTTTTTACTATTACAGGTATATTTATAGGTACTTTTTATAAAAACTTGTATACTTTTTTAAATACTTTCCTACAATTGAAAATTTGAATATATAGTATAATTGTAAATTAACCAATAAATCTAAACTAATATATATCTATGTATATTACTTATTTTTTTATATTCAATAGGTCCACCATTTTTAATTATAGTAAGATTCTTTTCGGCGTAAAGGTTGTCTGGAAGAAATGGCTACTTAGCTATAAGGCCGCCTTTTGTACATTTCTTTTTTTTGTATTCTATAATGTGTTTTCATTTAACGTGGTGTATAGATAGAGAAATAAACTAAAGTAATATATATATTCTTCTATTGTAGCAGCCGGCGGTAGATACGGCGCGGGCGGTGAAGTATACGGAGAGGGATACGCGACAGAGTATGGTGGCTGCGCCGAGTGGGGCGAGTGGCCAAGCGAACAACATGCGCTGCTGCCGCAGGACAAGCTGCCTTACCCTGCCTCAGGACCCTGCTTTACTGGTTCGTTGAAAGACCTTTTAATAATTAGTTTAACTACATGAGTTTAGACAAGAACCTAAATTTTCTGATAACTTAATTAAGAATAAACTATCTTGTACATTAAAAATTACTTGTTAGTTTTGCATATTACGTTTCACTTTAAATATTAATGTTTATGTAAATGTTAATGTTTCATATAAAAATATCTCGAAAGAAAACGCACTCCCCTGACTGTGCTTACTTCTGCAAAAAACCTACTTGTAATTATAAAGCACAGATATAAAAGCCAATGTCCAGTATATCGTAAAGCAAGTGTGTATCATCTGTACAGGCTCAGGACCCATACAACTTTGGCAGTTTCTACTAGAACTGCTCACCGACAAAAGCTGCCAGGGATTCATCTCGTGGACCGGTGACGGCTGGGAATTCAAGCTTACAGATCCAGATGAGGTAAACTATATAATGTTTTTATTTTTGCTATTTATTGTGTATATATCCTTAAGATATTTTATTAAAATATGAAATTATTCATTTTAAGAATTTTATATTGCAAGCTAACTCTCTTTCTTTCGCCAAGTTTCTAGTCTCTTAAAACATAAAACAAATAAGTTTTTTTCTGCTTATTTCTGTTATTTTAACTAAACATGCACACATTAAAAAAAAACATTAGATATTTTAGGAAACTTAAAAATAATTTGAACGCAGCGAAAGTCAACCGTAGGGTTGCCTTTTCGGAAGCGTCTGAAATCTCTAACCGCTAAGCTATATAGTTAGAGCACTTGGACGGTTTTTCATTCCATAAGTGTGTGAATAACACTTTAAAAATGTTAAAACTATTAATTCTTATCTAATTTTGTTATTTTTATTTTAGGTTGCCCGACGCTGGGGCATACGCAAGAACAAGCCCAAGATGAACTACGAAAAGCTCTCGCGCGGTCTACGCTACTACTACGATAAAAACATCATTCACAAAACTGCTGGCAAACGCTACGTATACCGCTTCGTATGCGATCTACAAAGCTTGCTCGGGTAAATACTTTATTACTTACTTAACCAATAATGAACACCATAATAACCTAAATAATCATAACAAAAGATATAACCTAATAAATAAAAGGTATAATCTTTTGCGCGGCGTTAAGTTCCGCCACTTATCACGCAATGCCTCCGAATTCGGCGGAAAGTTGGGAACGGAGTGTCTTAACACTAATTACTACTAATTTAGTTTCAAAACATTATATCTCCTCAGTCCCAACCTTATTAAGTCCAATAATTAAACCCTTTTTGTGGTAAAATGTAGAAAAGTCGAGAAATGTATCACCCGCGGTGCATTGAAGGACTCAGATATAGTTTTTACATTATAAAACATACCTACCTATATTGTTGCTCGAAATTAACCAACATGTTATTTGTTACAGTATATCACCTGAACAGCTGCACGCCATGTATGAACCCAAAATGGAAAAGAAAGACGACGACTGAACTCAACGCGATTTCTACCAGACACCTACATCTAGTAAATAAACAGATTTAATAAGCAATTCTCAAAGTCTTTTATCAAAAGTTGAATATACAACTTGATTATACACTTATATTTTTAATTTATTACCATACTTCGTTTCTAAATTCGTTCATAGGTCTTATGAAAGGTTCGCTTCATAAGTCATTGCGTATTTTATACAAAAATGTCGGATTTGATCTCATGCACATCCACCAGTGGAATTTATTTACTTACTAATGAGGTTACGACTTGGTTCTATTTTACACCAAACCATGAATATATTTAAGTACCAGATTTAACCAACGGTGCCTTAACACATACAGACTGTTGTTGATTTTGTATTTTAAAATAAATTATTGATCATCAGATGCAAGTGTTATGTAACTCCGTCTCAAAAGTATTTCACCTAAACAAAATCATTTTAAAAACTATTAAAACGAAAACATTGTATTCTTTATCGGTATATCTGTAAATATGTATGTACTCATACTAACATAATAATATATTAATTCCAACTTCGGATATCCGACTGAATGCATTGAACACGGTGTTATAAATTCTTTGCAACTCACTAAATTCATTATAGTATACTCTTAAAGTACTGATTCATATTCATATATAGCGTAAATAGAAAAAATTCTGCTATCAATTTTAATAATACTGTAAATATAAGTTAATTTTGTTACTTTATAAAAATAATTAGGTATTATATTATAATAGATATTAAGTGTTGTATGTTTGAATCGCAAATTGTTGCAATAAGCGATTAAATTAATGCATAGTTAGAATGATGAAGGACATGATAAACCTATTTAATTCACAAGAGTCCAAAGATGAAAAATCTACGTACGTGCCCACCAATTGGAAAAATACTGTGAAATCACCAAAGGGTTCAAATTTGACAATATTTAATGGAAAAATAAACATTTTTGATCACTTTCAAATAATATATGCGGCTTATCTGCGGAACACACCGGGTGACGTCACTGTCGCTGATCTCGTGGTAAGGGATTGTAATGTCTTACTAGTTATGAAATTAATTAGTTGTATTATTTTCAATTTTTATAGCTCCTAGCATACACCGAAGATATTTCGATAAGTTTTATTTTGTAAAGTATTACTCCTCCATCAATATTATACATTAAACAGTTGTCAGTTGTCGCCTTTGGTATGCTGGTTCAATTGTAAATTATTGTAATGATGTCTTCCCTGTTTTTTAAAAAAATAAAACTGTTTCCTTATTGTATCTAGATAGATTAATTATGTCTGAATAATGTTTATGATATTCGTGTTACAGATAAATTGATGTACCTACTTATCAGTGTTGTATGTATTGATGGAAGATATAAAATTAAATATATATATTTACGAAATTATTTGTTGTTTTTTTTTTATTAATAAATCAAAACTTTATAAATTAAATTACTTTTTACACTTTTAGCTAAGCTATTTAATGGAGTGGTAATCATCACCCATATTGACGCTTTACACATTGTAGATTTTTGTTGATTGTGTGATTCTCACGCAATTAAAAAAAATTGTAACTAAGGTAACATTAAAATTTATTCTCCACATTCTATATTACAACTCTCTCGCACTATAAGCGTTCAGGACAAAAAGTAACTCAAGCTCTACTAATAACATGTTGCTGTTCAACATGGTTATTCTTTGGAAAAAGTAATTAACTCCATTAAACCAAAATACATTAAAGAAAAATATTACTCTAAGTCAACAGTATTTACATAATACACACAAAAACAGTGAGCAAATGAGTATAAAAATTCGTGAGCTTTTTCAAAGATCACATGAGCTTTTAACTACCAACTCTGTTTTTGTAAAACATATCAATGTCTTTAATTCAAATTCCAAGCTGAAATTGACGCTGTATGCAACTTAAATACGAATAAGGATATACAGCTTAATACACACATTATTTAAAAGATGCAAATTAATTTCTAATTACTATTAAGATACAATTAATGTTTAATTGAATAAATATCCATAATATTTATATACGCGATTTCAACACATTTTAGAGAAAACTGTTTTGTTACCTTCTTATTAGCTTTTAAGCGTACTTTGCCCGCAAAGCAGATAGTACCCAGTGTCCAGACATTTCGTTCACCACACGCCCAGCCAACCGTCCGAATGCGAAACAAGCACGGAATGGCAATGTCGAGTGGAGCACTTAACAAAGTGGAAAAGTGAAAAATTTAACACTTTTTAATTTATTTAAAAATAGTACCTTTATAACGATACGTATGAATTCTAGGAGTTTATGTCAGACAGACCTATAAAAATAAACTAACACATAATAAATAGGTATACAGACATTTAAATTTTAAGTTTCAAAGTGTTATGATTAAGTAGGTAGGTAGATAAAAACTTTATAGCAATCATTGCTGGAATTGAACTACGTAACATATATTTTCAAATATTAGGAATTGCAACTAAATTAATCATTAGTTATTAGAAATTTCGTAATACCAACACACTTAAAAGGATGAACAAGTATCTACAATCTACATATTTGTATAACGGAAATAAAAGATGCTTTAACCATCTACAAAAATTAAAGTACCTAGTTATGACTAAATCCTGTATATAAGTTTGCGTAAGTATCTATTTATTAAATAAGTATGTTATGTTCATATTGGCCTATTTAGATTCAGATAGAGGATCAGGATTTTTAAAGCTGCCTCGTTTTATGATAAAGTTGGAATCGTAACCGTAAAACAACGTTTTAAAAAATATTTAAACTAGAAAATTTAAAATGAGGCAAAATTAGTAAATGAGTACCTACTATAGATGTACCTAAACATATCCCTCATTGTTCGCACAGCAGCGAAAAAGAATTACTACTCTACCTTTTGATTTTTACTTTTCCTCCGATTTCGAGGTTTTCCCCCTTACACGCAAGGGATGAAAATCGGAACTCAACGTAACTCTTTGTCCTACCCAGAAAATCAAAGTAACTAAATTTTAATCATTGATGTTTACTTGGAATATTAGAACTTATTATTACGTACCTGCTTGATCATAATGTATGAAATTCCTGGCTGATTCCTGAGACTACTTAGGTAGATACATAGTAGGTAGGTAACAATTGAAAAATTAATTGTAATACATATCATATTCATTTTCTATCTATGTTAAGTATACCTAAGTTTAATTTTTATTCTAAATTCATATTACAGAATAAGTTAAGTACTGATCAAACATTTAAGTAACAAATAAAATTCAATAATATAAAAGCTGCTCGAGGTTGTTATGGCACATTAGGGCAGAATGTAAGCACTTTGGTTGCGGGTGCAATTCCTACTCGAGGGATTGGTTATACCTATATTATATTATTTTCTCTTCTCTGCTTTGGTGCCTAAAATTTATCTATTTTATTGTCTTTTTAAACAAAATACTTCACTCAAACAGACGAGTCTTGCAATTTGTACATTTTCCCTTTCAATCGATAGTTAGTAAAACTTAAATAACGTAGTTTACCCGAAGATAGCCCGCTTCCTAACATAGCCCACTTTCAAAAAATGAGATAACTGTATTCAAATTCAAACTAACTTTCAAATTTGGGGGGTATATGTGACAGCGACCACAGACATTGTACAAAATTGCATGTGTTTTTATTGTATGCGCGACGCTATTTCTATGAGAGGATGACAGTTGACTGTATATCGACGAGGCTGTGCTGTGTAGTACCTAAGCTCAAACAACTAAACTTTTTTTTTAAATGTTGGATTTAGAGCAAATACTTTTGTTTTAACTAATGAGACTTTTCATTAAAATTAGGCAACATTGATCTACATATAAATTTCATTAAAAAAAAAATCGTTTATTTTAACTAGTTCTTACTGAACTCGGATAATTTTCCTATCATGGCCCACTTCATACTTCCCTAACATGGCCCGGGCCTTCTTAACACTTTTGATCAATATTTTGATTTATCTTTATATATATCGTCCACTCATTTATTTGTTTCTCGGATAAAAAATGCATCAGATACAAAATGCAGAAAAAAAGAACAAAGTAGATTCTAAAATAGGTATAAAAAGAGATTTAAAGGAACTTATAATATCTAAGAGAGAGCCCACGTACAAGAATGTAAAAAAAAATAAGACAAAAAAGACCGATTTATTTTTATTTTGTTACAAATTCGTTGCATAATCTCTAGTTTTTTTATTTTCTATAATATAAAGGTTTTTGGTTTTTTATAGCATTTTTTAGTTTCGGTAGATTTAAGACAGCCCAAAGCCAATTTTTTTGTCAGTTTTTCATTTTATTTTTTAAAACTTTATTGAAAACTATTTTATGATAAATACTAGACAACAATTGTTTCATATATGCTAACAGCAAAAGCAGATATTTTAATAGGTTTGTTGTGGGCCTGCTTTGGTCCCTCACCAACTTATTAAGATGGCCCATTGCCAAAGTTTTTTATAGTGGGTCCTTTTTTCAGAGGAGTAATTTTTTATTATTGTGATTCTCAAAGAAATAAATTACACTTTCACCAACTACTTTCCTTCATTTAACTTTATATGTTTTCAAATATTAAGCGGGCCATCATCGGCGCCTGTACTATAGTAAAAGAGAGAAATATTATTTTGGAAAACGTATAAAAAAATAAAGGTATTCTAACCAGAACCTTCTTGAAATTGTCCAAGCGTTCTGACCGCTAAGCCATGCGTAGTGCTACGGTTGCGTCAAAATCTTTATACGCTGGTATTTATTGTTAATATCTCTGTAGAGATTATTACAAATTTCAACTACCCAAAGATTTTAGGAAGTGAGTTTTATATATTAAAAAAAAGGTAGTTAGGTTAGGTACCTACCTATATCAAAAAATCCAATCGAGGGAAAGTTACCTCAATGTCTTACAAAACAAAGCGCTTTTTTTTTTTTTTTTTTTTTTATCGCTGGGAAATGCAGTTGACGCAAACCATTCGTACGTATGACAGGCAGAACTACCTTACGTACGAATGATACTGTGGGGCTCATCGACAAGTCGACACTACCCACTAAAACCCAGCGGAAACCCTCTCCACCCCTGTGAGACGTCGCAGGTTCGCTCGCGCATTCTGCTACGACGCCTCGGTGGACAGCCCGCCTATTGCGGGCCACCGTCGTCTTCAGGGTGCTCCGGGGTTACTAACAGAGCACCCACAGCCTTGATGACTTGCAGGAGAATCAACCTGACCCTCCCGCAGTAGCTCCTCTAAGGTAGGGGGAGTTGAAGACGCGCATACTGCCTTCTTCTACTCCCTAGCCTCCGACGACGGAGCGGGCCTGCATTACTGGACTCGCGAACCCGCTCCGCGGCCTCTTTCAGTGCGATGACTGACTCACAGAAAGAGACCATCGCTGACCAGTTCCTCTCACTTTCCAGCATAGCCCTTACCACACTGGGTAGTGAGAGGTCCCTACCCACTACAGTCATCAAGGCGTGACGTTGTGGGGCCCAAGAGGGGCATTCGGCCAGAGTGTGATACGCCGAATCAACAGGCGCATTACACTCATGGCATACCGGCGACATCTCCCGACGTGCAATCTGGTGCAGGTATTTGCCGAAGCAACCATGCCCCGTCAGCACCTGCACCAGCCTGAACGTCAGGACTCCGAAACTCCTCTTAACCCAGCGCTCTAGGTGAGGGCGAATCGCCTCCACTGTCGCCAGGCCCGCCACCGGGGACCCCAAGTCCTCCTTCCATCGCCGGATCAGGGCTTCGTCCGCTCTTCTCCTGATCTGCACGACACTGTCCGTCGATGGTTGCTCGCCTCGCGACCGCTCACTTGTGCGAAACGCATGAACTCTAGCGAGCACCTCCGCCTGCAACTCCCAAGGTGGACCAAACAAAGCGCTATGTTAAGTACCGCCTACACCCGAATCGTCTCGATTTCTTCCCTTTTCCCACTCCTCCTCGTCGGGTCTTTGTGTCACTCTCTCGATTTTGAGTTGCCGAACTTTTTCATGCCAAGGAGAATTTTATTTTGATTTAGTTTTACATCTTACTGCCGCCTGATGCCAAGGCACTTTTCTGAAGTTTTGGTGCCGCCGTTGGGCTCACGTCTCCTCCACCGCCAGCCATTTTACGCAGTCCTGCCTGCGTGCGTAGCCCCATTCAAACCTTCGTCCTTTATATGTCACCTTCCAGTGGGTTACGCTTCTTCCGCTTGCTCCCTTCACCCGCTACAGCGAGCAAGGAATTAGCGTTATATCTCGCAAAGTCAGCTCCCTATCTTTGTCCTCCATGCATCACTATCACCGTCCATGTTTTTTTATTATCAATTTTGATTACGACAATTTTGTACGAGAGCCGAATAACGAAAATAAATTAAAAGCAATTGGAATTTGCAGTGCAAAGTATTGTTAACTTAATAAAATAGCAATAGAAAAGGTACATGGTAAAAAGGTACATTATATGGTAATCACAAAAATAATTTTCCGTAAATGTCCATTGCCCGAGAAGTCGCAGGTTATTTGGTTTGGCAATGTATTTTATTTAATGTTTTATCTGTACGTTTGATGTGACATCTGTCACTTTGATTTGTTATTGCGACTGCCTCTTATGTCATTGGCAGTTCAATTTCATTAATTCATAACCTATCCGATCTTTTAATTTTTATTTTAATATCGAAAATTACTAAAAATCCACAATGAAGTTATCTCAAGTTTTATTAAGGCAACATATCGACTTTATGTTCAAAAGACATTGGCTTATACAAGGTAAACGCGTGCCAATAAATACAGGTGTCGAAGAATATTTAAAAGAAAAAGGTATTCCTGTTGAAGATGCGCTGGAATTTATTAAAGAGAAACCAGTGGTACATGAAAGGTATAATAATAATAATAGGAAATTGTTTCTAATACTGTTTACATCCATTAGCTAGAAAAGATATCATCATACATTGCCTATTTTTGTGAATATTTTGTTTTTTTCAGACTTGAAATTGTAGGTCCATATACCCGTCCGCTCCCATTGGATGAGACACATCCAGATTTTAAAGAAAAGCCTTGCTTGACTTTAAATAGCACTAATGTTCTCCTGGAAGGTATCTCACAGGCACAGGTGCTTACTAAAACAATAATTGCCGAAGACAAATTACCTCAAAGAATCGAAGAACTTGCAGAGTTACCAGCTCCTAAAGCTATCCACAGAGGTGTAAAACAAGCAATTTTAAGTGCTAACATATTTGATTGTGAGCAAAAGAAGCTACCCAAAATTAAAGATCCAAACAGACCAGCATATAATTTTCCAAGAATATTAGGTATAACAGACAAGAGGAGAAAGTATGTATATAGATATTATTGTTTATAATAATGGTATATATATTTTTCTTATGGATATTCTGCATGAATGAGATGATAACTTGTTAACTTTCTGATTTTGTATTTTTTAGCATATATATACTAATTTTTTAAATCTTGTGTTAAAAATTTAAATATTTCATAATAATTTTTAATTTTTTAGCCAAATTTTGACAAACAAATTAATTCAACTGATTGAAAAAAGTAATGATACAGAAGTTACACAAAATAAATATGTAATGAATGATATCAACTATCAAAGCATATTTGACAAAGAGGGAGATCTAATACAGTTCCAAGATGTATCTAACATCTTAGTAACAAGTAGCAAGCCTTTAAAGCATGAAGTCAATGAAAAAGATATACCATTTATTGAAATTCCCAATCTTTATCCAGTAAAACACACTGTTACTTTGGATCCTGAACATTTTTACAGTGACAACAGCAAATACCGTAAGTAAAAAATTGGTCACCATTGTAGAGCAGTATTTTGGAATGTATAATTAATAATATCATTGTAAATTTGACCTCCTACTAGAGGGAATGATTATATATAAAATTATAGTACAAGTTATTTTTCTTGGTCAGGTAATATTAGGCTTAACTCCCTAAACTCAACATGTTATGACTCAAAAATGACCAGAAATTTTGAATGCCTATCAGCAAGTTCTCTCTGCTCACCATGCTCTTTGTTAAAGTTACGAGACATTAATGTATAAAAATATAGACCTTTGAGGAATACCCTGTATTGTCAATCCAATTTCACTATGAGAAATTGCTATAGACAGTAATCTGGTCTGATTAGACCAAAGCTACATTTGTTGTAAACTAGAAAGATATTATATGCATATTTACTTTATCATAAAATAAAATATATTTATAAAAATTCTTGAGCATTTGCAAAAATATTCATATTAGTATAAAATAAATTAAACAAAAACTAAGCTAACTATAGAGAAAAATAATAAATAAATACTCAATATTCCAGCTATACGTCCAAATGTATCGAGGAAGCATCCGCATACTACTTGGCTTCATTTTAATTCCACTGAGGTTTCTAATATTTTTGAAGAACCTGTTACTCCAACACAAATATTGGGACGCTCACTTACTCATGCATTCACAGTTGCTTCATCATATGCTAAACAGTTACATGGGGTAAAAAGAAATTAATTTACACCAATTACTACAACCATAAGTTTTTTTGGTTATTTATTTAATTTATTTTTACAGGAGGATGTAAAAGACCTACCTGAACCAATACACATCAATTGTATTCAAACTGATGGTCAACGCTTCCATTTTGGAGTTTTTGAACTTAACACCCTCAATGTTGATGGCACTGAAGGCACCAAGAACATTTGGTATTGCAAGAACAACCTTGTATTATATGACTCTTGCCGATACCTAAGTGCAATACCAGTTCTAGAGAATTATAACCCTAAAGTATACGGATATATTAATGCCTTTTATAATTGTTAAAATGTACTGATTTAATTATAATTTAATTCTTATTATTAAATAGAATTTAGAAAAAAACACTACTCTTTCCACTTACTACCCTAGAATTTATGTAGTGATCTAATGAGAGAAAAATATATTGTTTAAATGTATTCATGTATATATACTAATATATTTACAAGAACAAAAATACATTTATTTTTTGATTAGAATACACAATGCTTGCATACCAAAACACTTTGTACATAAATATTAATAGCAAGTTAGGAAATTAGGACACAAAAATTCTTAGTCATAGTCTTATTTCTCTGCACTGAATTTCTGTAATCGCCGTCTTCTTAGCTCTTCGGCATCGGCATCGGCATCGTTGTCCCTAAGGAAAACATTAAATCGTATTTGAATCGAATTATTTTATAAATAAAAATATATGATTGTTAACTAAAACAATCCATACATATTAAATGCGAAAGTCTGTCTGGTATGCTTTTCACGGCTAATCTACCGGCTAGATTTGTATAGAATTCGAAATTCAATAGCACTTAACCCTTAAAAGGGTTGAAAGTTTTATGAAAAGTCTAAACCGAGAAGGGTGATAAAAAAATTGATATAAATTTATTATATAACCCATTATTAAACATAGCCTACTTTATTTTTCAAAAATCCACCTCAAAGGGTATATATAACGAAACAGCTATAATAATATTGTTCATGAGGCCAAGCTACAAACGGGCCGCTAGTAAAAAAATAAATATTTACCTATCAACTTCTATATTCGCATCAAACGGATCGACATCAAAATCATCAGTGCTAGTGGAGGGACCAGGCGTGGGCTCAAACATGTCGTCTACGTTGTCATCGAAGCTAGAGGTTGATGGCACTACATCCGGTTCTGTTTTCACTCTTACTGGCGACGGCTCTGGGGATGGCTCGGTTCGGCTAAATTAGAAAAAATATATATTAGTAGTCTTATTATAGCTTCACGCATTATTTTAGTTCGACTGTCTCATGCTAGTTATTATTAAATATATTATTAAAAATATTCTTTATTCTTCCCTTATTCTTCTTCTAATATTCTTTATATTAGTCTTTATACTTCCGACTACTCTTTGAAATCATATTCAATATAAGTTTATAATTAAATGTGTATCATGCGGATTGGATTTTGTATTTTTTGAACTTCTAAAGACATTTTTTCAATTAACTATAAATAGATATAACTCATGTCATATTAAGATATTTAACAGTTTAACATCCCTTTTAGAATTTTGACATAGAACTTTAACTCAATTTTCTCGAAATTCGAATCTTGCGACTTATCACTTTTGTCCATACATGTCTTCAATTAAAGCATTACACAATACAATAAAATTGTTGACATTTTAATAATTTTATTTTAGCAAATATTACATACATATTTATGATATTACATACTGATTTATTTATTTAGATAAATACAGATTTCTCTAAAGCTTTTGACAAAGTTAGCCATACCATATTAATAGAAAAGTTAAGTGATTATGGTATTACAGGAAGTCTTTTAGAATGGTGTCAAAGCTACTTAAAATGTCGTCAATCTACTGTCGTCTTGAATGGAATGACGTCCAAGCCATTTACAAGTTCCGGAGTACCTCAAGGATCTAATTTGGGACCATTATTTTTCAATATATTTATAAATGACATTTGTGACAGTATTCATTATTCTGATTTTTACATATTTGCTGACGATCTAAAACTTTGTAGGACAATTCACACATACAATGACAGCTTATTACTTCAAAAAGACATTGACAATATTACAGCATGGTGCTTAAAGAATGAAATGACGCTAAATAAAAACAAGTGCAGTCATATTAATTTCACTCGGAAGAGAAATATAATGCTAACATCATATTTTATTGGTACGCAAGTATTAAATGAAGTTGACCATATTCATGACCTTGGAGTAACTATTGACAGCCAGTTAAGATTTATTCATCAAGTGAATAAAATGCTAGACTCTGCTTATCGATCCCTTGGATTCGTTTTGAGATGTTCACGTGAATTTAAAAAAGTAGAAACTATATTACAGTTATATAACTTCTATGTTAGTAGTAAGCTTGAATACTGCTGTCCGGTTTGGTCTTCTGTGTACAATATCCATAGTAAAAGAATTGAAAAAATTCAGAAAGTTATGGTTCGTCACCTGGAATTTCGAGGTAATGGTCCAAAGTGTGAAACATACCAGGAGAGACTACACCGGTTCAAGCTCCACTCATTGGAAGAACGAAGAGTACTAGTACAAATGACATTTATTTATAAACTGTTTAATGGTGAGGTAGACTGTAGCAGTCTATTTGAAAAATTAAACATTAATGTACCATCGGTGAGACCACGCTATCAAAAACCATTGTTCACATTAAAAACCTATAAAACCAACTTAGGTAAACATTCTCCACTGGCGAGGTTTCAACATATATATAATGAATTGACAAGAAAAATAGATAACCTGGACATAGCCCATGACACGATTAATGAATTTAAAAATAAAATAAGGAAATTTATGACGCAAGCCCGTGGCACAAGTTAGATTTAGTTATTTATTATTATTATTCTTTAAGATATTGAATTAATGTTTTATTTTTTGACAATTAACTGTATTAATTTGAATGTTCTGTCTTTTATAATTTTCATATATTCATAATTTTCACTTTTTACTTTATGATAAGACTAGCGGCCCGCTCGCGGCTTCGCCGCGTGATCTACGTAACTGTTTCGGTATATTGCAACCCTCGGTGGTGGATTTTTGAAAAATAAAGTAGCCTATGTTTAACCTTGGATTATCAACTATATATATACCAAAATTCGTTACAATCGGTCAAGCGGTGTAGATTTTTCATATAAACTTTCATCCCCTATTTCAATCCTTTAGAGGTTGATTTTTGAAAAACTAAGTAGCCTATGTTAGACCCAGTCATTTATACTACTTTCATTCTAAATTCCATCAAAATCGGACCAGTAGTTTAGCCGTGAAAGCGTGACAGACAAACACACAGACATTCGCATTTATAATATAAGTATGGATTGCATGTTGTGATCGTCTGTAATTGGAAAAATATTTAGTTTATGTTTGTAATTAATTTAATGTGAAAATATTGTAATATTTCTTCCGTTGACGATCCTTAATAAATAAATAGACATTGCTCACTTGATACTACTGATGACTATAACCCAATAATTAAAAAATATATATTTATCTATTTTTTGTAGTTCAGACATTTCTTTTATTTGTAATAATAGACAATTAATATATTACATACCACATGTTAGTTTGAGTGGCAACATTGTTACTGTTTAGCGGCAAGGTGGAGACGACATTCGAATACTGCTGCATGAGGAGCACAGATGCGTCCAACATCGATTGGATTTCACGTAGAAGCTATCGACATAATATAAATTAGTATATTAAAACCATACGAGACTACTAAAATAAAAGTTAGCCAAAATAATAATTAAAAATCAACTTTTTCCCGCATAACAAGGTAATCAAAGAGAACCTAGTGTAAAGTTCTAGTACCTTTGTGCCAAAACTTCGTCCACCAAAGTGAGAATCGAACCCATAACTATCGCGTTTACAGTTAGACGTTATCCAACTACGCCACAACGATCTAAATCAAAAGGCAGAAATAATTGACTGAAACATATTTTTTGTTATAAATAAATGTGAAGTATACCTGAAGTCGGGCCTCAATATTCCTGCGTTCAGTGCCTTCCATGCGCCTGAGTTCCTCATCAGAAAGTGTGGCCAGAGACGCGGGGCGAGGCGGTGGTGGCGGTGGCATACTCCATCTCATCACTAAATAGTTGATAAATTTGGGATTCAATAAATAACATAGCATAACACAATACGGGTACTAACGAAAATTTTGATAATATTTTTTTATTATTAATGAACTATAATGTCTGAACTATTATGGCCACATCTCTTAATAACTCTCTCATATAATATAATGTACTATTTAATACTTATCTTGTTACCAGAAAGTAATTTTATAACTAAATTTTTACAATTGTTTTTTATAAGATACCCACACACATACAGCTTGGTTTGCGATTATAAAGAAAAACATTATTTCTTGTTCCCGGATTATTTGACAAACTATACAAAGATTCTCTAATAAACTAAAATGAGAAATTTTAACTTTAAGAATTGTTCCTATTGTGCGTTATCTCACAGTTTATCAGTAAATTAAGAGTTCTATATTACACCTTTATGTGTACATAACATTTTAAAAGTATCAACCAACATGTCATGATGTTACCTTCTTAATAGTCTTCGTACAATTTTCTAAGTTGCCAAATAAATCTCTTTAATCTTTTTTAACGCGTAACCCGTATTTAGATAATCCATTCTCTGTTTTTTAAAACTATGGTCATTATACTTACAAGCACGCAGCTCCTCCAAGTTGCGCGGCTGGTTGGGCGGCTGGGGCGGGGGCGGCTGCGCGTTGGGCGGGGGCGGCGCGGCGGCGGGCTGGGCGGGCTCGGGGGCGGGCGCGCGCAGCACGTTCAGCCGGCACGTGGGGCACGTCTGCTGGCGTTGGAACCAGAGGCGGAGGCACGCCGCGTGGAATATGTGGTTGCAGGGTAATTTCTTTGCACCTGTTTTATCATGTTAGATATAAATTGAGGTGAGGAGAAATTAATTTCAAGGAAATGAAATAAATGGGATAAATTGAGTTAATATATAGGGCTATATTAATCTCACAAGCCCATTTTAAAACAGTTGAAAGAACGTCAAACCATAACTATAAAATAAGTTTTTTATAACTTTCCGCTTTACCTGTGTAGTTTTATTATAACACATTACTATAAATATATAAAGATGCTAAGTATCTTATTATTGACAATTAATAAGCTTATTAATAGATAGAAGTTTATTTAACTTTCACAACTTTTACCTTTTAAGCGGTTCAAATTTAAATTCCTACAAAATTTCCGTAATGTACATAATATACAAGAAAAAATAACTTCAACCGTAAATACAATTAAGTAATAAATAAAACACGACAACTATACCTATAATATATTAAAAGAACAATTAAAGTGCAGCAAAATCACGACGTGTAGTAAAAATTTTACCCAATGTCGATAGCATTAATAGCGTAGAAATAAAGTAACAGTGAAGTAACAAAAACGCATAACATCGATGTTTTTACCGTGAAACAAAATGCATAACATAGATCATTTGCTGGCCTTATCGCTATACAAATATTTATTAAATAATATAATTCCCCGAGTGGGTATTGAACTCACAACAAACCGGTACATTATTGAGTACTTTCTATAAGTAAAAAAGAATACGAAAAAAACTTTGTTCCACGATAAGCAAACGTAGCATATCACAATCAAATACCCAAAAGACAAAATGACCTTGTTTTGGAGTTAAATAATTAAGTAATTAAACACACTTACAACATACGTGGTGTATTTTCACACATGTACAATAACGATTTCGTTTAAATAATTTATTGTATAAACATTAAAAATATTATTTATACTGTACTAGGGACCGCTCGCGGCTTCGCCTGCGAAACTATACGACTTTTCATACAATTTTTTTTGAACAATTTCAACTTTGTTGGCGATATTTTTAAATAAAATTGTATATATAGGCTTGAATGATCCTGGGGTTTTATTACTTATTTTCATTATGAATTCGAAATTAATCATATTGTAAACTAATTTCACTAGAATCCAGGCAGCTTCATTGTCATATAAGAATTTCTATTAATTTATCATTAAATAGTACAGTATAGTTTGAGTTAACTGTAAATACCACATTATAAAACGCGTCAAACACCTCACAGGTGACATAGAAATATATGGACGTGGATATATCTTAGAATGCTGCACTTTCTGTCCTACATCGAGACCTTACCGTGTTGAATGGCGGAAATCAATATGCTTACTTACTCTGAGCAGAAACTAGTAACATAAAGATTTAAAGGGTCAAAAGTAATCAGTGTGACTGTTGGTTCGCTGGACAAACTGTTGGTTTTGGAATAAATTCGTATCGACGACTCACCGCTATGCATTTCCTCGCGGCATATAATGCATTCGTTGTCAGCTGCGGCCAACTCTTCTGCTGTCGCGTCCGGATATAGCGTGTTCATGTTTCTAATGGCGCGACGGGATAGCACCACGTCGTTATATGCCTTTTTGAAACTCCTACAAAAATAAAAGCTTATTACTATAGCAAAGATAGTTTATTACTATATTAGAATTAGTTATACAGGTGAATAATATAAAATATTATATACAGAATAAAGATACATATATAAAATTATAATGTATAAAAAAATCTTATCCACATTTTATAACATGCTGTATAGTAGAAAAAATCCAATAAGAAAATGAAATTACATAAATCTACATTTTATTAAACTAAAATTAAAAATAAATATAAGTTTTTGTGTTATAATTAAGAATATTTTTATTTAACTCACATAAGGGATGTATATCTAAAGCTTACCTCATTGTTTCATACATGGGTCGGAATGCAAATAGTGGTAGAGTATAAATTCGGACCATGACTGCTACAAAGCCAATATACAGAAGGACTTTAAGGAAGTTGATAGCCAGATCCGTGTACAGCAACACAGCTGCCTTGCTCTCCCATGGTGCTTCCCAGTGTGAATCAATTGCATGGAGAACATACTGAATAAATATAAAAAAAGTTTACATTATTATTAAGAAAATATTGCACAATTTCAACTAGTTAGGAAAGTTACAACATTTTATATGCATTTAAATATCCCACTGTTTTCTATTTTTAAAATCATTCCTGAATATAAAAATAGTATCCATTAAATCTTTCAAACTAAAAAATGGAGAAATACTTATTGAGTAGCTTGAATATGACTTCCTTGTCCTTTACATGTCTTAATTTATAAAAGAATGTATTTTAATACTGTGTGTTAAAAAATGGATATTCATGTTAAAAAGGGATAATGTTGATTTGATTTCATTTAACATTTATAAAAAAAAAAGTATGATAAACTATGTAAAGTACCATTGATTACATCATATTCATACTATAATTAGTATCTACTATTCCAATGTGTCATTATTAATTTGTAATTACAACTTATGCAATAATAAGTTAATGGTAAATAATAACTAAGCATACTTTCTTCTAGAATATTAAGTGATTAATTATAAGTGCTTAGTGGATTTAATTAAATTTTACAATTTTTAAAGGCCAAGCCTAATGTCAAAATATAAAGTTAAAATTATTAATGAAAATGAGAATATGTCATAACTTTTATAACTGTACATAAATTATAGTCAGGTATTGTATTTTTTATCAAATGTATGTCATTAAAATGAGAAAATAACAATGTTTCTATTCCACTTACCTTAATCAATATGTTAACAATCATTATTATCAATATGCTGTATTCAAAACCAAAGACCAATTGAACAGACGGGCCTTTTGTGGCAGTGAATGTATAAGCATGATGGATGAAGTATAAGTCCACATGTGCTAAAAGCATTAGTAAACTAAGAATTCTAATATGGAACAATAAACCAATAACAGGACTTCTTTCCATCTGTAAAAAAAGTATTTTAATGCAATATTGTTGCAGAATAATTAAAAATAAAAAAATATCAAGTATCAAAATTGTAAATATACTTACGAAATCAACCCTATCTTCAGCAAGCCAATGGAATGCCTTCAAAAACAATAAGAGAGTAAACAGAGCTATAAATTTAGGATTGAAATCATCCCTAAATACAGTAAATGCCAGACATGTCTCTGTTATTGCATACCAAGAACGCTCTATCAGGTGCTGAAAAAAAATAAATAATTTTTATCATTTCACAAGTAGCCCAATTAGAAGTTAAATTTCACTGATTGTTTTGATATAAAATAAATTATACCTATTTAAATATTCTATCATTTTTATATATAGACAATACAAGGGAATCAAATCAAATACTTTTTTAATAATATCCATGACATTATAATAGTTCAATTTCCAATTATTAAAAAATAAAGAAACTGACAAAAATTGAATTCTTAAACCTTGACAAAATTGTAAAGATATAGTTACTGCTTATTACAATGTTTTAATTAAATAGCTTTTAAATAAATATTCACCTCAAATTCTGCAGCACGAAGTTGACCAAAGAAGATTTTCCTTAAAATTTTTCCAGCCAATAACACCAGTATAAAGGCTTGCAGATACATTACCTATATTAAGAAGCATATGTTTTAAGTTAAAGTCTAAGTATGTATGAAATATGTACCAATTTTGTTATTAATTAATTTGTATATATTGCTTAGGGGCCAATAAGAAATTAAAAAAACATTTAATATCTACAGAAATGGATATCTACAATGTACAATATAGATGAAACATTTCACAACAAGGTCGAACCTTTTGGAATAAGTTTTTTGCCCAAAATATAGTATACTTACGGCCATACTCGGATTTGAATTCGTCAGATAAACTACGGAAGGATAAAATTGTTTTTTCTGGTAATAGGCATTGCCTATTACCATAGTCGTTAGAGCTAGACTGATAACAGTCGCCACAACAGCCTTCATCTTCATTGATATGGAATACACTTAGCACTTTAAAACACTATAATTTTTACATTAAATAGTTACAGAAAATCCTAGGCACAGTAAAATGTAGTAGTTATCAACAAATACATTTTCAAAACATCATTCCGTATCAGTCGCTGGAATAAAAAATAATTTTGACGTGTTCAATGTTCATTTGTGTCAATATATTTCACACAGTGTAAAAATTTGCTGTGCACCAGAGAAACAATAATTTGGTATTTAGCCAATCATGTTAATTGACGTAGATTGAAGGAAAATTAGTTGTCTACCTAAATGAAGGGAGTAGAAATCGAACTGCTCTCTAAACACCATTAATCAATGACATTTAAATAATAGTACTAATTGATACAAATTGCATTGCTAAAATTATTATATGCAATTTTACTTGACACAATAAGTCTTCTGATATAATGAGGGAAATTGATTAGGGAATTGAAAATCAGGCATTCAGGTTTTGTTTTATGTCAATTTTGAAATTAATTATTCTATATTTTAAGTATAAATATTTATCTGTCTGTCGCTGTGTTCTTTTTATTTTTGTTTCAATACACATGAAATTCCAATTGTGAATATTTTTTAATTCAATTGTAATTTTAAATTTTAGTAGATAATCTCGAGACGTCGAGACTTTATAGTTTTTGGTAGTGGCAATTCTGCCAACTGGCAACATAACAAATCATTGCTTGTCATTTAGGAAACGAAGATGGTGTTCTTATTGTTTTACTAATTATGAACCAAACAGTTTTTAGCCTATATTTTAGTTTTTAAAATGAATGTAATCGTTATAGTTATATAGATTTATATGAATATTTGGTAAGTATTGGTAATTTAAACATACTTTATTACATACCCCTATAAACATGTTTATTGCCGCGCATTCACTTGAGCTTCTATAAAATATGGTTTATAACGAAATTTTGAGCCTATAATAGCCTTTTCTGTACCGATCCGAAATTTAGCTGCTAATTGAAATTACCATTTGATACTCTAGCGTTATTAACAAAAAATATCTTTGGTAAACATAATACGATAACCAGTAGCTGCTACAATTTTTTTTATGCCACCAGGTATATCTGAAGAAATATAATAAAGTGATTGGTGTCTAATATAACGGAAATTTTACTCAGAATGGTAAGTTGTGTTTAATTTAACTTAACTGACAATTTTTGATAACTATAATTATTTTCATACTGGGTTAATTGGAACATACTTTATTTTACATTTTAGCAGGGTGATGATCCACCATTTCTCCCTGTTGGTACTGATGTAAGTGCCAAGTATAAAGGAGCTTTTTGTGAGGCTAAGATTAAAAAAGTTGTAAGGAATATTAAATGTAAGGTAAGTTTGACTTCGTAAGTAAAAGTATTCTATCATATTTTCCATCAAACTGTAAGTAATAATATTATTATTGCCAAATTCATATATTAAACTATAATTTTTATTGAACTATAATAGGTAACTTTAAAAGCTGGCGGTATTACCACAGTAAATGATGATGTCATCAAGGGAACTTTAAGAGTAGGAAGTACAGTAGAAGTAAAGCAAGACCCAAAAAAGGAAGCCATGGAAGCTGTTATCACAAAAATTCAAGACTGTAGCCAGTATACTGTTGGTAAGTGCTTTACATATACTAAAATTAAATATATACTAAGGTGTTTGTGTTTCTTTTTTTAGTAGAGTAGGAAAGTAAATTAATATTGACTTTTTATTTTTATCAAGTTACATTTTACTAGTGTCCGACCGAAACTGAATTTTTAACCGAAACCGAAACCGAAACCGAACCTTCGGTTCTGACTTCAGTTTCGGCCGAAACCGAAACCGAAACCGAAACTGCTGGTGACGTCATAAAATTTGAATAATGTGTATAAAAAATTACATTTTTTTACGCTTTAAAAATTACACATGCATTTGAATTATTGTGATTACGTTGATTTTATTATATATACGGAAATAATTAAAGGATCATAAAAAAATCTAAATTATTTGAGGTTTTCGAAGTGGCTGTATGTTCTCAAAAATAGGCGCATTGAAATAAAAAAGTAGCATTTTAGAGCTTAAAGTGTCTAATTTTGAGATTTTAAGATGAAAAATATGTTCAAACGACGTGTTTCGCTCTATCCTGATAAATACTAAAAGAGAAAAAAAAATCGAAATTTTTTCAGTACATTTTTTTTATCTAAAAAGTTGGAACATATGTTTTCAACTTGACCACTATATGGATCAGCTAACTTGTTAGTCTAGACCTACGCCAGTTCTCTTTACCTAAGGGTCTTACGGATTTATATAGAGGTTTTTTGAGCTGTAGCCCAGGGACCTGTGGGTTATCGAGGCCCTCGGTCGCCACTTAAGATTGGCAATACTTGGTTAATAGGTATTTTTACACAAAAAGATTTTCACCTTTAACGTAACTGTGCTTTTCAAGCAGAGAAATTTATGTGCTAATTTATGATAAGATTTACGTTAGATATATATTTATATTAACTTATTGACTATATACTGTGTAACATTTATATAGAAAACGGTTATATTTAAATAATATTAAGGTAACTAACCCAGGGTTTGCAAAATATCAATCAATCATAGGTATTCGACCCCTGAAAGGAGCCACACTTACGCGAACAGACACACAGTTTCGTTTCAGACTAACAGGGATAGTTCATTTAATCTGTCGTTAGCAGTTCATAGTATTCTCATCATTAATTTATAATATATTCAAACTTACTACGTCTTAAGATTAGGTTCACAAGCTATAAAACACTCAAAAGTATCTAAGCTACGTAAAAATTCTTGAGTACGTCATGAGTTTCGGCATTGCCGAAGGTTCGGCAGGTTTTTTGCCGAAACCGAAACTACGGCCGAAACTACAATTTTTAGCCGAAACCGAAACCGAAACCGAACCTTCGGTCGGACACTAAAATATAATATATTTCCTTCATTTTTTTTATCATTTAAATATTACTGGCAAAATTCTGCTTCACATTTTGTGGTAGGAAACTCAGTACTAACTATACTATACTATATATTTTAATAACATAGATCTTCTTATCACATGTAATTTGAAAATAAGTAACCCAAATATGATTGAAACATTATTTCAAGATTGATAATTATCTGACTGTGCCATAGTGCTTCCTATTTACTATATTAAATCATTCTGATATATATAGATTTTACTCAACAAATCTAAATGATATCATGATATATAAAAATTATCAAATGAGTTTATATATGTTCAATAATTTGTAGATTTTTTTTAAATCTTAATTATATTGAAGCTTTTTATTTTATTTTTTTTTATTTATAGTATTTGATGATGGTGATATCACAACTTTGCGACGTTCTGCACTGTGCCTTAAAAGTGGAAGACATTTTAATGAAAGTGAAACTTTGGACCAATTGCCACTTACTCACCCGGAGCATTTCTCGACACCTGTCATAGCTGGGAGAAGAGGAAGACGGGGAAGAGCACAGTAAGTTGAAAAATTGTTAATCTTTAGAAAACTTAATAGTAGTTTCTTAGTTTCATTAAATTAATGATATAAAATAGGGTTTTTCTACATAATATTTTTTCCATATTTATTTGCTTTTTTCCTTTATACAGCGGTACAATTGTCTTTTAACTTTATTATATTTTGTTTGAGTAAAAACTGCTAGTGACCTATTTATACAATTAGAACTTAAATTTTATGTATTAACCTAATAATGGAACCATTATATAATTAAATGTACTTTTACTTTTAAAAATATTTCAAGCAGATCCATGATGTTTTCATTAAGTACTTCAGATTGTAATGAAAATTTTAAATAAGTACACATATTTTAAATGCCCCACTATATTGTATAAAGTTATCAATTTAAAAAAAAACCATTTGTAAATGTCTTTTTCCTTAAGCTTTACACTTTTTTCTGGAAGGGAGATTTAGAAGAGACTCTGAGAGGACACTACAGTACCTTCTCTACTATATTCTCGTCTTTGATATTGTGTGTTAGAAATGAAGGTTGGTTGGGCCAGTCGTGGTGCAGTGGCACAGACTTATGACTTTATACAACTGGTTGAGGGTTTAATTCCCAGTCGAGCAGTGAAAATATTTAATATTTCATTTTCTTCGCTTTGGTACCGAGGCAAAGTACGGCATTAAGTCCCGCGACTTAACACGCAATGCCTCCAAAATTCGGCGGAAAGTAGGTTCCCTCTACCTACCCTGATGTGTGCGAGGTACAGTGTGAAGCTAAAACAAAAGTATAAAATGAAGGTTAAGGTTAAATACCTTAATTCCTCGTAAACTAAAGTTGTTGTTGTAACTGGTTATTACTAATTACAAATAATTTCTAGATCAGACGAGAGTGAAGGTGAAGGCAGCACACGTCGTGTCAAAGCAGACAGTGCAGAAAGAGAGCCTCATGTGGGACGTGTAGTGTTGGTAGAAGCTGCAAGTGGTGCGGAAAGGAGGAGACCCCATCAGCCAGCATTCCCCGCACTTGTAGTAGCACCAACCGCACAAATTAAAGTCAAAGAAGATTATTTAGTGAGATCTTTTAAAGATGGGAGATAGTAAGTTTGAATGTGCATATTTTAAATTCATAATGAGTTGTTAATATTTGTACAAATTTATTTTCACGTATTAATTTTATTATTATATCTACAACACTTGTAATAATTTAAAAAAATCGCATCTGGAGCTCCTTAACAAAATTACTGTATGAAATAGTGTTTAGAAATATTAAAGTTATTACATATGTCAATTATAGTAAATTATGTTCTAATTATTATTAAAATCTCCATGATTTTTTTTATATTTTGATGTTGTATGTATTAAAAAATATTAACAAACCATTCTATTTACAGCTACACAGTACCAAAGAAGGAGGCGCGCGAGTTCCGTAAAGGCGCAGCGCCAATAGAGTGGTCGGGCGTGGAGGCGGCGCTGCAGTACCTCAACCAGGGCGTGCTGCCACCCCACTGGGACCGCGACGCGCTGTTCAACGAGCCGAGGAATACTTCTGATGATGTATGTGTAATTAAAGTATTTACTATTAACTAGCGACCCGCTCTCGATTTCGTCCGCTTGAAATGTAGCTTTCTTTCCCTGGTCCAGGCCATTCTGAATCTGTTTTTAGAAAAATATGAAAGTTATGTATGTTTAATGTTACATCTGCCTTTCTGAAAAGATTTTTGCATATACACTTTCATCCTATATTTAATCTATTTACAGATTGATTCTTGAAAAACAAGCCTATGTTAGATCCCAGGTCTTAAACTATTTTCATTCTGAATTTTCAGCCTGGTATCAGACTGATAGTTTAGTTGTGAAAGAATAACCAGTAGAAAGACATACATTCACATTTGTATATTTTTAGTATGATCTAGGTCAATAACTAAATAGTGTACATTTTTTACAATGTAATATTAAATAATATGCATTAGGTGTAAATTATCTATATGAATAAACATACTATTAAGTATCTATAGACTTTTGAAAGGAGTAGAAAGAAAATTATGTTTTATTTTCATTTTTTAACTCTGATAAAAAATGCAGTATTAAGTTCCTCTACTAAACATACAATGCCTTAAAATCCGAATGTTTTTTAGGAACCACAAATTGGAGTGTATTTACACTAAGATCTCCCTGTTATGCAAGAAAACAGTGTAGTTGTAATAATATCTTTTCTAATGTAAACCTATTCTTTCACAGAGTTCTGATGATGAGCCACGAGAAGAGAAAGACCATTTTGTGGCTCAATTATACAAGTTTATGGATGATCGTGGTACACCACTTAACAGAAACCCAACCATTGCAAATAGAGACATTGATCTTTATAGATTATTTCGAGTGAGTTGTATTCTTGATATTCATATTCTATAAAAAAATTAAGGCAAACAGATATTCGCGGGAAGTATAACAATGAAAGTTTGCTATAATCTATTAAAAGTTCTTGGCCAGTCTAGAACTAACAACAGTTCTTTACTAGCATGTATTTCAGGTGGTCAGAGCAGGTTACAGTTAATGCATATTTTATATAGCCACTTAAGAGTATATACTGCCGCAAGTCCAAGGCACTGCTTGGAGCTCCTCTCTGTATAACGCCATGGGCATTTCGAATCCTTGAAATGTTGAGGAGTTTCATCTCTTATAAGAAATCATTATTTCAGGTTGTCCAAAAACTTGGAGGTTACAACAGAGTAACAAATCAAAATCAGTGGAAAACCATTGCTGATAAGATGGGATTCCATCCAGTTACTACAAGCATCACTAATCTCTGCAAGCAGGCTTATAAAAAGTTAGTATATTTTTCGAAACATGCATAATAAAAATAATAGCTTATTTAAAGTAAGTATAGTGTAAAAAATAAGTAAATGTTCTATTTGTTAAATAATTGGCTATAGTTACACTTATCAAGCAACTTTACAACACCTATTTAACAGTGTGATCAATAGCATATGCCAGTCACATTTAAATAGACAAAGTAGACTAAAGACTTCATAACAAGGAGAAGTAAAATGGTGGTCTAAATTCAAATATTATTTTGTTATTCTCACACATAAAACTACAATAGAACCAATCTAATTATATACACTGTTGTTGCAAGTTCGATTCCAACTTTCCTTTGAAATAAAATCCTACCCTAATCAATAATTTAACTTATATAATAAATAATGTTTGTACCTCACTAGGTTTCTACACAGTTTCGAGGACTTCTATCGTAAGTTAGGCGTGACTTTAGTTGCTCATCCGCGAGGCGCTCGCACGCCTCCCGCTGGTCGGTCGCTGATACGCGATAGGGATAAGCAGCCCCCCTCCTCCGCCTCCTCTGCCTCTTCTGCCTCTACGGCTTCCACGGCCTCTTCATCTACAGCGCCGTCTACGCCTACTACGCCTAACCAGGTACGTTCTTTTCTGTTAATAATATCTTTTTTTTAGCTTTACGATGTATCCCACACATAGCAGGGTAGGCAGAGGAAACCTACTGTTAAGGCACTCCGTTCCCCAAATTTCACATGTCCAATTTCCTCTCGGAGATATGGTTATGTTTAAATGATTGTCATTTAGTCATTCTGAAATCTAAGACAATGCGTGACATTGAGTTCCGGCACTTAACAGGTGGAACTCAATGTCGCGAAATTGTCGATTTTGGCGCAAAAGGGAGTCCCCTTTTGGAGTGAGACTAGGTTCTCTCTTACGACACTGCTGTACGGGAAAACAGTGAAACGATTTAAAATGTTAAATGAAGTATTTTGTATTTATTTTTTTATTTTTCAAGCAATCTTTTTTACGTTTATTTTTAGTTTCTTAAAATTATAAAATCGTTATGTACTAATTAATGGAATTATATTTTATTTTTTATTTTAGCGTTCAAAGGATAAAGACTCGGACAAAAGTGAAACGGATAAAAGTGACGATAAGAGTGAAAAAGAAGACAAAATAGAAAAGAAAGATAAACCTCGAGCTAGTGATGAAGACGACAGTGCTGATAATCAGCCTCTTATTACCACTACACCTAAGTAAGCATTGGAATTATTAAATTATTATCCAAGAGCGGCCCGCGGCTTTGCCGCGTGATCTACAATATTGTTTCGTTGTATTGCAACCCTCGGGAGAGGATTTCTGAAAACTAAATTAGCCTATGCTTATCCTTGGATTATAAAGTATATTTATACCAAAATTCATTAATATCGGTCAAGCAGAGTAGATTTTTCGTATAAACTTTCAACCCTTTAGAGGTTGATTTTTGAAAAAATAACCAGTAAAAGCAGTGAAAGTGTGACAGACAAACAGACAGACTCTCGCATTTATAATATAAATATGGATTACATTAGTATTAATTATATGAATTTATAGCATTTATATTGATGGTTATGTTTTCAAGTAAGCAATTAATTATATAATGTAAGTAGTAACTAGATCCATTGTCGCTTTAAATACTTTTGCTTTCACAATGCTTTCATATGTTTCAAATACACTTTTATATAACATGGTGGTGTGCAAAATGATGTATACTGCAATTATTATTGTAAATAGTGGCAAAGTGAGAAATATAAAAGGGGTCATGGCGCAGTCTGTCGTTGTGGGTTCGATTCCCACTAGGGCGATTTATTACATTTAACTTTTCATTGCTTCTCTGTGGAAATTTAGACAAAGTTTAATTGACTTGGCACTAAGTTCTCTCTGACAGCAGGGAAGTTATAAAATATTGACATTCTATGTGAAATTGTTTCAAAGGAACTCTCTATCATTTTTATCAAAAAGAGACCAGTTTCCACTTAAGACATTCAAAGATGTACTTATTCTGAAGTGTTTTTATTACAGAATTGAAAAAGAAAAGGAGAAGGAGAAAGAAAAAGATAAAGAGAAAGACAAGGAAAAGGAAAAAGACAAAGAAAAAGAAAAGGACAGAGATAAAGAGAAGGAAAAAGATAAAAGTTCAACAACAAGTGAAGAAAAGAGTGTTGTCAAACGACGGTCGCAATCCAAAACGCGCAGCTTGCCGCCCACTAAGACTGAGTCACATGAGAAACGAACTCCGAAAAGAAAGACCTTATCTTCTAAGTGTAAGTAATGTAACATCTATTACTTCAGTATTTTAAGTTAATTGAAGAGTTCAGTAATCATTTTTAAAACTTTATTCATTCACTTAAGATTATAATAATAAAGTGCTATCGATTTTTGTAAAATATTTGAAGAAATAATATTTGTTGCTTTTCTTGGCAATGGAAAAACCACTCGATAGTTTATCTTTCTACCTTTTAAACATATTATATTTGAAGTGTTTGAACCACAAAAAAGTACAACATTCTATTGAATTGGATTTGAATATTCTATTGACTTGGATTGATTTGGAAAGTTGTTTTAAAATATATGATAATAGCAAAATATAATATATTGAATAAATATGTGTTCATTTCAGTGAGCGAAGGGGCAAGTGCGAGTACAGGGCGCGCGTCTCGACGACCTAACGCTTCCACAGACAGTGATAGCTCTGGGAGAGCCTCAAGGTAAATTTTTATTATGTTTACATATTAATGTATGTATTAGTATTAAATCAATACATTATTTCAGGCCATTTATTTTTAGTCCCCACTCAGAGGAATGATTGTTTAAATTATTATCATTTGACCGTTGGGTCAACCACTCAATAGTTAATGTTCCGCATTTGGACTGTAATTGCAGAACAGATTGTGTCTTGACTGACTCGATTGTTCACTAGGTTCTCTGCCTTAAGGAAAAAAAGCGTGAAGCTACCTCAAATATAAATTCATAATATCTTTATTCATATAGACGAATGTCGAATGAACATGACGCTACCACCGGCTTGGAAAGCAGTTTTCAAACTTAATTACTATTTTATTATTATTTAATACTAATGGTACCTAACTCAAATCACATTACCTCCACACTTCCACTTCTTATTATTTTTTCACATATTTCTTGGCGTAAAAATTATATATACGTAACTTGGCGTAAAATTCAAATATACAATCCGTAATTTTTTAGATGTGGACTGACAAAGAAATTGCAAAGTCGAAGAAGTCAAAGCGCAAACTCGGCCAGCAGCGGCAACACTATCGCGTCTAACAGCAGCAAGCGGCCGCGAAAGAGAAAAACTACTGAGTAATTGTTATTTTTATAAATAATTATACTTTTTTTTTATTTATTGAATTCGAAGTTTTGAAATAAAACTGTTTTAGCCAATTGATCGCGTAAATTTTTGCTATTCGAATACACAGACGAATCTACCTGTGACCACAACTACTGTAAAGCGTTCGAAAGTCAAGTTTTCTAAAAATATATTTTCGTATAACAATGATATACGCAATTACGAATCCGGTTAAATTAATTTATTTCAAAATGTGTCGTTTTAATTTAAAATAGGCAAAAGCAAATTATTTAAAGCTATTTTTAGCTCTGTAAATAATGTTATAATTTTTAATGTATTAACAGGCCTTCGACCAATGAATCGACTAGATCTACATCAAATGTGAAAGCTCAAGTAGGGGACAAATTAAAGGTTTATTACGGACCAGCGCAGTCGGAGTCAAAAGTGAGTGGTACTATGTAATTTTTATTAAATAACTGTGTTTGCATATTTAAATTATCGTAAATAGGGAGTAGAGTAATAAGTAAATATAAATAAATAAATGGAGGCCAGTCGTGATACAGGGGCACTAAGAGTGACTATTAACGTGACTAGTTGTGGGTTCAATTGCCACTCGAGAAATTGAAATAATGTCACTTTAATTTTTTTCGTTCTGGTGTCGAGGCCGAGCACGGTGTTGAGATCCGCCATTTAATACGTAATACCTCCAGAATACGGCGGAAATTGGTTAACGGAGTGTCTTAACACTAGGTTCTTTCTGTCTACCCTGCTGTGTGCAGGATACAACAGCATGCAAATAAAATGAAAACAAGTCTCACTGCCACTGATTTACGTTTGAGTACCAGTGACCAGAAGATGTAAAAATAAATAAGATGTTTAACCTAAAGTTATTCAATATCTAAGCTAATTATAACTACTCGTATACTAATTAGGTAGTCAGAGAGAACATAATGTCGACCCGAAATCGAGACATTGCGTGTTAAGTGGCGAAACTCAACGTCACGTTTTATGTTAGGTTAGCAGAGCTAAAAAAATAACTCAACGTCACGTTTTATCTAGGTTAGCAGAGCTAAAAAAATGGAAATAATATTTAATCATTATTCCGAATGGAAATCGAACACATAACCATCGTGTTTACAGAAAAAGGCTGTCCCACTGCCCTACTACGGCCTCAAATAGAAAATAAGAAATATACATAATTTCTCCATACGACATACATAATTTACTATTCTCACGATTTATGTGTTAAATATATAATAGTTATACAATACGCAGGTGACGTACGAGGCGAAGGTGATTGAAATATCCGCGGAGGGGATGCTGCGCGTACACTACACGGGCTGGAATACGCGCTATGACGAGTGGATAAAGCCGCAGCGGATCGCATTGAATGTCACACAACATGAAGCACGAAATAAGAAGGTAAGATCCATTTGAAATTACTTTTTTTTATATTGACATGTAATGTTTTAGATATATTGTTTTTTGAGTTGACGTGCAACATTCTAATCTGGGCTTTAATTTTAACCTAATTAATGTATAATATTAATTTGTTATTGTCTGTTGCAGATGACAAACTTAAGTAGGCGTGTAAGAAGCAAAAGGACGGAAGGTATGTAATTAATATTTTATTAAATGATGTTTATAATTTTTTTTTATAAAGACCCCAAAAGTATACATAAAAACGTTTTTTTATTGTTAGTCCTATTTTCAGAATCATCTGCTCGTTCTGACACAGACAGTTCAGATAGTGACGAAAGTGTCAAAAGACCGCCTAAGAAATCTGATGATAAATCAAATGTCAAAAGTAAGTAATGGTTATATAGTTGATTTTTTAATATACAATTATATTTCATTATACTTATATATTTCTTTTTTCTCAATAGCTCCATCTAGATCCAAGGAACAAAAATCAAGTGACAGTAGTAGTTCAAGTAAACCAAGAAAGAGACCTGTACGTACTGTATCCACGCCTATAGCTACATCCCCCGCCAAGAAACCTAGGATAAATGTAGCAAGCCAACATCAAGGCCGAGATTATGATCTGAACGAAATTAGATCAGAACTTAAAGGATTGCACTCAGTCAAACAAGAGGCTGAGGAGACAATAAAATCTGAAGTTTCCCAAAAAGATGCGACCATGAGTCCTGGACAATCGACAAGTCAACCGCCAGATGTTCCACCACCTGAAAAACAAGCGGAAGACGTTTATGAATTCAAAGAGCCAGAGCCGTTTGAATTAGAGCTACATGATGAGAAGAAGAAAAGAACACATCGTATATTCGATGATATTTCACCGAGCAAGTACACGTCAACCCTCTCAAAGTCTCTAAGTGAAGAAATATCTGAAGATCCTCTGAGAGCGCGGCCTTCCTCGTTCAGATCGCCGTCTCTGTCGCCATTTAGAGATTTCGGGACAGCCCGCGATATGCCCGGAAGACAGAGTCCGGAAGATGACTCTAAAGACGGGTTGTTTTCGTTGGACGATGATTCACTTCCAGGCGATAGCAGCTCTGGGCCTATATTTGAAGGCTTCACCCCAGCTAAAAACCAAGAGACATATTCCAAGAAAAATAAGGTGTCAAAACTCCGGCAGTTAATCGATGATTCGCCTGACAGCCCCGCTGATGACGAACAGTCCTCTGAAGATGAACCGGAGGATGTTAAAGTCGAGGAGAGAACTCAAAGTCCAATTTTGCAGCCAATGTTGAAAGATAAGACACCTGAACCGATTAAAGAGGAACCTAAAAATCCCGAACCGCCTAAAGAAATTAAAGATTTGAAAGAATTGCCTCTTGTTGAATCTATACCTGAACCACCAAGGACTCCCCCGCCTAAACTGAAATTAGAATTGCCCAGTATATCGATAATTCCGTCTACAAGTAACGTTCCAAAATTGACTGAAACTGAGGTTAAAAAAGAAGAAAAAATTATGAAAGAAGAAAAAATAAGTAAACCTGATATTATTGAAAAAACTGTCAAAGAAAATATATTATCAATACCGCTACCTAGTGTAGAACCAAAAGAGCCTCCTAAAATACGGATAGAGAAGTTGGACCCTGATCCTATAATATCTAAATTGGAACCGCCGTCGAGCGCACTCATTGACACGGAAGAGGATAAGTCTGAGCCGGACAGTCCGGCGCGCATCGACGTGCTGCCGGAGCCCCCGCCGGCCTTCCTTCTACAATCAGAAGGCCCTAAGATTGCTGAGAAGCTACTTCAAGCAATCAACAGTGCAAAGAGGCTCTCTATGTCCCCTCCGCCGGTAGAGGACCAACCGAATTCACCAAAGAAAGACGTGAAACCTTTAGATGAAAAATTATCACCAATACCAATACCTGTTGATGTAAAACGGCCACCCAGCAAACCGGAGCTGTTGAAGCCGTTAACGAAACTCGAACCAATGAAGAGGTCGAGTCCTGCAGAAATTATGGATTCCATATTGATATTTGGTGAACCATCTAACTTTACTGACGTGAAACGAGATGTCGCAGAAATTAAAAAGGTTAAACCAAAGGAGCCAACCCCACCGAGATTGCAGAGTCCTCTCAATATTTTGGAACGACGTAAAAGTGTCGCTGATCTACCTTTAAGTGCTCCCGGGAAAAATAAAGTGTTAAGTGAAACTATTCAAAAGCTGTCGAGTCAGATAAATCAGTCTGTCGTCGCCGCTAGTATTCCTTTGCCGCCCTTCCCCGCGGATGATCCAAGCGAGACCAGCGACTCTGATGACTCGGATAGACGGTAAGCAGTGACTATTATTATTAGTACTTATTTATTACTATTGACCACTTGCAACTTCCCCTGCGTAATTACACAAATTTTCATAAAATCTTTCCATCCCCTATTTCAACCAACAATTACAATTTTATGGGTTGATTTTTTAAAACAGAGTGGCTTATGTTTGAATGTCTTAAACAGACAGACTTTCACATTTATAATATTAGTAGAGACTTTTTTTTAACTTCATGCTGTATCCCATATACATCAGGGTAGGCAGAGGGTTCCCTCTGCCTACCTAGTCTAAAATAGAGCTTTCGAATACCGAATTTTTTCAATACCGGTATTAATACCGCTCTTTTTTTTTCCAATACCGGGATTCCGGGATCCCGGTTTTAAAAAAGGATTTAATACTTTATTTACTAAAACGCAGTAAATTCTATATTTTTTGATGGAAACGACATAATAAAAAACACCTTTAGCGAATATTTATAAAAAACATCTAGACAAAAATCAGTTCACTTACTGTTTATAAATTAATAACATTGTGCGTACAAAATATGACAAAACTTGACAAGTTAAATACCTACATGCTTTTATTTTCAAAAACGTCTACTTACCTATAAATAAAAATCAGTGCGTGTCTCTTTATGACTAAATCGTATTGTAGATAATACAAAATATGGCAAAACTTAACAAATTAATTACTTTTATTTAGAAAAACCAAAAATAAGCTCAGTGTCTTATTATATAAAGTATGGAAAATGAACCAAATAAATATCTACTTTTATATAAGTACAAAAGAAACATATCGACAATAATCATAAGTTATAAAAAATTAGTTTAACCGTAAATTAATGTGTTTATACTTCTTGTCTTTGTGATTAATTGCTAAGTGTGTCTAATACCGGTATCCCGGTATTAGACATTTCAATACCGGTATTGAAAAAAGGCGGAAAAAATCCGGGATCCCGGTATTAGTCACTACCGGGATCCCGGTATTGGAAGCCCTAGTGTTAAGACACTCCGTTCCCCATTTACCGCCGAATTCGGAGGCATGTGTGTTAAGTGGCGGAACTTTGCCTAGATACCAGAGGGAAGAAAATGAAAAAATTAAATGTCTGCTCCTTGAGTGGGAATCGAACATACAATCAGTCGCTTTACAGTCACACTTTGTTTCTCTCGGCCACGACTGGCCCTAATTAGTAGAGATATCATCAATAAATTATTATAACTTCGTACTAGATACCTAGTTTAGTTTTATTACAAATATAATTTGTTACACAGGCTCATAATCGACAAGCTATCAGTAGAAGAGTGGAACAGCGGCAGCGGGGCGAGCGTGACGAGCGTGGCGAGTGCGGGCGGCGGCGGGGCGGGCGCGGGGGGCGGCGCGGCGGCGGGCGTGCGCACGCAGGCGACGCGCGCGCTGCACGCCGGCAAGTCGCCCGGCGAGTGGAGCGCCGGCGAGTCGCTGCTCATGCTGGAGGACGCGTGCAAGAACGAGCGGAAGCATAGTTAGTGGATTTATGTTTCGTTATGTTGACAAGCCAGTTAATATCTAGAGGTTTATCTAATTATTATGTTGGGGGTATCTTAAGTTTATTCGCATTGTCTTTGTTTTGATTAATTTCATAGTGATATCCACAATTACGGCTTATTTATGACGATGACATAGATATTTATTTATTTTACGTTTATTACGAACTTTTTTGTTATTTTTCTCAAAGTAGACTGAGTGTTTGTGTTAATCAGTATTGTAATTATATTTATAATGACATTTTAGTTGAATGATACGAACAACAACCACCAACCACCAACACCCACCAACAAATACCTTTTTATATATGTATTTTACATAACTTCGAATATTTAAAATGAATTAGTATTAGAAAGTGAATAAAAATGTGAACGTAACGAGATTCGAATCAACGCCGAATCATAAGAGTTTTGACATAGCCGAATCGTCTGTGCCGGCCGGCTAGAGATTTCCAAGAGGCGCAAGTTAGAATGCCACTGCGTTTAAATTTTTTTTCGTGCGTTTCAAAAGCAACTTCTACCTCCACAGGTGCAAGCGTAGTAGTAGCGGGAGGGAATCGTGCAGGTGGCGGAGCAGGAACAATTACTACAAACACAGGAAGCACGAGCACAACCGCGGGCGTCAGCGGGGGTGCGGGCGCGGGAACGGGAGGGGCAGGGGGAGAAGACGACAGCTGCGTATCTCTACTACTCTGTGAAGAGACCATCCCGGGGTCCCCTGCGCCGGACGCAGAGCCGACTCCCCCCGCCCGCCCCCATCACTTGCCGTTTGCGTGTGCGCCGCAACATCATGCGCACTCCCATAATGTTCATAGTCATAAACGTATGTTTTATTTTTTCTTAGTTTTGTTTTTAGTTTTAAATTTGTATAGGGAATATCAGGAATCTCTTTTAAGTTTAAGAGAAATAGGCTGAAATACTAATATTCACTATATGTCTGTTCTCTATTTTGAATTTGCATTCTTTTTTTAATATTATGAGTCTTAAACAAAAGCAGCTTCATACATTTTTCATATAGCAGTGTAGTTAGAACGAACCTAGTGTCAAGGCACTTTGTTCACTAATTGTCGCTTGAAATCAAGACATTGGTGAATGGCGGAACTCAAATCCTAGCTTTGCCTTAAATACTGGAGCGGAGCCATGACAAACTTTAAATGTTTACTACCCCGAATGAATCCAACCTACTACCCACGTTAAAAGTCAAACGTTATCATATTGTATGCCGTTTTTATATATCAATTTCATTTATTTATTAAATAACAGCGGAAGAGCGTCGCGGTTCCGGTGGTTCCCGTGAAGCGGGCAACCCAGAGGGCGATGGCGCCGGGGAAGCAGTACCGGGCGTCGGCGGGGGTGCGGGCGCGGGCGGGGGCGGAGTCCCGGGCGGGGGCGCGCGGGACGACGAGTGGTCGCGACGGCGCGCGCTGTTGGAGAACACGCCGCCCACCACGCCTGATAGCAGTCTGGATATGTCACCTCAGAGGTATGTGTTGGTTTTGCTTTAGATATTATGTAATAAAGCAAGTTTACGTTTTTTGCTACGTAGAGAGAACCTAGGCAGTCTTGTAGTGCTGGTGGATTCGATCCCCACTCGAGGAGTGGAAATATTAAATATTTCCAATTTATTCACTTTGGTATCGAGGCAAGCACGTTAAGTTCCACCACCACGCAATGCCTCCAGAATTCGGCGGAAAATGAGAAACAGAGTGTCTTAACACTAGGTTCCCTCTGCCTACCTTGCTGTGTGCGGGATACAATGTGAAACTATAAAAAGAAATGTATACTATGCGTTGAAGAAATGAATACTGATGTGTTGAGTATCAGATCCCAACGACGTGCTTGTTCTTACCTTAAATGAAATTAATTAGTAGGTTAATGATAATTTTATTTTTCTCTATTTAACTTTTAGCTATCTTCGTAATTTATTAGAATAAATCTATTTACAATGCCATTATAATATCACATCAAATTTTAAATTTTCTTTTCATTTAAAGTTGATTCTAATTTAACGAAACATTATCTACATGTTTCGTTAAATTAGAATGAATATGAATCTTAAAATCATTCCAATCTTTCTTGAAATATTTTTACAGAGAACGACGGATATCAGAAAGGGACAGCCCTTCAGACAGAAAAGACGACGAAGAGGATAATCCTGTACAAGATGCTTGTGTATTAGATATTGATAAACCCCATGGTAATACTATAAATCTTAACATTTACATTATCACCGCCTTATGTTATAATAACAAATACCATAAAATTATTACATAATTTCGTATTACTTTACTTTCCTTGACTCTTATGTACCTTTTTAAAAAATATATCTCAAGTACTTATGTACGCAATAACTAAAATTCCAGACATTTTACTATTATAAATGTTCAGAAATTAAGAAACATTTTTGTAAATCGTATAAAAAGTTGAAACATATAAATTTTCGACACGGGCTTGCATCTCGTTGCTTTTAAATTTTTATACTATCTTGCTATTTTTATTCAATTAGAGCAGTTTAATTTAGTCATTATAAAAAAATGAAAAAATATTAATAAATACATTTTAAGCCCATACAATATTAATCTGTACCAACAGGCAGCTCGCGGTCCCGCAAGGCGTCAGAGTCTTCAGGCGCAGGGCGCGGACGCACGCGGCGTGCCCGACGCGACACCGACGAGCAGCACGCGCACCACGCGCACCACACGCACCATGCACACCACACGCCGCACACTACTGGACTTAAATACAACTTCTATGTTGATCTGGGTATGATTGTTTGTTACTCTGTGCGCGTTGGATTGAATAAATAAGTTGATTTAAAATAAACGTAGTGTGAGGCTCCTTGTTACATGTTATAGGTATTTGTGTGTGAAAGCCCCTCAAAATTAGTACAACTGTTCCAAAGATAAGTTGGATCACACAGACAGATAGATAGACACAAAAATTGTAAAAAAGAATATTTTGGTATAGGAACTGCACATACATATGCGTATGGTTAAAAGCGTTCATTTTGATATTACAAATAGACACTTTAATTTTCTATATTTATATAGTTATGCGCGGGTTCGAATCGAGTTATATACGTTTTCTAAAAATTAATTTTTCAATTTCCTAAGTTTTTTTCTGTTATACAATATATTGCAGATCCAACATGGGATTGTCAGACTCGCATAAGCGTGCTGACGTCGCGGCTGGCGGACCTGCGCAAAGCTTACCACTCGGTTAAGGCGGAGCTCGCCACCATCGACCGCCGCCGCAAGAAGTTACGACGGAAAGAACGAGAAGGTATAAATATATTCAATTAGCTTTAAATGACTAATCGACAGTAGGCATTTGTTCAAATGAAAAATAAATATTTTCTATTCTTACATTATGAGAATAGTGTATTTATTATCATAGAATTCTGACACAAGTGTAAATTTTTATTTAAGTGGTTGTTGAAAAGGAATTAAAATTATATAAAACCTATGTCCAGACCATACCGGAAAATAGGTATATAGCTAGATAAAAAAGGGGTCCATCTGGGCTGACTTTTGTTAGGCCTAATTATTATTATTATTTTTTTATTTTTTATCTTCACGCTGTATCCCGCACACAGCAGGGTAGGCAGAGGGAACCTAGTGTTAAGACACTTCATTCCCCACTTTCCGCCGAATTCGGAGGACTTAACGCCGCGCTTTACCTCGACACCAGAGCGAAGAAAATGGAAATATTAAATATTTCCACTCCTCGAATGGGAATCGAACCCACGACCAGTCGCTTACAGTCACACGCATGCCACTGGGCCACGACCTGGCCACTCACTAATAATTTATTTATTTATTATAATAAAGTATGTAGATTGATTTTCTCTTCCATTTAATTTCATTACATAATCCATAATATTTATAGCTTCACGCTGTATCCCGCACACAGCAGGGTAGGCAGAGGGAACTTAGTGTTGAGACACTCCGTTCCCCACTTTCTGCCGAATTCGGAGGCATTGCGTGTTAAGTGGCGGAACTTAACGCCGCGCTTTACCTCGACACTAGAGCGAAGAAAATGGAAATATTAAATATTTCCACTCCTCGAGTGGGAATCGAAGCCACAACCAGTCGTTTTACAGTCACACGCTTGTGCCACTGCGCCACGACTGGCCACAATATTACATTACAATTTATGAATACTAATACTACTAACTTTTATGTTATTTTTATATTATTTTTATTGTTACAGCTATAAAAGCAGCAAAGGCTGCATGTTCATGATGAAGGTTGGTGTAAGTCTGCCGGACGCAGGTTTGATCTCTGGTTAGATCCCAAGCTGATGGACTGAGTTTATTCGTTGTAGAATAGGCGAAGAACTTTTACGAGTGATTTTTATGTGTACGAGCGTGTAATAACTTTTTATAAGCAATATTGAAGTGGACACATGTTTGACAATTTTTATATACCCATACTTTTTGTCCCTGATGTCATATTTCTTTTCTCAATATGAGGTAGCCCTTTGGTTAATATATGGTAATACGCTTACCTCTGAGTAAAATTATATAGATTTTTAATTTATTTAACCTTATTTAGTTACACTAAGGCCAAAAAGCTGAAAATAACAAGTTAGTGTGATAAATATTAAAATTTATATAGTTTTCATATTAAAATTGTATTGTGGTTGTCGAAATTCATACTCATTTAGTATGAAAAATGTATTTACCTGGTTGTAATGTAATTTAGATGACCTTCGCTTATTTATAGTGCTGCTAGTTCAGACCTTTATAATAAAATGTGAATATTTAAGTCGGATCAAAATAAGCAACTATTTATGCTGCAATTTATAATAAATTTCTATATTTAAAAAAGTGCACTTTTCTTTTAATTCTTAATAATTATATAATAAAAATTATAATTTAATTACAATTTATTACCTATTTTTAGTTGTGGAGTTTTATATATATAATAAATAAAAACGAATATTGTAAATATAATAATTGTAAAGTAAATATTATTCAATATTAAGACCGCGCGAAAGGTGTTAATAAAATACATTTTATGAATTCCAGTTTTTTATTTATAGTCTAAAACACGTGGTGTAACTTAAATCATAAGTTCGTGTAATCGTCAAATTCAGAAAGAGAATTACTAATTTTATTTAGACAACATTTACATAATGTAAAATATTACATTTCATGAATCCAATATTTAAATCTAAGATTAGAAGTTAAAACACTACTCTTTGTGTTCAATTTATATTAAACAACACAAATCATTTTAAACGTGTAATCACTAGTTATATTTTGTGAGAGTGAATTGCGTATAATTGGGCACATTTAAAAGTAATATATTTTTACTAACAAGGACAGTCAATCGCCTATGCTTAGTTTAGATGAATTTAATAAAACAAAAATAAAAGGAGCCCCAAACACAATTTAAGCATAATATCAAAGTCCATCACTTTCGTCGCGTAGCACTAGCTGTCGCGTGTTTACACCGCTAGTAGTAATTGGGGTACTGCGGCCAGGGGTGCGGGTGGGGGTGGTGCTGGTAGGGCGGCTGCTGGTAGCCCCAGGGCGGCGTGTAGGGCTGCGCGTACTGGTCGTATGACTGCGCCGTCGCGGCGGGCGTCTGGTAGTACGCGGCCGCGCTCGCCGTCGTCGTGCTCGTTGTTGTGCTTGTCTCTTTCTTTTTTGTCGCGTCTGTTGTGGCTCTGTGGGTTGATTATAGTTTAGTATGGTGCTAATTTAAAAGGTTAAAATTATTCTTATTCAATAATAACTAGGATTTTGTTACAAAATAGCTTCTTTGCTTTAATTTGTACTTTTTTATAGTTTTCCCGAGTCTTATCACAAAATGAACTTACATACAGGCAAGTACATACAATACGTGCAAGTATTATAAGATGTCATAATAACGATTGGAAATTATTACAATATATTAATGCATAGTTTCATATTTAAACTTAAAACCTTTTCGTGAAAACCAGCTAAACCGTTAGACATAGAACTTATATTCATTATTAAAAACAAATGTAAGAATCAGTAAACGTGACACATACGCGTGATGTGCGGGCGCGTCGTGCTTGTTGGCGCGCGCGCGCTTGCGCAGGTGCTTGTGCGCGGCGCGCGCGTGCAGGGCGGCCGCGCGCGCCGCCTCCGCGCTGCCGAGCTCCTCCGCCAGCTCGCGCCGGCGAGCCGCGAGCGCCGCGCACGTCTCCGCGTCCGCGCCCTCCTGCTTCTCGTAGCTCATCACCAGTTCTGTTATATACACCAAAAATATATATTAAAGTCAGTAGTGTCGCCTATTGATTTCACAATCAACAATATATGAAAAACATAATTGAAATTAAACTTCTTTAACTCCATCTTTATGTATGTATAACAACTTTCATATACAAAATGTAAACTGAGCGAAAAAAAAAGAAAGGAAATATGTATTACTATCTCGTTCTCTTGCCCTTACAAAAATATACAAAAGTAACTCTTTTTACTAAAGAACTACATTCACTAAAACTCTTATCTCCTTCCCGACTTTCGTTCGCCTCACCCAATCAGAATTTTCATAATGCTCTCATCACATCACCAGCTTATTCTCTTTTTAATTTATTTATTTAAAATGAACCTGGAGTTTAATAATAATACAGGAAAATACAATCATTATCAAATTATAATACCAGATATAAAAACAAAAACAAAACAAAGATTACAAAATTCCCCTATCACATTACAAACAACATACCTTCCAACTCCTCATAAGGCGTGCCAGGCGTATGCAGCGCCAGATCCAACCGCTGCATATGCAGGCGCGCATTCAGGGCATCCTTCTCAAGCGCAGCATCGAGCGCCCGCCGCGCCGCCGCCGGCTCGCCCCGCACGTGGTAGAGGAAGCGCGCGTACTTGATGGAGAGGGCCGACGCGATCGCCTTGTTCTTGGCCGACGATATGTACCCCTCGTAGAGCTGCACGCATTTGTCGTAGTCGCCGCGTCTACGCTCTAGGTTTATTCGCCTGGTGAAAAATTGAATGTTGTTATGTATGGTATTTTAAAAATGTTGTCTAAATGGTTTTTAATTTAATTGCCTATAGAATGTGTGTTTTAATAGCTTGTTTTAAACAGAGTAATTAAATGTGGAAATGTGGGTCTTAACCTCGATAAAAATTATAATTTCATTTATTTGAATTTATTGAAACAAAACTAATTTGTACCTAAGAGATACATGAGACAAATATTTACTTAAATTAACAAGCATAATGCCACCAGCATTTATGAATCCATGTAATAAAATCCAAAACAATGATATATAAATTTCTTTTCGGTTTATTTGTGCATTTGTGCACACGTGTAATCTCTGAAACGTCTAAACGATTTAAATTACTAGTTGGTTTTGAGTATTGCATTTTGGGTAATTTCCCTTATAATTTAGTGTTCACTATATTTCAATTGTTTCAAAAATAAATAAGCTACAAATATTTAAATTATAAATATAAAAATTGTTATTTACTTGAGAACGCGAGCAGGCAACAAACCACATGTCATAAAATCGTGTAATTTCCACAGACGAAACCATAAATTAATCTTCGTCTCACGCATTGACGCCCACTGCTGGACATAGGCCTTTCTCAATAATCTCTATTATGGTCGGTTCTGCGCTTCCCAAATAAAGAGTAACATCTGGCTATCTAATCAGTCAAACCTAATCAGGCGAGCTAGTCACTATACGTATATTTAACATATAAGTCGTCACTTCCAAACACACCTATACTGTATCTGCACGAGGCCCGGGCAAGTCTTCTCAATACGGTCTAGTATATCAGCGGCGCGGGCGGGGTTGGCGTGCGCCTCCTCGAAGTGCGCCCAGTGCAGGTGCAGGTCGGGCTTGTCGTGGTGGTGCACGCCGCACGCGCGCTCCAGCACCTCGCGCTCCACCGACACCAGCCCGGGGTTGGACGGGATACGCTCCTCGAGGAACTTTATTAGCTGGAGGATAAACAATATTAATTATATTTTATATTAATAAAGCCTTATATATACATAGAAAATTGAAAATTACATTTAGAAAATGTATAAAAATTTGAACGCAGCGTTCAATTAAACGCATAACTAAGCGGTCAGAAGGCTCAAACGATTTCCAAGAAGTAGTGTTCATTCAAATTTCTTATACATCTTAATATTAATAATGTTTAACAACTATTATAATTTGTTATTATAATTATTTTGTGAGCCTGATTGTGGCACAGGGTCACAAAGTGTGACTGTAAACGACACTGGTCGTAGATTCAATACCTCCCTACTGGAGGAGTGGATTAGTAATTCCATTTTCTTCGCTACGATGTCGATTCTCTCAGCTACCATGTTTAACAATGTCCCTCTGCCTACTTTGTTGGATGCGAGATACAGCGTAAAGTTAAGAAAAAATATTTAATAAGGAAAATGTACATAAAAATAATTTGAATAATTTTGTTAATAAAGCTATAATTAACTTTGTTAATAAATTAGTAGCAGTAAAACTTCGTCATTATATAGAAGTTAAAGCAGCAACTATATTAGCTAAGCGTAGTATGTAACAAAATAAGCATATTTTTTAGTCAATGAGAAATTTATTGTGATAAATGAGAACCAAATTATATAGAATTCTTCTGTTGTATCTCAAGGCTTAGAAGAGTATTGAAGAAAAAGGAACATCAACACGCATTACACTAGATGGGTCAATTCATTTTTAATTATCTTATTTAACTGACATATGTTATAAAACATAAATAATAAAGAATAATGAAAAAGCTTTGTCAGGCCATGGCCGCCACGGCTACTATGGCTGTAGACCCTATTCTCAATCAGGCGTTATACGATTAAACAAATGGACAAAAAATAAAGAAATATCTTATAACAAGTTGCTCTCAACCTCAATAAAGAAAGGCAAATAACTAAGTCAAAAAATATGAAGTAAATCATACTAATTTTAACTAAAAAAAATATTTAAATAACATAAAACAAAATTCACAAATAAAAAAACCATTAAATTGTCTACACTGAAAAATATTCATTTTCGTTTTCTCTATACATTGACGCCCAGTAGGAATATTAAAAATCAATAAAAAAATAATATAATAATTACCCGCATCCAAAACTCTTCATAGAGAGCACATGCAATGAGGCATCGCTCGTGCAGTACGAGGGCGCGTTTTAAGGAGCCGTGCTGCTTCTCCCACTCCAAATACGCCTTCCAATTCTTCAGCTGACAGCGCTCCAATGGTTTCACGTGGAAATAGGGACGCTTGATCTGTGATTATTTAATAAATGATATGAAGTTTCTAAATTTAATTTAAGAAAAGTTAGTTTTAAATTTGTATGTAAAAAATGTCTATTTTTTTCCAGGCCCTCATGGCGCAGGTAAGGTAATGGTTGTGGGTTTGATTCACACTCGGGGGAAAGAAATTAATTTACTCTGACTCTCTAAAATGAATAACAATACTGATTATAAATAACTGCATTCACATTAAACCTCATGTTCAGTTTTAGTTCAATTAGACAATAGGAAGTAGTCACTAACTGGTACAGCAAGTTATGCAAAAGCTTGGAGAAAGCTAAAATTACTTAGTTTTTAATAAATGAGAAATACGTATGTAGGTAAATTTAATTAATGTTCATTTTAATATATTAATATGTATTACAAATAAAATATATTACTCACTCCTTCCTCAAAAGTCCAGCGTGCAGCGACCTCCTCGCCAGTCGCTTTGTGTATTTTTCTACGTGCAGCAATAATACGCTCTTTTATTGCTTGTGCTTCTTCGTCGGAAGCCTATAAATGAAAATACGTCAATAAAAATATACGTTAAAAATAATAAAAAAAAAGTGAAATAAACAATTGTATGAATTTTTAATAATAATATTGACATTATGGCACATAATTTTTATATTCTTTTCGTGTTGAATTTCGCTTATCACGATCACGCTAATCCCGATTTCAGTCATCATAGGAGATTTGTGATTTGCCAGCTATGAAGAAATAAGTACACTTTAAAATATAATAAAGCTATAGAAGCCGTCTAGACATTATGTTAAATAGATTTTTTCTATTATAATAATATATAATAAATTTTTTTCTTTAAATATATTTTTTTATAATTTGATTAAATAAATACCACGTTTTTGTAGAAGGTAAAAGTTACCAACGTCTTCAACGCCGTTTTTTTGTATCAAGTATTTATAAGTTTTTTAGTATCATTCATTTACATAGGCACAAAACCACAATGATGTCTGGCTAATCAAAATTCTACTATACTAACAAACAACTTTCTAACAAAAAAGATCTCTAATATCCACTAAAATAAAGCTGCACTAACAACATGATCGACAGGCTCGTCCTCGCCGGGCGGCAGGTCGGGCGGCGGCTGCGCGGGCGCGGCGGCGCGCACCTCCCCGCGCAGCCGCACCAGCTCCGCGCGCGACACCACGCCCGCCACCGGCTCCGACATCACGTGCTCTTGGAAACTGCAAACGAATTATATATTACTAGCGACCCGCTCGCAGCTTCGCCACGTGAACTACCACTTTCATCCTCTATTGCCTCTTTGGGACTGTTTTTTTTTATGAAAGGTGGTAGTCTATGTTTGACCTTGCCTCATTAACTATTTTCCTGAGAAAATTCATTCATTTCAGTCAAGGAGTTCTTTCATTCTCACTATATACTAAACATACATAAGTTTCATCCACTGTTTCAACCTCATAGGGTTTGATTTTTTAAAAAGTAGCCTATATTTGACCCTGCGTCTTCAACAATCTTCTTTACGAATTCCATCTTAATCGGGCCAGTAGATTACCCGTGAAAACATAACAGATAGAAGAGATACAGATTTTTGCATTTTTATAATAATAATATTAATGAGTACGGATATATCTAGTACAATGTTAACTAATAGCGCTACCCGTTCTAGAAAACGTAGTGACATCTGCTGTCATATAGATTATATAAAGTTTTATAGACCGGTCAAGTGTATCTTTAATTAATGTTATGCTTATTTTATTTTATAATTATTTAATTTAGTGATATTGAAACAAATTTAGCTTCACTTGTGAACTATCGACATAATTTGAATGTTTTTTTTTAATTTTATTTTTCTGCGAGAAATTTGTTGAATATCAGGATGAAAACTATCCCATATGTTGCTCTACCCTTTAAGCTAACTCTATACAAAAATTCATCAATTTCTACCCCGTAGATATCATTATACAAATGATTTTTACTTATATCGGTTTTTTATTTTTTACAAAAAAACTACATGGAAAACCGGGATAAAAACTATCCTATATGTACCTTTGGACTATAAGCTACCACCATGCTAAATTTCATTCATTTCCATCCAGTAGTTTTTGCGTGATTGGCGAACAAATTAACAGACAGACAGACAGACAGACAGACAGACAGACAGACAGACAGACAGACAGACAAAAATTCTACTGAGTGGATTTTTGGCCTCTGTTATCGATATATTAACGCACCCAATTAAAATTTTTCTGAAATTTTTCATGTACAGAATTGACTTTTCTACTCTTTTATTATATATATAGATATAGATAACAAACAATTAACTATTAAATACCAAATTCAAGATTTCTCTCCTATAGTAGAGAAGTCAGTGAGAGCTTAGTGACAAGACACTTCCTTCACATTGCATCTGAAGCCATATGTTTTTAAACTTAATTGTGCTTAATAATTATTTTTAACTTTACTAATATTTTACTTTACATATACAGTAGTATCAGTATCAATATTGGATATAACGTAACCCAACGTCACAATTTATCTTAATTGGAATTGGAATTGATGAATTTATTTAGATTTAAAATTGCTTGTATTTATTTACTAACAAAAAAACTTCATTGTTAGTTAACGGAGACATTTAATTAATCGTACGGCTACACTGCCATTATTACAATTTTAGTGACCATTAAATTTGACAACATTATAACATTTTGTTGTTAATATATAGTTTTAGTAATTATTTCGGTCAAAGTATTGACTGAAAATTAAAAAATATTATAAAATATATAAATTTCAAAAATATTATCATACTTATCAAAGTGTGAAGTATAGCCAAGTGTAGGTGTGGCCAGCAGACGATCGTAAATGTTAGTGACCTGCAGACCGGATCCGTTTTCTGCTTCCCATTTTATGTAAGACTCCCAAAGACGATCCGAACGGAACTCGAGACCGCAAGCCTCTAAAATACATATATTTAAGTTTTATAGAACTTATTACTCGTACAAAAACAAATTCATTTCCAGAATTCAATATGCTAATTTACTTGAATATAAATAAATCCATTTAGTTATTTTTGCATGATTAATTAAAATATTGTATAGTCATTCACAATTTTAAAAAACACTTATATTAATAAAACGTTTATAAAATTCTAGTTACCATTAATAAATATATTAATATAGACTCACCTATAGCCCTCTCGTACTGAGATCTGATAAAGGCATGATCATCTGTCTTAGTTGCCTTTATGTGATTGAGATAGTGTATCCAAAGGTCGACCGAGAGGGGGATAGCTTTGAGCCCCCTTTCCAAGACCTGCAACAGGCGGGGGGTCAGCGGGGGGTCGGCAGAGAGCGCCGCGGGCGCCGCGAAGCAAGGGAATAAATGTATAGCATTGTATGTATCAAGTATAATATAATAAGAACAAACGACGGATGGAGGCAGCGAGGGGCGTGCGCCGCTCGCCGCGCCCACCGCGTGCTGAGCGCTACACCTGTTATGATCCGCGCCGCGCCGTCGCCGTCGCCGCCGCACCTACCCCGCACCCTCCCCCACTTAAATATCAAATACAATGTCACACTACACAAACAGTACAATATACAGCTAGTTATACACAGTATACAATATATGATATAATATGCTATAATATATGCGGTTACAGTGTGCGGCTCGACGACACTACAACGAATGTACGGCGTAACGTTAGTCCGCCCGCACCGATGGCTTTGCTTACGAACGCGGGCCTCGAAGCGCTGTTGGGGAAAAAAAACAGTTGCACAATACCAGTTAGGACTAAAACAATTCAAAATCCAAGTGTATTGACTGACACGTTGATAATGAATATATCAATTTCATTCCTCATTTCACTCACCGTATCATTTAAATATATCGAGAGGACGCACTCCTCGGAGTACTTACCTCGAGACACTTCTTTTTACTTCCTTTACGTTTCTCGTAGTCGGCGTACTTGCGCCAGTAGCCGTAGCAGTAGGGGTAGTGCGAGAGGAAGGCGTCGTACGCCTCGCGAGCTGCCTCCACGTCGCTCTGCCGAGAAGCAAACCATTGTACCACATATCTTCCCATATATTATTCATATATTAACAATACGAAATATCAGTTGGCCCTTGCCAATCCACATTAAATTCAGTTCCTATTGCTTCACAAAGCAATAAGATTAGCGATCAGTTTCATCATATAAGTAGTCAAGTAACATTTTAGTATAAAAATTAAGAGTATAAAAATATAAAAAGCATACCTCTTGGTCGACATATTGCAATAGGTATGTCCATCCTGTGAAGTCAGTGGGGTCATCATTTACTACCTTCCAATACTTGTCGAGCTCAGGTAAAGTTTTCTTTTTAGGTTTTTCATCAACAGATGATCTTTTCTCAGAAGGTATTGGTTTGCTCTCCCCATTCTATAAAAAAAATCATAATTCTGTTAATAATGTCATATATAAGATATAAGAAAACATACACAATAGTGCATACTTTTTAAATATAACAATCACATCTCCTACTAGAAGAAATTAGAATTTTATAAAATAATGATACCTTAGCTAAAGCTTGTTTTTTTCCAGCAGATTCCCCCTCTGAGGTGGGTGACCCAGGGTCATAGCCATCTCTTTCTTCACCATTCTTTCTTTTGCGAGATTCTTTAGTATCTTTTTTAGATGCTGGTAACTCATCTTCTGATACCACCTTAAATATGAAACATACATTTTTAAACAATGTGTAAAAAAAACTTATAAATTGTATATAAAACAAAAGTAAATATATGACACCTCTGTATCAGCAGGCAATTCTGCAGGTTTTGGGCCTGGCAGTTCATCATCAGAAACATTCTCAGCATCCTTAACACTTGGTTTTTGAACTGCAGGTAATTCATCTTCTGATACAACTTCAGTTTCTTCTGCACCTCCCATCTAATATAATTTATTTGTTTGATATAAATAAGATGTAAAGATTTAATTAACAATATAATAGATATAGACAAAACCTCATAAATTACCTGAACAGCATCCTTTTCAACGTTTTCAACATTATCTTTAATCTTTTGCTCTTCATTTATGTTATGCTGAATACTTTCCTCAGTCTCAGATCTTTCATTAACCTCCATGCTTGTTTCTTCAAGAGTTTCAGGTATATTCATGTTTTTTTCAGTTGCTGTACTATCCTTAACATTTAATTCTACATCTTGTAATTCTGTTTGATCTGAGGGCTAAAAAGAAAATTTTTAAGCAACACACATAATTTAATAAATAATTGAAAACATATATTAAAACTTACCCATTATGCAAAATAAGGGATTAAGCATACCTTTAATAACTTCCTCTCCAAATTTCACCTTTTATGTAAAAGGCAGTTATTTTCCTTGGATAAAAGTCATGGGGCCATAATTTCTATGCATGGAGGAATATTAAATGTATTTTAGACATTTAATATTCTATTTATCTATATTATAATTTAGTTTTATGTACCAAGATATAAATTACTAAGAAATAACTTAATACAAAAAAAACATAGCAACATACCTTATTACTTTCATTTAATACATTGTTTTTATCAGAAATATCATCATGTTTATATTCATTACTAACTTCTATAGCATTGTCCATGTTAGCTCTTTTCATTTCATCATCAGCAGAAGTTGAAATGTCTGCATCACTTGCAGTGTCGTTCATATCATTTTCACTTGGAGGCTCAGTTTCCGTTTTTTGATCTAAATCAATATCAGAAGATTCTTTAAACGTAGCACTCAAGCGAGAATCCCCGTCAGATAGCACATTATTCATAGAGTCGCTCGGGAAATTGACCGCGTTGTCTCCAACATCAAACGAGTCAGCATTAAAACTATCTGTGTTGTTGTCTAAATACTCTCCGACGCTTCCTGCAGACAACTCTACCGCATTGAGAAAAGCCTGATTTGACGTAGACGACTCGTCGACACCCACCGCTTCAACACTGTTGAATGCTCCATCATTTAGCAAATGTGACAAATCACTAGAATTTTCATTTATTAAGGGACCTTCGTCGGCATCCATCGCTTCGTTTGTTAAACACTTCTGCAATGCAAACGTTTAATAAATATAAGCAGTGCAACAATATGTATCCAAATGAAATCGTATAACCTTATCTACCTGTATATATGAATTAGCTTCTTCATCCATTGACTTATATAGGCTATTTTATTAATTTTCCTTCAATTATATATGCTTACAGAGCTTTAAAATGAACATACAAAATTTAGATAAGCCAAGACGAAGAATAATCACATAACACACTTCGCCTAAAAATCCGCCGAACGCTAGATACAATTATATTTTTTAGAATTACAAATCTTGCAAAACCGAGACAGAATACAGATAAGATACAATTTTACTAACGGGTTTCCAAACGTTAAGTTTGGAAATCTGCTCTAATATAGCTGCCAGTTGCAATGAGCGGGTAAGATAATAAATCGAGAATTATAACTCGTTTGTCTTAACCACACATCCCAATTCATCATAAAGTAAAATACTACATCGTAGATAGCACAGTGACTACTTTAGAATTTGATTCAATTTGCAGGTAGTTCTAATAAAATTACAATATAATAAAATATGAATAAATTAATAATGTTTTGATTCAAAATAATAAGCTTAACAATTGTTAAGTAAATATGATATAAATAAATTGAACTCAATTACAAGAAATCTTTAAAAAACGCTTGTTAACTACACACGATATATAAAAGCTTAAAAAATTAAAAGGTCTCTCAAAAACAAAAAAGCTTTTAATAATCATATTTTGTTGTAAAAAAATTTACACGCAGCAGGAATAATTCCTGCTGCAGGATTCGAACACTCTCTTAGAAGTCCAAGGGTTCGAGCTATGCGGTCTACGAACCCCCTCTGTCTATTAGTCCATTAGCTATTAGTTTTCATCATACTGATATTATAAATGTGAAAGTTTATTTGCTTGTTACACTTTCACGCCTGAATTTTGAAAATCGTTAATATAGTAATAGTTTGAAAAAAAAAGGATTTCTATTGGTTTTTATAAAATGTTATGTAGTTGTTAAAATGAAGCTGCGAGTGGTCGCGAGAGTTATCCATCCAAGAGTTATCCATGAATGAAGGATTATATAGGTGTTAATAATTATCTAAGAGTTATCATAATGTTATCTACCACTACCAACTAGTTATCATCTGTGATCTGTAATATTTTTGTAAATTTGTAATCTTTTTCTATAATCTATATCTGTCACTCTTGTATAAGTTAAAATATGATATAACCTAGAATTTAACTTTTTTATTTCACTCGTCATAAATAATAAAAATGTTTGGCTTACGCTCGTCTATATCTAATTTTTTTTCTCTAGGTCCTCAATTATTTCTCCAGCAGACCAGGGTATTCATACTAATACACTTATATATAAAAAAAAACTTTTTACATGATCTATTTTGTTTTTCAATAATTATTTTATTTTAAATAAAGATGCTTTATGATTAATATAAAGTTTTAATTTGTTGCGTCTTTACAGAATACTTTTATTTTGCAAAGGAAGTGGCCCCCACCATTACACAAGAAAGGTGGCAGACCATCAAAATTTAAAGCAAAACACTTTGTGTATAACTTAGTAGAAGACACAAATGTTGTCAAAAAACCAGACATAAAAATAATTTTAAGCCAATTTGTGGATGGTAAGAAGCTTTAATAAAGATATACTGATGTACTATGATTAAAAAACATAACAGAGTTAAATTTGTTTATGCATACATTTATTTAATTTTAAGTTTATTATTTGTCAATCTTAATTATGCTGGAAATTTTACAATTACAGTATAAGTATTTGATTTACTATATCTAGACAATTTTGACCAATATTTTCAAAACCATAAAAACTGTGGTATAATTAAAGTTTTGTCATAATAATTTTAAGGTGTGGGTAATGCTGGAGATGTTTTATCATTAAAACCAACAATTGCTTATAAAGATTACCTTTTGCCCGGCTTAGCAGTGTATGCAAACTCAGAAAATTTGGAAAAATACAAAGTGGATGAAAATAAACCTAAGGTGGAATCTGAATATAGTTCCCCATATGTTCAAAGGGTGAGTTCAAAACAAACAATAACAGTACCTACTTTTAATATATATTTTTATAATTGTCTGAAACACATATATTTTGCCTGATAATTTGCTCCATCTAGCTACAATTGCTAGAAATTTAGCTATACATTTTTATACAATTGTATCTGTTATAATAATTCTCAAATTAGCTTTCGTTTATTTAAATCCTAAATGTGTACAATTATTTTAGACAATGGGATGCTTGTCTCGTCTTGTATTACATATAACAATGAGCAAAATTCAACCATGGACTCTAGAACCTTGGCATATTAGAGCAAGTTTTCGTAAAGCTGGATATGTTGTGCCTGAGAATGCTATAACAATGCCACCTGTCACCATCAAGGGTCCAGATCTCAGTCTACAAGAAAAAGAATTCTTTGTTACAGTTACAGTAAGTTTTCTATTAGTTATAATTTTTTTGGTATTTATTTTACAAAATAATCAAAAAATTAAAATATTTGTATTTTGTCCTTTGTATAATTTTCTTATGAACTACTTATTTTAAAGTAAGTAGCAAAATTTTTTTATATTGATAGAGAGATACAAATAAAAGAGAACAGTATTCTGAACAAAACAAAGATTCTGATATTTTATTCTAATTAATAAAAGATCTGATTAAGTAGCAACTTTAATGTATATATATACATATATATACATATTATATGTATATATACATATATATATATATATATATATATATATATATATATATATATATATATATATAGCTTCACGCTAAGTGTTAAGACACTCCGTTCCCCACTTTCCGCCGAATTCGGAGGTTTGCGTGTTAAGTGGCGGAACTTAACGCCGCGCTTTACCTCGACACCAGAGCGAAGAAAATGGAAATATAATTTCCACTCCTCGAGTGGGAATCGAACCCACAATCAGTTGTTTACAGTCACACTCTTGTGCCACTGGGCCATGACTGGCCACAATATTGCAATGTGATCTATTCAAATATTTTTTAATCTACAATCTTTAGATTATAGATTAAAAATGTAATATTCTTTAAACAAAAAGAAAAACTTGTGTATGGTATAAGTTATTTACAGTCTTTTTGTTTTTCTTCCATAGATAAATAACAAAGAACAGGTCAATGTGAGATGTAGAATTCACCACTGGGCTACAGGCCTTGAGAGACTACCATGGGAAGAAGCTCATTGGAAAAAACCTAGAGAAAGTCTTATTCCTGAACAAGCTCCTGTTTTGGAAAATATGCCTTTAGCATAATTAGTTAATTACATATATGTGGAAGCTGTTAGATGAAGTAAAGTAAGAGAATGATGTATTCTGTATTTTATTTATTTCAACCAAACAACAATAATTTAATCGCTACTAAAATGACAAGTCATTACAATTCTGGTGCATTTTTTTAAGATAAGCATTAAGTTTTGATAGATTTTATGAGAGTGAGACATTGGGTTGAATATTTTCGGAAGTGAGTTCTGTGTTGCCAATAGTATTTGCAGTATCATTTACATTGCCTATCACATTTTCTGAAAGTCCAGTTTCTTCGCCCAGTTGTTTTTCCACATTTTCTATCATTTCAGATTCATTATATTCTTGTTCATGACCATATTGGTCATTTTGTACAACTGAATATTCTTGCTGTAGATTACTATCATATTGTTGGTTATCCTTAACCTCATTTTCGTAGTTGTATGTATCTTCATGTTGGGGCTGATCAGTGGTAGCAATATTTTCCGGATTACCATATTCGTAATTAACATCACCTGGATTTTGATTATCATATACTATATTGTTAGGGTCTTGTTGCTCATAAGCATTTTCTGCCTCATATTGCTGATCTTGGTATTGCGCCACATTAGGATCGTCGTAGTTATTGGCGTATTGCTGTTCATAATTTGGATCATAGCGTTCTGAAGATTCTTCATGTTCATTGATTTGAGTAGTATATGGTTCCTGATGAGACTCATTATAATAAGTATAATCTTCATTTGTGTAGTTTTCATTTTCTGTAGCATATGTCTCTGGCTCATTGTTAACTTGGTCATCTGCATTCGTATAATCTCCATTTTGTGCAGCATAAGCCACAGACTCATTGTTAACTTGGGTGTTTTCGTAATTATCATGAATGTTTGTGTGCACTTCGTGATCGTCTACATTACTAACATCAACATTAGATGGTTCGTTGCTTTCAAAATTGTCTTCATCAGCTTTGTATTCTTCTGTATTATTCAAAATATTGTCTTTACTTTCGTGTTTTTCGTCTTCCTCTTGAGTTATTTTAGTAATACCAGTATTTTCATAATTTAGTTCTTGATTTATTTTATCGCACTCTATATTTTCACTCATTACATTACCTTCAAAATTTTCGTTACTATTTGTATGTGTGTACATATTCAAATTTTCATCGCCTTGAGCATCGCTGACGTGTTCTTCTTTAATTTCTTCTTTACTCTCATTCAATAAGTGTTGATTTTTTTCTTGCAAATAATCTTTATTTTCTTTTGTTTCTGCAATCTGTTCTTGATCATCTCTACTCAATTTAGTCACAGTATTATCAATTAAATTGCCTTCACTTCTACTGTCTCTAGAGTCACATATTTCTTCATGTAATTCAGTTTCTCTGTTAGGTTCAACAATTAATTCAGAATCTTTTATATTTTTAATTGAATCTTCAACATATTCGGCATTGTTTTGAACAATATCTTTATCTGGAGATCTATTTAAATATATTTTTTTCTCTGATTGATCGATCTTTTCGTTACACCTTTGGTATTGTTCATGCTCTTTTTGCCAATCGCTATTTTTTAAAGAATTTTCATTATGCACTGTATTTAAGGATACATCCATTTGTGGCATATTTTTATTAACTTCATTTAAATCTGTTAATTTATTATCGTCGTCATGAGTTGTTTCTTTTTCATTTCTTTTAAGTTCATCCAAAATATTGTATTTAGTTTTCCAGTCAGTGTCTGTAATAGTTTTCGTCGGAGAATCTGCAAAGGCAGAGTCACTTTGAATTGTAGATTGAAGTTTAGGAATCAGTATAAATTTCTTACTTATTTCCTTTAAAATTGATGTTTCTTCAAAATTTCTATTGTAAGTAGATAATGCGATACTTCGTTCCTCTTTTAAACGCTTATGATCGACGCAGAACTCTAAGTGACTTTTGTACGACCTTTGTGGATAAGGATAATAGTTCCTCATTAATGGTATTTTCTGAAACAGAATATAAAACTATTTAGTTGGTAATAGGTAATGTATTGACCAGATTTTTAAGAGTTGACTTATGTTAGAACCAAACAGGCCTATTATATGTAAATTTGTACGTTTTCCATTTTCCAAACATTGGTGTGTTGGATGCAATGACCACATATTTACATTTATGAAGTATTAAGAATAACTCATAAACACAAATATTTCTTGAATTGGTATTGTATATACAGTACGATGTGTTCATAATATAACAACTTGACAACATATTAGGGGCAATAAAGTATAAATGGGGCTAAAAGGCTTTGTAAATTAATTAATTCTTCATAGTCATAAATGTTAACATAATCAATTTATTGAAAGTAGTTAGGAACTAAATATCATATAATCTTCTTCAAAAAATCTTTATACCAGGTAATATAATAGGGTAATAATTTGATATAAAAAGTAGACCTGATGAGTAGTTGGTACTGGGGCTGCATCAGAAAACCGCATATTTTCAAGACGTCCCAAAATAAATTCATTTCTGTCTTTTCGTTTCTTATCCTCTTCGAGAAATGCGTCATATTGTTTTCTTAATGCGTTTATTTTATCGGATTTTACTCTGAAACATGTTTTTTAGCTTCACGTTGTGTCCAGCACACAGCAGGATAGACAGAGGGAACTTAATGTTAATACACTCCGTTCTCCACTTTACGCCTAATCCTGGAAGCATTATGTGTCGCCGAAAATCAACACAACCAATCACGCTTACACTTTGTTCTCTGCGCCACAAATGGCCTCTGAGTATATTTATTGTAATTCAGCCACTTAACATACAATGTCTACATTCGGAGGGAACAGAGGGTCATCACATAAAGTTCTTTCTGACTATCCTGCTATGCGAAAAAAACAAAACATTAGTTTTTTTATTAATGTTAAATGATTGTTACTCTAGTTTGTTTTTTACAAGAGTAACGTACTTTTTACCCGATTTTCCCATTTGTTTAAATAAATAATCTCAAGCACAAACGCGCGACCTAGGAGAACGTAAACATGGCAATGACAACTCGACCTTAAGAAAGGTCTGCAATTTTGCTTTGCTAAGTTTCGCGAATTGTTATGTACGTTCACATAACGTGGTATAAAATTAATATTTATATTTAACCCTTAATAGGGTTTATTAATTTTAGGGAAAATTGCATTAGTAATTAAAATGCAGCAGTTTGCTCTGTTATTACAAAGCTGTTATTAATGTTATGTATAAAGAATATTGTATTTCTTTATGTATAAAGAAATACAAAATAAGAAAAAAAATATATAAGTACCATGCTTCGTGGTATACTGGAATCGAGTTAGTCTTCATCGGATTACCTAACTCAACTAAGTTATGTGAACCGAGGAAGATAATCGTCAAATTTAACGTTAAAAGTTAATTTTGACCATATATTTATTTAATAACAGCTTTGTAATAACAGAGCAAAATACTGTATTTTAATTACTAATGCAATTTTCCAAAATTGTAATTTTGTCGCCTTCACGCATAGCAGGGTAGTTTAAGTTTTGTACTACAAGTTTTCCGATTTTCGCCGAAAATCAACGACCGCCTTTTGTCTTGTCGCCGACAACGATGTTAGAAAGTACTACTTTCTTTCATTTTTAACCAAATTTAGAAAACTTCTATAGAATTTGGACCTATTATTATAGTTAGAAGATATGGTATTCGGCGACGCTATTGCCAGACGTGAACAAATAATATTTCATTATTATTTTTGTGATGATATGAAAGAAAGATGTGAGATATGTGGCCAGTCGTGGCCCAGTGGCACAAGCGTATGACTGTAAACGACTGGTTGTGGGTTCGATTCTCACTCGAGGAGTGGAAATATTAAATACCTATTTCCATTTTGTTCGCTCTGGTGTCGAGGTAAAGCGCGGCGTTAGTTCCGCCACATAACACGCAAAACCTCCGAATTCAGCGGAAAGTGGGGAACAAAGTGTCTTAACACTAGGTTCCCTCTGCCTATCTCGCTGTGTGCGGGATACAGCGTGAAGCTAAAAAAATATATAGATTTTTGTAAGTAGACTAAATGTGTACAAGCATCTGCGGTATCTTTCTCCTGGTAGTACCATGTGCTCAGCAAAATGGATTCCATAAACTAAAGATTGACCTTCTATTATATTTATACGACCTTGTCACGAACAGAATTTACCGATTTTATATAAAGAGAAAATTATCATCCGATTGAAATTCTATAGAATATGTCTACATACAATGTAAATGCGAAAGTCTGTGTGTTTGTCTGTCACGCTTTCACGGCTAATCTACCGGTCCGATGTGGATGAAATTTGGAATGAAAGTAGTAAAAGTTACTGGGTCTAACATAGGCTACTTATTTTTTCAAAAGTCAACCTCTAAAGGGTTGAAATAGGGGATGAAAGTTTGTATGAAAAATCTAAACCGCTTGACCGATTATAAAGAATTTTGGCATAAATATGGTTGATAATCTAAGCTTAAGCATAGGCTATTTTATTTTTCAAAAACCCACCCCCAAGGGTTGCAATACAACGTAGCAGTCATGTAGTTAAAGCGGCGAAGCCGCGAGCGGGCCGCTAGTGTCTACATACAATGTAAAATTGTGGCTTTCTTAAAAATACATGTACTGTGTGGTAAGAATGAGCAATACTATATTTTTACATTTTTATTTGTTTTTGAATCTTATTTCTTTAACGTGCTTGTACTGAGTCTCTACTGTAACTAATAATTTATTACACTTATATGAAATAACCGTGTTACGAGCCTCTATCTCCTATCATATATGTTTTTTTAGCTTCACGCTGTATCCCGCACACAGCAGGGCTGGAAATGGAATGGAAGGCAACAAATGTAAATATTTCCACTCCTCGAGGAGATATAATATATATCGAACCCACAACCAGTCGTTTACAGTCACATGTTTGTGCCACTGTGTCACGACTGGCCCCAATACCTAACTACCTACCTATCATATTCATTTATATATTTCAGAAAAAGAATGTAGATATATCGGAACCCAACATTGTATTTCCAGAGTAAATTACCACTTCTACGTAATTTAATCGTAATCATTATTCGAATGAGGATCCGTAAGCACTGCACTGCGCCACGATGAATTTAAATGACGTAGTCTAAATAAGGTACATTATATTAATATGAGTCTATTTCGATTTTCTAAAAAGCAATACAAAAGTAATCACTATCGCTATATCTGTATTACCTATAAAAATAAATAAAATTGAACTCTCCATTTGTAATAAAAAAAAAAAAAAAAAAAAAGGTCATCCGAGGTCTCCCTCTCCACGCCTCTCTTACCACTCTCTATTGCTTCATATATCTTTCTTACCATTCTTCCGTCATTCATCCTCTTGACTTCTTCGTTCTTACTATGATGTTCTCGCTAATACCTACCATTCTGTATATCTCTTCATTGCGGATTCGATCAGCTATGCTGACTCTGCACATGTTTGTTTTTCTTAATTTTTTTTTTACAATTATTTTTGTGTTTATCTATTTCGGCTAATCTCTGGCACGGCTGGATCAAACTTGAGGGATCTTTTACTGACAGATATGTAATGTACCTAATAAGGAGGCTAATAGCTACGAAGTCTATTTTCGTTTTAGAATTCTCTCTTTTGTTAAATTCTATTCCATTATAAAGCGTCTATACAATAATTGAGCAGTTAGGTACAGTTGAAGTCTGAACCTATTAGTAGGTAGAAAGCTTATATTTAGAATGTAAAGAAGCACTAAATAAAATTTCCAGAAAATCCTAAGGGAAAAAAAAAGAAGTTTACGTTATACAGTCGAAGCAACGGAAGTTATGAAGTGACGGATGACTATTACTTTTTATTATACCTAATAGTTGATATAAGGATATTGAACTAATATAGTTGTGTAATAAGACTATAGTTAATAATTTTTACTAATTTATTCAGTGCTTACAACTGCATATATTTCGGTAAGGATTGAATTTCCATCTTTCTTAGCATGGCTTTTGATTTAATTTCTATCAATATATATTTCATATGTGCGATATTGCAAAATTATTGACGTTTTACTATCTCATTTTTCACTCATTTCCATATTATTATTCTCTAATTTTCGATTTCTTTATTTACAGTTGTTATGTGTCATTTATTACTTATCCATTAACCTTTTCCATAATCTATAAGCATAATGATTGTCAAGAAACCGTAATACTGTATATAAAAAAATACAAGCCATATAAAGTCATACATGCGAATTTAATGATTTAAAATGAATTTTAAAATATATGTACATATTTTTTTAAACTATCGCGATTATTCATTTTTTAACCTAAGATTCGTAGAGACTCATATAAAGTATCCAAAAAATAAAGATAAAGTTATAGTACGGTCAGTTTATATTTCCATATTCATTACACTAACTGTTTATCAGTTATCTGTTACTTAAGATTAAGCCCGGTCGACTTCCTTGGAGGCTTGGGCGACATACCTACAGGGGATTGAAAATTACTTGGTGCTGCCATATTTTAAAAAAAAACTACTAATTAGTAGTTTCTTTAATTTATATTTTTAAATAGACGTATATGATTTTTTTGGATGGGCTAAGCTTTGAGTATACATTATAAATAAAAAATAATAATAAAAAATAAGCATTGAATTTTAGTAACAAAGCGCTTTCAACTGATATGGTATACGATTTATCTAAAAATAATCAAGACATTTAGTAGCTTTGTCTTTTCATAGGGCAGGGCAACATTGTAACTTACAAATGGCCGATTTGCTTGTAAAGCGAGCAACCTGTTACTTTTATTGTTACTGAAGTTGTTCCAGTTTTTGATCCATCTCACTTACTAAAATGCTTTAGAAATATAATATAACATTTAATACGAATATTCCTTCAAACAACGAGAAAGGCAAAGGTATTTACTATATTATTTTAATTATTAGAAATAGGTAAAAATTTGTATGTATCTACCAAATGGTATAAACATTTTATGTTTCAATCAAATTAGAAAATAAAATTATAACCCACTTCAAAGTAGGAATTTCTAGTCAATAAAATCTGAATAAAACATGAAAAAACATTTTTTTGCATAAAATGTCATTACAGGTTATGGCAAATGGGAACATATTGAAAATTTCTTCATACATATACCAATAGTGATGGATATTTTGTTTTCGCATCCAAATTAAAACAAGTCCAATTGTGTCCAAACACCAAACAGAAACTGAGAGTGAATCTTGCCTCTCGAGTGCTAAGCCACTCGGTTGCAGCAGAGATGTTTGCTAGGATATCTCAAGGTTTGTATTGTTATTGCTTACCCAAATAAATATTACTATTCATCTTACAATAACATGTTGATTCTAGTAATGCCAGTAATTGTAAAATGACCTTTATTAATTATCTTTTGTAATTTTTAGGATTGCTACCCGGGGGAACTGCTAGCCACAGGTACTGCAGATATAGTAATATGGACAAGCTGTTTGACTGTATAAATAGCGATTCCCCAGATCGGAATACTACTTGTAAAAATATATAAACTATGTCTATTAGCAATAAAAATATTGTAAAGCACTTATTAGTTATATTTTTTTTTTATATGTGTACCAGACGGGCGGAACTCGAATATAAAAAACGAGCCGCTGACGTCCTGTACACTATAAGGTTCGGATCTTGAGGTACGCGGGTGTCGTCGAATGAAACAAGATGTATTTTGTACCACGGTAGATGGCTGGCGGCTTCTTGATTTCTATTTAATATAACTGTTCTTGTCACTATTGTCCGACTACTATACGAACACTTCCGACTACTACACGAACACTTCCGACTACTATACGAATACTACCGACTGCTATACGAATACGATACGAATAAGATACGATACGACTCAACTACTATGTCAACTACGATCAACTACTATACGAATACGATACGAATACGATACGACTATGATCCAACTACTATGTCAACTACAATCCGACTACGAACCGACTACTTGGCGAACTACGATCAACTACAATCCGACTACCTGACGAAATACGACCAACTACTATCCAACTACGAATCCGACCGAACGAACCTACAAGCTTAGGTATGTCGGAGCTATACCAAAAGGAGAGCCGCAAGCCACCGTCCCGAATTGCGTTTATTAAACAAACGATTTTCACTATGAAAGTCACAATATTTTACAAATAACCTTAATACTATTAAATATACATACATGTAAGTTATATCAACTGAAAGCTTACAAAATTGTCTATTAAGCTATATATAATACAAAATAATATTTTAAAGATTAAAATAGATAAATTTCGAAAAATCTGTAATAATGTAGACAATTTTGTAAGTTTCGACTATTGTATATAAAATTATTACAATTCAAAAACTATCTAACACGATGTAAACTATTATTATATAAAACGAAATGATAAAAAACAATATTAATAACAAAATTTACAATATTAAAAGAATTACCATTTAAAAACAACTATTTCTATACGAACATAAAAAGAACTATATCAACTATATCTATATTACGACTAAGCTATTAGAATCTTACACATTAGGTATATTTATAATTATTTTCATATAAATGATGATTATTCTAAAGAAAAGAATATCTGACCGAGAGAAAGAGAGAGAGAGAGCTATAATAATAATAAGACGCGCAACTAGTTAAGTCGCGCAAGTGGCCGACCGACTATTGTCGACCAACGAAGGCGCTCCGTCGCGAACATAATGATTATAAAACCTGTAATGATTCACTCTTTCAAACTGACGCCATTACTGAAGTGTTAGGTAAACTAAAACACACACGCAAACGCACACGATACACACACCGTCCCCGCCGGTGGAGACGAGGTCCCAGTTATTCAACGGTCCGATACCGCCCCGGGCACCAGCGCCCCTAGCTAGGCCTAGCTCGGACAGAGCGAAGCAAAGTCCCCCATTAAACGGTGTCGCAAGTCGAGGTTCGAGTCTCAACTGAGACGCCCTTGCCATGCCGTCGTCGTCATTTAATGGCTTCCTCACAAGCGAGGATTCCAAGCCAAGGTCAGAGCTCATATAGCTCGGCCTCCCCCAAAGCCCGGTGAAGCAGTCGAGGCCGCTCTGGCTAACAGCATACTACACAGTCGAAAAAAAAATAAATAAATAAAAAAAAACTCTTTCAAAATCATTTGGAAGTATTGGTATTTAAATCAATATTTCCATGATTTTGAAAGGGTGAATCTTTCGGGTTTTTAAATAAAAAAAAGGTTTTAAAGCCAAATTTGAAATTTGCCGCCAATTTTTTTTAAATTTGCCGCTGAAAAATTTGAAATTTGCCGCCGAATTTGACATATTTGTTTCCAGTGGGTCTATAATAGATGGCGTTAGTTTCAGTTTTGTCCCCCACTTTTTTGTATGAAGTGGACATTCTTCCTTTTGGGTTAATGTATTCTGTGCTTAAGATTAAGAAGAATGAATTTGACAGTTGTAGTGTTTTGACTTTGTTATTTTCAGGTTATGTTTGATATTTTATAAGATTATATAATTATTTATTAAAATGATACATAAATGGTGGCACAAATTTATTCGGCGTAGAACAAAGCCTATACCTGTAGACACCGCAGTCTTATGGAAGCGAAGACTTAGTATCGCTTATGCTATATGCGCTTGGAATGCTTTTGGTGTACTAGTTTACAACTTTTATCAGGGTAAAGCCGATTGGGCTCAATATTACGGTCTTAAATCAGAAGAAGAAGAATCTATGTCTCCAGGTTTGTATATTTTAATAAATGTCATTCGTATAGTTTTTCTGCCTCTTTATGTTTATTTTGATGAAAACAGCTTATGAAGTATTTTAATTTGATTATTATCTATTAATTCAAGAAAAGAAAAAATAAATTATTGGATTAAAAAAGGCTATGGTGTCATAATTTGTGGTATAATTTAAAAGGGATAAATTTTCATAAAAGAATTTCTTAAATGCATATTAACAAATATGCATATACATATTTATAAGTACAAAGATTTAAAAATGTGAAAAAACGTTTGTGTGTTAAAGATAAGGTTTGGGAATGAAATAATTGTACCAGTCTATTTTAAAATTATGAGCTTTTTGCACTGGTTTTTCTCAGGTCTGAAGCATTAACTTTTATGAACCCATGGTAAATTATTTGATGTGCAAAAATTAATCATGTAACTTCTTATTTTGAATAAAATTTATTTGACTTTGACAAAGATACTTGAAAAAATATTATAAAATATACAGAGTGTAAAACAATTACACTGTAATCATTTGACTTAAAATTTCACTATTACTTAAATGATATATATACATTTAAAGGCTTTGGAATTATGACAAATGATATAATAATTACTGTTATGAACAGCTAAAAATATATTTTTTTCAATTCTCATTTATGAAGTGAGGACTGAATCCAAAACCATTACATATAAAATTATTTTTTTCTTGTAAAACAATTTAACTACAATTCTATTGAAACTATTTAGTTCTAGACTCCTTAAATGTATTTGAGATGTTTTTGACATTGTATAGTTAACTGAAAAACATTTATTACAGGACGTGCATGGGCTAAAACATTGGGTATTAAAGATGCCAAAGTTGTTAGAATTTCAGGATTTACAAAGGTTGATGAATATGATATAGTTGATGGTGAGGAGGTTAGGAAAGAAAATAAGACTAAGAATGCAGAAGAACTAAGCTCATAATTTATTATTCATTTTGAGGTGTATTTTAAATGATACATGTAAATGTAATGCTTAATGTAAATATAGTGTATGATAAGATTTGATAAAAATAAATACCTCATAAATTATTTATTTTTTATTGATTGCTTAATGCTATGAACATTTTTCATATAATATTTAAAATACATTATACTTAAGGTAAATATCAATTTTCAAATTAGGATTCTTAAAATATATGATGTCATTGTTTTACATACTGTATTTAATTTAAAATTAAGGCACTAATTTACCAATAAGGCAATTGTTTTAGATTTCCTTATGTACATTTAATCTTAAATAACGATCACAGCTCATTAAGGCAATTTTGTTTGACTTAATAATTTGAATGTGCATGGCATGACTTGGCATGTCTCCTCCTCTCAAGTTCTTGCAGTAAAGCAGATCTGAAACAATACTCTTAACTGTTATTTGTGGTAACAAATTTAAGGATAACATATTAAATTCATAGTAAAACAAAAAATATAAACAATCTTACATACAACATGTATTTTCAAAATCAAATTAAGATATCATGATTAGAAAAAAAAATTATACTGTACCTATACTGTTCATATTTCATCACAATAAGTTGAAGTTCTTGCTTATAAAGCCTAGTCAGCATGTCTGAGTAACAATCAAGCTCACTTAAACGGAACATATTCCATCTCAACTTATGGTCCAGTTCTTGATCAGCTATAAAAAGATAGAAATTGTTTATTAACAAGGTCTTCCAATTTAATAAAAAAAAGAAGATTGAAAAATAGAAAAAGAATAGAAGATAGTTATTTATTTTATAAACAGTGTAGATATAAATATGTATACTGTTTATAAAATAATTAACTATCTGTGATAAGTCTCACTTTTGTGTAAATGTAAAATATTCAAACAAAACTTCTAACTACTAAATTAATAATATTTGTTGTCTTACCTTTTGAATAAACAATGAGCCAATGAGGTATTTCTTCCAATAAATAGGGAGGTACCAAGGTTGGGACCAGGGGACTGACCAAGTAGCACCCTCCTACTAAACATGGATGTGCATAAGTTGTTTGATGTGTGATCTCACTGTAAATGAATATATAAAAAAAAATTAAATAGGCACTGTCAGGTATATTAGAAATGCTATTATACTCTTTGTTAAAATCTCATCCAGTACAGGTACAGTGGGACAATGTTTGACTGTGAAAAGCGACCCAAGTGGGAGATTTTTTTATTTTTTTGTTCTGGTATTAAATTCTCAACTCGACACGCAAAATGTTTCTATTTCGGTCAGAAAGTGGAGGATTGAGTGTCTAGATACTAAGTTCTTTGTGACTACACAGCTACACGAGAAAAGGTGTAGTTTAGAAAATAAAGAAATTGCATGTGCAAATCATTTAAAAGTTCATTTTTGCCATTTTCTTCCACTTCTACAAAACAAACTTGTCTTCTGTAATAGAACATGTATCAAATAATTATGTTATTCATCAGCTTATGGCAAACTCCTTTGTGCTCAATAGTAAGTTCAATAAGCTATAAAGAACTGAACAGATAAAGCTCTTATTTGTGGAGATTTTTAATTTTTAGATGTGAAGTATTTAAATTTAAAGAAAACCTAGATATTATTATTAAATAATATACTTTTATAAATATTTTTTAAAGTACTATTTGTTTTTTGTGAACTAGCCCCTAAGAGTACAAAGTGTGTTGACACTAGGTTCTCTCAGATAGCCTACAAGAGAAAAAGTGTGATATTGCAAAAGAAATAATGAGATAATATTAAAAAGTTAACTAAATAAAAATCTGAATTATTAATTTATTTTTTAATCTTTAACATACTTGAAGTAATATACTCCATGGTGAGGCGTGGAGACACGATGCCAAGGTCGAGGCACACTCTCCAGGGGATGCGTCCAATGTGTGGTCTGGGTGTTATGGTCCATGTAGTAGCGACGACCGCGTAGAGTGCGGTCTGCAGACCAGCCAGGTGGCAACGGTAGTTCACATTCATCAGATCCTGGTATTTATGAAATATTATATTGTATAATATTACTTTTTGACATTTTAAAGTGTTATTCACACACTTAGGAAATTGAAAAAAAATTGAACGCAGCGGGATTCGAACCCGCTAAATAAGTTGTAATACGCGTATAAGAATTTCGATGCAGATGGTAGTAGAAAGCATGGCTTAGCGGTCAGAGCGCTTAGACGGTTTCCAAGACTGGTTCGAATCCGTTCAAATCTTTATACGTTTTCTAAATGTCTTTCGTATAATATTAATGATATGTAAATATAATGATATATATTAAAATACATTGACAGTAAATTGTTCTATTTTTGGTGATTTGACAATTCTGCACAGGCATAGGAAGTAAAAGAGAACCTAACATCCAGACAATCTGTACTTCGCGTTTTGTCTGAAATACAGTTTTGAGTGAGAGGCGGATTTCAACGTTGCGAGCAGTAGAGCTACTAGAGCGGACAAATGAAATTTAAATTAAAAAAAAATACTTTTAACTATTTAAAATGTTATTGATACACTTAAAATTGACATTTTTAGAAAATATCTAAAATTTGATCGATTTGCAGGATTCCAAAACGCGCTTCAACTACAACTCTTGAAATAAATCATTTTCTTCAGTTGGACATTCAACTCACCACAATTTATACTTATAATAAAAATTTAGCTAATCACTTTCTGTATATGGAGGGCATATGAGAAAAATTATCATTTATACATATTATATTAGAACCCAAAAGAATAATTTATAATTTTTGTTTCTGTGTGTCTGTGCACTAATATCTAAAATGGCTTATGCAATTTAAATACAGTTTTGATTATTGTAAATGGGTAAACTTCTCTTAACATTTAGTATTTATGCTATTTTAATCGATTTATAAATATCAAATGGTGTAACAATTTAAGTTATAAATTTTAGCAAAGTTTGTTTAAATATGAATAATGGTGGGCGAGAAAGAAAACAGTTATAATATATTCAGGTAAAGTCACAAGCTGGTTGCTAGCGTTTAAATGTATTTGCTGTTATACACCTAGTGATTTGACATGGATAAATTATAAAATTGAAAAACTTATTGTTAGTATTGCATTATGGGTATAGTAAAATATCCTTCATCATATACTAATTAATTAGGCTGTCATGGTGAAGTTGGGCAGGGTTTGACAGTAAATGCGATGGTTGTGGTCTCAATTTCCACTTAGGGAAATGATTATATTATTTTCATTTCTTTGCTCTAGTACAGACAAATAAAAGTGCAGTGTTATGTTCCGCCACTTAACATACAATGTCTCGATTTTGGTTAGACAGTGGAGAAGTGTCAAAACATTTGGTTCTCTCTAACTACCATGCACTGTGGGCATGAAGTTACTAAAAAAATAAACAGTAATGTTTTTAAGTACCTTGGCTAGAAGATATAATGTTGCCACCATGGCCTTTATTGTGGTATGGAAGAGCAGGTGTACTAACATAATTAGAATATATTGGAGATGATGGACTTCCTGTTGAATATGCTGTAAAAAAATACCTCCACCTTATTAAAAAACTGTAACTGGTGTTATTTATGAATAAACTACTAGTATTTGGATTATATTATTTACAGTGTATGAAAAAATATTTGATTGACTTAGATAATGAAACCACATTGAAGTTTCAAATTAAATTTTAAGGAATAATGTACTCGTAACATATTCAATTAAATATAAATTGTGTTTAGAGAGAAACTGATAGTCTTAAAATTATTTAAAATCAATAATTTGCATATTTTCAAACATATAATACTTTCTTATAAGTTTTTGAGTGGAACTTATACTTACAATCAGTACCATGAATTCTGATAGAGTGTGGAGATGGAGGATGAAGATGTGGAGTAAGACTCAAGTTTGAGGATATTCTTGGCATACTTGATTCCCTTGAACTATATTGCTGCTGTTTTTGTTGTTGAACCTATGTTCAATAAAAATTTTAAATAATATCACATTTAGTTTTTAAAAAACATGACAATACTTTTTTTATTTTTTAAGAAAAAACATGTAGATACCTGTTGCTGGTTTTGATATATAGGGTCTTCTGGTTGTGTTTGTCTCAAATAGCGATGACTGGTCTGCCTACTAAAGGAGTCATCAATTTCATTCAATGTTGAATGGGAAGCCTAAAAATAATATATTGTATATTAAACCTAAATACTATATATATCTACTAGAATATTTATGTTAACATAACATACCAAGTTTGTGTCTAAATGAAATTGAGAGTTAAAGTGGCTTGAAGTACTTGCTGTGTCACTGGCAGTAGACAAACTGGCAAATCTATAATTCAAAAATAACATTTGATACAATAATATAGTCAAATCATTTTATATACTTGAAAATAGCGTGTGATAGCTATACAAGTGTTTACAAGCTTTTTGTCAGTTTAGTATTTTATTTACCTATGAGCCAAATTAGGTACAGATTCACTAGGAGTATACTTTCCAGCATGACCACTCATAGTTTGGGCTTTACCAAATTTATTTTCAATACTCTGTGTATTTCCATCATTTGAACTGAAAGGCTGGCTTCGTGGTCTTCTATTGTTTCCAGTAGTCCAAACATTGATGACTGAAATATGACAGTTAACATTACCAATTATTAATTGGTGAAAATTGGAATTTTCTCCTGTGAAAGGTTCCCTAAGCTTTTCCTTATATAATTTATCATCATACACTTACTTGGCAAATCCGGAGGAGTATCTTTTTTTACATATTTGCCCACCACCCCTTCATTAATTGCTTTTTGTCCTTTTCTAGATATCATTTTGCATACCAAAACAATTTCGTTACTTCCTAATTATAGGCAAATGCACGTATGAACTATTTATATTATTTTTAATTAGACTACTGTAGCTGTGCAAACATTATTTACATCTTTTAGGAAGACATCCATTTTATATATTTTTATTGTTATGGGCTGACTGTCAAGTTGAAGTTTAAATATGACACTATTGGGCTGACACGACAAATAGACATTTTCTTAACTTTTTTATGTCCTATGACAAGCACAAGAACCATAGAGCAAAATTTAAATTTTGGAACGTTAGAAACTAACAAGCTACATAAAACACATAGATAGCCAATAATATATAATTTTTACGTTATTATAGAATATTTTTTATGTTTTGTGGCTACTAACCAGAGTTTTTAAAAAAATAAAACAATCTATGCAGTTAAAGGATAACCGAAAGTAACGGTTTATATTTTGATTTGTAATAAAATAGGTATAATTAAGGATGTCCAACGACAATTCCATTGAAAGAGTATTGTATATTTTATCGATATGCAAGTTTAAGCACCTTGAGATACATTTTTATATTGAGTCTTAAGAGACTCTATGTAAATTGGCCAATAGTACTATACTACAAAGTTTAGAGGATATAGAAATGTAATTACACCTAAAGGAATTTAATATTTTAAATATATACAACACTATCGTAATTTGATGTTTTACATTGTGGTCGTTGCGATAATTTTGTAGGAGTAGGACATATTGACCATTGTAGAATATATTAATATATCGTCATGCTCCATGTGTGAGTTGTATCGATACTTCAATATATCGCAGTGTAGCGAACTATGTGTGACTATTATTAAATTTATTTTAAAAAAGATCGATTTCGCATGCAGCCCTAATAATTAGGGTTGTGACTTTTAATTATTAAAAGTGTATAGATGTGTTTAGTATTATATTTGATCAGTTATCGCCCACAACCTCATTTGGTCATCTTTACTAAGATTATCTACACTGCTTCCATTAGTCTTCCGTAGTTTCCATTTTAAGACACGAAAACCATTTTTTTTTTAACTTTGTGATAAGAAATCCTTTCTATGCTCTAAACCAGTGATTCTCAACCTTTTTTTGTTGCGGCACATATTTAACGATTTTTAAATTTGGCAGCACACAAAGAGTAAGATTTTAAAAGATATAATTTAATAATATTTACCTTATTATACATTTGCGAAATTTTGCGGCACACAAAAGTGCCGCGGCACAGTGATTGAGAATCATTGCTCTAAACTCTACTAACTTACTTACAAAAATTCAGTTATCAGTCGGTAGTTATAGATGTGCGCTGTTTTTGCGTCACTATAGTATAATATATATTTGGTTACTATTTTGAATAATATCGGTTGCGATGTCAACACTGATATCGCAAGTGTGTATTTCGTCGAGTCGCCTGCCTGTTATGTAATGTAAACATACTGAAGTACTACTTTAACATACTTTTTCTTTAGCTTCACGACTTCTCTCACAAGCACGGTAGACAGAATTCTGTGTTAAGATTCCGTTAGCAATTTTTCGTCTATTCCAAAAACAATAAGTTGAGTCGGAAAATTCAACACATAGTTTTGTCTTAACAAAGCAAGGAAATGATGAAGTTTTTTAAGCAGCATATATATTAAAAATGATTATCTTTTACTGTATTGTTTTCAATAAGAATCGAATACGACAACCATTGTGTGCCGATGTCCTAAGGACAGTATAACAGTTCACTTTAAGGCTAAGAAATTTAATATTTATTTATATTACATTTGTGCATAATATTCAGTACATATATTTTATTTATTTAAATCCTGTTTACATTAGATAATATTGTGATCACTGAAGACAATTCAGAGCAATAGAAGAATTATTACGTATTTATATGTATTTATGTTATTTTACTTTAAAGTAACAACGTCATGAGTTAGTTGATACAGCAGCATAACAAGCAAACATAGTTTAATTAAAAAGCTACTAGTAAGGAAAGATTTAATTTAATAGTAAAAGAAAAAAATGAGACATTTATGTTAGAGGTATTTCATCAAGTGTTGATTCTTGTACTAAGAATTATTCCAAAGTAAAAAATACACCACCACATTCTGGAACTCTGTAAAGTAAAAATAAATTTTATATTTAAAATTATATTATAAGCTAGAAAATACAAATGTATTCATGATTTAATAATATTCTTTAAGCTCTATTAACAAATATATACGACGTTATAAATAAGTACAAGTCTAATAATGGTAACCATACTTTCTACTTGTATTTTAAGAATAAATTCTCTGTGAAAACCTACATAATATGTCTAAGTAAGCTAACTGCAACCATTTCCTTACTAGATTTCAAATAGTACTACTGCGTGTAATTTAAAAGATTACTCTGAAGAACAGTCTAAAATAGATGCAACAAATCTACTTATGTGTTTTGCTTGTTTTTATTTTCTTTACAAATATTATATCAATTTCCTTATTTACAAAAATATCACACACACAATAACTACCATATATTCAGATATGTTGTATTGTTACTTTCAAGTATGAGTTTTTATATAAATTCAAGTAATAGGCCTCTAACTACATAAGACAAAATAGCATTAAGCAGTCATGCCTCGGCCTTAATAGAAGAGAAAGTATTATCACCTGATAATAAGATGTCTTCACTCACCACGGACGATAGACGCGTCATTCCTAGACACTTTAGTAGGCAGGACGATGTCATGACATTCTCCCGAATGCAACAACTTCGTGTCACTTTCAGATACTGTTGTATTACCGTCAATGCTAGTGCTTGGAGTGACAACATCCATTTCATCTGAAGCCATCTCTACCAAAGTACTGAGACGTTTAATGTTCACTGAATCATCAGACTTCACATGTTGTTCGTCGTCTGTTTTGACATGGTCAATCATAGTAGAAATGTTTTCGTCGTTCATAACATTCGTTGAAAAAATACTTTTATCAGTAATATCTTGATTCATTTCAGTTTTAACCCCTTGTTGATCATTGTTATCATTATTAATTAATATTTCTTTAACAGAATCGATATCCTCACTCAATTTCCCACTGTTGTTACTTGGAGGAGATATTGATTGAATGGCGTCTTCTCTCTTTAACTTTCGACGTTCACTTTTATCATAACCCAAAGGATGCAAATTAGTTGAGCTTGGAGGACTTCCATCTAATGATAAATCGATAGAGGTGAGCATGCTTTCATCCCTGCTCATAAAATGACCAGATTCCGGAACTATGTGGATGTTTAAAATTGTTTTGTTTTTACGATTATCATTGTCACCTTCTAAAGAAGTAAACGATTGTGCATCAGAATCTATACCGGATGTGCTGGACGTAGTTTTGTTATTATTAAATTTGTTTCTCACTAAAAAGCCCCTAACGTGTGCCTGGATTATTGTAGCAGCGCTGGATAGAGTGGAAGAGTCATCAGTTGATAAAGACAAAGATTTTTCTTCATTGACAGTTTGTAGTACAGTATCCATCCTATTAATACCTAAAGTTCGTCGATCTTTGACCTTGTTTATATTTGGATCTTCTTTGTCGTCCTACAAAAAATGTTCATATAACTATGACATCCAATGTGGGTTCAATCTAAGTAAAATTTAAAACAAGTTCGTAATGTACCTTGTGTTCTTTATCTTCTACCAATAAATTGACATCAATATTAGTAACATCGTCAATACTTTGTGTCTTATTTCTAAAAAGGAAGGAACGGAACACCTTCTGTATCGTAATAGCAGCAGTCTCTAAGTCCATTGAATGATTATTAATGTGGTTCCGTGATTCACTATATGCAATTTTAGAACTATCATCATTACACTTTTGAGTATTGTTTACATCAACACTGTTCTGTTCTTCAGTTGATTGAGTTTCTAAAAAAATATCTGTAATAAGGTCCTACCTCACCTTGAAATGCCCTATAATTAAATCTGTAAATGTAAAATAAACCTTACCTTTGTTGTCATTGTCAATAGCGGTTGGAGTCGAAGAAGGATTGATTTTTAAATCATCAGTATTGTGACTCAAATTTATAACTTTTTCTACTTCATTTATTTCTATTTCAGAATTATCCTGTTCTTTCAAAATATTATCGCTTTTAGTATTTTTGTCTTCTTGTTCATTTATATATTCAATTTCTGAATGGCATTGATTTTTATCAATGTTACTTTCTAATTTAAGCAATTCGTTATTATTATCGTTTTTATTGTTCTCCTCTACGTTAGTTAACGGCTCAGAAGCTTCTACAGCTTCATTCTCTTCCTTGTCTGTCTTAGCACTTTCATTTAAAACTTCATTCGTCACATTTTCCTGAGGATCGTTAGTAATATTATTATCATCTTTAAATGTATCGGTTTGCGAAAGTGACTTTTGTGAGAATTGATCTAAGAATTGAGCTGAGGTAGACAAAACGCTTTCATTATTATCTACAATTTCGTTAATTTTTACTGCAGTCGTTGTATTAACGTTAACTGTCTCAGATTTTTGATTATCTTTGTCAACGGTAGTAATTATTTCATGTTCCTTGTTATCTTTTAAATCATTTTCAAGTATTTTTATGACGCGTTCTTGTACATATTGTTCTGCGTTCAAATCAGGGCCACATGAGTATTCTTTGAGGCATTTTGTACTATTAGTCATTTCTTCTATTTTTTTATCATAGATTTTACGCCGCAGATCAGCTCTTTCGTTTACTTTCCTTTGAGCAATTGCAATTCTTTCGTCTATATTTTTTGTCTTTTTCGATTCTATAAAAAAATATGATTACAATATTTTAAAAATTTAAGAACGGACATATTTTTTCCGATTCTGATAACGAAATCATACAGTATATATAAAAATACACATACTAGAACCATCTCGGATAATAAGCAACTTCTTCATATGATTAGCACAAAAAGAATATATATCAGTTGGGTTGTTTTTAAGAACATCTCTGGAAAGCTCTTCCATCAACTCTACCAGACCAACGGGCATTTTGGGCGTACGAGGTTCGTAATAACGTGAGCTTCGAAGATTCATCTAGAAGTAAATATAAGAAAAAAAGAATAATATTGTATGTACCTTGTACGTACATACATACTACGAAAAATTTGTGTTAAAATTACAAAACACGAAAAACTACTCACCTTTGCAATCACAACAGGACTTAGCACAATTGAAACGGCGAATGAATATCGGAGCTACCCATGTTTGTACTATGTAGCTATGGTGATGGTACCTACCACTTGACTCTTATTTGGAATTATTGATTTTGGTCGAGGAAAATACTTTAAGCGCCGATCTATATCAGCTATACTTGATGGCGTAAACTTTTTCATATTAAATTTATCATTTAATTACATTTCTATATAAATAAAAAACTTGTTCGTTATCATTCGATATTGAACAAGTAACAAAAAATCGAACGATAATTTAACATTTTAACTCTTTACTTGCTTGAACACCATCGTGGAACAATTGACATCAATTGTGCCTGACTGAACACGATAATTGTGGGTTACAATCCCGTGCGAGAGAAATTTTATTGACTTAAAGAAACACATAGAAGCGAATACAGCAATATCCTTTTTCTCCTTAAATAGACTTGGACTCGTTATTACGAGGGCCATGAACTGTCTAAACATTACTTTTCAGTACAAACATTAGTAAATTTTTTCACAAAGCTTGTTTAAGATTGCTGCAAAAATGAGAGAATCTTGATTTATCATAAAAGTTAAATGCAATAATATTGTTGAAACGAATTTTGCTGCATTTGCTTCTTTATTATTTATTGTCTGGTCTATGGGGTCATTTCATCTCTCCAGTGATAAAATCTTTAAAAATGCAGGCAATGGAGGAAACAAAGTATTCATCATTCATCAGTATGTTGGTTAACTTTTTTTAACCTGCATATTGTGCACAGGCAGTAGTTATGATAAAAAAATTGTTAGTACAATTTTAAAAAAAAAGTAAAAATCTTGTGAATTTCAGGTTACATTATAATAACATTAATTATTAATTAAATCAATATATTATGAATATTAAAAACATTTGTCAATTCTATAATAGTACATCTTTTAAGTGTAAATTTTGCGATTACTTGCAGTGAAAATAATAAGGATAGGGACAAGGATAGTTGAATACATGTTAGTTACAACAAGTTGTGAAGTTAGCGTTCATATTAACTACTTTAAAAAAATTGTTTATACTGTTTGGATGATAAATATAAACTACAATAAGTAAAACGCAAGCTCAATTAAGCTCAGCGCTAATGGTTACGAATTAGTTTTATTTCTTTACATTTGGTGGTACAACTGGTACAAGAATTATCAAAATTTTTATTATATTTGTGTTTTTTATTATCCCAAGTACACATATTTTACAACACAATTATCGTTTACGTTAATTAACCTAAATAGCAGAAACTCCATTTAAAAATAATATAGTCCGTTATTCGAAAGCGAATTCGAAAATAATAAAAAGAACTAAGTATAGTGAAATGAAACTAGTGGTTTGACGGCGCGCGGCCGCCGGACATTCGAACGAACAAGTCACAGCATGTCTGTTTGCCGTTGTTTATACTTTACTGCGTACTTTGATGATCAGCAATTTATATGTATAATTCCTGCAACATAATCTCTGTAAGATCATATGACTCATGTATATGATCGTATAGTTTATTGAACAGTGCGCTCGCGTCGTACACAGCACAAACTATATACAGAGGCGCGGCGCCAAGCGGCGGTCCGCGCCGCTCTACTTAGTGATCATAGTAAAATGCGGCTACAGCAATATCATACAAATTAATGACTATTTCCTTAAAATTATGTTCATTTTAACTATTCAGCATCAAATTATTACTATCAATGTTGTTTTTCTGCATTCCTATAAGACTCGGATACTTTTAAATTTTACCATTGCGAACGTGTGTTACATCCATAGTCTCCTGTTAGCTCGGCCTATCGGTACGACCGATTAGTGTCCCACTCCCGCAGCTATGTATAAAAATCGCACTGCTATAAATTTATAATAAATAAATGCCTATTTACACTATATGTATCTATACAAAATGATAGTACGACGAAATTACATTGTTGTTTTGAGCACCTAATTAAAACAAAATGTCACAGAACATGCTACGTGCGGCCCCGGCGAGGCGGCGCGCGCCGCCACGCCTGCGGGGACTCGCATACTAAACAAATTACATATTCGAATTTCACTATTAATTTTTTTTTGTACAATCATTTTTCATCTGACAGGCCTCGTCGCCTGTGCAATACAATAATCGGTGTTTCAAAATGCGATACAAACTTCCATGCATCAATAATACATACAACTTTAAACTTATCGAACGATTTAACAATATTAAAAAATCCTAAAGTAATCTAGTTTCCTATGTGAACAGATATAAAATACTAGTACGGTGACGACTTACGAGGGCGCATCGCCGCGGCGGAGCGGGCGGACCGGACTGCGGAGACGTCGGCGGAGTCGCCCGAACGAAACAATCATTTGAGGTACAACAATCAATAAACTCATTAACGAAATCGTAATCAAATAGAAAATATGAATACATAAGTGAAAATATGAATACATAAGTGAAAATATCAATGGCTCGCTTTATCTAGCAGGTGGAGGGGCATCACTTGGCGAGCGCGGCGCCGGCGGCCGCCTGCTGCCGCTTGTGGCTGATCTCCATCTCGCCGAGCCGCTTCCACAGCTCGTCGCGCTCCTTCTCGCGCTTCTTCTCTCTACGGAAATGCAAAAACATTCTTACTGTAGAGCACCAGTCAAATAGCACGAACTCAACTCAAAAGGAAAATTAGCATTATAAATATTATTATTTTTGTATCCCCCAAACAGCGAGATAGGCAGAGGGAATCTAGTGTTAAGACATTCCGTTCCCCACTTTCCGCCTAATTCTAGAGGCATTGCGTGTTAAGTGGAGGAACTTAGGGCCGCGCTTTGCCTCAACACCAGAACGAAGAAAACGGAAATATTAAATATTTCGAGTGGGAATCGAACCCACAACCAGCTGATGTACAGTCACACTTTGCGCCACTGCATCACGACTGGATATAATATATATCACGGTAATTTAAAGATTACAAATTTTTGTATGCAATATATCATATTTTAACAGATAATATATTTTTTATTTCTGTGTGCAATAAATAAACATGCTTACTTCTGACGTTCTGCCTTGTAGCTCGCAGTGAGCTCGTCGAAAAGCTTAGAGTTCATCTCCATAAACGTCTTGAGGACATTGTAGACGAGTGTCACTATAGTTTGGTTCCAGTGCTCCTTACTCATCCTATACAAAGCAGGGAACATTATGGGCATTATCACTTGATTGTTCTCTTCCATTAGGGATAGTATATATTCGTTGTTCCAAAAGTATAATGCCCTTTCAGCCACCTAGAATGTAGATTAATATTAGATATTATAATTACAAGGATGTGGTTTTGAGAAAGTACTAGAATACATATTATCTATATATACCTGGAAATGTGGACTGGACACACATTTCGCAATTTGTCTAAATAGTGGTTCTTGGATTTTTGCAAATTGGGCCATCTCAATAACATCCAAAATTTCTTCAATTTCACCGAGGAACATCACCTGAAATGGGCAACAAAATTTAAAACATTTACAAAATAAAAAAATATATTTTGAGAAACGTAGTGTTACTCCTTTAAAACGTTAAAAGTATTTAATAAAAAAGTCTTGTAGAATAAAGCATATAAGAATACCGACACAGAGGTTTTCAAGAGGAGGGGGTTCGAATCCCACTACGTTCAAATTTTTATACATTTTCTAAAAATGTCATTTCCAGATTCCCAAGTGGGTGAATAACACTTTAAAATATTAAAATCTATTACAAAATACTTACAAAATACAACACATATAAAAAAAACAATAATAACAGCACAACTATAATACCTCTTTCTGAGAGCAAGTCTTGGGCCAGAACTTCAGTAATCCACGAACAACCGGCTCAGTGAGCGTGGCGTCCTTCTCCAAGAACTGCACCACGCAGTAGGCGAGCTGCGCGTGGTACAGCGAGAGACACTTCACCTTGTGCAGCGGCAGCAACACCTTCACCAGGAACTGTTTATGCTCACTCTTCAGCGGTAGAGCGAATCCGTTTATTATACTGCAATCATTTGTTTGTGTTATGTATATATGATATGATATAATATATATTTTTTCTTTATATACTTTATTGCACTTAACCAAAATATACATGAGAAATATAAACAAAAATTTAGTTTACAAAGGTGGATTTATCTCTTGAAGAGATCTCTGCCAGTCAACCCGTAGAAGAGAATGAGTTGCCAGCAGCGAGATAGAAGAGCGTCCAATTACAAATATTTTTTATACTTTTACACTTTTTCCTATGTAGCTGAAAGAACTTAGTGAAGAGGGAAAATCAAAATATTATTTTCTGCACTTTACGCCCTAAATAGAGACATTACGTGCTGAGTGATGAACTCTCGCGACGGAACCTGCGCGCTATGATGGCATCATATTTTTTATATTATAATTTTATTCTTTATAGACAAAAATTTAATGCTTGTTATTAAACTTATTAATAGTAACATACTCGTATTTTGTAATATTTAGATCATTAAAGATGAAACAACGTTTAAATATACATAGGTACAAAAATCGAATCAAAGTTGAATGAGTTTAATATAGACTACTCGCGTTGACATAATTCAATTTAGTCTAATGTAGCCAATATGACATTGCATATTGCTTAAATCAAATGTACCTAACTATTTTTATTTTCACACTGTTGCATTCACCATTGATAAATTTATAGACATTAATGTAATAAATTAAATATTTTAATAACTGTCCATAGTTGTCCATATCTGCCTTATTTGCGGTAGACATAATCCAAACACTAAGCAATGTTTCACAAATAATTCTTATCAATCATTTCATAAATCGTCTGAATCCGAGACATTGTGTGTTAATTGGTGTAACTCAATGTCCCACTTTATCTTACCAGAGCAGAGAAATATATAATTTAATTTAAATATAATTATTTTTTCAAGTAAGGATCAAACTCACAACCAATCGCTTTTAAAGTCAAAATTTCGTCACCGCACCACAGTGACCATGAATTTGGGGGGAACATTTAGAATGAAATACCTTGGCATTAGGTTCTCACTGACTACACACTTTTGCAGAAAAAAGCGTAAAGCTCCCTTAATATTTCGTATAAAAAAATGTTTAAAAACTGAAACGGAAGATTATGTAAGAACTTAGTAAACAGTTTTTCAAGAGCTTTCCATCCCAACAACTACGTAAATTAGGCGTAAAGTTATTAAGTAAAAAACTTATTCTCAATATGAACTTTTCAAGATACATACATGTAGAATTTCATTAATATGCTAAAATATGTTTCATTGTTTGACACCATAGCTACATATTGTTACTAACAACGTTTGAAAGTATCTTGATTAATCTGAGCAATTTTAACGTTGAAACTACATACACTTTTGATTCCATTAGTTAGCAATCCTAGTATATTCAGTACTATTATTTATTTTGTAGGCAATATTCTTTCATATTTCATAATCGTCAGCATCGAAATTTCCAGAAAGATTTTTTTTACATCAATTCTGGCATTGCCATTCAGTTATAAGATTTCCATAACATATATTTTTGCCGTATTTAAAGCTGAGTTTGTTCATTTTCCATGGCAAAAATAAAATAAAAAAAATTAACAAACAACCAACAAAAAACGACAGGAGTTCTATTGGACGTAAATAAATACGATTCTTGTAATACTCATTTCATCAAGAAATTTTGTATTAATTTTTTTCGCAGAAATAAGAATTAGAGTATATTTAGTTTTGTGTAATAAAGCATTAAAAATACATAATAATAGTATAAGTATTCTCCTATTACAAAAGTATTTATCGGCTTACGTCATTAAACACCTTTTTAATTAAAATGCAAAGCTTTGACTTCAATTTCCTTCATGTCTTTAACTATATTATCTGGTTTTATATAAAATATATTAAAACGTAACTTTTTGAACAAATTGCAGCTTAATTATTTATTGTTTATGTAAATTTAAGTATAATTTAGATTATGTACTAAATTTACTATAAAAGTTTTTTTAGCTTCACGATTTACTCCTAACCGATTATCAACGAGAAAGGAGTGAGAAACTCTACGGTCAATACATTCGCTTCGTCTATCGTGATAAATTTCTTCATACACGCGCTCCGGGGGGGTCCTTATGCTTTTTACGTGACCCACTTCTAGTATCATCGATACTGTATTTTCGTAGATCAAGGTCTACCCACGTCTTACCACATACAATTTTCTAACCACTCTTCACCACTCATTCTCTCAACGTGAACAAAAACTATAAGCACGTTCTTCTTCATACTTACCATAACATTCTCACCCACACCTGCCATTCGGTGTATCTCTTTATTGCGGATTCAATCAACTAAGCTATCGCATCTCTACAGAATTCATCTTACTTTTATTTTATTGATAAATTTAAATTAAAGTTAACACTTATTATTAATAAACTCACTCACACACTCATTACTTGAAAGCATGTAATTAAATGATATTAAATTACATGAATTATATAGTAATAACAAAATAATAATGACATCGTTTGAATTCACAAATTAAAATACGAAAAAAAAATCATAATGTTCAAGTTATCAAATGCCGCGTTGTATTTTTACATAGTTGTTACAAATTATGTTGTTATTTAGTTAGCACCTACATAGGAAGATTTTTACAAAACTTAGATAAACGTTGTTTTAAGACATCAGTGCAAAAGTATATTTAAGTCAATGGACTTTACAACATAATAACGTTGTGATTCACTTATACTCGTATAATAATAAAAAATATATATAAATTAAAATAAATGACAATTACATGACGACATTCAATTTATCTTTTTTCATACAAAAAAAACTACTTTGATATCGTAAATACCTAAATTTAGACTAAAAAAAAAAGTAGAAACCACCAACATGTTTTACCTAACTCCACATAAAAGTGATTACGTAATACGTAGCATAGATTGACTGTCATATAAAATTCCAAATGACGAAATAAGTAGAAATATATACATCATTAATTAACTTCTTAAAATTATAAGGATATCACTTCACAACATTTTAATGATATTTTAATGTATCAATCAAATTAATAAATTGCTAACGGATACAAAATTTAAGTTAAAATTTTATTTCAACCAAACATGATTATGTAACAATAAAGTGCTCTTTGTATAGTAATTTGTAGTATACGAGACACCGTGAGTCGCTGTAGGGAAATGATTTAAGAACAATGAGGGGACGTCAAACAAGAATATACCTACACAATATACTGGTATAAGAGCGCACCTAGACGGTTTGTATTAGTTCACTTGTATTATACGTTCTATTGGACTTTTTTTTTGTTATAACACTAACGTAGCTCATCTCTCTCAACAAATCCATTAGGGAAGAAAGAATACAAAATTTACAACTGAATATATCTATATGCAATGAACCTGTATACATAGAATGCATTCAATATTTTAGAAATTTTTTGTACTTTTTTTATTTATGTAAAAATGGCTCGGACGCGAGTAGTGTAAACAAACTTAATAAAAAAAATCAAACATAACACAGCTTTATCTATTAAAAATCTATTTTATTAATATTTTACTTAAAAAAGCGGATATTGCAAACTCTAGGTTATCTAGGTCTATATAGCAAAATACTGAAGATACGTAAAGATAAACACTTGCTCAACATATAATGTATATAAATATTACATAAGCACTAGAATCTATATTAACTATGGCAAGATATAAAGTTAATTATATTACACAAGTTTTCAGATAACTAAAACATCAAAATTGGCACCTAATAAGATTGTCACCTGTATTACTTTGGAGTGTAACAGATTAAAATTATAATGCTCATTTACTACCAAAAATAGACGAATAGTAAATTTTAATAGTTACAAAAAAAATTATGTAGAAAATAGCTCAGATTTTAGATTATTGTTTAATCTATTGTGTGTAAAATAAATATAATTATAATAATCATAATATCTCGTCGTCTCGATTTCGCACGAAAAGTAAAGAACGGAGTGACATGACACTAGGTTCTCTCTGATCTCGGAAAAAATCGTGAAGCCAATATTAGAACAGTATAAGGGTAGAAATGTGACAAAAAATTAAAAAGAATATTAAAACTCACCTTCCCAATATTTCTAGCAGTTCACCCACGCCGTTGAAATGTTCGGTTTCATAAACAAATCTTAGGAAAATGTTGTTGATTTGTTTCCGAATGAAAGCTCGCAGGCCCAAAAACTTGCCGTAAATACGGTGCAGGACCGTCTTCAGAAAGTCGCGCTCGCGAGGATCTTCAGAATCAAACAAGTCAAGCAGCTGTTAAAAAATAAATAACATTTTATTAAAATAATCACAAAATAATATCTAAGTCTCATTTTTTATAAATAAAATTATTTATAAATAACTTTTTAATCTATATACATATGTATTAGATATATAATAAAAATTTAACTAATTAATGTCTGTACATGGATCTTCCATAGGAGAAAAAATATTATTAATTTATCAATGTAATAGAATAGAAAGCAATTGTTAATTTTTTATATTTATTTGAACCTGCTAATGTTTTAAACGGCTAAACCGCTTTACATGCAGCTTCTACTATTGTATTTTGATAAACTTCCCTTAACATTTAGAGTTTATTTTATTTCAATCGGTTCATAAACACAAAACTTACAACAACTTAAATTATCGATTTAAGCGAAGTATGTGATTTAAGTGAGAACGCAGGCTGACCACATCACGAATGTTATAATAGTATAGTATACGCAGACGAAGCCGCGAGCGGGTTACTAAGCTGTCTATATATAATCCTGGTACAATTTAACATTATTTTCACAACTCACACATTTATCTTATGTAAAATTGTTTACAATGACGAAGACGAAATAGAATAAGGCGTTTCATATTTCACTTCCATTCACACAATATGAAGCGCAATAACTTATCTAGTCAGGTTGAACTATTTTTACTAAGTAATGCGATTTTCTGGTACGACTAGCCAGTTGAAATCAATTACCCAGTATTGTATCGTTGGATATATAAAATTACCTTTCTTAATGTTAACGGACGCACAATTATATATTATTCTAAATGCAATGACTTTGGGCATCGTTTGGAATGCCTATAGGTCATAAATACAACAAGTATCGAGAACCTTCATTAAAAAAAATATATTTTAATATATTATTTAACTAGAAAAAAAGTACATTAACATATTTTAGGCGCTCTTAATTACAACAATGATATGAGTATTCAATAATAAGAGTAAATTTAAAAATAGTCTATAATAGTGCCAAAGATACATAAAAAGGCGCCCACTTTACTATAATAACTTTTAGTAACGACGTTTTTACTATAAAATATAGCTTGGCAGTTTCACGCTTTTTCCGCATAGCTGTGTAGTCAGGGAACATAGTATTAAGACACTATTTTCCACTTTCTCCCGAAATCGTGACATTGTGTATTAAGTGAGCAGAATTTAGCACAGCACTTTGTTTTAGTTACGAGAGAGGAGAAATTAAAATATTATATAATCAATCCCTCAAGTGGGAATCAAATCCACAACCATCGCGTTAAGCGCAAACCCAGTGCCACTGCACAACGATGGTCTCGCTATATAATCTTATTATATAGTAATATATAATATCTTTTATAGGCCAATACTGAGAAAAAGTATATAGTGTATTGTTTTTCCTGTAAGACATATTTATTTACATTATTGTTTATTCCTTTATTTGTTACATACTAAATCAAGTTTAGCAAATTAAAAGCAAAACAGCAAATAATCTTTATAAATAAAAAAATAACATATATACCTGCAATACGAATTTCTGGTCGATGACCTTCTTGCCAATGGTAGGTTGAAAGTCATTGGACTCGAGGAAGCGCAGGAAGAACTCGTAAACTAGCTGGAGGTGCGGCCACGAAGCCTCCAGGGTCGGGTCGTCCTCCTCAGGATCGAAGTCAGGATTGTCACTCGGCGGCAAAGTGCGGAATAAATTGGCCGATATCTGTTATAATATTATATAATGTTACATATTGTATACAATGGTGAAGTGAAGATCAAAATTAACCATTATAACTGAATAAGCTATTTTTGAAAACGAATGAAAACAAAATTTATAATTTTTGTCATTTCTATGGAATTATAAGCAATAACAGCATTTGCATTATTTGCCTTTGATTTAAAATAAACTATTAAAATTAAACTCTCTAAACTACTAAAACATTTCACAGTTGATATTCTATTTATTTTGTAAACATTGACTGATAAAAGTCATATTAATCGAACAAGCAAGACGTTTGAGCGCTAGCATTGAGAAAAAACGTGAAAGAAGATATAAATAAAACTACTGAAAAAACTATATCTATTTCAACACGTCGTTGTATATAGGTATTTTTTATTTAAATCTCATTCAGATAAAGTTTTATTATAACGGTAGAGGTTTTTAAAGAGGGAACTTAGTGTCGAGACACTACTTTCTTCACTTTCCGCCTGAAATAGAGACATATCTTAGGTACATTCTAAGAAATAAAGTAGAATGTACTTAATATGTAAAAAAAAAAAATCTTGTTTCAGGAAATTAATTACAAGATCCTGTAAATATTGAAGACTATGTTAGGAATTGTGTCAATAGTACTGTTCAGAGATAAAATATTAATTATATATAATTTTACTGCCATTGTACATAGGAAATAAAATTGGTGTACATTTCTAATGCAGGGAATGTTTATTATATGTTCTGAGCCCTATCAAAATTTTAAAACTTAATTGGCATGCTTTGTGAATAAATAACAACATAACTTACAAATAAGCCTTTGAAAACATTTACATATCCATACTTATATTATAAATGCGAAAGTCTGTGTGTTTGTCTGTCACGCTTTCACGGCTAATCTACTGGTCCGATTTGGATGAAATTTGAAATGAAAGTAGTAAAAGTGAGTGGGTCTAACATAGGCTACTTATTTTTTCAAAAATCAACCCCTAAAGTGTTGAAATAGGGGATGAAAGTTAATATGAAAAATCTAAACCGCTTGACCAATTGTAATGAATTTTGGCATAAACATAGTTGATAATCTAAGCTTAAACATAGGCCATTTTATTTTTTGAAAATGCGTCCCCGAGGGTTAGAATATAACGAAAAAGTTTACGCGGCGAAGCCGCGAGCGGGCCGCTAGTTAATAATGAATGAAAATATTTACTGAATAGTATAACAAATTCATAATTATTATACAAATTCCTGTGTTTTTACCCTATGAGGGAATTATATTGAGTATGACTCAAAATATTAACAAAATTTAAGATAAGATAGATGTGGGTACCATTTTAAAACAACAAATTATATGTGTTGGTCTGCAATATTCATACTAGCAAAGCAATAATTTATAACTTTCCCATAAAGTACTCAATGTATGATAAAGGTATGAGTATATAAATAATACAGGATGTTTATTTAGTTAATCACAAATTTAGATTACAGATTTCACGGTATCCTTCCCGTAACCAAACAAAAAATCCAAAATGTAATAAAGGATTAACAGCCTTTTGCTAACTCTTCTTAAGTTTACTTATGAACATTAAACTTGGCTTATAGCTGTGTAGGACTTGAAGGTATGTAGAAGTAAAGACTACTATATAGAAACTTTTACATAATAAAGGAATAAAATGTTTATATAATCTGATAGACATGACCAACTTCTTTATTACTTTAAGCCAATCAAGTTAAACTTGAAACGATCAAATAGTATAAGGTATTGAGTATCCAAATATTTTTAGTGGTCTGCACCTAATTCTACCTATCTGATAGTTCCACTAAAAAAAATTTGACACTATGTAAAGAATTGCAAATGTACTGTATTTTGTAAAATAAACTTAAAGTTATTTTACACTATCCACTCTTTTTACACATTGACTAATATAATGTCATTTCATGTCATAATTTAACATTTTGATATTTATTAATTATGAAAAAGAAAAATACCATTTTTATCATCTCTGGATACACAGGTTCAGTGAGCACCCCACGCCCTGGAGTGATGTACTCTACAAGCTCATTGAGTGTGGATCGTTTTATCTCTTTACTCTTCAAATCAGCCATAGGATCCATGAAGTCGAAAGCAACACAGCATTGCCTCAATTTACGAATGAATAGTTCTTCTTGCTCACTGCTTGGAACATCTGGAATATATAAAAATATTTATTAAATATAAAAATAAGGACTGAAGGTAACCTCTACAGGTAAGTAAACACAATGTACAATTAATATTGTTTCCATCCTTTTTTCTCTTCTCTTTCTTATTATTTAGTCTCAATTTAAGAATGCACTTCTGTATATGTGCAATATAATGTGCTATTTAATTTTGAACAACATTCAATACAACAACAGAGGAAGTTTGAGAATAGTTTTATTTTTGATATATCACAATTATCACAATATGCCATATACAGAATCTAAAACAATACAGTAATGTTTTTGTAAGAATACTTTTGAACAGGTCCCTTTATTTTATTAACACTAACATCTATTGAGGTTAACACAGTTCACTTGTAAATTTTATTTTTATAAACACATGAAATAAGTAAAATCTCAGAATGACCTTCAATATCATCAAGATAGATAAAGGATATTGTTTGTCTCACATCACCAATTTTAATAAGAAAATATTAATGTGATCAAAATATTTGGAAAAAAAATGATTATGTGATTAGATTTATACCATGTTAGGGACTGTGATTTACATCTTATTGGAATGAGCATTAAAAAATACATTTTTGTTTACTATGTATATATAACAATATTGTAATTTTTAATTAAACAGAAAACAATTATTGTTATAATAGATAAATAAATCTATTTATTTATAACAACAATATAACTACAATATTAAGAAAATAGATTTACAAGTAAATGTTTTTATTTAGATCACGCAAAAAGAAGGAAGAGAGCTAAGTGTCAAACGTACCTTTTAGCAGAGGCAGTGCCTGAAACTCCACGTCTTGAGTGTTGCGATATCGTGATGATCCTTGAGACTTCTTAGTCTTTTTCTTCACTGACCGCTTTGCGAAAGGATCAATCCTGTCCACAAACGGTACCGAAGACATTTTGCTAATATAAAAGTGTCCGAAATGACAATATGTCGAGAACGATCAATGCAAAACTTGTCTTGATTCGAATAGATTCATGATCCAGTCCAATCTACGAATCGAACGCGCACTTGGAGTAAAGTCGCAGCAAAATATTAAAGCCTAAACAAACATTCCTTCGTCACACATGACGGTAATGGAGTGGTCACACTCAGGCCATTCTTTAATACACTAAGATTCCACAACAGTTACGTAATTTTTAAATGTCTTTATCACAAAAACGACACAATAACAAAATATAATAATTCCATTCACAAAATTGAGTTTTATTTTCTGAGGCGTGTCACTAATACCAGAAGGCAGAAGTCACATATACATACAAGCCTCGTGTAATATCAGCCGGTCAGTCGATGACAATATAATTTCCTCACAATAATCGTCGAAATATTTTAATTATCAAGATTATTAGCACGAAAAACGATAAAATCAATCAAATATAGTCCTTTTAAAGAGTAGTACAAAACTAAAAAGGCGATGACACAGAGCAAATTTTTAACACCAAAAATCTATCACCGTATTCTCGCCATCGCTCACCATCCGTTTCGATTCAGACAGTGAAACAAGACGCATTTTATTGTTAGGCACAAAAATATTTCGATAGAATGCACTTCCACAAGAAAAATTATATTTTCCTACGACTTTTTCCGCTAGGACAAACGATCAATTTACAAAAAGCTATCTAGTTAAAAGATAATCATCACTCGTTTTGCAGCGAAAACGCCAGCACTCAAAAGTACCTATTTCTGAAAATAGATGGAGATATAAAAATGTTCAGATAAACAACTGACATACTTTTAATTAAAAATAAAGATTTAGGCAGCTTGTACAAAAAACACATAAATTGAAAAATCTTTATTTTAAAAATAAATAATTTACATATAAAAATATTAGGCAGTACAACAATAAATAATAAATAAAAATAGCTTACATTTTCAAACGGAAGCAGTATTTTTATCACTTTCATGAATAAATATTATAGAAGCGTTCTTGTAAGAATACAGATAACTAATAAGATCTAGAAAAAATAATCTTATTTTTTTTCTTTTATTAATTTAAGTTCGTAATAAAATAAAAAAAAACTTATTACTTTTAAACGAACTGATTAATGAATAAGAATTTTAAATAATACAATAATTATTAATTCTCTCTTTGTTACTAGATTAATACATTTCTTTTTTTACCTAAGAAACGTTTGTAATAAAAAATATATTTTCAGCTTCGCTGAAAAGATATTTCAGTTTGCAACTAGTATTGTATTTAATTATATTTTTGCAAAACTTTCGCTTTTATAATTCTCTAGTTTATATATAATTTTTATGTTATCTGTAAACGTAGCATTTGGTGTAAGCAAAATTCAATATTTATATTATCTATGTATGTGGGTACTTACGTTGAGAAAGTAGCTTTCTAAATTTTTTAGCGTCTTATTTGCTTTCGAAATAAGTATTTGGAATTATAAAGTTCGTAATCTTTAAACATTTCGTATGACATATTGTTTCTGTAATACAGTGCCACTAAATAACCATTGACCGTTTGTGTAAGACTAATTAGAAAGCAACATGGAAGCCCTGACAGTTCCGCCATGAATGCAAAATAAATAGAAATTGTGGAGGTTCAGTATATTTTTGTTTAGATAAACATAGATATTAATACATATATATTGTTGTAAGATGTAGTGACGCTTTTGATGAATAGCGATGCTGTTGAATTTAAATTTGTCTCCTTATGTGAATTACTTTTAGTAGTCCATAGTATACGCATTACACACAAGGAAGTTATTAACATTCAATATTATTAGATATTATAAATTTATCGAGAATAAACCCGTAATGTATTCGACAAATTCTATAACTCTATAACCAAGTGCTCCAACTCTATACCACTTACAAATCATACATACTAGTCCTTGTATTTTCGTTTTTTAACATTAAAAATGAATCACAGAATCATAAAGATAGTTTGGTTCACCGAAAATAATAAAGAAATATAAATAGATAACAGTATAATAACCATTTGTACCTTATAATGTATGTTAGCTATTTGTTATCATTTTAATTATATTGAAAATATTTCCATTTTCAGAAACAAGAAGTTGACATAGGCAGGCTAGAATCTTCACAATGTTGAGAGGTGGGCGTGGTGGCCGTCACAGTCCAGAACTGTATCCTCATACACTCAAGTGCTCCAATGCGAGTGATACTAGCTCTGCATATAGTGGTAGTGACACTATGACTTCTGTGCACAGCTCTTTAGACATGGATATGGAAGTAGATCTGTCTGGTCTCCTCGAATCTATAGTAGATTCCGATGAGGAAGAAGATTTGGAAGAGAGCATGGACAGTTTAACTGTCCGAGATGCTGTTAGAGAATGTCTGGAAAAAGATCCTAGTGAAAGAACTGATGAAGATATTGAAATTCTTTTAGAATTCACTCAACACTTAAAAGCATTTACCAATATGACCTTAACAGTGCGGAGAGCACTTTGTGCCGTTATGGTGTTTGCAGTTGTAGAAAAAGCTGAAACAGTTGTAATGAATGATGGTGAAGAACATGATTCCTGGTCTGTTCTTATCAATGGTCAAGTTGGAATTGAACATCAAAATGGAGAAATTGAATATCTTAATGTTGGGGACAGTTTTGGTATGGCTGAAGCTACTTTAGAAAAATTATATCATAGAGGAGTTATGACAACTAGATGTGATGATTGCCAATTTGTATGTGTGACACAAACAGATTATTACCGTATATTACATCAAGGAGAAGAAAATATAAGGCGACATGAAAATGAAAATGGTGTAGTAGTATTAGTTACAGAGTATCGTGGTACTGCTGGAGAGTCTGGACATCAACAAGGACATGTTGTTATTAGGGGGACTCCTGAGCATCTAATGTTACAGCTTATTGAAGATAATTCTCGTGATTCTACATATGTAGAAGATTTCTTGTTGACTCACAGAACTTTCATAGAAACTCCACTAGTTGTCGCGAAACAATTGCTTGCCTGGTTTTCTGAACCTACTGTTCGTGATAAAGTAACACGTGTAGTTTTATTATGGGTAAATAATCATTTCACTGATTTTGAAACAGATCCAAATATGATGGAATTTCTAGAGAATTTCGAAACACTTTTGGAATGTGAAAAAATGGATAGCCAACTTAATTTATTAAATATTGCTTGTTCTGCAAAGGCAAGAACTAGAAGTGTCACCTTATCGCGGCCCTCAAGAGATGAGCCACTCAATTTCACAATTTTGGGGGGATATGAAAGAGGGTATGGGATCTTTGTATTAAAAGTAGAAAAACACTCAAAAGCAGAAGATGTAGGATTAAAAAGAGGAGACCAAATAATAGAAGTTAATGGTCAATCCTTTCGCCATGTAAGTCAAGCAAAAGCCATGGAAATCATAACAGGATCAACACATTTAAGCATCACAGTAAAAAGTAATTTATTAGCATTTAAGCATATGTTGTTAATGCCTGAGAATTCTCCAAGGCAAAGAGGATGTGCCAATATGGTGCGTTGGCAAACTGATCCTAGAGCAAGACTTTCTACAGCAGAACTTCTGAGTGATGATCCTTTGACTTTAACTCCTGTTTTCCAATCTCCTACTAAGAAACCTCAACAGCTTAATATTAAAAAAGAACCTCAAAAAGGTTTTATGACATTAGGCCCTAAAAGAAGATTGCAAAAAGCTTTAATGAAAATGAATATTTTGCCAAAAAATACTATTACAGATGGTATTCATAATGACGACAGTATCCTTTCAAATTCAGAAACCTTAAGCAAAGCATCAAGCACTTCTTTCTACAATTCACATAGTAATCCAGATTTAATATCTATTTGTTATGATGAATATCAATCTTCCGATTATCCTGAGCATGTACTCAAAGTATATAGAGCAGATCAAACATGTAAATATTTATTAGTTCATAAAGAAACAACAGCCAGGGAAGTAGTAATGCTAACATTGCAAGAATTTGGCATTACTGATCCCAGTTCTAACTTTTCTCTCTGTGAAGTTTCAGTAGCTCAAGGAGGTATAATAAAACAACACAGGCTACCTGATCAACTAGGCAATCTTGCTGAACGGATTGGTCTTAGTTCTAGATATTATTTAAAAACCAATGGTGTAAGTGAAACTTTAGTACCTGATGAAATGGCACCTGAGCTTTTAAGGGAGAGTGTAGTTCATTTCTTACAGCTGAATGCTGTTGAAGTAGCAGTACAGCTGACTTTACAAGATTTTTGTATATTTCGTCAAATTGAAAGCACCGAATATGTTGATGATTTATTTGAATTGAAGAGCAGATATGGTACACCTATGCTAACACAATTTTCCGGGCTTGTTAATAAAGAAATGTTTTGGGTTGTCACTGAAGTAGTCAATGAACAGAATCTCGTAAGAAGGTCGAAAATAATTAAGCAATTTATAAAAGTAGCCCGACATTGCAAAGAATGTAAAAATTTTAATTCAATGTTTGCTATTATATCTGGATTAGGGCACGGGGCCGTGTCCAGGCTACGAATGACATGGGAAAAATTACCCACAAAGTATAACAAGCTTTTCTTCGACTTGCAAATGCTTATGGACCCTTCAAGAAATATGTCAAAGTATCGCCAATTAGTGACAACGGAACAAGGGAGATCTCCAGTGATTCCATTTTACCCAGTGGTCAGGAAAGATTTAACATTCATTCATCTCGGCAACGATACTAAAGTCGAAGGTATGGTTAATTTTGAAAAGCTTAGAATGATAGCTAAAGAAGTGAGAACACTTACGAATATGTGTAACGCACCTTACGACCTTCTCACATTACTAGAATTAGGAAAACAACCGCCATCGAACGCTATGGTGGCACTGAATCAACTCACCACTGGCGTGCAGCAAGGACAGGTTACTGTAAAAAGAAGAAAGAAGTCTTCGAACGTTCCCAACCCCAAAAAGATGTTTGAGGAAGCGCAAATGGTTCGGCGCGTCAAGGCGTATCTGAATCGTATGCACGTCGAAACGGACGAGGAGCGACTCCACGCGCTGTCACTGGAGTGCGAGGGTTCGGGGCCGGCGCCCATGGTGCCGCGTCGCCGACACCCGTCGCCGTCCCTTTCGACCACCAGCAGCGCGTCGTCGGCCAGCGAGAGCAAGAAGAGCTTCGCCGGGAACAAATTCGGCGCCGCGTCCCCGCAGGCGGTGCGCAAGCTGCTCGCGCTGTCCGAGCCCGCCAAGACGCGGCCGCACCAGCCGCGCCCGCTGCCGCCGGGCCCGTCGCCCTGCGCGCACCGGCGCGACGGCGCGGCGGGCGCGGGCGCGCACGAGCGCTCGCACTCGGACACGCCCACGCCGCTGCCCGTGGACCTGTCGGCGGAGAGCAGCAGCGTCACGTCGCTGGTGAACCTGCCGCTGCGCAAGACGGGCTCGGCCACGTCCAGCGACAGCGGGCACGGCTCGTGCGCGCGGCCCGTGCCGCCGCCGCGCATGCCCTACACGCTGGCGGCGCAGGTGGCGCGCCTGGAGCGCCTGAGCCGCGCGCACTCGCACGAGGGCGTCACGCGCTCCTACGACTACTACCACGACGCGCCCGACGACGACGACGACGACCAGCAGGTCTCCGCCGTTTGAAATTTTAAATACTCTTATTGATTATCTATTTATATAGAAGTTTTGTAATCTCACCTGACGACTAGAGAGCACGAGTTACATACTTTTTCTTATATATCGTATTGATATCGTGTACGTATCCCCTTACGATTAAGTTTAAAGACTGTATAATTTTAACGTTCAATTAAATCATCCTAGTGTTACATAGTGTAAAATGAATATGTCGTAAGCCATGCCTCTTATTATTTAATGTAATTAAATTTAATGTGACCCACCATGTTCCAGTTATGTCTATTATCTAGAGGTGTTTGATGTGTAGCGTTAATGGTGATTTGTTTCGTATGCGCCTTTCGTATTTTTACATTCCGTTGTTTGTATATTTTTATAACTTTCATTATTTATAATACGCAACTTAGACCAAATAATAATTAATGTACCTTTTAATGTTTACGACTCAAGATTGATTTTAATATTTGTGGTAGTATTTTTTGGTAGCTTTGAGGACCAATGATGAGTTTGAATGGTATTTCTTATTGTAGCTATCCGTAATTTGTTTATATCGTGACTTTAATTAATTATTGTAATTGTAAATAATAAAACTATATAATTAAATACTTTCAAAAAATGTTTATTTAAAACTTATAAATAATATCATATTCAACAATTTATGTTGTCGTGAGTAATTTTGGCATTTGTAGCCAAATAAATAATTATACAAAAATGATTTTCTTTTAATATTTACTCAACGAGTCGACACATTCATATACATATTGCATTGCACTACAAGTTATCTAAACTGGGCGAGGTAATCGAGTTCGAGCGGGTGCAAGTTAGGTGCGGGCAATACAAGGCTATGTAGCGGCGGTCCCAGTTCTAAGTGTTGCATGTCTTCTAAAGACATTGCTGCAATTTTTTGATCCGGAGCTCCGACTCTTGATAGGCCAATAGCTAGACTCTTCTTATTGATGCCTGCAAAACAAATAATAAGTTTTAACCTCCATATATTTCTATAAATTAAAATAATTGAACCACAAAAAAGAAAAATGGTGTACTTTTATTTTTGTCTGATTTTTTTATATTGGTCTAATAGCATTAATGTAATATTTCAAAGGACTTATACAAGCACGTAGCTGTTTGCATATATATATGACTTTTTTTTATTTTGGTACTTCTCGTTTTCTAAATACTGATTAGTGATCGACAATGTTGCTTATGGAAGAAATGCCAGATTTACTATAATCTCGTTAAACACTTGAAGTGTACAAGAACATTCTTTAGAAAACTTATTGTTCAGAAAGAACATATTGTTAATTTAGTCCGTTCTTCAATTTCCGCCCATAATCTAAAAATTGCATAATGAGTGTCGTTTCCTCATACTTATATAAACTAGTATGTATTTCAAAATACATGAAAAAATTTTTAAACATTTTTGAAGTGTTATTCCACACTTAGGAAAATTGAAAAAGACATTTAAAGAAAACGTATAAAAATTGGAACGCATTAAATGTCTTTTACATGAAAATAGTTTTTTGATGAAATCCAATCTGAGAGTTCAATATTTTCTAAATCTTATCAATTATATATACAAGTTCTCATTAACTATGGACATGAAAGCAGTATCGATTGCAAAAGATAGGGTTAATTATGAAGATTGACTTTTTTTTAGCTTCACCCCGTATCCCGCACACAGCAGGTTAGACAGACGGAACCTAGTGTTAAGACACTCCGTTCCCCACTTTCCGCCAAATACGGAGGCATTGCGTGTTAAGTGGTGGAATTTAACGCCGCGCTTTGCCTCTACACCAGAGCGAAGAAAATGGAAATATTACATATTTTCACTCCTTGAGTGGGAATCGAACCCACAGCCAGTTGTTTACAGTCACACGCTTGTGCCACTACGCTACGACTGGTAGGGACATACATACATAAAGTTATAATTTACATCAATACACATTGTTGCTCCCTAAAGCGCCAATGTATTTTACCAAGTCGAAGAAAAGCTAGAAAAAGAGCAGATTAGAAATTTAATTGATTACTTAATAAAAGAGACACTATAATAAGGAATAGGTAAATTGTTGTCTGTCTATTTAAGCAATCAATTTAATTCAAAATCTGCATACAATTTTTTTCGCAGTCATTCATAACATTTGTAAAATACAGTTACGATACTTTACTAAGGGGCCATCGATATACATCAATAGACGCGCAGAAACAGTAGTTGTAAAAGACCAGGTAACTACATTCCTTATTTGTTACTAGTAAACATTAAAGCTCCGGTGAAGTAAGTACATATGCGGCATGGCTATGCACAATATGGAAATACAAGTTTTTCAATATATTATGTAGTTATATCTCAGTATCGGAAACTAAACCATCTAAAGATTTATGTTCTGAGAATCATAAACAAAATTATATATTAAATTTTAAAAAAATGTATGGATGTTTACTGTAAACATGTCATTGTTACTGTAAACATGTCTTACATTGTCATTGTCCTCTTAGGCAAAACAACTGTATTTGGAGAGGACTTCAAATTTTATTTTATACATGTGTATTTAACTAATATTGACCCAATTCAAAAAACTATTTAAGCGCGGCGTTGAGTTCCGTCACTCACTATGCAATGTCTCGATTTCAGAAGAAAATTGGAAAATGGGGCATGTTGACATTAGGTTCTTAATCTGACTGCTACCTCTGCCATATATACGAGTGGCTAACCTGCTATATGGAAAAATTATTTATTTAAATATTTAGCAAAGTAAACTATTTTACTTTACCTAGATTTGGCTTAAATAGAAATAGTTACTTTACTAACTATATATTATATTATTTAATGGTCCACCATTAGAAGTGTAAATAAATTATAGCTCCATTGTAAACTTTGATTTCTAGTTAAATTTATATGTTTAATTACATAGCAACAGTGAAATTAATTACCTTAATAAAAACTAGCAAGTATAAATTTAAGGAATGAAAAAGATGCATTCTATGGCACTTATTTTAGAATCAGAATATTACTTGTCTTAACAAACCTGAATCTGGATTATTTTCTATTATCTGAATTAATTGGTGTGCAGCTTCTTTCACCGACATAAATTTGGGGTCCATATATTGGCGAACCTTCTTTGTCAAAGATTCTTCTGTTGGTTCTTTTACTTTGATGTCTGAAAAAAGAAATATAATATATAATATAACAACAAATGCTACAATACAAACTGGAAAATATGTTTAATAAATTATATAAGTATTCAATTCTGAGACTAGTAAAACATACCCAAAAGACACAAAGTGTGTAAATTTCTAGAGTAGTTGCCAATAATTTTTTCATAAAAGCTGTCTGGTTTCCAATTATCTGTCCAGTAAGGTATTGAAACAGTTTCACCAAAATTATATAATTGCAATCCACAACAACTTACTGCATTCATAATAGAGGCATTATGTACAATCTAAAATTATTTTTTTATTTAGGTATTGGGTTTCTTTAAACTTATATATGAGTTCAATGAAACCCAATTTGAAATAACTTTAAAGAAAAAAGAAATATTACAATTTAGTTGTTATTTAATTTTTAACATGCTGTGTTAATCTGTACATATTAGTAAATATTAGAGAAAATTTAGAAGTGATTAAAAGTAGCAAATAGATACCATGGGCCACATGATAAGGTAAGTGCATTTAAATGTTTACATGAAATTTTTTATGTATGTTACCTGTGTTGCTACTCCAAAGTCCTTTGCCCTTAGTAGCATATCAGTGTGAGTTGTGGCACCTAAAGGGTCGCCTACAACCAAAAGAGCAATGTCTTTTTCTTTTGCTTCTTTTAATATATCATCTATGTTACTCTCACAAATTTCTCGATCAGCTATAATCAAGGGTCGTCCATAAAAGTTTTCCTATAAAATAGAACAGCAAATAAACATTTTAACTTGCCATTTTTGTCGCCTAAACACTTTCATTATACATATCATGGTATTGATTTGTTTTCTATATTGAACTTATTTTTTTTAAATAATAAACATATCCTATTAATATATGTCTTTTATACTTTATTCTTACCAATACATCTTTCCCAACAGTTAGTATGGAAGTGTAACCTTCTAAGAACACTTTGTCACATTTCTTTACAATTTCTAGTCCTTTTACTGTTATATCTTTGGCGTCGCCTAGTCCTAATCCTATTAAATAAAACATATTTAATACTTAAAATACGACAATTTGAATTAACCTGGTAAACACACGTTTTGCGAAATTATGACTTTGACGTAGAGAGTACAAAATTACAGACTATGTTACTAATAGTCTGTACCACCGTCACCGAGACCTATGTGTAAAGGTATTATTTTGTTATTTAATTCTAAATATTGTATAAAAACTTAATATGGTATAAAGTGAAATAAACGATAAAATTATGTAAGTTGTTTTGTGAAAATCCAAAAGCATACAATTTTTTTTAGCTTCACACTGTATCCCGCACACAGCAGGGTAGGGTAGTGTAAAGAAAGAAAACAACGCCTTTCTACATATATAGGCTTTATTCAACTTTTAATTTTACATACGATTGACAATATTCTAAAGTGACAATCATAATTTATAACATACTTTTTTAGGTGTTACAAATGACCAGTATTAATACTACAGGTAGGCAGAGGGAAGTGATATGATAGGTGCTCTCGTGGTGTTGGTTTATGGAAACAAATTATACATTCCATCATATTGATTCGATTTAATCCTTTATTATTCGATTGTTACCTTGTCTATTCTAGTAACTGGGAATCGAACACTATAACAATTTTTGTGATTTTGTATTTGAGAATCGATTCCCGAATATAATCGAAATCGATTTTAGCGTCCTACTCTAAGCTGTCGACATTAGACAATTGAGCACTTGTCATTTGTCAATAAATTATGCTATGCTCTTTGATGCTGATTGCTTCTTTTTATAATTGCTAGAAATTCAGTTGTTAATTGTGATGCCGCTGCCACCAGCATTAGCGGCTCGTTTAGCTAAACGAGGAATATTAAAATCAAATGCTGATGTAATTAATGACAATTCAGCTACTCAAGCTAATGAAGAAATCATTGCAGAAGATTACGATAATAAACATGATGAAGTTGGTACGAAAGAACATTTTTGGGAAGGTATAGAAGGTGTCAACGTTGATCCGATAAAAGGACACAAAGGATGTCCAAACAAAAGTAATATCTACCACGAGTGTTCCAAATACTGTGTGAAAACTTGGAAGAAAGGAAAAGTTACTCCAGATGAGAAATATTTAGAAAATAAACGGAAAGTTTTAGATTTGTGGCCTCTACCACCTGGTTGGGAGGAAGTATACGACGAAGGTACTGGACAATACTATTTTTGGAATGTTCACAACAATCTTGTCTCGTGGTTGCCACCTTCGCATCCACGAGCTACGCCGAGTGAATGTGCGGCACACCTACGAGAGGAGAGGTTATTACGTGAAGGAGATGAAAGTGATGATAGCAGTGATGCCTCAGATCAAGAAGTACCTCAGCAACCTCACAGGGATAAACGTCATGACCGAAGAGATAGGGAAAGGGAGATGGTTCACCACCGTGATAAGAGGAAGCACAGACTGAAGGATAATGATTTAGATCCCATGGATCCAGCCTCATACTCTGATATTCCTAGAGGCAATTGGACTGCGGGCTTAGATGCTCATGCTAAAACTGGAGTTGATTCTACAGCATCAGGATCTTTATATCAGATGAGACCTTATCCTGCACCTGGAGCAATTCTGGCAGCCAATGCCAAACAAACTTCTCCTCCTCCTTCTCCAAATTAGTTTACTTAATCTTAATTTAATTAAATAAAATGTTTAATAAATGTATTTTTTAATTTTATTACGTCAAAGAATCTTTAATATTATTTTATTAAAAAAAGCATAGGTAAAGAAAATAATAATGTTTTTATAAATCTTTATTTGTATTAAATGCTATTAATGGTCAAAAGGTTATAAAATATACAAACATATGTAAGAAATTTACTAATTAAAAACATTATTTTAATGCACCATGGAATGGGATGGAGACAATATAAATGCTTTACATATAATAGTGTAAATGTTAAACAATATCTGGTTTCTTAAGTACATAAAATCACTACATTTGTTGAAGCACATAAAATATTCATTTGATTAATACAAACATAACTAATTCATAGTTAAAATGTATATATAATAATCAACTACATAATTAGTTTTCATATATTTCCTGATATATTTAGTCCTATTCTAGTTTGTGTAAATATTTGTGCGTAACTAATAAATGTATTATTTATTACATTACTTAAAATGCTAGTTGCCATTTAAATGGTTGCTTTTGTTTGTGACATGTAATAATAGATCTTCAGATGTGATGACACCAATAGGGGTTTCAACTTTACTTGAAGAATCTGAAAGAGAGTTAAAATATTAAATGGGTTAAGTTATACTTTTCCAATTTATAACATTGTTCTTTATATTATTAGGGTTCACTTTGGTGCAGTAGGATAGCGTCTGACTGCAAACCCGGCTCCGAGTTACGCCTTTCCACACATTGGGTTTTATATTCAGCAGAAAACAGAGATTGGTACTCTTGGCATTAGGTTATCTGCCTACTCAGTTAGGCGGGAAAATGCGTGAAGCATGCAATTGTACTTCAGCAGTACATTTTCTAAGCATAAATATTTTGAGAGAGCATAATTTTTTTGTGTCATTTATAAACATATCATTCTAGTAGCTGAGGCATGTGCCAAGATATTAGTGAGTGAGGTTTAAAAGAAAGTCTTTTCCGCAACGTGGAAATCGGAATAACGCAGATCAAAAAAATATTATTACTCTTTAGGAAATACTTTGTTTCCCTTTTCCAACTAATATTAATATATTAAATAAATAGAAAATGTAATTTAAAATATTTTGTTAAACACTTTCTTTTTTTAAAACATAAAAGTATTACAGTTGTAGCCATACTTTGATAAAGAAAAAACATAATAATAAGAAAATTAATATATCTATACCTATTACAACAAATTTTAAAATATATAAAAACTTACCTGATTTAACGATAACTACGTAAGGAGAAATATCGAGGGTACGAGACACGGCTCCTAGCGTGGGTTTACTTGAAATATCTAGTTTATAAAACTTCTTCAGCATATACTTTTCAAGCTCTTCATTAATCGAACTGGACATATTGGCCAACCTTTTCCTTGTGTTGTCAGATGTGAACACTCCTACTACTGATCTGAAAAAGAAAATCCAGAATTAAAATTATTTTGTAGTTTTGCAAAGTACGATCAATTTTTATATTTATCGTTCTATTAAAAGCAAAATTTCCAAAATTTATCGAATTACTATAGCCGGTTCACGCTTTTCCAGCATAGTCGAATAGTCAGAGAGAACGTGGTATCAACATTGCGTGCTTAGTGGGACTCACCGCCACTTTTTGTTACCAGAGCGGAGAATTTAATAGTTTATTTTCTATACAGTCAGACGATATCACACTGAGCTACAATAGCCTAAATTATAAATTATAAAATACGTATATAGCTTACTATATTTCCTTCTCCCTCAGTGCTTGTCATTGTATTGCTTAAAAGTATGATAATTATATATGTATACAAAAATAAAAGGAGAAGTAAAAAAAACATTAGTTATTTTTAAAAAGAGCGAAAATATTTAACTTTAGTATGTGTGTGGAAACATTGTACGACTTTTAAAGGCTAAATTTAAAATACTTCAAAATAGTTCATTATAAGAAACCAGATATCATTTATTTGGGGTTATAAATAATTTTGAAAGGAATCAAATAGTTCAATCATGTTGTTTAATCAAAGTTAAATTTGACATATTTACAATAATTAAACGTAAAAAACGTTGAGAAATCAATATTTTTAAAAAGTTCTTTAACCGTAAAATTAATTAAGTTAAATAAATAAAAATCTAAGAAATAACACTTTAATTGCAATCAAATCAAAGAAAAGTAGTTTACTGTTAGAACTTACTTTAAAAAAATAAATATGATTTAAAAAAATCTTAAATATTACGCTGAATTTAGAAATCCCTAAAATACTAAAACTTAAAATACTCATTGTCCTGGTCGGTAATTTTACTGTAGTCGGGTTTAGACATGCGTACAACTTTTTAATTTCAACAAGGCGGCAAAATCCCGTTACATATTATATTTACGATTGACCCGTAAAGCTTATAATAGTATGTCAAAAAGAAACCTGCTTCACACGATTTTTCTCATAGCAAGGTAGTCAGAGAGAACCTAGGCAGTTAGTCAGTCAGTCAAGTCAAGACACCTCGTATAGCATTTTCCGCATGAAAGATGTTTTCGAGACATTGTGTAATAGGAGGTGGAACTTAATGCCGCGTTTTCTTCTTCTTCTTGGCATTAGTCCCAAACTGGCCATAGCCTGTCTTCCGACTTAAACTTTGTCATATAAAAATAATATATATTCACTTCCCGAGTCAATCAAATCGAGATCAAATCCGCATTCAACGTATTTAATTAAGAAAAATTGCAATATTTACCCTTTCTCATTCACGATGTTAACGAGCGGCGCTCTGCTTGAACGCAATGCGGCTATCGCTTCCAATGTGGAACTGTTTTGAGATACGCTCGGTGTTTTCTGAATCAGATCTTCGTTTTCAGTAAGAGGTTTGTTCCACCACCTACAAAGATAAAGTTATTTATATTGACGATTTTAAATAAAAATGTTTTAACCAAATTAATTATAGATAGGGGAGAGCGGGGTTAGAAGTTACCGAGGTAAGTTGTTCCGATTGAAATAACTTCGCAAGGAAAAAGGATAGGAATATAGATTAAACACATCGTGACACGGAAGGCGATAGCGCACCGACGGCCACCATCTTGAATAGGCCATTGGCACTAGAAACATCAGAACAGCAGGACGCACCTCAATAATTCACGTACGTAAATATTTCCATGTTTCGTATTTTTGGTCTATCTCACAAATTTTAACGATTAGCCTTGAGTATTTTAGTGTTTTCAAATAATATTTTATATACTTTTTCAGTACACTATTCGTAAATTATTTATGTTTCATAATCTAACCAATATCTGGCCTTTTTTCCAACACGTGTACTTGGGGCTAGAAGTTCCTTTTTTCGGGGGCAAGTTGTGACTTTGGAAAAGCTTACCCCAATTCGTTAGTACTAACAATGGAACAATGGACATTTATAATGATGTAATTTTTCATTTGTAGCATGCGAACATATACCCGAAAATCAACACGAGGTTGTGTGTCACTGGAGCTAATGCAAAAAGCTGTAGATGCAGTTATCAAAGATAGCAGGAAAATAAAAACTGTTGCCAGAAAATCAAAATCATTATACAGATTTGTCAAAAACCTAAGAACTGGAGTAGAAAATGTCTCTATTGGTTACAAGAAAGTAAGATTAGGATTTACTGAAGAACAGGAAGATAAGTCAGCAGAATATTTGTTGAAATGAGCGTCAATTTTCTTCAGTCTTTTACCAGAAGAAGTAAAAAATGTAGTGTATAAATGTGCAGTGAAATTCAACGCTCGCAATATCCCAACATCATGACATGCAAATAGAAAAGTTGGACCAGACTGATTGACTTAATAATTGTTTGTTAATAATTGTTTACATATAAATTATAGTTACTTGTTATAACGTACATGTTTACTGGTTGATTTTTATAATACTGTTGATTAGTTCTTAAATAATGATTCTTATGATACTCGTTTATGATTGCTTAAATAAACAATCTTAGATCTATCATTTATTGTTTTTTTATTTCACAATTATTTGTGCTATTAAGCTTTCACAGACCAGGTAACAATATACCCCGGTTCGTTAACAACTTGCCCCAAGTTGGAGTAAGTTGTTACTTTCCGACTTTAGTCTTTAAAATAATAATAGTAAAAAAATCTTATAAGGAATGTCCCAAATAACTATATTAATAAAAAAGTTAGACATGTAAGTTTATTTAAATCGTATTGTATGAATACTGAAATCAAGTATTCGTAACTTTATTAAAGGTTAATTAAAAATCGGAACTTTTAGCCCCGCTCTCCCCTATGTTGGTATTCGATATTACACTAGCTACATACTACACACTTACACTATACATTAACTCGTCGTCACAGTTTATACTGTTTTAAGAAATGAAAATATATTTAACGCAGCTGCTATTACCACAATAGTAAATTTTCAGCCAAAAAATATTTATATTAATATCGTTTGTAGGTGTTCTCTACTAAAATAATTATTATAGTTGAAAAAAGTGGTAGGATTGACTCTTGATAAATTACAGAAAAAGCTTCAAGAGGTTAATCAATTATACTTCGTCTATTGCCACTCATATTAAGTGTTATTCACACATAACACTTCATATGAGTACTCATTTATTCAGAATTGAACAAGCGCGTGAATATTTGGGTTGGATAGCTCTTGCAACGTTACGAAGAGTTCAAGATGGTTCAAAGGTTTATTAATCGACCTGTACTTAGTGTTTCACTGTAATACGATAAATTATAAAAATATATAAAAAATATTAATTATCACGTTTTTAAAGTGAAAGTGGGGAACGGAGTGTCTTAACACTAGGTTCCCTCTGTCTACCCTGCTGTGTGCGGGATATAGCGTGAAGCTATTTAATTTTTTTTTTTTTTTATCACGTTTTTAAAATTATATAACTGATATTAAAATTTAACTTCTTATCATTATTTAATATCCTACGCAATTTAACCACGGTTTGACCTGAAAGGAGTTGCCGACAAATTAGATCTTTGTGGAGTATATTAAGTGCATTCGAACTTGAAGGGTCAGAATCTAGCTAGCTACAATAGTAGGATTTTAGTAGGGGCAAGAAGATGTGATCGAGACGGGCGAAAAAAATACTAGTGATTCCATTATGCACGGTGTTGTATCAACTCTCATTCGTTTATTGACTGTACCTTAGTAATAAGAAGAAAACAACAATATCTGTTTTCTAACTTTAGTTGCCTACCAAATGAAACTAAATTGGTAATTCCGCTAGCATGTTACGTGAGTAAAGTTTATTTGCTCTAGTGTAAATTATTAAATTGATAAAAAAACTAAAAGAATCATACTTTAATATTGTTTGTAAATTTTCAAACAAATCATTAGAAAAAAAAGAAAAAAAAAAGAGTCAAAGATTTTCTTACATCGATATAGAAAGAGTTAAGATAAAACTTTGTTGTATCTGTTTAATAACCAGATGTTCTAATATTGAACATTAAGACTAAATTAAATCTCCAATTTTTGTTGGATATTGCAAAAAGATTTTCGTATTTTTAATATATAAAAAAAAACTAAATCACTAAATAAGTGTGCACGAGACCGTGCAAAACATACTTTATCACATATTATTGTATATAGCGAAGATTAAGAAACTGTGTCAAAAGGTCTGGTGACGCATCGTGACGTCAACTTCAACGCTGATAAAACGAATTTGCGTTGATTTATTGTAAATAAATTATATATTATATATAATATGAAGAGGATTTATCTTCGAGTGAAAGGTTAAATACACGTTTTTGCACAGGTCCGCTATAAATTAAATATTTTGATAAAAACCATATTAGTTAATTTGTGCTGATAATTACATGTAATCTGTAAGTAGTTCTTGATTGCAGAGAATTATTATTTCTGATCATGCGTTTGCCATAAGGAATGGAACGGTCAAATGGGTTAATTAAGTTATCTAATATTAAAAAAAACGTGTCACAAAAATGGCTAAGAAAATTTTAATATAATTTGGCAGACATTTAGTTTATAATAACTTATAAATACATATTAATAATATCTTCCATAAGTAAATCTGTTACTTTTCCCTAACGAAATTGGTATTTTTCCTTCGTTTTCGAGGCATTTTTCTTCCTTATACAATAAAATACAGCAAATGCTAACAATATGTTGTCAAGTATGTAGTTCTATATGGTAAACAAGTATGTATTGTTTACAAGGTTGAACTAAGATTTAGTACGGCGCGTTACTATCGATATCGCACGATTGATCATAGATATAACTCTGCTAATCTAGTACAGACTTTTTACCGGGAAACGGTAAACATGGCATTTATAAATACAATTTTTTTTTAAATATATTTAATGAATTTTTAATTGTTTAATTCATAGCAATTTTAAGCTTTTTCACGCATAGCAGACCTAATATCAAACTCCATTCTCTATTTTCAACCAAATGTTTGGAGACATTGCTTGTTGAATGGCGGAACTCAATGATGTACCTTAACTCAGGTATCAGGGTGCGGAAATAAAATTTAACTATAACCATCCCGAGTGGAAATCGAACCTATAACCAACTGTGTGTGTGTGTGTGTGACTGTAAAGTCAGACACTGATAGCCTCTAATTTTTAATTTAGTTTCAATTTACGAGCTTACCACAATTTTTCATTAGCAGGGTAAGGTATAAAGTTTCTAGTTTCCATCCACGGGTCGGATATGAACTTAGTCATGTAGTTTCGGATGTTGTCGGGCAACAGTACGACGCACTTTTGTCCCGCCTTCAAGCTCTTAGCTGCTTGTACTGCTCCTTGCATCGCGGCACCGCTGCTGCCACCTTGAAACAATATTTATTTCTGTATAGTCAAGACATTATGTGATAAAATTATTGCTAAATATAAAATGTCCTTTTAATGCTTTTTAAAGTGTTATAGAAACATTTGGATAAATATATATGTGTAATATAAAATTTATATAAAGGTTTATTTTTAATGAATTTATTTAAAAGTATGACATTTGTATTGTACGAATCGAATTTACATAGGAGTATAGGTACATTAATATGAAATTTTGGATTTTTTCCTATGTGATTTTTGTATGTTAATCCTATGATTAGATAAGATAAAAAGCATTTATATTCCCTTCTATTCTAAAAAGTACCATTCTAAAAAAGTAGTTTACGTCTCATATTCTATTCTTTTATTATTTTGCCTTAAATCACCTTAATCTGTAATTTCAAGTTAAACGTAAAATATTCAACTCAAGAATAAAATTGTATCCAACTCAAGAATAACATAGAAGTATAATATTATTTATAAAGGAGAATAATTCTACACACAATTATGAATAATGCACATGAGTTAAGTGCTCATAAATTAACACGTGCACAGAATACATGCCTTGTCATAGTTACTACTAACGAGATTGACTTCTAGCCAATACAAGACTACGGTTTATTGATATTTTATATCGCTTTTTATTGAGTTTATGTAATTATAGTTAATGAATGCTGTTTTAAAGGACTTTATCATTTTTTTATTTTCAAGTATTTCCCTGTTTTATAGAGTAGGCAGAAATTTTCTAGAGACCATATATATGGTAAGCTGTACTTTATCATATTTTTATATGTACTGTATGTGAATCGGTACAGTGCGATAATTCGAAACATCTGATTTTTCGAAAATCCATATCCCTAATTAGTTTAGTAATCGACGTGCATGACATGGTATATAAAATTATTGAATTTAAATAGAGTTGATTTCTTAACAAATATCTTACCACACAATAGACCCTCCTCCTTAATAAGACGTCTCGCCATTTGCAGCGACGAACTGTCTTCTGTTTTCACCCATTTGTCAATTATTTTTCGGTCCAGAGAACGAGGTAAAAAGTCATAGCCAATACCTTCAACCTAAGGAAAAATACATAATATATCATGTTTGCATTAAATACCATGTGTTTTAGGGATTTCCGAAATGAACAGTGAGTAGTTACTGTTGAATCAACCATTTTTTAGCTCATGTCAATACAAATGTTTTGTTTTTTATTTCGAATATGTTTTAAACGCACAAAAATTACTGCATATTGATTACATTCGAAATGCCAACTGAGCGATAAACGTATTTAATAATTTTTAAGAGCCTATGTTATTGACTAAAGAAAAATAATACTCATACGAGCGTAGTCCCTGTCTACGATCGATCTAGATATAAAATTGAACTACACAAAATGTATTTATGTAAAATATATAAATTCACCCTTCTGAAGACACTGTCCCACTGTGCCAAGACTAGTAGGACAGCGTCTGACGGTAAACGCGACTGGTTGTGGGATCGACTCCTACTCTGGGAATAGTATATTTAAAGTATTTTGATTACCCTGCTCTGTAAAGAGAAAGCACGGCATTAAGTTCCGCCACTCGACACGTAATGTTACAATTTCGAACGGATAGTGGAGAGCGAAGTGTCATGACACTAGATTTTCTTTGACTACCATGCTATGTGGGAAAGACGTGAAGCTGTAAATCTGCAGTCAGCACCATGTTATAGTCCTACTTTATCATGGTGGCCTCACGTTCAATATTAATAAGAGTTTTTATAACTTCATAAGATAAAATATATAAGAATTCTACGAATTATCTATTTTTAGCGATAACTTTTTACTGTCACACCTAATGTTATTGTTAATGTAATCAACAAAATTTTGTCTGTTCTCAATAATATCATAACTTACGCAAAACTAATGCGAATATGATATCAAAGTAACAAGTTCATGGCTTTAATCATTTTATCTAAATAGTTTTTGGAATGTACGTCAAATAATTTATTATTTATATTATTTAAATAATTTGTCGTACATATTATAATTAATGAAAACCGTATCGAAATCGCACTAGTAGTTTTGTAAATAATTGACGAAGTAATTTGCACAAACATACTAACGAACAACCTCTCGCTCCAAATACATAAACAGTCGCCGAACCGTCGCGGGAAGAAATGGACATGTGTATTTTCAAAAAAGCAAAGCAGCTTCAAAGCAGCAAAAAAGTAAATCATTATTCTTCCTTTGAGTTCGTTCGTTCAGGGTTCGACTCCCACTCGGGGGAATGATTATATTTAAATTATTTACATTTCTCTGTTACAATTAGGTAAAGCCCGGCGATTCGGTTAGAAAGTGGAAAACGTACTGTCTTGACACCTGCTACACTCTGAGTACTTTATGTGAAAAAAAAAATCCAAATGGGAATTCAATTCACAACTATCTAGAGCACAGTTGAACACTGTACCATACATATAATATAAAACAAATGGTGTTAAACAACGGCGCTCCGACACGTCAGTTAGCAATTAACAGTCAATACATGATTGATTTAATGACGGATAAACTTTAATAGAAGTATGGGATCTACATCACCTACCACACGCAGCGTCCATACATAACATGAAGCATATGACCGTCGCGAGCCGAAGGCGCGCGGTTACTAAAGCGCAGGAGCACATACGCCGAGTTTTGTATGGGCGCAGAAAGGCGCATATTTATATGGCACCCCCCGCGGCGACGGGGCGCCCCTCACCTCTTGTATAATTCTTAGGAAATAATCATTGTTCTTAAATACTCACTTGCTATTGGTAGAAAAGCCAATGTTTTGATTTGTACATAATTTTACTAAAGATTTTTATTTTTAATGTAGCCCTTCTGATTGGTAAATCAGTAATTAAATTATAACTCACATTATAATCCAATTTCATTGGTTATAATGTGAAAGTTTTTAATTGAGAATAATTTTGTAAATATTGTTTATTGGTTATTTATAATTGTAATTTTTGTATATATACCAATGTAATTTTTAAATAAATCATTCCACCTGAAGCATCAACAAGTGTATTACTATACTCAAGAAACCTCCGAAATAGTTAGGGAAGTAGTAATCCCCTACAGTGGTGACCTACCGACGCTGAGAAAATGGATCAAGATACTGCTGCTCAAGATCCCAAACCTCAGGCCGATGTAGACCTGGCAGCCATCTCCGTACAGTCACGGATACTACCATTCTGGAGGGACCTTCCACGAGCCTGGTTTATACAATTTGAAGCCGTCGTAGACCCCTTGAAGACGTCCGATGACCAGAAGTTTCGGTACGTCCTACAACAGCTGCAAGCCACGGACCTGCAACACGTCACTGACATCCTATACGACACGCCGGCTACTGATAAATACGTCACATTGAAGAACCGCCTACTCGCCGTATATGAAAAATCCGACGTAAAGAATTTTCAGAAGCTAGTCAGCGGTCTACAGCTGGGAGACCAGAAACCCTCTCAATTGCTTCGCCAGATGCGAGAACTAAGCGCCGGTATGATTACGAACGAAGGACTCCGTATCGAGTGGCTTAATCACTTACCTACTCAGATACGCGTGGTTCTATCAGTAAATACTGAGTCATCGCTCGACACACTCGCCGCCATGGCCGACAAGATGGCGGAATACTCCGAGCCCGCGACGATCGCCGCGGTATCGACCGCAACAACAACAACGGACGCCGTATCAACACAAATAGCAATATTATCGAAGCAGCTAGAAAAATTGTCGCTAGAAATAAATGAAATACGCGGCCGCTCCACACATCGTCAATACCGTCGCTATCGCTCTCAATCAAGACCACGATCAAGTCCAAATACACCTAGAAACAAATCATCTGTGAAGCCCGGCGATGCCACGTGGGAATGTAAATATCATTACCGATTCGGCGATAAAGCGAAGCGTTGCGAGTCGCCGTGTTGCCGTAGAAACAAGGCTTTAAACTAGCTCCGACATCGACTACGGCGGACCTCGATGTCCCTATTGCAAGTAACCGCCTATGTATCTACGATCGCAACACTCGAGAACGTTTCCTCGTGGATACCGGCGCCGATATATCCGTATTATCAGCATCAAACTATAAAAGCAACACAAAAATCGAAAACGCCTGCAGATTATTTGCCGCAAACAACACACCTATCAAGACGTATGGCGAAAAAAACGTTAAGATTGGATTTTGGTTTACGGCGAAACTTTCTATGGACATTCATCATCGCCGACGTCAAAACATCGATCTTGGGAGCTGACTTTCTACGACACTTCAAACTTCTAGTAGACCTGCACAAGAAGAAACTAATAGATAAAGTCACCGAACTTTCCGTCGATGCTATCGAAATTTCAACAGGCGCTGAAAAAGAAACAGAAACGGTACACGTAATCGGCACAAACCAAGCCTATTACCACGTACTAAAGCAATATCCAGATGTACTACGACCCATGTCACTCAAACAACCTTCAAAACATAACGTAGTCCACCATATCGAGACAACTGGCCCGCCACTCTACGCCCGTCCGCGTCCGCTTCCACCGGACAAGTACAAAGCTGCAAAGACTGAATTCGAGAACATGCTGGAAATGGGCATCTGCAAACCGTCAAACAGCCCCTGGGCGAGCCCGCTACACGTTGTGAAGAAGAAGGACGGCGGCTTACGAGTTTGCGGTGACTACAGACGATTAAACGCGGTTACACTACCCGACCGCTATCCGATACCTCGCATACAAGACTTCACATATCAACTTCATAACAAGACAATATTCTCGAAGATCGACTTAAAAATGGCCTACTACTGGATACCAATCGCCGAGGAAGACGCGCAGAAAACCGCGATTATAACTCCATTCGGTCTGTTTGAATTCAACTGCATGACCTTTGGACTACGTAACGCGAGTCAGACATTCCAGCGATTTATGCACGAAGTACTTCGAGGCGTCGAAAACTGCTTCTGTTTCGTCGATGACATCTTATTATATTCCGAAAACGAAGAAATACACATTGAATTATTACATCAAGTGTTACAAAGATTAGAAAAATTTGGCGTCACACTAAAAATCGAAAAATGCGAATTCGGAAAAAACAAGATTAATTTTCTCGGTTACGAAGTCTCGGCGGACGGAATAAAACCTACTGAAGATCGCACTGAAGCCATTTCAAATTATCCGAAACCGAAAACTGTCGTCGAGTTACGTCGCTTCCTAGGCATGTTGAATTTCTATCGAGACTGCCTACCACATCAAGCCGAACTTCAACACGAACTCAACAAATATTTGCACAACCGTAAGAAAAACGACAAAACTCCGATCGAGTGGACACCGGAAGCCGACGTAGCCTTTGAAAATTGCCGTCAAAGCATTTTAAAAGCTACAATTTTAACTCATCCGCTACCCGGTACACAACTCAGCATCATGAGCGACGCTTCAGATCACAGTCTCGGCGCCATACTACAACAGAAAGTAAACAACGAATGGAAACCGCTCGCATACTTCTCGAAAGCAATGAGTGCTACACAACGCCGCTACAGTGTATACGATCGCGAATTACTAGCGATCTATACAGCTGTAAAACACTTCCGACGACTCATCGAGGGATGCGAAGTGACTGTGTACACCGATCACAAGCCGCTTGCCTACGCATTACATCGCCAAGCAAATAGTACCGACACTCCGAGAAGAGAACGACAACTACACTTCATTAGTCAATTTTGCTCAAACATCAAATACATACAAGGAGAAGAAAACACAGTCGCCGACGCTCTCTCACGCATAGAAGATATTCAATGCCCGACGATCATCGATTTCAATCAATTAGCCATCGATCAACATAACGACGAAGAATTAAAATCATTGCGAAGACAACCTAACTTGAAATTCGCCGACGTCGCGATGCCTGGGATACAGCAGCCAATCACATGCGAGCTGTCTACCGCGACGCCGCGACCGTACCTACCAAGCATTTATCGCTACGCAGCATTCAAAGCGCAACACGATCTATGCCACCCGAGCGTGCGGACTTCAAGAAAACAAATAAGTTCGAAATACTTTTGGCCCGAACATGAACACCGACATCGGTACATGGACAAAGGCGTGTATTAATTGTCAACGAGCGAAAATACATCGACACGTCGTCACGCCCTTAGGCGAGTTCCCGCCGTCACAGCGCTTCGAACACATACACATCGACATAGTCGGACCGCTAAGACCGTCGAATGATTGTCGATATCTAGTGACTATGATCGATCGCTGTACGAAGTGGCCCGAAGCAGTGCCGATACAAGATATAACAGCTGAAAACGTCGCTAAAGCCTTATATGAACAATGGATCGCACGTTTCGGTTGCCCGCTACGGATATCAACGGATCAAGGGCGTCAGTTTGAATCCGAGCTATTCAAATCTCTTTTCATAAGATTCGGAATTACAAGAATTCGAACTACTGCATACCACCCGCAATCGAATGGTCAAATTGAGCGATGGCACCGAACCCTGAAAGCTGCACTGATGGCGCGCGAAGCTACGATACAATGGACGGACGAGTTACCCACCGTGCTACTCGGTTTACGCACGGCGTTACGCAGCGACAGCAACTTTAGTCCAGCAATTATGACCTACGGTACTACTCTGCGCATACCTTCGGATTTCTTCGTACCTACACAGTCGAAGATTGATGACGCCGAGTACGTACGCCGCCTCGTCGAGACCATGGCGAAGCTACAACCGACGCCGCGCACGCACACGTCACTGAACAAACCATTTGTATATAAAGATCTAGCGACGTGCACGCATGTATTCGTGCGCAACGATACAGTTCGAGCTCCACTAACTCCACCGTACGATGGGCCTTACGAAGTTTTGAAACGCTACGACAAGTACTTCCAGATACGACTGCCAACACGCACGACAGTTGTCACATTGGACCGACTCAAGCCAGCATACACATACAACGAGTCGCCATCGTCTGAGGACCCACCGGTCAGCAGCAGATGCCAGGACAACTCTCCGAGCTACACGACGAGGTCTGGAAGAAAAATCAAACCATCCGTACGATTTTCTTGAGGGGGAGTGATGTGGGACCTACATTACCTACCACACGCAGCGTTCATACATAACATGAAGCATATGACCGTCGCAAGCCGAAGGCGCGCGATTACTAAAGCGCAGGAGCACATACGCCGAGTTTTGTATGGGCGCAGACAGGCGCATATTTATATGGCACCCCCCGCGGCGACGGGGCGCCCCTCACCTCTTGTATAATTCTTAGGAAATAATCATTGTTCTTACATACTCACTTGCTATTGGTAGAAAAGCCAATGTTTTGATATGTACATAATTTTACTAAAGATTTTTATTTTTAATGTAGCCCTTCTGATTGGTAAATCAGTAATTAAATTATAACTCACATTATAATCCAATTTCATTGGTTATAATGTGAAAGTTTTTATTGGAGACTAATTTTGTAAATATTGTTTATTGGTTATTTATAATTGTAATTTTTGTATATATACCAATGTAATTTTTAAATAAATCATTCCACCTGAAGCATCAACAAGTGTATTACTATACTCAAGAAACCTCCGAAATAGTTAGGGAAGTAGTAAACTTTAATAGAAGTATCTTATAGCAGAGATATAAATTATGTATGTTTATAGTATAGTAACATTCTACTACTTATTGCTTTTGCAAGATAAAATATACCCTTTTTATATAGAACTCTTGACTCTAATTATGTTTTGTTTTATAAATATGAAATAAAAGAAAACTAAAGTATTTAATTTACAACTTTTACAAAAACTTCTACGTAATTATTGATATATTTTATGTATTTATTTTTACTATTATTATAAAAAGTAGCGACCCGATCGTGGCTTAGCCCGCGTGAACTACACAACTAGCTGCTTCACAATTTCGACGGCCCGCATTCACGAATAATTTAAGCAGTTTATATTTTTTTATACAATTTCTCAATCTCTAATATCATTCCCTTAAGGATTAGTTTTTGATAAAAAAGGTAGCTTGTATCATCTATCAACTATCTTGCAAAAAAATATAAATCGGTCAAACTGTGTAGATTTTTCGATTTGTACTCATTCCCTATTTTGAGAGGTAAGAGGGATATTTTTGAAAAAAAAAGTTGTCTACGTTTAATCATAGTTCTTCAACTATTTTCAGATTTGCATTTTTATAATATTAGTATGGATAAATTCATAATAAATAACATGTAAATTGCAAGGCCATTTTTTTTAAATCACATAGATAACATACTCTTTTCATTTTATTTAGCATCCAATAGACGATATTTTTTTTGCATTGATAAAAAATCATATGATTATGACGTAGAAGACGTAAGTCTTATTTAATTACTTAAAACCGATTATCGTGATTTCAATTTCAAGTGCAAAGTTTAATTCACAAATACAAATGCAATATATACTCGATTATTACTTCAACTTTTTTCTAGACGTTGTTGTTTCAAATATATTTTATTTCAAGATTCACGCCTTTTTACGCTTAACAGAGAGACACTAGTGTCAATACATTTCATATATTACATGTCGAGTGACGGAGCTTAACGCCGCGTTGTCTATTCAGGGCGGAAAAATGAAATTAATTTAAATACGATTATTTCACCGAGTGAGAATCAAACACCCATACGCTGTTTAGTCAGACGTTGTCCCACTGAGTCAAGATGGCCTCTATTCATTATTGTGGCTGTTTACTATTTGTAGCAGTGTATATTAATTTAGCTCATTTAGATTCTAGACAATAAAACACAGTTCTATCAGACGTTGGATATAATGAATGGATAACTAGTTTTTTAAATAAATTAAAATTACGTAGTCATAGTGGTAATAAAAATGAGCATTACACAAAAACGCAACCAGGAAACTGTCTAAATTAATCTTTTTAAATGTTTAGCTTCACGCTGTGTCCCGCACACAGCATAGTAGGCAGAGAGAACCTAGTGTTAAGACACTCCGTTCCCCACTTTCCTCCGAATTCGGAGGTATTGCGTGTTAAGTGGCGGAACTTAACGCCGCGCTTTGCCTGTGATACCAGAGCGAAGGAAATGGAAAAATTAAATATTTCCACTCCCCGAGTGGGAATCGAACCCACAACCAGTCGTTTACAGTACACGGATGTGCCACTGCGTCACGACTGACCCCAATCTTTTTAAATCATTTTGATTATTTAAAAATAAGTTTAATTTCATTTATATTTTTATTATAATAAAAACACTACTACACGGGTTGCCTATTTTTTTTACTCGGCAGAGTACCTAGTGTCAAAAAACTTAAACAGTCGTTCTCCATATTCCGCCTTTTCTCGACATTTCGTGTTAAGTGGAAACTCAACGTCGCTCTTTACATTACTAGAGCCAAGAAACGAGAATAATTTAAATATAATAATTTCAAAGGTAATCAAAGCCACAACCATCGTAATCAGTTGATGTCCCCTTGCACCACACTGGCTTCTTTACATTAATATTATTATGACTACTCTAAGATAAGAGTAATATCTAAATGAAAAAATACTGGTATTTTCATTCCAATAACTATACACATTGAAAATACATCTATTTTAAGAATAACATAAAGCATAATAAATTATTATTCGCGTCCGCTCCTAGTATCAAGTACTCAATGCATTCTCATATAACATGAAGGTCGTATTAACTAGCATAATAAATTATTTACGGAAATAGCGTATACACATAAAAATAGAATAGAATAGAATAAATAATACTTACTTCATACATAGCAACATCAGAGGCGTTGAGTTCTTCAGGTTCAGCTAGTATGGAGCCGTATGGATCCACGGCCACGACCACGCACTTTGGGCATCTCTCCTTTATCTTATGGCCAATTCCTGATACTGTACCACAGGTGCCCGCCCCAATGACTACCATGTCGACGTCGTCGTCCAGCGACCAGAGTATCTCTTCAGCAGTACCGTCATAATGGGCGAGCGGATTGCATGGATTATTGTACTGTGATTAAAATAATAAATAATAAAAACTCTCTATTGCACAAAATAGTTATAGTTAATAGTTGAGCACAGTCATAGGTTGCAGGCGCACAAAGTGTGAATGTAAACGCGACTGGATATGGGTTCGATTCCCAGTTGAAGAGTGGAAATAGTTTGGTAAGGCAGCCTTTTATTTAAAGTGAACTTACAAAAAGAGAATGGCGAGTAGTGTCCGACCGAAGGTTCGGTTTCGGTTTCGGTTTCGGCAAGTTTCGGCAAAAAAATGTAGTTTCGGCCGTAGTTTCGGTTTCGGCAAAAAAGCTGCCGAACCTTCGGCAATGCCGAAACTCTGTACTCATAAATTTTCACACGTTGTTTAGTTACATTTGAGTGTTTTTTTAGCTTGTATCATATATGGTAAATGATTTTAATGAATTATAAATGTATGTTAAGAATAATATGTGTGAAATTACACACACATATTATTCTAATTGTTAACAGTGTCAGTGACACACATTGTCATTCACAAATGACAGTGTGTGTCACTGACACTGTTTGTTCTCGTAAGTGTGGCTCCTTTCAGGGGCTGACTATTAATTTTGGGGACCCTGACCCTGGGCTAATTATTACATTGGAGGCCAGCCTAATTAGTTGATTTTTAAATAACTGTACAATTGTTACACAGGACTTCTATAAAATATACAGAATAAAATTAAATATCAATAAATCTTATCACAAACTAGCACATAAATTTACCTGCAAGAAAGACACAGTTAAGTAAGTAATAGGTACTAATAGTAAGATACAATATAAACATATTGTGGCAATAAAATACCAATTTACCAAATGCCTAATAAATTTACCAAATCCTTAATGGAGACTGAGGGTCTTGAAAACTCACAGGTCACTGAACTATAGCGCAAAAAGCCTCTATGTAAATCCATCCCAGGTGCCTGGGCAAAGAGAACCGGCGTAGACCTGTAGTACTTACTACCTTTTTATTATTTCTAAAAAGGCGTCAAACGAACAGAAGGACCATCTGATCATAAGAGCGTAATGTTCGCTCATGGACATCTACGACATTAGAGGAATTGTGGATGTGTTGCCGGCCTTGAGGGTGAAGAAGAAACAAGGATGGGCAGAGAGAGTTGGCTAACATGTCATCGAACCATATTATGACATATTTGGTGGTTCATTTTTGACGTAATTGTTGCGAGCTATTTAAATAGACGCAAACAAGTTGCTAAAATTATACGTATATATTAAAGTTGCTCTTGGAAAAGGCATTTTGTGGACATGAAGGTAGAGGACAAAGCTATGCCTTGCTGTCGTGGGATCGCTCGATTATCATAGGTGGCAATTGATCTGATATACCTAGTATTAGAAACCCTTTTAGTGCGCTGTGCTGTAACCATGGACATCGTATCTCTACATCACGATAATCTTGTGAAAACAATAAAAAAATAGTAAATAAAACTTAATCTACCACTACCAAACGGAATGTCTTGGCCCTAGTTTCTCTCTGACTACCCTGCTATGCGGGTAAAAGCGGAGCGTGAAACTATGAAAATGTATAGTATTAAATATAATTGAAAATGTAAAAAATACTTTAATAAATTCCATATAATCACAATAAAACGTAAAAATGTACTATTTTTTTAAATGTTATACTAGTTTTGTGACGTCACCAGCAGTTTCGGTTTCGGTTTCGGCCGAAACTGAAGCCAGTGCCGAAGGTTCGGTTTCGGTTTCGGCTGAAAACACAGTTTCGGTCGGACACTAATGGCGAGAAAGAAGAAGAGCAAGAGGCAATTTTAAACTAAAAAAATGATATACTTATGTACATAAAAGAATCAAATACAAACATACATACAAACAGACATAAATATTATATAAATAAGTAAAACCTTTACAAATAAATAAATAAAAGGAAAGAAAGAGACCAAAAATAAATAATAATAATTCGGAGAATAGATAAATAATAAAGAATGAACAAGCAAGCAACATGTTTATTTTCAAACTTGATTTTTTATTTTTGTTGTAGGAATGATCTTATAAACAGGATATCCATATCGATAAATGTGGTTGTTTGACTGTAAGTAACTTGTTTATTAAGAAAGATATTCAAATTCAAAATATTTACATTTCAATGCGCAAAGGAAGTTATATTTAGACACAAAATAAGTATCTCTGATATTCGGATTGTCATGTTATTCGTTGTGTGTTTGTCAACAAATAATGACGAAAATATAGGGAGCGATTGACGAGATTAATAGATTTATTAATTATAGATTAGCAAAAGTTAATCTATAATCAACCAATGTTATCAATCTTGAAATAATATACTTAACATAAGGTTTGAAAAAGACATTTAAAGAAGAGAAAATAAATTGTAATAAAGCGTATAAGAATTTCGACGCAGCGGCTAGTAGAACGCATTGCTCAGTGGTGAGAGCGCCTGAACGGTATTCAGGAGGCGCGGGTTCGAATCCCGCTGCGTTCAAATTTTTATACGTTTTCTTTAAATGTCTTTTAATTTTCCTAAGTGTGGAATAACACTTTAAAAATGTTTAAACATAATTAGGTTTTCAATTGAATTAGTAATCTGTCATTTGTGACTTGAAGATTTAAAAAAAAATCAACCTAAAAACCTAGTGCCAAGATTCTCTGTCCTCCACTTTTGCTGGAAAACGAGACATTGCTTATAGAGTGGCGGAACTCAACGCCGCGCTTTATCTTATGTGCCCGAGCAAAGAAATGAAAATTATTTTAATATATTTGCAGATGTGTGGCTTTTATATACAATATAATAAAAAATATATCTACACAATATTTTTAATAAAAAAATAGTTCCAGATATCTTGAAATCGTTTAACATATTGTTAATAAAAAATGGACTGGAATGAATGAATTTATTTATTTATTTATTTAGCTTCATGCTGTATCCCGCTCACAGCAGGGTAGGCAGAGGGAACCTAGTGTTAAGACACTCTGTTCCCCACTTTCCGCCCACTTCGGAGGCTTGCGTGTTAAGTGGCGGAACTTAACGCCGCGCTTTAACTCGACACCAGAGCGAAGAAAATGGAAATATAATTTCCACTCCTCGAGTGGGAATCAAACCCACAACCAGTCGTTTACAGTCACACGCTTGTGCCACTGGGCCACGACTGGATGAATTACTTTGGAAATAACTTAGAGAGACTTTTGTAAAATCTTTTCTAACATTGCTTGACCATGTATGCTACAAAGTGCTACATAGTTATTCATAGCACAAGAAATATTGCTTAATTCTGCAATTAGTAAATAGAAATATTTTATATGCAAGAGAGGTTAATTTTTAAAAGATCAATTCCACCTTTGATATATTAATTAATTTACCAAGTATAATAAATAATTTACCAAGCGTAATATTAAAAATGCATTAATTAAAGATATTTATATAATTACCTGGTCCAATAATACAGCATTAGGAATTTCTTTTGCTAGGCGATTGGCCACACCAATATTACTCTCAGGAGAATCTGAGGGTGCTTCTGTAGGTGTTCTTACAATTTCTGCACCCAAAGCTTTTAAGGTATTTACTTTTTCATCTGACATTTTCTCTGGTAATACTATTATACATCTGTACCCTATAAGTCATATTTTTGTTAGAAATTGATGAAGTAAAATTAAATTTATTTAAAAGAACAATGGGTATAACATTTTAGTAATATTATATATTTTAGTATTATACTTTTAAGGTCCCTAAATAAAAATAAATTAAAGAGAAAACATAGTTAAGGTTACCTCGAACAGCTGCCGCAAGTGCCAAGCCAATACCAGTGTTTCCAGAAGTTGGTTCAATTATTACAGATTTACCTCGTTTTAAAATTTCTTTTTCTTCAGCGTCTACTACCATTCTGTAGGCAATGCGATCTTTAACTGAACCTCCTGGGTTTAAATATTCACATTTAGCATCTAAAAAAAAAGAACTTTCCATTACTTTTTTCCTTTTTATTTATATTTATTTACAAGGAAAAATATTGTTTAAATTAATTTGTATTATGAAATGATAATACTTACAAACATCACACTCTAATCCCTCTTGCTTTGGTATTTTTGAAAGTTTAACCAAAGGTGTATTACCAATAACTTTCAGTATATTTTCATTTACTTTTTGATTTCTATCTCTGTAAATATTAAATGCTCCTTTAAATATGTCTTTCTAAAAAGTTGTTATAAAGTAAATATGAAAAACAATTTATACTCACAATGCTCCAACAATATGAGGCATTACTTTAAGATTTGGGAACATCGATGAGGTGCCATTCTCCATTTTTAATAAATTTAATTAACTTGTATTTGTTTTAGCAAATAAAAAAAGATCTGAAAATAATAGTTGTTTAATAGAAAATAAATTTAAATGAACTATTATGAAATTGCTTTGTGACCGTTAGGCTTAAGCGTCTATAGCGAAATGGAATGTATGACCAGTTAAGTTATTTAAGTCATATAACTTCTACTTGTAAATAAACGAATCACGGACTTTAACTCACACGTCAATCCTCACGCGGTAATTGTATAACACTGAAGTTAACTGAATTCTCTAAGCGTAACACACTTACATTAAAAAATCACTCTTATCTTACACGGTTTTGATAACTAAGGCAGTGTAAGTATATAATGTGTAATATCTACAGACGGAAATAAAAAGTTTTGAAGGTAAACAAGTGCATGCGGCAAGCATGCGAGAATTTGACAGCAACTCGGTGAGGTGAAACTCTAGATCTGTCAACAAATTAAATGTCAAAAGCAAAAGTGTACAGACGAAGATACGATATCTTTTATTTTTTTTTAATAATAAGCTGACATTGAAAACCTACCTGACCTAAACATTTCAATTTAAATAGTTACTTAAAAAAATATAACTTAAGCAGCAAAGTGCTAAATAAATTAACAATGAAAGAAATACTAATTTGTAGGCAAATATCTGATCTTTAGTTGTAAATTCCCAATCAACTAGCTCAGTCAAAAATAAACACTTACTTATGTTATGATAATCAATATTTGTTTGAAATAAAACGTTTTGACAAAAAAATGAACGTTTGGTTGTCTTATCAACTTCTAATAATATGTATAAGATAACTACACAAATAGTATTAAAAATGGTGAAGGCCTGTACAGGAATTCAATATTTGGTTCTTTAAATTTCATTTAACATAATCAGCTCTAAGATATTGTGTAAAATTAAAGTTCTAAATTTCTGTACTTTCACTAAATTTTAAAACGTTATATTACGTACCTATCAGTATTAAAATAAATATAAAATGCTATATAAGTATATTTTCGCCTAACTAGCGGCCTTCGGAAATACGCGACTATCGCTATTTAGTTTATTTTTTTTGTCGCTGTGAAATGCTGTTTACGCAGACCATGCGTACGCAAGGCTGCCTTACGAATGATACTGTGGGACTCACCGGTGAGTCCGATACTACCTACTAAAGCCCAGCGGAAACCCTCTTCACCCTTGTGAGACGTCGCAGGTTCGCTCGCGCATTCTACTACGACGCCTCGGTGGACGACCAGCCCAGTGCAGGCCACCGTTGCCTTCAGGGTGCTGCATAAGAATTTCGACGTAGATGGTAGGAGAATGCATGACTTAGCGGTCAGAGCGCCTGGACGGTTTCCAGGGGGCGCAGATTCGAAACTCGCTGCGTTCAAATTTTTATACGTTTTCGAAATATCTTTTTCAATGAAGGTCTCTTTATTTACTAAAATACATTAATTGCCCGGAGGAGTGCAAAGGAAAGATGAGAACCACTGGAACTGAAGGAAGGAATATCCAAAATAAAGAAAATCCAATGGATCTTAATGTACCTACTGAATATACTTATTCTCATTTATTACAAACACAGCTGTCAGATGCAATCAAGGAAAACTTTCTTACATTATTAGCTAAAGCTCTATAAGCAGCGGAACACCACTTTCAATGGTCGAACATCCGCTTTGGATAAACTTTTTCGAAAAATTTCAATCACTGTACAAGTTACCCTCAAGAAAAATAATTTCTACGACGATTTTAGAAAAAACATAAGTATATCATGCATGCATCGTGAACTGAAAGAAGAGTTGATAGCGCAAAAGTGTTTGCATCTCCTACTGGATTGCTGGTCAAATTGCAGAAATGAAAGTATTATTAACATATTAATAACAAGGGCGGAATCCATATTTGTAAAGAGATCGACACACAGTTGAACATATTTGCAATATAATTTTGGACAACGAGAGTAATGTGCAAAGGGCATTGCGTCTTGTCAAAGAAAATTCTCCTCACATAGTGGAACTTAACGGCAATGCTCACACACTTCATTTACTATGTAAAAATATAATGAAAATCAATGCATTAAATGCTTTTAAGGACATGGTTACGAATATCATAAAAACATTATATGATAAAAACTATTCAACAAAGTCAAGTACTGATATTTACTGGATAATATTGTAAAAGGAAAAAACGTTGGCGAAAGTTTGAAAATATCCTGCTATACCCGTGATGAAGCCATTGTTTATGTTTTGAAAGTATGGAAAACACTAAAGTGGTCCTGCAAACCTTGGCTGTTCATGAAAAAGCTACAAAATTACCTATCACCATTACTAGATGAAGATTTTTGGATAATGAATCAGCCGGTATTGCTGAAGCAAAGCTGAGCATTACACTCATTAGCTATTTTGGCACCGCTATTTAGTTATATTTTAACCATTTGGGGTTAAAAATAAAATAACCTATTCTTAACTCCGTTATATCAAATATCTCTAGGCCAAAAATCATCCCACACGGCCAAGCGGTTTAGATTTTTCATACAAACTTTCATCTCCTTATTTTTACTCTTTACGGGTTGATTTTCGAAATAAAAAGTAGCCTATGTTTGACCCTGAATCTAGAACTATATTCATTTCGAATTTCATTCAAATCGGACCCTTAGATTAGCCGTGAAAGCGTGACAGACGAACAGACAGACTTTCTTATTTATAATATAAGTATGGATATGTACATACATAATATGAGCTTTTTATGAATTTCTTCATGTTTCATATAACATTAACAAATAGGGAAAATTTTAACATAACTCTGTGTTTGTAGCGGAATGAAATAAAAATTTCAATACACCAAAGGCTTTCTTCTGGTTCTGTTGTAATGTTGGCTTTGGGTACTAGGTAAGTTTGTATAAAAATGCAAAAATATGCATGCAAATATATATTTATTTTAACATTTTATCGATATAAGCATTGTTACTCATTCATTGATATCCACATCATGACACATATCCTTAATAGTGGCTATAAATATAATCAAGGATATCGTCTCCTGTTGCCACAGCTTCCGCTCGGAAATACACTGAAAAATTAATAAATGATTAATATGATTGATTGAAAATTAATATTGGGGCCAGGCGTGGCGCAGTGGCACACGCGTGTGACTGTAAAAGACTGGTTGTTGGTTCGATTCCCACTCGAGGAGTGGAAATATTTGATATTTCCATTTTCTTCGCTCTGGTGTCGAGGCAAAGCGCGGCGTTAAGTTCCGCCACTTAACACGCAATGCCTCCGAATTCGGCGGAAAGTGGGGAATGGAGTGTCTTAACACTACGTTCCCTCTGCCTACCCTGCTGTGTGCGGGATACAGCGTAAAGCTAAAAAATAATAATATGATTTTACAACTTCATACGTTTTCTTGTATCTAGAGGGTAGTCGGAGAGAAACCAGTGTCAAGACAGTTAGTCTACTCTACTTTCCCCCCGAAATGAAGTCATTACGTTTCATTTTATGGATATACGTACATCAGTCAGTTGTATAACTATAACATGCTTAAATATGAAACAATTAAATGTTAAAAAAATACGCCATAATGGAATAGTGTCTGACTGTACGTTCTATATGTACGTTAGTTGTAGGTTCAATAATCGCTGGGGGAAAATAAGTTATTCTAAAATGGTTCGTCGGTCTGGCAAAAAGAAAAAAGGCGCTGAGTTAGACCAACAAACGGAGAACGGAGTATCTTATACCAGGTTCTCTTATACTCTCCTGCTATGCCAAAAAGTGTGTTAATATAATTACCAGTATTCTCAAAAGTAATGTTATTGCCGATAATTACGAAACGTGTTATATCTAAGATCCGTGTTAGAAGACCGATAGTTGGTACTCCTTTATCCCCATTTACAGCCAACGTATAACAATCTTCAATCAAGTGTTGAGTCACAGGGTCATCGAAATTATAGCGTTCTGAATTAGAGTTAGGAAGTTTTATCGGATTAGAAGCTTCATGACGAATACTGTCCTTCGAAATTGCACCAACAAATGCGCTAAAAATATGTGTATAATAATTTAAAAACTTCAAAGTAAATAAAAACAAGTAAACATTTAAAAGCATTAAATATCATTTATTATTTTCGACTTAAATCAAGTTAGTACTTAATTACTGCATATTATTTTCTCACCCTTTATCGTCCGTAACAATTGCAAAATTTTTATCCTTCATTTTTTTAATTGCTTGGGCGCAAGTGTGTGAAGCATTTACAAGAGTAAACTGGCGACTCAATGCCAATTCAGTAAATGGTGTGTTCCACCATCTGAAACGTATACGTGAATATCAATATTTACGTTAACGTTACGTGTACGTAACGGTAGGTACGATAAATAAATGTATGAATGACATACATTTTTGAAGATTTGTTTTGTGATTTTCGAGTCATAATGACTATTTTATTACATTTTTTTATGTATGTATTAATTAATTTATGATTAATATTAGAATAATTTATAATATAAATTAATGGGAACGGGGTGTCTTAACACTAGGTTCCCTCTGCCTACCCTGCTGTATACAGCGTGAAGCTTAAAAAAAAATTGTATTAGTAAATGGTGAATTAGTTAATTTATTTAGGTAAGCCAGTGGGAATCGAGTTATATGGATACTTCGCCATTGGTAGCTACAACTATTATTTACTTCATTGACTGCTGAGGGGGATCCATAAACAAATGTGCTTCCATCCACTGATCACAAACAAATTTTGTCATATAATTGCGTATTCCGTCTGGTAATACTACAACGACTTTTTGGCCAGGACCGAGATTGTTTTTTTTTATCGACTTGATTGCTGCTGCCATAGCGGCTCCACTGCTGCCTCCTAAGTATTTTAAACGATGTTATAGTTATTCATATAGTTAAATACATAGGTACTATAAAATATTATATATATTCAAATTTAGTCTAATAGATCGTAACAACAGTCATAGTGTACGATATTTTTCACCTCCGATATGATATCGGATCCCTTTTTCACCCATTTACCTAATATGAATTGTGTGTTTAAGGTGACAGAGGACACCATAATATAATCATCATTAAGAGAATATCATCTGTGTAAAAAAAATAACAAATTTGCGGTGTTGGTAGATCAAGAAAGTAAGATTTTGGTTCTTGCGTCTCCGTTGTGCCAACGGCGGAAAGTGGGAAACGGGGTTTTTTGCCTACTATGACATATGTGGAAAATCTGTAAAATAATAAAAAATGTAACATACCGCACAGTAATCCTTCTTTTTTAATAATTTCTCGTGCCATTAAGAAAGCCTCTTTGTCTGTAATGACTTCATAGTCATCTACATGAGAACTACCCAAAATGGTTGGAACTGCTGAACCTCCAATACCTTCTATCTATATGCAAAGTACATATTTATATCATAAGTTATCAAGTATATTGTAATTATAAATATATAATATCATTCAAGTGTATTGATCATTTCAGTAAATCAAACGTAAGTATACGAAAAATATAAATTTAATACTTCGCATATGTTATACTTCCGGCTTCGCCGCGTGAAATACGTAATTGTTTCGTTATATTGCAACCCTCAGGGGTTGATTTTTAAAAATCAAAGCATCCTATCTTTATTTTAATCTTTTATTTAACCTGGGATTATCAACTATACTGCAGAACTATAATGCTGAAATTCATTACAATCGGTCAAGCGGCTTAGATTATTCATATAAACTTTCATTCCTTTACAGATTGGTTTTTGAAAAAATAAGAAGCCTACGTTTGACCCAGTAATTTTTACTACTTTCATTCTAAATTTCATCGAAATTGGACCGGTAGATTACCCGTGAAAGCGTGGCAGACAAACAGGTAGATATTCGCATTTATAATATAAGTATGGACTAATCGTTCTGGTAACGCGGCCTGGTGATCGAAAGGAAAATGCAGGAAGCAATGACTTGACATGACAAGGTCGCACATGTAACGCTGTTTATTCTGAGACCTGTTAAATGTCTGGGAAAATTAGTGATGGGTGATATAGTTAATAATATAGATCATCTCAATAGCTTACTAGAAATGAATGGCTTTTTCCGTTTTTATTGTACATAGTAGATCCATCAGGTTCACCGATAATTATAAGGCAATCAGGACACGTTTCCTTTACACGTTGACCAGCACCGGCCACAGTGGCGCCGCTACCAGCTCCTAGTACTAGCATATCTACTGTCCCCAATGCACGTACGATTTCATCTCCTGTAGTATAATAATGGGTTTGGGGGTTGACACGATTTTCAACCTGAAAAGATGATTTTCAATTATATAATATTATGGATTACTTTCCATACACGTATTTTGTTTTATATTTATTAAATTATTTTATTTACTACATATCGTAATTTATCTTACTCCGTCCATCATGAGTACATTATCTGTACTGGCTTCTTTTATTTTCCTAGCCATTGGCATTCTATTTTTAGTTTGTATAACTTTCGCTCCTAATAATTTCATAGTGCAAATTTCCTCTGGACACTTTCCCTCTTTTGTTACAATATAACACTTTTTTTCTGAAACGTATGAAATTATTATATCTAATACAAAGGTTAAAACTCTAATTGATATTATCAATTTTTAAACAGAATTTTCTTAGATTACTTACACAAAAAAGACAATTTATTTATTTATCGAACCAATTATATCTGCTTAAATAGTAAATAGATCACTTCGCGGATTTAAACAGATTTAAGTGCCTATATCTATTAAGAGTTATTGAATAATTAGTAAAGATGCTAAAAACTAAAAACTCTATCAATTTACCCTTTAGCGCAGCTTGAAAAGCCAGGCTTATTCCAGTATTAACAGAAGTAGGATCTACAAAACCACCGTTGCTATCCGTAAGATATTTTTCATTTCTTGCATCTTCGATCATAGCCAGAGCTATGCGATCTTTTATAGAACCCGTCGGATTCATAAATTCACATTTTGCATCTTAAAGGTAAATAATATGAAACTAAATGAATATCTATTAATTAAAATATAAAGTAATATGGCGATTTATAGAATATTTATATTGATACTTACATATTTCACAAGGAATTCCGTAATCATTAGGTATTTTGTTGAGTTTGATAAGTGGGGTATTACCAACAAAATCGAGAATGCTATAATTTACTCTATTGACGTATCTAAAAGAATTTTTAAATGTATATTATTTATCTTGACAGAGACAGTCTTACGATCTACCTTTGTGTAATATGACGACGGTCGTAGCTTCGAACGCTACGTAGTCAATAGCTAAAAAACTCTTACCAGGCAAATGTTTATTAGCAATAATTTTCTGGGTTTGGTAAGAGAAACATTAAAATAAACGAATTGTAGATATACTAAGTACAGGTTATGACGCCAACTTTCTCCTCAATTAAATTGTTTTTGTTGTATAAATTATTTTTAAAACGATTGTCTTTTGTTGTTCCGTTCCGTCTATTGTTGTACTATTTTGCTATTTTTACTATTCTTTATAAAAAGATGTTGCAAAGTTTTATACTATTCAAGGTTATTACAAAAAACTGGTCATTTCACGCGATAGAATGGAATTTATTGGAGATTTTTTGTCATTTTAAAGCAAAATTTAAATTAGTAGAGGTTCTCAACCTAGAGATTTTTACAAAAATTGTGTTAATACTAAAAAAATCGACGTCAGTAGCCGTTTAGATTGTGGGTTTGCCTATAGTGCCGCGCTTGAATATTGAATACTTACGGAGATTTCCAATTAAGAAAGTTTTTTGAAGGAGGACCAAATTTATTTCCTGCATTGATAATATTAGACGCCATTATAGCCACAAAAAGTAAACTTTCAAAATGAATACTAAACAAATTGTTATTTCAATTTATATGATGCCGATTCCATTAAAATTTTTAAATATCCATTCATACTTATGGTTACAGCAATCTTTAATTTATATTAATGTACCTATTTATACTTAAAAGACTACTTTCGACTTTTTTATTTTTTTAAGTAGATAATAAATATGAATATTATAGGTTTTACAATATGTTCGTATTAGTAATAAAATATAAATATTTTACATACAACTCATTTGTTAGCGCAATATACTGTATCACAAAATAATATTAACACCATTGTGGCGTAGTGGGCCAGTGCCTGACGTAGAAATGGTAGGTGAGGGTTAATCCTGAAACGGGAACACGAATCCATTCAAATTATTCATATTAGGATACCGTATGATAAGACAAAACGCGGCATTGACTTTTGCTACATGCTGTGTAGCGAATGACTCCAAAATGTGCTGAAAGTGGAGAACGGAGTATCTTAATATTTTCTGTCTATTATCCTATCGATATGCGGAAGATTTGTAAAGCTAATATAAATTGTAAGTGCAATATAAATAGGTACGTTATTTTTTAATTTCTGGCAATTGCCAGATGCTATATGATAAAATATTGGGAGGTAAGTAGGAGGAGGTATCAAACCTGGAGAAATAAGAAATAATAAAATCTTTCCTGCGATTGAACAACGACACACACACCCACAAGCATCGCTCCTCGCCTCCATAATAACGTTTTAATTTAGTTATACATATTTCGTAATTAGTTTGTTTTGTAATTTGAGTAAAACCGAGGAAAAAATTTAGTTTACGCAAAAATAAATGTTTAGTGCAGAAAGCAAAACTCATTTTAAACTTAATATTTAACAAAACTTCAATTTCTATGGTAATTTACAGTAGTAGTTTACGATTATTTTCTTTAGCTTTCATTTAATTAACCGAGCTGACATAAACCTTTGTTCTCTTTAAATTGAATCAAGAAGTATCAGCAGATAGACATAAAAAATATCAAATAAGTAGGTACAAGAAATACACAAACAGTTTTAAATACTTAATTTTTAATATTTTAAATTATTTGTATTTACAAAAGACAACTATCATAACCAGAGGATTGGTAAAAGGAAGTCGATCTCGTTTTATTACTTTACAACAAGTAGATACTAGTAAACTTTAAGTAGGTATATCACGCACAACACAAGCTTAACTACTATTGTTAAATACACTGTTCTAATTAATTTCACAGCACTAAATGTCACTGGCATTTTGGGATATGGCAGGTTTGCCAGTTATCACTTGATCCGACATCGTATTATTGATGTTATTGGCATAATTCTCATAGAGCCAGTCCCAGAAGCGCACTCTTTTAGATTCAGGATCAGAACGAAGAGTGAAATTCCCAGTGATGTCAAGATAGTTTACGTGTGTTGTGTCATTGACTGGCAGCCATTTGAAATTGACTACTGACTCGTAGTCTATCGGAGGCGTCGGGTTTCTGTAAAGTATATTTATATTTTTAATTTAAAATTTCTTTGCAAGGTCTTAAGGTATTTATTATAGTTTACACATCAACACTTATCATTTTATAATACTTGGACCAACTTGAATTCTTTACTTTATGAAATATTAGTGTACCTAAGTATAACTTGATGCTGTAAATAAATTAAATCTTACAGAGTATCAAAAATTATCAATAAATGAGATTTCAATTGAGTTTCATTTTAAGTCAGTAAATAATAAACCAAACATTTAAAAGTAAAACAATGATAAAACGTTAGCGGCCTTTAAAATAACACACATTGGTAGATAAAAGAAATCAGACTAAAGGAAGCAAGTATAATACATGGATGATTAATTGATATTAGATAAAGTACAAATATGATAAGAACTTCAGAGTTATTTCCGTCGACTTACCCGGTCTTAGCAAAATTGGTCCACATTTGTACCATTTTCTTAGAAACCGCTGATTCTAGGGAATCATCGTCTAGTCTATAGTTTATTCTAGAGAAATAGAAAAGATATCCCATTTCGTCCCCGTGACACACTCCCGGATGTGTGATACCCAGCATCCGCTTAAAAAGTCCAAGGGCACCGTCAAAAGCAAACCTGTAGAGATATGTAGGGCTCGTTCTGTTCGTTTCTGCTTGCAGTCTTAAAGTTTCCAATGCTGGCCTCAAAAACATTACATCTGTGAACAACTGCAAAAGATTTATTAATAAGGAGCTATAATTTTAAGAAGTATAATTTTTATAAACTGAATTTTATATCTCAAATATGTTAATGAGGTCGAAAAGCTGCGACAAACAATCACGAAACAATATAATATGAAATTAATTAATCGGATTCATAATATCTTTATAATACATGCATCACATAAACTTGATAACATCAAATATACCTATACAATATTTAAAATATTATCAAATCACTGAAAAACCACATAAGATTTCTATTCACTTCGAAATTTAAAAAAGGCCAGTCGTGGCGCAGGGGCACATAAATGTGACTGTAAACGCGACTGGTTGTGAGTTCGAATTCAAGAGTGGAAATATTTAATATTTCCATATTCCTTGCTCTGGTGCCGAGGCAAAGCGCGGCATTAAGTTCCGCTATTCCGAATTTTGGAGGCATTGCGTGTTAATGCAATGACTCCAAAATTCAGCGGAAAGTGCGGAACAACGTGTCTTAACACCAGGTTTCCTCTGCCTCCAACCTGTGGGTGGGATGCAGCGTGAAGCTGCAAAAAAAATTAAAAAGGTAACAAATTAACTTAATTACGTTTGTGAAGATATTTAGTTGATTTTTTTTTCTTCACGCTGTACGCCGCGCTTTACCTCGACACCAGAGCGAAGAAAATGGAAATATAATTTCCACTTCTCGAGTGGGAATCGAACCCACAACCAGTAGGTTACAGTCACACGCTTGTGCCACTGGGCCACGACTGGCCACAATTAGCTGGCCACAATACTTAGTTGTTGTGGGTATAATAATATTATATGTCGTATATAATAATATTATCTGTCGATATAACATAATAAGTAAGTATCGACAGTAAGTACATAATCTTGTTAGTTATCGTATCTTGATCTATTAGAGAGAAATGTACAGAACAAATTATAATTTTACACTCGCTTCATAATCGTTTTTCTATCACAAGACCAAAATCACCTTTGAGACAAAGTACAGCCAGACACTTTTGAGGCACAGCGATCTGCGGGATCTCTTAACTTTAATTTAAAAAAAATGAGTTAAGTAACAAAGAACTAAGAACTTAATGCTCTTCTTAGGTACCTGAGCGAAGAAACTTAAATAACATATAATCAGTCCTCCGAGTGAGGATCGAATCCAAAACCATCGCGATCAATTTCGCCATTACGGCAATTTGAATTACCTGTAAAAACTTTCCAATGACCATTTGAAACTGAGTAGGTGTAGACATAATTTATATTTCAAATATTAACAATGCTAATATACCTATTGTTGCTAATTTGAAATAACAAAGGAACCATATTTTTAATATAAATAAAAATATAGTCATCAAAACGGGTGTTATGGTCACAACGTGCATGGAGTAATTTGTTTCAATATACGGATGTTTCTACTAATATAGTTGGAGTTATGCGCTTTATCGAATTCACCAAAAACAAATCATGTCAAGTAAAAACGGAAAAGGAAATAGGATCTATTCGCAACTTTTGCCATATATGAACGTATAACAATCTTATTATGTTAGCATACTAAAAGTATTATGTAAACGACCACATCTCTATCTCTATATATAATAAAAGAGTAGAAAAGTCAATTCTGTACATGAAAAATTTCAGAAAAATTTTAATTGGGTGCTTTAATATATCGATAACAGAGCCCAAAAATCCACTCAGTAGAATTTTTGTCTGTCTGTCTGTCTGTCTGTCTGTCTGTCTGTCTGTTAATTTGTTCGTCAATCACGCAAAAACTACTGGATAGAAATGAATGAATTTTAGTATGGTGATAGCTTATAGTCCAAAGGTACATATAGGATAGTTTTTATCCCGGTTTTCCATGTAGTTTTTTTGGAAAAAATAAAAAATCGATACAAGTAAATTATTTGTATACTGATATCTACCGGGTAGAAATTAATGAATTTTTGTATGGAGTTAGCTAAGAGGTTAGAGCAACATATGGGATAGTTTTCATCTTGGTATTCAATACAACTCCCGCAGAAAAATAAAATAAAAAAAATCACATTATGTCGATAGTTCACGAGTGAAGCTAAATTTGTTTCAATATCACTAATTAAAATAATTATAAAATAAAATAAGCATAACATTTATTAAAGATACATTTGACCGGTCTATAAAACTTTATATAATCTATATGACAGCAGATGTAACTACGTTTTCTGGAACGGGTAGCGCCATCTGTTATTATATAGGTGACATTGTATTAGATATCCGTACTCATTAATGTTATTATTATAAAAATGCAAAAATCTATATCTATACCTTTTATGTTTTCACGGGTAATCTACAGATTTCGTACATATATACCAGATGGTACGAAAATGAAATGTACGAAATCTGCTATCATATAGATATACTATGATAGCACATTTCGTACGTTTTCTTACTATAACAGTTATCGCTATATGTTATCAAATAGTATAGACATTGTACTAGATGTATAGATGGTTTTCTCAAGAACATAATTAGTGATGCAAGGTCAAATATAGACTACCCCCTTTTATAAAAAAAACAATCTCAAAGAAGCAATAGAGGATGATAGTGGCAGTTCACGTGGCGAAGCCGCGAGCGGGTCGCTAGTAAGTTATAAAATTGTCATAAAATAGCTTACATCAATGAGGCTATCAATGTTTCTCATGTCGACTGGTCGTTGCTGGAAGTAGAAAGCGCGAATGTGATCCGTGACCTTGTTTGATATCTCATCGTCTGACGATATCAGCTCAGGAGGCACAACTCGCCTAAATTCGTGTTCCAATTCGCTCAGTAACTTCGGATAGCGCTGAAGACCTGTAAAATGAATTATTGATTATATTAATTTAAAGTTACATGTATATAAAGGTTAACCTTTAACAATATATAATGTTTTATACTTAAGTGTATCAAATAGATTCATTATTAACGTTTCTATTATGTTGTGGCATATCCTATTACATTTGGAAATTAAAATAATTACAATAGTCATTGTAGAGTTGTTAGGAATGAATAAATCACTATCAATTTATTTTTACGCATCAATTGTGTGAATTATATTAATAAGTTATCACAGTAGGTATGTGGTCGTCGTGACATAGTGAGGCAGCATCTGCTTCTACTCGCGATGGTTATGGGTTCGATTTCCACCCAGAGAATGATTAAATAAATAAATAATTTTAATTTCTCTACTCTGGTGGCAAGACAAAGCGCACCGTTTATTTTTACCAATCAGCAAGCAATGTCTAAAATAAGGGCGGGCGGAAAGTGTAGAACGTAGTCTTGAAATATTTAATTTAATTTCTTTGCCTACCTTGCTATGGGGAAAAACGTGAAGATAATTGTGAATTGGGTAGAGAATAAAATGTTTATTACTACAAGTTACGAGAAAGTCTAGTTGAACCTACATAATACAAATTAATTTGTATGTGCAAAAATTACGAATTTTAACTTAACACCAGATCGCGCCAAACTTTTGATAATTTGAACATATTATGTGTACTTCAGATTATTATTAGTTATAATTATACCTGTAGATTGCTTAAGTCTACATTATTTAAGTTTGTCGCGTTTTTCTTCCTTTATTTTAGATCGATTGGGTTAAAGGAGATACGAATTAAATTGTTATTCATGTCAATTAAATGTAAAATAATACTTATTAAATAAACTGTATGTCCTTGACCAGACGTGTAAGATATGTACATTAAACATTTGTATATTTTTGGTTACTATTACATAAACCAGTTACAAATACAATACAGCGTGACGATATATTAAGGCAGTCGTTAGCTTATTACGCAATTCGTGTAACATTTGCGTAATCGAACTTTTAAAAAACGCAAATATCATCGCAAAGAAGTATTTTTCACTCGTGATCGCTGTTACTTTTTATTATGATTTATCATAATACATTTCTACGTTTGTACAGAAATGTCCTGTTTATTATTATTTTTTAAACAATTACCCACATAGATATGTAAAATACTGAGATAAATTATAGAGACTGTTTCAGTCATATAAGTTCTGATTTCAAAGATATTGTAAAATGAAAGAAATAAACAAAAACTGTTGCTAGCTTCATTCATAGTATTTATTAAAGGTATGATTTTAGGTACGCGTGCTACTTTTGGTTCATTTATTATAATAACAAACTTTTCTATACGTCAAGTTATCAAATATTTTTAAAACTTTATGGTTCTTCATCTTCATGCGATAAAAATGATGACCTATGACTATAGATAGTGCTATTGCTTAATAATAATTATAGTAACATTTGCTTAAGGTTGTCCGTCCACCTTGAGATGTAGACGAAACAAACGTAGATAGGCTAAAATTACGGTGCAAATCTGAAGACAACATCGCTATTTACAAGTAATAAATGCATTTATTTCTATGATTTTTTTGTGAATGCTTTAATTTACACACGAAAACTCATAACGTATACATATAAATACTCACAAAAAATAGTCAATTTTGTAGGACATTGACTGACTGTAATCGCATCTGTTTGTAGTCGTGATTGATCCACTCAGAGGAAAGTGGAATTATATTTGTATTTTTTATTTTTTTTCGCTTTGTTCCCTTTCCGCCACTTTACAGGCAATGTCTCGATTTCAGAGAGAAAAGTAGAATATGGATTGGAAAATACTACACTTTCTACGACAAGTCTGTTATATAGGAAAGAAATAGTGATTCATTAATTGTTTTAGCTTAATATGAAAATAATAAATAATTAATGTTGACTATCGTACTTTCCTATGTTTGTAAATAATGGCTTTATTAGATACGGTTTTATTCAGTTTTGACTTATAATGATACAGATTTCTGATATTTTTGTAAGAAAAGTAAATAAATCTTGCGACAGTAGGTATCTACTGTTAGTCTAGCTAGCTGTGACCGAAGGTTAAATATTTATATTACAAAACAGAGCATTAGTACACAAATCGTATTAGAAAGCGGTACTTTAAAAATTATTGAAATCTATTCATTTTTACATTATCTTGTAGTTACTATTTCTATAGACTAGTTAATATACAAGGTTTTCTACATTTCATTATTACATTCTTTATTTTATTGGTTTATTTGAATATATAGAACTTGTGAGAGGTAGGAAAGTATATATTTTGGTCCATATGCTAATTGCCTATTGTAATAATTATATTATAATCTTATATTATATAAAAATTTCGACATAGTAGGATTTTGAATGTTGTTCTTATTAAATAGAGAAAAATATGAATATTGTTATATAGTAGCCCTAAATTAATAAAAAATCTACCTGTATATTCTAAAGCTATTAAGCTATTAGCAAATCTTTACCAGGTGCGTTAAGATTTAGCGGATATCCTTCACGACATTCTACTAGTGAACGGAACCGTAGATGACACACTTTTAGGTATACTATATTACATTTTATTTTTTATTTTATAATATAATTATTTTATTTTAGTGGCCAGTCGTGGCCCAGTGGCACAAGAGTGGACTGTAAACGATTGGTTGTGGGTTCGATTCCCACTCGAGGAGTGGAAATTATATTTCCATTTTCTTCGCTCTGGTGTCGAGGTAAAGCGCGGCGTTAAGTTCCGCCACTTAACACGCAAGCCTCAAAATTCGGCGGAAAGTGGGGAACGGAGTGTCTTAACACTAGGTTCCCTCTGCCTACCCTGCTGTGTGCGGGATATAGCGTGAAGCTATTTAATTTTAATTTAATTTTTTATTTTATAATAATATCTTAACGCATCATTTTAAACGTTTAATATTTTCTTAATAAAAATACAATTACGTTGCAAGGGAACCACGCGATTATTACCTAAAGTCTGGATGAATGTGTTGGATTATGAGATTTTTCTAATTTAATTTTAAAAAGGACCTTTAATATTCATAATATTTATTTTCAGAACGATATTATTACTATACTATATAGGTATAAATAAGTATTCAAACTTAAAGAGGTGAACTTTTATAGTTAATTTGTTTCACCAATTTTACACAAATCTTCAAAATATATTTTACAATTCCGTATAAAATAATATAATCAGTAAATTACTCGTTAATTATAACTCGTAAATCGCCAGTAAACATGATGCTTATCTCTAACTGTACAAAAAAGCCATTTTTGATCTATATAGAAATCACAACCTGACACCGTGCACTTTATCTGCAAGAATTAACATCGATCATTGTAAATCTACTTCCAGACTAAGATATGAATTGCAATGAAAACAGCACTCACGTAAAGATTAGGAAACAACAAACAATAACACGTTTTTATTCGCGTCCATTTTAGTAATACCATGACTAATGTGACCAGACGTCCCGTTTTGAATGGAACTGTGTCGCTTTTTGGTGTTATGTGTTCCTAAAGATAACCCCGGAACGTAAAAATATCCTAATTATTTGATATGGCTTGGATATTTGATTAGTCTGACTATGCGTCGCTTACATGCACTGTTCGATGCTTAGTGAAATAGAACACGAAAGATAAATATTTCATTAAAATATTTGGCTTTCGTGCCAAATAGCCAAATATTTCATTAAAATATTTGCCTTCCATATTTTATTTTACTCAAGATTACAGATGCAAAAAAACGAAAACCAAAATATTTCAACGATTATGTACACCAAATAGTGTAACATAACTCTTTTAAATTGGTGTCCCTTTTTAAGTCAAGAAAAAAATGGTCACGTTACCCATGACGTACCTTGGTAAATAACGGCTCTGCGTTTAAGCTTACACGTAACAACACGTGCTGTCACGTAGTTTCACATGCAATATCCCGCCAGAAATTAGATAATACGACAGTGAAAACGAGAACATTCGCGAAATAATGTGTTATAATACCTATCTATATGAGTTCGTGAACTAGTTACTCGACGTAGCGCTTTACCTTAACAGAGGGAAGAAATGAAAACGATTTTAATATGTTTAATTAAATTATTTCCCGTTTTTTTAGCTTCTCGCTGTGTCCCGCACACAGCAGAGTAGGCAGAGGGAACCTTGCTAGGAGTGCGCGAGTAAATCGAACCGCGATTACAGTTAAGACTCTGCCACTGCGGCGTCGTGGCCTCCTAAAGATTACAAATTTTATTTTAAATACAATTTATCTAAAATATACACATATTATTTGAAGCGGTATTGTTCTTGTGCGTTATCATCCAACTTAACCTGTGTAGCTAAGTAGCTACTATTAGTATTTCCCACGCACGTTTCGCAAGAATATATTTTAAAGCTGTAATTAGTGATCTGGTTGATAATACTTATTTTATTTCATAAGTGGGTATGCATTTTTGTAAAAATTTCGCATACATTGTTTTCAATTGAATGGTCTTTACCGACACCTTGCAGTAGTTGCAATAATGAGTGTAATGAAATAAAAAATCTACTGTTTACCTGTTTACTTATTATTATTTAATCCTGTGATATAAGCGTACTTGTTAATTTATTTTTTACTTTAGAATGAATTTTAAAAATGTTATAACTATAACATTAGGTAACTGCCTTCATTACGCGTGTCAATCTAAATTACACTTGTTGGTGAAATTGAACATACCTATGTTTAATCTCACCATGATGACAAGGTTTTATTTAAATTAAATGTTTATTTTACTAAATTTCACATCCGAACCAATCACAAGTTCTGCGGAAATCCATTTCCAATGTATTTGGTACTATTGGCAATATAGATACAATGATGCAATATACTAGGTAATTCCATCTAACTTTACGTACGATATGAGATGACACACGGACCACTCCTGTTAAGGATTTCATACTTTTTTTAAGGTCATTTGAAACCAACTTGGCGCCGTGGAATAGCATCCGACTGTAAACATGATTGGCTGTAGGTTCAATTTGTTCTCGGATGATTTTATATTTAAATAATTATCATTTCTCCGCACTGGTAAAAAGGCCTCTAGTCTTACGATTTAACGGTTATTTACCTAAGAATGTAAGACCTAAAATTATTCAATACATTAATTTTGAAAACTAGATAAAAAACTGTTTCTTGAAACTTAGTTTGCTGCCCGTTTGTTTTTCTACCTTCAGTAGTTTGGGCTGTAAAACGTAAAAAAGAATCTACATGCTTTTTACGGCCAGCAATTTAGATTGTGAGTTGTCTGGCAATCACTCAGATAGTAACAAGAGAGATCGTTTTTATAATAGAGAAAACGGAAAGTTGCCTCAGGGTTTGTCATGAATAGGCAACACAAATCGATAATAGGTATAATAAAGCAATGGTAAAAACTTTCGTTTTTAATAATAGTAGCAATATCAACAAAAATACTTACGTCTAAATAATATGATTCCTTCTTGCGCATTATACCCAGTCATCAACGGTACGTCAGCTCCAGGGAGTAGTTCCCGAGGAGAGCGTGTCAAGAAGGCACCGGGAAGATCCGGCTCTAGTACGGGCAAGAATGGTAGCGCTACAGTACTTTGCAGGTCCGCGGACTTGCCGGGCGCGATGGCCAGCCTTGCGCCTGCCTTGACTAGGAGCTCACTTGGTGTAGCGCGGAGATAACCTGAAGACAAAATACATTGTATATATCGAAGGAAAATATTTTTTTAGTATGCTTTTCCTCAGAAAAATTCTAAACGTAGCTAAATTAACAATGTAAGCAAAAATAACATAATAAAGAAAGAGGAATAAAAATTACTAATATTTATATACAAAAATGTATTTGGGATTGTGCACTATGCGGTTTTTAAAACCGCAAAAGGCAGGATTTTTTAAGCTCTAAGAAATAAACTTCATATTGTCTGACTAGGTCAACAAAGAATCCTCAAATTTCCCGACAGAGATAAATTGCAACTTAAAAAATTTAATCTACTTTAAATTTATTATTTTTTGTTGTTTTAAGATGGTTGCCTTTGATAATAATTCTGATAAGTTCTGAAAAATACGGAATCAAGGAATATGTTCCTTTTTGTTACTTTAGATATACTGTAGATAATTATATAATGCATTACGCTGCTGAAAATATGGCTCATGTATTTCGTAACAAGATACGGATTCGGTTAAGATTAATTGTAATATTATAATCAACCTTGTCCCAATGGCTGCCCTTTTACGTACGATTTATGTTACGACTTGAAAATACATTGTGGAATTTATATGACGTGTTAATCAAAATGCTTCACATTTTTAAATTTACAAACATTCCGTTTCTCGTCATTATTAAAGTGTTGGTATTTTTATAACTTGGTTTTGTTTGTACTTTTTTTGTTTAAAATGGTTATTTCACGGACCTAGTAAAAAGTGAAAATACTTATTAAGTATAAAGAAACGCACTTTCTTTGTATGTAAACCTCCCGGGTTTAAGGTGAATTTTCCTAAAAATGGGACCAAGAGCCCAAATCATCACGTACAGTTGGACTACGCAACAGTTCTAACAGTTTTACCCATTGCGTTCAGGCACGTATCAATTGCTCAATTGTATAGTTAAAAGTAGTTTAAAAGTTTAGTGTGTTTTACGCAAAAGTTACGAGTACACAAAAGTTTTAATAATGACTACTTTAGGATTTGATATGCGTGCTGGACAAAGACACTATTATTATTTCTAATTTCAAATAAGGGGGCGTTCAAGTCTTACGTAATGCAATTGGGGGGCTCTCGTAAAACGTTACGATGCGTTACAGGGGCGGGAGGGAGTTTTTCTTACAACACAACGAAGAATTAAAACTCCCAAAGTGGCCATCCTTTCATTTACGTTTTACGGGGAATCCCTCGATTGTTTATATCTGGTCTCGATTATATCTGGTCGTCATTTTTAAGGCGCGTCCACATCTAACGGAAGATACGTCGCGTATGATCGATCGCATAACCGCTGAACAGACAAACACATACAAATACACTTAAAACGCATGATGCGTTAGTACGTCCAGAGTATAGCGTTTGGATACAGCAGAATCAAATTTAGCGTACAGAAAAACGTTACGATGCGTTCGTTACAAGGGCCGGAGGGGCCAAAAATTGAACGTTCCTTAAGTTTCACGTTTTTTCCCTAGCGGGATAGTCATCCAAGTAAGTTCTTAGTTATGAAATGATTAATGAATTAGTAATTAGAATGATTGATTATTAGAAAGATCATATTTAAACACATATTCAAACATATATAACATATTTAGATCATTTAGAACGGAGTGAAAACGTGTTATATTTTAGTAATGACATTAATCTCCCACACAACAATCTTTTTGAAAATACTTACAATTTAAAATATATGTTTATTAAAATTATATGTCAATTAAAAATATATGTTTATTAAAAATATATAAAATTGATATAAAAGGTTCTGAAAATCATGTTTCACTTACAATCACTTTTTTTATGTCAAGGTATTATTATCAATCAGACATTGATATTATTTTAAATGCAATATAAATATTGTCAATCACTTGTTCACAAAATAAATAACGACTTACTGACTAAAGGATATAGTCTCTATATATAATAAAAGAATAGAAAAGTCAATTCTGTACATGAAAAATTTCAGAAAAATTTTAATTGGGTGCGTTAATATATCGATAACAGAGGCCAAAAATCCACTCAGTAGAATTTTTGTCTGTCTGTCTGTCTGTCTGTTAATTTGTTCGTCAATCACGCAAAAACTACTGGATAGAAATGAATGAATTTTAGTATGATGATAGCTTATAGTCCAAAGGTACATATAGGATAGTTTTTATCCCGGTATTCTATGTAGTTTTTTTGGAAAAAATAAAAAACCGATATAAGTAAATCATTTGTATATCGGTATCTACCGGGTAGAAATTAATGATTTTTTGTATGGAGTTAGCTTAGAGGTTAGAGCAACATATGGGATAGTTTTCATCCCGGTATTCAACATAACCCCCGCAGAAAAATAAAATTAAAAAAAAAACATTCAAATTATGTCGATAGTTCACGAGTGAAGCTAAATTTGTTTCAATATCACTAATTAAAATAATTATAAAATAAAATAAGCATAACATTTATTAAATATACATTTGACCGGTCTATAAAACTTTATATAATCTATATATTTATATAATCTATATGACAACAGATGTCACTACGTTTTCTGCAACGGGTAGCACCATTTGTTATTATATAGTTGACATTGTATTAGACATATCCGCACTCATTAAAATTATTATTATAAAAATGCAAAAATCTGTATCTCTTCTATTTGTTATGTTTTGACGGGAATTCGTAAAGAAGATTGTTGAAGATGCAGGGTCATATAGGCTACTTTATAAAAAATCAAACCCTAGGAGGTTGAAAAAGTAGATGAAACTTATGTATGTTTAGTATATAGTGAGAATAAAAAGTAAAAAACTGGCAAAGTCAAATTGCATTGATTATTTGCAAGTAAAACTATTTTTTAATATCAATAAGTAACACAATTGTAAAATAAAAAGCGTAAAGTTTATTTAAGATATTATGAGCGGTAATACTATATACCAGATGGTATATATGTACGAAATCTATTATCATATGATAGCAGATTTCGTACGTTTTCTTACTAGAACAGTTATCACTATATGTCATCAATTAATATAGACATTGCACTAAATGTATCGATGATTTTCTCATGAACATAATTAGTGACGAAAGTCAAATGTAGAATACCCTCCTTTTCTAAAAAAAAGCAATCCCAAAGAAGCAATAGAGGATAAAAGTGGTAGTTCACGTGGCGAAGCCGCGAGCGGGTCGCTAGTATATAATAAAACATTCAGCTATATATGAAAGCCAGGGACTTTTTGTACCTAAATCTAAGAATTACGCATAATTCAATATCTTTATGATTACATCTCAATCTAATTCAATATCTTTATGATTAGGTCTCTCTCAACGATACGATTCTTGATCTTGACTCTAGCATGTGTCCAAAGTAATAAATAGCCAGGTCTCGTGGCTGACGCATTGACGGAATGTTAAACTACACAAAGTGTGGAGCTAAGTTACGTCAACCAAAAGTCCTGTAAATATTTAGATTGATATTTCGATACTTATTTTTTCCTGGAGTTGAAAAAAGTGATACGGAGATTTAATTGCACAAAGAATGTGTATAAAATTAATTACAGCATCATATAGAGGCCATTTTGACACAGTCAATCCATGCTGGGTTCGATATACACTCGTGGTAATTATTATATTTATATTATTTTCATTTCTCTACTGTGGTGACAAGACAAGGTATGGCAATGAGTTCTGCCTTCATATGCAATGTCTCTGATTCGGGCCGAAAATGAAAGACGTAGTGTAACATAATTTCCCTATTATAATATCCTGTTATACCGGAAAAATCATGACAAAAAAACAAAATCATCAATTTTTTACCAAGTAATTCTGCTGTACTGTTAGTGTCGATGCCCAGTTCCTTTCCGAGTTCAAAGGCGTGTTTTTTCGGGTCCCGTGCTACTGCCCACGGCGATAGCGCAACTCCACTTTGCGCTATTGCACCGTGGAATAAACCCTAAGTAAATTAAACATTTATAATTAAATATCATATAATATTTTAACACAAACATAAGGGAATCTTACTATATTTATATTTTTTTAAACAATTCAGTGTTTAATTGCAGTAGATGATTATAAATACCTGTGAAGCTGGAGAAAGCATGTGTAGATGAACAGAAGCAGCGCCCGCTGACTCTCCAAATATCGTGATACGTTGAGGATCACCCCCAAAGGATTCAATGTTGTCTCTCACCCATCTTAACGCCATAACTTGATCCTTTACAATAAATAATAGTAATAATAGTAATTTAATACTTTTTTACGTGTTATTCATACACTTAAGGTATGAAAAACATTTTTAGATATATAAATATTTGCTGAATTCGAACCTGCGTGTCCGGGATAGCATTGGTGAAACGATTTTTGTAACAATATTGTTAATTGTACCGGTACTATATTATTTGTTGTATAGGTACTGTATTGGTATAAAATTATTTATTGTATCTGTTACTTAACTCAATGTATCTGTTACTGTCACGTTAAGATCAAAAACGCGAATACAGCACTTTTAAATCTATGGTACTTTTATGTTGGATACCCACATGATAAATTTTGCGATATAGATATTTTTTAGTAACCACAGTGCGTTGTGAACTGTTTACGGACATCATTTAGGTTTTTGAGTGTAACATATATAACCTCATATTAATATTTATATTATGTATACCAATATTTTAGCCTTTACGTAACAAAGTTAGAAATGCGAAAGTAGGTCTTACTGTTTAACATCTATTCACGGAAAAACCGCTTACCAGATAAAAAGTGAAATAGCAGATATATTTTTTACTTCTAATTTTTCCTATTTTTTACTTGTGTGTAAAAAAGAAAATTGTTAACAATAAGCTGTTGTAGATTGAGATATATTTGACATTTTCTTGTTTAATATTTTTCCTCGAAAAATTACGTACATAGCTACTATATTTTTTTGATGTATTATTCATACTTATGTGTAATTTTCGTAAAAAGGGGTATACATTTTTGTAATAATACAACAAAATAATAATGTCGATGACAATGCATTGAAGATTTTAAAATAACGTGACATTTAGTTTCTGGTTTAGCTCTATTATAAGAAAACTTTTACTGGTAGCTTATTTTACACTCTACCGAATAATTTATCAATATACCGAATTTGACCGGTTGATAAATTATACCGAATAATTTATCAACCTTCTTTTAAAAATATATCTACTTCATAACAGCACGTCTCTTATCGAAACCACACAGGCATTATTTAAATTAAGATCAGATGGTAATACGGTATCAGTTTCAAGAACTATTCTCCTCCCTTATTAGATGACTTAATATTTATGACGTCGTAATTATACCTATATACCTTTTAATAAAATCCTTCTTATCCTTTGCACTTCCAGGTAAAGGACACGTTTCCATTGCCAAATGGTCAGTTAGGTCAAATTAAGTAATGTAACGAATATAGCTTAATATTACATTTTAAATGTCAGTAAGATACAATAGAATTAATTAAGAATCAAACATAATACCAACAGGCGATATCCACCAATCTCAAGCTATCATTACCAAAACGTGCTATAGTGTTTTGAAATCTCATAGATGCACTTGACCAATATGTCTTAAGCCGTGACCGAGCATTGCTTAAGATATAATAATTCACAATAGTGAAGGGCTGTCATTGGAGTTTATATGTAATTCAGGTAAGGGCATCCTAATTTCCTTCCTTCCTCTAAATTATTTTTACTAAGGTCATAGAATATGTCGTGATTTAATATAAACAGCCTCATGTCAATCTTTTTGAAACTGAAATATTAATTGGAAATCTGCATTTCAAATAATATTCCAACCACCTTTGTAGGTAGATGTTTGCTAATATTTTTTTTTAAATTATTATAAATATATTTTAACTATATTCAATTAAAATAATGTACCTATTTCTTACCTTCAATCCCATATTGCCGGACACTTCTTCATTCTCCAGACTGAGGAAGCCTAAAGCTCCAAGTCTATAATTCAATGTTACAAGAACTACTCCTGCACCGATGAGATGGTCTGGGCCGTATAGAAAAGCGTTGCCCGAGCCCACTGCAAACGCGCCGCCATGAATCCATACCATTACGGCGAGTTTTGGATTGTACCTTATAGAAACAAATAAAAAAAGTACTTTAAAATACTACACATACTACTATACTACAGTACTGGCTTTATGCAAGGATAGCATCTATGTATTGATATTAGCTTGTGCCGGTAGAAAAAGACATCATTTTTCTAAAGAAACGTGTATTTTAGACATTGAGAAGACCTAGTTCTGTTAATTGTTCTAATGCCTCATAAACTTCACAGGCAATTAAAAGCTATACAAAATAATAAAATAATACACTAGTTTTAATTTGAAATTTACATTAACTAAAGTAGGCAGTGTTATTCGAATTCACAGTTGCTACACTAAACATAACAAACATGTCGAACCTGTAATAGTTCTAGCTTCATTTGTTATATAAGAAAAGAAACGCTCAATATTTCAAATTATTATAAATAAATATTGGAAATTGCAAGGATTCGACTAGGTCACGTATAAACCTAAACTTATTTAAATATTTGCCAAATGCACTACCTGTGTATGTATTGTGAATAAGGTAAATTGCCTTGAATTCAAAAATTCTGATAAAGTGCTCTTAATTAATATTACACATTAAAAAAGATAATGCAAATACATTATTTTTTATTTAATTTATGCAATTTATTTATTGAAAATATTACTCTGAAAAAGTTTCCAGAAAAATAAATGGCTCAGTATAGATCGAGACGTAAGAAGTATAGCAAAATCTAGGTCTTGAACTATCATCAGTTCTATGCTAGCACGTATTTCGGAAGCGGCATATGTAGGATCTTCTCAAATCTAGTTAAGAGAGTGAAGCTCGAATAATAGAGACGAACGTTATTGCATTTTGAAGGGGCTCTTAAGCTTTTACCTAAGTTTTCAAGTCCCAGGCACTGCTTCTACCTTGTCTTCCAGCTACACGGCAACCACAATGTTATGTTAAGGAGTTACTTCCGATAGTGTATTTATATAATTACCCAGAAATTTTATCCGGTAAAGCAGATGTGTAAACATTCAAGTAAAGGCAGTCTTCGTCGCCCTTATACGTGTCAAATAACATGAACCGATGAGGGCATACGGCGCCTTCTTCAACCGCATCCCGAATGCCAGACCATGACTCCAACGGCACTGGCGGTCGAAATCGTAATGGACCTCGGGGTGGCTGAGCGTATCTGTAAATATTTATAAGGACAAATTCTTCCTATATCTTTTATAATATTGAAAAGATAACTAATTAATTAATTAAATTTTGCAAATGATTTAATTTATTTTATGTGCTTGACCTCAAATTTTTATAGATAAAGGTTTATGAGAAGGTCACTGTTTATGTTGCCTGAGAACTTCAACACGTATTTATCTTGAACGTTAAACATTTTATTACATGTTTACAATTAAGTACCTTATGCCTTTAAAGCTATAATATGGTGTTTGAGCGCTAGTCCTTGCCACGACTCTGCGACCACGTAAGGATCCAAATTTAGTTGCAACAATCGGACCACCGCCTACTCGCATACGATCTACTAAAGCGTGGACTAAACGAGCGGCACGGGCTGGCACCGCCTGAAGCCGTCGTAATGCATGCTTCAAGCCCACTGACTCGCTAACTGTACTTGATAATCTCCGCCATGCTCCTGTTACCTATTAAAAAAAAGTATTATTAATATTGTTATTTAAATAAATTGTTATCTAAAAAAATATTTTTTAGCTTCACGATTTTTTCTGGTGTGTGAGAACCAGAAGTGAGAACCTGGTGTCAGAACACTTCGTTCTCCACTTTCTGCCTCAAATAGAGACATTGTATGTTAAATGGCATAATTTAACACTGCGTTGTGTCTTAGGCACCAGAATGAAGAAATCAATATAATATATAAGTAATCACTCCCCCGAGTAGGAATCCAACCCAAAACCGCTTACAGTCAAGCTATCCAACTCGGGCACAATGACCGCAATTTAAACCTATGTCAATGATTTACCAATAATAAATACGCTTTTCTTATAGCCATATACATACATATTAACACCACACGTCCAGTAAACTTATATAAAAAGGCGCAACAATATGATTTCATAATTCATAATGTAATTTAATGCATTGACAAGAAAATTACACTTTTAAACGTTTATTATTATTGACTCGCACTTATCCAGTTATCGCGTTGTACAAATTTGACCGTATAATTAAATTAATGAAACATTTGACATGTGCATGTGTCGGTTGAAATTTATCACTTACATAAAATAAAGGGAGAGACTTAAACCTTAAATTACCACAAGAAGTGTTAAACTTTTTGTAAGTACTTTTAGCTTTCGCAATAATAAGAGTCAATACACACATGCGTTTTTTATTCCAAAAAGTTAAAAGAATGTTGATATCAAATAGTATTTATATGCTAATACCGTCCAATGTGTAATACAATACCTTACCATGTATAATGTATTCTCGCGTGAACGAATCGTAATTACTACGTAAGTATTAAACAATCGCATAACCACCTATTAAAGTTTCCAAATTGTATGCAAAAAAGAAAATATCATTGGCCGTACAAATGACTAATAGTGGCTATGTGGTAGTGGTCTTTTGTAAGGTCTATGCGAAAATCAAAAACAGTATAAGCTGTAAATAAAAATAAATGTAATACTCATGACTTATATTAAAATTAAAAAGAAACTTTATTTTTATGTTTCTCTATTGCATTATGACACTGGATTTATCAATTTGATTAATGATTGTTGTACTATTACCGTTCTTTTCAAAAACGCTCTCTACAATTTTGTTATAAAATATTAAAAATTACTAAAGTCGCTCTTGCTACAAAAATATTATAAATTAATTCAAATTAACATATATTACATGTAACGGAAAGATGTTTAATATATGTAACCTTAATCTAATATATGGATTGTATTGACAGCACGTAGGTACTCTCTGACTACTAAAGACAAAAACATATAGGCAAAATTTTTAAGAGCCGAATAAAGCACATAGTAACGGGCCTTTAGTAGCTACAACATGTTTATATTTAAGAAATTATATAATTACACTTGCTTTAAGTAGTAATTTTGTGAATAGCCGTAATTAAAAGTCGCCATATTGATCTAATTCCAGTGTCACAACTCACAACATTGCACTACTTCACACCGGCGAGTGAACGGTTACCCTCAACCGAAAATATCGCAACGTGCTATTCGATATTGAGACTGAGGACAGAAGGTTTTTTCTTACATATTTTACAAGAAAAAAAATAATATTATATATATTTAAAAGTCAATTATTTAATAGACGTATCTATTAGCTTTAAAAAATAATTAGACACTTTACACTCAAATGCTGTTTGGCAATTGTGAAATTTTGTCTCGCTATGTCTACTTATGACCTTTGTTTAAACAAGGACTACCAAGTAGCTAATCTCAATAGCTTTCATGTAAGTCTAGTTCTACTTAGTACGTAGTAGAACTAGACTTAGTATACCACTAGACTAGACTTATATAATATGTGAATATAATAAGTAAAAACGTATTACTTGACAAAAAGTACAGACTATCTTTTATACTGTTTTTTTTAGGTTCACGATGTATTTCGCATACAGCAGGGTAGGCAGGAGGAATATGATGTTAACACATTTCGTTCCCCATTTTCAACCGATTTCTGCAGGTGTTGCGTGTTAAGTAACGGAACTTAACGACATGCTTTGCTTCGACACCAGAGCGAAGCCAAAAACCACTACGTATACAGACAGACCGTCACTCACGATGGCATATGGAAAAAGTTAATCGTTATAATCCCATAACTAACGTTGCATACTATACTGCGATAAAAAATACAGTACCTTCCTATACGTACATATATCTTATTAAGTTTTCGTATAATTTATAAATAATCTTATATACTTTCAATGAAGAGAGAAATATAATCTATTCGTCAATCATTCGTTATGGCTAACACATTTGCTGACTTTCAGGTTTATCGTAATTTGTCATTATATTTTACAAAAAAATATTAAATATCGATCGGTATGGCCCATATCCCAAATTGGGATTACTTATTCATAACTCGGATCATGTAAAAACTTTTTTTATTATTGCAGCGCTTAAATATTGCTTCACGTCTTTGTATGTGGCTCTGTGTGTAAAGGTTATGCGAAACTGAGTACTTAAACCTAATTTTTCCCACTCTGAGCTGTCAGATTTTTCAAAACTTTAAAGACTCATCACAAAAACTAGTTTTATAAATGAAAAACCACGTTTAATAGATAATTAAACTAAAACAAAAAAATAATTTATACTTTAACGCTTTTATAGCCAATCAAACTAAAAAGTAAAAAGTATTCTTAGTATAATAATAAAATGATTGATTGTTACTGTTCTAAAAGCGAGCGGTGCTTTGTATAAGATTTTTAAATTAATTCTTCATTTCGGAATAACGTTAGTAAAAAATCATAATAATTGAAAAACATTAATTTACGTCGATCGTTTTATGCTTTTAAAAAGATTGACTTCCTTGATCCTTTTAAGTTAATTAAGTATAATTTATTTAAAATCATATTACACAGTATAATTAGTTTAAAAGTGTTTAAAAAAGCTAATAATAATCAGAAAGGCTTGTAAAATGGGTCAGCAGCAAAATATAATATTAATAAACATTGTAAATTCACAATGTAACAATTATAATATAAGTGCAGGATGTGAAGAAGTACAAAAATAAAAAATCGTATTATAAATAAATTATTTACAATGATTTTGTATTCAGCTCCTAATATTTCTTTTAAAAATCTTTATTTAATACCAGTCAAACATTAATGAAATGACATGTTTCTGACTAAACGAACGAACGAAGTTAGTTAGGTGGGTGGTTTATTTATATATAGCGCAACAAAATTAAGATATAATGAAACGATTAACTGTATTTTTATTCCTTAACTCCTTGACTTCTTAAAAAGTCCTTGACTTCTTAAAAAGCCTTACATACAACAGAAGTCGATTCTTTTAAAGGTAAAACGTGAATCTCCCTTTGATCTGAAATAGACAAGACACTATCTATCTATACCTTTCTACAGAAATGTAATCAGCTAGATGAGGTCAAACCCAGGAGCACAAGCTTCGTATTCTTAATGTACCTAACATTAAGAATACTTCCTTTTGCGCCAGACTGTCATTAAGGTGGTGTTATTAATTATAGAAAGTCATTGAATAAACAACAGCGCGTTATAAAATTAATACAAAAAGATAAAATTCCAACCAACCTGCAAGAAATGTTATTAAGGATAATATGAATTGGCAAATGTTGGGTACATTAACCCAGAAAATGTTAAATAACTTTCTTAAGTTTGTTTTTTTTTTATATATTATTAATATCCTGCGTTATATAACTGATTTAAAATTTGTAATAGTTTTGGAATGTTATTAATGTTTTGGTTTTGAAAAAAAAATATATAACATATAGCATATGCTAATGTTTAATTATTAATTATCCTCCGTGCAGAGTCCTCGGAGCACCCTCATATCCGGGATATTGCTCCATGGCACAGTAGACCAACGGACAGAAGACGTCTCCCCTGAGATATTCTCCTTACTGCCCCAGATCCCTGAGCTGCTGTCATGGTCGCTGGTCGCCTAAGCTGGGCCTCCTCTGAGTTAATCAGGGGTCTCACCCGGCTGGGCTGACTGCCCGGAGAGCATATAGCTCTTCTTACCCCCGACACCCTTTATTCCTCGGTACTAATGTGCCAAATATCATGAACGGCCACTGGCCTAAACCTAGAGACACACCCATATTAGTGGGTGGCGTTGATCATCACGATCAGAGGGCAATGCCCTGGTATCGTTTCCCCTCTCCCCTTCGGGGTAGTAGAGAGATGAAAGTGAAGTGTAATTATTAATTACCAGGCATCATAATCAGCAAAAAAAGTCTCCAAAATTTACCGTACCTATCAATAACTTTACCAATTTTTAGAAGAATACCGAACATACTATACCTACCTATTAAATTTTATACTAAAATATTTTTACTAACATCTTCAGTGGCAACCAAAAAAGAAGAACATTGCCAAGTGTTTTTGTTCTCGAATCTCTATTTTGAAAGCTGTAGACAGTTGTTTTGTTATTTACACTTCTTTTAATAATTTTTGTGCCGGTGTTATTATCATTGATACACTCAAATACTTAAATGAAATAAAAGTTTATATGTTTCTTTTATTTATAAATACCATCTAATAAATAAATAAATAAATGCATCTAGTCACGTCGTTCCAAACTATTGAAGCACCCAGAGTTGCCCGCCAACGAATATTCTAGGATTAAAAACACGTACCTTGAGTGGTCTACTTTACTTGTATTGATATATTAAGTTAATATTAAGAATTAGTCTGTTTAAGATAGCATTATCAAATAATTTTTTTTTTTCGCAGCTTCACTTTTTTCCCGCATAGCGTTGTAGTCAGGCAATACCTAGTATCAAGACACACTATCCTCCACTTTTCGCTCGAAATCGAGACATTGCTTATTGAGTGATGGAACTCAACGCTGCGCTTTGTCTTAGGTACCAGAGCGAAAAAAAATAAATATAATCATTCCCCGAGTGGGAATCGAACCCACAACCATGCGTTACTATCAAATGCTGTCCCACTGCGCCACAGCGGCTCCCACTAAATAATGTTTACAATTAAATTACTATTAGTTTTAAAAAGTCCTCCGCCGCGCTCCGAAAAAAAGTGTGCTAATACATTTCAAACAACATGTGCCTCTCGAATAACTCGGCATAAAGTTACATAAGATATTAAGTGAAGCATGATTCACGTAAACAGACGTGGGGGAGAACACAACGCGCTCGTCGCGACTCGCTCTTGCCCAATATAAAAGACATCGACGTTTTTTTAGGTCATCATATTGATAAATCACGTAGTTTATTTGATACGTTTTGAGAGAAACATCTACATTTATAAGCATAATTATGTTTATTATAAGAAATTAACGGTCAATATTTATATAAATCCATACTTATATTATAAATGCGAATGTCTGTGTGTTTGTCTATCATGCTTTCACGGCTAATCTACCGGTCCGATTTGCATAAAATTTAGAATGAAAGTAATAAATGTAACTGGGTCTAACATAGGCTACTTATTTTTTCAAAAATCAACCGCTAAAGTATGGTACCGCTAAAGGATGAAAGTCTATATGAAAAATCTAAACCGCTTGACCAATTGTAATGAATTGTGGCATAAATATATATAGTTGATAATGTAAGTTTAAACATAGGCTACTTTGTTTTTTAAAAGTGCGCCCCCGAGAGTTGCAATATAACGAGACAGTTAACGCGGTGAAGCCGCGAGCGGGCCGCTAGTCTTATATAATTAACGAACTAAGTTAACCTTAGCTAATTAACATTTGAGACTTTATTTTTTTGCTAATTATTCACCCTGAATATTTAAAAAGTTTTATTTTCAACTGATCGTAGTATCCATTGTTATTAGCAATCATTGGTTCGGGCAACTAAACACAGAAATGGTTATATTTAATTTTCTTTTTACTACTGGTACGTGCTTAATGACATTGTTCCACTAATATGTAAGTTAAGTTTGTTATACGGCAAAAAGCGTGAAGCTGCTGTAATACTTGGAAAGGAACAATGTTTGTTTATGTAACACCAGTAAATGGTATTATTTTTTTCAAACCACAATTTACAATATTTCTTATATCATTTACTACAAAAATGTACTATACTATTAAATCTATTTATTTAAAAATTATGATTAAAGTAAAATATATTAAATGAAAGATTATAAATATGAGACCGTAATCGTCCGATACATAATATTATACGACACCATCGCGCTGCAGTGGGACAGCGTCTGATTGTAAACCTGATGGTTATGGGTTCTGTTCCAATTGAGGCAATATTTAAATATTTATGTTTTCGTGGAAAGTGGAGGACGGAGTGTCTTGACACTAGGTCCTTACTGACCCCGCTATGCGGAAAAAATGAGAAGCTATAAGAAAGATTATACATTTATTAATTACCTTCATAGAGTTTAGACTGCTTGCTGCATTCGCCACTACGTCGCCTAGCGCTGCAGGAGGCAACGCTCCGCTTATGAGCAGTCCATGTACGAAGACTATAAGGACACATAACCACCACACACGCATGTTCACTTTTTTGATATTATAACTGCCACTAGCACTGTTAACTTAAACTGGAGGAAGTGTCACGGCAATAGACTTGTATAAAACATATTTTATCTTGTCTGAGTTTTCAATTTTTCTATCTCAAGGTTGAATATCTGGTACACACTACGGAGTTAATGAAGACCTGAAAAAAGTATATATATTAATATAACAATACAGCCAGTATGTAATCGCCTTCAAATTCGAAACTCAGCTGACCACCGACATTTGTGGTAAGTTTATTGCTTAAGCATGTAACTAATGTACGAATTTCAAATACCTTCTATAACTTTATGAAGGTAAAACAAAGTTCTTAAGTTTTAAATATATATTTCGTGTATGATTTATTCTAATGAAAACTCTTCCTTTATGTCTCGTTAATTTACTTTGCAAATATATAATTGAATATTAGTAAATCACGATGTGGCCAGTCGTGGCCCAGTGTGCACGCACAAGTGTGTGACTGTAAACGACTGGTTGTGGGTTCGATTCCCACTCGAGGAGTGGAAATTATATCCATTTTCTTCGCTCTGGTGTCGAGGTAAAGCGCGGCGTTAAGTTCCGCCACTTAACACGCAAGCCTCCGAATTCGGCGGAAAGTGGAGAACGGAGTGTCTTAACACTAGGTTCTCTCTGCCTACCCTGCTGTGTGCGGGATACAGCGTGAAGCTAAATCACGATGAAACGCGTGGCTTAAGATAATTAAAAAGATAATTAAAAAAAAAATAACTAAATTAAATTTGTTACGGGCTTATTTTTTTTGAAATTATATTAAAACTTTACCTTTCTGTGAAATATATGTCATATTTTAATGTGTTCTTCAAATATTATATTTTATAACCAAATAAAAAAAAATCCTAACTTTACAAAATATTTGGTGGCTATCATGGAGCGGTATGGCAGCGTCTGACTGGATTTGCATTAGTTTTGAGTTTACTTCCCACTCGGTGGAATAGTTATATTTAATTTCATTTCATTTCCCCGCTCTTATATTCCAATACAAAGCGTTGCATTAAAAATAATAAAGTGTCAATAAAGTGTGGAATGTAATATCTTGACCCTAGACCCTTTCTGCCTACTCTGCTATATGAGTAAAAGCTTTAAGCTGCAAAAAACTTACGAAGAACTTACACAATTTTAGTAACCTTGCCTTTATATAAAAATACCTATATCTTATTTAAAAAAAACTGATCTCTATTTAAATCTCTACAAATACATGTATGTAATAAAGTATTTAACACATTAATATTCTACTGATTTAATCCAAAATATTACAATGAGTACGTTTTTTGCAAGCGGTCAACAAGCCGTGGTAGCGTTCTCGATATTATGTGTACTTTCACCGCTTTGCCCGCATAATCGTAACCTAGAGATAACGTATAGGAACTGATTGTCACATTAATTGCACCTGAAAGTAGGTTAATAATTTCGAATGGGAAGTCGAAAATATAGAATTTATAAAAAATAATAAATTTTTATGTTTTTTTATTAATGTTTTATTTATATAACAAACACTAGGTATAATGTAATTATGCAACAAAAAAACTATAAAAATAACATAATTGCATATAAAAATATTAGAAACTAAATAGTAAATAAATATGTAATTAACGAAATAATTTATTGCAAATGCGAATTAGATATTTCTCTCTATAGAAAAGACATCAACGCTCGGTACCTAATAATAGTACCTTATAATAGTAGGTATATCGTATATGTGGCATGGTTTTACAAAGTAAAGAATATGAAGCAAAAAATCTCATAAATGAATGAATCTAGAACAAGCTTAAGATTATTATATAAACAATTTTATTATGTTAATATTATTTTTAGTAGATACCTTTGGTGTCTATATATTTTTAAAATGTAATTTATGATTTTTACTGTTATATCATTATTCTCATGGCCAAGCCTTCAACATCAAATTATAATTATATTTTCTATTTTCAAATATTTCCTTGCCTTGTATTTATTTCTCCCAATATTCATTTTTGGAAGGTAGAACTATTAAGGACCATTACTTAGTATAATTGATAATGTGAAGATTATAAGATATAAGATACTTCACTTATTAGATATTTTAATTTTCCCATATAGAAAACGACCGTAATATATTCGGAATTCAAAAATATTCTTGTAGGTGTGTAGGTTAACATTTATATTTAAAGCTGAGCATACTTTTAGTAGACTAACGCTCGAATACATATCACCTATGTATCTACAATCAACTTTGACACTATATCGTTGCCTAAAAAGTAACCGTTTAATATGAACGTTTAATACGTTATCTTAATAGGTCTAAAATCTATAATGCCAATCTTTTAATTATAACATTAATATATAAAATTAAATTAAATACTTAGTAATAAAGAGCGACGTCAACGACCTTAGATGTTTATGTAACAAAGATAGGTTGTTTATGATTATGTCATAGACGTAAGGAATTATGCCTTACTATAAAATTCCCGGTAGTTTTTGAAGCTCCAATGACTATAACAAGCGGTTATTTACTCCGATAACAGTAATAGCGTGTGTTTGAAATGTTGACCGTAAATGCGGAAAATATCACGAATCTGGTCTAAGTTGAATCCATATTTATATTTATAATGCGAAAGTCTGTGTGTTTGTCTGTCACACTTTCACGGCTAATCTACCGATCCGATTTGGGTGAGGGTTGCAATACAACGAATCAGTCATGTAGTTCACGCGGCGAAACCGCGAGCGGGCCGCTAGTGGTATAATAAAAACGTGGTCATATAAATTTTGAAATGGGACAATCTTTGATCTCTAGGGCGTCTCCGATACGTCCACATCATTACCCTCGTATACTTTCATTTGTTTGGTATTATTATATTTTTTATTAATCCTCCACTTAATATGAGTAATTCGTTAAAATTGCGATACTAGTGAAAGTAAACAAATTGAAAAAGGATAAATAAACATAGGGTCAAAAACACCTGTATAGGTATACTATAAAATATAGGAGATATTTTAATTCCTCATGCCATTACGACTCTTGGTAAGAATTGATAAATCAAAAAAGTTTACGGTAACAAAATGGGCTAGGCTTTTAACGGAGTCTACTTTAAAGCGATTATTAATAAATTAGCATTAATGTAAAAAGAAACTTAAAAGATCAGAGAATTCGTATATGAAATTATAAAAATAATGTCACAATAGAATTGACAACATCGTATTTTAATACACACAAATATTATAAAAGATAAACATTTTTGTAATTGTTTGTTTGTAATGTGTACATAGAGTTAGTGTTGTATGGCATGGAAGCATTAAAATTTTCAAACTCTACATATACGCAATGTACACGGCGGATGACTTATACAATAAATCGAAAAATACTCAAGGATAAAATAAAATATATCATAGTATTCTTTTACCTTTTTATAGTTACCTTGTTACGTACTATTTTCATAAAAATATCAGTAAATATACCTTGATACAAAATTTACAGCAGACAAACCAGTAGGCCTTGCATATAGCCAGTAGAGCAATAATTATAATAAAATTGCAATTATAATTTAAATATTTCAATGGCATAATACAGAATGTATTTAACCTTCTACCCAAAATTTTACGATTTGCAATTTAAAACAAATATGAATCAGCTAATGGACAAAATTAGTCGTCAAAATTAAAAAGGATTATACCAGACTGTTTTTATATTGTCAATGTATACATATTTTAATCACAGTACTAAATGTGAAAAAAACTTATGAATTCAGGAGAATGATGAGTTGAGAAGATTTAAAGACAATGTGTAAATGTTTGTAAAGCATTTTAAATTTGCACTACATACCTACTGTTTACTACAAAGCGTACTCGCAGCACTAATATTTACAAATTTGCAAATTTATAAGCGGAATATGTTAAGGAAACCGGAATATTAAGGTTAGTTACCAATGACATAATTTTATTAGTAAATAAATGGTCACCTACTTAAATCATACCTTGGTGCACAGCCAAAATATTCAGAGCTTTGATGTATTAGCAGTTAAGTTAACTCTTTAACTCTTAAGATTATTAATAACAACTTTGTAGATACGTTACGTTATAACAACTTTGTAAAGCCGTTAAAGGAAAGCACGGGCGCGCGCGCCTGTAGTAGTCAACTCTATACTGACTTCATCGACGGTCGCTGAGACAGTTACTTAACCACCACCCACCACAACACCGTGTATTATTTAATACATTCTACTATACGTCTTGAGTTACGAGTATCATATTTATCTGATTAAATCACAATATTTATTAAATTATACATATTTTACCTTCAAAGTTTTAGCTCGCGAAATATACTCGCGAATATTAGTATATGTTTTAATTTATATGAAAGCATTTTTATAAATGCTTTAAGTGTCTCAGTTATTAAAAACACTACTCACTTAGAATTCTCACGTCATGGGCGACCGCCCATCTTAACTTAAAATATTAAGTAAATTTTAATTTCGCTCCATGCTCAATATATTCGTATAATAAGGAGGTAAAAATCGAGTCTCTGTATATTACATATTTTTCCAAAAACTGATGGGGGATTCTCCTTTGTTATATCGGTATCAATAAAAACAAAAACATACAGCAGACTCTATTGAATTTAAATAATTCGGATATTTTAGAAAAATATGAATTAAGCTGGTAGCTGAAGTAAAAAAATACCTATTAATAAAAAGCTAAATAATTTTTTGTGCACCAATCACGCAAAAAAATCGAAACAAAGAATAAGGTCGGCGAAAATACGAAATGGCTATATCTGCGTAATCACGGGAGCGACGCCGCGTGCAGCTCACTTGTATCAAATAAATTTGTTTTCAAATCAAAGACATCATAAATAGACCTATATTAAGAAATATATTAACTGTAAACGCGATCCATTTGAGTAAAATCGGACAGAAAACATTCAGTTCTTTTTTGCCGATTCTATTAACAATATAGGTTACTAACTTTTAATAAAAGTACCTCTTTAGCAAGTTAATGTAACTTTTTTTTATTGAATAAAGGAGGCAAACGAGCAAAAGGAACACCTGATAAGTGGTTACCTTCGCCCATGGAAATACACAACATTAGAGTTATGGATGCATGGCCAGCCTTGGGGATGCAGGAGAGGAGCAAGGAGGTAGAATGGGAATGGTGGGAATAGGGAGAGCTGGCTTACATGCCATCGAACCGGAACACATCATTAGATGTTTGGCGGTTCGTCTTTGACATGATAGTGGTGGCGAGCCAGTTGGAGAACGAATCTCCTACCACCAAACTACTGGGTTCCCCACCTCTTACGGGACCCCGCACAGGTTAAAATTATAACCTTTTTGCCTTTAATATTTCATCAAAATTTGTTAAGCTTTGTTTCAGCTTCACGCTTTTTTTCTGCATAAGAGACGAGTAGGTTTATGACTTTGTAGATAACTTTCAAAACTGAGTAACATACATTTAATTATCATTTTTAAATTAAACTAAATTATTATTATTTAAGAAAAAAATGTAAAATGCCGAAAAGTAGGTTTATATTGAAAAAGAAATTAGCAAATGTTACTTTAAGTTGATTTTATTATAATTGCTATCGTTTTCATAACAAAAATGTCTATTAAAAATAAACTTACTCAAGATTATAATACTAATCTGTGCGACAACAATATAATGCATATGTTTAACATAATATTCTGTATCAGGAAATCCGGAATTGCTTAGATCCACATCATAAATTATGCAATATAGGAAGTGAAGGATATTTGAGATCGAATGTAGAAAGTAAGAGGTCTAAGGTCTATAATGGCTGAACAATACTAATAGCTATAAGTTTTTCTTATATTTATTATTCTTTTTTTAGCTTCACACTGTATTCCGCACAGAACAGGGTAGGCAGAGGGAACCTAATGTTAAGACACTCCGTTCCCCACTTTTCGCCGAATTTGGAGGCATTGCACGTTAAGTGGCGGAACTTAATGCCGCGCTTTGCCTCAACACCAGAGCGCAGAAAATGGAAAATGGAAATATTAAATATTTCCACTCCTCGAGTGGGAATCGAACTCACAATCAGGCGCTTTACAGTCACACTTTGTGTCTCTGCGCCACGACTGGCCCCTCTTTGGGGACTTGGCCATCTTTATATTATCTTATTAAAATAGGTACTTGATTGAAGCAAAATTTCAGATTTTTGTATTAATTATTTACACATTCGACATTCCATAACAAAAATCATAATATTTAAATTTACAGATCACAACGTACTCGAATTCAAAACAAGATTCAACACGGAGTTTTTTTACATCAATCTCCTGCGTTCAGAAAAACCAAAGAGTATCTAGTTTTAGCGACTCTCCAATCGCCACTTTTCACTTAGTTTTTTAACCACTTAGTTGGCAGAACTCTGACGAAACTAAGTAAATAACAATAATTCAAGTTAATTAACTAACCTGAGTGGGCATTCAATACAAACTATTAGATATCTATAACTCACAACCCTATGATAGCGTCAGAAAATCTAAGCTAATAACATCCTAATAATTACTTATAGTACCTGGCAATAAATAATGCACACCGTGCTTAGAATGAAACAGTCGGTCAGTTTCGGTTTCGTAGAGCGCTGTCTTTGTCACTCAGTTGATATGTGACGTTTCTCATTGTTATTATTTTAAGCGACCGAGACAACGCTCTACGAAGTCGAAGCTAACCGACTGTTTCATTCTAAGCATCGATGTGCATTATTTATTGCCGGGTACTATAAGTAGGTATATGCAACGATACGTACGTTCTACGAGAGTAATTACTTATTTCAACTTGTCGTTTTTTTATCTATTCATCTATTTAAAAAGATCGTGCATAGATATTTTAAGCTACTTTTAACGATATGATTTGCTTGAACATTTTTATATGTCGATCTTATTTCCAGGCTCGCGGGAAAATATATTTAAAGTTGCTCTTTTAACTATTTTATTTTCTTTTTAAGTTAATTATTGTTCATACAATTAAAACATAAATTACATTGCTTTGTCTATTCGGAATTAAGAATTAAAATTAGTGCTGTCATAGTGTTTTCACTCATTGACGACAAATCTGGACTTAAGTATGTCTCTAAACAAGTTTTCATACTTCAAGAGTGGTTTTTTAATCAAGATTTTTACTGGTTCTACCCAACAAACGGATAGACACCTAACAGTTCCAGAAATCGACGCCGAGTATACAAATTATGTAATTTAATTATGAATATCAGTAAAAGAGCGTTTAAGAGATGCTTATTTATTTGGTCACGTCGCCGTACGGAAAACATAACTAATCTCACAAATCAAAAAAAACAGTTGAGGTGGGCCGTTAAACATTGAGACAGGACCAAAGAAAACCTTTATAAAGTTATTTCAATTAAAAACCAAGACTTTTCGTTCTACATAGCACCTAAGTAAAGAAACAGAAAGCAAATTAAGAAAAAAATTTTGCTTTCTCATGGTCATAAGGTCATGCATGAGCTTTTGTGGGAAGAGGTTTATAATAATAATTGCAGTTTGTGTCCCTTCTTATAAAATTACATGTGTTAGGCTTTATAAGAAAGCTGAAATAATATTTCTTAACAAACTATACATAACTCTCATTTGCTTGTATGCCAGCACTGGCAAAAAATAATAATATATATTTCTGTTTGAATTTATGTTAATTTAGCTTATTATGACTAAATAAATAGCTTATTGTATAAAAAAACATTGCTTTTATTTTTAGTTTTTTTCAATTTCCTCCTTTCACATAAGCAAATTAAAATTGTTGAGAAGGGTACATATAATTACTTTGTTAATTATATCTTACTAGTGGACCGCTCGTGGCTTCATCTGTGGGAACTACACAACTATATGACTATAAGCAAACAGACTGACTGTACACAACTTTAGTAAATACATATAATTATAAGAGATTACTAAAACAAAAACAATTATTTCATCATTTTTATTACAGAAACTTAAGAACAAACTTATAATTAAAATTACTCCTAATTAAGTCAATGTATTGGCTCAGGTTGCTGAGTTAAAAGTAAGCCAAATCGTTTCTTGATTGTTATTCTTTGTCTTGAATATTTATCTTCAGGAGAAAAGCGTGCTGAAAAAAATAAGCATTTAATAGATTTGCTTCTAGTATTTCGATTGTAACTATTTTGAACGTAACTGTATTTTACAAATGTAAAACTGTAAAAATGTGTGTAAAGCTGCAAAACTATTTGTTTGTAATAAATGAAGGGCCTCTTATATTTAAAATATTACAAAATGAAATACCTGGATGTGCAGACAGTGTGGGCTTTCCACGAGGATCTATCGTCTGAAATATCAAAAAGTTTACAAAAATAAATAATGTTTACTATTTAAAAAAATCACATGGATGAAATACAATAGGTTATAAAACCACCAACCGCTAATGTATACTGTCTATCTCCATTTTCATTTAAATAATATCGTAAATACATTGTAGATGTTTTACTCAGGCAAACGTCAACAAATTTATGAAGTCACACAACAATTATATACAGGAACTAAGATGTGGAAATTAAAATAAGAAATGTTTTAATTATTTTATCAGTATGTCACCTGTCAGAGTCACAAATTATCAATACTCTAGGGATGTGAAAAATAATCGATTTTTATTTAGATCGATTATTATTTTCTTATAGTCGATTTTTAAGAAATCGATTATATAAATTACGCGCTTAAATCGACTTTGTTAAATAGCACCATCTCATATGTCATAAACAGAATTATTGAGCATTTTGTGACAATGCCATTAAGTTTTTGTACTTATCGCTTCATTTTATTTTAATATTATACTACTCATACGTAAAACGAGACTTAAATTGCCACATATATATATTGTGTATCATTTGTAATTTAAATTAAAAAACTAGCGAAATAGTTGTTTTACATTTAATTTTTAATACCACAGCGTAGTCGCTTGTTTAATTATTTTTTATGTAATTAATTAGTATGTTATTTTAATTATAGTCAATCGTAAAATAGGACTCAACATTTGTGGCACCATGTAATTATCTTATACTTTTATGTTAATTAAAAAGTTAAAAGTTAAAGAAACATGTCGTTTATATTTTAGCTTAGATGCTCATAATTTCATTTTTATTATAACAAAACGTCCCGAACGTTCTAGTTCTAAAAAAATCCTACTTTAAAAGCTTAAGCGAACATTTGGTTTGATTTTTAGTCTTGAATTGGTAACTTTTTTATATTATTTTTATTCTAATAAATTGATAAGAATATTACTTCACTGCGCCAACATGGCGCAGTATAGCGGCTTATTGTAAATGCTACGGCTGTGGGCTCGATTTCCACTCGAGAGAATGATTATTTAAATTTATATCCCTGATATCTAAGACAAAGCGCTTTGTTGACTTTCACCTCTCAACAGGGAATTCAGTGCACATAGTAAATGGATTTGGGCGGAAAGTGGAGCTTAGAGTCTCTTGGCACTAGAATAAAACTCGAAGCTAGAAATAAGAAACTATCTCGTAATTTTATTATTGGACTATAAAATCATGCAGATTTTTATATAACAGAAAAATCTATTTTGTTCAATATTATTTATTTTTATTAATCGATTCTTAGCATATCGATTTACATTTAATCAAATCTTTTCTACTATTCTACATCCCTACATTAAGTTAATATATATGCTATGGCTATTCATGATTGGTTAATGTGGTGCACAGGTAAATAATGAGTAGATAGATAAATAGTTCATCGCAGTACTATCCCAGTACTATTATTTTTTGGTTCATTCTAATTTATGTACAGACAGAAAGATTTAAAATATTGATTATATTGGTCGTGTAAGATAACGTCCAAATCTTATACAAAATAGTTATTTACTCGATACATGTAAGTTTTAGATAAAATACCGGTAATCGCTGTGATAACTATTACTTTTAAGTAAAGGCCCTTGGTATGGTTACGCAAAATACCTGTAAAATAAAATACCGGGTCGATCTTGAAATCGTCAAAGTTGGTACCGGTAAAAAGCTCTGCTTATATTAGTTATACTGAATTGTAAAAAAACCCTTCTTTTTAATTTTCTGTTATTAAATATTAATATATGTGATTTCAAAACTGTGTCGTAAACTTAAAAAATATGTATGTTAAAAAAATGAAATACATTAACGTGACTGAATATTAAACGAATTAAGAACTTAAAAACGACATATAATGTCGCGATTTCAAAGGATTTTATCGAGTAAAATCGTCAAACAAATAATTTTATCCAAATTTGAATTATTCTATTGAGATTAAAAGGGCAAAAGTTTTTCAAAAGTTCAATTCAAAGTAATTAACGTATCAAATATTAAGATTATTTGTAAATTAAATAGTTGATCTCATTATATTATCTGTGTGGATTGCCCTAACGCGTCTCACGTCTGATTGTTTGTAAATATTTTTGATTTCTGCCAAGCTGTTTTTGTTACGCTACACTTTTTTTTTATTTTAAATTCATAGCGTAACGCCACAGCAAAGTTGGTCGTCGTTTTGTCTGATATTTATTTTTAAGAACAAGCACTTAAAGATGGCATATCTTCCTCCAAGAAAGACGTCTTCTAACAAAATACTTAAACAAGATACAAATCCACTCCATGTTCTTCTACAAATGGGCTTTTCAAAACACCGAGCGTAAGTTTTCAATTATTTTGTTTGTATTTTAATCATTGTCTTTTAAATATATCTTACTTATAACTCTTTTAATTTTGTTCGCAGATTGAAAGCCTTAGCTGCTACCGGCAATCGTAGCGTTCAGCTCGCATCTGACTGGCTCTTGACTCACGTGAACGATACGCACATAGATGAAGACCAACCTCGAGAATATATACTATATGCCAGCCCAAGTGGTCCCTTTTTAATTCAATTACTTGAGTATTGGAATAAATCACAGACAAAGGGTTGGAATGGGGCCCACAATTTTCCACCGCATATAACTCTCGTCCCATTCTTTAAGGTTTTTACTATTCATAAATCAAATTAATGATGTTGTACTGGGATAGTTACATGTTGTCTGACTAAGAATGTATAAAAATTTGATATTATGTAGAAAGTAACTTTGTCATTATGTTTTTCTTAGCTTAATGTTTTTAAGAGTTAAATTTAAAAAAAAATATAATTTTTTTGCAGGCAAATGATGATGTTTCCTTACAATTAGGTAAGGCAGTGAAACAGGCAATTGAAGCTATAGGTTTGCCCCCATGTTCATCAATGAAATGGGAGCCTTATATGTCTCAAAACTTCATGGGTCTCTTTGTTTCTGATGAACATGCTGACTATTTAAGAAAAATTTCTATTCAGTACACACAAATTATTTCCTCAATTTGTAAGTACTATTTCTCATACAAACCCCCTTAATTAATATTAGTTATAAATTATTATAATATGTTTTAAGATTAAATAATCTGATACTATATGGTGATTGTAAACTAAAGTTAAACAACAACTTACTTTCAGAGGTAATATAAAAATATTTAATAAATTTTTCTGGCATTATTTATAAAAAGAAATATTTGTTTTAAAATAGCTTTAAGAATTAAAACAATTTTCAGTATTTTAACAAGTTTTTTTAACATATTTTTATTTATATTTATTTGTTTATACAGTGGGTGTAAAGGTGCATATTAATGGGAGCTCAGATCGTTGCATTAAAAATGAAGAACTATCTAATTCATGTAAGCCTATTTAACCTTATAATCAAATTAGCTATTTAAAAACTGCTTGAATCTTCAGTATTATTGTACTTTATTAATTTTTATATATTTACAACTTATATTATATATTTATTATAATTAATTATAAATTATATTGTTTTGACAGCTTGAATGGTGAAAAATGTAATATAAGGTAATTCATTATTTTTATAGTAATTTTGTGTATGTCTTTTGTGTTTTATATGAAATTAAACTACTAGTGTAGTTTATTTTAGCAGCTTAGCTTATTTGTTTTTGGCATGTTTTAGTTATTTATAACTGTTTTGATTTTTAGTGGTTTCAAGCAAAGCAAAAGCATGTACCTATCACATTAACTACTAGAAGGTCAGAAAAGTGCTAGGTTCCTTATTTATTTAAAATCTTAAGCATTTCAATGTTGATCTTCAGTTTGTGCATGTATTTTATATCATAAAATGTAAAAGTCTTTAAATGATGTGTGCTCTATATGCAAGCTACAAGTATGTTGTTAATTTAAAATAGAAAAGAAACTACATAAATCTTGTATAATTAAAGATTGTAACAATTTATTTTTGTATAAATATACTACAATTATTCCTTCTTATGATTAAATTATTCATCTTATATATCATTATAAGTATTACAGATAGATATTTCTATAAATATTCCAGTTTCAGTATAACATTCATTTTATTGCATACCACAATATACAATATTATATAATTATTGTTAACTTGTCGTAATAAGCATGATATTTATGGTAAAATATTTTTATTTTTAAATAGCAGTTGCTGAACCACAAGCTAAGTCTCTGCACTTAACCCTAGCATACCACTTTGATGTGAATGCATATGATGATTTAAAACAAATGGTAAATGAACTAGACTTGGATTCAGTGCAATCTCCTGCTTGGGAACTGAGATTATACTCCCGTGATCCACGCTTTGCTAACCATCAGGTACCTATATTTTATATTTTTTTTTTATATTTTTTTCGAATTACCACACCAAGGTAAACTAATGGAACATCTTGTTTTCTAAAAGTATATATGTATATATTTTGTTAAATAACTTTTTGATTTAAATGTTTATTGCGAAAAATGAATTACTTATTTACTTTTTCGAAATAAAGTACGAAAAACACTGAAATAATTAAATTTTAATTTAGTAATTTCCTTTTTAAAGTTATTAAATCTTTTCCTATTATGAAAATATTCAGCGGTATACGTCGCTGAAATTCCTTCCGAAATTACCTCGACACCAGAGCGAAGAAAATGGAAATATAATTTCCACCCTTCGAGTGGGAATCGAACCCACAACCAGTCGTTTACAGTCACACGCTTGTGCCACTGGGCCACGACTCTCCCATTATATGGTGATAATGTTCAGCCGCCAAAAATCATTTTAAACCTTAAAAATGTTTTTTTATTTAAACTTTGTATGTGCATCTCACGTTACGCGTTCACAACTTAAAATCTATAATATTATGTTATTGAATAATATTTATATTTATTTTAATAAGATAGATATCTCATTTCACAGACATATTTCAAAAGAGTTATTTTCACAGTGTATTTCTAAAAAGTAATATCATTTCATAGAAATGCATATTAACTCTTTTTTAAGATTATTTGGTACTATCTGTGAAAATAAAAAAATATATATAATAGAAAAAAATCTAAACTTCGGTTTTTTTGGTTTACTGTTTTAACGTCGAGAATAAGCTACGCTCGATTATAGGATTCCAACAATACACGGTGTTATTTCTCCAGCATACTTATTTTTATTGTTTTTGAAGATATTCTACTTTTTATAACTCAATTGAGACAAAAAATATAACTTTTACAAACTTACGGATTTCTTATATTTAACACGCATCTAACTTTTTTCATCTATCTAACTACTTATATACTTATAAGTGTAAAAAAATAATACTTTACACACGTATCTGATTTGATTATAACACAGTATTCTGGCTAGTGCAAACATGACAACTAAATATTTAAATATTCTTTTAATCAAAACACAAACGACGCAGTAAAATATAAAAAAGATTTGTATGCAGAGAAAATTTTAAATATTTGCTTGAAGAGAGACAACAGTATCAAATGCGTAAATTGAATTCTGAATTTAGAAGCAATTCATTTAATTTAAAATCAACATAATGTCTTTGAAGCAATTAATTTAATTTAAAATCAACGTACAAATCTTTCCCAGCCTTGCTTGTAATATTGGTAAAATACAGTTATGATACTTAAGGGCCATCGAGATAAACTTAACTAAACATTGCATTTGTAACATGCATATATCACTCAGGTAATAAACTAATTTCGACCGTACAAAGCATTTCAATAGTAGGGACGATAGCTTGTATCTAATCTAATCACTCTCGTAGTAATGAATAGTAAACATTCTATCCTAGGACGGACTTGAATATAGCATATGCTAATCTGAAATGTTGATAAATTATTTTATGAATATGTAAGGTATATAAAGTGACGCAGAGCTACGTGCCTGAGGCGAGTGACGAATTGGAACTCGTGCTGGGCGATTATATATACATAGAAGAAAAACAATTTGATAATTCTCCAGATGGCTGGGTACATGGAACTTCTTGGCTAACTGGTAATTATGCTCTCACTTATGTAATTTGATACATAATTAGATAAGATTTATTAATAGGTACTCATGTCATTAGTTAAAAAGTTGCAATCGTTACTTATTGCTGTTAATCATGTGATTATGATAGTAATATTTTTTCCAATCTTTTCAGTATTCCTTTTATGTGTTTTTAAAATCAGTGTAAATTAATGTTATTTTATGTAAAAGAAATTTTTAGTTTTCCCGCCTATCGTGTTTGTCAATATTGACTTTCAGTACCTATTTGGAGTATAGTAGAGTAGCGACATCTAACACAAACGATATGAATTACAGTGATATTAATATAAAGCTATGTAATATTTTTCGCCATTTACTAAGGAAACCTATTTAAGGCTGGCAACTCTTGCCTACTGTCGGGTCATGCAATGTCAACAATGCGAGCTTTAGTGAATTATTTTAAAATGCCAAGTTTTCGCGTCAGAGGTTAGTTGAGTAAGCGTTTCATATAAGTAAAATAAAAAATCTATTCAAAATTATTTATATTCGGTTGGGATTTTGCCTTTGGAATGATAAAATTGAGGTAGGTACTATATGTGACGTAATAAGTTTAGGTTTGCTTATTTGTTTATTTTTTTATGTATTAAAAAGTTGATATTATTTTCAATGTATGTTATATTTACGCAAAAACCCTGTTACTTTCAAAGATAAAAAGTCAATGTTGGCAGGTTTTCTCAGATGTGATGTGAAATTTTATCCAACAACTTATTCGAAATAATAATTGATATATGGTTTTCTGAATACTATACTAGAAAATCATTATTATTTAATATATTAAAAAAAATTAAATAATGTTATATCAAAAGTAACATTGATATAAGATAAAGTATATTGTAACAGTAGGCATAAATATTACGTTAATACGTCATACAAGACTTGTATTGTCAAATTTAATCTGCACACGCAATTTTTTTGAACGAACCATATACAATCGTAAACATACATTGCTCTTAATTAAGTAATTGAAATTATATCACCAATATTTTTTAATTTTCGCCCATATTGCTATGATCCGAATAAATGCAGTATAAATACCATGTCTTGAGTGTACCTAATCTTTGTTATAAATTCATTGAATCGCTGACTTGCGATTTCTATGTGACAAATAAGGTCAAATGTAATGAAGCATGTAGAAATTGTTATGATTCTGATAGTAAAATATATACTAAAGAACTATATATTTTTATTAAAGACATGCAAAAAATATGTATAAAAAATCTGATGAAGACTAATTTTTAGAAAAGGAGTTCGTACGATGATTCCATTAGAAAAAAGAACCACTTTCTTTTATCACATTGCATTTCAACATATAGTACGACTTGCAAATCATGTTGCGTTTTAATATATGTACATATTTCCAAACAATCTTTTGCAATAACTTTCTTTATCGGTTAAAGACCCTAAATATATTCTTTGTTTTTGCTTGTTATATTCTATTCATAAAGAACGTGCCAATTGTGACAGACTGAATAAAAGCTTTTTCTGTAACTGTGTCATTATCGAGAAGTTGTTAATTTATTTTATGTAGATTTCGCTGTGATTTACAAATAGTTTTACGTTTTTCTTTGGCGTAGTTTTTGCGTTTCATAAAAATATATTCGTAGGTGTGAGTGGACAGTTGCCGGGCGTGTACACTCGTCGTACACCCGACTCAGACGCCTGGACGCTACATCGCGCTATCTCTTTGTCTACAAATAAAAGTAAGTTATTTATGTGTGTACTTTATAGTATTGAGGAATAATACATTTTGTGATGTTATGAGATGATTTGTTATTATATATATACATTTTAATAAAGCCACTGTATTATCAGGTGGCAAATTACGTGGATCTTACGATTAGTAAGCTGCAATGTTTTCATGATAATTTTAGAAATATTTTTGAAATCTGCATTGAAATTCTCTTCAGTTACAATCATTGGGGATATAGTGTTTTTGTATGAAAATGAAAATTAGGTATTCCTGTGTTACTACAAAATAAATACAGTATTTAAGAATTTGTTAATATAATAATGGTAATGCAACATATAAGGGTCTTAGTGAGAGCCAGTATATAATATGTATTCGCAAAAATAAAATTGAAATAATAAGTTTAAAAAAGTAACAATATTATGACAAATAGGAAATATATTATTATTAAAATACCTAACAAAATATAATTTCTAATTATATCAAATTATTTATTTATTTTTGATAACTTTATCTCCCTCTAACGAAGTTGAATGTAACGCGCTTTGTGTAACTAACACTGTCTGCCCAATCAGCCCTCTTCTAATTAAACACATTTTATAATTACTTAACGAACTTTCATTAATAATAGACACCTCAATAAGCTAAGACATTTTAAACATGGAGCGACGTTATTGTATTTTTTTGTTTTTTATGTTAATATTTTTGGTACAATTTGTAGACAGCGACAGTAAAACCGATTCGGGTTCAAAATCGGAGGCTGAAATGGCAAAAAATTATCCTCACGAGGACGCTGAAAAATTGGGCTTTGAAAAATCAGAAGAATCATATCAAGTTTGGGAGCAATACTGGAAAGCTGCAATGGAGCACAAAACTGAAAATATCCTGACTGCTGAAGGTCAGCATTTTTATATATTTTATAATTAATCAGTTTCCATACTTCGTTAAAAAGTAGCTTTAATTGAACTTGACTATGAAACATTATTGTGTGTGTGATGTGTAATAACAGTTCTTAGCGTTAAGCATGGGGTTTGAAATTTAACTCTACATTTTGATATCCGTTAGTAAATACGTAATGTCTCTCTAGGATTTATTGCTAGGATCTCTGCCCACTCTGCTATATTATTGTTACAAAAGTAATTATAACTACATACATAACTTAAATACTTCCATAACGATTGGCGCTCTACGCGGCTGGATATAACATGAAGCTAAAAAAAATAATAAATTTTGATTTCATAAATATTTATGTTGATAAACAAAAACACATTTTATCTTTTTCAACAGTCGCTATGGTAAAGAGATAACGTTTTTTAAATAAAGTCTGTAAAATAATAATTTTATCAGTCAAGATACTTTTTGTTATCTCAGCTGAGCTTGACATGTATCGATCGATCATATTTTCTTGATAAGCCATGATGGATTCGAATAAAAGTTGTGTACATAACACTTTAATTATATTAATTAACATCATTGAATCCGTCGTAGCGCAGTTGGATAGCGATGTGATTGAGATTGTTGGTTTCGGTTCCCACTAGAGGAATACAAGGAAGAATAATTATATTATTTTCATTTCTCCACTCTGGTACCTAAATAAAGCTCGGTGTTAAGCTCCGCCACACTGCTTTTTGGTAGTTTTAAATTGTCAAAGTTATCAAAGTAAAATTCGGAAAAATATTGCATACCATAAATATTATGTTTATATTTTTATGGTATTAAGGCGGCAAACGAGCAGAAGGCCCACCTGGTGTTAAGTGGTTACCTTCGCCCATAGACATCTACGACATTAAAGTTATGGATGCGTTGCCAGCCTCGGAGATCTAGGAGAGAAGAAGGAAGGGAGGATAGGAATGGTGGGAATGAGGAGAGCTGGCTTACATGCCATCGAACCGGAACACATCATCAGATGTTTGGCGGTTCGTCTTTGACATGATAGTGGTCGCGAGCCAGTTGGAGATCGAATCTCCTACCACCAAACTACTGGGTTACCCGCCTTTTACGGGACGCTACCCAGCGGCGGGGGGGAATTGTATTCTTAACCCGGGACGGGTTAACCCACGGGCTGAGAACTGTAACAGTGGGCAGTTTGTGTAACTGTCAATGGCATACCATAAATATGATGTATGGTTTGAGTGTGGATTCGATTTCCATTCGAGGTTTATATTTAAAATATTATCAATTTCCTGCTTTGGTAATATGAAGCGCAGCGTTAAGTTCGCCATTCAAGAAGTAATATCGCCTACAACATTCGAGAATGTTGTAGGCGAAAAACGTGTGTGTTAACGCTAGATTCTATCTGACTACCCCACCATGCAGTAAAAACCGTGAAGATCCTTTTTTTACAAATATACTATTATAAACTGACTTTTCTATGATCTATTCCGTTATTCAATTATAACCCATGTATTTCTAAAACTTCATTTTCTTCGGTTATTATAATAATGATTCTGCAACGAGTTAGTAAAAGTAACAAAGCATAATAATTTCCACGGCATATATAAGTATTTTATGAAAACAGTTAAGTCGTGGGTTTAATATCGTCAGGACGTCTATATCACTGGTAAACGAGACGAAATATGTTCTTTTTCATTAATATATCTTATGTCAACAGATTCTGAAGGGAAAATCAACGGGAAAAATGGCGATGTAAATGTAAAAGTAAGTAATAATAAATTATTTGACATATTATTACTTCAGTTCAGTTATTTGATTATGGCCCTAGAATTTAAATAAATATTATAGCTTTTATAAATCTTAAAATTAATTTTACAACATTACTGCTTAAAGATTTTTTCATAAAAGCTTTTCACTATGTCGCTTATACTAACAACTAAAGGGAAATATTGTTATATTTTAGGGTAAAAGTAACGGTGTGAACGGTACACAGAGCAAGTCGGATCGTCGTTGGATATTCGCGATGCGTCACGGCGAGCGCGTGGACCTCACGTACGGCGCGTGGGTGCCATTCTGCTTCGATGAAAACGGCACCTACACGCGCAAGGATCTTAATATGCCTCTGGCGCTGGCTGAACGGTGCGTTTTAATTTGATTCTGTACTAGGTGTTTTTTATACTAGGTAGCTCTTTCGTAGTTTCTTTCATTGCTGAAAGTCTAGCAAGCCCGACAAAAGAAGCTGATGAATACTTTCATGCTTTGTCTATTTCCGCTTACTTCTATCCTTATACTAATCTACGAAACCAGATTTTTAAGATTGTCTATCATCTGCCTTGGAGTTATAAGGAAAATGCTCTTATTTTATTGATTATATTGCTCTGCAATTTTATTTAGGCGTCCAGTCGTGGCGCAGGGGCACAAAGTGTGACTATAAATGCGACAAGTTGGCGGTCCGATTTCTACTCGAGTGTTGACGCAAAGTTCGGCGTGAAGTTCCGCCACTTATCACGCAAAATTTTCGGAATTCGGCGAAAAATGGGGAACGGAGTGTAATACTAGATTTTCTCTGCTTACCTTGCTGTGTGCGGAACATAGCGAGACGTTGAAAAAAATTGAAGTGTATTTAAAAAGACATTTAAAAAAATTATAAAAATTCGAACGCAGCGGGATTCGAATCCGCGCCTCCTGGAAACCGTCCAAGTGCTCTGACCGCTAAGCCATGCGTTCTACTGCCATCTGCGTTGAAATTCTTATACGCTTTATTACAACTTATTTTTAGTTTACTGTAGAGAGATTTTTACAAATTTCCGCTATCCAAAGATTATTTTACGAACAATTGTTTGCGAGAGAGAATCCAATTAATAAATACTTTTAACATTTTTAAAGTGTTACTCACACTCTTGCCGCTGCGTGAAAAAATTTAAACGTTTTCTAAATGTCTTTCAACTTCCTAAGTATGTACACTTTAAAAACGTTAAAAGAAGTATATTTATTTCCAAATAACTTGTAGTAAAATGAATATATTTCCAGCGAGGGCGGTGCAGACTCGTACGCCAAGGACGCTCCGCTGACGCGCGTGGGGCAGATGCAGGCGTACCTGGTGGGGGAGGGGCTGCGCGCGGCGCGTGTGCCGCTCGCGCACGTGTACGCGTCGCCCTCGCTGCGCTGCGTCGAGACCGCGCACAACATGCTGCAAGGTGACGTGTGGCTTGTGTTGTCTATTCATGTCTTTGTTTTATTGTTTTTATTGTATGTATTTTAAAGGAGCCCCTTTTGAGAGATTCCATGGAAAGCTGAGGAGATACTTTTATTTATTTTTACTACTTTTTTAGTTTGCTAATGTTAACATTTTGTTTGTGACTTTTTTGTTCTCGTGTAGTTAAATTAATTTAAAAGTTATTTTAATTTCATTGTGTTACTTACATAAAAATGTTAGATAAGAAAAATATTTTAATAACTTATGAAAATTTATATTTAACAAGCAAATAAAATGAAATAGGATCAAGTTTATAAGAATTTTGAAATAATTCAATAAGCAATTACAACTTACTAAGCTAAGAGTACTTTAAATTTAGATTAAATATTAGTTTTTATAAAAAGAATGTATATCTTTTTATAAAAACAAATATTTTTTGTGACTAGGTTTGAAAAGTGATCCGCCATTGAAAATAAAAATTGAGCCGGGACTTTTCGAGTACAAGCTCTGGCACGCCACAAAGGGTATGGGGCCTTTCATGACACCTATGGAGTTGCACAAAGCAGGGTACAATGTTGATCTCAAGTGAGTAATCTGTTACTTTTTAATTATGTATTTGTTGAGCTGAGCGAAGCGAAGCTTTTACTGGTTAAAAGTATGTTTCGTTGTGGTTTAACTCTTCCTGGGCTATATGTAGTAGACCTCTGAAATTTGACTGGGATATCGAGCACAGTGCCTTGTGTGCTGTGCAGTTTTTTGGTGACAATTGTAATTGTAGTTTTTGAATAAATGGTAATTAAATAGTCAAAAAGTGCCCATGGACTGGCTGTGGAACGTTAAGCTTTATGTTAGTGTTAAGCGCTTGCTTTTCAAACTTTTTTAACATGTAATAACATTAAATATGTACTTCGCTCAGCTCTTCCCGCCATGCAGAGCAAAGAGGCGGTTCCTAGTTATATTCTGTCGGATCTTTTAACATGATTCACTTAATAGTAAAAAAAAATCATAAATTTTATAGTGTCAAAATAGAGTTTGAAATAACATAGAAACATTAATTATTTCATATGTCTTTTAAAATATTTAAAGTGACTACTCATGATAAAGTTGGTAACATGTCGAGATTTTCTACAATTATGATTAACTAAAAAAATATGACTTGAATTACTATAGCTATTTTAGTCTTAACATAACTCGAACATCAATCTTATGTTTCAGCTACAAGCCATATATGGAAATGGATGTTCATGCGCCAGAAACTATGGAAGAGTTCTATAAGAGAAACGAATTTGCCATTCAATCAGCAGTCAATGATACAGGGTCTGAAGGTAAACTTTATTTACAAAATAAAACTAACTAATTCTACCATAATATTTTTTATAAATGACATATCTTTTTTCTATAAGACATTATGAATGTTATGATTATTATCGGTTCGATTCCTACTCAGGGGTGTGAGTCTAACTTTAAATTATACTAATTTAATTTCTCTCTTTAGTTGTTGAGAGTTGACAAAAATGTGTTGTTTACTTCCACCATATGATATGCAATGTCATGTATTTTGAATGAAAAGAAAAATACGAAGTGTATTGACACTAGGCCCATTCAGCTTACCCGTCTATGGGGAATACTATTTTATTTACATTATGTAATTCCAGGTGGTAACGTAATGTTCGTGGGGCATGCGACAACGCTGGACATAGTGGTGACGGCACTAAAACGTATGCAAGAGGGCAAATCTGATTATCCAGAGTACCAGCTAGCTAAGTTCCTGAACCGCGTGCCGTACTGCGCTCTTGCCGCTCTTCGCGATAACCCACTAGAAGTGGTATCACCACCTTGTCCACCTTCCATCAACTCCAGCTCGGGACGGTTTGACTGGAAACTTCTATTAGACATTAACAGTGACTAATTTTTACTTATATACTGTTAACTAATTCCTTAATTGAGAATTTTAAAATATCTTTATGTATCGTGTAGAGGCTAGAAGTGAGTAGGTGTAATTAGGCGTAAAGCGTAACATTGTGCTTAATTATAAGCCCTATATAGAATTTAGAGTGATATATTTTTTCATATTCATTATTATGTGACTTACCATTTGGTATGTTATAGTATTGTACTGTTACTCAACAAACAAATAAAAGATATATGTATATTGTAGGAAGACATGCATAGATGAAGGTGGTGTGTCAAAGTTTTACATCTTTGAAATTTTTAATATTTAAAGCATTAATATAAGAAAATATAAATTAAAAAGCTTTCACATTAACATTATATAGAAAAAATTATTCATTGAGTAAAAGGTAATATAATGTTTTTTTTTTCGAAATTAAATACAAAAAACACATAAAATATAATTTCGCTCGCATTAAAAATAAAAAGAATAAAATCTCCTTATTGTACATTCGCAAATAAAAGTAGTAATAAAAAAGAATAGCAATATACAGTGGTGCAGCCTTATTGCTAAAATAGTATTTTATTTCAGGTTTTAATTACGGTTACTGTTTTTCAACACTCTTCAAGACTTAAATGCAAAATTACACTTGATTGTCTTGAATAAGAATTTTGCGCCTATCATCTTCATATGTGTCGTGTCTTCATAAATAATGATATATACTGTAAGAATAAAACTTTTTGAAATGAATGACTATATACTAAAATATATTTTTATATAAGACGAAAGAAAATAATCTTAAACAAAATATTTTTAATACTTTCTTTTACCTTGATTTTTTAATTATTATACTTTTTGATTTCATAATTGTCATTATATAAATCTATACTTGTTTTGTACTTCGTACGAAATCATTGCGTTTGTTTTAAGAAATTTTAAATGCCATCTTTGGTTTTTAAGGATCTCTCAATGTGTATTGATTTTTTTGTACTGATTAGTATAGTTAATTAGGTACGTTATATAAAGTGTAGCTTACTACGATATTTGTATATGGGCTGAGATTTCATTATATGTATTATCTGTTTATCATAATTGCCTACCTCAAAATATGTAACATGCCACTGTTTGTGTGTATAAGATATTCTTTTATATATTTTTTTTATATCACTAATAAATCATCATATCTATTATTGAGTTAAATATAATAACATTTAAGCAATAATGTGATTGACATTTTATTTTTGCCATTATACTGTGTATGTGATGAGAAAATAAAACAATGTGACTATTGTGTGTGATATCTTTCAATAGTAATAAAATTTAGATCTGTATTTTAATATTTTATTTAATTACAACCTTCACTAAGTCTTAAAATTATTACAAATATAATTGTTATTAAAAGATTTTTTCAAACTGGTCTTAAAACAGTGAATAAACAATGCTTGCGAAAGCTCAATCATGGCAGTATACATAATATATACACTTTATAGAGATCACAATGAAATATTCAAATATACCATCTCAATTTTGGTATCCTTCATCATTTCTATAATTATTACATGCATAATTGTGTGGGGTAATGTAATTATAATGAGTTGGATAGATTAAAGGAAATATATTAAAAATTAACTTTTAGTTACCTTTTCCACATTACTATTAAACATAGGTTTATAGATATCTGATATCTACCATGAAACTTTCCTCACGTAAGTCTGTTGGGCTTCTGTTACATTTAAACATAATGCACATTATTCTAACAATATATTTATTTATGGATTGACTATAATGTCGAGGAAACTGTCTGTACAAAAGAGTATGAAAACAGTGTGAGCTTTTAAGTAAATTCATAATTTCAGGATATGTTATTATTGGACAGTTTCACTGCCAATTAAGATTTTCTGAGATCATATTTCATGATGATTTAAAGAAACCTTTTTAAAATATAAAAGTAAATACTTTATATCTGTACAATTACCAGGTACACTTACACAATTGAAACAGGAACAAGTCCTGGATTATTTTAAATATATTTTTGTATTATAAAACTTATTAATTTGCTATTAAATATATTTTTGTATTATAAAACTTCATATACACATTTAAAACTTACCCATAAAAAAAGTAAATATTATATTACATTTGGCATTTGTTTTTAATTATTAATGAAAATTATGAAAATATATATTGATTATGCTCACTCTGTCTTATTATCTAGTTTTTTATAGTTCATTTTTTCAGATAAAATTTCTTCGACGATTTTTTGGATTGCTATTCTGTCTTCCACTTTGATATCTTCAGGTTTAGTTTTGTCATCGTAAATTTTTCTTTCCTGTAGTCGAACTATTACTTCTTCAACGATTGCATCTATATTCACATTCATATTATTAATAGCTTCAGATTTCTCGCTAACAGTTTCGGATGATTGTGGACCAACACTATCAGCTTCAGCTATAATTGGTTGCTCAATTGGGTCAACAATTATTTGTTCTAGCGACTCCGGTATGTCACCTCTACCATCGACGTCTGTCTTTTCCTTAAAAGTATCTGATATGTTATTTTCTGTAAGTTCAACAGCAATATGTTTATGTCGCTTCATTATTTCTTTCAATTTTTCTTTAGCTGAAGCTACAACTTCTTTACGGGTTTCTGATTTAATTTTCGCCATGGCTTTTTTCTTACGTTCGTGTCGAGATATAACTGGGGATTCCTCTGATGTTTTCTTAATCTTAACTGGTTTAACAGGTGCTTGTTCTACTAACTTTTCCTTAAGGTCGTCGTCATCTTCATCATTAACAACCGTAACTGTTTGTCCGGGCGTATCTATAACAGTAGGTTCTATAACAACTTCCTCTGATTCTGAAATATCTTGTTCCACCTCGTTTTGATCGCTCGGTACGTTTATAACTATTTCTTCACTTACATTTAAATTATCATTCTCACTTTGGCCCTTATTTATATCGTCACGCTGATCCTCATCGCTGACATCTTCATTATGTGTTTCGTCTTTTAACAAATATGAACCGTAAGGATCATCACGGAAATTCTTCCTTTCTAGAATAAATATTGCTGGTTTTGTTTTTATTTTGATCGGTGGCATTAATTTGTAAGTCACACTGATCTGTGAAAATGTTTCGATGCTGTCCAAAATGTTGTGTGTTTGAGTAAAAGACTTTAGATTTGATGAATATTTACTCTTGGCTTCAATAAGGAGGTGAGTAAATTGTTGCAACTGTTCATCGCTAAGCGATTCGTTTTTGCTATAACTCCAATGGTTGTGTATTTGTGTGAATCTTGTTACCCCTGTCTGAGCTGCCAAGTTACTAATATGTACATGAACATAAGGTTCATTTTTTAATAGTTTGTGGAATCTGAAAATCATAAATTTAGATTGTTTATAGTATTGTTAAGTAAATGTAATACTATTAAAATAAAGCTAATAATAAATTCAACCTTGTTATTGCTATTCCACCAGGATAGTTAGTCATCGCCACTAACGATAGCGCCAAAGAGAATATAACATTACAAACAATGATAAGAACAGTTCCCCAAAAGAGAAGTTCATAAATTGGTGATTTAGATCGCCGTATATATCTAGAACCAAACATAAACGCATTATAAGAAAATAAATATTAATAAATACTTTATTAAAAGAATATCAATCGATAAATGCTTGACCAAACTTACACATATGAGCACACAGCAGCTGATGACATGTTAAGTAATGGAAAAACGTAAATAATAAACCTAAGCTCCTTATGTGGGAGGAAAGAAAATAAAAGGATGTAAATAAAGGCAGGAATTACAATAGGAACAAGGCGTTTCTCAAGGTACAAACCTATGGGTAACAAGACAATACTAGGACCAAGGCCACGAGGAAGTGCTGAATAAAAATACCACAGAAATGGTGAAGTCTGATTGTTAATTTTAAGGAAATATCTTAATTTCTGTTTTTTTTCAACAAACAATTATAATAACAAACTGCATGTCTTAAGTGGCCTATCACAAGGTCAGACGAACCACTCAGAGAAATGATTTAATTATAATTATTTACATTTTCTGCTCTGGTGACGAGACAAAGAACTCCACCACTCAACATGAAATGTCTGGAATTAGGTGGAAAAGTGGAGAATGGATTATCTTGATTTAAGGTTCGCTCTGCCCTACCTTCATGCCGGAAATGCAGTGTGTAAAGCATTTCTTTCCTTTGATTTTTACTACAGATATAAGCACTTTAGCTGGCTTTGACTTGATATTTTATGTAAACACTCACTTTGGAACTATCAAAGAAATAATAAAATTTTACACTTAAACATCCTAAATCTCAATGAGGATTAAAGCTACACACAGTCTTCTCAGCTACGCTCACAATATGTGCCCACTATTTATGTGTATGCCCACATGTATAATTAAATATAAAAGGATACACCCCATTCTGAACTTTTATTCAAAATTGTATTGAACCAAAATACTTCAGCTTCTGGCCATAATAAGCGCCCCCAAAATATTGAATCAATTATAACTGTTAATGCAACAAGTAATACACCTGCTGGAATGACAACTTTGATAAATCTGAAAGTAAAAAAGGTTGTATGTCAATATATATTCTATAAAAAAAATAAACATCATTATATTCAAAACAAATGTCCAAAAAAAACATTGTTATATACACTTCTGCAAAATGATTAGTTATTGAATTTACCTTCAGTTAAAAAATCTTACCCTACTATGTCAAATCTCTTGAAGTATAGGTCAATAATAACATATAAACCAAAGAGCATTGCTAGTTCAGCCCGAAATATAATGATAGCGGCACCTGCAGCTATAACAAATTGTTTATGTTTTCCAGCTATCCACCCTTCAAGTGCCAGAAGTACTACAAAGGATTAAATAGAAAAAACTATAATTTATAACTACAGGAGTAGAATAAAATATCTGTTAATTTTTTAAAATAAATATTATGAATGTCATAACCTTACCAAGAGGCATTGTCATAATATTAGGTAATGGCCGGCTCATATAAAACATAAAATGATACTGAGAAACACTGACTAAGGTAAACCACCATGTAAATGTGCTGCCAAATTGTTTTTGTAACACATTTCGCAGTCGGTTCCATGCTCCTATTACCGTCAATGCCAGAGTAAGTCTCACTGAAATTTTTAATATTATATATTAAAAATATTTATTTAATAAAATATATAAATATATTGAATATATCATTGTATATAATTTAAAAGAGATTTAGGTACTTACCTACATATTGCACCCAAAATTTATTAATACTAAATAAGTGCAATATGCCAACAACAGGTGAGGATAATATTGAAATTATAAGTGGTCCAATAAAAGTACGCGGTACTACACCCGGGAACTCATTATGATCGTACTGGAAAAAATAGATTATTAAAGTTATCAGTGCGCAACATACGAGTCCAAAATTAGAATTTTATTATTACCTCTGATAGGTTAAAACGATGGTATAAAATATCATGAAAAGCTTGAATATTGAAACTTTCCTCCACTTTTGTAAAAGGACATAATAGCACATGTAAGCTGGCTACAACATAAAGTAACTGAACCATTTCTTATAATTTATGAAAACTAAATTTACAACCTAACCCATAGCTCATAACTTCTATTCCCGGAGCTGCCAAGTCTTTTCCAATATTATTAGTATTTTGACAGTGACATTAAGAAAAACAACAACACAAAACTAGTATATGGAACGGGTAATGTGTTTATTGCAAATTGCAATATAGTCTATTTACTATTAGTCCCCTATCAATTACACAATATCACTATCAATAAGATATCAAAAGATTAGATGATGATAGAATTAGAAAATAAACGATTTTTAAATCTTTTAAGTTTCTGAGCGGCTACTGCGTTAAGTTTTTGCTGCATATACGATTTAAAATTAATAATAATTTTAGGATATATACGTAATTTTACATTTCTATAGTAGTTTAAAAATTTTATTGGCTATAAATTGAGCACAGTATTATAATTAAATTTTACTCATGAACAAAATAAATTAATGATTAGAATTTCCAAAACAAAATTTTGTTGGAACAAAACGTTACTTTGACAACAATCGTCAACAATGGTGGAACGGATTCTGTGACATTTCTGAGGCAGTGTTCGTTTTCTGATACGAAAATATCAATAATGATCAATATTTTAAATACAAAAACAGCTGCGATAATATTTCAATAATATTTCGCTATATTCTGACGCAAAACGTCGAGAATGTGTGATGTTTGTTCGGAGTTTTCACAGCTTTTAGTAAATTGTAAGTTACATTGTTTCGAAATTTTGTGGTCCATTTACTTTTACGTTTATATTTATACTTGAAACTCTAAAAGTTCACAGAATTTTCACCTTGTAACTACCAACACTAAAAGGGTTACGCATAAAATTCTTAATTTTACAATATTTTTAGGTGAAACGAGATTAACTGACGATGTGTCCCAGTATCCAACTATAAGTCAATCAGAACTCGAAACAGTCTTAAATTATATTCTTTCGTGGCCTCAAAGGTAAAATTATGCTGCTAAATATTGCTTTATAGTATTATGTTAACACTATGTAAATATAGTGTCGTCGAAAGAAAATCACAAATGAAATCAACAGAAACGTACACAACATTATTAGAAAACGTAATAAATATTTTTTTCATTGTTTTATAATATTGTTTTATGCTATTTTAGGCAATGCATGTGCTGTTACCGAGATGTGAAAAATTTTGAAAGATTTTATTTAGTAGTACAAAGTATACTTTGCCTATCTGTATACCAATTGAAACAACTTAAAGATAATTTATTAGCATCACCCAAAATTGAAAATGAAACTGGTCAAAAGCAAGATACACACAAAGGGCCAGAGGATGATAATGCCACAAAAAATAAGGATGAGAATAAAGATCAAGAAAATAATAAATCTTCAACAGAAAGTACAAAACCTGCAGAAACCTCAGAAGCTACTGCAGAATTATCCAGTAGAGAAAAAGCAATAACACCTAATACAGACCATGACACTTGGTCAATGCAACAAAAAGAAAAGCTGATGCATATTGTATCTAAAATTTTTCTCCTTAACTTCCCTTTATACTTAGCCTGTAAGCATTCAGCTCTTAGTCGACTTGATGACTTATCAGCTCCTGAAATATCAAACCTTAGTTCATACTGTGATTTACATGATACTGAAATACCAGCTTACTTGTTGAGAAATGTGAGCTTATTTTGTAAGCTGGGAGGAGTATGTGCCATGACAGCAGTGTTTGAATATGCTTCACCAACTAGCCTTCCCCTGTCTATGGCCCATGCAATAGTTGCAGCTGTTGGTAATTTGAAGCTTTGGTTAAATTTTAGAGCAGTGGCACAGCTTTTCATGCCTTTAAGAAGCAAGATACTGCAGTATATGTGCAGCTTAGAAGACAAAGATTTAAGAGTGCCAGCTGTAAAATCAATGGCAGGTAAGATATTCATCTTAACTTTATATATCTGTAGTTAATCATGAGTCAATATTCATTTTTTTTTCATTAATTTAGATTTTATGTGGGGAGCTGCTAAGGAACCTTTAGATGCTCCATTAGCATTTGATGGAGATGGTCTAGCATTGGCTTTCAAATACTTTAATAGTAGCACTCTTACTATGAGGTTAGCTGGAGTGGCACAAATCAATGCACACATAGCTGCCCACAATGAACTATGTGCTGGAGAACCTGCAGCTGATGCTGAGATAGCAGGACAACACTTAGCAACTTGGTTGACTTACAATAACATTATTGAACACCTTTTTGGACCTAATTTACATGTTGAGGTAACAGATGTTTATAAATAAAGATAAATCACATATTGGTATAAATATACAACAAGTCACCAATTTTATGTTTTAATTTCGCAGGTTATAAAGCAATCACATATGATTCTTAAATTTCTTGCTGTAGAAGGCCGAGTAACTAATGAACATGTAGAATTAGTTTGGGCAGCGGCACAACTCAAACACTGTGGCCGTCAAGTATATGATCTCTTACCTGGTTTTATTAGGGCACTAGCCCCTAAACCTTGTTCACACTTGTATAGCTTATTATGTGCTTTACCACCTAAGGAACATACAGAACAGGTACACATTTTTCATATATTATATAAATGTAAATTATATTTTAACTAAATGACCTGACAGACATGGTCCTTCCTATATTACGTATGAAAAAGCAAACCATAACAAATATAAACAGTATGATTTATTTAAATTTAAATTTAATAATAAGTGTTATTGCCACACAATATAAAAAACATTTCAATATACACTGAATATATAATGCATTGAGAGTACTTTCTACAGAGACATTTTTAGTGGTGAGGATTCTATTCCAACTATGTTCTAAATTAAAATAAAATAATATGAAAAAATATAATTCTATTTTTACAAGTTTATGTGCTATTTCCTAATTATTTTTTCCCCCTAAAGATTATATTACGAAACATTAAAAAAAAAAGATTATTGATATCCTTAGTTATTCACTTTTCACTTAAATTAATGAATTTAAAAGAGAGAGCCTAGGAGGATACCTAGTTTAGTTAAGACACTATTCTCTACTTTCCGTCGATTTTGAAGGCGTTGCGTTTTAAGTGGCAGAACTGAACGCCGCGCGTAAAAATGTAAATATTAAATATTTCTACTCCTCGAGAGGGAATCGAACCCACAACCAGTCGCTTTACAGTCACACTTTGGGCCTCTGCGCCACGACTGGGTACAGTAATATTGATATATTTGTATTTGTCATACAGAGCCTATACCTAGCGTCAGCATTAATGCGCGCGATGTGGGCCCGTGGCGGCTGCGGCGGCGCCACGTCCCCCGCGCCGGAGCCGCCACGCCTCGCGCCGCCCGTGTGCAAGCCGCACCACCGGTCCTCCTCCGAAGCCAGCGTCAGCATGGACCAGACTAACTCTGATGATGATCCTGTAAGTATAGATATTGGATATAGCATGTTTTTTTTATTTTTTTAAGGATTATTCACTTAGAAAACGTGTAAAACGATCTAATCTTGTTTGGTCTTTTTGCGTTTTTGACATTTTTTTTTATTTTGGTTTCACGTCGTTTACTGATTTTATTTTTTTCACTCATGTTATATCTAATAACTAAGTATGAAACTTATATTTTTAGTGCGAAGAATTAAGCACATCGGGTGAAGAGGCAGGACCTACGCCACGAAAGCAAAGCAAACACCAACGTGAATTAAATGGTATTTAAAATATTCACGTTTATTATATATTTCTTATACTTTTGTGTATACATTGTGTATTTTCATGTATAACTTTTGTTAAAACTATAGCTGACCAGGACTGGATTCGAGATGGGGAAGAATTAACGAAAAAAGAATGTACTACACTTAAATCTTGCCAAAAGTAAGTAAATATTTTGGAAACTTATTTAAATATGTATATAAAAGTTCTCTGTAATTTTTTGTCGAAGGCTTAAAATGTACACAGCTGCAATACATACATACAACAATCTTATTTTTTCGGTTATAACATATAGCTGAGCGAAAACAAATTGAATTAGCCAATTTAAAGTACATTCATTTTGTTGTATGGGCATTTAGTCACATTGTAGTCAAGTTTTTACTTAGTTTAAACTTTCATATTTTGTGTTCTTTAAAGTTTTATATAAAAATATGTTTTCAGTAGCTAATAAACAATGAAAAAGTAACGATATTTGATTTCATAAGAGATAACTTTATTATTTTTTAAATTAATCACGTATTTGAAGGCGTAACAAGCGCGCGGGTAGCAGTGGTAGCGCTAGCAGTGGTGCTGAGGAACTATTGCGACCGCGCAAGAAGAAACTCTACAAGAAGCGCCACAAGCCCGGCAAGACCAGGCATTTCCGTGAGTGCATGGTCCATACACATTGGATAAACATTGGATACTTTATTTAATATGTTTAAATCATAATGACATGTTCTATCTATACTACATATTTATTAAAGAAAAAACGAAGATTCACGCTCTTTATTGTATAGCAGAGTAGTCACAGAGAATCTAGTGTCAAAACACTCCGATTTCCACCTTTTCGTAATTTTGTGTGTTACGTGGTGTAATTTAACGTCGCCCTTTGTTTTATCACAGCCAAGAAAATAATTGAAATATAATCTTTCCCCTAAATAAAAATTGAACCCACAACCTTAGCGGCTTAGACAGTTTATACATCGTGGCGACGACACGTGATGGGTAACTCATTATTATAATGTAATATACTTAAATAATTGTTAATTTAGAATTTTTAATTTAAAGCCTGAAGTAGTAACTTTTCCTATTTTTAGGAATATTTAAATACATAAGATTTATACATATAGAAATATTTCTTTAACTCTTAATCGCAAAAATATGATTGTATTCTTTGTTAGTGTCTAGTTCTGGGTGGGTGTCTTAATAAAGCAAGCATCAAATATTTTTATTCTCTTTATCATTTTTCATAGTAGCGACACAACTGAAGACTGCGGATTTAGCAGAGTCAGTGTCTGAGGTGGAGGAGGAGTCGTCAGGCAGCGACACGGCGCACTGCCAGCTGTTGTGCGATAATGTCGATGCAAGGTTAGATTATGCTTTGTCTTACAATATTTAATTATAAAAATAATCTGATTATGTCAAATTAGAATGTAAGATATATAACCTTATTATAGGTTATATAACCTAGTGTTAAAACATTCCGTTCCCTACTTTCCGCCGAATTTTGGAGGTATTATAGACATTATTTCAAGTTTTCGAGTGCATCAGCGCCGCGACTGACCTCTGTAATATAATATTAATAATTCTTTATTTGTCTACTGTCTATGCATTGATCAGAATTGTCGATTTTAGAAGGATTTTTTTTGATTATCGATAATTTTGCCTATTTCATAAGATACGTCACAGATTACGTCCTGACGATTAAAAACCTGACGTTATTTAAAAATAATATATCTATTATTTTTGAAAAAAGTACTAAAAACGATATGTAATCTATTATTTTACAGGAGGTTAATGGAACTCCGTCTAATGGAGAGTTACAAGCGGCGTGAAGAAGAAGAAGGAAGTGCTTCATCAGCGCTGTCCGCACACTCGCACTCGCACCGACACTTACCTGATCTGGATGAAGACGACTCCGCCTGTGAGGAGGAGCTGGCGAGATTAGCTGCACAAGTAATTATTGTTCATTATCAATTATCATATATAATTGAGGCTGCGGTGCTATAGTGGGACAGCATCTGACTGTAAAGTCCCAGTTCCCACCCAAGGACATGGTTATATTAATTTTTTCGTTTCTTTTTTCTGGTACTTAAAACAAAGTATATATATGTCACATTCTGTGCTATATTTGATGCAAAGTATAAACACTTATGTAAAATCGAATTCACTTGTTTGGTTCAGTAATATTTTTCCATTTTTTATATTTCATTTCGTATGCGCGTGAATAACGCACTTTAAATTGTGTTCTTGAATATTATTATTTATACTAATTAATATTATATTAGTATGATATTTTTTCAAATATTCTCACTAAAGTACAAAATTATCAAATTAAGATGCTAAATATATTATAAAAAATACAGAAAAAAAAAGAAATTATTGAATTCAAAAATAAACAAATATAAATTTAAACCAGGCACAATGCTTGACGGAGTACGGCGCGGTGGGCGTGGGCGTGGGCGCGTTGGAGGCGCGTCCGCCATCGCCTGCGCCCGCGCTGCCCTTCAACGTGGACGACGTGTGCCGCCCCGGCAACACGCTGCTGTGGGACCTGCTGCAGGACGGCGCTATTGTGAGTCGTATGAACAACATCTTTTGTATAAACGTATTTACTGTATTTATTGACATCGTCCTTATATTATAATTATGTGAATGTCAATTGAAGGTGTGTAATTAAAATGAGTTTAAGTCAATGTTTAATATTAACTTGTGATGAATTAAATTATGGTGATACATTTATCATTTTTTGCAAAGAAAATTGGAAATATTCTTTTTTTTTTAAAGAAATTAAATGGCAAAATTTCTTAACAAAATAGTAAATTACTCCCTATATATTTATTAAAGTGCAAAAATAAAAAAAAACGATTTATTACCGTCCTTCACGCAAATCTCCCATTATATCATAATATACTGATTTTAAGTAATGATAATTATACTATACAAATTTTTAAAATATTACAGGAGCAACTCGGTGAAGGTCTGGCCCTGGAGGCGGAAAAGGCGCTTTGTGCACTATTATGTTTCAGTACTGACAAATTTATAAGGATTAAATTTATTGAAGGCTGTCTTGATAATCTAGCTAATCATAGGTATGTTTTTTCTTTGTTATTTAATTGGCTTAATCGAAAAGTTTAATTATTATATTTATATAATTATGTGTGTTTACTTTATAGATCTGTCGCTGTTTCTCTTCGTTTACTACCAAAGCTATTCTCCTCATTTCAACAATTACGTGGAATGGACATGCATCAGGTGTGTATACATTTATTTAGTCAGAATGTTTGAATTCATAACGATGACTATAAGTAAAATATATCAGCTACATTGATACATGATTAAACATTTTCTAACTTACAATTTATTAAAGATTTTATAGTTTCAGATCTTACGCTTGATTTTAAATTATTGGCTTAATTGACCTCCATATTAAAAAAGAAAACAACATAATATATATTAATTCATATTACCCTACAGGTGGTGATGTGGGCGGAGCGCGAGCGCGGCATGATGCGGCTGTTCCTCGAGGATCTGCGCCACTACGTGTCGCAGCGCGCCGCCCTCGCTCCCGCGCCCGCCTCCGCTTCCGCCCCTGCCCCCGCCTCTGACGCGCAGCACTATGCTCACATTACTGAGCTCACCGTGCGACTTCACTTTCTCACTGCTATATTCTCGCCTTTGGGTTCTCCGCATCATTTTAGGTTATTATATTAAATTAGTTTTTTGGTTTTTCTGGGACAGGGTAGGTAGAGAGGATATAGTGTCTATTCTGTTCTATACTTTTCGCTTGAAGGGGAATTGAAACTACAGCCAATCGTGTTTACAATCAAATGTTATGCCACTTTGGTCTGTGATGAAAATAAAATGTTCAGATAATATCCTGTAGCTTCACGCTTTTTCCCTGCATTGAGGAATAGTCAAGGAGGACCTAGTGTCAAAACACTCCATCCCCCACTTTCCGTCCGAAAATCGAGATATTCCATGTGAGTGGCAGAACTCAATGCTTTCTTTTTTTGGGATCAGAGAAAAAAAATAAAAAATTTAATATTCATTCCTCAAGCGAAAATCGAACCAACAACCAGGCTCATTTACACTCACAGTTTGTGCCCCTGCGCCATGATTGATTTCTATATATCTGATGTATATGCTAAGTAAAATTATCTTACAGGTTGACTGTAGAGCAAGTAGAGGAGTTATGGCAGTGCCTAGTGGCTCGCGGTTCCAGCGAGTGTGCTGACTGCCTGTACTCGTGGTTGCTATCGCATACAAAGTCGCCTGACCAGCATGCCCTCGGACTTGATGCATTGCGCTTTCTCTACGTTGAGAAGATGCCTACTTTGGACCCTGAGGTATGAAGCTTAAATTATATGATGCAAACTTGTCTTGTTTTACATTAAGTATACTTTTTAACATTATATGAAAAGTTAAGTAATGTATTGTAGATAAGAACTGAATATCCGAAAACAAAATAAAAAATATTGTTTATAAAGTTGTATAATGTGCATATATTAATAAAAAGTATGTTTACGTTTCATTGAAGTGTCGTTTTACTATTTGAATGAGGTATGCTGTCTATTTATTGAATACATAATGAAGCAAATGTAATTCTTAGAAGAATGCCCATTTTTTGTCCATATATAATTATATAATATCTGTAAATGCTTGACTTAAAAAAAATAAAAAAAAGCGTCCCGCTGAGTTTCTTGCGCCGGTTCTTCTCAGGTCTGAGGCATTAACTTTAGTGAACCGGTGGTAAATTGTTTGACGTTCAAAAACTGAAGCATGTAACTTCTTACTTTGATTAAAATTATTTGACTTCAACTTCACTTTGACTTTGTTTACATAAAATTGAGTTATACTTATGAATTATTTTTGTAATGCATCATGCATCTCATGTATCAATTGCTTATATTGTATGACAGAGCAGATAATCAAATATGTTTATAGAAATTTAAATTTCATGATCATTTATTTTGTTTTCATTGTATGTACATATCCTAAATTATTTTAACAGACAATCAGCATAATGGGATTGAGTCTTTACCAACAACTATGCAACCTGGCACGAATGTTGCTTGGTGCGGGTGACTCGAGAGACGCGGCCCACCTCCACACACTCGCTATGGATCATCTATGGAAAATTGCTTTGAGAGCCAATAGCACTGGTGAATTTTTAATTAGTATTAGTTTTTAGAGGCTGTCTTTTATTAAAAATATTGCAATAACGAACTAATAGATGAGATTAAGGCTATCGTGGCGCAGTGGTACAGTGTATGTCTGTAAACATGATTGGTTGTGGGTTCGATCCCCTATCGCAGAAATAATTATATTTAAATTATTTTCATTCCTCTGACCCGGTAAAACGGAGCGCACCGTTGAGTTCCACTCCGTGTTCTCTCTTCTATGGAAAGACGCGCTGAAGTGCACCTGTTTTATAAATTAATTGAAAAAATATTCTTAATTATTATTTCATTCATTAAAATGACATTTAATTTAATTTAAATATTATTTTACTGAATTAAAATATTTTATCTTCTTTATAACATATTCATTAAATTTGTAATATGTTATTATTTAGTGCTTTCATTTATTTTCAGATGTTTCCATGGGTGCAATCCAGTATTTAAACAGCTACTACATGGGCCAGCAGCTTCAACAAGAAGATGACTTTGTATCGAAATGTATGTTTCACCTATCGTCCGCAGCTGAAAGGCTTATATCTAAAAACGAGGATGATGAGGGATCTTCACTAACACCAAGTGTGACGTTAGAAGGAACCAAGGAAACGGAAAAAACTTCTGATAAACAAAATATATATGAACACATGACCGAAGAAGCGGCGCTGCAGTGTATACAAAGAGCTCTTTTACTTTTGAAAACTCATTTGGATACTTTTAAGAGAAGGTAATTTAGTTAAATTTGTTTTGTATTGTCGATCTGTTAATGAAATAAAATTAATGTAATTTAACAACACCAGGAGCCGTCCTATTTACGGCCAACCTGAATATTATTGACAGTAACAGGGGAATGATTATTTTTAAATATGAATCTTTTTAGGTGCCAGAGTGATTTTTTTCGCTCTGGTACCTAAAACAAAGTGCGACTTTCATTTACGTCATGCAACATGCAATGTCTCGATTTTGTGTGAAAAGGGAATGATGGAGTGTCTTGACACTAGATTCTCTCTGACTATCCCGCTTACCAGGAAAAAACGTAAGGCTGATTATTTGACTGATACTAAAGATTAATTTTGTATACTCAAAATACAATAATTAAAAATGAACATTAACATATGCTACTAAGTTGATGTCGACTCTTTCCCCATCAGATACGCGTACCACCTGCGGCGCTGGGCGCTGGCGGAGTCGGGCGCGTGGGAGGGCGGCGCGGGCGGCGCGGGCGGCGTGCGCGTGACGCTGCAGCCGGCGGGTGCGGGCCCGCGCGCCGCGCTCGCGCTGCACCAGTCCGACCTGGTGGCGCACCTGCGCGCGCACGTGCACGTCTGGTGGGAGAGACAGGTTTGTTATTTTATATATTATTATATAAATAATTGAGGACATATTAAACACTTGAAATTAAGAGTATTTTTATGTTTATTATCAATATTATTCATTCATTTGTATTCTATATATTTATGCTCTATATAAATAATTGAGGACATATTATTTAACACTACTTTGTTTTGAGACGCCATTATTAGCAATATGGCCATCTCATTTTTTAGAATTTTTATAATAACAATTCTTATGAATATGAAAAGGTAGAGAGAGAATATCTGTATAGGAATAAAACGTCGAAAATTTCTTAAGCTAGCAGCTTATTAGTCTCTTCCTATGAACATATCTAATCAATATTATTATTAAACAATAGAATATTATATAAACACAGGAACAAAAATAATTATAAAATTTATATGACAAATTAATAACCAAAACATTATTTAACAGATTCAAGGAGAAGAAGGTGTTACGGCATTATCGACTGATGGCCCTTTAAGAATGATTACTCAAGGTCAAGAGTTGACTATCGATTATGATGAACGAACTCTTTACGATATGGGGTTTAAAGATAATCAGGTTAGTAGTAAATACAAATTGTTGAAAATTTACTTAGTATTCATTTATTATGTAAAAAACCAGACTACTTCTTACTTCAAATACCCCTATATATAACAAGAAAATATATTGAATATCACACATATGTTATTGAATTCTTTTGAGATATACAAAATAAATCTACAAGAATTTATATTGTACATCTCATAGATCTCAAGACATAGAATTTTAAACAGTTTAAAGAGATTAGAGAGAAAGTGTTTAAATAGATACCTATTATAATAACTAATTTCAATCTCCAGCTAGTATTCGTATCGGTGGGCGTGGGCGGGCGCGGCGCGTGGGCGGAGTGGCCGTCCGCCCAGCCGGCGCCAGCTCGAGCGCGTCTCCCCACTCACCTGCTCCTCGACCCCACGTACTTCCACCACCTGTTCACGCTGATGCAGGCGTTGGGGCAGATGAAGGAGCCTGGGACTGGAGTGCGTTTGTTATTGTATTTGCTATAGGCTTTTTTTAATATTTGGCTTGTTAATTGGTTGGTCAATTTTGTAAGTTACCGAGGAGTACTTACCGAGGAATTCAGCTAAAATTTGAATTCTGATGATAGTGCAGTCTTATATTATCAGACCACACTTATTGTTAATCGATATCGACCACACTTATTGGTCGTCGCAATAAAATGGTGAATTTTATAGTTTTGTTAACTCAACCCTATATGGGTAACAAATTAGAGAGCTTAATTTGTAGACTGCAAAGGTGGAAAGAATTAAGTCCATTTATGTCTATTTAAGCTGATTAAAGTGTAACCATAACTTGCATTGTTCACGTTAAAAATAATAATTGATATAATAATTTTATTAAATGATGCTGACTGCTGAGTTATATAATATAGGAACCTGTGGCGCACACGAAAGCGCAACTTCTCTCAAGACGTGTGTGGGACATCCTTCAAGCTGTACCTCTAAATCCCACACTGTTGGAAGCATTTCAAAACCCTACAGAGAGCAAACTACCAGAGTTGCTAGACCCGACGAGTCCGCAAAAGCTTATGTATTCATTACATATAATAGATAAATTAAGTTCAAATAATAATAGTCCGAATATAAAAGAAACGCCTAGTTTAGATAAGACTGAAGAAAAAACTAACGTTGAAAACTGGAACGAACTGTTTATTAAGAAAGGCGGACTACGATTGCTCTACGATATAATGATGTCAGGTTAGTAAAACATGGTATTTGTCTATTAAACACAATACTAATAATATTTTAAAACTTTCATTGTGCCCATGCTTTTTCATACTATTAATATGATCTTCTATCATCTTCTTTTATCATCTTTTTATATCATAGGTGTTTTACAAAGAAGCGATGACAGCGAGTGGCGTCAGGACTGCCTCGCTTTGTTGCTACAATTGCTCTGTCGCATTGGCACTCTACCGACTTCTGAGGCAGGACAAACACCCAAATTACATCCGGTTAGTGCTAATTTAAATCTAATATCGTTTTTTCCTTCATTCGTTATCATGGACGTTATTTTGTTTTTTACATAAGTACTCAGTAATGTACTATTGTTATCGACACACTAAGCTTAATAGTGATGTATCACTATACTTGCTATACGATAAAATAGAACCTGCGACCATCGATGGAACTTAGGAATAAGTTATACAGAAACGCACATAACAATATGTCACAACAACAATCATTTGCAATACACTACACTTGTTGAATTTGTTTTTAAATTGTTATTTTATTTAGTTAGTATATAGAAACTATTTATTATTTTGTAATTTATTCTAGGCTTTGCTATCGTTGATGAACGTTGAAGAAACTACAGAGAGGCTAATTTCAATACTATGTGAGGCGGCGACAATGAAAGAACCCACCACATACAAGACTGGATTTTGGGGTCGCGCACAGGTGAACATAATTTTTTTCAGAAAATAATATCTTAATATGGAACCTTAATAGAGTATATACTTTATATCAAGTTCTATTATATTAAATATTTCATAGGTATTTTGGAATCAGGATTATAGATATTGTTGAGAGTCATATTGGTTATTGCCTTTTATATATTTACAACTATAGTTACAATAGTACTGTAAATTATATTTTACTTCAAAGTCAAGCTTCTGTTATATTACTCTCTAGCCCACTCGTACATACAGTATGGACTTGAGAGGTCGAACATACAAAACACATCCAAATAAAATATATAATTTATAAGTAAAATATTAAAAAATGTTGTCACTAATAATATATTACCCAAATATTATAACAATGAAATAGAACTATTTAAATTTTGCAAAATCCTACCTGTACATACAATTAATTTATAATTTATTAAAATTGTACCTTTTCAACGAGAATATTAAAACAACTGTAAAATATCCTGTTTATACGCGAACTGTCGCCCGTAATCAGTTGTACACGATACGAGCTAACAATACTTACGACGAGCGCACTGCAGCCTACCTTGTTCCAAAATTAATTAATTAACAGACTACCCCCAGATTTGTGTGACATTGACATTACAAAAACAAATATCAATACAAAGTTGAAATTGTATTGTCTAAATAATATGGATAATAAGTTTATATAATGATCATATGTAACATACGAGCATAAAATAACTGTAACATCGGCTCAAACCATTTTGGTTTTTAGATGTTCTATATCAAAGTTTATTATCATATTACAGATGGATTTGTTTATTGTCATATTACACCCATCTGTAATATGACAATAAACAAATTATATTTTACTTACGATACGACTTCATGGATATATTAGAAGAAAAGTTATTCGTTATTATGTAACACCTACTGCTTTTCTTTCAATCATCAATTTATTTGTTTTAAATAATTAAAAAATCGACTACTTCTATTAAGAGAATTAATATAACTGCAACTCCTTTAAATATGTTTAACTTTTAAACGTTTTTTTTCTAAAATTTTCAATATATACACCATAACTATGGTATAAATAATTTCATTTAAAAATGTATTATTATATGTACTATTTAGCAATTGTATGGTTAACTAATGTCGTTTATACAGGTGGTGCAGCACGCGATGCGCATGTGCGTGGTGTGGGCGCGCGGCGGCGGCGACGCAGTCACGCTGGCGTGGTCGCTGCGCCGCGCCGCGCCCCGGCTGCTGCTAGACGACGCTGATCCCGCTGTAAGTATTTTAGGCATTTGTTTTAGGCTGTAGTGCATGTTGAGATATATTTTATTTAAAACTGGAAATGCTTAATTGCATATCTTGTATGTGTATGAAATTCATCGCGGGCAATGTCTGGCTATAAATCTAATTTGACCGATTCGATTATTTTAATATTTTTTGTCTGGTATCTAAGATAAAACGCGATGTTGAATTTCGCCTATTGATCGAGAAAATGGCACTCCATTTTGACACTAAGTTCTCTCCGACTATTCTACTATGCAGAAAGAAACAATGTTTACATGACGCTATGGTCGAGTCAATAATTGTACATTCTTGTTTTTTCTAACATTTTAATCACATATATTTATAAAATCTATTTAATTTCATGAACATATTGATATATGGTTGTATCATATTCGGAAATAATTTTAAATTTAGCAATTTTTTTCTCAAATATATACGGTTGTATCGTATGGCAGGTGCGGCGTGAAGCGGGCAGCGCGCTGTACCGGCTGTGCGCGGGCGGCGAGCCGGCCGTGCTGGCGCCGCTGCTGCAACTGCTGCTGCAGCACCTGCCGCGCGCCGCCGACATGCGCCCGCACAACCATCATCATCACCACGAGGTTGTTATATATTATAAACATTTATAATTTTTCATTCTTTATATTTCTTTTTTATTTAGTCTTCTTGGTCTTAATGACTTGGTTTTAATAGTTTTCGTGATTTGATCGGATAGTAAAGAGTGATATGCCGGCACTAGGTACAGCCTAAAAATATGATTTTTTGTCTCAATTTTATTTTCTTATATAAAAAAAAAATATATAATATTATAATATTTATAGGTTGTCCATCATCACGCTGAAGAAGGAAAGGAACCTTACGGACCAGCTTGTAGGGATTATTTTTGGCTCGTATGTAGATTAATAGATGGATTACCAGAAGATTTTTTTAAAGGTAAACAAATTGTGAAATATATAGTATATAACAGTTAATGGCTGCAAAAATTAATTTTTATGTATTTAAATACATATTTCAATATTTTATATTTTCTATTGTATTTTTTGATACACAATAAAATACTAGCATACTCATACAATTATTATTTTTTAAAGACTACAACACTTTTTCAAACACAATTACTATACAAAAACCGAATTTTACCATTACTAAATGTTAATATTACGAATATACAAACTACTAATTAATTTATACATTTAATATTTCTCATTAGAAGGTGCAGTATCAGAAGACATTGGTGCTCCAGACTTGAATGAGCTCTGTGAGCAAATAAGATGTTCGTTAGAAAAACGGGAAATTATTGAGAAGCGCTCGGAACCTTGTACACCTGACGACGGATTATACGGCCAGCTGAGTCTGTTGACGCATTTGTTGAAACACCCGTTGAGATTTAAAAACTCCGAGCAAGGCACTAGGACTTTAGAAATGGTAAGAGGTTTTTGTATAAAAACTTAAACGAATTTTTTGTGTGCTAGAAAACATTTCTGGAAAGACGTGAATAAATTAGCAATATCAAGATCTCGAGCCTGCGCCTCTTGCAAACCGTCCAAGCCCTTTGACTACAAAGCTTCTTCTTCTTCCTGGCACTATCCCGGCTTTAGCCAGGGTGTGCCTTCCTGCTTAACCTCCTCCACTTTGCACGGTCTTTGGCATCCTCGGTGGTAAGTCCATTGGCTCTCATATCGTTGTTCACGGTGTCCAGCCATCGCTTTCTCGGGCGTCCTGGAGGTCCTCTGACTACTAAACTATACGTTCTATATTCAGCTGCATTAAAACCTTTATACACTTGATACAACTCATTTTGATTGCTAGATTAAAAAAATGCACTGCTGTGTATAAATATTTATGTTTTAAAAAAATGTGTGTTGTCGTAATAGTGTAAATATCATTTAAAACTGTACAAAAATCTTATACGCTTGTTACAACTTATTTTTGTTATTAAGATCTATGTAGACAGTGTTTTAATAAATATGTTCAACCCAAAGAATACATTTAAGTTTGAAATAATATTTATTCACAGGTATTCGGTTTTCTCTTCGACGTGCCGAATCCGTCGCAGCGTAAATTGCCCAAGTGCAAGTCGCAGAAATCCCGCGCTGCCGCCTACGATTTGTTGGTAGAGCTTGTACGTGGCGCACCCGACAACTATATGGTGTTGCATCACAAACTCATGGAACATCATAAACCAGGTAAATATATAAAAAATATATATTTTAGACTATAAAGTTAAATAAGTGATAGAACCTACTAATATGATCTATATTTATGAAAATATTTTTAGAAAACATATAAAGGTTTGAAATTAATAAAATAAATTGCGTGAAACGCAATTTTTCACGTGTCAAACCTAATGTTGTGTGTGTGGTAAGGGTTCGGTTTTCATTCGGGATAATGATTATATCTAAAATATCTACATATTTCTGCGTTGGTATCCAATAACAAGACGCGATGAGACTTTCGCTATTCGAACACGGAGTGTTTCAAATAACCGAATGTTTTGGAAACTAAGTTCTCTTTGGCTACCCTACCTACTAACTGTTATCACTAACGTTAATTTAATCTTTAGCGTATTGAATTATTTTTTTTGCTTAAAATAAAATGTTTACATTCTTTACTTTTACAATATGTAAATTGTATAAATTGTAATCTACTACGTCCTACGTCTGTGGGACTGCTGGCCCGTAGAGGACATCCTCCTTGGTATCTTTCATTGACAATGTGTTGAAATTAAAATGTTTATTCTTTTAACTTTGATAATATATAAATATAAATATATGTTAACCTGTCCAGTAGGCGAAATAGAAATTGAAACATTTACACTCTTTACTTTGATAATATATAAATGTGAATGAACGTGGACGTGTCCAGTAGGCGCAATGTCGTCGTACCCGTGGGACTACTGGCCGGCGGAGGAGTCGCGCTCGGAGTGCGGGTACGCGGGGCTCACGAACCTGGGCGCGACGTGCTACATGGCGTCGTGCATGCAGCACCTGTACACGATGCCGGCCGCGCGCGCCGCCGTGCTGCGCGCCGACCCCGCCGCCAGCCGCCACGCGCCCACGCTGCACGAGATGCAGCGGATGTTCGCTTATCTTATGGTTGGTTGGAGATAATCCATCTATGTAGTCTATATTTGAAAAATATATTCAGAAGACGTATAAAAATTTTGCGTTTCCTAAATGTACTTTTCAATTTTCCCAAGTGGGGAATAACGCTTTAAAAATGGTAAGTGCTAGGAATTAGAACGGAAAAATGAAAATGTCTGTCTGTACTATTCCTAGACCTACATTTTGACTATATCGCTAGTGATAAAACTCACGCTTTAGCTATAAAAAACTCGGACCCAGCAGACTTTCAATCGGAATCTTATGGCTTCAAGCCTTGTTATATATTTTTTTGTATTGATGTTTCAATATTTTTTAAATACACGAGTTACATATCTAAAGAATATCATTGTAATAATTGAATTCTTTTTTGACAGGAAAGCGAACGTAAAGCGTACAACCCGCGTAGTTTTTGCAAAGTGTATCAGATGGATCATCAGCCACTGAATACAGGAGAACAGAAAGATATGGCGGAATTCTTCATAGATCTTGTCTCTAAACTAGAAGAGATGACTCCTGAACTAAAGAAGCTAGTCAAAACCCTATTTTGTGGTGTACTTAGTAATAATGTTGTTTCTTTGGTAAGTATTATTACTGTCAGTATAAACTTAGCTTAACTATTAGGTGATACAAAAAATACATATATGCATAAATGTTAATACAAGTTTAAAAATCATATAAAAATATAAAATCCACCATAATAATGTAAATATATTATTAATGATTATATAAATATAAAATTCCTGGGCACAAACAATTAAATTTGCAGGTCGCATTTAACACTGAAGCGATAATTGAAGATAATTAATGATTAGTATTAAACTGTAATTTTCTATATAGGATAACTATCCATATATTCATTTCATTTTTGTTTAATTAAATTGCTAAAACAATAGCTAATATAAACAGTTTCCATCAGGGATGACCAACTCGCGACCCACCTAATAAATAGATGTTGCCGACAAAGCGCTTATCTATAGTATATTAAGTCCTATCCAATTAGAAGAGCATATTGACTTTTTATTCTTTTTTTCTTTGTTTATACGTATTTTTCACATTTTGTATTTTAGAAATGTAATGTTTATGAAATAAATCAATTTTAATTTTAAAAACTGTGACTTTGGCCCACTAAAAAATTTTAGGTAGGCTTTTAGTAAAATTAGTTGTTCACCCTTGCCCTATATAAGTTCTACAATATATACGATCACCAGGACTGCCCACACGTGTCACGCACGCTGGAGGAGTTCTACACGGTGCGCTGCCAGGTGGCGGACATGCGCAACCTGCACCAGAGCCTGGACGAGGTCACCGTCAAGGACACGCTGGAGGGCGACAACTGTTACACATGCTCACAGTGCTCCAGCAAAGTGCGCGCTGAGAAACGGTGATTATGTTTTTACGCTAAAATATAGTTTTTATAGCTATTGAAGTATATTTATTAATTACTGCACGAATAAATAAATGAAATTCAAAACTTTTATGAACCGGTACTATAATATTGTTACTAAAATTAAAATATAAAGAATACTGACTGAGAAAATAACTTTTTTGATATTATAATTTTATAATTTTTTCTTATGTGTATTAACTTTATAATAAAAGTTTCATTAATCAGCACTAAATATCTGGATTTCGAGCAAAAAGTAGAATTTAAAGTTCTTAATACTAAGTTCTCTCTGACCACCTCGCTGAAAATGCGAACATCAAGCTGATATTTGTTTTCAATATTTCACTGCAATTTAATATAGGTAATAAAGTAATAACAAAATATTTTTATTTGTTTTTCAGAGCATGTTTTAAGAAGTTACCTCGGATTTTGTGTTTTAATACAATGAGATACACTTTCAACATGTTGACGATGCTCAAGGAGAAAGTCAACACTCACTTTTCGTTTCCAATGCGCTTAGACATGTCCGGTTATGTTGAGAAGCACCTTATGCCCGCACAATATCAAGGTACGCATTTATATTAATTATATATTTTGAAAACATTTTATTATTTACAAATACATATATAAGTGTGTTAATTTCAACTTTTTAATTATAGAAGAAAAGAAGAAATCTGCAGAATCAAAGAAAGAAGGTGAAGGCTCACTAAATGAAGTTGAAGATTCGGACACAGAGGAGTTCTATGAGTGAGTTTTGCATTATTATTTATAGAACGTTCTATAGTAATTTATTAACTAAATGTACTTGAATTATTTTATTTATAAGTACATAAGTGTGATGCTAAACTAAATTGTATTTATTATACTTTGCTAATTCCTTCTTTATACGAGTGGAGTGTGTAATTAAAACCGATTTAACTTTAATCATGCCAATAATTAGCTAAAATATTTTAGAACTTTAGCAGTTTATTTTGGTGAACTAAAGTTTTTTATCTTGTACTACAATAAATAAACAACATTACAGATACGAGCTAATCGGCGTGACAGTCCACACGGGTACGGCCGACGGCGGCCACTACTACTCGTTCATCCGCGACCGCGACCACGAGCTGCACGACCGGTGGCTGCTGTTCAACGACGCTGAGGTCAAGACCTTCGACCCTGCGCAGTTGGCCGCCGAGTGTTTTGGCGGGGAGATGACTGTTAGTATTTTTTTGTTTAAATGCTTTTTTTCCTTTTTGGGATTTGGACTTCAATATTTAATGCGCAATGTCTAGATATAGGGCGGAAGGTGAAGAAGAGAGTGTGTTCATACTAGGTTGTCTCTGTCTATTCTGCTATGCAGGAAAAATAATTATAAAGGAAACATATTTTTTTATAACCTTTTTTGTTGAAAAATAAAACTAAGAATATATAATCAGAATAAATCACAAATATCAGTAACTGACCTATTTATTTTTGGCAAAAGAATAATATTAGAAGGTTTTATACAACTGGCTGACGCCTTTTCCACGAGTGTAGTCAGAGAGAACTTACTGTAATTTCTTTATTTCAGAGCAAAACCTACGACTCTGTAACTGATAAATTTATGGACTTTTCTTTTGAGAAAACTAACAGCGCTTATATGTTATTCTACGAACTTTGTCCGCCTCCTACTCAACGGGGTTCTGACAATGGCCAGCAAGAAGAGGCTCAGGTAATTAAAGATATTTACTCTCCCTGTCCTCTATTCTCGCTCATCCTTCTTCCTTCTTCAATCTCAAGGCTTGTAACAGATTCACAATTCCTTTAATATTGTGAATGTCCGTGAACGAAGTCAACCACATACGATTAGGTGGTCCTTCTGCTCGTTTATATATAATTCCTAAAAATGTACATGTATTTTAGAAAGACGTCCATTTTTTAATAATTTAATCAATGTCATATATTGCAGTCATCCCGAGCAGAAGAAAGTCCTACAGCAGTTGTGGAACGACGCGGGGAAACTCCGCCAACTGTAGAACTGCCACCAGAACTTTTGCGTTGGATCTGGGATGATAATATGCAGTTTCTACATGATAAAAATATATTCCAACATGCATATTTTACGTAAGTAATAATGATAAATGTAAAAATGTTTTAACTGGTTTTATATCTTTATGTCTATAAAGAGGTAAAGATTGTAACTTTGTTTGTAAGGGATAATCTTCGGAAATAATGAACCGATCAATAAAATTCTTTCACATTCAGAAAGCTATACTGTTACTTTTATTATTGACCATAAAATTAAGAGAGTGTTGCTTTACCGACCGGCGAATAAACGTTTAATCGTGTAGTTAACGCGGGCGAAGCCGCGGGTGGGTATGATCGATTCATCTAATAGTTTATTAATTATTTCATTCAAAATGCGTAACAATCGCGACAGCCCCAGATTTTATTAATTATGATTTTCAATATTGATTATGATGTTTTAGATAACTTACTACTACTTTAATATAGAGCTCACATTAAACTAACTTGACTAAAATTCTGTTCACCAAATTTTGAATCCAATACTTGTCATACGATTCGGTTGTTTTTCTTCGATTATTAACTATTGTCTATCGCTAAGTGCAGTTATTATTTACAGGTTTATGGGTCAAATGTGCAGCTCAGTCCCACAGTCACTACTTACTTTGAGACCTGAGATAACAGAAGTCGCTGCAAGGCTTTCTACTTCATTTTTTATTGAAACTTTTATACATGCTAAGGAGAAGGTAAGTTTGTATAAGTTAAAAGTGTTTAATAAAAGTACTTCGATTGTTATTGTATTTGAATACTATTGTTAAGTATTATGTAGTTTATAATGTATCTTTTCCACGTTTCAGCCAACCATGGTGTCATGGGTAGAGTTAGTGACGAAGCAATTTAACGCATCTGCTGCGGCTTCCGAATGGTTCCTTGGTCACATGGCTGATGACACTTGGTGGCCTATGCAGGTATATACACAGTGAATTAAAATAAATTATTACCAAATTTTTGCCTTTTCTTTAAGCAGAGAGAACCTGACACCAAGACATTGAGTATTTCACTTTCTACCTAAATTCGAGAAATCGCATCTCAAATGGCGGAACCCAACGTCTCGCTTTTATACCATAGTGTAAAATAAAAATATAATTTAAGTACACGTTTATATATACTATATATCCTTGAGTAGGGACCTAATCCAAAGCTACCGTATGTACTTTTATAAGCGGACCTACTGTACTGCAATAGCTTGTTAAAACACTTTTTAATTATATCATTTTCAATTGATGTTTGATGATGAAAAGATGTTTATATATATTTTTTATTATTTTATTACAGGTGCTAATAAAGTGTCCGAATCAAATGGTTCGTCAAATGTTCCAGAGGCTATGCATGCATGTTATACAAAGGCTGAGGTATGAAGTATTTTAACCTAATATTGAATTAGTTAATAATGCAGAGGTTATTAATAAATATGATTTTAATACACTTTAAGTGCAAACTTATGAAAATAAAGATTTCTTTCATAGTTTCACATGTGAAATATATTTTAACTTATTTGTAAAATATAACTTTTAATAAATATTACTTATATATTGCTATAATATCGCTATATTATTTGTAAGTGTTGTGATTCATGAAAGTGATATTTTTATTTAATTTTCAAAGCTTAGTATTGAAATGTTCATTATAGATTGATTTGAATACAAAATAGTATTTGAGTAATATTTTATTTAAATTAAATTAATGAAATTATGAAATAAAATTAAAAACTATAAAAAAATATATATATTAAAAAAAAATCGTCCCGCTGAGTTTCTTGCGGCGGTTCTTCTCAGGTCTGAGGCACTAACTTTAGTGAACCGGTGGTAAATTGTTTGACGTTCAAAAAATGAAGCATGTAACTTCTTATTTTGAATAAAATTATTTGAGTTTGACTTTGACTTTAAATTTAGGTAAATTTTTTGTACTATAGCTTTTTATTAACATTGCAGGTCTAGTCATTGTGCCTTATACCTGCAGGGTGTGGAGGGAGAGGAAGAGAACAGTAAATTGGGTGAAGCGAGTTGTGTTACTAGGTTTATAAGAATGTTGCTATCACTGGTAAGTGTATAGTTTTCATCAATAAATATTTTTTTTTCTTGTAACTATAGAGTTATGTTATGTTTTATATTTTTACATACTAATGTATCATTAAATGTTAAAAGTACTAATTGTAAAAAATAACTTCTGCTGTCAGCATTTTTATCGCAAATTATTCTGAAGTCATCAGAATCTTCCGTAATATGTGCAATATAAACTAAAAAAATACTTAATTATAGAATTTTAAAGTTTTATTGACATATAATAATTTAAAAAAAATATATATTTTAATTTATTTTTTTATTCAGATGGAAAATGGAGCTCGCTCACATCTACGTCACTTAACGGAGTACTTCAGTTTGTTATACGAGTTTAGCAAAATGGGTGAAGAGGAGGGCAAGTTTATGTTACGAGTCAATGCGATTTCCTCAATGGTGAACTTTTACCTCGGACAAAGTTCTAATCCGGTAACATATGAGACTTGTTATTAAAGTCATTTTATATAATAAAAATATATTGGTCTTAAGTATAAAGAAAACCACCTTTCGCTGTTTTTCGCATAGGGGGGTAGTCAGAGAGGGCCTAATGTCAAGACACTTCATCGTCCACTTCTTATATAGACTTTCTTATAGATTGCCTAATCCAAAACTGAACGCCCTTCCGTTTAGATGATACGCAAAGATACACAAGCTTGTCATTGAAAAAAAAAACAATCAGAAAAAAATATTATATATCTATATTAATATAATAGAGGTAAAGAGGTATAGGTTTGTAAGGGCTAATCTTCGGAAATACTGAACGGATCATGAAAATTCTTTCACAATTTGGAAGCTACACTATTTAGGAGTGCTATAGGCTTTATTTTATTATGATTGAAGAGAAAGTTCAGAGAATCTTAAAGGGGCTCAAATAGAGGTTAAAAAAAGTAGCAGATCACGCGGCGAAGCAGCGAGATGGTAGCTAGTGAAATTATATAATAATGAGTATTAAAATTCAATTTCATTTTTAAAATTAATCTGGACCAAATCGTTTCAGGTGGAGTCACCAAGCGAGGAGGCGAGTGGCAGCGGCAGTGGTAGCGGTGCCACCGACAGCTGTGACAAGCTGCGTCCAGGCGCGCTCGACAAGATGGTGGCGCTCGTCAGCGGCCTCGTGGAACGATCGCGAGATGCTGCTGGACAACTTGCACTTGCTGATCCTGATGCTCGAGCACTGCTGCACGCTAAGGTAGCCTTAGTGTTGGGTAAAATTTAATTAACAATTGATCATTTGTTTGTGTGTAAATCACAACACTTAATTCATTATTTATTGTAGTGTAAATATTAAGAACTAATAAATTTATAGTTAATTGTGATTTTGATGTAATTCCCCCATAAACAAATAATGAATTGTTAATTGTAATTAATTTTTGTCCGTCACTGAGTAGCTTTTTCATAATAATCCTACCCTGTCCTACATTCTGCTTGTCCTACTAATTAACTTTTTCTAAAATTATCTTATGATGATATTATGATAATTATTTCAGGGGTTTCCCTTCATTTATCAACAAACCAGGGACTGTTTAAATCTGCAACAGACAAGATCCCTAATATTCGCACTGTGCCGATGGAACGAGGCTCTAGCGCAGAAAATCGTCAACATGATATTCCAAGCGATAGCGAAGCACTCTGAAGTGAGTAAGGTTTGACAAACGACAATATTAGATAATATTTTATTTTTTATGTGTGGCCAGTCGTGGCCCAGTGGCACAAGCGTGTGACTGTACACGACTGGTTGTGGGTTCGATTCCCACTGGAGGAGTGGAAATATTTAATATTTCCATTTTCTTCGCTCTGGTGTCGAGGTAAAGCGCGGCGTTAAGTTCCACCACTTAACACACAATGCCTCCGAAATCGGCGGAAAGTAGGGAACGGAGTATCTTAATACTAGGTTTCCTCTGCCTACCCTGCTGTGTGCGGGATACAGCGTGAAGCTAAAAAAAAAATATTTTTTGTTTTTAGCGTCACACTGTATTCCCTAAGTAGCACGGTAAAGGGAACTTAGTATTAAAAGATTTTGTTTCCCATTTTCCACCGAATGCTGGAGCTATTACGTATCAATTGGCGGAACTTTGCCTCGATACCTGAGCGTAGAAAATGGAATTATTAAATATTTCCATTCCTTGAGTGGGAATCGAACTTACAACCTGTTGCGTGCACAGTCACATTTTGCCACAACTGGGCTTTTAATTTTTTTATCATTAATTTATGTACTTAAACGTTTCCAATCATTTTACAGAGCTGTGGACCATTTTTTAAACTACTAACACTAGTAGTGGAAGGCAGCGGGGGCGGCGCGGGCTCCTCCGGCGGGCTGCCGTGCTTCACGCAGCTCGTGCTGTCGCGGCTGTGGGACGCGGGCGACGTGTGCCCGCACGCCGCGCTGGAGTGGCTGGCCATGCAGGTGCCGCGCAACAAGGCGGCGCACGCGTGGGCGCTGCGCACCGCCGACCGCTGGCTGGAGGCGCAGCTGCTGGCGGCGGGGCCGGCGCGCGTGCGGGCCGCGGCCGCGCTGCTGCTGGTGGCGCTCGTGCCCTCGCAGCACTTTAGAGCCGGATACGCGAGGACGCGCCCGATGCCCACGCCCGCGCCCGCGCTCCACTTGGCTAAGCTGCCCGATACTGCGCATCATACGTTGCATCAGGTGCGTTGTTCTGTATGATGATAATAATAATAATATGGTGATAATAATAATAATATGGTTTTTTATTCCATGTTTGTATTTATAATTTAAATAAATGTTAATATAATTAATATTTTCTTAGTAAGTAAGTACGTTAATTTTTGTGTAAAACGTGGATCCCTTATGGGTAAAAGCCATTTTGACATGTTTTGTGATAATTTTATTTTTTATTGTTTTAGGTATATACAATGTTGTTAGGCAAGTTAAAAGCAGCGCGAAAATACACAGACATTGCAGTACACGGAACTATGAAGCTGACGGCGTATTTCGGGGTTATGTCGTATTGTGTTGTCAGCAGGGTGGAGAAATTAATGGTATAACAAATTAATATTCTTATATTAACCACAAAGTAACAATACATTTTTATATTTTAATAAGATGACTAACATTAAATAAACAACAATTGTACTCTTATCAAGTATGGTAGAACCACAATTTTTATTAACGACTATTAGTATTACTTATTTTTTATTTATCTTGTATTTATTATTTCGTGTTATGATTAAGTGGAATTTTCTTTTCAGTTTGGGCAGTATTTCAACGACTTGTGGGATCTCTACCATCCAGCCATCTCCGAGCCATCAGTGGCAGTGCATCCTAACAAGCAGGCGTTGCTCACCTTCTGGCACGCCGTCTCTGTCGACTGTCCAGAGAACGTGCAGCTCATGCTCGCGAATCAACGTCTCATTAAACACATCGCCTTTAATTATATACTGTAAGATGTTATTGAGAATGTGTTATTGTGATATGTCTATTTTTATAAAGCCATCCTAAAAACATTTTAAAAACTATAATAAAAAAACTTCAATAAATAAAATGTAAATATTTAATTTAACTAAATGTTTGCCTGAAATGTGAATCAAAAATGCTGTTGTATTTCTAATTATATAATTAATTTGATATCACAAACAGAGCCGACCACGAAGACGGCGAGGTGGTGGCGTACAACCGCGCGATGTTACCGCCGTACTACGCGTTACTACGCCTTTGCTGTCGCCGCTCCGGTGCCTTCGCGCGTTCCCTCGCCCAGCATCAGAACATACACTGGGCTTTCCGGAATATTGCACCGCACGCGCATTTATACCCTGGTGCTGCTGATGAATTGCTCAGGTAGAATAAATAAATATATTTTTTTCCTTTTTTTTTTGACGGTGCTAATTATATCTTATGCATGTATAGCTGCAACATCTTACCTGATGTTGTGGGGAATTTTCGTATATGAACATGAAAAGCTGTGGAAAATTACTATAAATACAATCATTATTGTGAAACAAATTATATTCTTTATGTTATAAAGAATATAAGTTACATGTAGCTGTTATAAATTAATTAATTTTTATTATAATGACTTCCATCATCATACATTTATAGTGACTAAATTGCCTATTTCAATTTATAATAAATTATTTATTCTATTCGATAAACTATTTATTCAATTCAATAAATTATTTATATTTTTTTTTGTCTTATATAGAAATCATATTAATATATTTGAATGATTGTGTTTAGACTTGCAAGGATATTAGCTGCGCGTGGCGGATCTGGGAACGCTGGAGGCACAGAGGGAGTAGATGCGCGAGAGGCCGCAGCTTTCAGGCGGAGCACGTTGTCGGCATATTTACAGGGTACTTTTATTTTATTTAACTGTATATTTTATTTAGCAATAACATAATTATTAATTAAATAAATTTAATTTTAATTATTCGTAGGTTTAAATGGACGGACGTGTTGGACAACGCTCATATCAGCATTCTGCACTCTAGTCGAAAATGAGGACGATAGACTGTATGTTGTTTATAATGGTGGGCTTCAGATGACTTTTGAGGTATGCTTTAAATAATTAACTGCCAGATTAAGTAATATGCACTTAAGTCAAATTGAATTTCGTGATCATTGATATTTATAACCGTGGTGGTGAGGTCTTTCAATAAAAGCAGGATATTTTTTAAGCAAACGATGGCGAAATGTCTTGTTTTTGTATAACGTCAAAGCTGATACTGCGGTTATCCCACCTTAAATACAGACATTGCGGGTTAACGGAATTCAATGCCCCTTTTGTCATACCATACCATATTAGAGTTGAGAGATTAAAATAATATATCATAATCATTCCCATGAGTGGAAATTGGACCCAGTTAGATTTAAATAACATTAAAATATGTTTAAGTCAAATGTCATCAAAATATGTTTAATTCAAATAACATTAAAATATGTTTAAGTCAAATGTCATCAAAATATGTGTATTTCTTATAGGCTCTACACAGCCTCCACGCAGTGTACGTAGAGGGCGGCGCGGGCGTGAGCGTGGGCGGCGTGGGCGGCGTGGGCGCGGGCGGCGCCGTGCGCACGGAGCTGGGCGCGGCGCTGCGCTGGGCGCGCGCGCTGTGCCGCACGCTGCGCACGCGCCGCGACGCCAAGGAGGCGCGCGCGCTGCTGCTGGCCTGCAAGGACTGGCCCGAGTGCGCGCGGAGGCTGCTCACGCTGCTTAATCTGCATCAGAGGACGCCGAGGTTGCCGCATGCGGCGTTGGGTGAGTTTTTTTTGTGTTTTTTTTGTTGGGGGTTGTTGATTGGTTAATAAAATATATTTGAGTCAAGATTTTTTTTTTTGGAATACATTGTAACAATTTAAATTTATGTAACAAGAAGAAAAATATTTTTGAAAGTATGTGCTAAATTGTATTTGAAATTATTTAGTTTAGTTCATTAGATATATTTAATACAATCGTCATAGAATTTATTTCGGTTACAATACAAAATTTACATATGACACGTATTTTATTTTTAAACACGGTCGTGTTGCCAATAAAATAGAAATACTTCAATATATTCAGCACCAAAACCCAATAATTCGGCTTAATGTGTCAAGTTAAATGAGAGTTAGTTAATAGTGAAAAAGATGCCAAATATGTTGAATACACATACAGAATACCAATTCTGAATATTCATCAGCGCGTTGCTAATTACTATTATAGAAACGATAGATTTATTGCACCTTCAGCCTTAGTTCGTTATATCAGGGTAAAAATAAAGAATCTTTTCAACCGAATTTGGAATGTTATTGTTGAATAGCCTTAAATAATCAATCAAATAATAATCCCTTCCCCTCCCACAGGCGTCCTCCGTGAACTAGTCCTGATCGGCGGCGGCGCGGCGCTGGGCGCGCTGGTGCCGCTGGCGGCGGGCGCGCACGCAGCCGCCCGCGCCGCCTCGCGCCCGCGCGTGCGCTCCGCCCACACCCACACGCACACGCACCCGCACTCGCCGCCGCGACCGGCCTTGTATAGACCTTACCATAAGTTTATTGGTTAGTTAATTAGTTAATTCATAATATCAGTTGTATATTTTATTATGTTTTGAAGTTCATTTATTATAATAAGTATATATATACTAATATGTATTAACTGACCGTCATTAGACGTATATATATGTAAACATATTAAGCGAAATACTTTCTAAAAAAATAACAAAATCAAACATTAGAACTTATTTCGTTTCACATGTCCCGATGTTGGTTTGTTTAAAATCAAACTCTGCAAAAGTTCTTGCAAACTAAATTTCACCCACTTCCTGAAGTCTTATAAAGCGAATATATGAAATATTCCTTTAATTCTGATCACAATACAATTTTATTTAACCGGTGTTATTATTAGTTCAAAATGGCTGCCGTAAGGAAATAAAATTTCCGAATAACCACCAGACATGGGTTTCAAGACCTTGTTTAAAACAATTCGAAAAAAGCCTATTTAAAAAATAAAAAGATTCGTAAATCTAACTCTAATTATTCAAAATAATAATGTCATAGATACATGTTGCCGAGTGGCGAGGACCCAGCGCTGTATGTCGGAGCAGCTGGTTTTGTTGTCGGCATTATGTGCGTTGGAGGCGGTGCCGCTGCGCTTCAACTACTTCGCGGCCTTCTGGAGGGACGTGGCTGCGTCGCCGGTATGTTCTTGTTGTAATCTTATATATACCCGCATAGCAAAGTCATATATAGTATAGGATAGGATAGTGAAAGATAACTTATTGTTAAGATACGTCAGTGTTAATTTTCCGACCGGAATGTCCGAGATTTTGTGTGTTGACTGGCGGAGCTCAATACCACGCTTGAGCTGTCTTGTTCACTAAAGTAGGGAAATGAAAATAATTCAAATAAAATAAAACTATTCCCCATGGAAATCGAACCCGTAATCAAGCCTGTTTACAGTCAGACGCTGTCTCACTGCGCCCCGATGGTCTAATGGAAGTTTGTATTTATTTTAATTTATATTGATTCACTTTTCTTTGTTCTAGGCGGACGCGAAGTTAGAAGAAATGCTGTTAGAATGTAGTGTAGTCGGAGAGTACGTGGACGCGGTGCTCCTGGACGAGCGCGAGTCCCTCGCTGACACAGCTATATATGATTTCATGCAGCATTATTATCCTAAGGTAAAAATATTAAGAAATTATCTATGATTCTTATTATTACAATGTGTGTAATATTAATAATAACGTGCAAATTTAATAGTCACAGTGGTTGTCTATGATTTTTGAAGTAATAATTTTAAATGACATAAATTTTATAATATATGTAAATACGGTATACAGGGTATGTATAGTACGTTGTATGTATTTGATAATTCCATTAAGTTTATTTTGATACATTGTAGTTGTCGTTTTGGAAAATTGACGTATTATCAACCGTATTTCAGCTGGGCGGTACGAGCGCGGCCGTGTCGAGCTCGAGCGTGGCGGGCGGCTCGGCGAGCGGCGGCGCGCTGGGCGGGGCGGGGCGCGCCGCGGAGCTGCTGGCGGAGGAGCTGGCGGGCACGGCGGCGCGCGCGCCCCTCGCCGCCCTCGTGGGCAGCACGCGCGCGCTGCTGCTGCTGGCGGAGCGCGCGCGCCCCGCCCCCGCCTCGCCCCTGGCCCGCGCGCTGCATAGAGCCACCTCTGCGTTGCACCAACGACTGATTAGACCCACCGGTCTGTATCGTTAAGTTTTACATTGTTGAGATTTCTTTTAGCTGTTAAGAGGTCATAGATAAATTAGTATTTATCCCCTTCCCCTTAGTATAGTATATTTAGTTAAAATTGTATTTATTCTTAAATCATAGTATATCTCAAATAATAGTTTATTTGTTTCATTTGCCATTATTATTTTTGGTGTGCTTTACCGAAAGTGGCTAAGTTTCGCATGTAGCTTTTTTATGCCTAATATGTTTAAATAATGTTTTGTATCTATTTTTGTAAATCCAATACACAGAAGAAGAAAACGGCGAAGCGGAAACGAGCAGCACGGCGGGTGAGGCCCGTTGCCCATCCAACGACGGTAGCGACGCGGACGAGCCGCTCGAAGAATCAGACGAATCTGAAGAAGCCGCGCCCTCCATCCCCGACCTGCTGCCGCTGCTCTCGCACGCGCTGCGCCGCCTGCACCAGCTGCACCAGCAGCCGCCCGACGACTGAGGCCGCGCGCGCGTGCTGCTCGTGTAGGCACCGGCGTGTCACGTCCCGTCACGTCACGTCACGACATGTCAAGGCATGTCACGCAACGTCGTGTCGCGTCACACACGTCACGTCATGACACACATGAGAGACGCTATAGTGGTGAGTTAGTATATCGTGTCAAAATCATTGTACTGTATCTTGTTTGGTTGACTATATGTTAAGTACATTTGGCATTGTATATTATAATTTCTTGATTTTCTATAAACGTCACGTCGCGTCACGTCACGTCACGTGACGACACGTCATGACACACATGAGAGACGCTGTAGTGGTGAGTTAGCATACCGTGTCAAAATCAATATAATATGTCTTGTTTGGTTGACTATATGTTAGGTACATTTGGCATTGTATATTATAATTTCCTGATTTTCTATAAATGTTATTATATTGCTATGTTTTCTTTGCTAACCGCAAAATTAGTGTAATATTTTTTGTGCACACAATACCTTGACATTGTCATGGAATATTATGATTTAGGAGGAGCTATTTTAGAGATTCATCCCATGTTATATGTTGAGATTTGCTATTATCCTATATGTCTAAACCAATATATGAAATCAAGTGACGTCTTGTGCCGGTTTTAACAATAAATTGAGTTTAGTGCATGTGTACTTTCGAAATTAAATGCTGTACTGGTTTATTAATGAATAATTTAACAATCTTTTTTTTATTTGAATGTATAGATTTGGAATAACAACCAAAGCGCCAAAGGTACAGAACTAATACATTTATTTTAGTTGTTATACAAATTATTTTATTAAATAGTAGTAACCTAAATTATTTTAAAAGAAGTATCACTATTACTTATTCTATTTAAATTCAGGAATAAATGGTGTTATATGAATGATTATTGTAAATTGGACTAATTGGGTTTTTAATGTAATTTAATCACATGATGCAATGGTCATTCATATACTTTTGTATTTATTTTATTAACATTGATGTGTACTTAACTTTCACTTTCGAAATATAAAAAAAATCTGGACATGTTTTTCATCGTCTAAAATTGACAAATATAATATACGGCAACAAAGTATTACATTTTTATATTTTTCATATTTTCTTCAAATCTATTTCCGGTCATTTTTGATAAAGAGATTCAATCGACTTCAATTCGACTTCTTCGAAATACTGACACAGTAATGGCATTTTGGAATATTTAAATTTTATAGTACTATTTATTTTTCAAAAATCGCAATAATTAAGTAAAAAATTTGCAGCTAACTTGTTATGACATGGTTACACATAAAAATTTATGAACATTCCAAAGTCCGATCATCACAATTCTAAGTCTCTGATACTCTCTATCTTACGTCATCAGTCGCGTAAGGTACAGACTAACAAAGACTAGACTTACAAGCTTCTTTGAAGAGATCTTGCATTAAGCAAAATATAATTAGCATCCGAAATATGATTTGTGTTTATTTTCGTTAGGGTATTACCTCCGTTTATATTTTAACAAAATGAAAGTTCATAAAATCTTATGTTTTTAACTATGACGGCTTTGGATGTTACTTTTATTTATTAATAACACGCGTTGTACCTTAATGTAAAGATTTCTTCATAAGAAACTCGAAGTACAAACCAGATTATCGAAAGCTTTGGTTTGTCCTTTGAGACGTGTAAGTGGCTCAATTTGTAATTAAAAAAAAAACTTTTAGCTATGTAACTCTTTTGTTCAGTGTATTATAGCTGTAAGTGTTTGTTTGTGACAAACGATGCTTAAAGTAAATGTGTATAAACTCTCATAATATTTTGAAATGATAACATTTCGAACTATTTAATGGTAGAGGTCACATAAGTTACATACCTGTTATCAGGTGGACAGTAAAACTAAATATTTCTAATATGTATTTAATTTTATTATTATATAAATATTTAAGGAAATTTAATAGTGCTTAAAATTTAAAGAATTTTGTATAACCTTAGGATATTACTTGTTTAGATTTTTAATAAAAACTAATTGTTAATAAAAGAGTATGTTACTTAATTTTCGAAACGGTTTACATACATTTATTTAGATTTTCGTTTCAGTTCTATGCTCACCACGAAAGTTATAATTTGTGTGACCATTTTAGACAACTAAAACTTGTATTGATTGTGAAAATAACTCACCTTTTTAGTGACGATGCTAAATCCCGATGGAATCTCTTGGAATAAATTCAATTAATTCCTAGACGCGGTCATCAATCGGGACATATATAGAATACTTTAAGGTTTTTAGGTAAGGAATGTTTTATTAATGGTGGCCCCTAATATTTTTAGAGACCAAAAATATTTTTTTTAGTATATCTATATTTTAAAATAACGATCGGCATCGTTCGAGCATAAGTGTGACCCGTTTCACAGGCATTCATTAATAATTAATTATTCACTGTTGGGCACACACCAAGGTCAAAAGCCTTGGGGAAATAAGTTTTTATCAAAATTATAATTATGTTTCGGCTGTGAAAATTTTGTTAGTATAGGAATATTGAAAAACTGGCAGCGTGATTTTTTCACACATCCGTAAGCGTAATCCCAAATGAGTCGAAAACTTGTATCATAATTTTATACCTACTGTAAGAAAGTACCCGTCCAACATTCATTTAATTTTTAATTTGCGGATTTGTTAATCAAGGCCAGTACAACATTAGTCGGATATATATATGTTATATTAATAAATATATTTCATAACACTTTTTGTATTAACAGTTCCATGAAAAAAAACATAAGATTTCTTAAAAATCTTTAGTAAAAAATGCTACAGCGATCACAAAAAGTAAAAATGTAAGACATGTACAAATACTATGAAACCTACAAATGACATGGAAAGTCATTAAATTGTTTATTTTTCGAATCTTATTATCATACACAAGAATTTACCCGATAAACAATGTTTTAAAGCAGCCGATTTAATTGAAGCTTATCTGTATTTTGTTTTGTGTGAATGGATTATTTTTAGACTGAAATAATAATTAACAAACGTCATATTAGTTTAATAAAGATACTGTCGTGAGCCTTTTAGACATAAACATTGATCTTATTTTCTTATAATCGCTAGAACATGTACTCTTTTATTGATTGATGGTAAGAAATAGCACACTGCCCAGTTATTTACACAAATAATATACTATTTAAGATGTTGTATAGTCTTTCGTCGTAAGTAGTTTATAAAGCATTCAAAATCAATCCATGTCCATTTACTTGGGAGATGGTAATAATGTTTACTGAAAATTCATAAACCTTTTCCGTTTACTGCTCATATACAATAATTGCAAATATTGTAAAATCATTTTGTCGATTGTGAATTTGCAGATCACTTAGTAAATGATTTTTCATCGCACACACATAGTGTTCATGTTTAATAGATTCTACACTCAAATTTCTATCTCGAATAATTTACATTCAACAATAGCTAACTAGGGAACACACAAAGCAATAATATTTCTCTGTAATCTGTATACATACATATATATATGTTTAATATTTGCTGTTAACATATTTTGATAAATGTTTTTGATTGTGTTATGAATGTGAAGATCTTTGTTGTTTGAACAGTCACTTCTAAAAGGGTTATGATGTATTGTGGTGCTAACAATCTGAATCGGGTGACTGGTAATGGAGACAAAATATAGGGTGTTTAATTTTGTCACTTTAGAGCTTATTAATATATTACATTAAATATAATCTATGCTGTAATTATCTTTTGAATAAGTTTAAGATCATTTTATGTTCCAATATGTAGTGTGACATAAGCTGGCTGCTTTTTATAGTGTTGTGGTTGTAACTTGCATCAACTACTCGCTTGTATTATTTATATGTATGTATAATACTTAAAGTGATTGAAACTAGAGTTTTGGTCGAATATAACTGTGTTATTGAATTCATTTGTGAAAATTGATAAAAAAAATACTGTAAATCGGACTGGAAAGCCAAAGTAAACAGTATTTTATAATTATATGTTTTATTTTATATCACCATTTTAAACACTAATAGACATTTTTTTATTATCACTAGTAAAAAAGAAGTCACACTGTTTTTCTTAATTTTTTAGTTAATTCTGTTGGAAATGTATCTATGGAGTTTTGTACACATTGTAAACAATACATTTTGAGATAAAAGATACTACATTGCTTACTAATACACACAGCCTTTTCACAAATTGCACAATCAGCTCCCAAGATTAAAACTTCTCCTTTTCCAGGTGGACTGAAAGGATCTTTCATTATATAACTAGGGTATTTGAGTTCAATCTTTCGAGAGAAGGGTGGATCAGTGCCTTTGTAATGAGCTTGTTCAAGCATTCCACATTGAGAACATTTGAAATCATACACAACTTGAGTAACTTCTTTAGGCTCCATTTGTCTGAAACAAATAATGTAGATAAGAATTGTTGCTGTTGCATAAAACAATGCAAATAAAAAGTTAAACATTTGGTAAATTATCTAATTCTTGTATTATATTATACTTGATATACATACACATAATGTTTAGAACATTTAATACATTCATTGTTCACTCCTAATATTCTATTCATTTTTTGATATTTCTTTTGGAGCTTCAAATGGCCACCATGATGGTTTTAATGGTTCAGCTGAATAGTTACCAATATTAAGTGTCTTTGCATCAAGAGCTTCCTTTATTCTAACAAGGCCTAGACCATAATTATTTATAACACCTTTAAGTTTTCCTAGTTTACTTTTTGGATTGCTACTAGCAGATATCACAGTATCTTTTTCAATATTTTCAGCCACAGTAGCAGCAAATTTTATTGGCATTATTCTTTTTCGTACTACTCCAGTGTGATGAACTCTTGCAGTTAGTTCTTGCCCAATATAGCAGCCCTTGTGAAAGCTTACACCATGTAAATAATCACAATTGGCTTCTAATGGAAAACTGGTTCCTGGAGGTAAATCGTCAGAGCCTTCACTAACACCTAACTTATATCGTAAATATTTATAATCATTTTCATCATTTTGAACTATATCATTACCTAAATTTTTAGTTATTGTTGCAATGTCAATATTAGATGTCGAAATTATACGAAATCCTAAATCAGTGAGCCGCGGATCTTTAAATATTGATAAATTCTCTAATTTTGGCGTATTGTCATCTGATCCAGAAGTAAAAGTAAATGCCCATAAATTAAAATCTTTATCAACATCCTGAATTTCAACCTTCCTTTTTAATTTATAAATCTTCAGGTGTTTTTGTAACAGGACAGTAATGTTTTTGTCACATTCTATCAAAAATGATTCTTCATTGTTCCATTTATAAATAAGTGTGTCATATAGAACTCTACCCTTATTATTGAGGAACATTGCATATATAGATTTTGCACCTTCTTCAAAATGCCTCATATCATTAGTAATAAGACCTTGTAAAAAATGTGAAGCATCTTCTCCTGCTACTTTTATTAATGCTCTACTTTTTAAGGGATATAAGATTTTAGCCGGTGATACACTATTGTGATTGTGACGTAGAAGTTTATTTATTATGTAACGTTTACATAAAAGTCTATTTACCTCGTAAATGATCATTATGCTCGAATACAAACATTAATTTAAGGAAATAAATATCTCATTTGACGATATTTTCACCGCAACTATAAATATATATGAAATTTAGAAGTGTCAACTGTCAAGTCGACAATTGACATACACGAATCAATGACAAGATGCTGTACAGATTGTTAATAACACTGACAAATCGAACTGGAACATTTTAGCCGAGTATTTAGTAAATGTAAATTGTAAATGTAATATAAAATATTTACTACATTAGAAATGTATACGAAATACTAACAATTCAAAAAAATATATAATTTTTTTGCTCAAAGACTACACCCACAACGGACAGTCAAAGAAGTTAACTTAGCAAGTTGATTTTTACAAAGTTTATTTTACCATAATAATTTTGTTAGTAATCGTTTTTTTTTTCAATTTCACGCTGTATCCTCCACACAGCAGGGTAGGCAGAGGGAACCTAGTGTTAAGACACTCCGTTCCCCACTTTCTGCCGAAATCGGAGGCATTGCGTGTTAAGTGGCGGAACTCAACGCCTCAATTAGTTAGTAATCGTGAAGTAGTATTTTAATAATTTTACATATTTTAGGAATAAAAAAAAATATAGTGGTTATAATTTAGATATTAACTTCATAAACAAACATATTTAAAACATTATAGTATCAATAGTAATTAATATAGCTGAAGTATTGGTACAATACAAATAAATTGTACAAAATTTTTAGAACGTGTATAGAAATTTAAGCGCAGCGGGATTCAAGCCCGCACCTCTTGAAATTCGTCGATGCCATCTGAACGCAAACCCATGCGCTCTACAATGAATTGTGTCAAAATTCTTATACGCTTATTACAACTTGTTTTTATTGTTAGCATCTCTGTAAAGAGATTTTTATAAATTTTTGTTACCCAAACATACTAACAGTCGGTTAGCAAGAAAAAGAACTTTCTTTTTTCGTATAAGAATTTCGACGCAGGCAATAGTAGACAGAGCCTACATGCCAGAGTGTTTGCAGGGTTTCTAAAAGGCGCGGGTTCGAATCCCGCTACGTTCAAATTTTTATGTATAAATACGTTTCTTTTTATCTTTCTCAATTCCCTTAGTATACAATAAAAATATTTAAAGAAAGAAGAAGTGAGATATTATAAGAATTTTATAACACATTCCTAAATACTTGCTAGAATTTTTGTTTTACTTGCTTTTTCTATAAATACCATTGCAATGAGTATATTAAACAGTAGATTAAAAAATGTAGATAATACTGTTACGCGCTATGTCTTATAAATTATAATTTTTATCGAATGCGTATGTAAATCAAATTAAGCATGCCATGCCAGTCATTTCAAAAATACAATCAGGTAGAGGTTGTCGTTATATCAATATACACTTGCAGTTGAGTTTATAATAATATTTTTTCACCCTACGGCCTTTCCCCATCACTAAACTTTTAAAATGATATCGTTAACGTTTACTGTATCAATAGGAGTATTTTTTTTTTCTAATGTCTGTTTTAATGAATAGATAAATAGGCAATGTGGTGCTCAACTCATTAAACTGAATAGCAGTCAAAGTACCTGCGTATGGTTTGACTTTTATGTATTTCCTTATGACCGAACAAATAAATCAATTATAATTTTTCTTATCAATACCATTAATATTCTCGTACGTGTTGAACTTCTATTAGACAAAATAATTATTATCTTAATCTATTAGAACCAATTATAGTAACTAATACTTAGTTAGTAATTTTTTATTAAAATTCTTCAAATTTGACAATATAACATCATATAGTTAGGTAATTGTTTGTAAAATATTAGTATTCCATAATATATAGGTAGGTAGGTAACCTACCTATATATTGCTCAAAATCAAAATAAACTCTAACTGAAAATAGATTTATAATAAAATAAAGTTTTAATTAATATTAAATATATTTTTAATAAAGCACACACGTTTTAATATTAATACAGCAATAAAAATCATCATTTCATAAAGTATCCACTTATAATAAATGTAAAATAAATGCGTCGTTTTGTTTTAATTTCATAAAACGTTAGACCAAGTATTTTCATAACAATTTAACCCGCAATATATCTCCACAAGCATTGCTTTTAATATAAAATTGGGCAAATAATATAATTGGACATAAGTATCATTGCCTAATCTTCAAGGCGATCCAATCGGCGTTCCTGTTATAGTCATTTCAATATTTTCAGCGTCGGATCGCTTAATGGGAGTCATTTGCGGAGACGTCGGCGCCGTCTCCTGACCTTGTTCTATAGATGCAGTGACGAGTTCCGTAGTGACTGTAGGTTCGGATCTGATGGACATATTGTCGCGTTTGGTAGGTGAATTATTGGAAATACGCCGTTTTCCTGACTTTTTGAGGTATGGTGTTATTTTCTAGAAAATGAAAGAAATTATATAATAAAAATGCAGCGTAATTTTCGATTTATAAATTAAATAAATATGAAACTACCTGTTGAGGATCCTTAAGGTATGCAGCAGTTTTTTTAACCTGAAAATCTGGTGCGGTGAGGCATCTTGCGAGGAACAATGTGGCTGCGCAGGCCCAGCTGGCCCACACGCCAGCACAAGCAGCGCGAGTCGCCGCTGCTCTTCCACCGAAGGTCCAAGTGACATTCCAAGATCGCTCCAAGTAAGGATTCACAGCTGAGCACCTGCGTATAATAACATATTTTAAATTAAATTATGTTGTTATTTCCTGGATAATACTAAGTTTACAACAAATAATAAAGTATTACTAAAACAAATGGATATATTTTACAATAAAAATATTACGTGCCAAGTATATTTTTTAAATAAATAATAAAAGTATATATAAAAGTTGTTAAATATATTAGAGCATAATACACAGCAATCAAACTTACGTAGTCGCATTTGTGACATTATAAAACGCCGAACAAAAAGCATACAGTCCTCTGTTCGTACTTGTAAAACTGTATCCAGTGAGACCAACCATCACAAGAGCAAATAGTAATGCTGGAGTCAAAATTCGCCAAGGTTGTTGCAGCCTATAATGAAAATACAAATGCGTGGGTATTTGTGAAATAAATATACGTATTTAAAACAACTGTGCAATATCATTATATTAGATACCAGACCCGCTCGCAACTTCACCTGCATAAATTAAAATTTCAGCCAATTTAAAAAAACGGTCGTTTTATTCATTTCTTTAGTTTTTTTTTTTAGTTTCACGCTGTATTCCGCGCACAGCAGGGTAGGCAGAGGCAACCTAGTGTCCCACTCCGTTCCCTACTTTCCGCCAAATATGGATTTTTTGCGTGTTATGTCGCGGAACTTAACACCGCGCTTTCCTTCGACAACAGAAGGTAAAAAATGGAAATATTATATAAGTATTTCCAGCTACAGGCATTTATGTCGAACAAAATATAAATTGTTGTTTTTTATGGATCGATTGAATTAAATTAAAATGTAACTGTTAAGGGAAGATTGCTTAAATACAATAGTCAAACATGGATTTCAATCGGTTGAGTCGTTTCTGAGATTAGTGTGTACAATTAGTACAAATTGTTTTAGGTTCTTTTACATTGATAAGTCCCCAATAACATTTTTGTTACATATCTTCCAAGTACAGAGAGTAATCAGTTACATTTTTATTATATGGACAGAAACAATATTAACAGTTCCAAAATTATACTAGTAATTCTTACCCTGATCTAGAGTATCCACCCCCGGGACACATTGTAAAGAATGTAGCCCAAGCGGCTGCGATGATCATGGACATAATGGGCATGTATTCGGCGTACTGACAGTCGTTATCCCATCCAAATAATGTTCGGGACGTGTCCAACACTAGTCGATGAGTTTCATTTACTGTAATAATATATATTTTATTTATAATATCACGAATCAAAATAAAATATGCACAAGATATTTTTTTTAGCTTCACAATTTTTCCCGCACAACACGGCAGTCAGGGACAACCTAATGTCAGGACACACAGTTAGTGTAGCCCATCATGTTTATAGTCAGACGCTGTGTTATAAAAATTAACAAATACAATTTATTGACAGATATTTACCATTATGAACTTTACAGACATAATGTGTATTATATTTAAATTTCATTTAAAATTAATAATGCAAACGTGTTTTAATTTAAGATGAAGGAAACATTGACATTTTGTTTACTTACAGTTTACACAGTCAAAAACGTATCTCACGTACGGTACCAAAATACGTACGAATAATGAACCAGTGTGCTTATGTGTTTGGAACATTAAGAATTATTAATACTTACAACATTTTATACCTCAGCTACAAGATTTTATACCTTAGCTGACCGGGAGCATATATATTTTAATACACGATTCAGATGTTATTCATTTTACTAAAATATGTATTGAAAAATTGTGAGGCCAGTCGTGGCGCAGAGGCACAAAGTGTGACTGTAAAGCGAGTGGTTGTGGGTTCGAGTCTTACTTGAGGAGTGAAAACAATTAATGTTTCCATTTTCTTTACTCTAGTGTAGAGGTAAAGCGCGGTGTTAAGTTCCGCCACTTAACACGCAATGCCTCCTGATTTTTGAAACTTGAGACTTAACATTAGGTTCCCTCTGCCTACCCTGCTAGGTGTGGGATACAGCGTGAAGTTAAAAATAAAAAATATAAATATTAAACTTACTAGTTATTACATTAACATCATTTTCAATTGGCCCAATGTCAGTTTTGTTCTGCGATGTATTATTAACATCAAGCTTCTCTCCTATTACTGTTTTATTCATATCTTCAGCTTGGACGTTGGCTATTTGGACGGAAGAATTTTGAGCATTTTGTTTGGTAGCATCTTCAGGTTTATTAAACGCTTGAGTTAAATTCGCTGAGCCATATTCAGGTATATCTCGTAAATCTATCATGTGGAACTCTAATTCCCGAGGATATAAAACGCAATTATTATCTACTAATTGCATCGTATTTTGAAGAAACACATAGTTGAGGATACCAAATATCCCTGCCAGAGCATAAAGTGTCAAGTGCCATGCTGCAAACAGTAAAGATATGGATTAGAACAACAATAATAAAACATTATATTAACGAATTACTAGAAATTAGTTATATATTGCCTCTAACTCAAAAGTCAAAGCAACCAAAACAGCAGTCGTATCAAATCATAGCGATTTTCTAAATATTCGTGTCCTAAATAATGTGAGAAATATTTTTAACTTTTATTAGCAGCATTGAACCGGCGGTATATATTTGGTTATGGCCCATAAAATCATTTTTTCAAGGTAATGATCCAGCAAAAATTACCCACGTGGATTGTGGATAGACGCTACATACTTATTTGCAAGTAATTGCTGACATTGTGTGACTGACAGACTACGCACATACTGGTTAAAATTGGGCGTTGGCACTAAGTACTTATCGAGATTTTTTATTGTAATAGGATCGGAAAAACGTGTTCGTTACTCGTACTGTCTAAATTACAATGAATTTCTGTTTCTATATGGAAATGTTCATAATTTGTATCGAAACGAAGCTACGGGAACAACTCTATTTGTTATATTTCTCAAGTCAACACATCACTCCGTTCTCTACTTTCTTTACGATATAGAAGAGAAATCTTACAATATCTCCAGTAAGCCCGATAAATTATTAATTCACCATTGCCATTTACGACTAGTTTGTTGTCAGGCTTCGAATATTTACTTTAGTTACATCTTGTTGCGTAGGTAAGTTAATCGAGACATGTGAATTGTTGCGTAAATATTGAAAAGCCTGGCGTGACTTCTTGAAGTATACAAGTAACCATGTAAAAATTGCGATATGATGTGCTATTTTTTATTAGATACATATTTTATATTTTTAGCTTTTTAGTGTTTAGCAGCAGGGGTACGCAACCTGCGGCCTTCGGGCCACATGCCGACTTAATAATTTTATGCGGCCCACCAGATTTTCTTTATATTACAGGTATTTTTCTGATATTAATAGGAAATGTGATTTAGTCCGCCAAAAGTTTAAAAAAGGACGTATACGTTCCTAAAACAAGTTCCTCAACCCGGTTTTAAAGTATAATTAATATATTGTATAATACCGTACCTTTCCAAGCGTTAAGATGTCTAGAGGCTCGTTCTTCCAGGTCTCGATAGTCATATAGAAGTATTGTCATTTTCACAGTTTTATCTTACACCCATGCTAAAACATACAGATTAAAATTAATAATGCAAACCACGTTAGACCCCGTCGTGGGGCAGTGGGACAGCGTCTGAATGTAAAGAGATGGTTGTAGACTCGATTTCCAGTCCGGGAAGAATTATATTTAAATTATAATTTCTTCGCTCTAGTACCAAAGACAAAGCGCGGCGTTGAGTTCCGCCACTCAATACGTATGCCTCGGGTTTGGCCAGAAAGGACGGAGTGTCATTACACTAGGTTGTCTCTGACTACCCCGCCATGCGGTAAAAAACGTGAAGCTGCTAAATAAAGATGTCAATTAAACTATATAAAGTCATAATAATACACTAGTATATTTTTTACTACTGGATTGAGGATTCGATATGTGATATGTGGGACACATGCTGATTTTAGGCTTGCATACTACTTATTAATGTGATGTTCGTCAAAAGCTACAGGTCGGGGGCACTAGCATCCATATAAATACTAATCTCGTGGTTGTTCCGGGAGTTTGCAAGCTAACCAAAAAAAAAGCACACGAGTGGTCTGTTCGCGGCTTCGCCGCGTGAACTACGTGCCTCTTTCGTTATATTGCAACCCTCGGGGATGGGTTTTGAAAAATAAGTAGTCTATGTTTAACCTTGGATTATCAAATATATTTATGCCAAAATTTATTACAATCGGTCAAACGGTGTAGATTTTTCATGTAAATTTTCATCCCTTATTTCAACCCTTTAGAGGCTGATTTTTGAAAATATAAGTAGCCTATGTTTGTCAGTGGATGTTTTTAAAACTTTAATTCTAAATTTCATCCAAATCGGACTAGTAAAGTAGCCATGAAAGCGTGACAGACAAACAGACAGACATTCGCATTTATAATATAAGTATGTATTAGTATGGAAAGGCTTAAGACAAAGCGCGGCGTTTAAGTTGAAGAGTACAGAGTGTCCACACCCCGCTGACTATCCCACCATGCGAGAAAAAAACCATGAAATTGTAAATTTTGGTATACCTAAACATCATTTAGATGCAAGTAGAGTCGCGAAAAACGACGTGAACAGAATGATGGCAACAGAAATATTTATTTAACCTAGTCATGCCATTGGACTTTAATTAACGAAATAGTACACGTTTTAATGTTGTCATTTCTCACGGGACTTAATTGGTCCGTTAATTTATTGGTAGTAAAAAATTATGTATACTTATAGATCTCCTTAATTTTAGTGGATTGTGTAACACATGTTTTTACTGTGTCTTCAATTAAAATTTGTACTTCACTAGCGACCCTCCAGCGGCTCCGCCTATCACGATTAAACGACGTAATTCGTTTTCTCGTCAGCCCGCATTTTCACTTTAAAATCATAAGCTTTCTTTATATTTATAAAGTTGTAACTTTTAGTTTACAACTATTTAAATTATAAAGTTGCATTTTTATTACATGTTCAGTAGAAATTCGATGTACAAACTTACCTATGAACCAGTTGTTTGAAAATGATTGCATTTATATATTTTAATTTTATTCAGTACCTATACAGCAATTTATGCTGTTACAATTTTTTAACGCACGACTATCAGGTTCTTATTAATTAGTATTATTTTAGGTGCATTGAATATATACAAGAGAAAACCGTCACTTTATAACCATTATATTTATAAAAAAAAAACAAGAAGCTAATTTTGTTTCATTATTCCATTATAATAGAGGTAAAGTCATTCCACTCGTCTCACTTCGTCACGTTTTCAAGGCCGACAAGTTTGTTTTTAAAGTTAACGAAATTTAATACAAGCTTAAGTCAATATTAGCTGATAAACGTTTGGCTTTGCTTATTTTTACCCGCGACGGAACGGCGACTGTATATGTGTTTGGGGTGAGAGGTTGTTTGTTTGTTTGTTTGTTTGTTTGTTTGTTTGTTTGTTTGTTTGTTTGTTTGTGTGTTTGTGCAAATTACTATGTCAATTATTTCCAAAACTATAAGTCCGATTTTGATACGGTTTTCTATGATAGGTTAAGGTTCAACTGGCGTATGTTCTTATGTATGTCTTATTGCCTTAACTCACCAGGGGGCGCTGCAGTAAGCATTTTACGTGAAAACGAATGTTTTCAATTATCTCAAAAAATAATAGTCTGATTTCAATAGATTTTCAGTGGTAGATTCAGGTTTAATTGGTGGATGTTCTTGGATATGTTTTATCGTGTCAAACCACCAGGGGGCGCTGCAGTAAGCATTTGTTTGTACTTTTTTTGTATTTATTTGTCTAAAACCGAAACTACTGCTCCGATTAAAAAGAGTTTTCATAAAAAGATTTATCTTTGCTTGGTGCATATTTTAAGATTTTTCTTTTTTTGTTACGGGGAAAACTCACCAGGGGGCGCTGCACTAAACATTTGTTTATGCAGAGCAAAAACTACTACTCCAATTTAGATGAAACTTTCAAGGATGGGTTCAGGCTTAATTGGTGCGTCTTTCCATATATGTGTTATGGTGACCACTCATCAGGGGGCGCTGTAATAAGCATTTGTTTTAGTTTTTTTGTGTAAAACCAAAATTTTTCTTATATTTATTTGTCTAAAACCGAAATTACTTATCCGATTGGCTAGAGTTTTCAGAACTAGATTAAGCTTTACTTCGTACATATTTTAAAATTTTTGTTTTTACGTTACGGTGAAAATTCACCAGGGGGCGCTGCAGTAAACATTTGTTTGTGTAGAGTAAAAACTACTAGTCCGATTTAGATGAAACTTTCAACGATAGGTTCAGGTTTAATTGGTGCATCTTTTCATATATGTGTTACGGTGATCACTCACCAGGGGGCGCTGCAGTAAGTACATTTGTTTGTGCAAAACTAAAACTACGAGTCCGATTTGAATGCAGTTTTCAATGATAGATTCAAGTTTACTTAGTGCATATTTTCATATATGTGTCATGTATGTTTACTTAGTGCATATTTTCAAGTATGTGTCAACTCTCTAGGGGCGCTGCAGTAAGTAGCTGCTTCCATTTTTTGTGTATAACAAAAACGACTAGTACGATTGGAAAGAGTTTTCAGTATTAGATTCCGCTTTGTTTAGTACATGTTTTTAAATTTATATTACGGTGACAAGTCACCAGGGGGCGCTGCAGTAAAATATTGTTTGTGCAAAGCTAAAATGACGAATTCGATTTGGATGCAGTTTCAGTGATAAGCTCAAGTTTAATTAGTGCATGTTCTTGGATATGCTTTATCGTGTTAACTCACCAGGGGGCGCTGCAGTAAACATTTGTTTGTAATATTTAATGTAAAACCACAACTACTAGTCCGATTGGACAGAGTTTTCAGTATTAGATTTACCTTTACTTGGTGTATGTTTTTAGTTTTTTTTACGTTAAGAACTCACCAGGGGGCGTTTCATTAAACATTTGATGGTGCAAAGTTAAAACTACGAGTCTGAATTTGATGCAGTTTTCAACGATAGGATCAGGCTCAATTAGCGCGTGTTCTCGTATATGTGTCGTGGTGACACCTCACCAGGGGGCGGTGTAGTAAGCATTTGCTTGTATTTTTGTGTGAAACCTATTTAGATGCGGTTTTCTGTGATAGGTTCAGGTTTAATTGTTGCGTGTTTTTATATGCCATTTCACAAACTACCACAGGGCGCTCCAGTATAAATTAATTTGTTCCAAATCAAAACTACTAGTGGGTTTTGCGATTTTCACTGATTTGGTTAAACTTAAGTTTCCTAAAAATGTTGCGGTGACAATCTGCCAGGCGCTGCATTAGGCATTTGATAACCAGAAAGCATTGGGCTTATAATTTTTTTTGGATTTGCATGAAGATTAATATAAAGTATTTCGAAATTATGTAATAATATATAATGTGTATCTATACACTTTAAAAAGTTTAAAATAAAAAAAATTAAAAATTTTGAAAAAACCCACGACGGTTTAATTGTAAAAGGATAAAATAACTATAAATCCCCCGCCTAAAAGAATATACGTAACGAGATTATAGGGACGGCTTCGTCGGGGCTGCCATTACTTTAAGTTTGCACAAACCTTCTCATAGGTTTTCTTGCTGTTAAAACAGGTTTGGCAAAAAAATTAAATATTCATATGAATTTACAGTTTTGATAACTGGTATTTTAAGACTTTAAACGAAATCTATACTGTTAGCTACTATATTTAAAATAGAGGTTGCAACTGGCAGCCCCCGACGAAGTCGTCCCTATCATCTCGTTACGTATATTCTTTTAGGCGGGGGATTTATAGTTATTTTATCCTTTTACAATTAAACCGTCGTGGGTTTTTTCAAAATTTTTAATTTTGTTTTTAACGTTACGACTTCCGAAGTCCGATCTATGTAACGTTTGTTTTTAACCAGTAGTATTTTCAAATATGTGATGAATTTAATCTTTAAACAATATTACTTTCTGTACAAAGAAAGTAATATTGTCAACCAAAAGTTTCAGTCATAGACTGACTTGTGTCTTCTTTCTAGCTTTGCGGAAGGTAATGTTTTCTTTATTTACAAAAGAAATCTTATACTTTAAGCTCGCGTGAAGTGTAGGTATATTTTAGTGACTTAATTTCCCCAGCACTGTTATCATTTGGTCTACAATATTTTTTTTATTTACTTCAAACACAATAAATGGATCGAAAGTGATTCACATTAGGTTACTTTAGTAACTTGAAAAAAAACATTGTTTTGTATGCAAAGACATTATTTCATTGTACCTATAAAATACAATGAGCTATACTTCATATTAACACATGGGAAAAATTTTGAATTGATATTTAATATTCCTTAATACATTGTCATAGTTCATAACAAGCGAGGATAAATTATTTAATTGGCTAAAGCTTCAAATATAGTCACTTCAATATGATGTTTCATGAATGTACTAACAATAAGTAAAACATGAATGTAACTTCTAATTTTAGTGCAAATAGCGTTGATTATGTTTCATTATGAATAAGACCGTATTTCAGGAGTTCGTTGAGATCATCTACAGAAAGACGAAATTATCGGGTATTGCCCGAACATTTATGGTGGCAGGTCATCGTCATGGGTTCACAAACTTTTAAGTAATAACTGTGCATATTTTTATTTTGTGTGAATAAAAAATATAATAAATATTATTTCATTAAAATTATTTAATGCCTTGTTCAAATAGTCACTTTTTGGGTATCATTTGTGATATCTTATCTTTCGGAGTCTATCGTTCCTTATCCATGTTCCAATTTGATGGAAGTATGTATGAGTATGTATAATTCCTTTAATCTGACATTATTTCATTCAAATTCGAAGTTACTAAAAGATTCTTAATTTATTTATTATATTTGTTATCAAAAAACAAGCTCCGATTTCATATTAATACATTACAATTTTTTATACTCCAATTATAATTTTATCTTTTTTAATAAAATGAAAGTAAACACATTATAAGATTTATTTACAAGAAGCAATATTTAACATTAACTTCTATACAAATTATATGTCTGTACGTGGATAATATAATACAAAAAATATTATTGTGACAGTGACTTATTTCTGCTTGGCTGTGTGCTTTTGCACACTAACCTCAGAAACGGCTTAACTGAATTAAATGTAGTTTTGACTATTGTAGTTTGGTAATCTGCGCCTAACAGGGGGAGTACTTTACTGTTTATTTTATTTCAGTCGGTCCATCTTTAAAAAAGTTAAAACAATATAAATTTTGTTCGATTAATTGCAATAAAATAACTGTTATTAAATTAGCTAAAACTTCAGCTTACGCAGGCGAACCCGCGAACGTGTCTGCTAGTAACACACAAGTGACATATGTCACTTATGTGTCGCCTTGTCATCTAGGTTATGGTGAATCGATGTTAATTGTTATTTTATGATTGCTTTACATAGTGTCTTTTAAGTAATTGGTCCTTTATAATTTATACGCATTTAGTATGTTCACTGTCGTCCAGTAGTTAGTAATGTCAAAATAGGAAGTTGTGGGTTCGAGAACCACTCGCGAGAACGTTAATATTGAAAAAATGTGGTTTCTCCTGTTTAGTCAGACAAAGCGCAGCATTCAGTTCCGCAAGCTAATTTACTATGGTCTTAAAAATAGACAGTAAGAGAATGTTTATTTACGTCGTTTCTCCCTGTTGCTTGCTATCCGGCTTAAGGAAGGAATGTTGTGACCCAAAAAAATATATATATTATACACAAATACGTAATTTATATATTACTTATGCCTCGGGGACCGCTATTGAAGGTGTACCTATATCGTAAATTAAAGTCTAGAAACAACTACCTAATTGTTAGTGATGCAATCAACAAGTGTATATAATTAATCTATACATATAATAAACATGTAACGGATGTCTGTACGTGGAAGGTGTATATGAAAAATATTATTATGGGCATCTATCAATGTAATAAAACGCAAAAGAATGATTTTTTTTACTGTTTATTTTTTTGTTTAAGCACGGTAATTTTATTTCATTAGCTCGCGTTTCGGTTCGTTTGTTAATATTTAGTATTTATTTTATCTACATCGGTTCAGAAATAAATAAATTACAAAAATTAAAATTGTCATGTAGTTTACGCGAAGCCGTCAGCCTCACTAGTTTAAAATAATAATTATTTAAAAATATATTAAGAGAAATTAAAATTCTATGAAATAAAAAAAAAACACATATAATAGGTTTAATAGGTACGTTTAATAGGTACCTTCACACCATATAGATTAAACTTGAGCTTATCAAGATTGTAACGTGTGTACCTACAAGGTAATACAGAAAGGAAATCAATTGTTGTTAGTTTATTGCTTACAATTACATCTACATTTGATTGTATGAAACACACTACGTGCAACACTATAAACTGAAATTTCTATAGCTAAAAGCCTCAGTTTCTAAAAGATATCACACCATGCCATGTATAAAATTTTGTAAATATATTTTATACTAGCGGCCCGCTCGCGGCTTCGTCGCGTGATCTACTCGCGGGCTCTTTCGATATATCGCAACCCTCGGTGGTCGATTTTTGAAAAATAAAGTAGCCTATGTTAAACCTTGGATTATCTATAAATATGCCAAAATTCATTACAACCGGTCAAGCGGTGTAGATTTTTCATATAAACTTTTATCCCCTATTTCAACCCTTTAGAGGATGATTTTTGAAAAACTAAGTAGCCTATGTTAGACACAGTAATTTTTACTACTTTCGTTCTAAATTTCATCCAAATCGGACCAGATTAGCCGTGAAAGCGTGACAGACAAACACACAGACATTCGCATTTATAATATAAGTATAGATTAGTTCTCAATATGTGAATAACGGTATAAAACCTATTACAATAAATAATTCATCTTTGGTTAAATAGTTTATACAAGGTTAGTGTTTACGAACTGTGGCTGCTGCCTATACTTAATTATACTCACTGCGTCTCGCAATCTCGTCAACTGCATGACGTAACTACTTTATATTCGGCTTAGTACGGTTTCACATTTGGCTACACAATACGCCATGGCTGATCGAATGTTGTTTACTCATAGATTTTGTTTCTCATATCGATTAACCATTTGCGTATAATTACTAAAACAAATTTGATTGTTTTTTTTTTATTTTACACAATCTAGAATTATTATGGATTTCCTGCAAATTTAGCATTTCTATGACTTTTTATGCACTATGCATGATATTAAATTATGCTTTTGCCGCAGAACAAGGAGTGTCAAGACACTCTGATCTCCATTTTATTATCACATATAAAATAACATTGAAATATTTCTTGTAGTTAAGTTGTAAATGGTTTATACATTTTTTTTATTATTTCTGATGTTATCGCATCTTAATCGTAGAAACACAAATATAAACTTTGTTCACATAATAAAAAAAGTATAATCTTTTTGTATATATATACCTAAATATAATTCATATTGTTATTTGTACTGTTTCCTATCCGTGGAGTTAATTAGTCAACATCCGTTCACACGTGTGTCGGCATTTAATTATACTTTGCCATCTTTTGCCATAGCAATTGTACAATGTACTTGATTATTCATGTTTTATTGTGTCTAGTGTATTCTATAATTTCATACCTGTGTCAAGGCATGGATCATAATATTCTTGTTTTTTTATATCAAATAAGACAACAAGAATATTATGATCAGGTACTTAGTTAATCGCTGGGCTTTTTGAAACGAAGGTACGTCATTTATTGAAAGAAAGGCTAATAGTGAGTATACGTTATCATATTAGAAATTAAAACGTATATAGAAAACGTAGAGCAAGTAATGCAATTTAAGAATCTAATATATCGCAAAATTAAAGTTTCATTATTCAAAAACTTTAGCCGGACCATAATATTCCAAGAAAATTAAAAAAAAACGATCTTTAATATGTTTGTATCCCACATTGGTGAAATTTACGGATTAAGTTTAGGTCTAGACCTACTTTAGTAATCTAATCTAGACTTCTAAGTTTTCTCTGTTTACTTTATAGTTGCTAGATATACAAACGACATTTAGTACAAAAATATTCAAAGTTGTATGTTTTGATTTAACATATTGAAAAATAAATAACAGAAATATTTTTTTTGAGCACATTTCAAGCAATAAGATTAATCTTAACACTTTTCTTTTCAAAGCTCAAAGGATGCGAAGAAAAGTAATAAAATTGTAAAAAGTTCAATTTGGCGTTAAATTCACAGAAAAGTTTTTCATCGCCATCAAAACCTTTTTTATTTTGATGATTAGAATATTCTCATACATCTACATAATGTTTAAATACACAATTCTAAGTAGGTTAGGTATATAGGTACTAAATTGGCATCCAAAAAGCACTTTAGAGGCCTCTTGAATGACGTAAGCTTTTGAGCCTTGGACACTATAATATTATAAGGTTATTGCCTTATAAAAAATGTATTATAGTATAATATAATAAAATCATCAAAACTTGTTTGTATACATGCACTTAATGTAATACAAATTATATATTCGGGAAAATATTACTAAGCTTTTTGAGAAAATTAAGTTACCCAAAACCATTTCTAGGTTTTGTATATATTAAATATTCATTAAAAATTCTTTGCATATATAAATGATATGTATTTTTTTTTCATTTTGCAAGGTAAATTTATATACGTTAAACATAGAAAAGTATTCCAGTGCTCCAAAAATTAATCTTGTCAAGCCCCAAAAAAATTATAACATTTGTTCAAAAATATATAAATCGCGCCATAATAACTTTGCCTTTGAAAATAATTGTTTACGAATAATATGTTTATAATACGTACAAGCTGAATTACACAAATATAAACTTATCCAAGTATATTTTTGTAAGCCTCCAACAAAATATAATAAAAAAAATATTATCCATTTTTTATCTTGCATAAAATATTACATACTTGAAGCTTAATATTCTCTTATCATAAAATCGAAATAATAATGTATACTGTGTGCACTGTAGGTACAAACAAACCTTTATCAACAACAGGAACTGAGCACGCGTTAGCAATATCCGCTCGTCCCAACAAAATATTCACATTTTTCTTAATATTCTCGGAATATTATTACACAATTGCCGGTCAGTTTTTAGAAGTTTGGTCATTAACTACGTATCGCAGCCACGGAGCAGAGCACACCGCGACAACTGACTTGGACGGATTTCAACTCGCCACATACGACATTTTACTACTAGCCAGAGCGTTAGCCGTAAATGAAAGAGACAGAACGAAAATAACAAATACTAACTGTTCACTTCTCCTTATTCATTGTATATGCTATAATGAGTACGATAAAGACGGCGATATAACAATCGTCCGCAATGTTTACGTGACGTAACCATGTGATCTCATAGCAACCATTTTAAATTTTTACTTATGCTTTAGTTAAAATTTTTCAGTATAATACCATACTCTTTTATAAGTACAATGGATTTTTATTTGTTTTTATAATATACTTTTTTTTTTGTTTTTGGATATTATTATCCATTCATCTATTAAAAAATCACCAAAACAAAGTAATTATCTAATACCTAAAAAGCTTAGAGAAATAACTCTTTAATATTTTAAAAATAAAGCTTCAACTGCAAAGACTGCTTTGTTGAAATGGTATTTCACGTACTTACTATATTATACTAGATTCGTTATACTATTTATTTTTCAAAATACATAACAGGACATCCTTGAAAGTTGAGCATTATTATATTTATAAAATTATATTAGTCCAATATAAATACTCAAAATAATATTTTTTCCTGGAAAAATTGTTACTATGAAACTCCTCGATCAATGATGCGGCGGATGGGATGCTGTATTAACATATTATTGTATCGGACATGCGCAATAAGCTAAGTTTTCCTTATATTTTCCAACAACAAACCTTAAGTATTTGTATGAGTCGATAGTTTAAAAGTCAGATCCATGATTATGATCATTATTAATGTTTTGTATTTTCATGTATTTAATTTTTTTTGTAACATCCATTTTCGTATGAAGTATGCTTATGTATGAAGTATGCTTTGTGTTTAGTGATCAACTGATGCATTATGTCTTGGCCAAAAACCGCACAACATGACATTTAAAAGGGAAAAGGTTAATAATACTTTTTTAGAAATGTATAAAAATTTAAACGTAGTGGGACTCGACCCAACGCGTTTTAGAAACCGTTTAAGGCCGCTAGGCCATACTTCCACGTTTTCTAAAAATGTTACATTCGTGTAGACTGTAGATTATCGACGTATAATTGATTTTAGAAACTAAAACACCTAATACGTAACCAAAATAGTCCAGTTCGACATTAAAAGAAATAATGAATTGTTCAGAGCGATGGATATTTAATGTGGCACATGTCAACTTAAAATTAAAGAGATGGGAAATCTGAACAATGATTTAATTGTAAACGAGATAATTTGCCTTACAGTCGTTACCGAAATAAATATATGATCAAATTTTCTTAATCTGTTAATAAGAAAATGTCATGTAACATATAAATAATAATTAATAATATAAGCTGAAGTTACCACCATGGTAAAGGTGGTATAATTTTGAGACTAAATTTTCAGCCATAAAACCCATGCAAACGAAGTTGGGAGCAACAAGTGTTGAATAAAACAACACTACTTCCTTAATCTTTATTTAAATTATAGATTTAGTAGAAAAAACATCTACAATTTTAGTATAAATCATTTAGTACTCATCATGCTCAAGCAGATTTCAATTTTTTTTGTCAGTTTATAGCATAGGTAAAGAAAATCTAGAACTCCGCGCTTTTTCCTACTAAGCAGAGTAGGCAGAGAGAACCTAATGATAACAGGCTCCGTTCTTTACTTTCCGCCATTATCTGAGATATTGTGCATTGAGTGATAAAACTAAACTTCACACTTTGTCTTATCACGAAAGCAGAGTGAAATTAAATAATATAAACCGAACCCAGAATCATTGCGTAGACGCTGTCACTGTACCAGGATGGCCTCTTCGTTAATTGAGAACCCAATATGGTAGATATTGGGCTCGTGGTATCCATAAGACTGCTGAATTTACGATAAAAATAAAACAAGAAATAATTAAATAAATAAATGTATATATTTAAAAGTATATTATATGAGTATAAAATATATTTATACATGTACTAATAATTTAACACAAAAATACTGTTCTAAATCTTTACAATGCAAATAATAGCAATATTTTATCACAATAAGCTCCTATCTGTTTTGGACACTACAAAGATGTATAATACCTAAATGGCATCGTTGTTCTATTCTCCACATCGCAAAAATATCTAAAAGACTACTTCTACTGTATTTGTCAATAGTTTTTAATTACTATTTGTAAGTTACTACGTACTTATACATGACAATGTATGCAAATTAAATACATAAATATTTCTTAATTCATTCGTATTTTACAAAACGAATTAGATACCTACATACATGTTTCAAAGAAAACTAAACTGAAAGAGTCACACATTGTGAATCAGCTTATCGTAACACTTATCCAAACATTTTACACCTCTATGGGTACGTTTTCAACTTATCACATAAGTATGTCAGTCAAAGTCACGTTTTAATATATTATACGTAATTGAATGTTGTAGCATATTAAAATATTAAAACACAGATATTTAGCAAAACACATATTCTCTTACACAGATTGGGCATCTATCTGATGTCGCTAGACATCTTCGTAAACAGTCTGCATGAAAGAAGTGAGCACAAGGGGTCACACGAGCTGACTTCATAGTGCCCAGGCATACCGCACACACATCTTCTAACGTCGACAGTTCATCAGATGTCGCACGCCTAAATCTGGCTAGCGAACCTTGAGCTTCCTTGAGCTTATCAAGTGCTTCACCTAATCTGTGGCGTCCATGTACAATGAAACAGATATAAAAAACTAATACTGCTAATCGCCATCGCTCACTCCAAGCGAGAGCTGGGACGAGGGGAACTGCAATAGCGGTTGTAATCCCTCTCGCCCACGCACCACAGTAAAGTGCCTCCATGCCTTCTAAACGTTCTAGTTTAAGTGTTGATAAAGCAATGGGCCACAACTCCAGGAATGTCTTTTCGGATAAAAGATAATATGTACCAGTTACAGTAGTATATAATGCTGTTGGTCTAAAGTGTTCCAAACCTTGTTCTAATCCTAGTGTAAGTAAAATGAAGGTCATGGTTACTATAAAAGTGACAGCTTTGGTCCACTCTAATACAATCTTTGTTGCTGACATCGCTAGGTGCTTCACTCGAGAGTGTCTGGTCACGTTTACATATGGCGACCAATCTTCCTTTGTGCAAATTTCACGCACATAACTCACAGAGTATGTTATAACGTTATAGAACATTAAAGAGTAAAGACATGTCAGACGTCCTCGATATACTAAGAGGCGGTCACAAGCGGTGAATATTAGCAACTGAAAACAAAGAAAAAATGTCAATTTAATGGAATTTGGAATTTTTCCTATGCTATAAACATAGGGAAAATTCCAATATTATACATATTAAATAGTAGATTCAAACAAAGTTGGTAGTCCATAGTTTTTTTTTCTATTTAATGCATTCGCAATTATAAACTTATGAAACTGTCCAATATCAGTAAGAAAATTATTTTAACTTCAATATACCATGATACGACTATATACGAGTATTTAAATTCATAATATTTTTTTTTTTAGCTGTTAGGGTGTTAAGACACTCCGTTCCCCACATTCATTATATATAAACTATATATTTATATTGTATCACTTTTATATTAAGTTTAAATATTTATAAATATAATTCTTATCGCATACCTGACTTATCATCGTGGAAAGGTTATTCATTTGTAAAAACAATCGTTCTGCTCTATCTAGAGGCGTATACGCTGTTTTCAGGATTCGCAATAACCGAGCAAAAGGTGAATGCAGACGACGAGCAACCTCTGTAACAATGAAGAAAATTAAATAAATATCATTTGGAAATAAATATGAAGTGTATATAAATATAAAGTGTATCATAAATAAGTTTAAAAATTCATTGGCTTGAATTATTTTTGTTTAGTTATTTATTTGCATTATAAAAGAACATCATAAAGCCTTCAAATATTAAAAAAAATCGTATATGCAATTCAATTTAAAAACATCATTCTTATATTCTTGATTATTAAATTGCACATATAGAAAAGACGCAATGTAACAATTCCTTCATTATTCTTAAAGTTCAGTATTCTAAGTTATGAATATAAACTTAAAGGAACATTCATATTCTCTAGGCGTTTCCTAAATTTGGTTAGCTAAAGTAGGACCTCGAATGACGCATTGACTCTGAATCAGGTGTTTTCTGTATATGAGGAATTTGTAAATTTTAAAAATCTATTCATATATTTTTTCCTTCACAAACTTCAATTTTTACTAACACTGCTGAAATACATCTACATTTTATTTAGTTCTGTTGGGTAGGTATATCTTCGTAGATTCAATGCTAGCAACAAGACTTCAAGGTGAAATCTATCAGGACGCTGTCACAACTTATTGACCACTGATATTTTTCCAATACAAGAGACTTATCGTCATTTACATAATTATTTTTTTTATTATGAAGAAAAGCATAAGATAAAGATAGGCAAATGTAAAAAGGAACCAAAAATTTCTTTTATCAATTATTATATGAAAACTTTAAAACGTATATTTTCACGCTTTTTCCCACCTAGGAGGGCCAGACAGAGCCTAGTCAAAGTAATCTATTCTTCACGAAAGATTTTTTTTACATATGTTATATAAATATACTTCTGTCTTGACCAACAGATGCTTACGTTTCTCACACGCAACTTAATTATATGCCAAATTTAGTATTTCATATGAACAATGCGCTTTAATTTTAGCGCTTGCTGTTAAACTTTTTGTGTATTTTTTCCTCATTTATTTTCATTAATGATAATTTAAAACTTTAACATAAGCTTTAAAGTAGTATTTATATAATTTATAAAAGTGTAATTTACACACTTAGGAAAATTATATTTAACAATCTTGTTAAAAATGGTTTTTTAAATAAAAAAAATGATTTGAACGCAACAGTATGTTGCTTAATTGTAAGAGTGCTTGAACGGTTCGATCCCGGTACATTAAAATTTTCATACGTTTTCTAAAAATGTTTTCAGTGAGATAGTGGGTACTTTTAACATTTTTTAAGTGCAAGTTACACATTTAGGATGTGAAATAAATTAGACATATATATTCATATTAAATTTCTAGACGTATTTACAAAAGAAGAAAGAATGAAAGCAGCGGGATTAGAACACGCGCCTCTTGGATACCGGCCAAGCGTTCTGACAAATAAGCCATGCGCTATCTATAATACATCCGACTACTTCTAAACTCTTACAAGCTTATTACAACGTAATTTAATTTTTTATACGTTTAAATATTTTCTAAAAAATGTAGCATCGAACCCCGCTGAGTTTAAATTTTTCATAACATATTTTTTTTTAGAAATTTTATGAAATTGGACTTTTACATAATATTGGCCATTTTATTTTCAGGAATAGATTTTTTCATAGGATTATGGGGTATAAAAGAACAACCCTTGCCTCACAGAAAACAGTTCAGAGCAGCCCTCCATTGGATATTACCACAAACCCCCTCTTCATCACGTTATCTCTGGTGAGTTTTAAATTATAAGTTCTAAGTATCTTATTAATGTTATAAAAGTATAAGACTGTTCTTTACTTTTGAATATCATGCAAAATACCATTTATGTGATATAGGAATTATATGTACAGATGTTTAGATAAAACTATAAAATAAAAAACATGTTTTCCTAAAGATAAGAAGTCATGTGTTAAATCAAAAAACTTTAGTAAGCCCGACTGACGCACATGTGCTGGCTCTCCGCCAGTTTCCGCTGCTCCATTCAGACTCTCGACAATGACCTGACTCTCCCCACACATCTATCTACACACTACGTGGCAAATAGCACGACTTTTGATACCAACAATGCCAAATCATAGACATTATGTCTATTTTTAAGATAAGTACGCTTAAACAATATTATTTTCATTCACAAAAATTATAATAGTTTTAAACTAAATCGTTCAGACTTTTAACCAACTTCCAGTGAAAACGGGTATTTTTACAAATATAAAATATAAAATATGCTGAAATAATTTTTTTTACATTGTTATTGTTGATCATGACGATATGACGATGACATATTTACAGATTTGATTCACTTATTCAAACGGACATGACCCAGTTCCCAAAATACAGTCAACCTCAATTTATCTAATATCCTTGAATACCATAATTACATGGATTTGGCAGATTACTTTCCAATAAAACAGTATTGCTTCAAAAAACAAAGTAAATGGCATGATTATTTTGATGTTGTTTCACAAACATCGGGGGCGGAGGCTCATAGGTCAGGTTGGCACACCCCTTGTTTACTAGATCTATTGCTGCGTATTGAGTATAATGCGATGTATTATACGAGTATATCGTTTAACATAGAGAATAAAGAGATTCAAGATATTATATATTTAGGTATTAGATACGATGACATAAAAAAATTGCTACTATTAATTTAACGTCAATGGTAGTTTGTAAACGGATCTTTGAATGCATATAGTTGCAATAGTCATAAAAAAATAGTCATAAAAAAAAAGTTGCAAAAGTCGTAGTTAGGACGTCATAATATATTATACGTCTCGCATTAAACTTTTACTTTAATAGCGTGAGTAGACATATTAATTCATTAAGATTTTATAGAATTTTAACGCTAATAGATATTCCGGTACGGCGATAACCGTATTCATTTGTCTAAATACTTATTGCTGCTTTGCAAAGAAAACAATTGTCAGTAATTTACTTACTTCGTGCCAATTTCACGACTGCTGGATACCACCTAGCTGGATAGCGATAGTTAGCCGAGATAAGCAGTGGTATCACCAAGCACGTGTAAGCAGCCATGAGCCACGCTCCACCCAGCGCCACAAGCAACCCTCGGGGCGCCCAATAGGGCAACAGGAATACCAAAGATATCAGCCACACTAAACACAAACAAAGAAAATGCTAATAAAGTTTGCTTCTATTCGTAAATTCTATGATGAATTTTCGTAGAAGTTTATTTGTTGTTAATTAAAATGATGTTATTGATTTTTAAGCGTTTAATATTGATTTCAATTCTAGAAAAAATGTTTATCTTAGAAAAGGATTTATTGATGTGTCACATATTCATTAAAATCTAAATATAATATTAATAATAAAACTATATAATATTTCACATACCAATATTTGCGATTTTATCCTCTGATTTGATCGTGTGAAACTTCGAGAAAGAGTCACTTCTGATACGACCACGCACTCGTGATATCATTCCCATATTTTCCAGGAAACAGTTCGATCACTTAAAAAACGTAGCGATTTAAATATGTTTGACGATATCTATAAGAATAATAAAAATATAATCAATATATTGTAGTTAATATATCAATTTTAACACCCGTATTGCACGAAATTTGTGTTGTGAATGCGCATTTCGCGGGCGGAGTGTAGGGCGGGCGGCGCTTGCGCAAGCACTCATATCGTACTTTCGCTGTCGTGCCAATATATTTAAATTATTTTTGGTTCCAAAGCTTTTTATTTATAAACAAAAACAAAACTGTGGTGAACATACGCAGCAAGTCTCAGAGTCTTAGGAAATTTATCCTTTTCCAAGACCCGCAATATCATTGGAATGACGCATAATTTTAAATTTAATGTCGAGTCAGTGACTTTTGAAATGAACCCACTTATTTTAATATCCGGTTCAAAATCTGGACAAAATTCTTTTTAGAATAATATAAATAAACATAAGAAATAAAGAAATACTTCATTAAAATTAAATTTTACTGAATTTATTTTTAATTATATGCTTTTGATTTATCGTAGATTTATTAAATTGGTTAATATGGTCTTGAATTCACAATCGTACTTTATTAAGTAGTTAATATATTTCTACAAAAATGATCTAAGTACATAAATAATCAGAGTTAATTTAAAAATAAACTGAACGTCATACAAGCATTCCTAAATAATGTCTAATGGTAATAAACGCTAAAAGCAACGCGCAAACAAAACAATATTTCCTTCGTAAACATGTCGCTTCGGAAAAATATTTTTCTTGCAAATGTAATCAACAGATGAACTAAAAAATATAGTTTATTAATTAAAAGACTCGTAAAGTCAAAGTAAAATAAAATTTATTCATAATTTTCTTTCGTCTTCGCCTAATGTGGGAAGATGAGGCTAAGACACTAACACTTTCTCTCCAGAGACATTGTGTATTGAATCTCGATAAATCCGGCTATATCCGGCTATATCAAGAAATAAAAGTAATTTAAATACGTATAAGTGTTCCACCAGGTGGAAATTGAATTTCCAAGTATGGCATGTAGAGTGAGGCACAATTAAGCTGTACTATAGCATTATAAAAGAAAACAAATCATATTACACTAAAATATAATATTAGTAAGCAAAGTTCTCAGATAAGTAAATTGAAAAACATTTTAATAAAACGTAAATGTAACGAATGTAGCGTATCCATCCCGCATTCTCACTACTAAGCTATACGTTCAATGTTATATTTTAGAGTTTTGTTAGGAAACATGTCTTTTTGTTTATAGAACTCTTCATAACATGCATCTCGCCATCCTCCTCGTGCTCCTGGTCGGTTCCAGCTTTGCCCACTACCACGGCTATGAGTCTAGGAACCTAATAGAAAGAGAAGAACCAAACACCGACATGGATAGGTAATTGTGTCTCGATGTGATTTGCTTATGGTGAGTTTTGTTTTATTTTTTTTTAAGATTTATTCAAATACATTTTATAAAAATGATACTGTTTTTTACTTTTCATATTTATTTCGCTAGACCATATTCAAAATATTTTATTGCAAATTTGTATTATTTTATTTTTAATTAAGCTTAATATTCTTTTCTGCGTATGTCCAAATTTTAATTATATGTGTTAATTGTTTCAATTGCTGTGTATAATTTATTTCTACTTAATTTGAGAAAAAAAATAATATTTTATAGCCTCGTCGAATGTCCAGTGTGCGAAATGTCACAAGATCATGAAGAATGCAACTTCGAGAGAGGAAATAAAAGATTTAAAAGATGCCATTGGGACACTTACTTTAACGACAAATGCGGCAATCGCTTGGACTGCTACAGGGTACTTATAGAAATATAATTTATATAATTATAGTTTTAGTAGAATTCTTTTGCACCTTAATAAAACTGTATTAACTTATTAAAAACTCGGTAAGACATTAACCCAAAACTTATTAGGCTTCAATAAAAAGTCTGTATAAGTATTTATTGCCACGTTATTTACGTCTCACTGTTAGTCGGGGTTTACCTTAGGTATACCTACCTATTTAAACTATAGCGCCACTGGTGTTTTTTAGATATATTATTAAGGCATGTAACTATGCTTATCTTCAAAATTAAGTATATTTAATCTTTTATCTTGTACCAGGGGCCCGGTGAAACCTGCACCGAGAAAATGGAAAATGACATCTACGGACAGAAGTGTGCCCACGGATGCTACTGCGACGGGGCTGTGCATCAGTGCGTCTGCGTTGGTTATAAACTTGATCAGTATGTGCGTTTCGCCCTCACTAACCCACACTACCGCTACCCAATTCCGAAATCACAATACGAAAAATCTGTATACCTGGATAACATTTTATCTAAGCCCGTAATGGTCCTTGCTTAATTGCATGTTGTAATGTTTGTCCTGATAACAAATCTGGCTGCTATATTAATAAATAACAATTGAGTATAACGCATTGTCTTTTTTTTTAATTATATTAATCCTTTCTTTACCTTTTTCTACACATTTACGAGCACTTTTACATTACTTACGAGCTTAGCCCGCAACTTCATCCGCATGAAATTTAACAAAAGTTAAAACTAAAATAAAAATAGCCAATCTTATCACTTACTTCTTCAGTCTTTGCGAGTTTCTTCGTATCTGCGAGTGAAAGTTTCGTCAAAATCGTTCCAGTCGTTTCAGAGATTAGCCGGAACAAACAGACAGACAGATAAACATTTTGACATATAACAAAAAGTAGTTATTTTAATAATACAGACAGATCCTCCAATTTTTTTATTAGTGTACTTATTTATTAGTATTGGAAAAAAAATGGTAGACATGTATACATGTATATGTGTGTATCATGCTATTCTAATTATAGTGCACATAGCTAAAATCACCCCATGTTTTATAATAAATACTTATCTATTTTATCTTAGCTACTTATTATCTACTTGTTGATATTGTGTCAGCAATATGGTACTTACTTAACCAAAGTGCCTAATGTTATAATAATTAGGATAACGCAATAATATATAATGATTGTCATGTACAATATTTTAAAATTTTAATGTTAATTTCAATTTTCATTATTCATTATGAACTTTTATATAAATCATAATATCTAGCTAAATTAAAAAAGTTATAATATTTGTAAGATAAGTATCGTCTGTGCTTTTTTATACATTTTTAAATATTGTTCGGTCTTGTCTATGATTTTAAAATTAATATTATGGGCAACACAATGAATAACTAATGAAAACAGCACCCGGTTTATTATTTATAATAAAATTAATTACCGGCATCAATGACAATGATGTGAAAATATATTAAGATTTTCTATTAAAATATAAACTCATAATGCTTAAAATAAGTTATATTTTGCTGGTATTATTAAAATAATATAGTATTGAAAATAAAATTATTGCAATAGTTCTCGTATAATTCCTAATTATTTTTAAATACTATTAACAATTATATCATTAACATTTATTCACTTATTTCAATATTTATTAAATATACAATATATTTAACAAAGGCGCATAATCGTGGGTCTTCACCGAACAAAAATTGCCAACTTTTGTGTACTCACGTGTTAGTGGCAAAAGTTTTTGTAATTATCTTGTGTTGTCAACAAAATTTGTAAACAATTAGTGGGAACCATGTTTCCGTTTATGGCGGTAAATATCAAAGGACCGCACTTATTGCCGACATTTAATCACTCTGTGGATACGCTTCCAGCTTGCAACATTGGTTGAAAATAAATTCTTAATTTTTGAAAATAGCTTGAAAATAATGTCTGTTATATGGACGAACGAATTAAACGATAAGTTAATTAAATTATAATTATATTACGCACAAAGAGTACTATGGGGCTCTTTACTAGGCTTGAAAATTATATTTAAAAAAAAAATGCATCGAATGTTTTCAGCAACGCTATAACACGGTTGAAATTAAAAAGAAAATTAAAAAATGTCCGTACGGACATGTTTCAGAGAATATTTCTGATACTTACATTTTCAATCCGCTAACAAATAATCTCAGTTTATCGTAGTAGTAACCAAAATTTACGTTTCCGCTTCTTTCTACTTAAAGTAATAAATACTACGGCTGCTTGCATAATATAATCGTGGTTCGAAGGCAAGAAAACGCTGGTGGAGATAGCTTGTTGTCAACTTAAATAGTTCTAAATTTGATGCCGTTTTGTTTCGGTTTGGTAGCGACACAATTGAGACAAAAGTTGGTGATTTTTTATAAGATTGTAAACAATTGGAAACACAGACGTTGCCAACAATTTCATTGGATACGCCTCTTTACACGCAAAATGGGTGTCCATGAATGTATTCTTATGAAGCTTCGTAATTTTATTCGGCTAAAATGACATCAATATATATACTACATTTTTTACTTATTTTCCATGCATATTTTGACAAACGAAACTATAAAAAAACACAAATCAATAGTATATCGACTAATTTATAGGTGTTCAACTATATAGGTGTAGGACTTCCCAGACTTCCCAGAGTTTTCCATGAAATTAATTTTCATGAAATAATATGGCAATAATTTTATTAACATTCGGGGATTTCTTTAGATTAGATTATCACTACTTTTAACCTACTATGTTTTCGTAAGTCGTTAATGTAAATTGTGAGCTCTAACCTGTACGTAATCAACGCTTATATTAAAATTGTGAACATAATTTAATTGTACAAACTGGTAAGTAAATGACTATAAACTAAACATAATCTATAAATGTTTGATATGACATTAACACAAAGGCACTTTATATTTTAGTCTTTGGTAAGCTAAATGCTGTTAAGTTAAAAATTGAAATATACCCGAAATATGTAAAATCAAAATTGTCTTTAATTTTAACAGTGTATTAAATATTATGATAGATATTGTTCTAGATTTTTAACCATGTATTGTAACGTATGTGGACATGTTGACGAAGATTACGATGAAAATTCTATAGTGGACCATGAAGATACGCCGAAACATTTGTGCAATCTTATTTTTTTTAACTATAAACTTAATAAGTAAGTATAAATACATTATAATAATTTAAATACTTTTCAGATAGCTTTTTATTACTAAATTATTTTCCGTTAAATCTGCGCAGTTTTCTATATGAATATTATCAAGTAGCATTTTAGAATACTAGTTATGAATAATTCTTTATTTGGTTTACTGTGAGTTATTGTTTGGAACTTCCGTGTTTTTAAGAGATTCGGAGCAAAGTTGTGACTGCAGATATAACAATAGGTATTTTGTTATATCTACCATAATTTTGATTTTGCAGTGGATGCTTTTTTACTATTTTGTATTTTTCAAGGAAAACTTTGATATTATTATTTTATTAGTGGCTATTACTGCCAGTGTAGTGGCTAGTGTACTTGATATAAGCTTGGATGATTTAATACATAGATAAGATTGTTAAATACAGTAGTAATATTGTTTAGTTTCATATATATGTATTACCTAGAGCGTCTCTTTCTTTGTAAAATATTTATATATTTTATTTTAGGAAACATTTCACAAAAAATCGAAATGGAGTTGTTGTACTGGGAAGGGCTGTTGTGCAAGGAGAGGCGAGTGTTGAAAACTTGCCAAACACTGACCACCAAAAAATAAGAATTTATGTAAGCTCTGTTTATACTTATAATAAATTAATCTGCTCCAAACATAACATTTTTAGTCTTTAATAAAAAGAAATAAAATAAGCTTATACTTTGTTTCTTCTAAATTAAACTTATGTATTTATTGGAACAGTAGTATTTAAATCATTGAATGTTAAACATTAACATTTGTTGATTATCTTGAATTGTCGAGTTTCAAATTCAAACATAAAAAATACACTGAGGAGTCGTGTGATGCAGTGAAATGTCATCTGACTGTATACATAATAGTTGTGGGTAATTCCCCACACAGAAGAAACTTTGTAAATGCAATTGTAATACAATGTCTCGAATTGCACACAAAAAGCATGTAATAAAAAACACACATTACAATTAAAATGTTAGTATTTATTATTAAAACAACATCAAAACTGTTACCATTTGTCACTATATACCTTTTTTCTTTGTATTATGGTAAGCAAAGTGAAGCTAGTAAAGAAGTCACAAAATTTGACATACTTACTGATATTGGTCTAAGCCGCAGACTGTTTCAAAAGATTTGTAATAATGTGGTCAACTTAGATCAACATATTTAAACCTTACTCCTATGTTATTATTAAACAAAGTGAAGAGAGCTAAACACACTAATTTTCACTACTAATTTTAGCAACATAATAAATAACTTGCAAAAAATCACAATCAATTCCAGTTTCATATTGATAAAGTATCTATACTTGTGCACATAATAGACTTTCACAGACAAATCACACTCATTTCATTCAATGATACATTTACACTACTGTACATACAGTGCTCGAGTATGCAGGAGTAAACTTAATTTTATTGTTTTATTATACATTTTGCTATTATTGACTTTTTTATGTTAATCATTTTTTTACTAAAATTGTTTTTTTAATTATAAACCTCATTGAACATGTATATGTAGTTATCAAGCTTTTATGAAATTGCACTATGTTGTTCAACTCTATCCTACCTACATATATAAACTATAATGCTTTTTATTAAAAATACAAATCAGTTTCTAAAGAAATATATTCATTTTAACAATTTCAGGTCAAGCCACACCAAGTGGTTAAGTTTATCTTTACCATCAGCAATAATTTGAGAAATGAAGAGTTATTAGTTATTGGTTTTCAACTAAGTCATCCACAACCTCAGTTTGAAATGAATAAACATCCATATGCTTATGGTGAAATACCAAAAACTTTAGATAAAAGTAAGTACTATTATTAATCATAATAATATGATTCCATTGTGGCCCAGTAGATGTACTGTAAATACAGTGGTTAAAGATTCAGTTCCCATTTAGGAAATTTATTGTATTTAAAATTCTTATATAGTGTTTGCCTTTGACCTCAAGCATAGTCTTTAACTTCAGCAGGAAGTGGAAAATAGTGTCTTGCTCACTAAGTGTTCACTGGCTATGGCTGACATAAAGCGTAAAGCTATTGATATTCATTAATCTATTTGAATATTTTTCTTATATATCATGCCAATAAAAGTAATTATAGAATTTTTTATTAATATATCTTCTGACAGAAGTATTTATAATATAATTCTTAGTGGCTTCCATAACCAATGCTGAATAGCTAATACATAAATACATACATATTTAATAGATTGCATAACTAAGCAGATATGCCAGGTAAATTGGAAGGAATGTCTTGTTGTCGATCATTTTTATATGGAACTATTATGATTATAATTAAAAATGTTACTATTATTTTATTATTTTAAAAATATCCACATGCACAGCAGCTAACTGTAGCAATAGTAGTGGGTTCGATACCCACTCGGAGAAATGATTTAATATTATTTTCATTTATCTGCCTAAGACAAAGTGGCGTTTAATTCCGCCATTTGAATACAATGTTTTGATTTTGGGTGCAAACTGGAGAACGTAGTGTCAAAACTCTAAAGACTGACTACACTACTATGCGAGAAAAAGTTTTTTTAATTATTTATAATTCACAGAATCCACAATAAAAGAAGAAATAAGTGTAACATTTCAATCTCCCGACATTGGTCAATTTGAAATGCCTGTGATGTTTACATTCTTTAAGAAAAGCGAAGAAGAAAATATTATAATAATCCGCGAAATGGTGAGTTTTAAATTATTTTCATACAATTCATTTGTTATCTTTTGACAATACAATGTAAATAAAATTTTATTAAAGATTGTTATTTTATACATTCCTCATCCCCGTTATATGTATCCCGTATATAGAGGGAATCTAGTGTTAAGATACTCCATTCCCCATTTGCCGATGAATTCTGGAGGCATAGCGTGTTAAGTAACGGATTTTAACGTCGCGCTTGATTTTAACACCAGAGCGAAGGAAATAAAAATATTAAATCTTACCAGTCCTCAAGTGAGAATGAAACCCACAACCAGTTGCCTTTACCGTTACACCTTGCTCCCCAGAGCCACGTCTAGCCTTGTACATTATTTTTACTTATTGTATGATTTGATGGCACAGACAGTCATCTTACATTCTTAAAGAAGAACAATAATCTGGAATGGTTACACAAAAAGTATTATATATTTTGCAATAATATACAGTTAGTAATAAAAATATTTAAATTGTTTTTCGATCTATTCCATAAAAAATAACATTCTGTTTATGTTACTAACAATTAAATGACCTAATGTGACTAGTTTTGGCTTGAATATATTCACCACCATAGCAATGATATGTATGGAAGTGTACATCTTTTTAAACATTTTACAATTTAAGATTTACTATTATATGAATAATATGTATTTGTATATTTATGTATAATTTTTTATTTAATATTTTAATTGCTGTAACAGATAGACTGGAGCTGAATTCATCACTAGGTTTGTTATCAAATGATAGCATGTTATCACTTGAGTTAAAATTAACAATTTCTAACATGCCCTTATATTATATTAATACTTGACATTATAATATTAATATATTCCTTATTTATTCTATACTTTATTTATGCTTATATATTATTCACATATACACGCATAACATATTTTTTAATAAAAACATTAGTTAATATTTCCACATGTAAAATGTAAATCATATAGCATTGTTTCTCAACCAGTGGGTCGCTAAACTCGGTAGGTTAAGGGGTAGGGTGTTTTAAAAGGGATTTGCAGTCTATAGAAAAATAACAAATACTAACTATATATAGGCACAAAAGAATCATTTATTAAGGGAATATTGTTTATTAAATTTTATACCGACAGAGTCGCAAATATTTCCTTAATTTTTTGTCTTTTTCGTGAGTCGGGACAAAAGTGCTTGAGAAACGATGCATTATAGAAATGATTTTTGTTACTTTATGAAATCTACTTATTATTGAGAACCACAATAAATATAGTTTTCGTATTTTAGGTGGTTATAGTACAAGAGCAGCATACTGAAATAGTGAGCAATAAAAGTCCTTACAACAATGAGAAGTGGGAAAGGGCAGATAATTTTTTTCAATGCACAAGTTGTGTGTAAGTATATATATGCTTATTCTGCAGATGTTATACTTTTATATAATTGGACTTAACTGAACTTTAAAAAAGTACTTATATTGTTTAAACAAATATTGCCTCAATTTATGTATGTTATATCAATCAATACCATTTAAGAGCAGCTTATAAATACCCCATATCTTTTTTTTTTATTTTATAAAGAAAGAAAGAAATAAAGAAGAGCTCATTAAAATGGTAACATAAACTTTTGATTTAATATTTCATGTTGTTATTGACTAATTCAAATTTGGGAAGCAGTAACATAGTAGAATATTGCGTATGTTCTAAAATTTTAATCATTTCTTTTGAATTGAATGATCAAATCACTCGTGAAATGTGTATGTTTTTTTGCACGTGTATGTTGATATTTAACTTAAAATGATAACCTTTTATTTTTAGTCCATACGATACATTATTCAAAGTTCCCAAGCTATTAAAAATATTGCTTCCTCGTGGACTTGAAGAGGATGCTTTAGAAAGTTTAGGACTGTCTACCGAAATGCTACTAAAACTTCGAGAACTCTTGATATCTACCAGGTACATAGCATTTTTTTTATTATTTTTAGATATTTCTTACGTTAGGCGTGGCGCAATGGCACAAATGTGATTGTAAACGACTGGGTGTGGATTCGATTCCCACTCGAGGACTGGAAATATATATATTTTCTTCGCTCTGGTGCCGAGGCAAAGCGCGGCGTTAAGTTCCACCACTTAACACGCAATGCCTCCGAATTTGGCGGAATGTGGGGAGCGGAATGTCTTAACACTAGGTTCCCTATGCCTATCCTGCTGTGTGTGGTATATAGCGAGAAGCTGTTATTTTTAGATATTTCTTATATTAATTATTTCCTATATGATATGCGTCCGACATGGCGCAGGTGGACAGCGTCTGACTTTAAAGTGATTGTTTTGGGCTCGATTACCACTCGAGGGAATGACTATATTGAAGTTATTTTAAATAATGGTGGAGAATGTAGAATTGAATGCCTTAACGATTTGAGATTACTCTGCTATACGGGACAAAGCATGTAACTGCCAAATACTATCTTATTACGGTTACAGTTTTGTATCAACATCAAGTATGATTTTTGTTGAGATCAGTTTATGTTTTCTCACTAGGTCTATATTCGACGAGGGTCCAACCAAAGATAATTATATGATGTATTTCCATTACTTGCTGTGGTGGGAAGAGTGTATTGCAAGAATTAATTTAAGGGTGAGTTCATTCACGCTTTGTTTTAACTTCAATATATTGATATTATGTAATAAGATTTTTTATTTTCGCTATTATTACTGTACTAGCGGCTCGCTCACGGCTTCGCTGCGTAAACAACATAACTGTTTCATTATATTGCAACTCTCGTGGGTGGATTTTTGAAAAATAAAGTTGCCTCTGCTTAACCTTGCATTATCCACTATATCTATGCCAAAATTCATTGCAATCGGTTTAGATTTTCCATACAAATTTTCATCCTCTATTTCAACCCTTTAGAGGCTGATATTTGAAAAAAATAAGTAGCCTATGTATAGTATTGACCTTGGGTTTTTTACTAATTTCATTCTAAATTTCACCCAAATCGGACCGGTAAATTAGCCGTGAAAGCGTGACAGACAGACAGACTTACGTATTTATAATATAAGTATGGATACATTTTGAAATAAAAAATATTTTTATCCGGATTATTCGCATATATTTTAATTCGAAACGTTAGGTTTTCTAAAAATATATTTTCGAATACCAAAATTTTTATTTCTATTGGTATTTCATTGGCTTAACAAAATTTAACCTGAACTTATTTAACCCTATAAATACTTGAAATCATGCTTGCTGTATGTGGCACTAAATATATCCTAATTACGCCATAACAGTTTTTCTGTGACTAAATAATTTAACCGTTTTATTATTGGAGTGTAAGTAATGTTTTTTGAGAAATGTAGAAAAATTGTTAAGCGTTTTTTGATTACTTTAAAAGAAAAAATAATGTGTCAAATAAAACACTCGTTTTCACAAATATCCTAATTATCCATTTGTTTTGCAGAAATTTAATATGTCAAATGTGAAAATTGAGCAACGCCAAAATATGTTTGTATTAAAGGTACCTGGTTTAGCGGAAAAACGGCCATCTTTACTTCGCGGTAATGAATATTTTTTTATATAATATATGGGTATTGTTATCTTTTTTTTAGCTTCACGCTGTATCCTGCACACAGCATGGTAGGCAGAGGGAACCTAGTGTTATGACACTCCGTTCCCCGCTTTCCGTCGAATTCGGAGGCATTGCGTGTTAAGTGGCGGAATTTAACGCCGCGCTTTGCCTCTATATACCAGAGCGAAGGAAATGAAAATATTAAATATTTCCACTCCTCGAGTGGGAATCGAACCCACATCCAGTCGTTTACAGTCACACGTTCGTGCCACTGCGCCACGACTGGCCCCTGGGTAATGTTATCGCTGTTAATAAATATTTTTTTCATAAAAATAACGCTATATAATGAAAGATAAGTATGGATGAAAGTGAAACCGAGTCTGACTGTACATGCGGTCCAATTCCCACTTGAAGGAATGATTATTATATATAAAATTATATTTAAATTGTACTCATTTCCCATTTATTTTATTATGTTCCGATCATGGACTTTTGCAGTTTTATAAATATGATCATTTTAACCATATAAATTATTGCATACATTTAAAGCTCAAATATGTATAGAGTAAATTATCAAAAGGCATCCTTGCCATCTATTTTTATGAATAAATCTGTTTGATTTAATTTTTAATAGAAAAAGTCTAATTGTAATTTCTCATATCTTTTAATTAAAGCAGTTGAAAAATATTCATAGATATTTCAACGGCACAGATAGAATAAGAGTTTACTGACAAGTCACTTCTTTCTCTAACTTTTGTGCAAATGTTATTGACCACTTATTCGATTTGATGTCTCAATTCTGGGCGGAAACCGGAGAACGGAATGTTTTGACACTATGTTCTCTCAGACGACATTGTTATGTCAGGAAAATGATGAAGCTGCTTTTTTATAACAATGAATGTTTAACAGTTAAACCGAATACCGAATATTTAGTGTTAGTGCTGTACGATGGTGACAATAAGTTCAATGACGTTAGATTAATTATTTTATCTATACTAATATACATATAAATTTAATTCAGTAAGCCTACTGGTACTGTCATGGTTGTATAAATTCGTGCAGATAGGGATATTTCAGCCCTTCTAATTCAGTAATCAGCATATCTCTCATCTCCCAACATTTTGACATTCCTAATGACATAGTGCAAGAGTCTGTCAGAATTCATGATGCTTTAACACGATGTGTCTTTTCAATTCATTTCTATAAGTAAATTAATTCACAGAACCCAATATTAAAGTCTCATTTTCAATTATTTTTTTAATACTCGTTATTATTTTTGATATAACAGTACATTTAATTAAATATTATTAAATTAAATATAATTCCAGGAGACCGAGTGTATATACGTCCCAAGGTAGAGGCAAATCTTCCAAGTGATTATGTATTTGAAAGTGTTGTGAAGGATATTGAGGACACTCATATCTTGTTGGCTGAAATGGACGAGACGTAAGTAAATAACGAGATCATAAATTATATAAAATAACATTTATTTACTACTACTGCGTAATTACTTGGTTGGTGCCGTTGGTGTGGGTTTGATTCCTACTTTAGAAAATATTTAATTTATCCATTTCTCTGGTCCCGTAAGACGAAGTGCAGGGTTGGGTTCCGCCATCAAAAACTTCTTTAAAACAGCTCAATTGTTGAACTGAGTATAATTCATATACATTCTTCCTATGTATATTGAAATATGACGAAGACGCGTGGGAGTATCACATAAAATAAAATAGAATCACAAATTTGAACGTTTCAATCGGCGCCTCTTGGTCACCAGAAAGGGTTCGATTCTGGCAATTTTTTTTTATTTTTTTGTTTTCAGAAAATCATATACTAACCTATATAAATAATATTTTCAAACGTCATATACTGTGAAACGTTATATATAAAATAATAACTAAAGATAATTTACTGTATTTTTTTCCAGTTTCGACAAGTTCTATGATCCGGATAATTTGTTTGACGTACGCTTCCTCCTTTCCCGTGTCCCCTTCGAGCGCACCCACGAAGCTATACACAAACTGTTCCGCTCTAAACAAGAATGCCGGGTTTTCCCGCAAGCTCCCAAGAAGAAAATACCAGTTCAAGCGATTAGCAAGTAAGCGATTTTATTATTTTTTTAGCTTTACGGTTTTCTTTCTCCAGAGAGAACCTGGTGTCAAGACACTCTTGTACTTCAATTCGTGGTTGTCTATTGTATGTTTAGTTGTTGAACTCAACGCCACGATTTCTCTTGTTCACTAGAACGGAGATGATTATAATTAAATCATAAACATTCCACCGAGTGGAAATCAAGCTGTCATTTTTTTTTTATGGAATAAAGGAGGCATACGAGCTGAAGGCCCACCTGGTGTTAAGTGGTTACCTTCGCCCATAGACATCCACAACTTTAGAGTTATGGATGCGTTGCCAGCCTTGGGAATGTAGGACAGAAGGAGGGAGGAAGGATGGGAATGGTGGGAATAGCGAGAGCTGGCTTACATGCCATCAAACCGGAACACATCATAAGATATTTGGCGGTTCGTCTTTGACATGATAGTGGTCGCGAGCCAGTCGGAGAACGAATCTCCTACCACCAAACTACTGGGTTACCCGCCTTTTACGGGACGCTACCCAGCGGCGGGGGGGGATTGTATTCTTAACCCGTCCCCCCACGGGGTACATGGAATTCATTTAATTAAAATATTTTATTTTAGTTATAATTTGTATACAAGTAGAAATGTAAAGGTACATGCCGATTGGCCGGGTTGGATTTGAACTAGAGGGAATGTTTATATCCGAATTATTGTCGTATTCCCGGTTTAGTAAGAAATCGTGGCGTTTAGTTCCGCCACCTAACACGCGACATTTTCTTAATGGAACAGAGGTTCTTAAAAGTAGATTTTCTTAGTCTTAAACACTAAACATGGGTATTGTTTGACTCGAACATGCCTAGAAATGCTAAAATTTATACTGATGAAATTTATAAAAATTGAAATGATTTAGTATATACGTGCTTTATTCAATTTTTTTTTAATAAAGGAACTCTTTCCATGGGCTCACAGGTGCCCATGGCATTTGTTAGTATTAATTTGTATGTAGTGTGACAATTCAAATCACTGAGACTTATATTTAATCTTATTATCTAGTGGTGATGTCCGTCACTGACCAAGTGTAAGCATTTTTTATTATTTTTTATTTTTTTGTATGTCTTAAATATATGTACATATATATAATTTGAATAATTTGCTTCATTCTAATTTAAACATTTTAGATTATGATTTATTAATATCTCAACTACAAATAGGGTAGATAATATATTTGTATTTTTATTTTCCAGGTTCTACAATCCGCTCATAGGTAGGAATGCGGAGCAAATGTCGGCGGTGCAGCATATAGTGTCGGGCACGTCGGGCCTGGCGCCGTTCATAGTGTTCGGTCCGCCCGGCACCGGCAAGACTATGACGATTGTAGAGGCTATTGTGCAGGTATTTGTTTTAGAAATTATGTTATTTATTATTATTTTTTTTTAGCTTCACGCTGTATCCCGCACACAGCAGGGTAGGCAGAGGGAACCTAGTGTTAAGACACTCCGTTCCCCACTTTCCGCCAAATTCGGAGGCTTGCGTGTTAAGTGGCGAAACTTATCGCCGCGCTTTACCTCGACACCAGAGCGAAGAAAATGGAAATATAATTTCCACTCCTCGAGTGGGAATCGAACCCACAACTAGTCGTTTACAGTCACAAGCTTGTGCCACTGGGCCACGACTGGCCACGAATTATGTTATTTATTTATTTATAGTTTTTATGTTTTTTACCCGTTAATAAAAAATTATTTATTTATTAAGTTGTTTTAAATGTATTTTTTTAAATTTAAATGTTCTCATCCATGTAGTAAAACAGATAGTGGAAAAATGCCAAGAATACAGCAAAGCTTTGTACATGGGTTCGTGGACTACAAAAAGGCATCACTGAGTCGACAGTGAAGCATAATTCACTTCACACTGGAAAGCTCTGCTCGAGCAAGGAGTGCCGAAAAAATATATACGCATTATCAAGAGCGTTTACTCTAATAGCACTGCGCAAATAAAACTACGAATCAATCGGAGAAGAATTTCTAGAGGATTCATTGCTAGAGGAGTAAGGCATGGAGACCCACACTCCCCAAAACTCTTTTCTGCAGTCATTCATTTAAAGATCAATGGGATATAGAAACAGATAGAAGAATAAACTGCGCTTGGAAGAAATATTGGGCTCTGCAATAAATATTTAAAAGCATTTAGAAAACGTATAAAAATTTGAACGCAGCGGGATTCGAACCCACGCCTCCTGAATACCGTTCAGGCGCTCTCACCACTGAGCCATGCGTTCTACTATGCGCTGCGTCGAAATTCTTATACGCTTTATTACAACTTATTTTTGTTGTTAACATCTCTGTAGTGAGATTTTTACAAATTTCTGCTACCCAAAGATTATTCTATGAACAATCGTTTGGCAAGAGAGAATGCTATTTATTAAATACTTAAACATTTTTAAAGTGTTATTCCACACTTAGGAAAATTGAAAAAACATTTAGAAAACATATAAATATTTTTATACGTTTTCTAAATGTCTTTTTCAATTTTCCTAAGTGTGGAATAACACTTTAAAAAAAATAAAAGTTTTTAAAAGCAATCAATTTCCTATGGTAGCCAAGAGAAAAGTCTTTAACTTGTGCATCTTGCCATGTCTCACGTACGGATGTTAAACTTAGGTTTTATCGCACAAACAACTTCTGAAACTGACCAACCTGTGGAAGAGGAATATAAAGAAGTATGATGAGGGTTACATTGAAAGATCGAAAAAGAGCAGAAGATATAAGATCAATTACGAAAATGGAGGACATCGTAAAGAAAGTAAAAGAGTTAAAATGGCGATGGACAGGGCATATGACAAGAGACAGCAAAATGAAATGGTCCAAATTAGTAACGGAATGGCAACCGCGTGATGGCATAATAAAAAAAGGCTGACAAGCAAAACGGTGGATGGAAGACATCAAAGCGATAGGAGGAGCAACCTGGCCAAGAAAAGTGCATAATGGAGAGGACTGGAAGCAGCTGGAAGAGGCCTATATGTCAACCGACACGCTGAATAAGCATAGAGCTACTCGGTTATATTAAACTAGTTATATTATTACAGTATCTAAATAAGCAACAAAGGCTTCAAAAAAAATCTATTATATGTACGAATGTGATTTTGAATTTTTCACTTCCGCTTCTAATATGTCTAGTATAGTACATATGGAATTTATTTCAAAGTTAGAAGCCACTATTAATGCTATTCATAATATAATTATTTTAATTTTCTTTATATCAGCTCGTGGTCCGCAATCACAAGCATCGTATCCTCGTGTGCACGGACTCCAACATGGCGGCCGACCACGTGGCGCTCGCTTTGCTTGAATACAACAAGAAACTAAATATATCCAATTTCTTGTTACGAGCGAACTCTCAAACTAGGGAATGGTTAGTTATTTTGTTTTATTCCTTTTATCATATTTAAGTTTATTACTCCTTATATCTTATCGCCTTTACGCGATTGGTTTTGGGTTCGATTCTCATTTGGGAGAATAATCATATTTTAATTATTTTCGCTAGTAAGACAATACGCAGCGCTTAATTTCGCTATCTAACTGTCTTTGGCTTAAAATCGAATGGAAAATCGGGAACGGAGTGTGTCTGCCCTCTAGGTTATCTAAGCCCATATAGATATGAAGAAATAACCATGAAGGTCAAAAAATCATTTTAAAATTAGATATTTTATTCTTCAAAATATATTTTATTTACATTAATAGTTATTTAATTATTAAATTATAACAATATATAGGCCTTTCATGGATTAAAAATACATAAGTTTTATGACTCATTGTGACTCGAACCCGTATATATTGTAAACTGTTCAACCGCTCTGACTCCTACTCTGACCACTAAGCCATACGTTCTATCCAGCTATACCGAAATTCTTATATCCTCTTTAAAATTATTTTAGTTAATAACACCACTGTAGATAGGTTTTTACAATTTTGTTTGCTGTCCTGCCGAGCTACAACGATGTTAATTATCATATTATATTTATTTATGTACTATTTATGCGTATTTTTTTATATACACAGGTCACTTATGCCCTCGGAGCTTGCAGCGGTCTCTAACGGTACCAGCTTCGACAGCTACTATGCAGTGAGCAACGTCCATATCTCTGCTTACCGTATTGTTGTCACCACTTTGTTACACGCGGCTAAATATGGATCGTAAGTTTATTTATTAAGTAGTAATTGCCCGTAACGTCCCCTCCTACCAAAATACCTACCACGCTGAGCAACTTTCGTTTAGGCACAATTTCTTTATATAGTATAGCTGGCAGTGGCAAAGTGTAAGTGTTTTGTAGAGGTAAGCTAACATTAAAAAAACGTTATGCTTACATAACGGGAACGGGAAAGTGTGGAACGGAGTGTCTTAACACTAGGTTCTCTCTGCCTACCCTGCTGTGTGTAAATGTGGGATAAAGCTTGAAGCTAAAAAAACGCTAAAAATTTAGGATCCTTAGACGAATAACTTACAAAAGATAACACGCTTTTTCGTGTTATATAGACACTTCCTCTCCAATCTTCATAATCAATTGCAGGTTAAACCCTGTCTTAGGTGCTCAAATGGTGTAAATAATTCAAATAAATCTGCTTACGGCCCCTTATGTGGAGAACACAGTCTTTTAATTCTATATTCTCTGACTACCCGCTCATACTTAATAAATAATCTAATTTCCAGACCTAGACAACAATCGCTACATAAGACGAATATGACGCATCTCTTCATAGACGAAGCGGCGCAAGCCTCCGAGCCGGCGGCGTTAGTGCCCGTTACGGGGTTGCTAGCGCCAAACGGCCATCTTATATTAGCGGGGGATCCCCAGCAGCTGGGCCCTGTGTGTATATCTAGAGAGGCTAAGGAGAGGGGACTGGGTGAGTGGAATTGAGAATATATTGTAAATTGAGTACTTTTAACATTGAATTCACATACTTAGGAAATTAAAATTGTTATTTTTTAAAAAAGTATAAAAAAAAATTGAACGCAGTGGGGTTCGAACCCGCGCCCCTTGGACACCGCCCGAGCGCTCTGGCCGCTAAGCCATGCGTTCTACTACCAGCCACGTCGCAATTCTTATAGGCTTTTTATTACAACTTATTTTTGTTGTTAGCATCTCTGTAAAGATATTTTTTCATAATTTTTAGCTACCCAAGTTGCGATTGCTGTACTACGAACAATCGTTTGGCAAGAGAGAATGCAATTAAATTATATGAATTATGCCTTTTTCAACTTTGTAAATTGAATTAAAGTCAGGTTATTTTTTTACTTCACATGTTCTTTGTATATGACAGAGTATAGAGTTAGTCTATTTGCTCGTTTTTAGATATACTGAATGTTAGCTGATGGCGTGGGTTGTATTCTATCACAGTGGTCAATTAAAGTAAGATAATTGGAATATATTTTATTTCCTACTATTAAATATATTTTATTTCCTACTTTACTGGTTTTCGTCTGATCGTGAATATACTTTTTATTTGAATATGGGATATATTTAACGTCTTAAAGCTTAACGTATAGGATATCGATTTTATAACCATCTCAATTATTGTCAGTTTCTTTACCACTACGCCACAATGGTCTTTTTAACATTATTTTTAAGGCACTCTACAACATAAATTTTACCATAACAAAATTAATCTGCTAGTATTTGTATGAATGTCATATAGCAGTAAAATTTTTGTTTCCAAATTTCTTTACAAAGCTTAAAATCATTTACTATGCTGATGCTGAAATAATTATAAAATTCTATTTCTAAACATTAATTACGCTTTAGAAACCACTGCTTGGCACCAACATAAAAAAATCTAAAAGAAGTCATAGATGTAAATTACCATTGAATCACTTTGCATTCAGACATTTGAATGAAGTGAGAAAAAAATACAAGAATGCTTTTCTTGTATTTTTTTCCTCTTATGCATGCTCCCTTACTTCTTTTATGCGTTTTTGTACATTAAAAACTTTTTGTTTTATAGGTCAGTCCTTACTGGAGCGCTTGATGCAGACATATGAAAATCTATACAAGGATCCCAACTACATAGTTATGTTGGTTAAGAATTTCCGCTCTGATCCACACATATTGTCACTCCCTAATGAATTGTTTTACAACAATTGCCTTCAAGTAATTAGTTTATTATTATATTTGTTGTATTTTAATATAAATTTTGAATATTTGTTAGATAGCCACAAAAAAACAAGACAGTGAATAATTATTATATAAGAGATTTAAATTTTCTTCGCTCTGGTATTGAGCCAAAGCGCGGCGTTAAGTTCCGCAATGCAAGTACTTTGAATGATGATGATTTAAGATATTACATTTTCAGTGGCGAAACTTAACGCCACTCTTAGTCATAGATACTAGAGCAAATAAGTTTAAATAATTCAATTATATTGCCCCAAGTTACCAATAGCATTTATTACATTGTCCCAGGATGAACTTTAATAATATGCCAAAATAGGTGATTAATAATAAACTCTACTGAATATTATTAAATATATTGTAATGTATTTTTACAGTCAATGGCTCCACCGGACCCCTTGTCCAAAGTGAGCATATTTGGAGGTGAGGAGGGTGTGGGTCAAAGTGCTGTCGTGTTCCACGCGGTACACTCCCGCGAACAGCGTATGGGAGATGCACCTAGGTTTGGAACTAAATACTTTTTAAGATTTTTTTTTTATTATTATCATTATTTATTCGTTTTTTTTAGCTTCACGCTATATCTCTCACACACAACAGGGTAGGCAGAGAGAACCTAGCGTTACGACACTCCGTACTCCACTTTCCGCCGAATTCTAGAGGCATGGCGTGTTAAGTGGCGGAACTTAACGCCGCGTTTTGTTTCGATACCAGCGCGAAGAAAATGGAAATATCAAATATTTCCACTCCCTTAGTGGAAATCGAACCCACAACCAGTCTCTCTTTACACGCATACTCAGCCTCTGCGCCAGGACTGGCCCCTTTTCAAGCTTTTAATACTTTAAACTGTTATTCACACTTTAAAAAGATATTTTTAGAAAACGTATAAAAAAATTAAAAGCATATTTTTAGAAAACGTATAAAAAAATTAAAAGCATATTTATAGAAAACGTATAAAAAAGTTAAAAAGATATTTTTAGAAAACGTATAAAAAAATTTAAAAACATATTTTTAGAAAACTTATTAAAAAAATCCAAGATTTTTGGTTACCAAGAGGCGCGGGTTTCAACCTCGCTGCGTTTAAAATTATTCTACGCCTCCTAAAAATGTATTTTTCAAAAACCTTTTTATACAACTTTTGCTTGGAATTTTTTGGGGAGCTAAAATTATATTTCTTAATAGTATTTAAAATTATATTCATACTAGCGGCCCGCTCGCGGGTTCGCCGCGTGAACTGCACAACTGCTTCGTTATATTGCAACCCTCGGGGGTGGTTTTTTGAAAAATAAAGTAGCCTATGTTTAAGCTTAGATTATCAACTACATTTATACCAAAATTCAATACAATCGGTCAAGCGGTTTAGATTTTTCATACAAACTTTCATCCCCTATTTCAACCCTTTAGCGATTGATTTTTGAAAAAATATATAGCCTATGTTAGACCCAGTAACTTTTACTATTTTCATTCTAAATTTCATCCAAATCGGATCGGTAGATTAGCCGTGAAAGCGTGACAGACAAACACACAGACTTTCGCATTTATAATATAAGTATGGATCGCAAAAAATAGATTTAAAAATAAACGAAATTCGGCAGAAAAAGATTAAATATAAAAATAAAGTAGTGAATCCCACTAACTCCACAATCACTCTTCCATATAAATTTTAATTGCGTCCCATTTCATGCTACTTAAAAGGCTAGTTTTACCTTTTCACACCTTCATACATATATAAAATTAAATTAAAATTACAAATACACAACCTTTTTTTTATAATAATCCGTAAATTATTAGTATACTTTTCAGGTTACTCATAGACTAGTGATACCGGAGGCGAAACCCTCCGTATTTTATTGAATTAAACACAAAATCCCTCTTTTATAAATATTGGAGTAAAATTTGAGTATCCAATTTTATGTAATGAGTAACATAATAAATATCAATAACAGTATATTTATTAAGGATATTTTATTTTGAACATAGTGTATTATATAACTTGTAGTATATTAACTTTCTTAACAATTTCCTTCCAGTTATTTTAATGAAGGGGAGCTGGAAATGGTCAAAAGATACATCAAAGTGTTGGTAGAAAAACATCAAGTGAAACCTTCAGATATTGGTGTAATTGCTCCTTATATAAGACAGGTAATTATTAGATTTTTAATTTTTTTACTTCACGCTGTATCCCGCCCTCAGCAGGGAAGGCAGCGGTTAACCTAGTGGTAAGACTCCATTCGCCCTTTTCCGCCGAATTCTGGAGGCATTGTGCGTCAAGTGGCGGAACTTAACGTTGCGCTTTGTCTCGACGCCAGAGCGAAGAAAATGAGAATATCGACTATTTCCATTCCTCGTGTAGGAATCGAATCTACAACCAGTCGCGTTTGTAGTTGCACTCTGAATCCCTGCGCCACGAGTGTCTCATGTAATATAATCATATATTTATATATTTTTTTCTAATTTTCAGGTGTATAAGGTGAAAGGTTGGCTTATGAATGAAAAATACGATGATATCACTGTGGGTACAGTAGAATCCTGCCAAGGGAGGGAAAAGAGGGTCATTATAGTGTCTACAGTTCGAGCTAACTGCAGACTTTTGGACTACGACGCTAAATATGGACTGGGATTCTTAGTAGATGACAAGGTACCTTTTTAAAAGCTTTTATTTAAAAAGGCATTTAGAAAACGTATATAAACTTGAACGCAACAGGATTCGAACCCCCGCCTCCCTGAAACCGTCCAAGCCGCCTAGCCATGCGTTCTACTACCAGCTGCGTCGAAACGTTACAACTTATTTATCTCTTATTTATGGCATCTCTGTAGAGATTTTTATAATTTTTTCTACCTAAAGATATGAACCTACGAACAATCGTTTGGCAGGAGAGAATGCTATTTATTAAATACTTTTTACATTTTAAAGTGTTATTAAAATGTAAAAAGTATTTAATAAATACTTTTTACATTTTAATAACACTTTAAAATGTAAAAAGTTAGGAAAATGAAAAAGGCAATTAGAAAACATATAAAATTTTATATGTTTGCTTAATTTTTGTTCAATCTAATAAAGTTTGTAAATATTATTAGTTGTTCTTATTATAATAACTCTATGGAAGTCACTTCAGAATATAACTAGATTCTGTATACAAATTTAAAAGATCAAGAATACGATCAGACTCCTTTTGTTTTCATGATTTTGACACATTTTGAAGTAAAATTATTTTTAAAGTAATTAATCACATTTACATCACATTTTTAGAAAGCCCGATATTTCGAACACCTTAAAGTAGGCCGTCACATGTATAGTCTACCTGTGGCCAACGGATTTGTGTGTGTGTGTGTGTGTGTGTGTGTGTGTGTGTGTGTGTGTGTGTGTGTGTGTGTGTGTGTGTGTGTGTGTGTGTGTGTGTGTGTGTGCGTGCGTGCGTGCGTGCGTGCGTGCGTGCGTGTGTGCGTGTGTGCGTGTGTGCGTGTGTGCGTGTGTGCGTGTGTGCGTGTGTGCGTGTGTGCGTGTGTGCGTGTGTGCGTGTGTGCGTGTGTGCGTGTGTGCGTGTGTGCGTGTGTGCGTGTGTGCGTGTGTGTGTGTAAAATATATTTTTAAATACCATCTATCATACTATCTTTATTTCAGAGATTCAATGTAACATTAACAAGAGCCAAGGCTAAGCTTATTATTATCGGTAACCCCACGTGTCTCACTCGAGATCGAAAATGGAGGAAATATATGGAGTTATGCAAGAGCCTAAAGTGTTACTTTGGAGCAGAAACAGAACAAATACCAAGAACTTCAAATCTTCTCATGGAAGTGGCGAGGAAAGGTTTTGATAGATGTCGTCTTTCTGAATTCATTAAACCAGTCGAAACTGAGGAGACCAAAAGAAATAAGAAGAAAAAAAATAAAAAACATTAAATATATGTGTTTTTACAATAATATCAAGGGGAAATTCTAAATTAAAATTTTTATATACAATGTATAAGTGTATGTGTGCTATGAAATACAATCTGCCACTAAAATCATATCAAATATATAAAATTAAGATTCGAAAATTATATACACTTTTAAAATATTTATATATTAATCTTAAAATTATTCATGTGGTTATTTGTTGCGCAATTGAATAACGTGTGACATCTGAATTCCATTACACTCAGGAAAATTACTAAATTTAAAATATTTTTATTTTTCTGTTATGGTAAGACAAAGGCTGGTGTTGAGTTCCAACACTCGGAACTTAATATCTCGATTCTCTCGATTGGAATCCTTTTACACTAATTTCTCTCTGACTCCTTTACTATGCTATGAGGAAAGAACCTAAAGGTTTTTTTATATAATGTTACCAAATATATATAAAAATTACATCATTTTAAGTCGTAATAACTGATTTTAAAATAGTTTAGTCAGTAATAAACTGAATAATCTTCATTTATTTTACATAGCACATGTATCACTTTATGTATATGTAATAATGATATAATTAATGATTTGTTTCTCAAATTCGTTAATTTACATCAGCTCTGTATAATACATTCTATTCTTATTCTCAGTTTTAGGGCAACTATAGGACATTATTTCATAGTTGTTGTCAAGCCTTTCGGGAATCCTGAAAACTTTCTCTAATTAAGAGAGAGAACTGATTTTTAAGCTTCACATTTTTCATTTAATTTCCAATTCTTTATTTACTTCATTATTTCTTGTCTTTATATCTACGTCTATTGTCTTCTATTCGCCTATTTACATTATTTACTGTTTATGTGGCACTGCCATGACAACCTTTTGAAACAAATCATTAATATTTATTCATATTGTTTTTTTTTTACTTTATTCGGAATAATACGTATATTTTCAAAATTTACTTAGAGAAGTTATAAGATTGGACTACATAAATCCCTGTGATATTATAGCTTTATTATTAAATAATTTGTATTGTGTAATTTTAATTCATTAAAATATTGAGAGGGAATTTTTAAATGTTGATATTCTATATGTTAATGCATAAGTGTTCTTGTGTAAGACTATTTTGAAGAATATAGATGCTTACATTTAAAAAACTACTTACTGTATAATAGCTTTTATATGTAAAAAGGCTTTTTATATGCTACTGTAGTAGTACTTTAAATAATAGCATTAAATAATCTTCTCATTGTCTACTCTATGACGAAGGTTTTATTGCTCCTTATGAGAGAAGACAAGTATTATTTTTTTTATTAAGTAATCATTTATATATAGATTATATACTACCTGAATATTAGTTTGCGATGCCATCTTTATATTTGATTTGCGCCATTTTGGCGCAGTGATATGATGGTGATATGGAATTTATATTGCATCTCTATAGCAGCTGTATTTGCTATTATTGATGTTTTGTACTTAGTATTTCCCTAAATAATTATCATTTTTTTAATAATCTATAATTATTGTTTAGTTTATATTAATTATATGAAAATCGTTTTATATGTAGAATTACTGTATAAGAGCTCTTATGACATAATGGAATGGTGTTTGGCTGTAATCACTAATGAATGTGGGTACGATTTCCGCTCGCTGGAATGATCATAATTTAATTATTTTCATTTCAATGCTTTGTTAGCTAAACTATACTAAGCGAGACTCTCGAAGTCCGTGACTCAAAACTCAATGTCTTAAGCTCAGGCGAAAAGGGGAAAATGTGTCTTGACACTAGGTGTACATTCCTTATATATTACGCGCATTTTATGCTGACATTGCAAGGCGTTTCGAAAATCGCACAGGTACCATCAACCAGCCATTGAATGTTGACGAGTGGCTAAGAGACAAGATATCATGCCTAATTGCATCACTAGCGTTTCCCTCTTACAGCTAGTCATTACCTAAAACCGGTTCTGCGACGTCTATTGCAGCTAGCTTCCATCCATTCAACTTAAAATTCGCTTACTATAATTCTGTGTTATTTGCTATGTATTGTTGAGTTTAAGAAGGTTTTCTAGAAATTATTTGTTGTTCATATGAGATTCATTACGAGTATTTAGTGTAAAGTAGATTAATGTTCTAAATGTATAAAGCAAAGATACAGGAATTTTCACATAGTAAATCGCAATGTTAAGCGACTAAGAAGTTCCGTCTTATTCAATGTTAGGAGTATATCTTCTTATAGTTTAACTTTTGACCAATTTCGTGATAAAAACAGCTATAGTCGTGTACTTTCTTTTTGAACAATCGTTGGGAATCTAGAATAAGTAACAAAGATGTTCCATTTTGTTTGGAGAAACCTTATTGTAATGCATTTAAAAAGCATTTTTTCATATACTTATGATTAATTTTTTTAATGATTAACTGGGAGTTCGTTTGAAAATCCCGCTTAATTATATTTTATTTTACGAAATTTTAATATTTTTTAAAAATGTATTATTATTACATTTTCTCCTAAACAGAGGGAACACATCTTGTATTTCTACAGCTATATTACCATGTATTCTATGAATCGGTCAATAGTTAAGTATAGGATACTTTTTGCCAATGAGCAATTTTACTAAAATTTGTGCTAAAGAAAAGATTTTTGAAGAAGGAGATCCTAGACTTTATTAATTTCACCTCATACATTTTGATATAATGTAGCATTAGAAACATTTTCGACCAGTCTATATGTTTTATGTGCACAGGCGGTATATATGCTTTAATATAATATAGTACATATCAATACAGTAAGAGACAAAGATAAACTCGAAAATCTGTAAGAAATTACCCTAAGAAAACATTATATTATGAGTTTCTTTGCAAATTTTGAATTTACAGAAACTTCGAGTATGGACCCTTTTATTGTAAGGTTGTATTATAAAATTTGGTGTGTTTGTTAAATGTACAGGCTTTGGGAATTAGTAACTAACTTATGCTACATTGTAAAATTATGTATGCAGACTTACTTTAAGTACATTATTTAAGTTTCAATGTTGAAGTCTATATTTTAAGTACCTACTTTGTATATTTAAAGATAATGGCTGTTAATGAAAATGTGGTAATTTTATTAGTGCTATTGGGGATATAGAGTTTTTACTCGCGACGATTACATTCATATCATAAATTAGTAATTTACTTAGATAAGTAAATACTTATTGAGAACTTCACGACAAGTTAGATTATGTGTAATAATCAAACAGTATTTAGATGTATTGTATAATTATTGCATATTTTTAACTTGCTACCCTTATATGTGACCAAAAATCGATACATACGTTATTCTAGTTACTAGACAATACGTATATCCAATTGTACTTATAAAAATATCAAAACTATACAAAGATATTAAGATCAATTGATATCGCCATACTCTAATGACAATAAACTTGTAAGAGTTTAAATGTACAGGGTACAGTGATTTCTATATTATTGTTACTATTTGGTGCACAAATTAACTATTCATCTATTGTTCTGTTTAAGTGTTGTCTATCTGTTCCATATATTGTATGCATGTTTTGTTATTAAAACTTTTTACATCCATTTTTGTTTGTATTTATATAAATACTTATAAAATATGTAGTTCCTTTAATTTTAATTTCATACTACTTTACTTTGTGACATTTGATTTCGAAATGTATAATTTTTTCCTTATCGTTATGACGTAATAAATGAATAAAAATATAAATAAATGATAGCGTGTGTTTTCCTTATAGATTGCACCTAAATTTGCATATTCTATACATTACAAAAATGAATACGGTGTAGTTTTGTTTTTATTTAAATAAAAACAAACAATGAATTCTATGATTTAGTCAAACTGAATATCTATATAAATAAAAAAGCTGTGAGAGGTACAAATTCGGTGTGTTGTATGTAAATTAAAAAATAACCCTTCTATGGTTTTTAACATAAGTAATATAAGCCAAATATGTTTCTTTGAATTTCATCTGACTGTCCATCTGTAGTTCGCCTGTCACACAAACGAAACGGATTTTAATGTTACACAGCTAACAGTCCTGCGATTTAATCAATTTTGAAAATTAAATAAATGGGGGAAATCCTAGAATCCAGATAAACTTTAAGAAATATGAATCTAAAGGTTGGGGAGAAGTTGTGAACAACTTGTCTTTTATATCAAGTTGAAGTGGGATAAGCACATTCTGATCACTTCGTGCTTTACATCAGGTACTCCAGATCCTAAAATCTCAAAATAAACTTAAAAATTAACACGTGGAAATAAGTTATTATTTACTACATTACTAACTTTATTTTTTTAGGTATGCGTAAGAAAAATAAATGAAGCTATTAATATATTGGTAACTGAAAAAACCACCTGTTTTTGTTGTTTGTAGGCTTGCGCGTCAATAAAGTAAAAACTATTAGATTGAAATTAATGAATTTTGGATTGAAAAAAAGTTGTTGATGAAGGCTATAGGCTCCCAAAAGCCACTTTGACCAATAAGAATGGACCGCCAATTGAAAGTGTCGCAATTAGGTGGAAAATATATTCCGTTTGTGACGCAAATGAAGATGCGCGGTTCCGCTAAAGGAAAATATGTGAACACATTTTCCTTGTGTTTCGTTTTTGCCATTTATTATTTAAACTCTAATACCTGTTGGTGTTAAATTTAAATATTCTTCACTTTATTCTTAATTTAAACTTAGAAGAGCAATCTTAAAAACCAAGGTTGGCTAAATATATAATAATAATTAATAATGACATGTAGATATTAAGACAAGACGTTACTTATCTACCGTAAAGAAATAAATTCTCTATTACATTAATTAGTAATTATATAATTACATGTTCATTTACATTGAAGTCGAAATTTTATGGTTTTAACATTGATAGTTTATACTTATTTACATAAAATGTACGTTATAATTTTCATTACAGACAAAATTAAAGAAAATGAAGGTTAGTTTGTTATCTTTTGTGAATTTTAGGAAGAACTTAAATGCGAAGCGTCATGAAAAAAGAATATTATGACGCGGGACTCGAACTGTCGCCTTTTAGAAACCGTCTAAACGCTTTAATCGCTAATCCATATGTTCTATACAGGTACGTCGAAATTACTATAGGCTTGTTACAATTAAATTGTTTTGCTTGCGTCCGTGATTTTTTGTTGAAAAGTATTAAATTTATTATATATATTACATACTTTTCCCGTTTTGATAAATCATTTATTGTGATTTCAGGTAAATTACTAATTGTTAATTTCTACAGAACCAATTAAAATTGCTAAATTTTACATTACAGTTAAATGAATAGGTCCCTTACCCGCGGGCCACCATCTTCCGTTTATCCATTAAAATTGATGAAGTTTAAATCTGGCAATTTTGAAAGATAGACATTTGTGAGAATGACATTTTAATATCAGTCAAATTGACACTTTACTAGTGCATGGGAGTCTGTTCGGTGGGACGAAATACTTAAATAAAATAATTAAAATTATAACTGATAACGTCCAATTTATTTTAAACTGCTACTAAGTTTAAGTTTTTGATAAAATAACACATAGAAATAAAATCATACCACCTAATTAACTTATGGTTATGTAAATACAAAGAATGCGCATTCAGTAAAGGATTAATAATTACAAAATGAGTGGAACAGTGACTTTTGTTGATATTATAAAACCTAGAAATACTCAGTGTGGAATTTTTAAATTTATGACTCGATCATGGGACCCAAAGAAAACTGTGAATTTAGAAAAAAAATATTCACCACAAGATTTAAAAAAAATTGTCGCCGAATCTGTTTATATCGATGCTTATTTAGAGGCGGTAAGACAAAACAAATAAATTTCACATTATTTAATTTAAATTACTAAAATTACTTTTAAATATATAACTTATTTATTTCGTTAGGAAAGTGCCCGAAATGGCGTTGGAAAAGAAAAGTTGCGAAAAGAGGTTTTAGAATACTTAGATGAAATTGCAATGGATAAGAAAACAACTACAATTCGCTGGATGGGTATTGTTTTCCTGAAAATATGTTTTATGATGAAAATCAGAGTGTTTGTTAATGAACCAGCAGTATTACAGGTAAAAAACTAAATATTTTAATATTATTATATATTACTATATTTAGTAATATTAAAATAAATTATTAAAATATATATTTATTATACTTTTTGCAGTTGAAATCTTCCATGGGTAAAAATCCTGTATTATTTTTGCCCACCCACAGAAGCTATGCTGATTTCTGTCTCATGACATATCTTTGTTATCATTATGACATAGATTTACCTGCTGTGGCTGCAGGAATGGGTATGTGTATATATATTTAGTATTTATTTTTAAATAAACTTCAGTTCAGACTCATTTTATTTATATGTAATAAATAATAAATTGAAAATATGAGTGATATCAAAAATAATAATATAAGTCTCAATGATAGTATTGAATATTTTTAAAGACCTTGGTTGAATATGTATTCAAGTGTATTTCTTACTTGAAACAATTTTCAATTTATTTGCTTTATACATGTATTATATTTTACAACATTGTTATAACTAAACAAACTACAACAGTACATAGATATTGACATGTGATTTTTTTAATTTTACAAACTTAAGGCTGTTTTTCTGATTTCCTCCCGAAGTTGTAACATTGCCTGTTAAGTGGCAAAACTCAACACTGTACAATCAGAGATATAAAAATAGTATATAATTATTCCCTTGGGTATAAGTTGAACTCACCACCATCACATTTATAATCAGTCGCAGTCTAACTGCACCATGATACCCCTAATACAATTACATATAAGTGGAGCAAAATAATGTGTCATAAATATTTTGTAAATAAAACAATTTTCTCAAAGGAAAAATGTATGTACATACTTATCACATTAAAATTAACTCTCTTATATTTCCTGTAGATTTTTATTCAATGGCTGTGTTGGGACAAGGTATGCGGGACACAGGAGCATTTTACATTCGGCGTACTTTAGTAGGATCGCCATTGTACGCAGCTACCTTGCGGCACTATGTGCGCTCTCTGGTAGCCAAGCATAGCGCGCCTGTCGAATTCTTTCTCGAGGGTACGAGAAGCAGGAGTAATATGAGCTTACCGCCTAAATATGGTAAGATTTTATATTAAACTACCTGTGCTCCCGACTTCGTGTGGAATTAAAAAAATATTTTCCTAAAATAAAAGTAGGTTAAGTTACTCCTTAAGTAGCTGTTTAAATCGATCCAGCCGTTTCAGAGATTAGCCGAAACAGAGAGACAAAAATTGAAATAAAAATATGTAATGTGTTTCGTGTATACATACGTGTGTACGTAATAAAAAGTGATTTTTATATTACAAACACACACTCCAAGTTTATTAATTTGCATAGATTTTATTAATATTTGTCAATATTCTTTAACAGCAATAATAGTTTAGTGGCAATTTCTTACGATTCTGTAACAATGTGTGTATTAATAAGTCGACTTGTATATATTCCTTCGAGCATTAGGTTCACGCTTTTTTTTGCTCGTAGCAGGGTAGTCAGAGAGAATCTTTGAGGACTCTCCGTTTTCCACTTTCTGTTCGAAATCGAGACAGTGCGTGTTAAATGGTAGAACTCATGTCGGGCTTTGTCTTAAATACCAGAGCGGAGAAATAAAAATAATTTACATTTCATTATTCTCCTCGTAGGAATCAAACCCACAATCATTATGTTTACAATCAGACACGCCACACGACATAATAATAAATATAATAGCTTTATTTGAATAATTTTGGATAAATTTAATAATTTTGTATAAAATTTTATAAATAATTAAAAAAATACAGACAACCAAATATAAATATAACAACAAAAATATGACTCTGGCCCTGAAAATATATATTTTCAATTTTTCCAACTTACTCACGCCTGGTATAAAATTATTCTACCATTGTATTGTATTTGTTTTGTATATTTATAGTATATAATGATTACATCTGTTGTAGTGACATAAATATTAACAGCATTTTAAAGGTAGTAATTAAAGAAAATAATAATATTACATAGGTATAAATTATTACGCGTTATTACGACCTACGATTTGACCGATTGATCCGTAAAAAAAATGTGGTCTTCAATGTTTATGCCTATTATACAATTTTTTTATAATATCATACAAAATACAGTAATATAATAACTTCATGGTATATGTTAATTGTGTGAATATTTATGTATTATCAATACATTATTATAAAAAGTATTAACTCCACTACTACATCTATATTAAGTTTTAGTCTGCCAAATTTCAAATAGTTTCATCAGTATAATTCTTTAAACGGTCGCAAGAATTTTTCTAAATATATAAATATAATTAATAGACATTAATTATAGAAGTAAATAAATGTCTTTTCTAACCCCGTCTCCATTAGGTCTAATACTTACTATTCTACCGTTTCTAATAAGTTTTAATCAGAAGTTCTCCTAAAAGCCTATTTAAATAAAAAAAATGTGTAAGTTTTGATTTTTGTAATTTTATGTATAGGTATGTTGTCAATGACACTGGTGCCGTACTTCTCTCGCGAGGTGACCGATATCACAATTGTGCCAGTCAACATAAGCTACGACCGCCTCTTGGAGCAAGGTCTCTTCGCATACGAGCATATTGGTGTGCCCAAGCCTAAGGAAACTACTGGTGTAAGTCCATGTCCATGTTTTATTAGAAAATGTATAAAAATTTGAACGCAAAGGGATTCGAACCCGCGCTTCCTTGAAGCCGTCCTGGCGCTCTGACCGCTAAGCCGTGCGTATTACTGCCAACTGAATCCTACGACAATAGGATATTTTTAATATCAACCCAATATCAGGGTCAGGACGACCATAATGAATATAAAATATTTTTAAGTGTATTTTTTTTAAATCTGGGCCGTCATGGTGGAGTGGGCGGCATCTCATTGTCATCACAATTGCTTGTGGGTTCGATTCTTACTTGTTGGACTGACTATAATATTTTTTTCATTTCTCCGCTCTGGTGAAGAAAACAAAGCGCAATGCCTGGGAAGCGGAAACTCTACTTTCGTCTTACTTTTTGTCTCTCTCTCTCTGACTATCCTATTTCAAAAAAATATTTAGTATTATTTAGTACGGTTTGTGTGATTTGTGATCCTTACCAACTTAAATTTAATAACATTTCTCTCTATCGTATCTATTACATAGACTAGTGTGGGTTTTTAGATAGTTAGTTTCGTAGATAAGTAAAGTATGATAAGATATTTTATTACAAAACTTAGTTACAATAAATCTGTATATACGATAACTTAATGACTTCCGCCTATTTTAAAATACAAAAAATATATTATTATGAGTTAAAACATAAGTTTTGTATACTTTTTAATATCTTATCGTTTATCTAATAGAACCATAAATATTAATGACATTGAAAACTTTTTTAAGGATTAATATTATTCGCTATTGCATTTTTAATACGATACAAGTTTGTATTAAAACAACTTGTTTCTCGCTTTCCGCCTAATTTCGAGACGTTTTGGGCTAAATGGCGGGCCCCAAAGCGGCGCTTTGTCTTTCCATAGCAGAAAAGAAAAATTCAAACGAGTAAGAATCGAACACACGTAAGCAAACAGAAATTGGTCCACTGTGCCGTGACGAAATCAGCATATAAATTAATCCTCTCATCACTTATCTTTAAATGTCTCCGCTCCCGTTTTCGTCGCGTGATCTGCAGCTTTTATACCCTATTGGAGCCCCTTTTATACCCTATTTGGGATTCTCTAAACTTTCTGTTCAATCATAATAAAATATAGCCTATAGCACTTCTGAATAGTGTGGCTTTCTAACTGTGAGTATTCATGATCGGTTTAGTTTTACTGAAGATTAGCTCTTACAAAAAAAAATTATAAACTTTACCTTTTTATTTATTAGTATAATTAAAAATCCTACGATTTTTAAGATTTAAACAGACTTACAGAAATCATTCGTATTCGAAATTTGTATACATATCTATATACAAAAAGTGATCAATAACGCTTAAGTAATATTTATTTGATTGATAACTTTTTTATTACCCTATTATCAAGAAAATGTTTTCTTTTGTATAGGTATATTTATGAGCTGAAAACTCCTTTTCTTTTTCTAAAATTAGCTCAAAATACTAATAGAATACTACTGAGTATATTTATTTTTTATGTACTTATAATAAATTAAAGATACCTATTAGCAACAAAGTGGTTATAATGTAGTATTCACTATAAAATGAATCAAGTCTGTAACAATTTACCGCCTCACATCCGACATTCTTAATTGCTTAATATTTAAAAAACATCCTTGAATTGTTGTATCTAAATATATTCATGTAAGTATAAGAAGCTTCACGCTTTTTTCCCCATATCAGAGAGGTTAAAGGGAACCTAGTGTCAAGACACTCCGCTTTCCACTTTCCCCTCGAAATCGAGACATTCCGAGTTGAGTGGCAGAACGCGGAGTACTTTGTATTACGTGCCAGAGCGAAGAAATGAAAATAATTTAAATATTCTTCGAGTGGGAATCGAACCCACAACCAATCGCGTGTCCAGTTAGGCGTTAGCCTATTGCGCCAGTTTATGTTTGCATATACAATCTGTCTTATGTTAGTGTTTTTATTCTATATATTATTTTTATATTTATATTATTCTATATATTTTGTTTTTATTCATAAATGCTTGTTTTATAATAAAGGCAACATTATATTTAATATGCATGAAGTAAAATATATTATTATATTTTCATTTAAATGTATATACTTTATGTTACCTGTTACTTGAGAGATTACTAATAGTGATAAGGTCGCCTTTGCTTACTACAATTATGTTTCTGTTCCATTCATTTGTTTTCTGTTTTTGTAAGGACATGTGTTTTTAATGACGTACGTAACATTTTGGTTTAAAATAGTTCCATTTAAAATGTGTAAAAATTGACTAATTTTAAATGAAATATTTAACCCGAATAACTAAGTATATTTTGGATATTTAAGAAAATATTTTTGAAAACCCTACGTTTCGAAGACTACAGTACAGGAAATAGAAAATTGCGATTATTTTTAATATGTTTATACAGTAAATATGTTATATATTATCCATTTACTTTAAAAGTACTATCTACTGATTTCTTAATTGCTTTCAGGGTTTATTAAAAGCCATACACAGGTTAAACGATCACTATGGCAACATTTACATAAATTTAGGCGATCCAATCTCTTTAAGAGAGTATTTGGGTGAAGAATTGACGCCTTCTTCTGAAATGCTAAAACCTTTAGACTTACAACAGTTAACGACAGAACAGTTTAAACAAGTACAGGATGTAGCCAACTACACAGTGTCGATGCAACAAGAGATTACTGCAGTGACTATATCTAATTTAGTTTCGATAATATTAATGGAAAGTCTTGTAAGAAATGAATTGATGAGTTTAGAACGAGTTCTGGATAAGATTGAATGGTTGATAAAAATTTTGCGATCCCTTGGAGCGTCGGTGTTTGAGAATGACGTGAAAAGCAGTGTTGATAGAATATTAGTGGTACACAAGAGTATAATTAAGCTGGACAGTGAGAAGAATCTTCGTCTGTTGTCAACTCCTTTGGTGGAAGTCAGTCCTGACATGCAGAAGAAAATGAAAGGTATTTATGATTATTTGTATCCGCTATATCTTTTTTCATTTGCGCAACCTTTTTTTTTTTTTTTTTTTTTTAATAATAATTAATTTTAATAACCTTAATGTTCTGTAAATTATAATTATATTTCACAAAGATTTCGTTAAACATCATTTAAGTAATAAACGGTAAGTTTTTTAGTAGGCACTTCCACCTTTTCCACCTGTGTACTTTTTCTCTAATTTGTTACCTATAATTGGTAAGTGATTCTGTTATAATTATAACAAACAAGGATACAAAAAAAAATTTTACTATTCAGAACCGACCGAAGGTTCCGTTTCGGTTTCGGCCGAAACTAAAGTGAGAGCCGAAGGTTCGGTTTCGGTTTCGGCTGAAAATTCAGTTTCGGTCGAACACTAATAAAAAGTATCTTCACGTTTTTCCCGCATAGCAGAGTAGTCAGTGAGTCGAGACTTCAAAACCCCTCTTACCAATATTCTTCACTTTACGCTCGAAATTGAGACGTTGTATATGAGACGAAGTAGTTTAAATCAACTTTAACCTACAACAGAGAGAAGAAATGAAAATAATTATTCCTAAATATTACTATAAATAATTTCCTCCGAGTGGAATCGAACCCATAACTATCGGGCTAACAGTCAGATACTGTCCCACTGCGCCACGACGGCCTCTTGTTATTCTACAAATGTATCAACAATACCATCACAATCATTACATCTTATTATTTTCAAGTTTAATTTTAATGAAAAAAATGAAAGTAACTCCATAGACTAAATTCTTTGCATTGTTATTTAAATAATCGCGGAAAAACAATTCCGCGCTAGTCACAATGACTAATTCAAATATAATTTACACTATCTACTGTTTACATGTTAGTCTAGATTGATTGTTTTATCTGCGTAGAGCTATTGTTTGATAACATTTATAGTATTTTAGTATTCATATCGGCTATAGTTCTGTAGATATGTATTGTAAATTAGTGGGTTCTTTTACATTTACTTTAGTAGAAATATGTGATAATATTTTTTAATTGGCTATGTCTTTTGAGTGTTCAATAAATCATTTGTTACCTTAAATTTTCTTAACTTAAATTTTCTGCTAGGTAGCTCACAATGTGCGGTGTGTCTTACTAAATCGAAGTAATGAAAGTATTCTGAATATAAATATTCAGAAAACTTTCATAGCTATGCCATGTAATTTGGAAACGTAAAAATTGAATTGAATAACGAGACTCGAACCTGCGCCTCTTGGAAACCATCCCAGCGTTTTGGCCACTGGGCCATGCGTTATTAAACGTCGAAATTCTTATACGCTTGTTTCAACTTACTTATGTTGTTAGCATCCCTGTAGAGAGATATTTACAAATTTCTGCTACTCTAAGATTATTTCTAAGGTAAGTCGTTTGGTAAAAGAGAATTACTGCTTATTAAATAGTTCTACTATTTTCAAGTATTTTTCAAACACTTGTAAGAAAAACAATATAAAAAATTCTAAAAAGTGTTATCTTATCTTGTGTGAATAACACTTTGAAATAGTAAAAATACACCTTAAGTTAAAATACACCTTATGTTCTATGCTAATGTGACCAGCATATCAATAGTATAGTCTATGTGTCCTAATCCTATTATGAAATTAAAAAGATAAACGACCGATAATTACATATTATTGTATGAGTATTTAATTAAAAAACTATAGGCATTACTTAATAGTGAAAAACATAGTAATCTATTATCGTATTATACCTATTGTTGATTGATATTGAAAATTTACTATACCTACTTCAAATGCGGACTGGTGATTATTATTTTTTTTAAAGTTAATGTTTCAAAAGAAAATACACTCAATCCCTGTGTATTTCCTATTTCAAGGCACTTCGTATGCTTTCTGCCCTATTCATTGTGTGGTATTGGCGGAACTTAAAAAAAATCAGAGAAATTAGTGAAAGCTTTCAAAAAAAATTAAAAAAAAATTAAATATATGTATCGAACCTCATTCATCATTCATTTAAACATGATATAAAATATTTTTTTTGAATTTGAAATTCATAAAGTTACTTAAAGTTTATATTATCAAAGCGCTATCCATTACATAGTAATATGAGTGTAGATTGATAATAGCTAGACGTGAAAAAAATTGAGACTTTTTGTAATTTTCATTTAGGGCAATTAAAATATACTAAGATTTTAGGGAAGAGTTTTGTGATTTTTACACATATAGGAATGAAACTGTCATAAAGGGAGTCCGGATTAATCGCCTATATTTTAAATATTCGAAAATACGTTTTAAAAAACCCGATATTTCAAACAAAAAAAAACGTGTTCACAACGATGTATATTTTGAAATGTATTTTCGAAAATCTAAATTTACTTAATTAATAAAGTTAAAGTGCTTTAATTTAAAAAAATAAAAATATTTTTTAGGTCACACTTTGAAAGCGGAAACAGTTGTAAACGCAATCCCAGTTATACAACTTCAACTGTATGTGAATCCTGTACTACATTACTTGGTGCCGCCTGCATTAGTTTATCTCACTGCGCTAAAGGGGGCGAGTACTGTAGGTAAGTCACTAACATCTGGTACTCAATGGGTTAAGTAATACTGACTCTGGTTATTTGTGAGATGGATGTGCAAATTACACATAGGTATTTATATTTTTAGTTATGTGCGTGGTAGAGACCGCGTTAAGACCTAGTGTTGCGACACTCCATCTTCTATTTTCCGCTCGAAATCGACATATTTTGTTGAGTGGTGGACATGAACGCCGCGCTTTGTCTAAGGTACCAGAGGGAATAAATGAAAAATTAAATTAAACTTATTTAATAGAGTTAGGTTCGTAGAATTGTTTATTAGTTCTTCTAGATAATAAAAATATATATAGAAGTATTTCAAGTTAAAGGAGTAATTAACAATAATAAAATATTTATTATTATATTTATAAAAAATGATGAATTTTAACAATACATACATATGTTACCCAACAAAACTCGTTGATTAACATCTATTATATACGTTTTGTAAAATTCTGAATATCAAAGGTCAAGGGGACATTTCCTTGATGAGTGCAAATTTATTTATTTAAAATTACGTATAATATATGTATGTAAGTACATTTATCAGTTATTTGTATGTATTTTTATAAAAACAAATACTAAATGTTATTTTCCTTTTTCTTTAGAGTCGCTATCCGCTGACTATCATTTCTTTAGAAAATTATTGCGACACGAGTTCTTCTATTTGGAAAAAACTGAAGAAGAGGTGAGTCAATATTCGATTACTTATCGATGTAAGATATCGATATATGTTACGATTATTTTAGATTACTTTCTCATGTTTAGCTATTATTTATGACTGGTACGCGAGGTACGCGAGGGGTATCATTATTTCACGTTTTTGTCCACATAGCGGAGTAGTCATAGTGAACCTAGTGTCTAAACACTCCGTCTTCCACTCTCCACACCAAACCGAGACAATTGCGTGTGGAGTAGCGGAACTCAACGTTGTGCTTTGTTGTTGATATCAGAGCGAGGAAATTAAAATTTCAAATTCCAAAAATCATTGCTCCGAGTAGCTCACAACCATGGCATTTACACTCGGACGCTGTCCAAGTGCGCCACAACGGTATCAGGTTAGGTAGAACTGTAAAAGATATACTCGGACAATTGACTACCTTACCCTTAACCCTACCATTGTGTTGCAAGTCATAGTTCTGAGCTGAATGCATGGAATGCATGGAAATCTCTTATCATGTTATTTATTGAAAGACCGGCTATTGAGCCTTGTGGGATGCATTTATCAGAAGTTCTAATTATTAATAGAAGAAGTATTAAATATTTTGAACATAAAAATATATTATGATATGTATAAATATATATTTATATTTCGGACTTTATTCAATGAAACATTTGGTCTCATAATTACGACTGCAGTGATTAAAAAAAATAACATTAACTCAAAGTAATTATTTGTTGTACAATTAAGATAAATTTTTCTTAAACGAAATATACATAACAAAATGTAAATCACGTTTAAATAAAATATAAATCTAATGAAGCTATGAGTCTGTATGAGTCAATGGTCGTGTATTCGATTCCCACTTGAGGGAATGTCTATGCTCAAATTATTTTTATTTCTCTAGTCTAGTGGCAAGATAAGGCGGCTTAACAAAAAAGTCTTTACTATTTATATGACGAAATAGGCTAAATTAGTGGAAAAAAATTACATACAATAAAATACACTTTGTGTTAGTAGTTCCTTACTTTGTTTTAATATTTATAAATTAACATGTTCTTTTCAAAAAATGTTTTTTAGAAATTCAACAAGGCGTTAGAATATTGCATAAATAATAATGTGATTACGGAAACTTACTGCCAAGGCTCTGATCAAGAGCTACAAAGTCTATTACAGTGGACAGTGACGCCAGCTCTCACTACGCTGGCTACTTGTATTGAAATTATTGGAGAGGTATGATTCTTTTTATTCACTTGTATTTAGTGTTAAGATATTCCGCATTTTACAATTTTTTGTGACTAAGGATATGGAAAAAATAATAGCTTAAATAATATATATTTCTCTGAGTGAAACTCAAACTTAATATTTTTAGAGTGTATTATACACTTAATATATAAAAATAACATTCTCTTTTGTCAATCTTTGGGTAGCAGAAATTTGTAAAATCTCTACCGAGAATGCTAACAATAAGCATACGTTGCAATAAGTGTACATTTTTGACATGTCTGCTGGACCTAGAAGACATGGCTTAGCAGTCACAATGCTAATATTGTTTTCTAGGCAGCGAGTTCTTGTTCCGCTAGGCTCAATTACTAAAAATTCTAAAATATTCTAAAAAAATGTTTTTTAATAAAATGGTTTGGTCAGTTATAGCAGCGTTGAGTTAAATCCACAGGGATCAGTACTGGGCCCAACATTGTGGAACGTGGGGTATGATTGGCTCCTACGTTCTCGTCTTCCACTTGGGATGAGTGTCATTTGTTATGCGGATGACACTCTCGTCACTGCCAGGGGATCAACTTTTCAGGAGGCGGCACGTTTGGCAGAAGCCGGCACCCGCCTTGTAGTCGATCGCATTGAATCGTTGGGTCTAAAGGTATCCATGCCTAAGACTGAGGCCCTGCTATTTCATGGTCCACGCAAGGGACCACCAAGTGGGGCTACTCTGCGCATCCAGGGTCAGGAGGTGGAGGTAAAGGTCCAGATGAAATATCTGGGCTTGATTCTGGATGGACACTGGTCATTCGTATCGCACTTTGCACAGCTTGCGTCAAAGCTGGTGAATGCCGCCGGGGCCCTTGGCAGATTACTGCCTAATGTCGGAGGGCCGGATTCTCCATGCCGACGACTTTATGTCGGTGTGTTGAGATCCATGGCACTGTATGGTTCGCCTGTGTGGGCTGATTCTCTCACCGTTCGCAATAAAACTCAATTGCGGAAAGCGCAGAGGGTTATAGCGGTGAGAGCTATTCGAGGTTACCGTACAGTGTCATGGACGGCGGCTACGCTCTTGGCAGGAGAACCACCCTGGGAATTACAGGCGGAAGTGCTCGCCAGGGTTTACTCATTTAGTGCAAGTGAGCGTTTGCGAGGCGTGCGACCATCCAGGGAGGATATCGTGCGAATCAGGAGTAGAGCAGACGAAGCCCTGATTCGACGATGGACGGTGGACCTGGGGTCCCCGGTGGCAGGCCTAGTGACGGTGGAGGCAGTCCGCCCCCACTTAGAGCGCTGGGTCAAACGGAATTTCGGGATCCTGACGTTCAGGCTGGTGCAGGTGCTTACGGGGCATGGTTGTTTCGGTAAATACCTGCACCAGATTGCTCGTCGGGAGTCGTCGCCGGCGTGCCATGAGTGTAATGCGCCCATCGATTCGGCGCATCACACTCTGGCAGAATGCCCCGCTTGGGCTCCACAACGCCACGCCTTGATGGCTGTAGTGGGTAGGGATCTCTCACTATCCAGCATGGCCCCTACCACACTGGATAGTGAGAGAAGCTGGTCTGCAATGGTCTCCTTTTGCGAGTCAGTGATCGCTTTGAAGGAGACCGCGGAGCGGGAGCGCGAGTTTAGCGCAAATTCAGACCCGCTCCGCCGTCGTAGGCCAGGGGGTAGGAGAAGGCGGTACGCGCAACTCCAACTCCCCCTACCCTAGAGGAGCTACTACGGGGGGGTAATAATTATCCTCCTACAAGTCATCGAGGCTGCAGGTGCTCTGGAAGATAACCCCAGAGCACCTTGAAGGCGATGGTGGTCCGTAGGCGGGCCATCCACCGAGACGTCGTAGTATGCATACGCGAGTGATCCTGCGACGTCTTATGTAGGTGGAGAGGGTTTCCGCTGGGTTTTAGTGGGTAGTATTAGATTATCTGATGAGCCCCACAGTACCGTTCGTCCTTTGGGTACGGGCGGTCTGCGTAAAAGCATTTCCCAGCGTCACAAAAAAACAAAAAAAAAAAGCGTTGAGTTAAATAATTGGAACATACAGTATAGATTCTTTTCGTCTTACTCCCTACATACGAATACAGTTACATATCATCATCAAAACAATTTTTTTATTATTAATTTCAGTACAAGAAATGTGAACACAAGCAGCTATTGCGATTGGTGCAAGAACGTGCGGAGAGTGACCGCCAACACCCCTACTGTCTCAGTCTACAGTCCATCTCTAACAGCGCACAAGGACTCGTGTTCTGTGGAGCTATACTCAAAAGAAATATGTATGTTATGAATAATTTGTAGCTTTTTTTGTTTGACTGATTTATTGTTGTTAAACTTTTAATATTATAATGAAGCTGTCGTGGTGGAGTGGGACTATGTCTCATTGTATCTAATTGTAATTGGTTGTAGATTCGATTCTCATTTGAAGAATGATCGTAATTTAATTATTTTGATTTCTCCGCTCCGATGAATAAGAGTGTTCAGCATTGAGGTACGCCACTCAACATGCATGGTCTCGAATTTGGGTGGAAAATGAAGAACGGAGTGTTTTGACACTATGTTCTTTTTGGCTACCCTACGTGGAAATAGCGTGAAAATAAACGACTAAATAATGTAACCCCTTCAAGTCTTGGTTGCTTAAATTACATTCTTCTGGAAATGCCTTAAATGTTAAAAAGTATGAGGGTTAGGTCGACTCGTACAATATAAGTATTAAGTATCAATGTATTCTTCATTTAAAATCAAATAATAGGAATATTCGAGTATTTGAATTTTGATAATAATATTACAATATCACAGATATCAAAGTGCATTATTTTCTCAAAGTAAATACATTTTATAGCTGTATTATCTAAATTAGACAAAGGCAAACAATAAATAATAAATACTAAATATAATCGAAAATGATTCATTAATGTTGACAGAATTAAATTTGAAGGACGCATTATTTATAGTAACCATAAATTATTGTCAAGTTGAAATAATGCAAAATAATGTTAACTAGTAACGGCTGACAACTTCATTTGCGTGGATTATTGACCCTTCCCAAGATCCCACCAAAATACCGACACATCATGCTGAACAAGTTTTGTGTAGGGTTAATTTTCTTATGTCTTATAGCTGGTCTATTATGGTTCTAAATGAAGTGTTCCACTCTTCAAAATTAATTATAGCCTAAGTCCTGTCTAAGCTTTCTAAGACTATAAAATAAAAAAAAGTTTCAGTCAATATTCCAGCAGTTCCAAATAAGGATGGAAGTGTGCAAACATACTGTTTTTACTGTTTTATTGTATTTACGAATACCAATTAAGTAAAGATTTACCCAGCATTTTCGATATCATTTTACAAAAATTATGCGCACAAAGAAATTTGGAATGAGCGTGTGAACAATTCATGTTTATTTTTAAATCCGTTTATTTTAGTGTAGATTACGAAAGATTGTAATGTAAATAAGATAATATTTGTGGCCAGTCGTGGCCCAGTGGCACAAGCGTGTGACTGTAAACGACTGGTTGTGGGTTCGATTCCCACTCGAGGAAAGCGCGGCGTTAGGTTCCGCCACTTAACAAGTAAGCCTCCGAATTCGGCGGAAAGTGTGGAACGGAGTGTCTTAACACTAGGTTCTCTCTGCCTACCCTGCTGTGTACGGGATAAAACTTGAAGCTAAAAAATGAGATAATATAAATAAATAATGATGACGATGTTTTTTTTTGCAGCAAACAACAAGTTATCTACGAGATGGTCTCGGGAAAGCTGGAAACCTGCCGTCAGTTAGTGAATTCGGTTTTATCAAAATTAACCGTGCAATTTGTAAACGATAATTCGGTTATAATAAGTCAAGATGTTAAAGCGAAATTGTAGAAAATGCTCAATTGAAAATCGCTATTAATAATATTATGATATGGCCATTTTTCAGGTTTTATTTATGTGTTTGATATTCGAATAATGATGTTAATGTATTTTATGATTTTTTCGGTTGGCAGTTTATATATGACGATATAAGTAAGATGAGATATTAAAAGATGATAGATCCGGCGTTGAGTTCCGCCAATATCTCGATGTTGGGCGCAAAGTGTAGAACTGTATGTAGGAAAAGCAAAAAAAAGATGCTTTTTTAAAAGACGATACGATATGCTACAATTAATTTAATATTTTAAATGTTTTGCCAGTATCTTGAGTATTTGTATTATTGTTATGTTTGTTACTGAGTTAAATATTATTTTAATGTGTATTTAATATTTACCAGATTAAATTAACAATGTGAAAACCCCGTTCGCAAAGAATGTATTTCTAAAACATTCTAAAAAAAACACATAGTTTAAGAAATAATTCTTAAAAAATCTTTAATTAAATGTAAAAATATTTTACATGATTTTGGAATAACTTGACCGATTTTTACTAAACGTGCTAAGAACCACCACAAGGAAACTGTCTTTCGAATGGAAAAACCTCATCTAAATCGGTCAATTCATCCCTTATTTTGCGTTGGGGGTTAAAAAGCAAATTTACAGACAAATTACACAATTGTGTTCATAGATTTTCTATATACATACGTATGTATGTGTGTTCAACTAATACAACCGTTATTACATAGGTTTTTCTGGGTTTCACGAAAAAAATTTGTTAACCTTGTTCTGAATTTTACTTTATTTTGAAATGAAACTGTTTTTAACTATATTAATCGCTTATATTTTTGGCAATACTTTACAGTAATCCGTGGTAACACTTTCGTTCGAAACGTCGGGTTTCTAAAAATGTATTTTCGAATACCAAAAATATACGCAATTAATCCGATTAAAAATCCGATTTCATTTCAAAATATGTAGTAATCGCGAAAACAAAAGATCATATTTACTTTATTTGTTTAAATTTTTAAGTATTGAATAGTTTTATTATTGTTTTTTTAAGGCTTGGGATTAATTTATTATAAAATAAATTGCGTTACGACAATTATATTCACTGGAAAATAGCTGCTTTACAGTAGCACCAATCAATTTTTATTTGTTATTTTAATATTTATATAGATTTAAAGAAATTAAAATCAAATTATACGAAAAATTGGATTTACAAAAAATATATAATGATTATTATTGTCTCTATGATAAAGTTAAATCTATATAATGTGAAAGAAAATGTAATCCCGAAATTAATAACAAAAAGTATTGAAATATACCCACAACCAAGTATTTTGAATTCGTATATATTTGAAATTGGTTCCTATTTATTATTTTAATACAAATTTTAAATGTCCAAAGTTCTTTTAAGTATTAATTTATTCATTCCGCCATAAGCGTTTTATATTTATTTAGTTTGTAACAATATTATAATCAGACAAATGTACTGTATTAATGCAAATGAATAAACCAAACTCTGCTAGTATTATGTAAATAGCTGTGATAATTCAGTTATAAATTTTATATGACGTACATTCTGTTAATTGGTATTTTTCCGTAAGCTTTAATTAATATATGCAATTAGATAGAAAAATGAGTTTTATTTTTATTATATTTCTTATGTTTGTACCCATTGTTGGACAAAATTTAATTGCAATTAACAATTCATTATTTGTTTGTGAGACAACACAATTCAATGAATTAACAGATTACTGTGATTATCACACAAAGAAATAATCAATTGTTAATATATGGTAGTAAATTGCAATTAAATTTTGGCCAATAAAATTGTAGCCCGTATTCCTAAAGGGAATAATCATTTTTTAATTTTCTTTTCACCGCTCTAGTACCAACATCCAACACACAATATCCCAATTTTGGGCGGAAAGTGAAGAACACATATATAATTCAATTTGACCACATATGGGTTAACTGATTAAATCAACGAAGCAAAGAAAACCAAGGCTCAAAGATATAAAATAAAACAAACTTCCTATTGTTCAAACGTTTACAAGTATATTTACAAAGTAAATAGTTTAAAAATTGAAAGTTCACAGTACTAGATGTATAGTAGGTATGTACATAATGTAACAAAATTAAAATGATTACACATGTTCAAAGTTTACGTTGTACATGATATACATAAATTAAAAATTTACATATAAAAATATTAAATTAATAAGTCACGTTAAAATATACTCAAAAATATTATTTACGGGTTGATTTTTTGTACCCGCGTACATTAATAATATACAAAGTCTCACAAAAACTATGTTGGCATCACATCCTGTATTATGCAAATTATTATAAAATAAGGTTTTAATTTATTCCAATTTAATTTAATAATGAAATTAAAAATATAAGAATTTAAATATGTTAGATTTTCTAAGTCGATATAAATGCGATTATACATTGACATGAGTTAGAATTAGATAGTAACTATTATAAAGTGACAATATGAATGTCCCAAAGTACTACAATGTCATGTTTGTTGTGCGTCCATGAGTCGTGTTTGCAGCTCGCATGCGAGAAACTGAATGGCTAAGTAAGGTGTTGGATACTTATATTTTGTATCAAAGAACTTATATCAAAAATAAAATGTTTATTAAAATAAGAACTATATAACGGTTGGCTTAGTGTAACTGAATTTGATAGGTTGTGGGTTCCATTTCCGATTTATTTTTTCCCAACCGGAGGAATATTACAATATATAATTATATTTCAGTTATTTTCATTTCTCGCTCCAGTAAGACAATTCACGGCTTTAAGCTGAGAACACTCAATTTAACGCCCAATGTCCCAAATTCTCGCGGAAAAAAAGAAGGAAGTGTTTTAAGATGTCCCGCTAAAAAAAAATTAGTCAAAGAAACATATATAAATAATATTCGAGTTTCTTTGAATATGAGACAGCAGAGTATAATAACTACCATACTTACATGCCAGCTGCAAGTATATGCTCACAGAAGTGAATTTGTGCGTTAATATTAATATGAAATATTACATTTACCAGTTAAAATGTCAACTAACGGATTAAATATGTTTAATTCATTACTCAAAGTATGAATAAAACTGCCTATTTCTATAACCTACAAGTTGACTTGGATTAAACATCTACTTTTATTTATTTAATATAATATGACATTTAAAAAGAAATTTAATAATAAAAATTAAAAATAAACCAAAATTAAAAATGGACCTATTTTCTATACTAAATAAATTATTTAAAAATTCACAGCATAACAAATGTAAGACTAAACTAATATTTAATTTGCCAAAAATCCTAAAACATATAATATCAAAGAATTCTTAGTATCTCTACACAATGTATACGTAAGCACGTGGCATTAATAAGTACTTGCGTCACATATAACACTAAATACGAATTTTACCTTACTTATTAAGATACCTGCGAATAATATAGACAACTCTAATTTAATTAAATGGAAAAAATGATTAAATTTAGAATTTTAAACTACTTCCATGATTAGTCCATACATATACATACAAACATTCAAGTTCAAGCCTTACTAAAATTATTACAGGAAATATGATATATCACAATAATTAACATAAAAAGATCCTATTTTAACTATAATGAATCATATAAAATAGTTATTTAAACAGTTTATATTTGTTAAAATAACGTATAAAAATTTTGAACGCAGCGGGAATCGAAACCGCGTCTCTTGGAAACCGTCCAAGCGTTATTTATAACCACTAAGCCATGTGTTCTACTACCAGCTGCGTCGAAATTCTTATACGTTTATTTTTTAAACAGTTTAAGTGTGTTTTAATGTGTGATTTATAAAGAGGGAGCGTATTTCCAGAGGGCAGAGGGCGACGAGGTTGGAGCCTTGTGAATGCACGTGGGCGAATGTCAGCGAACTCTCGAACGACTGGCCCTCTTTCACGTCGATCATGTCCGATAATGCCAGCTGAAAATTAAATTATTATTATTATAGTATATAATTTTATTTATTTTCATGTTATTTTTTTTACAATTTTCAAAGTATTATTCAGACAATTAGGATTAGAAAAAAATATTAAGAAAAGTGTATAAAAAATTAAAGGTAGCAGAATTCGAATCAGTGCCTCTAAGCCAAGCGCTGGCCGTGTTGAAATTCATGACATCAAACTTATACATTTCCTGTTACATTCATAATTTTATACATTTTCTTCAGTAAGAATAAAAGATAAAAATATTAAAAGACATATCGTGTTGGATAGTACAGTGGAACGAAGAATCGAGGTTGCTATTTTTTCTCACGCTGAGAATATACAAATAATATTAATTTAAATGATATGATTCGGTAGGAATATAATTAATTATCTTGGCGTGTAAATTACCTACTGTTTTTCTGGATCACAATAATGTTAATAGCTTAGAGGCTAATTTAGTAAGTCTCATATAATAAAACAAATAGTTAATCTTTTATTTTGAAGTTTAGAATATATATAGACGAAATAGTAAATTGCGGTTGTCATGGCACAGTGGCACAGTTCGATTCCCACTCGGGATTTTCCTTTCTTTGCTCTGGGTTTCTTCGATTTAGGCTGAAAGTGTAAGGAGTGGTTCATTCCCTTCCTCACGTTTCGCCGAATTCTGGAGACATTGCGAGTTAAGTGACGTAACTCAACGCCGCGTGATATTATATATAATTTTTCGAGTGAGACTCGAATCTACAACCAGTTGCGTTTACAGTCGCACTTTGTGCCTCCTCGTCACGACTGGTAATACGACTGAGTCATGTTGCAATATAACACCTATCCAAAGACACTAAGACTTTTAATTAATAAAATAGTAAATAAATAAATAAGTAGAACTCACCCGTCCCTCGACGAGCGAGTACCAGACGGGCACGGCCTTGTCCCCGAAGCACGAGTCGAAGTGCGCGCGCTGCAGCGACACGCCCATGCCGTGCACCAGCGTGCCGTCCTTAGTCTGAAATACATATATTGTATAGACAAATATATTTTTAATAGTATAAAAAATGAGGGGAATCTTTCATAGGGAGCGGCGTAATTTTTCTAAGCTTGTTACAATTTTTGATATCAATATCTGCGTACGGAGATTTCCAATAAACCAATGAGTCGCTTCAATGAACAATCGAGTCGTCCTCAACACATACATTATATACAGAGGGAAAAGTCTACAACGTAAGTATGTCATGCGTAATCGTAATGACGTCATCTGGGCCAAATTGTTCGTCAGATAAAAGATTTTTATTACATTATTTTCATTTCTCCTAATAAGACAAAACGCGACGTCGATTCCAATACTCAACATACGATATTTCTAATTCAAACAAGAAAATAGAAAACAGAGTATATTAACAGTAGCTTCTCTCCACCCTACCTTCCCAGTGACGTGAGATCTGAAAGCCACGAGCATGAGGTCGGGCGCGCTGACCAGCGAGCGCGTGTAGAAGGGGCGCGGGAAGTTCTCGTTGGCCGTGTAGTGCATCACCACCAGCGGCTGCAGCTGCATCTGCGCAGACACGTGCGCGCCCAGAGACAGTTGACCGGACACGTCGGCGGATGGGTCTTGGGGACGGGGCTGTAAAATTGTTAGGAAATATAATACGAGAAGAAAGTCTAATGTTAGAATTGAGCTGCATTTTTTTAGCTTCACAATGTATCCTGCATACAGCAGGGTAGGCAAAGGGAACTTAGCGTTATGCACTTTGTTCCCCACAATTACAATCAATAATCCATTATTTGTTTGTGTGAAAATCAGTAGCTGAAAATTAATTTTGTTTTTAATTTTTACACTATAATTAACAATGAATTAATTGTGATTTGAGCATAAACAAATGAACAATTATTTTTATTTCATTGTTAATTGCAATGCAAATTGCAATCGTTAGCTTTCCATGGAATAAGTGGTGGGTCTATCACGTTACAGAAAGAGGAGCTCGGAGCAATGCTTGAAGGTTGTGGTCCACACGTAGGTTTAAAAAGCACTGTTCACTGAACCACTGTCTTATATTTGCGTAATTTTTATTTATCCGCTCTTGTATGAAATATGAAAAAAATCGTATAGCTGATGTTTAGATAATGATTCGTTGTTATTAAAATATTAAAAAATAAATTGTGACACGATTTTATATACAACAAAACTTACAAGAGAACTGTATTAAGTCAGTGGACAAAAATATTTCCTTATTTAACGTTTTCTTATAACTAGATTTTGAATGCTTAATTCCAAGCCATTAACTAAATAGTTTATTAACAAACTTATATATTCGAATTATAACACAAAATATAATTATGTATTATTTTGCAGCGAGATGCAGCTAGTAACGATAATTAAAAAAATCGTTTTAAGTTTAGTACTATTCTCCACCATATACCTCAACAGACTTAAATGCATGCATTAATTTGACCAGTGGTGAATTGAATCTCATCACCAAAGCGACAATCCACATACATAATTATATTACAAATAATCACATATTTTTCACAATAAATAAGTATAATTACCGCACAAGGAAGGTTGGCGTGTTCCACGATGAGCCTAAAGTTATGTCTCACGCGCGGGTTCTGCAGGATGCCCTGGTTGAGGCCGCGGTTGTCATCTCTACTCAGACGACGGTCTTGCATTATCTGGAAGTCAAATTATTTTACACGTTGTTATTTGTTTGCCTTGTGTTATATTGATTTATCCATTAATTTATGTGCCTACCTGCTGTGCGCGGGATATAGCGTGAAGCTATTTTTATTGTTTTAATTTATGTATGTAACAAAAGACCGTCATGGCACAGTGGAACAGTGTTTGACTACAAACGTGACGGTTGTGGGTTCCATTCCTACTCGGGGTAACGATGGTATTTAAACTATTTCTCTTTTTCCACTCTGGAACCTAAAACAACACAGTGCCGGTATTAAGTTTTGCTATTTAACACGCAATATGTCTTTATCTGACTACCTTGCTATATGGAAAAAGCGTGAAAAAGTTGATTATATATAAGAAAATCTTACAAAGCTAATTTTAATGACAAAACAATATTTTTATGGGATAAATCTGAAATTCTTGGCAAGATGACTAGAATAACGTGAAAACTATTTAAGGCGATGATTCTATTAGCATCTTTTTCAAAAGAAAATTTTGTAACGATGAACGTGATGAACAATTCTGGGTGATTTGGCACAAATTGTTATTTCGATGTTCACTTAAAATTACATTTACTTGCAAATACTTTCTTGTCTCAAAGAAATCAAGTCCAATAAAACTTGGTGTTGAGCTCCATCACGTTCCACACAATAGAAAAAAACAATCAAAAATAAATTACCCTTACTTTTTCTCTTGCCATATCACAAAACATACTACATACTTTTAAGTAAACATATGTATATAGTAATAGTCTGTAAGTACCTCAATCTGGCCAGGCTGCAAGGCGGCGACGCCCAGCGGCGTGCCGGTGAGCAGCGTGAGGCGCGCGCGCTCGTCCTGCAGGTAGGCGGCCGCGGGCAGCGGGTAGAAGTTGGCTTGGAGGGGAAGCTTCGAGAAGTAGCGACGTTTTATCATCTGGTATGAAAAATGAATAAAATTATAAATATATTGTTACCAGCGGCCCGCTCCGTGTACCGCCTAATTGTTTCGCTATGTTGCAACCCTTGGGGTGGATTTTTGAAAAATAAAGTAGCCTATGTTTGATCTTCGATTATCAACTATATTTATTCCAAAATTCATTACACATTTCAAATTCAATTTTCATTTCTTCACGCCCATAACAAGATAAAGCGCGGTCGTTAAGTTCTGCCACTTAACACGCAAAATCTCCAATATGAAGGGAATGTGGAGGACGGAGTACGGTAAAATAAATTAATAACTTGTTTTTGTTTAGGTTTCTTTAGGTAATATATTTCATATTATAGTTTTAATTTTTACATTGTTATTAACTGTCGATATGCAAAATGTTTTTATCAGTAATTAAAGTAATTATCTTACGATTTGATCAAATAAGATTGTAGATTTCGTAAAGAAGCCGCATGTTAGTTGATAATAACGTATAACGATAGGTTATCATTGATCTAATCAACGCATATCATGGATTTATTAATTAATTGCTACTATTACTCATTTACCTGTAATTTTACAGCAGGATTCGAACCTGCACGACTTGGAAACCGTCCTAGCACTCTGACCGCTAAACTACTATGGTAGTGTGATAATGTCTAACGCTATGGTTGTGGGTTCGATTTTCACTCCGAAGAAATAATACACGTTCTACTACCTAAATTTTTATAACTTTTCTAAAAATGCTTTTTTCAAATTATAAACGTATCCTAAATCTTTCCATATTCCTTTTAATAGAGCGAAGCCACCGCTCTACTAGAAACTTTTTTGACGCACTGTATCTGACGAATAGGTTCGAAAACTACACGCCAGAAACTTATGATATTTTGCACGTACACTAATGCAAATATAGAGATGATTCTAAAAAAAAAGTCCTTTAGTATTATCACCAAAAAGCTGGTTTCCCATTGAAGTCTACGGCGGAAAAATTTCGCAAGAAAAGTTTTGGCTACAATGGACCGCGCGTGCCGAAATAAATGATTTTTCAATATGTAAACGCCACGAGATTTCACAAGCGCAGCGAGTTAAAATTGTGGGTCTGGTTGGGCCCCTAGTTTATATTATTTCTAAACTTATTCGTTAAAATCACCTGCATTCCATTGAGGTCAGTATAGAAAACATCTCCATTTTTGATACCAGTAGAGAACCGCATAGACAGTTCCAAGTCATCCACTTGCGGGTCTATTTGCAGAGTGTTGCTTATCTCCACCTCTGTGTGGGGCAGAGTCGGGTTGTTGTACACTGAGATCTGAAATATTTAAGAATAATGTAAGTTTAGAAGAGCAGGAACAGAATTATAATAAGATAAGTGTTAATAACAATTGGAAGTTATAAAATAAGCTGCATGTAGGTAATTTGATGTCGTATTTTCAAATACTGATTTCAGTATTCAAAAATATTTATGCGCGACTAATCCAATTAAAATATTTTCTGGGTGAAATCGTGAAAATCAAAGGGCTTCTTAAAATAAAATTTGGCCACATTATAATAATGTGATATTGTATATCTAATAACATTAATATAAACCTCATGTTAAAAAAGACAAATAATAAAATAACAAGGTAAATGTATAATAAAAAGGATAATAGTTTAATACTAAAATTAGATATTTTCAAAACAGGAGAGGGGTGTCTAATGTGATGACATTCCATTTTCCCCATTCTACCAGTATATGAGACGTTGAGCGGCGGAATTGCACGCCGCGTTTCACCTAACCAGAGCAAATAGGAAATGAAAACAATTTAAATATAGTCACTTTCCCGCGTGGGATTCAAATTCGTTGCACGTTATATAATATTACCGCCAAAACAATCTCCGCAGTCTTAGGACCAATCAATCCAGAGTAAAGCGTAGCTTTGAATGGTCCTTCTATGATGACCATTTCGGGGAAGGGTTCCGTTTTGAAGGGCGTGGCCGGTCCGTCAGGTATGAAGAGATATGCTCCACTATTGTTATCTTGCGCCTTTTGGGTGTCATATCTGGTGGATGTTAAAATAATAGTTTTATAAATTAGTACGCAAAGTGGAGTAGGCAGACAAAATCTAGTGATAAGGCACTTTATTTACTGCTGCCCGCTCGAATTCGAGACATTGCGTGTTGAGTGGCGGAAATAAACGTCTCGGTTTATCTTGTTTACCACAGCAGAAAAATGAAAATAATTTGAAAATCATTCTCCCTAGTGGAAATCGAACCTACAACTATCGTGTGACACACACGACTGCGACGCACATGCCTCTCTTATTTAAAATAATAATAATAATAATAATAAGCCCCCTCAAGTCCAACCATACGTCCGAATCGACCACCTGATTCACGTGGGGGCGGACACGTGATAATAAATTTCTGCACGGCTAACATGGCAATGGCAACCCTTTTATGGAGAATATGGAAAATAAGAGATATAGTTTACGGCCGCTGCCCGGGGGTCGCCGGGGCGCATCTGGAGCCGACGCTGGATGCCACAGCATGCGATCCGTTGGCGACGGGGGACTGAACAGGCGGGTTCCCCTCGAAAAACATGCTACAGCCGACCAATCATACTCACCATCAACTTCTTCCACTAACTCACTCTTTTCTAGCATACCATCACCATCATCATCGCATCCCCTATTAATTTCACCTAATTCTTCACCGTCATCTTCATTTTCATTACAAACAACAAGGTCAACAGATGTTGTACAGGAGGCAGCAGCCGTTCACACTGTACCCACTGCAAGACCTACACGTGCGCGAAATAAATGGACTGAAATAATGAACCGTCATATATGGCGCACATATCTTCTCATAACAAAATGTGAAACCACCTTAATGAATAATTACTTAGAACCCTTACACCAAGAATTTTGTGCAAAATTTCCCGAAATGCAGGTAACTAGACAGCGTATAGGAGATCAATGTAGAGCCATTATAAGAACAAAACTATTATCAGAAAATACACTAGCCGAAATTTTTACCGAAGTATACGAACTATTACAAACCAAAAATCAGCCAACTCAAATCCCTATTGAACACACAACTCATACTCTTTCACAAACAAGCGTTAGAATGAAATGGTCAAACGAATTAAACGAGGAAATCGTCAGATGCTATTTTAAAGTAACCCGGTTAGAAAGTCATAAGACCTCTTATCGTAAAAAAATGTATAACCTATTTATATCTAGAAACCCACACCTTTCACACCTTACAGAACAAAGAATAGCTGACCAAAGACGATTAATATTTAATAACAAAAGCATACAGAGTGATAAAATGATTGAAATTAAAAAAGATGTAGAAATTAAATTAGCTAGTAGTCGCCATCAATCAGAAAATATTTTAGAGTCAGATTCGCACAGTAGTCAGATAAACGAAGTAATTCTCGTAACAAATGAACAACAAAATTCTCAAATCAATGAAACAGTAACTCAAAATTACAATAATAATCTTAATTTAACAGATAAACAGCAAAATCATATTGAAGTAGAATTTATTAAAGCATTAGATGAATTTAAAAACATAAATCCGGAAACCAGACCTTATATCCCAAAACAAAAATCATCTCGTAAATTTTCCCAAATAGTTAGTTTTTTAAACAATGAAGTACTTCCAAAACATTTAAGTAACGAATTAGATTTTATTTCTCTTCATAATATTATTTATACAGCTGCCTACACTGCAGCCCTCTGTAATGGCACCAAATTTAATTTTAATGAAAATTATCGAAATCATAAGAGCAAGCCATCGTGGCAAAGAAGAATTGAAAGTAGAATAGACAAATATAGATTACAAATAGGCAGACTTACGCAGTATATATCAGGAAATAAGAATCCTAAAATAGTAAAAACTGTAGAAGAAATAAAAATACAATACAATACTCATTCACACCATGAAAAACCAAATACAGAATTACAACATTTCTTAGATACACTAAAGCAAAAATTAAATGCAACTTCAAGTAGACTTAGGAGATATTTAACATGTACAAAACGAAAACAACAAAATAATACATTTATCAACAATGAAAAACTATTTTACAGGAACCTAACAAGCACAAACCAAAATATCACTACACAGTCACAGGGAACTCCAACACAAGATAATTTAAGACACTTCTGGGCAAATATTTGGGAAAATCCAATACAACATAACGAGGATGCCAAATGGTTAAAAGAAATACCTGATCTAACTATAGATTTTATGAAATTCAAAGAGATATCCATAGACACTTTCAATCAAGTCATTAAATATACACATAACTGGAAAGCACCTGGAAGCGATAATATACACAATTACTGGTACAAAAAGCTTACTTGCACTCATTCACTCCTTCTTCAACACATAAATCAATTCATACAATCACCACAAGCGTTACCAAAATTTGTGACAAACGGGATAACGTACATGTTACCAAAAGGATTGGACCCAAAGAACCCAGCTAACTACAGACCTATAACATGTCTACAAACAATATATAAAATTATGTCTGCGTGTATTACTAATATAATTTACAAACACGTTGACCAAAATAACATACTATCAGAACAACAGAAGGGCTGTAGGAAAAATAGTCAAGGATGTAAAGAGCAACTCACCATAGACGCAATAGTCATGAAACAAGCATATCATAAAAATATCCATACCATGTACATTGATTACAAAAAAGCATTTAATTCAGTTCCTCATAGTTGGTTACTATATATTCTAAAAAAGTATAAAATTGATCCCATTCTTATAACATTTTTAAACTCAGTAATGCTCCAATGGAGCACTAAATTAAAGCTAATCAACAAAATTACAAATTTAACTACTGATCCGATTAAAATACAACGAGGCATCTTCCAAGGAGATGCGCTCAGCCCGTTATGGTTTTGTATGGCCTTAAATCCTCTTTCTGAATTATTGAATAGCATTAATGTAGGACTTCAACTAAAACATGATGACATACATCACACGGTTTCTCATTTAATGTACATGGATGACATTAAATTATACGCCACTAACAATACTGGACTCACAAAACTAGCTGACATCACACAATCATTTTCTACAGATATACGAATGGAATTTGGTGTTGAAAAATGCAAAATACATTCTATTGTCCGCGGTAGAACACAGCAAAATACATACACACTTGATACTGGCGAACAAATAGAATCATTAGATGAAAATAGTACGTACAAATACCTAGGATTTCAACAAGCGAAGCAAATTCGACAAAAACAAACTAAGCTAGAACTTACTAATAAATTTAAATTTCGACTCAATCAGATTTTAAAGTCACAATTAAACTCTCGTAATATTATAAAGGCTATTAATACATATGCAATACCAGTTCTGACTTATTCTTTCGGTATAGTAAATTGGTCACAAACAGATTTATCAAAACTGCAGCGTATTATAAACACACATATGACTACTCATAGAAAACATCATCCTAAATCATGCATCCAACGTTTAACCTTATCACGTCAAGATGGGGGAAGAGGTCTAATTGATATCCGTAACCTACACAACAATTTGATAACCAAATTTCGAAATTACTTTTATTCTAAAATTGATGTTAGTGAACTACACAAATTGATAGTTAATATAGACAAAAAGTACACACCACTTAATTTAAGTGACAAAAGTATGCAATTGAATCAGTCTTTGCTTAGCAAGCAGCAAAAAATAGACGCATGGTCTTTAAAGTCACTCCACGGAAGACATCTCTCCGATCTCAGTCAAAGTCACGTCGACAAAATTGCGTCGAACGATTGGCTACGGAGGGGAGATCTCTTCCCAGAGACGGAGGCCTTCATGATAGCCATTCAGGATCAAGTAATAGACACTCGAAATTATCAAAAACACATAATTAAAAGATCCTATATGGTAAACGATTTATGTAGAAGATGTTATAGTAGTTCTGAAACAATCCAACACATTACCGGTGCCTGCAAATCCATAGTCCAAACTGACTACAAGCATAGACATGACCAAATCGCTGCTATTATTCACCAACAGCTTGCTCTTAAACATTCACTCATCACACAAGCACAGAAAACTCCTTATTACAAGTATTCACCTGAAACCGTTTTAGAGTCTATTGATTATAAACTTTATTGGGATCGTACAATTATTACTGATAAAACTATACACTATAACAGGCCAGACATTTTACTTCTTGATAAAATTAAGAATACCGTATTTATAATAGACATAGCTATACCTAATACACACAATCTTGCGTCCACTTATTCAAGTAAAATAGAGAAATATACAGATTTGGCCATAGAGCTTAAAAATCAGTGGAAAGTTCAATCTGTGACTATAGTACCGATAGTTATTTCAACCACAGGAGTCATACCCCATACATTACACGTAAGTCTAAATACTATAGGAATGCACCATTCAACATATATACTTTTACAAAAAGCGGCTATTTTGAATACTTGCCGTATTGTGAGAAAATTCTTAAGATGAAAAATTGTTAAGTAGCTGTAATATCTTCCTGTCGGTTACCTCATTTTGCCATCAATAAAATAATTCCATCCAACTATTGCTTGGCTTCGGCCCGCAATAATTGGCTAACGTACCCCAATCATTTGGGAGAACAAAAATGTAAGAAATAATAATAATAATAATAATATTTTTTATTAAAAATTATAATAATAATAATAGGGCAACCCGCCCAGCGAACGTCCTCCGCCGTCGGTGGTGCTGTGCGCCGCATGAAATGGACGCAATCAATAAACGTAAACGTCATGCGAGCGTACTATGGGGTGACAGAGGGAGGAACTAACCTCACTGCGTATCGTGCCCGATTACTGCCTTTGTTTCAGATCCACGATCTTCTGTGATGAGGCTATATATCCCACGGAAATGTGGGGGCCGTGGTTTCCTCAATGCCAAGAACCTACATAACCGTGAAGTATATAGTCTCAGGGAATACTTCCAGAAGATGAAGTGTGGAATGCATTGTGACGTTGTAAATGCAGACAACGGATTGACTCCCCTCTCTCTAGCCAAAGAAAACTGGCACAGACCGGTGGTACTTAGCACTCAGGACCGCCTGAACATATGGAAGAGTAAGGAGCTTCATGGACGGTTCCATCAAGTTCTCTTTGGGCTTGATGTTGACTTACTGGCTTCTGTGGCTTGGCTACGATTTGGGGACCTTTTTCGGGAAACCGAAGGTTTTGCCTGTGCAATTGCAGATGAAGTTGTCAAGACGAATAACTACCGGAAATACATTATGAAGGATAGTACGATTGACATTTGTCGAGCGTGCCACCGGCCTGGTGAGTCTATACGACATATTATTTCCGGTTGTTTTCATCTTGCCAATGGAGAGTATTTGCACAGGCATAATCAGGTAGCCAGAATTGTCCACCAGCAACTTGCTCTTCGGTATGGTCTGGTATGTCAGGAAGTGCCGTATTACAAGTACACACCGGAGCCAGTTTTAGAAAACGGCCATGCCAAACTTTATTGGGACCGCTCTATTATCACGGACAGGACTATTGTCGCCAATAAGCCTGACATCGTGCTAGTAGACCGGTTAGAGCGCCGGGCATTTATTGTTGATATCACCATCCCTTGTGACGTTAACCTCATGAAAGCTGAGAAGGACAAACAGTCCAAATACATAGACTTAGCTCACGAGATTACCGACATGTGGGATGTGGATTCAACAATAGTTGTCCCGATAGACGTTAGTGTGAACGGTCTTGTAGCGAAGAGCCTCAATCAACATCTTATGAGGCTTTCGCTACATGCCTGGATCAAGGGTCGGATTCAAAAGGCAGCTATTTTGGGAACGGCACGTATTGTGCGGAGGTTCCTCAGTCTGTCACCCTGACCACCGGTGGCTTGGCTGTAAAGCCTCCGTCGGGGGGAAACTATTTTTTTATATTTATATTTGTATGTATTTTTTATATAAATATAAATGTATTGAAATAAGAATTATGTTAAATAAAGGAAATAATACTAATAACCCCCCCGGGGGATCACCTTGACGTGGTGGGGGGGCTTAGGGAAGGCATGATCTACAAAACGGCACAATACACCTAGCCATTAACATAACTTAACCTCATATTTTTATGAGTGATACAATATTTTTACCAATATCATCAAGGTAACCCTTCCTAACCAACGATCCCAAACCCAACATTTTTTCTATGGATACACAATTACGAAAATACAATTTACGGCCGCTTCCCGGAGTTCGTCGGGGTACACCTGGAGCCAACGCTGGGTGTAGCAGCATGCGAGCCGTTGGTAACGGAGAGCTGAGCAGGCGGGCCTCTGTTGGGTTACAGCCCGAAGATGTGACAGCCGCCACTATCATTTCAAATTCGTCATCACCAACATCATCTATCCATAGCATATTTCAATCATCCAGCTCATCTTATCATCCAAATCATGATCCATCACGTTCACCTTCTAATTCCCCAATGTCATTTGATGTTGTACAGAAGGCAAGAGCCGAAAATTCTGTATCCACAAGTGGCACCACTGAAATACGTACGCGTAAGAGATGGTCTAAAGATATGAACACATTTATCTTACGTATGTATTTCATAATAACTAAACTTGAAACACAAACCACAAATTACCTTACTCCACTACATACTCTTTTTAACCAGCATTATCCTGATATGGCAGCTACTAAACAACGAATCGGAGACCAACGTCGAGCTATCATACGGAAAAAATATTTTAATTCTGAGGAGGTTGAAAAAATAAAGAAAGATGCAGCAAAATATTTAACAAACACAAATCAAAACGAAATAACTCAAACAATAATATCGGACCCAAATAAAAGAAGAAAATGGACACGTAATATTAATGAAACAATTATAAAACAGTACTATACAATTACACAACTAGAAACAAACAAGACAGGATATAGACAACTTTTACATACAGCAGTAATAGCGGAACATCCTGAACTAAACCAAGTTAGTGAACAAAGAATTTCAGATCAACTTAGAGTAATTATCCGACATAAAATGATCGATGACAATAGGCTAATGGAAATACGCGAAGAAGTTACACGAGAAATAAACTACTCTCCACAATCACCAACAATAGCAGATAATAATACTCAAATACAAACAACAGACGACTTGCATGCTCCAGTGCACCCCAATACAGCTTATAGTCAAAATATAACGTCTGAAGAACTGGCCCAAGAAACAAATATACTATTGCCGCAATGTTACGTAACAAACTGTAAAGAAATATTTGAAGGAGCTCTAACAAATTTTGCAAACGCTAGTATTTGTGACAGGCCTAATATTCCTAAACAAAAGTCTTCCAAAAAGTTAGCCATAATAGTACAACATATTAATACTGAAGTAATTCCAAGTTATATAACAAATGATACTGATTTCGAAACTTTGCAGAATATCATTTATTGTGCAGCATATACAGCAGCCTCGGTTAACGGATCAAAAGTTATCTTAGAACAGGAAAGCAAAAAACGTACAACCACTATACCCAACTGGCAGTTACGATTACAAGGTAGAATAGACGATTTAAGAGTTAAAATTGGAAGACTTACTAATTATATCAAAGGAAATCAAAGTAAAAGACTAGAGAGACAAATAGAAAAGATAAAAATAAAATATAAAATACATGCTCAGTACGAAAACGAAAACACAGAATTGTCACACTTTTTGGATACCTTAAAACAAAAACTTAATGCACTTGCTAATCGTATGCGCCGTTATAAATTAACTACTCTCAGAAAAAACCAAAATAAGCAATTTATAAGATCTGAAAAATCATTTTATAGAACACTAACTCAAGACAACTTTAATAATCTAAATACACAAACACCAAATGCACAACAATTTTATGATTTTTGGTCACAAATATGGTCAAATCCAGTTCAACACGAGGAAGGTGAATGGTTAAATGCAGAAAATGATTTATTGAAAGATATCAACAACATGCAATTCGAATCTATTTCCATGGACCAATTAAAAACTGTCTTAAATAAAACGCACAACTGGAAAGCAACCGGTTCAGATAAAATTCATAACTTCTGGTATAAGAAATTTAGTACTTTACATCCGCTTTTACATACACATGTTAATAATTTTATTCAAAAACCTGAAGCCATGCCGCGATATATTACTCAAGGCATGACATATATGCTTCCAAAAGACCCAAACGATACCAAAAATCCCTCAAAGTGTAGACCGATTACCTGCTTGCAAAATATATACAAAATAATAACTTCATGTATTTGTCAGCTAGTTTACAAACACATAGAACAGAATAATATTTTAACAGAACAACAAAAAGGCTGCCGTAAATACAGCCAAGGTTGCAAGGAACAATTAATTATAGATGCAATAGTTTCTAAAAAAGCCCTGAAAGAGAAAAAAGATATATTTACAATGTATATAGATTACCAAAAAGCATACGACTCTGTTCCTCACTCTTGGTTAGTGCACGTTCTCCAACGTTATAAAATAGACCCAATAATTATAGAATTCTTGAAATACAATATGAATAATTGGTCAACCATTTTAAAATTTCACAACGGAACATGTTCATTAAAAACAGATCCAATTCAAATTCGTAGGGGTATTTTCCAAGGGGATGCCTTCAGTCCACTTTGGTTTTGCCTCGCAATCAATCCTCTTTCAATATTTTTAAATAAAACCAATTTAGGTTATCCAATTAAATACAAGCAGCCGAACCAGCCAGATTCAACCGAACACAATGTTCGGTTGAATCACTTGCTCTATATGGATGACATTAAACTTTATGGCTGTAGCTTAAAAGAAATTAATCAATTGGCAGATGCTACTCAAGAGTTCTCCTCAGATATTAAGATGCAATTTGGTATTCAAAAATGTAAAATTCAGTCAATTAGAAATAACAAGATAGAAGAAAATTCGTATATTACCAAAAGCGGTGGATCAATAGAACCTGTAGATAATATTATTGGATATAAGTATTTAGGTTTTGCACAAAGTAGACAAATTCATCAAAAGGAAGCCAAAATTACATTAAAAAAGAAATTTAAATCTAGATTACATAAAATTCTAAAAACATATCTTAATGCACGTAATACTGTAAAAGCTATTAACACATATGCTATTTCGTTACTAATATATTCTTTTGGAATCATTAATTGGACACAAACCGAACTGAAAACGATGCAAAGAATAATTAACACACACCTCACGCTGCATAGAAAACATCATCCAAGAGCTTGTATACAAAGGTTGACATTACCTAGATGCGAAGGCGGCAGAGGACTTATTGATATACTAAATTTACACAATAAACTTATCACTAGCCTCAGAATATTCTTTCATAATAAATCACAGGAATCATTATTACACATGGCAATTATGGAAACCGATAAGAAACTAACCCCTCTTAACTTATACGATCGTTCTATCCAAATAAATCGAAAAGTTAAGGATATAAAACAGAAAATACAGGAATGGTCTCAAAAATCTCTGCATGGGAGGCATCTTCACGACCTTCTCAGCCCTAATGTTGACAAGTATGCGTCAAACGCGTGGTTAAGGTATGGTGAATTGTTCCCAGAGACAGAGGGGTTTTTGATGGCTATACAGGACCAAATTATAGATACTAAAAATTATAGAAAACATATACTTCGTAATACAAATATAGACACTTGCAGACACTGTCATAACGCATCAGAAACCATTCAACATATCACAGGAGCTTGCAAAGCAATAGCCAAAACCGATTATAAGCATCGCCATGATCAGATCGCTTCAATTATTCATCAAAACCTCGCTTACAAATATGGATTCATTAAAGAAAAACTTGCTTATTATAAATACATACCTGAAACTGTATTGGACTCAAATAACTACAAAATTTATTGGGATCGGACTATTATAACAGATAAGACCATATATTGCAATAGACCCGACATAACACTTTTAGACAAGCGTGCAAAAACTGTATACCTTATTGATATAGCTATCCCAAACACACATAATCTACAAACCACATACACTGAAAAGATATCAAAATACAAAGACTTAACAATAGAAATTAAAACACAATGGCGAGTTAATAATGTTAAAACTATCCCGATCGTAATTTCATCTACAGGTGTTATACCAAAATTACTACATGAAAGCCTTCAGACCTTACAAATACATCCACTCACATACGTCTTAATTCAAAAAGCTGCCATACTTAATACCTGCCGCATTGTCCGCAAGTTTTTATCTATTACCACATAGTAGCATAGTAACACTCTATTAATTGCTTGGCTAAAAGCCCGCTTTAATGAGTTAATAATCAATAATTTGTTTATAATAAAAATAATAATAATAATATTTATTTATTGGTTTAAACAGTGAGTACATCATAATAACATTTTATAACGATAATAACTGCGTTAGTTACTAACTGTGTTGCAGTTATCAACGTCCGCCTCGCAAGCGCCGTTTCTTAATGTAAATTATCACTGACAAAAATATCGCATATAAAAGAGAAAAAAAATAAATAAATTATATAAATGAATAAAACAATTTAGAGAAAAAAAAAGCAAAAAAAATATATACATAATTAATCTTAATAATACAATATAATAATAAGTAAATGAATGTAAGTGTTACATACACTTAAATACCATTCCATATAGAAAAATGTGTGTGAGTGTGTTGTGTGTGTGGGTGTGTGTGTGTTGTGTGTGTGTGTGTTGTGTGTGTGTGTGTGTGGGTGTGTGTGTGTGTGTGTGTGTGTGTGTGTGTGTGTGTGTGTGTGTGTGTGTGTGTGTGTGTGTGTGTGTGTGTGTGTGTGTGTGTGTGTGTGTGTGTGTGTGTGTGTGTGTGTGTTTGTATATATATTTTACTAATGTGGATCTAGTTAGTTGGAGAAAAGAGGTCTTCGGTCTGGTCGTAAGTTAATTTTAATAGCCAATTTGATAATTTAATTTTACATTGATGAGAAGTTAGAGGGTAAATGTTTAATATCTTATTTATATCGTTGTATAGTATAGGGCTTAAATAATAAAATTGACGATTCGAAGACATTTTTCGACGCAATTCCACTTGGCAGATTTTGTCACATCTGCGTTTGCCGGAAGTAAACTGACAATTATAGGAGGTGAATTTATGCTTTCGTAAAACAGAGCAAAGAATAAATATTTGTCGGACTGTTAACACTTTACATATCTGGTATAACTCTGATGTGGGAAAACGAACAGGCTTAGAAGTGATTATCTTTAAAATACATCTTTGTACTCTTTCTAGAGGTAGCAAAGATGCTTTCGTTACGCCACCCCATGCTGGTATACAATAAGAAACTTTCGATTGGACAAGGGCGTAATACACCATCATTAAAATTTCAGAGCTTGCACCAGATCTCAGCTGTTTAAAAATATACGCAAGTTTTCGAATACGTGTAGCAATAGCCAGTATATGATCCTTCCAAGTGAGACTTTCGTCAATAAGGACACCGAGGTATTTGACAGAGCACGACCTAGTTATTGAACTACAATTGCAGCCCTCTCGCGGCATAGAGGAGCATTTGTGGGCAGTTATAGAAAAGCCTTCAGGTACCAGAGAGCGTTTGTGGCAAAATGCTATGTACTGTGTTTTATCCAAGTTTAAGGATAGCCTGTTACAAGAAAACCAATTCATCAGAGCAAAAAGAGCTTTTTGACTATGTTCACGTGTCTCTGACCAACTATCACCGTGGACAAGCAGAGCGGTATCATCAGCGTATGAAACGATTTTGCAGTTTGGAATTCTAAGGTTACAAAGCTCATTTACATAAACCAAAAAGAGAGTAGGTCCTAATACACTGCCTTGAGGCACCCCACACGAGAGTTGTTCCTCGTCACTAATGTTGCCATTAATTGTAACTACTTGAGTTCTATCGGATAGATAGCTTTTTAAGAGGTCTAAAGCAGTTCCCCTAATACCGATTTTTCCTAATTTATCATGAAGAAGTGGCAAAGATACAGTGTCAAATGCTTTGGAAATATCCAAAAAGATACAAAGGACCTTTCTCTTTTTATCAATATTCTGTACTGCGTCGTCTATCAAACTCATGAGTGCATCCTCTGTAGATCTACCGACTCTAAAACCGAATTGGTTAGGCGATAGCAAGTTATACTTGTCCAAGAAAGCAACTAGGCCTCGCAATTGGGATTCTGTTATTTAAATTGTCAGAAACTTATGATTTGAAGCTATTACTTAATACGAAAGGCCTACTTTTAGTAAAACAACTTAGTAAGACAGATCCAACAACTTAGGTAGGTTGTATTTATCAGTATAATATAGTACTATAGAAATTTAAAATCACTATAACAACGATGCCAGTAAGCAATAGTCAATTATTGTGCGGAAGAATATTTAAAGAATGAAGTGTGTGGAAGTAATATTATTTGAATTTAATGCAGGTTATTTACTATTGTCTTAAAAAATATGACATCTGAGGGGGTTTAAGTTAAACTAACTATTCAAGTAATCGCAAAAATCTATAATTAGAAAATTATATGAAAAAAGGCGACCTTCATTTTAAACATACACTAGAAAGTATACTCACTGAACAAAATCCATATGCACCGGAGTGGTAGTCCCATCGGGTGCTACCAAAGCCTTCAACAAGCCATTATTCGTTGCCAGCACACGTGTAGCGTTCCCAGCTTGTAGTGTGACGTCATCAGTCAGGTGTGCCGGGCTTTGTTCTAGAGCGAACACCTTTGGTAAGTCCACCGACCAGTAATCCGCGTTGTAGATACGTATACGGGAGTATGATGTGTATCTGAAAGGAAAAGACATGTCAGATCTCTATTGTTCAAATTTTAAAGTCATTAAGAATAATTGAAACACAAACACTTCACATTTTTATTGAAAAATAAAGTAACATATGTTTAACCTTAGATTATCACAATATTTATGGCATTTTTTTTTTACAATCAGTGAAGCAGTTTAGATTTTTCATATAAACTTTCATCCTCTATTTTAACCCTTTAGTAGATTTTTAAATTAATAAGTAGCCTATGTTAGACCCTGAGTTTTTTTAAGTGACATTAAGCGTGACTTACAGACTTTTGAAAATATAATATAAATATGGATGTCGCAAAATTATGACTAAAATTAAACACTAAAGTATTACCTAATATAAAAATCTACAATATAATAAATATATAAAAACAATTTGTTTTTAGACATAGTTTGACGTAGTAGTCAAATGGCGAAACTCAAAGCGAAGCGAGCAAGGAAATGAAAATTATATAAACTGATCTACGAGTGTAGTTCAAATACATGACACTGCGTCACGCTGTCAAAGAAAACAAAACAAACAGACATGACTCACTTGTTAATAGACATGCTGTCTCTCAGCGACACGGTGTATATGGTAATGGCGAGCGTCTCCACGGTGACGGGGAACGACAGTTGGAACTTGTTGGCGGCGAATCCTAGACGTTTCTCGCCACTCACTATCGGCGAGATCTGCGCCATGATGGGGTTGCCGTCAGGATCGAACACCTGAAAATCATCTTATTTAAATACTAAAGTTTTAAATATTAAACAGGTTTATATGTATATTTCTAAAATAGAGAAACGTAGATACAGTTAAATAATCCTGTTTTACACAATGATTTCATTTATTTTTTTCAAAAACTTTATTTTTTTTCTACACCAAGTAATAAAATCGTAAAAAAGGATCAAATGCGCTTTTTAAAAACGTAAGTAAGATGATTTTATTTTACGAAATCATACTATTTCATTGGTTATCTTTAGTTACAGTTACTCTTAAGCGAAATTGTACAATTCAAAATTCCTTTTTATTAAAATTACCTCAACATGCGGCGTCGAAACGTGAACAGTCAAAATCTCATATCTATTAAACGTCAAAGCATTGTATAGCACAATTCTTCGAGACGGCGACATCACATCCAAAGTAATAGTAATCCTTGCGGGTATTTCATCATGTTTGCGCCAGATATCGTCCACGTCGAAGTAAACGTCTTCTTGCGTCTGATCTTGTATAGTGGGTTGCTTCAGGAGATAATATGCCGCTTGTTGGATGGTTGACTGACTGTATTTGATTGCTTGTAGCATTCTGTAAATTAATATTAAATGTTATAATTCTTAGATAAAAAAATAACGGAAACAGAATACAAAGAGAAAAAAGAAGCCAGGCTCTGACTAGGCCGATAATATTTATTTGAATAACCTTAAAAAAATCTTTTACAATTCGAAATTTAAATCCAGATTATTCAAATGTCAGTCTAATAGCCTACCTGAGGTTATAAGTTCATTAAAAGAATATCTAATCATTTATCCTATATAATAATATAAATGCGAAAGTTTGTTTGGATGTTTGTTACCCTTTCACATAAAAACTACCGACTAGATTTTAATAAAACTTAACAACAGTATAGCTTATACAGCAGAATAAAACATAGGCTACAATTTATAAAGATATTTTGTGAATTGTCCAAAATATCAAGTAAGTAGGCTTCTTTGATTATAGCAGCTAGTACATAATAATAATAAAAGTGCAACCGATCTCTGTACATAGAAAATAAATAAGAAAAATCATTGTATTTATTTGTCAACGTAATAGAACAAAAACAATTATTTTTATTCGTTTATCTGTGCTGAAAAACAGGTTAGGTGTTTATTTTATAGCAATAGTTTCATCAAAATTACGAAAACGGTTTAAATATTGTGCAACGAAATTGCTATAAAATAACTGTTTTATTAACTTAGCTGAAATTTCAACGCTAATGACTAATAAATAATATGTTTAATCAGTCACCTCTCAGCATAATCGTCGTGCACCTCATCCCTGGCAGTGCCGGTGATGCCGTCGTGGTGCTGGAAGAGCGCGAGCGCGCGCCGCGCCGCCTCCACGCGGTCGCGCAGCTGCAGCGACGTGATGTGACTCACCGACTGCGACGACACCGCCTGCGCTGTTATTATCTCCGCCGCCCTGTACATGTAACATTTCTTATTTAAAAATACATTTTAGAAAACGATTAAAAACGTATGAAAACGTATAAAAATTTTAACGCAGCGGGATTCGAACCCGCGCCTCCTAAAAACCGTCCAGGCGTTCTGACGGCTAAGCCGTGCGTTCTACTACCAGTTGCGTCGAAATTCTTACACGACGACAATTTTCTAATAATTGCGTATATCACTTGTTTGTTTTGTAATAGCTGTGTATAACATTTTTAAAGTGTTTAAAAGTACTTTTAAACATTTTTAAAGTGTTATTCCAGTCCTAATAAAATTGAAAAATACATTCAGAAAAACGTATAAAAAAATTATTGTTGGTAACAACAAAAATGAGTTGTAATAAATTGTATAAGAATAGTTTTCGAATTATTACTAACAAAGGCGCGGTAAGTAGCTCGAACAAAACAGGACGACTATAATCACGTTTTTAGTTGCACGTAACATTGTTCCTAATACTTTTTTACATTCAAAATCATAAGGAACTTAAACAAACCGGGGGTAATGATTTATAACCCGTAAATTATATTACGATTCCCCAAAGTTTAACAATATATTTTAGCAATGTAAAACATTTTTGACATATATAATCATCAAGTACACTGTATACATACGAAACTAACGACAATGAAAATTAAACTTGTGATTAAAATTCACTAATTTAAATGCAAATGCTGCCTGCATTTGCATTTAAATTAGTGAATTTAATAAAATGTAAGTAACTGATAATATATTGTGATAGTTACAATTTTGGTTTTTGCGACAAAGTAGAAAAAGTTTTCATATTTTATTTGGTGGTTGGTTTATAACTGTATATTAAGCCTTTCATAGAAACTTATATATTATTTGCTTTATTTGCAGCTTTACGCTTTTTCCCGAATAGCATGGTAGTCAGAGAGAACTTAGTCAAGACACTTCATTCTCCACTATCCATCTGAATTTGAGAGATTGCGTGCGAAGTGACGGAACTTAACGCCACGCTTTGTCTTCGGTACCAGAAGTGAAAATAATATATAATCATTCTCCCAAGTTCAATCATTCAAACTTACAACCATTTCATTTACAGTGAATCTAAATTCACCTTAATGCTCCCATTCATTACTATAAAACTGTATACAAAAATTTTGTATAAAGTATTTCTTCACATCAAAAACTGATTAACTAACACAACTACAGTTCACAATTATCCATATAACCAATCAAATTCCACATTAATTTCAGAATTACCTCAAATACGCCAAAAGCACTCTATCCATGCTCTTGTAGAACGGTCGTGACGTATAATATCCACTCCAGTAGTGCTGGTTCCTATCCGCGTACGTGAAGAAGTCGCCCGAGAGGACAGGGAAGTCCGATATTTTGATCTCTTCGTGTAACGCCTTGAAATAATCTTCGAGTGTTCCGAATTGGACCTGAATGGAAAAAATAATCATTTTTTTTGTTTTTGTATGTGTTGATGCTAGTATGTAAAATAGGAAAGTATGATATTTAGTATTTATTATAAGATAATCAAATTTTGATTCTAGTATAATATATAATTTTTTAGCTTCACGCTGTATTCCGCATACAGCAGGGTAGGTAGAGGCAACCTAGTGTTCTGACACTCCGTTCCCCACTTTCCGCCGAATTAAGAGGCATTGCGTGTTAAGTGGCGCAAACATAATATGTATAATATGTATTATTAAATATTTTTAATTGATAAAGAATATTTACTTTTTACTTATGAATACTTATTACTAATGAATGATCGATTATAGTCGTCGTCGTATGAGAATAGATACTTGCAGTAATATTAAGCATCTCGCTAACTTTCACTAATCGCACAAATAAGATTATTGTTTGTGTAAAACGTGGGAAAACAGAATGTGATCACTCTTATCTCTGCTTTACTGTCTACTAACTTTTTCTCAAAATGTAACGTATTAGAGGAAGTCCTTAAATTGTCATAAATTAAATATTTTAAATTGAATTGATTAAATTTCATGCTTAAAGTGAAAATCTAAACGAAGAGAAAGGTTAGTGTTTTATCACTAAGTCTATCTATATCTAACCGCTACTATGCAGAAAAAATTCAAACTGCAAAATATACCTACAAATACAATAATTCTTTATCTATATATTTAAATAAATGTAATGTATGTATGTATGAGTGACCTCTGTTCTTGCACTTTGAAATCTGCTAAAGTTTTACTTTTTATACCCATAGATGGACTGGAAGAAATCTCTCTGTGAGATACGTTTGCTTGCAACATTGTGCATTTTGTGTTGATTTTTGTTAGAAAGAATATAAATAAAACCAACCTCAGCATTCCAAGCGTCATTGCTATTAATATAATCAATGATCATCTCATAGTTCTGATACTGGTTGTCCCACTCGTTGGCGCGGTCGTAGCGGAAGTCGTCGCCAAGCGGTACCATAACCACGTTGCTGCGATACAATTGTGCTTTCTTACGCCACTGGTCTAATATCATGAAGGACCTGAGAAAGGAGGTTTGTAATTATTATATGTTGCATTTAAATTAAAAGAAGTGGCCGTCGTGGCTGTGGTTGTGAGTCTGATTTCCACTCGGGAAAATGATTGAAATGAGGATTTTTTATTATTTTCATTGATTTCTCCGCTCTGACGTCTAAGACAAAAGCACGGTGTTGAGCTCCGCGAGTCAAAACATTCCAATGTATTGATTTCGGGCGTAAAGCATAGCAGGCATTCAGCAAAAAGTGTAAAGCTGTACTATAGTAACTGCACTCACGATTCTCTAATCATAGCAAATTAGGAAAAGTTTATCTTCCGTGAGATAACTTTAAAAAAAAACAATGCTTTGTGGGGTAAGTTAAAAGAACCTAATAATAAATTATGTTGTTCGCTAATTTATTTTAATTTAGAACAGTTCTGTCTGAAAAACGACTTAATAGATTATAATTTTTCCCCAGCTAAGATTCAAACTTACAAATTTTATGTTCATTCAGCCACATGATCATTGGCGTCAAACCATGAAATATTTTGACTGTTCTTAAAAATCAAATAATACAAAATTTAATTTATATTATTTTTTTCTCTTTTCATTTTTACAATTCAAGACTGTAAAAATTCGTTTTAAAAGTATAGTCAAGAAAAACTTTGCTGAGATATAAAATCGGCTGTGAAAATATTTGGATTAGAAAGACATCATAATTTACATCACTTACCTTTCATCAACATTCTTCTGGAAAATTTTCCTAGGCGGGATACCCCATGGGCATGTGACTCCATTGCCCGGCAGTCTTTTAAAATCAAACTGGCAACAGACCTGTGGTAGAAAATGGGCAAATCATACATTATTAGCCGGCATTAGGCCACGGTTTAGAAAGAGAAACTCGTAGATAAAAAATGTAAAACAAACATTGAGCTATGAAGTTAAATAAAGCTTCTCTTCATACCATCATTTCTCAACCTTTTTATGTTGCGACCCACGAAAATACCAAAAGGTACCACGAAAATACACTATATAACACTATAATAATATTCCTTTAATAAAAGAATCTTTTGTACCTACATGTAGTTTCTATTTATTGTTTTTCAACAGATTGCAATCTCTACTAAAAACAAACTTGACTTCACCCAGGTCGGCGACCTCCCCGGTTGAGAAACGATTCTTTAAACTATGCTATACTTTACACTATAATTTACTCCATCATATCATATAAACATATAATTATTCAGATTTACTCCTAATGCGTTTGATAAGCCATCTCTTACCGCAACAAGACTATGCACATAATAAAAGACATGAATGGATAAATAAATTGTGAAACAAAAATAAAAAAAAAGAAAATTTAAGGTCTATGATAATATATCATAATAAAAAGTTTATATGTAGAAGAAACTAATAACTTATGCAATACCTTTGGATCCGGCCCACAAGTGTGAGGAACGTCGTACGAATAAAAAGGCATCATATGGGTGAACATATCTGTGTGTCCTATGCCATCTATAAAGAGAAATATTTTGTTAGTATATAATGTTTCTTATAGACAATAAACAAATATTTTATATAATTTTCAGCTTCACGCTCTTTCCCACATAACAGGGTAAACATCTCTAATTAACCTGCTTTGAGCCACTCGGTTGTCGGCTTTCTAACCGCATGCTAGTAGCTTAACGCCGCGTTTAGCCTCGTCACCAGAGCGGAGACGAGAAAATAACCATGGGAGCGGGAATCGAGCCCACAACCATCGTGAATACATTCAGATGCTGTCGCACTGCCCACCAATGGCCTATATAGTCATTTCTATCAATAATGATTTTAATAATATAAAATAAAGCAGCAAGCAACGAATGAAGTGCCTTAACTATTTAATCCATACTTATATTTTATATGCGAAAGTCTGTGTGTTTGTCTGTCACGCTTTCACGGCTAATCTACCGATCCGATTTGAATGAAATTTAGAATGAAAGTAGTTAAAGTGACTGGGTCTAACATAGGCTACATTTTTTTAAAAAAATCAACCTCTAAAGGGTTGAAATAGGGGATGAAAGTTTATATGAAAAATCTAAGCCGCTGGACCGATTGTAATGAGTTTTGGCATAAATATAGTTGATAATCAAAGCTTAAACATAGGCTCCTTTATTTTTTAAAAATTCACACCCGGGGGTTGCAATACAACGAAACAGTAACGTAGTTCAGTAGAGCGGGCCGCTAGTATACTATAATTAATTAAAACAATTCGTAATCAATTTCACCTTATTTAAATAACAATATGTAAAGTTCAATTACTCATTTGATGCACTTAAAAGTATTATCTTTTTAACTAATTACGCATATTAGCCGTCCATTATCTACTTAAGTTAACAATATTATTATTGTTATATAAAATATGACTTAAGATGCTCTTGGTTGTTATTTTAAATCGCATTACTCTTTTGTGTTTATAGGATTCTTTCTAAAGGCTAACTAGTCATTATTAAGATTCTGCTACCGATTTGTCTTTCTGCTACAGTTTTTATATATAATTTTGAAGGTAATAAAAATGACACATCATTTGACTGGTTTGGATCATCATATATGTATATAAAGTAATTATGTGTGTATGGATGTATTAATTTTATATGTGATTATTGATAGTAATTTTATTTTTCATAAATTTGTTTTTTTTGTCCTCTTTATATATATTATTGTATAATATGTTTTTTTGCATTGCATCCCGCTTTTTGTTTGCGCTCATCCTACCACAACCAACCTACACAGATCGACTGGAAGAGATCTCTTCTATAGAAAGTCCACCGTTGTAAACCATCTGTATTAATTTTTCTGTAAATTGTTTTTTAAATGCAATAAAGAATACATAATTTTTTTATTTCAGTTTTGAAAATATTTCGCCAATAGAAAGGTAAACAGACAAAATTGAAATATTTCGTTTCAAACAATTGTTTACTGAGTGGGGGATCCCAATAACACGCTTTGCTTAGTAAGGCCAGGTACAAACAGGGAAAATTGTTTTCAAAATATTAGCGTTCATCAAGAAATGTTATTTTTATACGCTGATTCGCAAATCTGATAGCTAATTAAGACAAAATATACGAATACTAAGAAACGCTTATAATATTTTAAGTAAGTATATACATTAACAGAAATGTTTAACAACACTTTTAACATTTTTAAAGTGTCAGTGTTCACACACTTAGGAAATTAAAAAAGATATGTAAAAAATATATAAAAAATTGAATGCAGCGGGATTCGCAGTTGAAACACGCATGTTAAATGGGGAAACTTACCGCCGCTTAATAGAAATTAAAATAATGGAATGGAGCTTAGAAATTAAAATAATGTAAATATAATCACTTCCCTCGAGCGAAAATCAAACCCACAATCATTGCGTTTACAGTCAGACATTTTTTCAGAACAATTGTGCATTATAAATAAAAACAATGAAAATCTCACCCCATAGCTGCCTCCATTTAAACTCTAGCTGTCTGTTCGAAGCGAGCTCCTTCTTCACTCTATAATGTACTCTTTGTATAACTGAATTTTCAATTCCAGACAGCTTTAATAAATATGGCTGAGTGCTGGAATAGCCAAAGGGATCAATGGCCCAGCCATTCTTTGGTACATAGCCTAAATTGTCCAAAAGCCATTGGTGTCCAGTCGTCAGTTGCTCAATGATAGCGAGCCAGTGAGAATTGGCTTCGTCGTTCATCACCCAACCACCTGTCACTATTTCAATTTGGCCTGATTTGAGTAAGCTGTAAAAAATAGAAATTTCGTGTAAATAAGCAGCTCCATGCATTTACCTGCAGCAGGATAGTCAAGGAGAATGAATAACTAATAATAAAGCAGTTTCAAGGCTTTTTCTGCAAAGTAGAGTAGTCAGAGAGAACCTAATGTAGTCTGAGAAACTCGAGACATTATGTGTTGAGTAGCAGTACTAAATGATTAATTTATAATTTAATCTATAAAAAATGAATTTTATTGAGCATATTTTCATTGCATATAGAGTAATACCGTTTTTATAACCAACAAAGAAAAAAATATGTTGTTTAAATAGTTGGTTATAATTTGTATAAGCTGGTAATAAAACAACATTTATTCATGTGTGCTGCATGTTTCATTATTATTTAACTCATCACCCAGTTAAAACAAAAAACAAAAATCATTTCTGCAAAATGGAAATAAGAAAAAGGAACTCAATAAGAACTAACCCCACAATTATTGTTTACACTCCAGGCAATGTTTAACTTTGCCAAAATGTTGTCTTCTTTCACACAAAATAAAAACAAATAAAAATATACTGTTCATTTATTAATAATTTCCATACCTCTGAAAAGCTGCCTTTTCCTTTTCAGTAGCATCTGTAGTCCACCAGAAAGAAAGATAACTGATTTCTGCCCAAATAAATTTCCTGCCAACACCCTCTTTTAGCTTCTCAACCATATTCGTAAATATAGGTTTTGTTTGTGTCTTGTAGTAGTTCTCAAAGGTTTTAATCCATCCTGTGTATTTCAATATGACATTTAAAAATATATTTTTTTTAGTTTTACTCTTTTTTTCCACATGGCAGGGTAGAGAAGACCTACTGTTTAAGACACTACGTTTTCTCACTTTCCAACCGCAATCGAGACATTGGTATATAGTTACGTGTCGGATCTTAACACCATAGCGGAAAAATTACATTATGTATAATCGTTCCTCCGCATGGGAATCGAACCCACAACTCTATCTAACTGCTCGACGACAGCTTCTAAAAACCTTAAAATAATATAATAAAAAATAAATAAAAATTAATTATGACATAATTTACAATATTGATGCCAAACTATAATATTATGTAATTTGGCTTCAATATTATTAATTAATATAGAAAAAGCTTTAAATAGAATTTATCCACTAACTAACCAAGAATGAAAGAAAGAATACTTGTATGCAAATATATCACATTTATTCGTTTTACCTGGATCATTATGAGAATGTGGTACAATAAACACTTTCAATTTGTTTTTGCTACTCCATTGATCTTCTTTATATTCTATATTCCATCCTTGCTTCCAAACCCCACCATCTACGTCTTCAAACATAATCCTCTCATACATAGAAAGCATCTAAAATATGAAAATGTTGGATAAGTTAAATGATATATAAGTATATATTAAAGCTTGACCATTTTTTCTAGAGGATAGCTAGAGAAAACCTAGTGTCTAGACACTCCATTCTCTGCCCTAAATCGAGCCATTGCGTGTCTCAAGTAGCGAAACTCAATACCGCGCTATCTTTATTACTAGAGCGCAAAAATTAAATTAAAATAAGTTAAATAAATAAAAGTTAAATAAATTAAAGTACGATAAAATAAGTTCTCTCAAGAGGAAATCAAATTTACAACCATCGCGTTTACAGTCAGGCACTGTCCAACTGCGCAATGACGGAAACATTATAATTATTATAATAAATAGAAAAATGTCCTCAACATATTTATCCATCTAAACACAATAAATCTAAACACATAATAAATCTGTAAGAGGGTCAATTCTGTAGATTGAATGTAAATAAAAAAAATACTTCTTGGGGTCCTTGTACAAATAGCAAAAGCGAAATATATGATTTGAAAAATTTTGATCTGTCTGTCTATGTTAGGTTTTTACATCAAAGTTAAATCCTGCTGTTCAATAGTTCCCTTAAGAAAAAAAATATAAATGCATCCATTACTAATTATGCTTTTGAAAAGCAAGCAATAAAGCTTTATCTCAATACTTGTAATTTTGTTACTAAAAACAATATTTATAAGAAGCATAATATAATCTATTTTAAAGGAAGAACATGTTGCGTCTCAGAATTTGTTATCATATATCTATATGATATTGATTACTGATTGATACCCCTACTATAAAATGATAATTTATACTTTCTTAATTAACCAGAAATGGTTGTATTGATGGTATAATGGATATGATATATTGTTACATCATACAAAATAATATAAAGGTGCATTTTAAGTAAGGATGCATAAATCATATGATACTACTACTACATCCATCTACCATCTCTTTAGAAAAATGAAAGAAAAAATGTTCAGAATGAATGGAATTATGCACAACAAAAAATACAAAACTATAAAAAATATAATTAGTGCATCTGAAGCATTTATTTGATTTAGATTATTGCCTTGCATCAGTTTCAATTGCATGAACTGAGAGTGAATAATAAAAAAATTGTGACCTAACTGCTCATAAATATTCTTTTCTGCTTCTGATTTTTTTTGCATGAATTATGCCTAATACATGTATGGTTCAATATTGCAGGATTGATTTTGGTATAAAAGAGAGCAACATTATGATATAATATTAAAATTATATAATAAGGAACTATTAAGTGATGTAAATACTATACAGGCTATATTTTTAATTTTAAGCTAAAGGAATAATCTATCATATCAATTACTATAAAGCTGCAGACTTTGTTTAGTTGAATGTGCTAAGTTCAGAATTTATAGGGTCAAATTAAAAAATATGTTTAGCCTCAATCAAAAAAAGAGTTGTAGTAGAACATTGCTTGGGATACATGCATATCAGATCTTATTTATTGAAATATAAGTTTTACCCGATACCAATACACAGTCCAGAATAAATAAAGAAAAATAAAGTTATTTAAGTTAATTATTACCTGTACATCTGTTTTAGATGATTTATGCCAGATAGGGCAATATGACATATTCATTTTCTTAAACATCCTTGGAGGTTCATCACCTACTACTTTAAATTCTCTAATTTTATGTTCCTTGTAGACAGTCTTGGGTCGCTTTTGAGGAGGATGAAATTCTACAGAATGTTCTACTATCTGGTTCATTGCACTTTTAATTTCTCCGACAACAGCATGATGCTGGTTCAGTTCATTTTCAATGTTACGAAGCTTTGATTCAAATGATGACCATTTATTCTGAAAATTATTTTCAGTGAATGGTCTATAATTATCACTTAATATAATTAGATATAATGGTAAATATATAAAGTTCAATATACTATATGTGTATTTGTAATTAATAATGGAAATTATTATTATCAAAATTTGTGTAAAATATGCGTAGCTATCAGTTCAGTCTGGCTTAATTTTTGATACTACTAACAATGGAATTTTTGTATAAATATCTGAAAATACTTGATGTAAAAACTTACATCATCAGGCTCCACCATTGCAGGTTTGATACTAGGAAGCTTAAAGCTGAGGTCCGTAACTACATATAAAATAAATATAAACGCAATTATGCATGTTGCCCAAAAAAAGGCTGATAATCTTCTCAGTCTCATCTTGTCAAAGCCTATTAAAATACACCTACTAATATATAATTAGATGTTAATTGGCCACATAATTGTAATATTGTTGTAAAATGAAATTTATTACTATATAAACTTTTTTATTATGATTTTCTTGGTTCCGGTTAATCGGGTCCAGTCTGTTAGTTAGCCATTTTCTACAACAAATAATCACCACTTAACACAACACCACAACGTTATCGATAAATTATTATAATTGTTATCTTATTTTATCACTACCATAGCGTAATTTAATATACTTTTCAATATTTTTTATTAATTTCTTACACGTCGAGCTATTTTTCTTTCGTTCAACTCTTATGTCAAACTTGTTTTGATTGTTAATAATTGACAATTATAAAATGAGACAAAATCCAGAAACAGATAAAGTTATCTAAGATATATTACAAAATTTCATATTAATCTGCAAATATAATCAATCTATCCATTTTTAAATTCATATGTTTCTCTATATTCAATTAAAAATATAGCATATTTATTTGAAGAGTATCCGAACATCTTATCCTATTGATCCAGCAAAACATTTGATAAACGTCAACAACAAATTAAACGTCAAATTGTTTGTGCGTGAAAATGGCGTCAAAGGAATCTCTTGATGTAAGTACAATAAATTTAGATTTGCATTGAGCATTTGTTATTCCACTTGTTTAAATGGCCGATGATTGAATGTAGCCAGAGCTTGTTATAAATTTATATGTAAAAAAAAATCACAGCCTGAGAAAATCGATTAAGACCACGCCCAACATATACGTTACTGTTTTCCAATATTTTTGCGGCTTTTCGTGTTTATACTGAATTAACATAATACATTACGAGTTCATATAAGAAATATATATTATGTTTATGTATTTATTAATATTCTCAAACTATATTCTTGTAAGAAAAAAATATTATTTTAAAATTAATGCTTTAACTTATTAACGTACATCAGCTTTAAATGTGAAAATGAAATATACAATTTGTTTCTTTCTTTTGTAACTGTAAAATTCAGTTTATATAGATTTTTATCAATGAAGGCAAGAAAACTTAAGAATCTGATTCTGAAAACTATTGTGTAACAATAAAGATTTTCAAATACTGGACTAAACCAAGATATATTTTGTATGCTATATTAACATTTATGTTATTATCTAGTATCTTGAAACTTTTGTGTATATAGGAATGGTATAAATATCCAATAAGAAATGCATGTTATATCAGAAATTATTATTGTAGTTATCGAGGACCATAAAATGAAACTAACAATTTATGACAATTTTTACTATAATTATGTATAATATAAACTAGTTGAAATTAACATCTCAAAATATTTTTTCTGTACTTCATAATTATTTAATATTTCATAAAAGAAATAATGAATTAATATTATTTGCATTAAATTTGTAAAATAGATTATGATTTACATTTAAGACAATTATTTCAAAATAACAAAAAAAGTAAATTAAAAATGGTTATTTTCTTATTATTTACTACCTTACCTATAAGTGTAGTAATTTTTAAGCTAAGATTTTCTACGAATCTACTAATTGTATATTTAGTAAGCTGTAATAAGCTACTTAATACTTATGTTTATTAGAAAGTAATAAATCACTTTATTACGTATAAAAAATAAAAAAAAATATTACATAAAAATACTTTATCACACACAATAAGGTAGCCTTCTTGTAAGGTCTTATCTGTCATGTAACAGCTCACGCCTGCTACGATTAAATCAATAGTTGACTTTTAAATGTTAGCATCTGTTACGATTAAAATTTTAGATTAAATTGGGCACAACTAAATATTTGTATTAATATTGCAATGTAATGCAATAATGAAATGTATATTGAAAAAAAACACATTAGGTCCTCCGCAGCTTTGAAGATTCATTACATTAAAGTTGATTTTTGTAGTTTAAACTACCAATAATTCTAGCAAATATTAATTATTATTTTATATAAATATTATTTATATAAATTTACCAACTTGTCAAACCGCGTGTGCAGCCTTGCACGGTGTTTAGCGCAGTTCGATACGGACCACCGCCAATTGACCGCATCCGCATTTGTGTCAGAGGACACAAGCTTGCTCGAAGACGCGTTCATCTTCATCCAAGGTTACCTCGTCGACATAGGAAAAATACTCACATGAGCGAGTAGGTTGCATTTTATTGCGGACATATCGTTCTTAATGTAAATCTTCATAGCGCTCTATATTTTAAAGATTATATTAGCTTTTATGTCGATTTTATAGACTAATAAAAGCTTTTACAACAGCAAAATTGAAAGTCTGCACTTATTACAAACAAATTAGGCATTTGACACAGTGATATCTTTACTTTACTTTGAACTGCGTATTGCATAATCGTTATATTTTATACGCATATTTATCGAGCTTCTACTAGATGCGATTACTTGATTCAATATACACATTAGTATCACGTGAATAAAGTGACCTTACCAACCCATTTCAATATTGTATACTTCACTATACAATGAATAGAATGGATAACATGAATAAAATTTCAGCCTTTTGCGTATTATACTATTAAAACCCTATGAATTGTGTAAAGAAGGGAATTTTACACGCTTTTTCATTACAATCCTGACGTATATTTCTAGAATAATCTTAAAGCCTTGCCATTTTATTCGTTGTTCGGTATAGTCGTTAACCTACTATATTAATAACTATTTATTTTGTAAAACTAAATTAAGAGCGTTTAAATATACTGTGACCTTTTACACGCTTTTATAGAAGTAACGTCAATTTCTATGGTTTCCACAGTAACAGCTAAATCATAGCGATATTGTACTTATAACTTTAAAGAAAATAGTTATTAGAAACGCTTATCATTTAAAAAATGTTTTTTTTTTAAATATAGTTTAGTAGTTTAGAACATGATTTACGAAGAACGTAATTGAAATCTGAATAAGCATATTGCAATGTCTACGACAGTTTGGATTCGCCCAATCGATATCGTATACTTGACAGAGTGGACGAGACGAGAGGTTCAAGTCTCGAAGAAAACAAAGATATACAAGACAAAGAAAAATTAAAATGTTCCGTTAAAAAAAGATCTTAAATTATAATATTAAAAGGACGACGACTATATCTGTATACTTGGAAATCCTTATTTCTTAAATAAATATTGATTTAAAAATATACATGATGATTGTTAGGCACATCGTCTCGTATAGGCTAAGGCCCTCTTTGCTGACGCAAGTGATGGTACTTCCCGTAGGATGTCGGGAATGAGAGCGTGTCCTTATAAAACTGTCGTGGGTAGCCGCTGGCGACTAAATCCGGTCGACTCTAATGGTAACATTTAATATACAATTTAAGTTTTATAAAGAATATAAAATACAGATGTCTTCTCTCAGAATCAGTCCTTATTTAAAAGATAATGCTACAATCTAAACAATTAATGTAGTATTTTTTAATTGTAGTTATCATAAGAATATTTTACCAGTAATGATAATAATATTACTAACGTCATCACACTTAGCCTTAAGTACTCGTAGTTTGTATACCAAGGAGGTGACAAAATATATAAAATGTTTAATTTATGAAGTACCTTGAAAAATGGCATGTAATTACCTACCATTCCTATTAGCTGATTGTAAGCCAATAGCTTATTTTTCTTTATCGTTTTTCGCTCCGTAATCCCACCTATATGAACTATAATTATAAGACTAATGAGGTTGTTTCACGGGAAAATATCATTTTTGTTTATATTGAGTAAAGCTAAGTGTTCCTTTTCTATACTCCATATATATATACATCTTTAATTATATAAAATACGTTTACAATCTATAATAATCTATATTTATAATCTATCAGCATTTATTTGCCTATGCCATCGGAATGGTAGACATTACAGGTACTCGCTTTCAATAAAATCGATTCCAAACCTATAAAAATGCGGCAGCTGATGACAAAATCGATTATGTCTCATGCCGAATGTTCCTAATTTCGTATAATATTGAAGTCAAAGCAGACTCGGCGATACCAAGGCCGATATCAATAGATAAAGGTTTATACTCGCCAGACGCAGGTTTTATTACGTAATGCGGTTTGAGTACCACAGGAACCCTGAAGCTGTGCGGTTACATAACGTTGCGTACGCTATTCTTGCTGAGATAAGCTTTCAGATGGCAAAGGATGTATTTGAACGTTAAAGTTGCAGACTTTATTTAACATATTATTTAAATTCATACGAATAAATATGTTGTTTTAAATTCATAAAATTGCTTTCATATTTCTAAATATACCGATTGTAGTTAAATTATTTTTATATTTTTATTTACGTCTCACAGTCAATGAAGTCGACGGAGAGTCTATAAGTGTTATATTTTGCCAAATATTTTGTTCTCTGTATTTTATGTTCATTGCATATTGCATGGTAACAACCAACCCCGAGGAATATAGTGGTTTAACTATATAAAACTCCAACTGTTATCTCCTACTTATATAAAGTATTTCGAGTTCAGCTAAAAATTGCTATGTTTTGCATTATTTCAGTCTTTCACTCTACAAGCAAGAAAATATTATTAATGATAACTATTAAAGAAATTATATTCGTATTATAAAAAAATGTCAGAAGCAACCACATTTGTTTTATTTTCATTTGAACCATTTTATTGGACATTGTATTGATTTTTGTTCTAAAAATGTCTATTCAATTTCCTGCAAATAAAAATACTTGTATGACACTAATGTATTTTTGTGCTCAGAATATTGATTTCGCGTTTTGTGGAAACGGAACAGCCTTAAGGCTGCCAACAAAGAGAACATCTATTGTCACGTCCAACATAAATCTGACTTACATAAGATTTTCTTTTTCTAGTGCATCAAATATTCGTATACTTTAATGTACGGCGTGTTACGTAATGTAGTACAAAGTTGGTTTTCCCGGGCAGTTAGCTCGGTGCATTGGTCGGTAAAGGGGTCGCCATCGATCGGGGCAGCCCCGTCGCATGTTCATCGGCTAGATGCACTGGCGCCAGCTAGGGGGCAGTTATATTTTATGATATCGTGCACCCCGACGGAAAGCGGACGTTTTGTCAATTTTCGTAAATGTCATACGTTGATAGCCAAACTTATCTGATTTTAATTTCGATTGTTTCTGGTTGAATGGTTTTTTGCTTATGATCATTTGTATTGCGTAACCATATGAGGTTATTATTATATTAATTCGTAAAAATGTAGTATTTATTTTTTCACTAACTAATAATATTGGCTGTATTTATTAAAAAGAGTATAAATGTTTGAGTTTTATCTTGATAATATACTGAATGAATGTTGCCTTGAATAGATTTTCGTAGTCACACAAATTTTCACATTTTTTTGTTACGTAAACCAGCCTAAGTAATTCTTAATTATAGTACATCAATATTTGTTTGTTATTTAACTTAGCTTTGGCCCTATGTATTAGAGTAACGGAACCAATTATACGTAGAAGGTCAACTCACTATCCAGATTAATTTAGCGGGAGGTGGGCGCGGTGCTATCATATAAAATAGTTTTATAGAATCGTTTGTTAGTATCTACCTATTTAGACCTTTTGAATATTTATTTCTTGTGTTTGTTAAACATTTTAAAAGGGCTTCGTGTTGAATAGAAATAAAGATAAAATTTAGACATTATATTTATGTCACTAAAAAAAGTAAAGTAAATATAAATTTGGCGTCAGTCGTGGCGCAGAGGCACAAAGCGTGACTGTAAAGCGATTGGTTGTGGGTTCGATTCCCACTCGAGGAGTGGAAATATTTAAAATTTCCATCTTATTCACCCTGGTGCCGAGGCATAAAGCGCGGCGTTAAGTTCCGCCACTTAACACACACTGTCTCTAAATTCGGCGCAAAGTGGGGAACGGAGTGTCTTGACACTAGGTTTTCTCTGCCTACCCTGCAGTATGCGGGATACAGCACGAAGCTAAAAGAACGTACTATTAGAATTAAACAAAACATTTTAAGTTTAAAATGTTAAATGAAACATTAAAATCAATAACAGTTATAGCTATTTCAAAACCAATATTTCAACTTTAGTTTAAATTATGTAATATACAATTACTATAATTTTCTCCACACAAAGAATATACTCTAAAAACTATTTCTATTCATTATTTTATATTAACTCATTGGGTAAAACTGGTTAATATAAATTACTTTTATTTTGTTACTTAATGTAGGCGAGTCATAAATTCAAGGGTAGACTCACATTAGTCCTCGAAACCTCCGAAAATAGGTTTCCGTGAATGCCTACATAATCGTTAAGTTGGAGCCTAAATTTTATTACAGGTACCTGGCTATACCATACTTTAGACATTTATAAAGAAAATTTTAGACTATACGTATTTTACCAAGCGTTATGTAAGACTGATTTGTCGTTATATAAAAAGATATCCCAGTGATACTGGTACCAACTACACCACATTATTTTATTATAGCGGGTTGGGATGTCAAGCAAATACCTTTGTTCTCTAAGATATAGATAGGAAATGCTACGAGATTATGTTTTTAGCTGTGTTAAGACCTGGGGAAGACCTAAATCTCACGACTATTTTCTCACCTATATAAAGGATATATATTTAAATACGATCACAAAATCGTAATTGAAAAATAAATGTTCTATATATAAAATTGATCTCACACGAGAAATGACCTAGGTAAAAGAGATTTTCTAAAGCTACACATATATGTAAGCTGTACATTCTTTTTCCTTTAGCCTGTATTGTTATATAAATCGGCACAGATAGGCTAGGATATCCAGCGCCGAGAGCTTTTTCCCTTTAGCTCGACTTGAGGCTGGTGCCGTATTGATTAGACAGGACTGCTGGAGTTACATAACGCGGCGCGACGCGCTCCGTACGCCGGCAGACTATAGCTATTACTTGCTTGTAACCTAGTTTTAGAACAACCTCTTTTAACTGAAATATATTATTAGACCAGAATTTATATATTGAAGAAAGAATGAAATACTGCCGTTGTTGCCTTTAATGCAATTTGTAACTCATACTTGGCGTAATACTATTCCGTAGCTAAAATGAAAAATAAAAGTATATTGAGTGCCATTTCACATTAGCTTAATTGAATATTGAGAGGCTCCCGCCCTTTCAGCTCGCAATAAATAGATTATGCATTAGGGTAGAGTAGGTATAATATCTACACTTCCTCTGTTTTATTATGTTACAGCCACATTTCATTATTAGGTATAATAATATTTTACACTTCAAACTATTTAAAGGTTTTTGGTGCTATGCATTTTGGTATTTCATAATATTTTAGCTTTTACCTAATCCGCATGTTCGTAGAGGTGACTCTACGATTATAACGGATTTCGTATGATCGAACAGAAGTTTCAGAAATTCTCCTCCTAGGTATAGGAAAAATTGTGAGGAGAATTAAAAATACCAAATAGCTTTAATAAATAATTAAATTATTACTTTTGAAAAAAAAAGGCTTGGTGTATTTAATGTATCTCAAGTAATATAATATTCTTAATCTTAAAGGAGAATTTTATGATTTCATTTCTTTAGTATATATATATTTTTGTTAATAAAGTCACCCCATGACCTCACAGGTGCCCATGTCATTGGTTAGTATTAATTTGTATATAGTGTGACAATTCAAAAGCACTGAGACTTTTATATTTTAATCTTATTCTTTAGTATATAATGAACCCTTTTTTTATTCATTTCATTAACATGCGAGAGTGTCTAATACGAAGCACAAAACAAGAACTTAAAAAAAAATCCGTACACATAGTACTAGCTGCTTCGCCGCGTGAACTACATAATCGTTTCGTTATGTTGCAACCTTCGGGTGTGAATTTTTTAAAAATAAAGTAGCCTATGTTTAACCTTGGATTATCAACTATATTTATGCGAAAGTTCATTACAATCGATCAAGCGGCTTAGATTTTTCCTACAAACTTTCATCATCTATTTTAACCCTTTAGAGAGTATAATCCTGGGTTTTTTACTACTTTCATTCTAAATTTCATCCAACCGGAATTTAATCCAATTCGGACCGGTAGATTAGCCGTGAAAGCGTGACAGACAAACAAACTTTCGCATTTATAATATAAGTATGGATTGCAATTTAACTGTACACATTATTGCAGTATTATAGAACCTTTACGCTAGAGGTCGAAAGTTGAGAACGAAGTGTCTTAACCCTAGATTCTCTTCGACTTAAGCGTGAGGCTGTTTTTTTCTTAGTAAGTTTTTATTTTAGTATAAGGTTTATACAAAAATGTACTTGAAACCTAAATAAAATAAAATTCTACTTGCAAAATTTAATTTTAAAAGCCGAGCTTTATTTAGAAGGCATTTAGTAAAAATGTTATTTCAGTACGTTCGTGTAAAGGTTACGTAAGTAAACACATATACATAAGTATATTTTACATGAAAGATGCTAATACAAATTCGTTACAGTGCTGTTTTAATAAATGCAATGTCAGCATTTATTAACATAGCACTCCGTCGAATTAATACTTAAATTAAAAATCCAAGCTTTTACCTATTGTTGGATAACCAGGTAAAGACCACGCTTAGGAAGCTTTTGACCTCAATATACAATTTTATATTTTATACTGTCACTTTATGATTGTGAATGCGTATATTTTTTTTGTGGTATAAAACTTGTTTAGAGTTAGGTTACAGGTTTCGCCATTTAACACGCAATGTCGTCGACTTGGGGCGGAAAGTAGAGAGTGTTATGTATTCCACTAGTATCTACTAGCATTTATATGTATACGTGGAAAAAATAATAACTGCTTGCTATGTTCATTCGAAATCTGGACCACATTTCCTAATTTAGAAATAAAAAAGCAAAATAATTATTTTAATGACGTAAACCTTATTATTCAAAATAAATTACACGATGTTCGCAAAGAACAATTAAAAAAATGTGTTTTTTACTATTTTCACAAAGCGAAATGAGAGCATTTCAAAATTTTATTTAAATTTGTCGACCTTTGAATTACGGTGTCACCACAGAATCTTTATAAGGATGCAGTTATTAACACCATTTCCTTTGAACTCGCTGGTCTTTGAATTTGTGAAATTAGTTTTGTCTAGATTCTGCTGCATTGCGCAAGTGTAATGTATTCAATCTGAATCTCCTTTGATATACTGATGCACACAATGCAAGCGTCATTGCATTTTCTGCCAGTTGATGTGTTTCATTGACTGAAAATACTATTGTATCATTTCTAAACATAACAAAATTATGTGTTGTACGTTATTATTTTTAGCACTGTTCTATTATATCTCGTTAATAAAGCATATAAGCACTGTTCTAGTATAAAACAGTATGAAATGTTTGTAATTTTTGTTAAATCTTATTTGTGTTAACATTCATCGTGTACCTATAGATCAAAATTAATTATATTTTTACCTCTGAATTTATAGCGTCATATTTCATTTAACAATCGTTCTGTAAAAATAAATAAGTTATGTAATACGCCACCACGTTCCTAGAAGGTTAAATTCTTCGAGGTTCCATTTTCCAATATTCTCTTATGTGTCTACGTAATTGTATTAGGCAAATTTTACATTTCTGGCATCCGGAGTCTGTTATTCAAGATCTTTTATGCATAAAATATCGTAAGCCAAATAGAAAATATATACATACACAGCTAAGCTAACTTATTATTTATCAACGATATGATAATATTTTAACAGCGTGAAGATTTTCCTCAACATAAGATGTTTTGTCAACTATTGTGCATCCATTTTCCTTAAATGTTATTAGTATAATGAAGAGTGCTTGCTGCTCGTATAAAGTTACTTATATAAATTAATGAAATTGAAGGTTATTCCGTTTTGGTAGTCTACGGTTAGCGCTAGGTAATTCGGTGACAGATGAAGCTTAACTGTTCTTTTCCTCTGACTCATGTCTCTCGTACCTAAACGCAATGACAGCATCTCAAGGCTGTAATATAAAATAAATTCATATTTAAGGACACCTTATTTTATATAGTTTTAATTTTCTAAAAGAATGAATTTTTAACAAATTGATCTAAATAAAAAAAAGATCTCGTTGATTCGTAAATTATGCGTTACTATGACAAAGATAATGTCATTATAAGTATTTTTTGATAACTACTATAAAAGAGAATATTTTTTTGTAAATAGTAGTATTTAGAGTGTAAAATTGTTTTTCTTATTAAAATATAAATTAAAATCCTTAGACTACTATTCTATAAATATTTAATCGTGTAATGTAATTATATATTGTTATTGATATTTTATAACACCTATATTATGACCATGGCAGTGTCAATTATGTTTATTTTGTATTATCCATAGCAGCTTAGAAATCCCAGCAGTGCAATTGTGATGATATATAATACTTTCATTCGCTAGCTAACATATTGTATAGAAGTAATCCGTAATATGCTATACCGACTGTGTATAGAATGATTTATTTGGCTCAGTTTTTAGAGAATTAATTTTGGGATAACACTGCAATGTACATTACATCTTTAAATTTAATGAATACCGTATTAACATGTATTCATAATTAAATAGACTTTGATGTCATTTCCATTTGAGACTCATACTCGAAGCTATTTTTGCTACTTTCTACTTATAGGACTTTTCTTTCATACGTTCATAATTTTCCACATATTTTGACAAAAATGCCTATCAATTCATCTAACTCACCGCCGTGTTCTATCGCCAAGAAGAAATTAACTAAACTAAACAAAGCATTAATACTGCAATATTATAAAAGTATAAATAATGAGATGTACATTGCAGATTCATATTGATTAGCTATAAGAGCCTAGTTGTAACTTGCAACGTCGTTTTTGTAGACTTTATGAGAAACAGTTTTGACTAAAATGCTAAATTTCGTCTTTTCTCACTAGTATAGGAATTTTGATCTAATCCTCTCTTAGTGCTTCCCTATACTCCCCAAAGAACTTAGTGCCAAATTTCAGTTTTAATGGCCCATAGGTTCGACTGTGCGTTGCCTATCAATCACTCTTACTGAGTAATAGAAACGGTGATTGATTGAAACAGTTTTCGGCAATATGTTTAAATAAATGGATTATAAATGCAAAACGGTTCTATCATTACATAAATACTTTTTCCTTTGTAAAATTTATTATGTAATTTGCACAACCCAGGATAACAAGGATGAGTCTGCCGTGGGACAAGTCTGATTACTTATTTTTAAATGAATACTAAACTAAACTAGTCTATATATAGAAAACTAGTATATATTATATCAATTATAAAATAATAATAAAATAAACTTTAACAAATAACTCTACATGCACTCTTTAGAAAACACTAATGGAAGAGTGGATGTGTTGTAAAGTTGTAGTAAGTTTGTTAAAACACTTCCAAGTTGCCAAGTTGCCAGAAGCTCCTGCCAAATGGCTTGTCGGAATACTTTATCGTTATATAAAATCGTTATACTTTCAGACATTCGGCCGCACATTAAGTTTCTACTACCGATATGAATTTTAATAGTAGAGAAAGAAGTCATTATATAGTTCATTCGTCTCGCAATTCTATTATTAAAGAACCTTACAATGTTTCTTTATTTTTAACCTCACGGATATGGAATAATGTGACTTATAAGACGAAAATCAATAAGGCTACTAAATAGTGTTGTATTTTAATTTAAAACGTGTCTAACAACAGATTTTTTAATATTAAAATGAAATTATTCAAATTATGTTTGAGTTAACTATGTATCAAAGCAAAACGAAAAAAAAACTATTTCTATAGCCTTTGTGGGTATTGAACTCGCTGATTGCAAACGGATGTTGAAGGAGTCTGCTCCAGTTCATGCTACTTATTGTAGGTAAATCTGGCTCAACCTGGATTCTAAAAGATTACGTATAAAGTGGGCTCATTAATTTTGACTGAGCTTAAATTTTTTCTTACTTTTTTTCTCTCTAATGTCATATTAGAAACAAGTTTTCAAAGTTCTGAGTAATTTCGTCAATGGAAAAGGTAATTCTTCCATTCCCACGGGTCTAATATTTTGTCTGAGGGAGTATATCCTTCATACAATACCTTTGCGACGGGCCGTCAGTCTCATAATTGAATTATGTCGAGCACGGCAATTCTCGCATGCACTTAACGCTAGCTGATTCACGGTTAGATTTACATAACATAAAATTCCCTGGACTCTGTTTAGCAGATTACCGACCCCGTACCGAATATTAAAAGATGTTATATATGTTCTAAATCATTTGTATGTATAACACAGGTGTCGAGAAAAGATAAATTTACTAATAATAAAAGAATATTGATTTGTTTTGCTTTTATTAAGGTAAAATTTTTGCCTATAATGCTTGTAATGTTAATATTTCATATTAGGGAATCTTTTAAAAACTAATTTAGATTACTATATATTTTGAGCTGAAAATAAATAATATAAGTATAGTTAGTAAGTATTCATGCACAAATTAATTTTGAAATAGGTACTTACTGTGTAATAAAATTTTACTTCTTTCGCTTTGGCTACAGCATTAAGCAAAAAACAGATGAAATTGAATTGAATAAAGTGTAACAATTGCAAATTAAATTTTTTACAGTGCTTTTACTTTGACTGGCTGAAACGATCGCGGATCGGTTGTTAATTTTAATTTTAAAACCTAGTTATTTATTTATTAAGATATAAAACTAACAAAAAGTATTATTTAACAAGCTTTATTGAATAAGTATCTTGGCACAGAGGGGTAGCATGTGTAAACGCGATGTTTGTGGGCTCGATCATCTCTCGGGGAATGATTTTTATTTTTTTTATATTTAAATTATTTTCATTTCCTAAGAATTGTGTCTTTTCACATACCGTGCCGTTGCGTAGTTCCGTTCAATGCAAAATGTCTCGGTAAATGGAGAACATAATGTCTTGACACTAGATTTTGTCTACCTCGCCATATATGCAATAGAGAAGAATTTTCCTACTAAGATTATTTCACAAAATAATCTATTTTTTATTATAAAGTAAAGGCTGAAGTTACATAATAACTCTTAACAAACCGTCAAACATTCTACGGTTTGTTAAGAGTTATTATGTAACTTCAGCCTTTACTTTATAATAAAAAATAGATTATTTTGTGAAATAATTAAAAAAAAATTTAATTTAATTTTTTTTTAATTATTTCACAAAATAATCTATTTTTTATTATAAAGTAAAGGCTGAAGTTACATAATAACTCTTAACAAACCGTAGAATGTTTGACGTTGAATATTGTCAAAAGAAATATATTTGAAATTAAAATTAAATTAAATAGCTTCACGCTATATCCCGCACACAGCAGGGTAGGCAGAGGGAACCTAGTGTAAAGACACTCCGTTTCCCACTTTCCGCCGAATTCGGAGGCTTGCGTGTTAAGTGGCGGAACTTAACGCCGCGCTTTATCTCGACACCAGAGCGAAGAAAATGAAAATATAATTTCCACTCCTCGAGTGGGATCGAACCCACAACCAGTCGTTTACAGTCACACTCTTGTGCCACTGGGCCACGACTGGCCACTATATTTGAAATTAATTAAATATTATTATAATTTAAATTAAATCATGAACTATTAGGTTATTTTATCATTGTTTAAATTATACCAATACTAACATAGCCTTTCGATAAAAGCGTAAGCTATTATGTTGTTACATTTGCCATTTTTGGCTAAAGTGTATTAATTGTTTTGCTAAATTCTTATTTGTTACAATAAAAAAATATAATTATCAAGTTATATAAATAAATACTAAAAACAATATAATAATTAATACCTTTTTAGGTATCTAAAACAATCAAATTTAGTGGAGACTGACTTACGTTTGCAAATAATTTGAAAATTGAAATAGCTGAACGAGAGCACCCTATACAGATTAGATATATATTTTGTTCAAGGCTTTATATTTACGCACATAATGCAAAAAATTGGTTTATTTTTAGTTGTTGATCCATATGTTTTGAATTACGAATATAATCAATCGTAGTTACCTGAAGCGCTAACAGAAAGCTAATGAATACTTAGTAAATGGCCTGAAAATTCAATCTGCATTCCAATGTATCAGTTTTAAGTGACATCGCTTGATTTTGTGCTTCCCCTGAAGACTCTTAACATAAATATGCCAGTTATATCGTTATTAAAATAGAACATTTTTTTAAGTTTGAAGTTAGGTTTATAGGTAGGTTACCTAGGCTATCACGCTATCTCTCTCGCGAGGTACTTTAATCAATTGCAAGAAGAACGTTCAACTTTAACCTAGTTAATTTCGCACATTGCGACTGCGCCCTGTTTCAGCGGACATTGTTCGCTTAGTTTTCACCTAAAAAAGAAAAACAGTTCCGTACGTAAATGTGCTTTTTTTAGTCTTTCACAGTTTATTTTGTTATTATTATTCTGTAGCCAAATTAAAAGACTTGTTGGTTTCAACGAATGCATTTAAGCGTTACATTGTGAATTTATAGTATCTGGTTTTAGTTACATTTGTCATATGTAACGGAAACAAAAAGATATACAGGACCTGAAATAGGCTTCCCATTTATTGTTTTAATAAGAAATAATAATATAAATGAAAAATCTTCACGTATTTTTGGTTTGGCTAATACCCAAATTCAAGTACATTAGATTTAAAAGAAAATATATTTTTTATAATATATATAATTAAAAAAAATTAGGCTTGGTATACTGGCTTCGCTGAACAGCGATTGCGGTAACAACAATTTCCTTTTCTGCGAAAATTACATAATTTCCAGATCTGGAATAAAAGCTAGATGTTTTATTGACATTATAGTTATAATGTTTAAAATGTACTCGATTACGATAGAATTATTTTAGTGACTTAACTGTGAAAGAGTAACGTAATATATACACTTTTCATTTATACCATAAATAAGGTTCTAAATAAGTCAAAACAATAAATATTAGAAAATTTTCTTATAAGATTCATGCGTGCATGTAGTAACGTGCGCAATTTTTAAAATATTTCAGTAAACTATAAATCTTATTTGACTGTATATATGTATACTAATAAACTTCCTTTGACTTCACCTTCAGCACGCATATAAAGCGAGTGAATCAACACCATTGGCTTAGCAACGGCCATGATGAAATATGTTTATATTCAATCATATTCGTTTGCTCTATAATAATTTCATTGACTGAAATCTGGTTTAGAATGTTAGCAGCACTTAGGTTTGCTTTTATGTAGATAGGTGAAGCTTTAGAGTACGTTTCTGCCATTTTGTATGGTAAATTATATCTAGGGATATTAAGAAAAAAATATTAAATATACACTTATATAAGTATGCGAAATCATATATATTATTTCAGTATGCGAAATCATTCTTGTTAAAAAAAGACATCATTAGAATTGTTAGGTTTAGCTCCCTATTTCTTGCCTTTTTGTCTAAAGTTATTAAAAATATTTCAATTTTCTAAAATATCTAATATTAGAGAAAATCTTATGTTATCTTTGATATCGTAATCGATTAGACGACTTCTAAAATTATTATTCGGACTGTTACACCTCGCTAAACATCAGTAAACGCTTTGAGGTAATATGAGGTTATTTATAGTAGGTACATATATAGCAGATAATTCATATACCCATGGGTTATTTTGAGTATTTTAATATAAAAATTTAGGTATTAAAATTTATTTTAATTTTTTGATTTTTTTATAACTAATGAAGCCCAAGTCCAAAAACTTACTCATATTCTACGGTTATTTATCATAATGTTAAATCAATAAATTTTAGACATGTAAATGTGTCAAAGGAATTAATTGATCACTAATAAAATACTAAATAAAAATTGTTTTAAAATTAAAATCACATTATTATACATTAACAATATCTATTTGCAGTCAACCAGATTTGATAAATGAGCAGCGATGATACGAATGGTGCTATGCTTACACAATGGGTTAATGCACTTAACTAATATATTCCTACTCAAAGCAGTTTTAGCGACTTTTGTCCGCTACTATAATATCCAAAGTGGTTATTGAGTTAAAATAGCTACAAGTTTTTCTGTCGTATTTAGAAATAATTTATTTTTAAGCGATGATTTTTAGACAGTCTGAAGCCGTCATGACGCAGTGGGATAGCATCTGACTGTAAAGGTGATAGCTTCAATTCCCACTCGGGAAATAATTATATGTAATTATTTTCATTTGTTCTCTTTGATACCTAAGACAAAACGCGACGTTAAGTTCTGCCACTCAACACCTAAAGTCTCTGGGGCTATAAGGGACAAATCGTATAGTTGCTACTTTTATACAGAAAAAAAAAATAATTATTACATTTCAGGCCTTTTTAATAAGCATAAATGTTCATCTAATGCAAGGGCATGTCCCAAATTATATGGAGTTAAATTGTGTTAAATAATTTATAAATTCATTTGAGGGCCATTGTGTAATATAAGAGAAAAATATCCGTTGGGCGTTGCCTAATGTAAAAAGTTTAGCAAACTCGATCCAGTTAAAATGCAAATGGTAGTAATACCCATTGTATTTTTCTTCCAAACTCACTATTGTTTAAAGTATAGGTACTTTAAGCAGTATATAGTATTATAGTAAAGTACTTAAGACTTTTGGAAGTGTATGAAATTAGTTATATAATAAGAGTTCAGTTCTTTTTAAATCATGATTAACATACCTTACGTTATGTCATTAGGAGGCCGTCGTGGCATAGTGTGAAAACGTCTGATTGTAAACGCGATGGTTGCGGATTCGATTCTCACTTGGGAGAATTATATATTATGTATTATTTTCATTTCTTCACTCTGGTACGCAAAGCACGGCACGCAATATGTCGACTTAAGGCGGAAAGTGGAGATCTGAATGTCATGACACTAGGTTTTCTGTGATTGTGACTGTGCTATATGAGAAACAAACTGCTTCTTTTAAGTAATGTAATTCTATACTTTGTTTTTAACGTAGCTTTTACGTTATTCTTTTTATCTCTCCTTCAAAACAATGACACTAGCTGACCTATGTAATATTTTGCATAAGACTGCTATCGAATGAGTGTTAATTATTTGCATATTATTTCATAATCACCTTTTTAAGTGGTTCATGACGATTTAAATATATAATAATGTTATGTGATGGATTTGCGTGATAGATTGATTTTTTTATTTCGAAATGCAAACAAAAGCTAATATAATATGAGTTTGTTTAACGGACCACTATATGGGGCTTATTGTACAATTGTTATTTATGGAACAAATTTTCATTCAGTTTTTTCAAAAAACGTTTATTTATTTTTAATATAATGCGCTTTAAATAGAATGAATTAAACTAATTTTGATATTAGTAACTTATAATATGCACGAAATGAGTAATAAATTTGTTTCCGCCAGAAATTAACAAGCTAATAAATATCTCGTCTTTGTGTGTGATTAATCTCACAAATTTTTTTTGTTTTTTTTTTTGGTTCATTGTTATATCTTTATTTATTAATTATTACATTCTCTTATCTTTACGAAAACGTTTTAGAAATGTTTATTCAATAATGAAATGTCAGTATTAACTAACAGACACTACAAAAATAAAGCACAAGTAATATCCTATTTATAAATACATTATAAAATACACCACTTTTAAATAAAATCTGAATAAAAAACCGAGCTGTTGCTTTATTCTTTATATTTTATAAAATCTGGTGCACTAGGCCAAATACTTCAGGCTTCTTGCAAACCATGGGAGCGTATTTTTGTGATTAAAACGAATGTTATTTCTAAAGTTATGAAATACAGATATATAAACAATAAATGTTAGTTACTTAATACTATGTGCAATAATCGTTTACAAGAACTATTAATAAAATAATTGATGTCGATAGGGCAGTATTCGCGATGAGTTAGGTATGTGGCATGGCGGCGCAAGTAAGAGGGCAAACGGCGCGCGCCGACTCCGCTTATTGATCGTGGAGAATGACGCCCGGGGTGACCCAAATAGAGCCTCCGTGCGCCCCCATCCTCAAACCACATGCTACAACCCTCTACCCTACGCCCGACACCGTTCCACGATGAATTTTCATATCAGCCGGTTTTCTATGCCGAAGGAATGGCCTCTTGCTCTACCGCTCATACTAATGCCTTACATAATACATTACGGACGCCTTGTTCAATTATCGTCACTTAAAATCTTTTTGTCTCCTAAACTTTTGACATCTTTGATGTATAACTAACTCGAATAAGGCTTTAAACCGCCGTAACTTTCGTAACTACTGAATTGACAAGATAGTTACTAAAATATTATCAGCCAAGTAAAGGTGCCTATGTATAATTTGATATTTCATATTGATAATGGGAGTGCGCATGTTCTATGATTTGTTCTTCGGAAAATAACCACCCCAATATAGGCCCATGAGTAAATGCAATATTGATTGATGTCCTTGATTGGACGTTCATGATAGACTACAAGAAAAAATGTATTACTAATAATATTATATTTCTAAATTTCTTCTAAAATCGTTAGTTGTTCAATAATTCATTACGAAGCATTATATGATTAACAACGGCGTTAAGTCGAATATCCAAATAATATTAAGATCTAAGTATATTCAAGTAAATACGAATCTCTGTGTTAGAGACAATGGGGGCATCGTACATGAAAAGCCAGTATATATGGGAAAAATCCTTTTGTTTTACATTCTAGGGCAAACTTGTTCAAATGAAAATACCCAGGATAGTAGGATATGTCGGGCGTTGAATGCAAAAAATGAGCAACCATTATTTTGTTTTATTTTTGTAATAAACTTCTACTTTTCCCCCGAATTTGTTGTTTTATAACAAAGATTTATGATATGTATGACTACGAAAAATGGAATTCAAACTATTACATGCACGTACAAATTTAGTTGAACTTTACTTGTAAGATATAAAACTTACCTATCCAGTCAGTAGCGCAGTTGAGACGATTTTGGTTATACATTGAATTGTTAGAGGATTGGATGATTAGAGATCCAACCTTGCCCGAAGGAAATAAAAGAAGAGAAAAGTATCGCTTATATTAAAAAAATATCCGTTGTCCCGATAGACAGATCCGCGAGATACAGTTGTCACGTGAATAGCGGGCAAATGGTATTTCGATTAAGTTGAATTATACGTGTAATTTCATAGCAATTGAATGAAAGGCATTCACGATTCTTCTGCAATTTCAAAAATTACTTTCTTAAGATCATACCTTTGTCTTAATAGTAGAACAATATATACTAATAGTATGAAGTTAAAGTAATCATTTGTGACATATTGAAATTGTGCCCCTCTGAATATGTACGTGCCTGTAGGCAATGCTCCAGTTACTCGTAAGGGGCGTCAAATTGAAGGTCAAGACAAAATCATGTCTAATCTTTATCTAAATTTGATTTTCATGATAAACTTATTAAAATAAAAGTTTAAGTGTTACTTGAATATATTATAAATTTATAACAATTGTTATATATTCTTGGCTTTATCTCGCTAAGTAGGATAGGGAGAGAGAGTCGAGTGTCAAGGCACTCGGTTTTTTGCTTTCCGCAAGAATTCGGGGTATTATGTTTTGACAGGCGAAACTCCACGTAACCGGTTATGCTACTAGAGCGGAAAAAAATAATATTTACCCTACTCCGAGTGGGAATAGAACTCATAACCATCGCATTCCCGTTCCGCGTTTTGTGTTTATTAATAATAGATTTAATTAGTATTGTGAATTTTTTACATTAATTATTGTCGGTCAATTCTTTATCAAATGTCTTTGCAAAAGGAGCTACGCCATTTTTGATTTACGTTTGTATGCTGAAAATTTAAATTGCAACGTGTGCACGACAAGTATTAGGAAGCATTTCATTTAAATTAAAAAAAAGTCCCTGTTACTGTCATATATAAAAACATATCGCAGCCGATATTTAACTCAAATTGGAATTAAATATTTAAGCAGAGGACCGACTACGTGCATAAGTGGTGTGGGGCGCGCTGACCGTTGGCTAGCAACTCCTCTACGACCTGGCACGTCTATATTTGCTGACGTGTAATTACGCGAGGAACGACGTCAAGTGCCGGAAATTAATATCTGACAGGTGGCGCCCTCTCACGTTGGTAGGAGAGACATACATGTGATTATTGCGCAATTCGATGGGCTGGATATACGATAAATAATACTGCAAGACCATAAAAGAACGTAGATTTGAGGCCAATTTAAGCAATTTCTAAATTAATCTATTTTTGGAAAATGTAAAATAACAATAATATAAGTATATAATATTATTTATTACATAACAATTCGCTGAAAAGACGGACTTCTTTGATTTGCCTGCACCGTGTAGTTATATATCAAGTGATTTATTTATTAAATAACATCATTATAATAACATAGTAGAATAGGTAATAATTTAATGTTGGCAAAGACAAAGCTTTAAAAGACAAATGTAGAATCTTAGTAATTTCGTTTCTGCTATATTAAGACTAACTAAAGCTACGATTTCGGCGACGCTATGTTTCTACGTAATGTTAAATGAAAGCCTTTATAATTTGTGGAGTCATGAAATAATAACGAATGAAACTATTTTTGTTTTCATATTCTATAATGCTAGCGAGTTGTTTCTGAATTTATAAATAATTTTCCGTGAAAGTTATTACGTAACGTTAAGTTTAATGTAATTGTTATGTAATTTAAACACTTTATGAGGCTATTTTTATCACGACGTGTTTTAGATGGTATCATTAAAATGTTTTATTCATACTTAACAAAGAAAATATTAAAACAATTTAGAACAAAGTACAAAGATATATGTGTTACGCAACAAACAAATGAATAAAACTTTAGTGCCTAAGCTATTGGAAGTTTTCTTTATTGATTTTTTTATTTATAGCTTTTGTTACATGAGAGTCGTATATTTGTCTCAGCAATATAATACATGTTATATTGTATGCCAATTTTAATGATACGATTATCAAGATTATTAAGTAAAAAATCAATCTTCCATTGATTGCTGTCGTATAGTTAAATTGTAAAAGTTTTTAGTTAAATGTTGAAGAAATTGCAAAAAAAAACACTAACTTACCCATTTGTTTTATACCAAATATAAAATACAACGTATCATAAAAGTTATAAGTTATTTAATACTTATAACTTATAACTTCATATTATGTCGTGCTCTAATTAGATGTAATACCACGAAACCAAAAAATAGTACAACTTCACATTGAAGTCTTGAGTTTTATTTCACGTGCTCTTACTATTCTATTTAATTGTAATATCGCGTAATCAAATTTAGGCTAATGTATTTCGCATAGAGGGATGTAATATATCTTAAGCATAAATAGTATAGAGAGTTTATGACTTCAATTTTTACTACTACGTATGATTTATATTCAATAATATGTATTTTAAAATACGTATTTGTATGCTATTAAAAATCTTTATATTTTTTCACAATATATTTAATCTTGTTATAAAATATTTACTTCAAAATTTCTATTAAAATGACATCCAAGAAAATGGCTAAATTTATTGTAAGGTAAAAAAAATCTCCGTACATTTCCCGTATTTAGAAAAGTAGACAATGGCAATTTAGGACACTCCCTTCTTGTTTTAGCTATTGATTCTAGACTGGAGAAGATAATTTAAATATTAATATTAAAGGAGGAGTTCGAATCAACGACCTTCTCGTGAACATGAGAAATATAATTTCTCAAATCTGTCATAAATTTAATTTTTCACCGCGATTACATATAAAAGAATTCCTCGATATCAATTTGTGGGAATCTGTTGAAAACAGTGCGGATACAATTTTACTTAAGAATATAATAATGTAATTGGAAATCGTTCAAGATATATGACTTAAGCCTATAGAAGTATATCTATAATATGTATTTCGGTTGTCATCGTATCGGTTGTGGAAGGTTACGTTCCGGGCGGGCGGCGCGGTGCGACGGCGGCAGAGGGCGCCACGCGCAGGTCTCCGGGATGCGCGCGACGGTGGCGGCGGCGCTGGCGTCGTGACGCAGTGTGACGTCAGTGCGCCGTCGGCTCAATAAGAGCCAGCTCTGTCCTCAGTCGCCGCCCGAAACAGGCCGCCGAAAGTCGCGCCCTACGCGCCTCCTCCACCCGTGCACTTCTTTCATACCGGGTTTTAGTTTTATACCATAATGACATAGCCCCAGTGTCGTGCGACGAGACGACGTGAAAGCGCACACATTTTAGTTTTTCGTTGAGGCGAGGAAGCCGTAACGGTCTCCGTTGTTGCAGAACTAGCGACGATCTACTCTCATTCCATCGAGGAACGCAGAAGAGACCAGAAGGCGGTCTGCTCTTTTAATTCCGCCTTTACATAAAGACTAGCTAAAATGGGCGAGGTGAGTGCAGTGCGCTTGCAGTAGTGGTTATCCGATTTTTTTTTCAATAGTTTCCAACAGCGTGGTATTCTTGTGAAGACGTGAGTGCATGTAGCTAACAGTGAGTGTGGAACAAGTCTCAACTACAAAAGACGTCGTGGTCATTAGCAATTTTCGTTGCCTGGTGTGATGTGCTTGCTTCCTCCCATATCCTTTACAGCCGTCGCAAGGCAATCCATTTGCACGACTCATTTTGCCTTTGTTCCTCAATAGTTCAAAGTTTTACTTAGCTTGCGCACAAATTAGTTTAGATTTTAATTTGAACACAATCGTTTAGGCTTGCGTTCATGACTTCTTTTTAGATTATATTATTTTTAACGTTTTAAATATTCTATCATCGTAACTCTTTAGCTACCAATAGTTTTTAAAATGATAAGCATCCGAAGAATGTAAAAGGAGCAATGTATGGAAGACAGCGGCGGTCGAGTTGCGTAACAACTCGTATCGATCTGTGCGGCGAACGAGACACTTCGCTTTGTGGTCTCCTCATATGCCATCTAAAAATTCTTTGTGACAATTGTTATCCTAAACTATCTGTTTTTCAATTAAATATTTTTTTAAAATAGAAAAAAAATCTCTTGAATTTAAAAATAATAGCAGTGCGACTTGGACTCCAAAAGTAAATTTGTTATAAAGTCTTAATATTTTCAAAGTGTATATTCTTGTATAATCTCCTTTTTTAAATTGATTTTTTTTATCTTAATTTTTAATTGCGGGTGGGCTTAAGTATTTGATTTGACTTAACGATTAAATACAGAGTCTTCATCTATGGCATATGAGGAATCGAAGCGAGAACTAAAATTTCTCCTTTCAATATGATAAGGTGTCCTGAAGGAAGTAACTAAACAGGTTGTCGCGAGAGGCGGCTGCGGTTCGGACACGAGAACTAGATATAAGAGCACCGAAGGTTTATTAGAAAATTGCCTTGTCATTATGTCATTTAAATCGCATAGAGTGCCGTCGTTCTATTGGAGTATTTCCTTTATCCTTTATGACGATAACACGCACCTAGCAATTAGGTTCCTAGACTCATTCCTTCAAGTTCAAAATTCGGAAGTTACGAAAATAAAAAAAAATCTAAATTTCGTTGTTCAACTAACAAATTAACAATCCTAAATATCTTTTTATTCAAGACCACCTATTTTCCAATTGCCTGTATGTTGTAACTCTGAAGCAAGTAATAAATAGCAGCTTTAACTACAAACGACGTTTAGCAGAGTACAATCGAACTCAATATTCAGTAACATGAGAACAACCGAGATGAGACCAATTGAGATGAGACCAGATACTTTTATTGGTTTTATATAAGTATCTATTGTTTTTGTAGTAGATACGTAATTAACTGAATTTTAAACAAAGAAAATAATATACCTTTTTTATGGATTCGTTAAATCGTTAGGTACTTATTTCGTCTAGATCGCGTCGAAGTTATATTTTCATTATCAGTTATATATCTGTAATACCTGGAGAACACTAACCTTACTATCTTTTATAAATAATTAAATTCATAAATGTTATTGTTTTTTTTCGTACGTTATCTGTATAATTAGGTCGTAATAAAAGTTATAAAAACTTAAAAAACAGACTCGAAATGCAATCTTAATTGAGTGCATTAACTCTTTGTCGTACTTGGTATTGCGCGCTAATAGACTAAATGTTAAAAATTGCAATTCGATATGGATAGCCTAAGATAATAAATATTTTTTGAAAGTATAAGAATGAATAGGTAAATACGTTTTACCTGTTCTTATTAATGTGAACTAAGGAATGATGACGCACACATAGCATATCAACAAACACACGTGAATCTGGCTACTAATAGTGTTTTGGCAGCGGTCACATATTATAATTGCATGTCGGGAATCACGCGTTGAGCGGCGCGACGCCGCCTTAGTTAAAAATAATTGTCTCATTCACATGCGTGGTGCTACTACGATAGTAACCACAAATTTTCGGTATTAACCAGTTTGTGGCCGTGACAATGAAATTCTAATCGCTCAAATTCTTTTCGCAGTTCTAAAATTTGTCATTAATCTTTTTGAGTACGCTCGGAAATAATTACATTCGGTATTTTTGGCTTTTACATAATTATACTCGTATAGGATGAAAATATGATAAAATGTTAACTATTACATAGGTAAAATTATCAATAATTTATCGCGACGGCAGTCTTTGTTCAAGCAATAAATACATTTTACGTAACGCATTTTGTTTGTATTAAAGTTGTATGAAAAGGGCCAAGTAAATTCAAAAACATTATTTTCTTCGGCTGAAGTTATAAGGATATTTTATTTAATACGGAACCGGATTCTATTTTTCATCAGATATTCCGGTTTAACCTTTACAGAGATTATAGAATGCGGTCGCCGGGGCCCGGGGGTGGCAACCTTGTCTTTTAGCTATTTATGTCGAGGGTAGCGGGGGTTAGGTCGCACTGCGCAAGCGTCCTGCGTGCGGCTTATGTAACGAGTGGAGCACGCCTTATTTTCAGTGTGCAATTGTATTTCCATTTTCGTCACAATATTTTTTCAGTATGTATTGTAAATTGATTAGGTAGAGAAAATATTTCAAATCTGTTAGCTTTTTGCGACTTACTTAAGATTAATTAAATATTTAACTTATCAATTATTACTGAGAAAGATTTATTTTACGCCTAGACTATTGGATTTAAAATATAGCTTAAATTTACCTAATATATATGAAAGACGCGTAACATCCGAGTCCTATTCGTGTTCTAACTTTAACCTTCATCGGGATTCAGGGCGCGGTTTAATGAGGGCCGTAATGAAAACGTTCATCAATTATCGACGGCGACGGCCGGGTTGTTTATGGCACCATTGACGCATTTAGCCTCGGTGACATTATGGCTATTTTCCCACTGCATTATCGTTATTGCTCCCGTAAGCCCATGCGCTTTTCCGACGGCACTAAAACTAGGTCATAATTCATTCCATGCGCAGTTATTCACAAATGATATTCGAAACGAACGCCGACGGGTGTTACTTTAAAACGATGAATTTAGTTTGAATGAGTGCGCATGTGTAGTGGGGCAATATTGCACAGAGGTGCGCGGTGCCTTTGCTTTGTATTGTCGCTGTCAGGTTCGCACACGCAACTAGCTCAGTTCAATTGAGCGTCATTGAGCCGGTGATCCCTAACAGGACTACATAGCAGGTCGTCAAGGTTACACCTCTCGGACACGCTCGCTGTTGCTGTGTGCTCGTCTCTTGACAATAACTACAGTGTACGCGTATCATCCGTAGTTTACAATGGTAATTGAAAAAACTTAATCAACTCCAGCACGTTTCATTTATGTGTCCTTTCAGTTACATTTCAGTAATTTTTGTCTGATTTCATAGCCTGCTCAATTTTTTTTAATGACATTTTACTTTAAATAGTATGCCATATGAAATATATGGCATTTTTATAGTTCGCATTTCTCCTGTGTTTAATATAACCAAGTGATTTTGAATTAAACATTTTTATGAATTGAAACGTTTAATACAGAATTACTTGGTATCGCTACTCATCCTCACTTCACTTAGTTTCAGTGCATGGCCCTAAGGCCGCCTTGTAGAATGTGTCTATCCCCTAGTTATGTTTGCAGCATGGCCGTACCGACTCGTACCGTGTCGCCACCATCGGCCCCATAAAGGATGATAATAGAACTGCTGATGGACAGTATAAGGTTTTTAATTTGCATTATCACCTCATAATGGCCTTGCAAGTGATAACTGATATTTGGTCTCATACTTACTACATTAAGAGCAAGTCAGTTGCCACTTCTGAGCATGTATTCAATCATTATTATTCATATGTTTTTTTAAAGCTTCTTTTCATAAAAATGGTAAATGTTCATCATTTCTCACAAGAGTATTAATTATTTTGTAAAATATTGATATAAATTTGTGTCAGTTCTGATTTCTCTTGTACTTGATTAGTTAGTAATGTCTACTTAGTAATTTGGTGTATATTTTATAGACTCGCCGGAAACCACCTGCGAAGAAGCGGAAACCAGGAGATTTAGATGATCTAAAACAGGAATTAGATATCGACTACCACAAAGTAACGCCCGAAGAACTATACCAAAGATTTCAGACACATCCCGAAAATGTAAATATTAAATTCTATATCTATACATGAGATGAAATATAACTTATAAAGATGGTAGTTACCAATTTATTATTATTTGACAGGGACTTAGTCATGCAAAGGCGAAAGAAAATCTTGAACGAGACGGTCCAAATGCACTCACACCTCCAAAACAGACACCCGAATGGGTGAAATTTTGTAAAAATCTATTCGGCGGCTTTGCTTTATTACTGTGGATTGGTGCTATTCTTTGCTTTATTGCCTACGGAATTCAGGTATGTTTTACCTTTGACTACGTTAATATAAAGTTTCTTTTTTTGTTTTTATTAATAAAAAAATACTCTTTGCAGGCGAGTACCGTCGAAGAACCAGCAGATGACAACTTGTACCTCGGAATTGTATTAGCGGCTGTGGTTATTGTTACCGGTATCTTCTCGTACTATCAGGAAAGCAAGTCGTCTAAGATTATGGAATCCTTCAAGAACATGGTACCCCAGTTCGCTACCGTTATTCGTGAGGGAGAAAAGTTAACGCTGCGCGCTGAAGACCTGGTGCTTGGAGATGTTGTTGAGGTAAGATAATTAAATGTCTTGAAGTATAGAAACTATATCTTTTTGATTATTCCCATTAAGTTGGATATTATTTCATGATATAATTTTTTCCACCAGGTTAAATTCGGTGACAGGATCCCAGCTGATATCCGTATCATTGAATCGCGTGGTTTTAAAGTAGATAACTCGAGTTTGACTGGCGAATCTGAACCTCAATCCCGTGGCCCTGAATTTACCAACGAGAACCCTCTGGAAACCAAGAACTTGGCATTCTTCTCTACCAACGCTGTTGAAGGTACCGCTAAGGGAATTGTCATTTGCTGCGGTGATAACACGGTGAGAATACTTATTGAACTCAGTACATAGATTTTTTTTCAAATCATTTACATCTGTGTTTTATATTAACAAAATGTTCGTATTGTTTTAGGTTATGGGTCGTATTGCCGGTTTAGCTTCAGGTTTGGATACTGGTGAAACTCCCATTGCCAAGGAAATCCATCATTTTATTCACTTGATCACTGGAGTGGCCGTGTTCCTTGGAGTTACTTTCTTCGTCATTGCCTTCATCCTCGGCTACCACTGGCTTGACGCTGTCATTTTCCTTATTGGTAACAAACACAATATTCCTTAAAATTGTACTATTATATATCATAAATCAAGATTATATTAATAACACTAAATATCATTGTTTCTCAGGTATCATTGTAGCTAACGTACCTGAAGGCTTACTCGCGACTGTAACCGTATGTCTGACCCTCACTGCCAAACGTATGGCTTCCAAGAACTGCCTGGTCAAGAACTTGGAGGCTGTCGAAACCCTCGGATCTACGTCTACCATCTGTTCGGATAAAACTGGAACCCTCACCCAGAACAGGATGACTGTTGCCCACATGTGGTTTGATAACCAGATCATTGAAGCTGACACTACTGAAGATCAATCTGGAGTACAATATGGTAATACAATGAACTAAGTAGAGTCTTGACACTAGGTTTTTTCTAGGTGGTCAGATATAAAAGACAAAATAAAAACTAGCAAACTTACTAATAAATGTTTAAGAAACTACATGTCTCTAAAACGCTTTAACTTTTACAGATCGCACTAGCCCTGGATTCAAGGCCCTCGCTAAAATTGCCACTCTCTGCAACCGAGCCGAATTCAAAGGCGGTCAAGAAGGTGTACCAATTCTGAAGAAGGAAGTAGCGGGTGACGCGTCTGAAGCTGCTTTACTTAAGTGTATGGAACTTGCTCTCGGTGACGTCATGTCCATCAGGAAAAGGAACAAGAAAGTTTGCGAAATTCCCTTCAACTCGACCAATAAGTATCAGGTGTCTATCCATGAAAGTGATGACCCCAGCGATCCTCGGCATTTGCTTGTAATGAAGGGTGCTCCCGAAAGGATTTTGGAACGTTGCAGCACTATTTTCATTGGTGGCAAGGAAAAGGTGAATATGCGACAAGATATGTATTATAATAAAAAATATAATTGGTGATTATTGTTGGAAATGATCTTTAACTTTAGTTATCGTAATAAGTATATTCCTTTCTAAGCTTATTCTCTTGGGTTAATCAATTAGGTTTTGGATGAAGAAATGAAGGAGGCTTTCAACAATGCGTATTTGGAACTCGGTGGTCTCGGTGAACGTGTGCTCGGTTTCTGCGACTTGCAACTGCCCTCTGACAAGTACCCCATTGGATACAAGTTCAACACGGATGACCCTAACTTCCCCTTGGACAACCTTCGCTTTGTTGGTCTTATGAGTATGATTGATCCCCCTCGCGCCGCTGTACCTGATGCCGTCGCTAAGTGCCGATCAGCTGGTATTAAGGTATAAATGTGAAATTTATTTGTATTGAAAAATTATGTTCAGAAATAAGCAAATAAAAAATATTTAGTTTGCTAAACATTTACCTTAACTAAGTTTATTGTTGAGATCTTCATTTGAGTAAATAATATTTATTTGCTCAAATTAAGATTTCAACAAGAGTTTAAATATGTATATAGTAAATCCCTTCCAATAATATGTTCAATATTTTTTCTGTATTTTAGTAAATATATATTTTTTTAATCAACATTTAAAATTTTTAACCCAGGTTATCATGGTAACTGGTGACCATCCCATCACTGCCAAGGCCATCGCCAAGTCGGTAGGTATCATCTCTGAAGGTAACGAGACTGTAGAGGACATCGCCGCCCGCCTCAACATCCCCGTGTCGGAAGTGAACCCTCGTGAAGCTAAAGCCGCTGTGGTCCACGGTACTGAACTCAGGGAGCTCAATTCTGATCAACTCGATGAAATTCTTAAGTGAGTTTTGGTTTTTGATATATGTATGATTAATGTGTATTGTTTAAAAAAAGAACTTCTTTTTTTCGACGTGATTTTTTTGCGTATAGCAATTAATTGATCGTAATTGTGGGTTTGATTCTCGTTCGAGAAAGTGAAATATTTAATATTTCTGTTTTCTTAGCTCTGGTGTATGGGGAAAGTGCCGATTAAATTCCCCCACTTAACACGCAATGCCTCTAATTCGGCGGAAAATCGGGAACTGAGTGTCTTAACATTAATTTTCCCCTGCCTGCCTTGCTGTGTCCGACATACAGCGCGGAGCTAAAAAATAAATATTTGCACCCAGATTCCACACGGAGATCGTATTCGCTCGCACATCGCCTCAGCAGAAGCTGATCATCGTAGAGGGTTGCCAGCGGCTCGGAGCCATCGTGGCTGTGACCGGGGACGGCGTCAACGACTCGCCCGCTTTGAAGAAAGCGGATATCGGCGTAGCTATGGGCATTGCTGGCTCTGACGTATCCAAACAAGTAAGAAAATGGGAATATTGGTGTAAAATTATATGACGAAATTAACTCGAATTCGTCTGAATGTAAAAGTTGCTTAAGTAATTTAAGTACTGTACACTTCCTTATTATATCAGCTATGTGCCAGTGGAAGTCCCTTCAAAATCGGTCCAGCGATTCCAGACTTAGCCATGACAAACAGACAGACAAACAAGAATTGTAAAAAGATTTATTTTGTAAACATTTAATAAATACACAACAATTAGTAAATATATGTAAGCATTTAGTAAAAAGCGGTTATCCTAATATTACAAACAGACTTGCCAATTTTTTTCGTTTTTCATAGATCTTAAATTTTTTTTTAATCACTTTTACTTTTATAAGTTAAAGGAGATGATTTTAAACATAATCTGTATCTATAAGGCTGCTGACATGATCCTGCTCGATGACAACTTCGCTTCCATCGTAACCGGAGTGGAAGAGGGCCGCCTGATCTTCGACAACCTGAAGAAGTCCATCGCTTATACCCTCACGTCGAACATTCCAGAAATCTCACCTTTCCTTGCTTTCATCCTGTGCGATATCCCTCTGCCCCTTGGCACTGTTACTATCCTATGTATCGATCTTGGAACTGACATGGTAAGTTTCTTAACAAATTGGGCTAAATACCAATGTTTAAATTTCCATAATTTGCAAGTGACTATAATATTGAGTGATATAACTTGATTTATCATTTATTTAATTCTATGACAATAAAATTTCTGAACTTAAATTTATATTTACTTGCAAATCTAAATAATGATCTGAATTATATAATAAAATAGTGTGGAAACACTCGACGGTGTTTAAAACATACATATTTAGGTGTCTTACCGAGCTGTTGCTACTAGGTCCCCGCCATAGCGCTGGCGTACGAGGCGGCGGAAGCGGATATAATGAAACGCCCGCCTCGCAACCCCTTTTGCGACAAACTTGTCAACGAGAGGTGTTGTTATGTTTAGCTATACATATGTTGCCTCTAACCCATAACCGGTTTCAGCTAACGTCGCTGTTGTATCGGTATCGTGAAGAGTGGACTTAATTTCATATACATTGTATGTAATCGTAACTTAATATGTATAAAACTTAGTAAAAATGACTCTAGAAATAATTTGGGTTCAGTTTGGCCGCGGTTATGATTACATACAAATTGTTTTCAGGAATGTTAAGGTTTTCAACTGAATGGATTTAGATCGTCGAGTTCTACTAACGATGGAGTGTCGCTTTATATGATTGTTGATTAATGGGTGACATTATTTGGTGATCACTATAAAGTGTAATTTTAAAGAAAAAGCTGCTCACCAGCTTTGATCACCAACCAATGTCAAATATTTTTTTTTGCAATAATTGTAGAATTAGAAACTAATATATATTTGTCCATAATATTAAGTAATTCGGGTAAGACATAATAAAGGACCAGACACGATTAGGAAGTACATTTATATACTGTAAAGACACGATACATTGATTACAACAATCACCTCACCGCCATCATCATCCCCATCGTCCAGTTTGTACGTCATGAGGACGCGGCGTCAAGTGATCATTCACGGATTCATTCGATTAAATTTTGTTTCACATCCCGGTGGTAATCAGAAGCAAACATCTCATAGTCTATTTTTTATGTGTTTAACATTTTGTTTTCTATGATAGTGATAAGCATTGCATATTGTAAGCAAACGTCCGGGTTTTTTGTTAATATAAAAATTATAATAGTTGAAATTGGTAATTAAAAATTTGGATGGATAAAAAATAATAAAAATTCAAAATGACTTAATATGGGGTTCTTCGGGGCCGGGCGCGTGCTTACAATACTGTTAAGTGTTGGATGTTGTGGACACGTGAGTGGCGACGCACGCTTGCCGATCGCTCTCATAGCTAGTGTTTGTGTAGGTGCCCGCCATTTCCCTGGCTTACGAGGAGGCTGAATCTGACATAATGAAGCGACAGCCGCGTAATCCTTTCACTGATAAGCTCGTTAACGAGAGGTAAACATCGCCCGTGCGACGATAATTAATCTATCCGCTATTTTGCTTGCTACCACGTGTAATTAGTCTTTGATATTTCGGGTTGGTTGTTGCCTGCAGTGTGACGGTGTCGTAGGCACACGAGTGTGGTTATTGAAGGCGACAATCGCACCGTTTCTGCCTTGCGTTGTCTTTAATACTTTTTCTATATTAACAGATCTCCTATTTCCTTTAACGTAGCTCGATGTCTCTGTGGAACAATGTGTCTCTCTGTCCATCTGTGAACGATCCGAAACACATTGTTCCATTTTTATACTGTGGTTTTTATTGATTGTATTTATTTATATTTGTCGTGATCGCCCTTGAGGTAAGAGGTCGGTCTCAGTGTCTGCCATCTGTCTTCTGCATGCATTTATTACACACCTAAACGTCTTCCTAGTACTGATCGTTTATTACTCTTGTTATTTTTATCTATTTTATTTTATCTTCATACCTTTCATGCACACCATACACACGACTACTACTTACATAAGTTTCGTTACCATTCAGACTTACCGTACGGATCATCTCACTGCATTTACCGTATTTATATCTTATAGGCTACATTATACAAATATTTATATTAGTACATTATACACGTATTCGTTATATGAATATTTCAAGGTCTCGTACATCATCACTAGCGTAGTTCTTCATATATATCCTACTGTGCTATTTTAAACATCGACGAGTTACTTTTTATATCCAACACCGCTATATCTTTCTACTTTATGATATTTCCTAGTATTATAACATGTTGTAATATTAAGTATATAGCCAGGTATTTATGTACATGTATCTATATGTATACCGGAGCTAGTCGTAGAGGTGGAGGCGTGTGTAGGTGACTAGAGTGTCGTAAGTGGTATCGCGGTGGTGTTGTTCTGTGCTGATTGCTTGGTGTTTACGAAGGTACCTGCTATATCATTGGCGTACGAGGCGCCCGAGTCCGATATCATGAAGCGGCAGCCCCGAGACCCTTATCGCGACAACCTCGTCAACAGAAGGTCGGACCCGCCACCGTCACGTGGCAACGCTTACTAGTTCTCATTTGGGTGTCACACCATATAGCCCCACTATCAAAATTATATACAGGGTGCGATTTAACAAGGAATGGTCACCGCTCACATAGTTGGTTAATTGTGCAATATTATTTATTGAATGAAATTGTTTACTCTTCTTACATATATACTTGACGAGGGCGAGGCGTAGAAAAGTAAACAATATCAAAATTAGATATCAAAAAAAGTTATTCGCTAAATTATAATTTGGTAATTTTTAAGTGCTGTTTGGAAAAATCATTTCACCCATTAAAACAAATTGTACCCTGTATTTAGAAACAAAATTGGTATATAATAATGAGATATATTTTCATGGTGCGGCTACTTGTGGTCGAAATTCCATTTGACATGGATGTGGAAGAGTGATAATGAAGACAGCCCCCCACCCTCAGTCCAGCACTACGCAATCACCTGTGTAGATTCGTACCAAGTCCCGTATAACATACAATATTAAACCCGAAAAACAAACTGTAAAATACACGATCTACTTCTATTTCCTTTAGCTCCTTGAGAATGAATAAGAAATAGTTTTTTCTTTAGAATTCTTTAACGATAGAATATTTAGTTGATAGTGTTTATATCTTTACAATCTTCACTCTTCCATATTTTAAAGATAGACCAACGGCATTTAGCAGTGAAATGTCGATAATTGCACGTTAGCGAACAAATTAGAATACAAAATTAGTATCATACAGAACCATAGTGATAGTGAATTAACTGTGTGTGATGTGTTTAGTACGTAGAAGATATAGATTGTTAATAGAACATTTTGTTTTCAAGGAATGTTTTAGGCGAGATGGGGCGTACTGTAATAGTTTATTTTTTTTATATTTTAATTTCAAATATTATGTATATTTATTATTTTCCAGCGGATTTATAATATATATATTTATATGGTATAGTTTCCTAGACGCACGACGCTATATCGGTCACGTTGCTTCAGGGCTTCCGTCACCACACGACACACATTATCTTGATACTTTATTAAGCTATCCTTTATTTCTTGAATCACACGCTATTCTAATTTCTTGTTTGCTTACGCTTATCGGTGGTTCTTCTCTAAAGTTGCATGTGTGGCGTTACTGTTCGTATTTGTGGTAACTAACAGCTCATTGCAAATGATTGAGTAAAAACTGGAGTAGAACTTTGTATTGAAAAAATATAAATTATAAATTGATTGACGAAAATAAGCTAAAGTAAGCTTTTATTGCATCGTAAGCTCTTTAATTTTTACTGAATCATAAGATCTAACATGTAAATACGACAAATTGTTCCCTAAAATAATATTTTTTACATGTTTTTTAACAATTTTAAATTTTTAACTTGATTTATTTTTTATTTCAAATATGTTTGTCGTATTTCGATTTGCACCTACTACATACACAATAAGCTTAAAATGCTATATTTTGAAGTTTTAAATGTAATTCATAGTAAAATAATGAAATGCATGTCCTAAATTAAATTGATATTTCTAAAAAAAATAACATTGTGAGTATTAAGGTTTGAAAGATATAAAGTAAAATAATTTGATTTTGCCAATAGACTGCTACATAATGCTTTACCACACAAGCGCATTAGATGACAACTGGTATTATGTTTATTTTAGTTTAATATTTCAAATATATTTCTTATTTTTATAGAGATTTTAAAATAATGCAATAAATATTTCTAATAAGCATAAAGCCAGTTGTCAACATACAATCGCAATACAACCCCATGCACTATTTATAACTTTAATTCTACAAACAGGTTGATTTCGATGGCTTATGGCCAAATCGGAATGATTCAAGCCGCAGCTGGATTCTTCGTGTACTTCGTGATCATGGCTGAAAATGGGTTCCTGCCCTTGAAACTTTTCGGTATCAGAAAGCAATGGGACTCGAAGGCCATCAACGACTTAACTGACTCCTATGGACAAGAATGGGTACGAATCGCGTTCTTCATGTTTTTATCGAAACAGATTTATGATTATTTAAAAATATCTGTATTTGTATTTTATTCTTATATTTCACCTAGCTTTTTTACAGCTTTACGGTTTTTCCCGCATAGCGGAGTTGTCAGAGAGGACCTAGTGTCAATACATTCCGTCCTCCACTTTCCGCTCATTTCCGCGCTTTATTTTACTTAGCTACCAGAGCCAAGAAATTATATAAATAATATAATTTAAATATAATTATACCCGATAATAGGAATTGAACTCAAAACTATTGCTTTGCAGTCAGACGATGTCCCACTGCGCCAAGGCGGCCTATCTCAGTTCTTTTTTTACATACATTTTTTGGTCGCCACTTTTTTCAGCATACTATACTTAAAATAAAATTATAACAATTTTTATATTATTTATTTATTTATATATTTTTTTATATTATTTAATTGTTATATTATTAATACCATTGTTCCCCTTTAGACTTACCGCGACCGCAAGGCTCTCGAGTTCACCTGCCACACCGCTTTCTTCGTGTCCATCGTAGTAGTACAGTGGGCTGATCTGATCATTTGCAAGACCCGCCGCAACTCCATCGTGCACCAGGGCATGAGGAACTGGGCCCTCAACTTTGGCCTCATCTTTGAAACTGCCCTTGCAGCTTTCCTCTCGTACACTCCCGGCATGGACAAGGGACTGCGGATGTATCCCCTCAAGTTAGTATTGTTGGCTTTCTTCAAATATATGTAGGTACCTAAAATGGAATGCTAGTTGTGGTCGCGACTTTTGTCCGCGTGGAATTGGAAAAAAAAGAAAACAAAAGTAGTACAAGTAAAAGCTAGACACATTAGTTATCTCTCAGTGAAAGTTCCGGTAAAATTTGACGAGCCCTTTCAGAGATTAGTCGAAACAAACAAACAGACAGACCGACAAAACTAGTAAAAAATTACACTTTAGTATACATTTGCATTTAGTTAAAAATAGTTATTTTAATATTACGAACAGACACTCTAATTTTATTTATTTACATAGATATTGTCTTTAAATTTATTCCCTTGCTCCATGTGTTAACAGTTTGTTAAGTGAGTGTTACATTTGTGTGACATTTGTACAGGTTCGTGTGGTGGTTGCCCGCCATCCCCTTCATGCTGTCGATCTTCATCTACGACGAGATCCGGCGCTTCTACCTGCGCCGCAACCCCGGCGGCTGGCTGGAGCAGGAGACCTACTACTAGGCCTCCGCCCCCCCGCCGGACTCGGCCTCCGCCCCGCCAGCGCGCACATCCGGCTGTTTGTGTTCTCACCCGACTGACAGACCCGCCCCGCTCCCGCTCCCGCTACCGCCTCCGCCCCCGCCCCCGCCTCCGCTCCGCCTCGCCACTCGCGCTGTTCTCTCACACTTATATGATAAGTACCGACGAACGCGCTCGGCGGCGCTCGGCGGCCGAAGCATTTGTTGTAAAATTACATTTAAGAAGCCACATATTGTTTAAGTGATTTAGATTAAGTTGAATCTCTCGAGTGTGCGACGTTCGGTCGAGTGTGTGTGTGGTGCGTGCGACGTGTGCCTGAGTATTAGTTCTACCGCTTACTGTTAGGTAGGTAGTCGAAATTTTGAGCCATATTTTCGATCGTAAAGTAGAAACGAAGCATACACAGTCGCGATCGCTTTGGGGCCGCGGGCGGGCGCCGGCCCGACACTGTGCTTTTCTTTTCTAAACTTAACTGGTCGTTAGTGATTTTTGTGAAATTTATTAAAATAGACCGCTCACGGTTATCGCGTAAGATTTTATTTCTTAATTAAAAGATAATAAACGAAACGTAGAAATGCGTAATTAGAAATTTTTAAAATTATACAGTTATTATAGAGTGAGCTCGCCGGACGCCGCGCGCCGCCCCCGCCCCGCTGCGGCGCCGCGCGGCGCTCCGCTCTCGTAACGAATACATATAACATTATATTATAATGGTTACAAAAGTAATAATTATATTACATTATAGCGAATATAAATCTAAATTATATGAAATGTTTATAGATTTAAAATAAAGTTTGTTTGTTTAGTGTGGACGATCGCCGCCGGGTGTCTCCGGTTGTGACGATCTTGTGAGCTATTCGTTTAAGTACACTGTAGGACTAACATTGTTTTGCGTTCGACAGTTCTTTACACCGTTTCATTTTATAGTATTACTCTGTTGGCTAGGAATGCTGTAAAAATGTAAGTGTTAATAAAAAAAACATTTTCAAAATATTATTGCGATGTTTCATTGATATTAGCTAATATTTATTAAATTCTATTTATGCTGAACCTTGGTCTGATTTGCACGTGCAAGAACTACCTTTACCTTTTACACACACCTTTATTTAAAAGAAGTAAGATTCAATAAATGATCATTTTATTTTCTTTTGTTTAACAGTCATACAAAATGATATTTTAATTTCTTTGAACTAAATTTCAATTTTAAACTATATAAAATAAAGAAATAACAATAACTTTTAAGAAATAAAATTCAAGGAATACATACAGGTTTTAAAAAAAGCAGTTTGCCTCATGACATGGCCAAAGAGAACCGAATGACAAGATGTTCCGTTCTTCAATTTTCGGCTGAACCCGAAACATTAAGCATGTTAAGTGCAAAACTTAGCTCTGCGCATTATCTTAGGCGCCAAAGAAAAAAATTAAAAATATTATATAATCATTTCCCTAATTGGGATTCCAAGCCTGCGCCACGACAACCTCGACGAAGAAAAGTTAATACTAATAAAAAATATGTATGAAATATATATGACATTATGATTACGTAATAACAGTATTTTAGGGCAGACACTTGAGATGGCGTCTCTCTTCAATCCTATTGCTATTAACCATAGCCAGTGCTATTAACCTGCAGATAAAAGGTTTTGGTTAGAATACAGTAAAGTGCCCAAAACTTAATAATAATTTTATTATATAATAATAACAGAATGTATATATAGACATTCTATTTTTTACATAATTCTTCTTAGCCGTTCAAAGCAGTGGAGGTGTTTTTAACTCGCTAGCCACGTAGAGACTGCTTTTTGTTGAACATCTAACGCCGCTTTGTTATTCCAGACATTACAAATGAAAATAATTTCATATACCTACTTTACTGTAGTGGGGATCGAAACATATTTGATTGAAACTTGAAATTTTGCAGAAATATCTATTTTGTATAAAATTTGAAATTGACTTTTCTTTTCTGTCTAATAAAGTAATTTTAGTTCACTAAGCTCGTAGCTTTGGAATTTTACAAGGGAGATACGCAAACTCTATGGCTACTCGTTTTAGAAGCATGGTACATACGATGGCGGATGGCTAGAAAATAGTATTTTTAAAGTACCTAAATAATAAATAAAAGGCCAGGGTTGGCGAGGGGCATATAAGTGTGACTGTAAACGCGACTGATTGTGGGTTCGATTCCCAATCGAGGAGTGGAAGTATTTAATTTTTCCGTTTTCTTCGCTCTCGTATCGAAGCAAAGCGCGACGTTAAGTTCCGCCACTTAAAACACAATGCCTCCAAAATTCGGCGAAAAGTAGGGAACGGGGTTCGTTACACTAGGTTCCGTCCGTCTACCCTGGTATGTGCGGGATACAAAAATATACGAATACGGATACGAAAAATATATATGAATAATCTCTTGTTGTGCAATATACATTACTTTAAACAAAATTCTCTAATAGATCATCTCCCAGAGCGTCTGCGCCACCATGTCGCCTCTGCAGGCTAGCTAATTCTATTCAGTTTTAATAACTATCTGGCAATTTACCACAAGTAGACTATGATTTTTCCTTTAGGTTTCAATATTAAATACTTATTAATTATATAATAATTAATATGAGTATTATATAATTAATAAGTAAATCCACAAAGGAATCAACCAGTTCAGAAGTGTTTTCCTTTAACTTGGACTTTATTTAGAGTAATTTGCAATATATAAAGACGGGTAGACGGATTTTATGCAATAATGCGAAAGAAAGCAGCATCCCTGCTGCGTCGCATGAGGGACAGCAGTAACAGTTGATTGTTCTATCTAAAACCATTGGATAGAAAAACTAATTGGCATAATAAAATAATAATAAATACATGTAGGTACGAGTAACTAAAACAATCAAAATTTATAAGGAAATATTGTTACTAACACATTAACACTTTCTATGGATCAATCGTCCGAAATAAATTATTTTTATTTTATTTATTTATTTTTAAAATATATTGGATTTTATAAAAGAACTGAATTTGACTTTAGGGGCCAGTCATGTTGCAGTGGCACAAACCGGTGACTGTTAACGACTGGTTGTGGGTTCAATTTCCACTCGAGGAGCGGGAATGTTTAATATTTCTACTTTCCTCGCTCTGGTTTCGAGGGAAAGCGGGGCGTTAAGTTCCGCCACTTAACACGCAATGCCTCCAAAAATCGGCGGTAAATGGGAAGCGGAGTGTCTTGAAAAATATATATAAATTCTTGTTTTACAATATAAATCACTTTAAACAAAATTATCTGATTCATCATCCCTCAGCGCCTCTGCGCTACCATGTTGCCCTTTTAGGCTAGCTAATTCCATTCAGTATATATACAATCTGGCAGTGTACAGTAGGCAGATTATGATATGATATTTATAATATAATGATATTTCCTTTAAGTTACAAAAAAGGTCTTTCATTTTAAACAATAATATGAATATTATATAATTAATAAGTACATCCACAATGGAATCGACAACCAGAAACCAACCAGTTCAGAAATGTTTTCCTTTACCTTGGCAATCATTTAGAACAATTTGCAATATATAAAATATATTAAAGAAGTGTCAATTCTTTCATAAACAATGCGCACTAAATTATAACTATAATACTATTCTACGTAGGTAAATAGACTACAGTTCTATCTTGTTTACTTACAAGGAATGTGTAAAAATTATGTAAGTACCTACAGTTACCTACAGTTTAAAATATTTTGTTCTGTCAATATATGGATGATTTTCTTAAGCTTAAGAGAGAGTAGTACTTACATGACTTCACAGTTTTAGTAATCATAATGGACTTCAATTAGCAATGGAGAAGTTTAAAAAAATATTAATTTTTAAGGTGTAAATTAACCGCTTAAATGGTATTTTTTTTCCAAAAAAAACGACTTCAAAAAAAATGCGCTAAAAAGCAAAAATAAATTATTACGTATTCTTGTGTCTACAACATTCAATCAATTTGTTTTTAATAAAAAAAATATATCGGATGGTCAACCTTTCAACTAAGTCCAGATAGGTACACAGGTACCTACACCTATGACTCAACACATGTTTACGGCTAAAAAGCAATTATCAAAATATAGGTATAATTATAGTTCACCTAAGTAATTTTTGGCAATTTTGGTGTCGGAGTCAGTCGGTCACATTTAACAAAACATTTTTTTTTGTTTTAAACAGTTTTGTTAAATATGACAAATGGTACCTACTAAGTTTATATGGCAAATATCCACAATGGACATGCTCTAACATTAAGAAAAGTCTAGAAGAATAAACAAACTGCTATAATAAAGTAACATATATAAGGGTAGCTTGTATCAAATAGAACACCTTGATTAAAGCAGTAGATGCGTAGTCCTCCGCCCGATAAACCACCCTGTTTCCTAGAAAATCAATAACGCAAGTGTAGACGAGGCCGTGCCGTCAAGTGGAGTGTGATAAACATTTCTGCCCATTAAAGAGGGTCAGGTCAGGAGAACTAAATGAGGTTGAATCAACACACTCTTTTTATAATGCCATTGGCTTGCAAATATAAGTAGATACTTATGTGAAAATTATTAGGGTGTTCTCGATATTTGTAGATAAGTGAAAGAATAATCTATCTTTTGATATATTTATCCTCGTTTTAGATTTTTTGTTTCATGCTTTTTCTTGTATAGCAAGGTAGACAGAGAGAATCTAGTGTCAAAACACTCTGTTCTCCACTTTCTGTTCGAATTCGAGACATTGCCTGTTGAGTAGAGAAAGTTCATGCCGCACTTTGTTTTATCATCACAGCTAATAAATGAAAAATAATAAAACAATAATTTCCCGAATGGGAATTGAACACACAACCACTCCGTGTCCATTCGTTCCACAATCGTTATCATACTACGGCACGATTGCCTCGATTCAACATTAAAATATCATTAATTTTTGTAGTCATCCATACTTATATTATAAATGCGAATATTTCTCTGTTAGTCTTTCACGCTTTCACGGCTAATGTACTGATCCGATTTGAATGAAATTTGGAATGAATATAGTTTAAGATCCAGATTCAAAATTAGGCTACATTTTTTTTTAAAATTCAACCCGTAAAGTGTTGAAATAAAAGTTTCTATGAAAAATCTAAACCACTTGACCGATTGCAATGAGTTTTGGTATAAAGGTAGTTGATAATACGGAGGTAAGCATAGGCTACTTTATTTTTTAACAAATCACACTAAAGGGTCGCAATATCACGAAATAGCAATAGTTGTGTAGACCACGTAGCGAAACCGCGAGCGGGCCGCTAGTGACTATTACTTAAAAATTTCCGAAATATACAACGTATGAAAAGTTGAAAGACAGAATTCTAGTTGGTTTCTATTATTCGATTCTGCGGTATACAACAGAACATAAAGATAAAAGTTTAATAATTCACTCTATATCTTGTCACACTAAAAATATTTTCTTACAGTAGGTAGGTATAGTAATTCTGAGATCCTAGAAGATGATCATCTCGAACCCTTTGGTATTCAAGGCGATCGCTATGACGAGAGCAATTTCAATTAGAGTTATAGATGATTTGGTTTATTAAATACAATTAAATGAAACATAAATTTGTAAAACCTTGTGATATTATGTTTATTACCTACTGTGTTTGAAAAAAATAAATATATTTTTAAAATGAGCTCGATTAATAAACAATTTTAGAGAATAGATTAGTTTTATTACAAAAATATCCAATTACTCGCAGCATCATTGTTTAACAAATTTCTATATCGTTTCATATCATAGTCATTATCAGTCGTTCCCTGTTGTATATAAGTCTTTATAATGGCACGCCACTGAGCTGATCTTCAGTTTTTTTTTCAGGTCGTTTTGCGTATGGAATATATCACAACCATACCCAAAGTTTATCGGTTTTGCGACAAATAAGAATGTCCAGCCCTCTATTACTTCATCGTGGTAATCTTTTGTTCTATGCCGACGATTTAGATTCTCTGTCCGATGATATCTTTTCGAATTCAATCCTTCAGATATTATATTGTAAATTAATTACATATAATTTTTTAAATTACTTTTCTTATTATCCAAGAACAAATATGTAAATACTTCAAGATATGTAATGAACATTACAATCAAATTTATAATAAGCATAGGTATACCTACGGTTTTATCCGTTGTTAGCATCTGCCTTTTGGGTAAAACAAGATAAGTATAGATGGTCTGCGTCTTGGTTTTCTCAGATGAATTTGGTTTACAGATAAAATGTGTTTCTTCTTTTAGACATACCTTTAGCTACATATATTTTTTATGACATGCATGTTCATTCTTTTTAAATTCCTCATGGCTGAATAATACTTTTTGAATGTACTGTGCTTTGCAGAATACGATCCTGTACACTAACAAAAATTTGTCTAAGACATTTAGAAAATTTTCCTAAGTGTGAAATAACACTTTACAAATGTTAAAAGTAAATCCGTTTCATGGATTTATAATGAACATGTCTTTTTTTTAATAAAGGAAATCTACTAACTGTTATTTTTTTGTATAAGATACAAATTAAAGTTACTATTAAGGTTTTACATTTCGTTAAACTCTTTGATAGAGTTTCAAAAAGCTTAGTAATTTTCAAACAACATTATAATATAACTCGAGAAATTTCTCTCGACGCGCTTTCAGCTAATCGCATAAAAATTTATGGTAATTCAGTAAATTTCATATTCATGAAAATTTAAATTCATATGAAACAACTATTGCTCCTTGCCGCTTGGCAACGTTCCAGTACGTCCTGGTGGCTACTCCTGAGGTGTTACGCAATTCACGGCTTTATTTATCTCCGTTGCCCACTTATTAGCCACCTTAGTAGACCGCATTACGCGCGTCGTAATCGTTCTTCACATTTCATTAGTAACGCTCAAGGATAAATATTTACAGACCTAATGGTACCTATATCTATACTTTTTCAGACCTCGTATACTATACGTTTAAGTGTGTCACCCTCATTCGCACGACCTTTGCGTTAATGTGCTTTAATTATGTTACGTAAAAAAATTATATCGCTATTTCTTCATTAATCGATACTTAGGTACTAGAGAACCCTTTCATCGCTTTATACACCCTTAAGGCAATCCATAATTACACTTTCGAATGCTTCCTTTGTTACAAGCGATATTAGCAACATCAAAAGAAGGGATAAAATGTACAGAGGACGTCCTAACGTCCTTCCGAGGTCACTCATCGGCCTTGGCGACAGTCCCGTCTCTATAGCTACATACACCAGATACCTGTAGGTCCTTCGTCCTATCACGGCGCAGTATTCCACACGCCTCGCCGTGCCCCTCGTCCACGGCGCATGTGCGCCACTGACAGCGGCCGTGCCAACGCGTTCCATTTTTTCTCTAATTATATTCTCTTACAAATTAAATTTTTTACCAGGAATTTGTTTAGAATTTATAAGTTTATTATATCAGGGCGTGAATGCCGCCCAGAGATGACCAGTGAGGCAGGATGGTGGCCAACATCGGTGTCATCACCCCGACTAATGGTAAACAATGTTCACACAACACAATGCATTGTATGACCACAGCCGTTGGAAGTATTAAGTGTTTTATTTGGTGCAGTGGAGGCGACGGCATATATAAGCGCGGTAGCGGCGTTTGCCCTCGTCCTGCTCGTGGTCCTGCTGTTCCTCGGCAGGCGCTGGTGCTACACTGCGGTGTTCGGCCGCAAGTGCTGTGATGATATTCTAACTGTGAACGCTGCTATCACCACTCCCGGACACCCTGCCGACAATGCTCAATTCGGTAAGTTCTACAATCTTTATTCATTTTAAATCGCACGTAAAATGTTATTGTAAGTATAACAAAGTAGCATTTAACATAATTTAATGGACTTTCATTGTCATAGTACGAAATGGTAAATTATAATGTAACATTTAACACCACATCAACCACTAGAATTCATTTATTTATTATAAAAACCCCCATTTTATATGTATTGCATCCTTGAAATTATTGACCTCATCATTGCTATATAGGGAATAGAACCATAGGTTAGTGTTGTTGTAGTTACTATTCCAAGGACGCAGAGTGCGTCACCGAGGTCTTTAATAATTAACGTTTTTCGCTAATAGAAATACTTAGTTAGATATAGTCCCAGACTTATACAGTAGTTTTATAAGAACTAGCTTTAGAGTGTTAATATATTGATTGACGTTGTGCGTACATCTGTGTTGTTTTAGATGCTTTGTCGAAACCGAACCATTACCCTGAACGTATTTTCACGTTCGAGGCCTCCGACTCTGATGAGGAGCTGCGCTTGCGCATACAACAGGTAAACTTTACTGAAACAAAAGAACTGATGCATTTGTATCTTTGAATTATGTACGTTAAAATTAATTAAATTTACAATTTTATTATTCATATATCAAATCACAAGGTATGTTTCATTTTTTTTATAATAGAAATACAATGTATATAAATTGTGCATCCTATTTTGATTATAAAATAATATTAGATATTCCATTTTTAATAAAAAATATAAACTATCTTAATAATAAGAACGATTTGGGTGGTAAGGGATAGTAGTGTAAGTATTTCAAACTACTCTAAATGCCATCCTTTAAAAAGACAATATATCTAACCACAATATAAATATTTTAATTTAATTTTTTTGTTAGAAAACAATAAACGATGCTTCCTATTTTCGATGACGAAATAATATTTAGATATTGCATTTTTTCATATTTATTTGTTCTTAATAAAGACAGATCGTGATGGACACCTGTTTAGCGCACTCCGTCTAATAGCTCTATTGATCTTATCTTCTAGCGTTCTTAGTATCCATTTGTGTTCTTACACTGATAGCTTTAGAATTTATAGCGTCTTTAACTGGCTTTTGTCAATGTTTAAATTGATTTTCAGCATTATTGTAATAATAGTAATAATTTTAAAAATAAATATATTTATTTATTTATTTATGATAATCTAAGAAATCAGCATATATTTTATAGATTAATTGTTTATATTCCATTCCATTAAAGTTCCATTATTTTTGGTACAGGTAGATATTTAGTTCTTTTATAAGAATAGAACGAAAAATATTTTAACAGAACTGTGAATAATATGTTTATGCATGTTTATAAAAAAATAAAATATAAACTTTACTTAACATAAAAATTTAACAATTTTATTTCCAGGACAAAGAAGAGGTTGAATGTAGATACGAGGAGAAAAATGAGAATCAGAATCAGAACCAGGCAAAAGTGGAAATAGAACTCATAGAAAAGACTTTACGTGAAACCAGCCTTCGGGAAACCAAAATAGATGAAGTGGTCCCCCAACGGGCCGAGTACATCCACACATTAGAGGCCCAGAGCAGTGTCGAGAGTGATGTCATCGCGCATAATGTAATGACTCACTTACTTTAACTATTGCTTTAATTTATTTGTTTTGTTTTATCAGTTTCACCTTTTTTCCCTTTATAGCAGGTTAGTCACAATCACCTAGTATCAAAATACTACATTCTCCACTTTTCGCTCGAAATCGAGACAATATCGAGAAAATATGAAATATCGATTAAACAATAAAAAACGTTGGAAAACGCGAAATTCATTTGATATTTTAAATATCAAGAATAGATGAAAAGATATTTATGATTACGTTTATTTATGGAATCATGGCTTTATATGAGAGGATCTATCCTTGTCATGGTGATGGATTCGATTTCCACTCGGGGCAACGACGATGCTCAAATTATTTTCATTTCTCCGCTTTCGTATGAAGATACAGTGCTAAAATTAATTGTTTTTATGAATAGATATATCTTTATCATAATAATTCAAAATGTTATAAAATGTACTTCATCCTATTGTTTATTAATTTAGAGTATTAATTTAATATTTTCTTTGAACTTTATTTATAGGACACATCTCTGCTCTGTGGTGAAAGTGGGAGCTCCCAGGAGCGCGGTTCCGTAGAACTGACGCTATTGTACGACGCACCTGTGCGTAGTATGACCGTGCATGTACTACAGGCGCGATCCTTGCCTCAAAAGACCCAGGGGCAAGTTTTACAAAGCCAGGTAACCGTTTCTTTCATAATTCACGCAATTATCTCTCTCTTTTCAGAGCACAGGAAAATAGATGTAGGCAGACGCTATTTAATGTTAAGACACACTGTTCTTTACTTTCCGCCCGTGCCCCCGTATCCACTGTCTGCTAAGTGACGGAACTTAACGAGTACATTAGTAACAGCACAGTGGGACGGAATAATATACATCATTTTATATATTCTTCAGAATGATGGTTAGAACCAGAACGTTTATATTCATATACAGCAGTGGCAAAGTCTGAAATTTTTGTAGAGGTAATTCGGCGTTGAAGAGATATAAAAAACTAATGATCCCTGGACGTATAACTTACGAAAAGTAAGACCCCACCGTCTTACTTTTCGTAATCGTTATATATGGAATCTTCACCACTGACCCTACTGACCTTGTCAGTAGAACTGACATAGTTTCAAATATTCCTGAAATTATTTAAGTAGTAAGATTGTAACTAAAAAAATGACTTCCTTAAAAAAACTATCGAGTTTATTACAAATCGATAGTATAGAATTTACTTTTAAATATTTTTCTATTTAAGCAATATTTGTCATGACATATTCAATTTCAGTGGCATGTTGCTTATTGATATCTGTTCTCGTTTGAAATGTTTATTAATGTGACGCCTCTCTAGGTACGCATAGTTTTGTTACCACTCAAGAAACAAAAATATAAATCGAAGATTCGGAATGGGGAGAACCCACAGTACATGGAGAGTTTTGTTTTGCATAAAATCAATCCAGGTAATTACTAAAATTATTAATAGTAAATTAAGAAAACGTAAAAAGTCGACCGCATTGCATTTGCATTCTGGTGAACGTATGCCTTTGCGGTCAGACTTCGAGTTTTTTTAACAAAAAGGTTTCCATGGCCTAAGTGTGTAACTAACGTTTTAATAATGTTAAAATAAATCTGGAAACGTATTTGTTTCATTTTTACATTGTAAACAAAAAGAATCCACAACAAATATTTTAGCCTTCAATAACCCAGCTTCACATCAATTAATCAACTAGGACTCTATATCTTCTACAACGCACATCACACAGAAACATTTTCCAGCAAATTTTGAGTAATACATCTTTTAGAGTTTCATATTTGCGAAAATTTGACATAATTACTTTATTTTTATATTATCATTACTTGATGATAAAAAATACATTAATTTTCAGAGGACGTTTACGGACTGGGCCTCCGCATTCGTATATACGGTTGCGAACGAATGCGCCGACAGCGATTACTCGGCGAAACAAACGTTACTTTTGCGTCACTTAACTTGGAGCTCGAAAATAATTTATGGCTACATCTCTCTCCGCGTCAACATCACCAGCCTAGTCTACAGGTATCGTATTATGATAAAATATACTTTTTTATTATATATTTTTTCAGCTTCATAATTTTTACCACAGCACGGGGTAAACAAAGAAAACCTAGTGACTTGACACTCTATTTTCCACTGATCGCCTAAAAGCGAGTTATTATATATAAAAGCGAGTTATTATATATAAAAGAGTGTTAATTGGCGGAACTTGACGCCACACTGATTAATGTTAAATTTAAATAATTTACATATAATCATTCCCTCAAGTGGAAATCGAATCTAACATCAAATATATTTTCATTCAGTGAATATAACCTAAAATTACTGATTTCAAAAAAATATATTAATCTGTATTATATTGATAATATATTATCTTCTAGTTCCTGTAAAATGTCAATATATTTATATGGTATAAATAGAAAGCAAAATAAATAAGAATACGTAAACAAAACTCTTACAAAAATAAGAAATATACTGCACTAAGTACTTCTAGTAAGAAAAACAGTTTATAAGAAAATATATAATTTTATTAAAATTTAATTTCATTCTATCTCTTTAGCTACCCAAAATGGATGTAAACCACTCCATAACGGGAGTACTCGCGTCTCCGTCCTCCATAACGACGGTGATGACGCCAGGCGGGGCGGGCGGCGCGGGGGCGGGCGGGGAGGCGTGCAGCCTCGCGCGCTCCGACTCCGCCTCGTCCTGCTGCAGCACCAGATCTGCGCCGGAACTGCTGCTGGGGCTGCAGTACAATCCTACTACTGGACATTTGTCTGTTGAAGTATGTAGTGAGATAGATGTCTATTATATGTTACAGCAATAAAAATGTCGCAATTGCTAGGAATCTCTATTTAAGATTTTGAGATAAGTAATAATGATTAAAATAAACAAAAATTGCCTTCAGAAATGTTTTTGGCGATTTGGCGGTTTTGATTTCAATCCCTACTTAGATCATATGATCTGATTTAAAGCCTAAAAAGTGTTGTAAACAAAAAAATATTTTTTTTTGCTTCATCCATATATCAAAAGTTATTTAACTATTGTACAAATGTAAATACGTATATTTTTTATATTGTTTACAAAAACAGTTTCATGTTATAATATATTTTACTTATTACAGATCATAAAAGGCACACATTTCCGGAAGCTGTCACCTAATAAAGCGCCAGACACATATGTGAAACTCTGCCTTATCAGCTCGCTTGGAATGGAAATGGGCCGCTGCAAATCCACGACACGAAGAGCTCAGTCCAATCCGTTGTATAAAGAACTATTTATATTTCAAGTAATAGACGTTTTATTGCTGTTGATTATTTTTGTAAAAATAGGCCCATATAGTGGCTAGTCGTGGCCCAGTGGCACAAGAGTGTGACTGTCAACGACTGGTTGTGGGTTCGATTCCCACTCGAGGAGTGGAAATTATATTTCCATTTTCTTCGCTCTGGTGTCGAAGTAAAGCGCGGCGTTAAGTTCCGCCACTTAACACGCAAGCCTCCGAATTCGGCGGAAAGTGGGGAACGGAGTGTCTTAACACTAGGTTCCCTCTGCCTACCCTGCTGTGTGCGGGATACAGCGTGAAGCTAAAAAAAAAAAAAAATTTTTGTAAAAATATCTCCCGAATAGCGTGTCTCTACCATTTGTCGTAGAGTACTACAACATTTTTTAATTCTCGTAGAGTATAGGAGTGCGCATAGGTACTTTGACTAAGCTCGTTTGTAAGGTCAATGTCTAGACCCAAGAAATTTTGGAAATATAGAACTTTTGACTTGTTTAGAGACAATTATTAACCATAGTATCCGCATTCTCAACATCGCCTGAGATACTTTTGCGGTAGGTGTTCTTACTGCTATACTAATATTTTAAGTTGAGTCACTTGACTAATTTAACAGCGTAGCATACAATATTGACACGTGGTAGTATTTCTCCTCGAAAAATATCATTGATTGCAAATCTCATGAATACTTACATATTAATAATGAAACAAAACACAAAGTTAATAAACTCATAGTGGGGAACGGAGTGTCTTAACACTAGGTTCCCTAGGTAGCCTACCCTGCTGTGTCCGGGATACAGCGTGAAAAATAAACTCAGAAGAAAAAAGGCATGGAGGAAATAAGTTTGAGTCGTATACATGTAAATTACTCAAAAATAGTATATAAGATTTATGTATTGTTTGTTTAGTTCGAATAGTTGCAGCGGTTAGTCACGTAATCACTCAATAATAACTATATCTAAAAATAAGAAATTAGTAATACACTAAAACACGAAATATAAACTATGCTTTTAAATTATAGGTTGAAACTATTTACATAAACTTAACCCATATAGTGATTTTTTACAATATAAAAAAGCAAGAAAAATATATAGTCATATTTTTTTACATTTTCAGGTGGCTCTGTTCCAACTGAGTGACGTGACACTAATGGTATCAGTGTGGTGGCGGCGCAGCGTTAAACGCAACGAGATGGTCGGCTGGTTCTCCCTCGGACACAGCTCGTCCGGCCGCGAGGAGGAGCGCCACTGGCGAGAGCTTTGTGAACATCAGGGGCAGCAGGTATTTACTACATATTCCATTTATTGATAAGCTCATGATGATAATTTAATTTACCATTTATATTTGATACTGAGAGTATTGATAGTTGAGATCATGTCATCGTCTGTCGTCAAAGTATAATGACAAAAATTATTTATAAGAAAAACTGAAGAACAACGAGTCTTAAAATTAATATAATCCTATGTTTAAGGATTTTTATTTGCTTTTTCTCGCATAGTAGGGTAGTCAGAGAGACCATAATGTTAACAAACTTTGTTCTCCACTTTCCTCTGGAACTAGAGAGGATGGCGTGTTAAGCGGAACTCAATACTTTGGTCTCTTTTCTAAAGCGACACAATGAAAATAATTTAAACCTAATCATTTCTCTGAGTAAGAATCAACATTTACACTTAGACTCTGACACACTCCCTGACTCGTTAGAACTAGATTCTATATTAAAATTATTTTTTTACAAAATTTCTTTAATCAGGTGCAACGGTGGCACGTACTGTTGGACTCCTGACGGACACCGACATAGCGCGAGGCGGAGTCTATCGCCTGAACATACACGTTTTACCCCGTGGCGTTGCTTACTGGCCGCACCGTGACGGTGCTTGTACCGGGACTTCCCCGCGTCCGCCAGTACAGTGTGTACCGCCAGAGGGACGCACAGCCCCCGGCTCGTCCTAGCCCTTTCAAGTTATATGTCTGTTGTTATACTTGTTGTTATAGACGTAGCTGCAATTGCTTGTTTATTTAATTTTCTCTATTTATTAATGTTTGAATAATAGCTTTCACAAAAAATATTTTTCTAAATTACTAAATATTACTTAGTTTGAGTATTTTATTTTTTTAATAGTCGAATAATTACTAAATATTTCTGTCTAATTAATTATTTCTGCGAATATAGCTACGTCTATGATCTGTTGTGGTTTACTGGATACCAGTTTGTTCGACGTTTCGTCAACCATCCGGAGAGGTGGTGACTTTTGGTGTGCTTTGTAAGTAAATGTTGAAGCGAGCACGTTTTCAATTGTTCGAGTTTTGGTGTTTCTATATAACGCAGTGGAAAAATATATATAATATATATAAATATAATAAAAATCATTAATCGTATGAGATACGCGAAAGATTAAAAAGAAAATAAGTTTGAAAGTGAACTAGTGTTATCTTTAAAAGATGTAAAAGCTTATTTAAATGTTCGAAAATTACATAAAAATTACATTATATATGTATATATTTCAATTTTATACTCGAGATAGAATTTTGTAGTATTTATAATCGATGAAGAAGACTTGGAGCGCACAAAACATGTGAGATAGGCTAACGTAGTGAAAGAATATATGTATATACATAGATATATATATTGACGTTTAATATATTATACAAATACCAATATTACTATCTACTTTTATTAGTATTGTACGACTTTTTTAATGTACTAATAATTATTATAGACAAACGCCACAGTTAATATTATTATGAATTGAATTCTATAGAATATATATTTATAAATGAAACATGCACAAACGTATCGTATCGTATTTTTTGGAAATTATTCATTAATTTCAAATTTCAAGTTATTAGCTTAAAAAGCTTTCTCCTATTTCTCAACCATATAGATATAGCAACAACTAACAAGTTAAATCTTTTAAATTATACTATGTACTGTAGAGGATTAGTTAAATTTTTTACTGAGTTAAAAATAGTTTAAATGTTTTTTCATGAACTGATCGAATGCTTGAGAAATATAAAACTATATATTGTAATATAAAAATTAAAATATTTAAAAGAGATGTGAGTGTGATTTTATATATACGCATTAATGTTTATAATGCAAATATTTCTAAATGTGGTAAATTATAATTTACTTATTCAAAATCTTATCTTTACAATTGTCTATTTAACAAATTGTTATAATTAATTATTTTCATATTATACTACTTTACTTGGTATTAAAAGATATTTTACGATATTAAAATTACTTGGTAGATATATTTTGTAGATTTAAATTTTTATTCACATTTAAAAAATTGTATATTTTCATGTAGATGAAGTGTTAGATATTAAGTTGCAACTATATAGCTTTATTTGTGAATCTGTTGGATAATTATTGGTTAAGTATAAAATAATATATAGAAAAAAATATATTATATTGAGAAATCGTATTGTCTTCGAAAATAAGTTACATTTTAAATGAAACTACTTGAACCGAATAATAATCATGAGTCTACTCTACAGGTGACCATTGACCACGGTAGAGTTCAGACCTCTCGGTGTTTTAAAATGTATTTTCTAATAACAAAATGTGCTCCATTAATCAAGTTTTAATAGTTTCATTCAAAATGCTTTAAAATTAGCGAAAGCCAAATGTTTTATTTACTGAATTTTCCCTCATTTCTTCCGGCATTTATATATTATAAATGACTCAGCTTCTAGATTTATCACTTGTTATGTATAATAAATACATAATATAAAGTATGTATCCACAAAAATATAAGCGGTAATTACGATAGTCATTTAAATACATTAATCCGTTTTGTAAATGTAGCTTGCTTACAACCGACCAATGTTTTTTACTATGAATAGTAGAATAAGAAATGTTTCCCTACATAGGGATATAAATACGTACATGTGACTTTCATAGCTTCTTCCTAAATCCTTAAATAACTAAAAAGGCTTACTTTTGATTAAAAAAAGATTTAATTCAAAAATTGATACGGTGGGTACCAGTTGTTTAATTTTTTTAATTTGTTATTTCAAAAACATTTGACAGTTTGTTAAATATTTCTTTATTATTTGTGACTTAATACGAGTAACTGACTTAATATATACAGCCAGAGTTGAAAATTTATAATCTATGGTATAGGTCGTTTAATATTCATAGTAATGAAATAATACTGAATATGTTTTTTTTTATTATTCACTTGTTCTAAACTCTTACTATTCCCAAAAATCCCATATTCGGATTTATTCGTCTCTTTTAATAAAAAAGATATTAAAATATGATATATATGTAGTGGGTATAAATCCTTTACTATATTTTATTTATTAAAAAAATATGACAATTGATAATTTACAGTCTATAAAAGTAAAATAACGATATTATTTTATAAATTGTAATACTGTTGTCAACGATTTCACGTTTTAAAATTTTATCTTTAAATTTCTTAGGCATATAGGACAAGACAGACTCATTTTTTAGTACTAATTAATTTTATTAAATATTAGGTATAACTTAATCAACCTTTTTCACGATTAAGCAAAAATGTTGAACATACTCGTCCTCGATTAACTAATATATGAAAATCAGAAACTATAGAATTTATTGCTTTATAAGTGACAAGTATTTTCAAAAGTTGTTTTAAAAATCATAATGTAATATATATAATGAGAAAGATCAGCCACATTCAGCGATGCCGATGGCGAAATCGACTTCAGCGATTATTATTTCTATTTTAATGAAATACTGGTAAATAAATTTGTAAGCTTCTTTCTCTAGTCTACTGAATGTTTATTTTTAGTATATTTCTATCAATTATTCAATCTGTATATTCCTGACTTATTGGAAAAATCCAAAATATGGTAAATCTCAAGATTTTCTATTAAAAGTTAAAATTTACTATTGCTATTTGCAACCACTTGGAAGTTGTAACTCGGTGAAAGTTAAGTTTTACTTAAAACCCACGGCAAATCTGTATTCAATTTTACTTGGAAAAATTTAAGATCTACCGTAGTATGGACATTTTCAGTAATATATACAATATACGTACTTACTGACAGACTTAACTATGCCAAATACAATCATAAACTACTTATAATATTATAATAAAAATTCGTGTTTGCACAAATTATAATAACTACTAAAACATTTTTAAACTTAGACGTTTGAGCATTTAATGTATGTATAATAGGATATTAATTATTTTTACATAATTTTATTTACACACTATTTTACCATATTTTACAATTAGTTTTAACTCAAAAAAAAAATTAATTTCTTTTTTGGATAATTTAATTTTTAAGTTATTAGAAGCTCAAGTAGCACCTCTATATCTCATCACGTACATACATTGTTAGCAACATTAATGTTAAATAAATTTCAATAAATCACTTTATACAGTTTCCTAAGACGTGTGTATTATTATTTTCTCTTAAATTTAATTCCCCTTTTTAGACTATAATGATTTTTCGAACTTAGCATTAGATAACACGTAATTGTGGCGAGAAGGTCCATCTGACTATAAGCTGGTTAAGGGTTCGATTCCCACGAGAGAGAATGGTTATATTTTGATTATTTTTATTTATCCATTCTAGTAAAGAAAAGTGAGTGGCGGCACTTAATTCGAAATGTTACAAATTTTTGGAAATATGAATATGAAGGAGTGCCATGATACAGTATATAGGGGAGATTCGGGTAGGACCGGGCACTTGAGATGAAATGCAAATAAATTACTGAAGTAAAAGGTTTTATGCGTATTATTAACGGAACTCTGAAAATATACAATAATTGTTATAATGACTGTTATAATATTTAAATATATTAAATTTTCTAAAACTCTAAATAAAAGTCAAATAGGAACTCTTAACTATTGTACTCAATAATTTTCAATAAAATATGTAAGATCCGACGAAACATTTTTGCTGGGAACAAAACACTCTGTCACTACTAAATAACCCCGCGTCCACGCCGTCATACATATACATTTATTTATACTCTTATGGAAGTATCTTTATCATATCACTTTGCCTAAGTATTATGTTTAGCTTCTTAGAAAAAGAATTGTGCGGGGCCATCCTCCGTCCGGGGCTACCCTAATCTCCCCTACTTATCATTTTGAGCTCCACGCTGTATCCCACACACAGCAGGGTAGGCAGATAGAACCTAGTGTTATGACACTCCGTTCCCCACTTTCCGTCAAATTTGGAGGCATTGCGTGTTAAGTGGCGGAAATTAACGCCGCACTTTGGCTCGACACCAGAGAGAAGGAAATGGAAATATTAAATATTTCCTCTCCTCAAGTGGAAATCGAACCCACAATCAGTCGCTTTACAGTCACACTTTGTGCTACTGCGCGACGGCTGGTTAGGTACATATATATTATATTTTATGTTAGCGTGACAAATGGACGTACATTAACATTAATTATTATTATAGATAATTAGACTTGCGCTTGGCAGGTGTTCTCAAGGGAAAACAATATTCTCCATAAAAGCATATAGGTATTTAGGTATGTATGTATATAAAGTGTAAACAAACATTTATTGTGTACTTTATTTTAAAAGGATATATCAAGGAATCAAGCAATGAAGTATATATGACAAGTGTTGTAATAGAATGTTTATTTTCAATCGTCAAACATAAGCGTAATGATTTACAATAAAAATTCTTGATTGTTTAATGTTAATTAAAGTTAAGCTTTTTCCCTTTGACGTCTGAGAGTTTCAAATCATTGAAAATCATATTTTAGTAGATTTTTAAAATATATAATGTAAATTTATTTCAACTTACAACAGTCGCGTGCATACACTTACATACTGCGCCACGAGGATGTTCGTCATTTATTATTTAAATTTACATGTTTACCTCTGCATGTATTTTATTGTGATTCATTTTTAAAATATATGTAGTTTGTTTTAAAGTTAATACGCTAATTATTTGTGCCATGACATTGGTATTGTTTTAAATAGAAAATAGAAAATGAAAGAGAACAACGAGTCTCTGTTAAAGAGTTTTTGTCTTGAAAGCAGCATTTTGGGGCTGAAATATTTTTATTTATATCCGGATAAAATATCACGGTTTGTAATAAAAAATAACTACATATTTAATGTAAATATCTACATTATAATAAAAAATTTCAACCGTACAAGTAAAGCGATTATTATGTAACTTTATTATGATTAATTTTATATGCCAATGAATTCTAGTTTGTAAAGAACCCAGAGACTTGCATATTAAGTGCAGTTGCAGCTTGTCCAATACTTTAAAAAATCATTGTTTATCAGTTTAACTCGCAAGTATTATGATGCACGTGTAGTTAGAAACCCGGTCTAAGTAGTTATTTTTCAGCTTCACGTTTTTTCACGCTCAGAAAGGTAGTCTGAAAGATCCTAGTGATTATGAAATTATTTCATAATTATGAAATTATGACCATTTCTTACAGTTTTTTACTTTCCATCCGAATTCGAGACATTACCTCATGAACTTAACGTTGCGCTTTGTCTCATTCACCGGAATGGAAAAATGAATTTTAATATAATCATGCTCTCAAGTGGGAATCGAATCTACAACAACGTTGACTTACGACGCTACGATGGCTTCAATACAATAAATTTATTTTTTTATATTTATTTTAACTATTAAATTTTGCACTAGATGCTTTTGGGCGGTTTCATTGGTGCTGGTCCTGTACGGTGCGTGCATGTTGACTTTGATGCTGCACAATCGTTTTTTAGAGATGCCCACGCGCATCACTATAGAGAACCAGTATGAACCTATACATAATATATCTTTTCCTTCAATCACTATATGCTCACCGAATCAGATAACTATTAGCGCTATGAGACATTTTAATCAAACTCTTGTGTAAGTATAATGAATTTATTGTTAAATTTGTTTCATTTAAATTTTCTTGTATCATTCTTCAGAGTGGGGAACGGAGTGTCTTAACACTAGGTTCCCTCTGCCTACCCTGCTGTATGCGGGATACAGCGTGAAGCTAAAAAAAAAATCTTCAGAGTATTTACTTAATTTTTAATATTAATCGTTTTCGCCATATATAGACTAGCACAAGTGATATACCTGCTACTAATAATAGCGACTTTCTGTATATATGGAAATTTTAACGAAATCCTTATAACTTTATCATTATTTAAAGGATATAATTAAAATTTCAAAATATACAATATTCAGAATTCTGAAATTTTAATAATTTAAATTTGGCAAAATTACAACGTTAGCAACCATCAAATCGCTCTCATATAAAGTATTATTGTTGCACTTGAACTAGTCTACGTAGAACCCGTCGATCCATTACTACATGTCATGTATACAATAATCACGAAACATATAATTTTTATAGAGATGGCAATCGCACTTTAGATTTGGAAGCAACTCTACCACAACTGCTTGGTTTCTACGAACTCTTAGGAGACACAGACAGGGAGAGTCTATTGAGCTTGCAAAACTTAATAACACTTAATCGATATAATGTAAGTAATTAATTTTTAACAATCTACCTTTTTACCCGCGACGGAACGGCGACTGTATATGTGTTTGGGGTGAGAGGTTGTTTGTTTGTTTGTTTGTTTGTTTGTTTGTTTGTTTGTTTGTGTGTTTGTGCAAATTACTATGTCAATTATTTCCAAAACTATAAGTCCGATTTTGTTACGGTTTTCTATGATAGGTTAAGGTTCAATTGACGTATGTTCTTATGTATGTCTTATTGCCTTAACTCACCAGGGGGCGCTGCAGTAAGCATTTTACGTGAAAACGAATGTTTTCAATTATCTCAAAAAATAATAGTCTGATTTCAATAGATTTTCAGTGGTAGATTCAGGTTTAATTGGTAGATGTTCTTGGATATGTTTTATCGTGTCAAACCACCAGGGGGCGCTGCAGTAAGCATTTGTTTGTACTTTTTTTGTATTTATTTGTCTAAAACCGAAACTACTGCTCCGATTAAAAAGAGTTTTCATAAAAAGATTTATCTTTGCTTGGTGCATATTTTAAGATTTTTCTTTTTTTGTTACGGGGAAAACTCACCAGGGGGCGCTGCACTAAACATTTGTTTATGCAGAGCAAAAAGTACTAGTCCAATTTAGATGAAACTTTCAAGGATGGGTTCAGGCTTAATTGGTGCGTCTTTCCATATATGTGTTATGGTGACCACTCATCAGGGGGCGCTGTAATAAGCATTTGTTTGAGTTTTTTTGTGTAAAACCAAAATTTTTCTTATATTTATTTGTCTAAAACCGAAATTACTTATCCGATTGGCTAGAGTTTTCAGAACTAGATTAAGCTTAATTTCGTACATATTATAAAATTTTTGTTTTTACGTTACGGTGAAAATTCACCAGGGGGCGCTGCAGTAAACATTTGTTTATGTAGAGTAAAAACTACTAGTCCGATTTAGATGAAACTTTCAACGATAGGTTCAGGTTTAATTGGTGCATCTTTTCATATATGTGTTACGGTGATCACTCACCAGGGGGCGCTGCAGTAAGTACATTTGTTTGTGCAAAACTAAAACTACGAGTCCGATTTGAATGCAGTTTTCAATGATAGATTCAAGTTTACTTAGTGCATATTTTCATATATGTGTCATGTATGTTTACTTAGTGCATATTTTCATGTATGTGTCAACTCTCTAGGGGGCGCTGCAGTAAGTAGCTGCTTCCATTTTTTGTGTATAACAAAAACGACTAGTACGATTGGAAAGAGTTTTCAGTATTAGATTCCGCTTTGTTTAGTACATGTTTTTAAATTTATATTACGGTGACAAGTCACCAGGGGGCGCTGCAGTAAAATATTGTTTGTGCAAAGCTAAAATTACGAATTCGATTTGGATGCAGTTTCAGTGATAAGCTCAAGTTTAATTAGTGCATGTTCTTGGATATGCTTTATCGTGTTAACTCACCAGGGGGCGCTGCAGTAAACATTTGTTTGTAATATTTAATGTAAAACCACAACTACTAGTCCGATTGGACAGAGTTTTCAGTATTAGATTTACCTTTACTTGGTGTATGTTTTTAGTTTTTTTTTACGTTAAGAACTCACCAGGGGGCGCTTCATTAAACATTTGATGGTGCAAAGTTAAAACTACGAGTCTGAATTTGATGCAGTTTTCAACGATAAGATCAGGCTCAATTAGCGCGTGTTCTCGTATATGTGTCGTGGTGACACCTCACCAGGGGGCGCTGTAGTAAGCATTTGCTTGTATTTTTGTGTGAAACCTATTTAGATGCGGTTTTCTGTGATAGGTTCAGGTTTAATTGTTGCGTGTTTTTATATGCCATATCACAAACTACCACGGGGCGCTCCAGTATAAATTAATTTGTTCCAAATCAAAACTACTAGTGGGTTTTGTGATTTTCACTGATTTGGTTAAACTTAAGTTTCCTAAAAATGTTGCGGTGACAATCTGCCAGGCGCTGCAATAGGCATTTGATAACCAGAAAGCATTGGGCTTAATTTTTTTTGGATTTGCATGAAGATTAATATAAAGTATTTCGAAATTATGTAATAATATATAATGTGTATCTATACACTTTAAAAAGTTTAAAATAAAAAACAAAATTAAAAATTTTGAAAATACCCACGACGGTTTAATTGTAATTGAAAAAGGATAAAATAACTAGAAATCCCCCGCCTAAAAGAATATATGTAACGAGATGATGGGGACAACTTCGTCGGGGGCTGCCAGTTGCAACCTCTATTTTAAATATAGTAGCTAACAGTATAGATTTCGTTCTTAAAGTTTTTAAAAGGAATACCAGTTATCAAAACTGTAAATTCATATTAATATTTTAATTTTTTCCCAAACCTGTTTTAACAGCATGAAAACCTAGGAGAAGTTAGCAAACTTAAAATAATGGCAGCTCCGACGAAGTCGTCCCCATCATCTCGTTACATATATTCTTTTAGGCGGGGGATTTCTAGTTATTTTATCCTTTTTCAATTACAATTAAACCGTCGTGGGTATTTTCAAAATTTTTAATTTTGTTTTTTTAATTAGGAACATCGCATATGGTCCAAAAGCCCTGTTGATTACATTTGCTACGGTTGCAGGTTCATCTCCAAGGAATAATAATAATAATATTTGATTTACTCGAGGTAACCGTGGCGCAGCTGAACAGTGTCCCAACCAACACAATTGGTTATGAGTTCATCTACTCAGTGGGATGATCATTATAATTATTATTTTCAATTCTTCGGTCTGGTAAACAAGACAAAGACTGTGTTGAAATTTGCTACTCACCTCGCAATATCTCGAATTCGGTCATAAAGTGGAAAACCGAGTCAGTTATTGTATTGATACTAGGTTCTCTCTGACTTCAATAATTCATTTGCCGTATTTCGTAATATCAACCTACAAGCAATGTGTCCAAAAATGAGCGAAAAATGAATGAAAAAGAAAGCCTAGTTCTTGAGTTATGCTTTATATTCTACTTAACTTAAGTACAATTTGCAGACTTTGGAAATAATGGGCAAAATGCCGCAAACCTGTGATAACTTCCTCAAGCTATGTTACCTGCAGAAAAAGAAGTTTCCATGTACGGATATCTTCAACAGTGTATTAACAAAACATGGCATGTGTTGTATTTTCAACAGCATTTACTACTACAAGACTAAAAGGCGAGTACTTATATATATGTATTAAACTTTTATAACTGAATTTTAGTATACATTCACCCCGTGGTGGGACGGGTTAGAATATAATTCCCCTCCATCGCTGGCCAGCTCTCTCTCCCTATTCCCACCATCCCCATCCTTATTCCCTCCTTTCTTCCATCCACCTTAAGGTCAGCAACGCATCCCCAACTTTCTTCTGCTCGTTTGTCCCCCGTTGTTTGTTTCTTCAACAAAAAAAAAAATAAAAAAAACACAGTAGTTATACTAAGAACAACGTGTTTGTAAGAGATTATTTTATCCCATGTCCGACGATCTAGATAAATTCATAGATTCCTGATCATCCTCGCTCATCCTAATCTCAGATACTAGAGGTGTTTGTAAACAGTATATTTTAAAAATATCATTCAGTGTTAAAATGTCCATTTTTTATATGTTTAAGAATTCTCAGTAATAATTATATTCACAGGAGTAAAAAACATTCTTGTGTCATATATGGTCTTATTATGATTGACTCTTATATAGTTAGCATTACTCTTACATATGGTACCTAAACCAGTCATTCACGTATTATTAAATAGTGTTGAATACAAATATTAAATCAAACTTGTGATAATAGAATTTTTTAGAAATTGTAATAAGGAATCTGATTTCTAATGTCACAAACCGATATATAGGTAGATCGATACACGTTAGGAATGGCTCTCGGATATACGTAACGGGCGAGGAGAATATAAATAAATTACACACGACATGGACGCTCACGATTTACGATACACGACAGACACTTAACACCGGGGACCATAACGAAAATCACACGTCTTCATGCGCTCTTATTGAATTATTTATTGTAACAGAAGAACAAATTAAATACTAGCATACCGTTCGTCAATTCTAACATTAACCAAACAGTTTTATTTAGGTACTGTCCTCCAAGTTATAATAAATCTACTATCTTTTAACTCTTTCAATTTCTTATAAATGCTTCGGTCTCTTCGTTTCTATCAATCGAAGTAAATGTTCTTATAGATTAAACGTAATAATAGATTACTGTTCTTTGTAATTTCACTCTCAAACCTATTATGGTCTCTTTATAAATTCTTATTTTTTTATACACACGCAAATGTAGAGACGCGTTAGACTGAGCTCAGAGAATTATCCATCGAAGGAAACCGCAACCTTTCGGTTTTACATCACATTCGCATTCGATTTTACAACGCTTCATAGCCTTATCGCTAATATTAGCACAAGGACCTCAGCGTCCCACAAGTATGATAAAATAAATATAATATATCAAAATTTTATCACTATCATTCCAAGCGCATACACACATTTTACTTTTACTTATTTACTACACTAAATAAGGAACCTGAAAGCATATCTAAAATTACTGGCACTTCTACCAGACTTTAACAAATCATGAAACTAATGTACAAATTTCAACTATATATATTTTTTTATTGGCAATATTTGGTCTAAAGTCATCAACATTATCATCTCAAAGACGCTGTGCGCCTTACCGAGAAGAACTGGACACCCAAAGGTGAGTGGTAAGAGAGGCAGGGGGAGACCTCGGTTGACCTTCGAAAACACAGTATCGATGATACTGGAGGAAGGTCACGTAAAAAGCATGAGGGCCCCCCGGAGGGCGTATATGAAGAGGTTGATGACTGTGGACGAGGCGAAAGAACTATGCAGGGACCGCAGCTTTTGGCGCTCCGGTCCTCTCTGACTACCCCGCAAGGGATACAGCGTGAAGCTAAAAAAAAAAAAAATGAAACTAATAATCACACAAAAAGTGACGATAGTGAAATACAATAACTAGCTAAAATAAGGTATAAATTCCACCTCAAATGGTTAAACTTAGAAGTAATTTCATTTACAAGTTGTATTCTAACCTATGAAGTAGTAAATATCCCTCCCTATCCCCAGCTATGTAGGATTGACACAATATGGCTTAACTGCGCTTTAATGATTATTAATTTACTTAAATTAGATAACAATTATGACGGGGCAGATCATTTTTTATGGGTGGAGGGCAAATAATATAGATAATAAGAAAAAAGAAGATACTTTTTGGATTTGGTTATTTAAAACATAATTTTCAGGGGTTCACCACCACTTTATTATAACAATCTTGTAAATTTCTGTATGAGTTTTGCATTTTCGACATGGACAGACCATTGATACCATTCGCAATTTGAGAATGTCTAGTGTACAGGCCAGTCGTGGCGTAGGGGCGCAATGTGTAACTGAAACTATTATATGTAACTGTTTATGCGTTCGATTCCTACTCGAGGAATTGAAATATTTAATATTTCATTTTCTTCGCTCTGGTGTAAAGGTAAAGCATGGTTAAGTTATGCCACTTAACACGTAATGCCTCCAGAGTTCAGCGAAAAATGGGGAAAGGAGTGTGTTAATATTAGGTTCCTTCTACCTATCGTGTTTGCAGAATACAGCAAGCTAAAAAAGAATGTCTAGGGAGGTAGCTCCCCCCATTGCCCTTCCTTTGGTGACGCCTCTATCTCGGACGTAGGTTAATAGCAAGCGATGAGAATATGATAAAGTTACGCACAACACAGGCTAACACGATTTTCGAAACGCAATAGACTAGGGCAGACTGGAGTAGGATTGTTATATATTATATTTTTTTATTATTATATTACTGAGTTACAGAAATGAAAGGCACCACAATTTTCAACCATTTAGGACGTCTAAAACTGGTGTTTATGAAGCCTTAACTGTAGTCACTGATTACAATCCCGATGACGCGCTCCACGGGACCATCGTCAACGCGGGATCTATTAGGGTAAAAACACACTTTAATATGATGAAAGGAAGCTAAAAATCATTTCTAAATGCCTATTACATAAAACTGACCACTTGAGGTAGTTAGTAGATTTTTATTATTGTTCTATTTTAAAAAATTTGACAATGGAATCGGGTTAATTGTTTACAATTATTGTAAAGACTTTAGTCTTTAATGATACTTGCAAAGCTCAAATTAATTGATTGATGTAAGAGATATCGATATCGATCAATGTATTTGGTCTTTTCATCACTACAAAGGAACAAACATACATAGACTGAAAAGCATATTGCCGTCATCGTCTTGCGGTCGAGTATTAATAATATTACATTAACCGCTCCAAAAAGTCGCCACGCCTTCGTGAGTCTGGGGGATACCCAGGTAACCTCGCTTTGTGATGTTTTCCTGAAGCACCCGCAACTTTAACTTGAAAGAAATTCATTTTCAGTGTTTTGCAATAGCCTCCTTAGGATAAGTAAAGGTTTATTGTATCAATTACTATGTTCACACAATTATCAATAACTAGAATGTAGAACGCTTTTCAAGTATAGCAAAATCGTCTTTACAGGTAATGTTCGCAGACTGGACCGAATTTCCCACAGATGACCAAACAAGCCTCGTATATCCTTACACGGAATCTTTTCATGTTATTCGTTCTACTTATACATACTGCTCTGAAGATGTTGCTTCCTTGCCGTCTTGGAGGTGAGTTTTAATTTTTTTCACCTGAAATCGAAACATTTTCTGTTGAGTGGCGGAACTAGACGCCGTGCTTTGTCTTAGATACCAAAACAGAGAAAATTAACTTAAATATAATTACTTTTATAAGCTTAAAGTCAATAAAAAAAAACTAACAGCAAATTTTGAAAATATATTTTTTTTATTAAAATATTCACACAAAACTTGTTGAATAACTTATAATGAAATTATTGTTATATAAGAAACTTATTTTTGTATAGTCGCAAGTGTTATTTCGAACACGAGTACTCGCAGCCTCACTTCACGGAGTTTCACAATTCTGACTGCGATTTACTTTGCGAAGTACGCGAGCTGGAGCGTATTTGTCACTGTACTATGATCTATATACCCAATATAAGATTGAGCCACGCATGCAACGTCTCCACCATTGATTGCATCGTTAGAGCTAAAAGTAAGTATTGAAATATACATCTACGTTTTTTTTGTAACTTTACACTTTTCCCCGCATAGCAGAAAAAAACTGGTGTTAAGACACCCTGTTCTCCACTTTTTACACTAACTTAAGACATTATAGAATGAAAAAATTATTTTTTTCAGTGGAATGAATTGCTCTCCTACTGCTCCACAATGGACTTTATCTTCATTTGAAAGCTTAATATTTTTTCGAACTCGTTTCCGCTTACTCTTATATCAAATATGCAAAAGTATAATGAATTTTATTGATTGTTTTTTTTTTAACAAAAAATATAATTCATTACAGATAATATGTTTTATGTATTATTTTGTTTTAATTTCACACACAAGAGTATATTCGCAAATACGAGTATATAATAGATAACTTATTAAAAATATACATGGTTTTCCGTAATTATACTTAGTAGTAGTACATAAATACTCTATTAAATAATTCCTATGGGACATATCTTTCCTCGATTGCTATTTTCAGAGCAAATGAATAGATGGTACGGTAACGAACAGTGTGAATGTCTTCGCGACTGCGTCTCCTTCCGCTACCAGGTGGAGTCGAGCCTCGGCAACCTTGACGCTCTGCCTTATATGATGCGGAATCCTTAGTAAGACCTCATATTAAAATCTTTATTCTATCATATTATTATCTTTATTTATAAGAGATATAGGCTAAGTAACCAAGTTTTAACTGAACATATATTAAAGAATAATATTGATGTAGGAAAAAAGTAATAAATATATTATTTGACAAAAGAGCATTTAACAAAAAAGCAACAGAAGTCATACTAATTCCATATTAGTAGACTTCTCTTGCTGTTATAAAATTAAAGCTATATAAAAAAAATGGTTTTTGGTATAGCGATATTCAAAAATTAATGTGGTTGTTAATTGTTAATTGAAAGTAAATAACCAGATGTTTCATAGTGTCAATAATTCCTTACAATTCGGGTTGTTTTTTGTACAATTCGGTAAAATGTGTCAGTTTTTTTTTAGCTTCACGCTATATCCCGCACACAACAGAGTAGGCAGAGGGAACCTAGTGTTAAGACACTCCGTTCCCCACTTTCCGCCGAATTCGGAGGCATTGCGTGTTAAGTGGCGGAACTTAATGCCGCGCTTTGCCTCGACACCAGAGCGAAGAAAATGGAAATATTAAATATTTCCACTCCTCGAGTGGGAATCGAGCCCACGACCAGTCGATTACAGTCACACACTTGTGCCACTGGGCCACGACTGGCCACAATGGTATCTAACTTATTTAATTATTAACAAGTTTTTCCACTTTATAATAATATAGAGAGCATATTTATAAAAATATCCTGCCTAAGATTATCTAAGAATTGTTTGTCTAACTTTCGTTTCACTTTCAGTAAGGATATTAATTTTACCAAATCGACATCCGTGATGCACTTCTTCATCCAAAATCCAGTGTACGTGAAGCAAAAACAAGAAACAGTTATGTCTCTTATAAGTTTATCATGTAAGTACTACCTACCTAGGTTCTAATTGATTTCGAATTTTGCACTAACATGGTATAGGTGTATGAATTTGGACGCAAGGAAAATGAAGCTATATTTACACTATTTTTCAAACTGACAAACACTTTGTCAACTTTACTAGAATAACTTAGCTCCGAACTTAGGAGAGTATTTAATATCTATAACAGATTTTTTTCTTATTTGTATTATTCATGTTTTATGCGTCTGAACGCTCGAAGGGTATGTGAAATAAACGTAGTGACAAAACATTTCAATCATTATATTAAGCCTAAACATATGCCATTTTAATACATTCATTTACCCATGTGGGGATAAACCACGTTTCACGTTTACAGGTATGTAAATATTTCCCTTTTGATTTAATGGTAATTAGTTAAAATTAACTAAATTTTGACACTAAAAACTAAAAATACATCGCCAAATAGTCATTAATTAAAGTTTTCATAAGCATTCTGATAAGCCTCCGTGTTATGAGGAAGTTTTTTTTTAACTTACTTTCGTTGTAATAAAGTACACTAACAATATTTTAAATGCAGCATACGCAATATATTAATTTCTGTTTCAGCAAATCTGGGCGGAGTTTTCGGTCTTTGCCTGGGATGCAGTTTGATCAGCATACTAGAGATCTACTTCTACATTTACTTAGCAATCAAAAATAAAATTCAGAAGAAATTGCAAAGAATTTTCATTAATAGAATTGACTATATGCATTGATAAGTTTCATTCAAATTTAATATTATTAATAAGTTGGACGCTGTATAGTGATTCTCAAGCACTGTGCCGCGGCACTTTTGTGTGCCGCCAAATTTCAAAAGTGTGCCGACAAATTTTGCAAATATATAAATTAATATATAATCTGAAATATATAAAAAAAGGTTGAGAATCACTGGTATAGACAATACAATTTTTCCCGCACATCGAAATATTCAGAGAAACTATTATCGCAACACTTCGTTCCCCACTTTTCCTGCTTCATTGCATCTATAAACATTGTTTTGATTTTACCGTACTTCCTTTTTATTTTGTTAAATAAATTATTCACATATGCATGTATTTTATTAAGATATACCTTAATTATATTTTTCCCTTAATTAAATTTTAAAATTTAAAATTTTCACAAAGGTAAATTAAATAGATCTCAAGACTTTTTAAGCATCTATATAAAAACTATCTTTTTATTTTCAACTTTATTAATTTATGCTACAACTTTATTAACCATGTCAATCAATATACTTCTGAACGAAATGTTTTTTTTAATTGATTTGTTCATCCAAATTTTATATATTTTTATCATTAGTATTATTACTTTTTTATAATTATAATTTATTTTAAGTATCATTTTCGATAATTAAAACTAAGCTTATATGGTTATTGAAACCATAGTGTCCCTATATACTCTTTAAGAGAAACCAATCTTATATTTAAAGCATGCAAATTTCATTAAAATGCAATAACATTCCAATTTCACTGGGTAAAGCAGTAAGGGTATGAAAAAATAAAACCAAATATCAGTGGTGTACGTAAACATATTTATATATTCTGATTCATATATATGTATATATATAATTTACTACATCTTGCGGTAATAATAATATCAAATATATTGCTTTACTATTTTTTTTTATGAAAAAATACAAAAAGTATTCTAGAATTGCGATAAGAAAAAATGTTCTAGAAAAAAATACATCTCTCCTATAATTAGATCTAAATGTTCATATTATGCTTAAGACTGTTACATATTTATATTTATTTATATATAAATAAATAATTTGTAAAAATCCATACAATGTTATGTATTTTTCTTGTTTCAAATTAAAACACAGCAACTGAATAAATAAATACTCCGCATTCCTCGGCGTCTAACCAATAATACTTTTTCGGAAAGGGCGGTTCAACTTAACCTATCAATTATCAACATAAAATCAATATTTGGCTTAGATTTTAATTAAAACTACTATAAAGCATATAAAATAATAATTTGGTCTAAGTTATGCATATTACAATTACGTTAAGTGCCCTTAGTCTAATTATTGCCTTACACTAACATTGTTTTATTCCAGCGGTCACCATCGGTACAAAAGTCTAAGTCTAAAGATATATAATTTTGATGTACAACCAAATAAATATATGGTTACTAATAAATTTAATTTAATATTTAGAACTAAAATATTTAAAAAAAATGCATTTAGAACCAACATTGATGCACCAATGACGATATTTGCAGATGGCAAGTTGAAATGTTTGGGCAAAAAATTTTTAATTACTAACTCCAAGTTTTCTCACCAAATTGACAAACGTGTCAAATATTAAAAAATACATACAATTTTCAATTATTGATAATTAATTGACTTTACCAAAGATGGGCCCGCACGGATCTCAACCCGCCACCCTCGGGCAGGACGCGAGTATATAAATACACAATACAAAACGATCGTCTCCCCTCGGAGCGCACAACACTGGACGTATCACAATTTCTTAACAATAATTTTACACTACCAGTACCTAAGCCAATGGAACGGTATGATTACATCGATATTGAGCTAACTTAAATTCAATATATTAATCATTAAGTAATATTGCAGTTAGACTATGGTTAACTATACTTCGTACGCGTTTATTCGTTAGTAGACGGCGAATGGCACAAAGTTTATTATGACGAGGCGTACGGACTGACATACAACTAGTCTAGCCTCGCTAGATCGAGCACGACTCGGAATTCATCCCTGAAATGCTTCAAATAAAACTCTGTTTTATTTTTGACATCACGATTATTATTAACGACGTAATACAATCTAGGTATAAAAATATTATCCTTTAGAAAACTAGAACAGCTCATCAATTGACTTTCGGTCCGGCGTCGCGGGGCCACTGGACCACTGCTGGACCACTAGACTACGGTACCACATATAAATACAAAGCACGCAGTGAGCAAGTACGTTGCGGGGCCCCAATAAATAGAAGAGTTAGCCGGCGGGGCCCGGACGGGGACAGAGGACATAGGACAGGGGACAGAGGACAGAGGACAGAAGACAGAGAACGAGGGGCAGAAGAAGAATAAATAGCGCAGTAGTCTATATACGATGCGAACTATGTTCGGTGCGCCGCCACGTCTAACATGGGGCGACGAGGCCACACTACTGCCCGTCGAGTTCGAGGCCGAGACCGAGACCGAGACCGAGGCCGGGATCGTCGAGGCCGAGACCGAGGCCGAGGTCGAGGTCGAACTCGAAGAGGCGGCAGGCGGCGCGGAGGTCTCAGAGGCTGACGAGGCTGCCGTGCGCGTCGGGCGAGGCCAGGTCGGGCGCGGCGCGCTGCTGCTGCGCGCAGTGCACGTGCGTGCTCGCGTGCGTGTTGGCGTGCGGGTGCGTGCTGGCGAGCGTGTTGGCGTGCGCGTGCGCGTGCAGCAGCGCGTGCGGGTGCGGGTGCACGGGCGTGAGGCCGGTGCCGCCCTCCATGAGGCTGTCGAAGTTGAACGGGATGCCGTTGCTGGGCGTGCTGATCTCGATGCCGGCGATCTTGTTGTTGTTGCCTAGCGCTTTGTTGTTGTGTATCTGAAATATCAATTGCTTAAATGAGTATGTATTTTTTTTTTGTTTAAAACAAATATTAATACTAGAGGTCAAAGTGAAGCAGTGTGAGTCTCTTCTGGTTGTAAGTTCCTATCCCGGTAGGGGAAATGATTATATTTTAATTATTTTCAATTGCCCGATTGCTGTCCAAGACAAAACACGTTGTAGTGTTCCACCACCTAACACTCAATATCTCAGTAGGAAAGTGAAGAACGGAAAGTGTTTTAACATTAGGTTCTGTCTTACCACCCTGTTGTATATGAAAAAAGCTTAAAAAGTATAATCTTTTAATAAATTATCAATTGCTAAACTAAAAATGTTCCATATCTTATATTAAGGACAGTAACAAGCAAGACCAGAAATATTACCTGTGCAGGTGTGAGTGTCTGTGGGACTTGCAGGAAGGTGGGGCGCGAGGGGCGCACGGGGGGCGTGTCCAACGACGCCACGCTCGTCACCACCGCCGGGTTGGCCGCCGACAACATTATCCTAGAAAATTACATAAAATACAGTGTTAATAACTTTTATTATAACCAATAGTCTGACGTATTGACGCTGTCGTGACGCAGTTGCAGTGTTAACTGTAAACGTGATGATTGTGGGTTTGGAACTCACTCGAGGGAATGATTATATATTATTTTTGTTACTCCCCTCTAGAGTCTAAGGCAAAGGACAGTGTCGATTTCTGCTATTTAACAGTCAATTTTACGAATTCAAGCGGAAAGTGGAAAACAGAATGTCTCAACACTAGGTTCTCCCTGATTACCCGGCTATGAAAGAAAAAACTGTGAAGCTTTTTTTTGTAATAAATTAAGAGTTTTACAGTATTTCAAAGATTGTGTGTCGCAATATTTTAGTAAAAGAAAAAAAGGAACAAAATTATTTAAACAAATATTTAATTCCATTATATAGCAACTGGCATTGTTGACATATGACTCGTGTAAACAAAAAAGTGTAAAGCGAGATTATAACTAGTGCGACCTTGGCAGCTATGATTAATGCCTTTTACATTTTTTCCCCATAAAAAAATACTATTTAAATCACTACAGTTCCAGTGCCTTATTTTATTAAAATATATATTTTTAAAGATACTTGATAAATACCACTAAAGGCAAATAGGTACCTACATCGTAAATAATGTCAGCAAGCACGTCAATTATGTTTATAAAATTTCCCCATGATGCATATAAATTGAGCGTATACGTGACATTATTAGTGTTAATGAATAAATGCTCAGTCATAATGACTTACCTTTTGTCCGGCGTCGGCGAGGCGTAGATATCGTTATCCATCCCTAGGACGGGGTCTACCGTGGGGTCCATGACTTCCACCTTCACCCTCACGCCGTCTTCCGGCAGTTCTGGATACTCATAGGTATCCTGAAAAGGTTTGACATCGGGTGGGCTCGTCGACCGCTTGTTGAGTCGACACATAGGCATATGGTTCTGTAGGATCGCCTGCAACTGTTCCCTACTGGCGCTGAGCTTGCGTATTTCGTCTTGAAGGGATTGCTTTTTCTCTTCCAATTTATCTGTTTCCTCCTGGAGTTCGTTGGTGTGGTCGAGTCTCCTTTTGCGACAGCGAGCGGCGGCCATTTTGTTTCGTTCGCGACGGATTTTCCTCCTTTCTTCTTCTTCTGGTGTGAGGTCTTGCGGTGCTTTGGTCGGTCTTCTCCCGCCCATGTTCCTTCGTTTAGGCGCCGGGAGGCCGGGGCTGCTGCTGCTGTCGCCGCTGGCGGAGAGAGGGCCCGGCGACACATGCAGAGTCGTCGGGCCCGAATCACAGTAACCCACAGGATTCAGGATGCCTGCAATTGAAAATTAAACAATATATACATACTGTAATATTAACTTTGTTTCATTTCATTGTAACTTTTTAAATTTTTACAAATACCAAATTCAAGCATTAAAATAATGCACAGAAATGTATTCAGAATCCAGTGTCTAGAGTCTCCGTTGTCCCTCTTCTATCTGAATTGTTGAGTTAGTGAGTGAACTCAATGTCACGTTAGGGCTTACTAGGACAGAGTAAAATGTAAACAATTTAAATATATCGAACCCATAACCAATCGCATTTACATTAGTCAAGCACTGTCCCGTTGCGCCACAGTAGTTTCCATTAAAACTTATTTAAACAAAATATATAAGTAGATCTTATTCTAACATTGCTTTTGCAAAAAATCTAACAACTTATAAGTCTGTATTTCATTGCATGAGCTTATAAAGAGAAACTATTAACTAGTAATTATGCAGTTTGAGGGCTTTTCAAATACAATGCCCCTAAACTTAGATCTACGAAACCAAAAATACCAACCGTAAGTGTTGGCCTGCGTGACTGAAGGAGGTACGAATCCCGCGTGATTGCTCTGCTCGCTGCGGCAGTTGCTCAACTCGATGTAAGTCTGCTCGAAGTTGCGCAACTGCGTGGGCGTGATGGTCGCCGTGGTGCGGGTTGGGACCCCCGACTGGAGGCCCTCTAGGTTCGCTAACTGGAAATAAAGAAAATACACTGTTAGTCAAGGAAGTCAAAGAAACTATAGGCACCATTACTAAGTGTTATTTGATGTCTTTTATTAAACTAGAAATCTACACTTAATACAGAATGCCTCCACAAATTACAGAAAATGGGGAACTACTACTCTACTGTGCCTCTACCCTGCTGCGTGCGGAATACAGCGTGAAGTTAAAATAATAAGAAAGAAAAAGAACTATACACAAACATACTGCGTCATGATCGCTATGAGCGTTTGACGACTGTAAGCGCGATAGTTATGGGTTCGATTACCACTCGGAGGAACAAATCTATTATTTTTTTCATTTCTTCGCTCTGATACAACAAAGAGTGGCGTTGAACACTTAAAACGCAATCTCTAGATTTGTGGTGGACGAAAGTCCTAACTTCACTTCACTAGGTTCTTTCTCCTTTTATTGAGCTCGGACACCTACATTGCATTTTACAAATGCAATTCAGTTAATGTAAATAATTATGCAATATTTATTTATATTATATATTGAATGTTGCTTCCACATTCCAATAGCTTTTTATCAGCAAAACATTTGTGCTACACAAACGAAACAATAACAATAAATGATAAAACAATGCTATAGACAGTAAATAAACGTATACTTTGTAATATTTAGGTACATTCGTGGAACTCATATTTTTGCTAGTACATCGCTCGTCGCTTAATTTAAAATTAAATTTTAATTTTCATAAAGTCAGCTATATAAGTTTTCATAAAGTCATTTAATTTTCATATATCTCTTTCGGTATAAATACAAAGCGTGAATCAATTGTTAGTTCGACTGACATCTTCAACTGCGTGATCGTGAAATAGTTTTTCTAAATTATAAGATGGAGTATTAATAATTTAGGTAAAAATACTAAATAAAAACAATAACTACTAAACGTCTTACAATTGACAAACGTTACTCTTAATCGTTTACTATTATCATGTAATGTATGCCGATTGTTGATTTATAAAAGACTTATTATTTACTAGTCATTTACCAAAAATATTTTGACCTATGATTTTAAGAATATTGAAAACATATTGCATATCGTGATTTCGATAATACATATACATGATCCTGTACGTCAAATATGGATATTTATTTAATTGATAAGTATATCTAGTATTTATGTTGATTTCAAAAAACTATCATCTTAAAATAGATAACAAACATTAGACACATATAAAAGGCTCAGTTTAATTGTCCTTCATCATACGACTTGAGCTATGCATTGAAGCAATAATATGATAGGTAAGACTTGTCTGATTCACTGCATCCTACTTTAATTTGCGAGAATAAAGCGACTATCGTAGTTCGCGCGCCAGACAGCATGGTTTTTGGCACAACGTTGTTTAGGTTGAACGTCTAGAATGTGCCATTCTATCAACAGGTGATTAGTTAGTGGGATTCACCGAAGACAAGTAGTTCGTTAGGTGTGCATCTACCTGTTGGCACCACAGCTCGGTGGCCAGCATGTTGGCGAACTCCAGTGGATCAATGTTCTGCATCTCGGCGCTAACAACCACGTTTATAATTAGACGCTTACTCTATTGTGTTGCGCTTTTTGCGACGCGACACCTTCGTGCGGTTCGAGTTAGTTAGTCGATTTGTTCGTTATAATCCGCCCTCGCAAACAAATATTAATTAACGTAAGATGAATTGAATTTAGAATATTCTGAAGATATAGGACGGTAGGGAGCTGTAGTGTTAAATGTTTAGGGTTAGTTTAGGGGGCGGCTCGGTATCGTTGTTCGCGACAATTCACTTTGCTAATACTTTGCTTCGTGTGCGCGGGAGTGCGGGTCGTTCGTTCGTTGCGCGCGCGTACTGCGTACGGCGGCCGGCCGCGGCGGATCGCGCGCTACTGCCGCGCCCGCCCTCGCTCGCCCGAAATGTTCGCCCACGAGCAACGTTCAAATTACGTATTTATAGAACACTACTCTAACTCCGGAAATATTTCGCATCATTTCGCATCGCATGTGGCGGCACCTAGTTATCTTAAGGAATACACGGTACAACCTTCTAGCATTGTTTCGCAAAAGGTAACCCATGTAGCGATAATGGAAAACTCATTTATAATTAAAATGAAACTAACACCAAGGTAAAACCCTGTTCTAATAAAAAAGTCAGTCGTTATCCTGTACCTGGTTTTTCCTTTGACATCCTTTCACATGTCAATAAATAATAAATATTATGAGTATTTATTAACTGAGCCAAGTGGGCGGAGTGCTTGGCGAACCGTAGGACCTTGCAGCAAGGACGTGTAACGCGCCCGTAGGCGAGACGTTTCGGCGAATAGAGCCTTATATGGTACCAAGTGAGAATAAAATATACTTTATAGAAACCTGTTTTAAAATGAGTTAAAAATAAATATTATAACTCAAATAATACAAGGTAGTCCAAAAACATGCCTATTTTGGGCAACAAATACGTGTAAACAATAAAAGAAAATACAAGTAGTGTAGAATTTGGGGTTTATGGACTATAGCATATTATAGTAAATTTATTTATTTTTCTTCAAATTGGACCTTCAAAGCTTGCGTTAAGATCCGACACTCAACGCTATATTTCGGAAGAAAAACAATAAAAAAATCTCTCAACACTAGGTCCCTTCTAACTCGTAAAATATCTGTGGGTGAATAATGACAAAAAAATAGTAAATAAAAATAGCCTTAACATACCACAGAAGGATTAACTAAATGTGAACTTATAATTGGTAATTGTGACAATCTTGTGAATCAAGCGCCGACAGTGGCCGCGCGGGTCGAGCGGGCGAGCTCTCCGGAAGGCGCACACTCTGCTCAATTACCGCAATTGCCTAAATGAAATTCGTCTCAAATGCTCCAGCACACACTGAACGCTAATTGGTCACGGTGGTTACCTATCAGTCATAAAAAATCTTGCATTCTTGTGCATTATATTAAACGAATATTAACACTATTTGGAAATGTCCCAAGTTACAGTGTTATATTTTTTAGCTTTACGCTGTAACAAGCACATACCGGGTTGGCAGAGGAAACCTAATGTTAAGACACTTCGTTCTCTATTTTTCGTCGAATTCTGGAGGCTTTGCTTGTTAAGTTTTAAGTATTTTAATATTGGATTATTTTTTAAGTGTTTCAACACTATAAAAAATCCACTTATTCCTATTTTATAGAAAATATAAATATTATACAACTTCCATGAAACGGTAAAGTCCATTAATACATACATATATTACATACCTATCTACTTAAAGATAAGCTCACGGTATATTGTTTAAACATTTGAAATTGCAGTTGTGTGCCAGGGGCTTAGCACTTGTAGTGCAAGAATTTTATAGGGCAGATAAGTGGTTGGGTTCATGAAGAAGCGATGTTGTTATCGCGGTCATGAGATCACCACTATATCTAGGTGTGACGTAGAGTAGTGAGGTAGGCGAATCTTTTACGCTAGATGCAATACAACTCAATACACTTGTTACTCAATGTTATTATTGCTTTTATGATATAATCTATGATATATTAATATTTAATAAGTTCTAATAGCCGTCGAATTATTAAATATTAAAATTTAAACTAACATATATGGACGGCGACTATCTCTTTTAAGGCCGTATAATCTAAATGATAACACAAAGGCACTTATTTAAAATATACGCATAATGTATAATATATAACAGCAAGTACGTAACAGTCGTAGATAATACCAACCCGTTATCCGCACGTGTGCTCGCCCACTCCATATCCGTGCAAGTTATCTATTAATTCAATATCGAAGCTTGAACATAATAAATCGTTGAAAGGATTGTGTACGCGAATAATTATTACTTTCTATGTAACGAAAACATTTCAAATTTATTTATAAGTTAGAGAACAAAAATTGTAAACTTATAATAAATAATATCATGAACAGCATCTCGAATTTGTTTCAGGCTTTTTCCCACATAGCATGTGAAATCTTATTAAAGAAAATTAAAGAAAATCTAGTATCAAAATATTCCTTGTCTACTTGCCGTTCGTAAAACAATGCAGACAAACACTGTCCCATTGCACCACGATGCGGTCTTTATCATACGCTACACAAAGTAGATAATCAAAATATAGATAGAATACATAAGTGAAGAAACATATAATTTTGCAATTCAGTTGTATATAAAACGTGAATGACCCTTTAAAACTGCAAGTGATTGCATCGATCACTATCGCGTGAGCTATTTTTACCGCGCTAAACACTCTTAAGTATAGCCTTTGATACCCTCAACAGGAATCGTTTGTTAGTCAAAATAAACATAATAAAATTGTTCAGCGAGTCGCCGTCAAAAGTCCCTGAGTTTATTTATGGCATTAAATAAATCCAATCCAATAAATTAATATTTTCTATATTTATACCACGAACATCCTCTTTGATAAAGAGAACGGGTAATTTCCTTATTTGTGACAAATACACTGATTGTATGAATTCAAATAATATTAAAATTATTAATTTAGAAAATGTTATATTTTCTATAAATATTATGGAAAAAAATATTCCATAAAATCATAGAAATAAAAGAACAAACATAAAATATCAACATATAAGAGTTTTATAAAAAAAAATTCTACAGAAACAGGCCTTTGTTTTTTTCTTAAGCATTTTTAGAAAACGTATAAAAAATTGAAAACTCCAGAATCTGAACCCGCGCCTCTTGTAAACCGCCCAAGTCCTCTGACCTAAGCCATGATAACCCATGCGTTGAACGCATGTGTGAACGGGATCGAATCCCGCTGCGTGCCATTTTTTATTCATTTTTTAAAAATATACTTCAACTTCCTGGAACAATAACACTTCCAAATGTTAAACATTAATATTAAAAATATTAAAAATTAAATTGTAATTCTAGAATAAAATTGTAATTACTAAAATTAACCGTTAAAAATATTAAATTAACAAATATGTTGAGCATTACATATTAAAAATAAAGTTATATTAGAGAAAACTACGCAGAAATTGAAGAAAGAACATGTTATATGTACGCATTATTATACTGCAGTCCGAGTGGCTATAGTCTTTATTTCTCACTTGTTCGTAGTACAAATTTACGAAGGCACGTGTAGACCGCATGATCGTCACGCCCACAGATAGTGTACGTTAAATTAGTTAAATATTAGAGTATTAACAAATCCTGCAGTTATTTTTTTTTCCACACAATAATACTTAACGTTAGTAAAATCGATGATAATATTTATTTTGATACGTAATATGTAATTCATTCAGTTCATTATCAAAAGTAATTAACAAAAAATATGTCAAGTTGAGGCGCTGTTCGAGCGCAGTGGCTGTGGGTTCGATTTCTACTCCGGGGGATATTTCTCGGACTACTACTAGCTATGAGCAAAAATACGTGAAGCTGCTATATCAAAGGTAATAAATTTTTTTGCATGTACTTTATATCAAATACAAAACTCTAAGCATATGTTATTATTTAGTCAACGCTAACCTAACAACTGTAATGTCTTATTTCTTAGCAAAGGTACATATAACCGTAGAAGTACCTATAAGTTTTCTAAAATGTACCTAACCAATTAAAAATTGAAAATATTTTTGTCAAAAAATTCCAAAACAATCTTGGGTTTTAAGTCTATTATTTTTTTGTGTTGTTTTGTGAACCCACGCTTGTATTTCTTATCAGGACGGTTGTCTGGAAAGTCATTAACGTAACGCTAATTGTTCTACATTAGCGTTGTTTAAGCTGTCGACTTAGAAAATTCCTTGAACTGATTTCAAATACAGATTTGTCTTATTGTTATATTTTATCTAGCATTTTACGATTTTAAGTTATGTTAAGTAGGTTGGATCTAGTGTATATTAGATAATATAAAAGCTTAGTATAAAAGCTTTTAATTGATTGAGAGCATCGTAGTTCGGTGGTGCGCTTATCAGTAAATGTGATTACTTGTGGGTTCAATTCCCATTCGTGGGTGTGGTTAATCATTATCATTTATGCTCTCTGGTACCTAAGTTAAGTGGAAGGAATAAAGAAGTGCGACGTCGAGTTCTACCACTCTACATGCAATCCCCTGTTATGTGGGAAAAAGCGTGAAGCTATAAAAATATTTGAGGCCAGTCCAACGACTGGTTGTGGGTTCGATTCCCACTCGAGGAGTGGAAATATTTAATAATCCCATTTCCTTCGCTCTGGTACCAGAGGTAAAGCGCAGCTTTAAGTTCCGCCAATGTACGTACAATGCCTCCGAATTAGGCGGAAAGTGGGGAACGGAGTATCTTAACACTACGTCCCCTCTGCCTACCTTGCTGTGTGCGGGATACAGCATGAAGCTATAAAAAAAAATATAAAAATATTTCTTCTAAATGAGATATTAAACAGTTTCTTTGTTCATGTGATTCGACATTTCGCTATGTCATGTAGAATTCCTACGATAACTCTCCTTATATAAGTATAAACAACAACAGCATTGAAAACAAAGAGCGCTCACGATAAAAATTATAATTAATTATTCTATTATATAAATATTGTAATTAAAATGTCAGAAGTTATCTAATAACTATAAAATATTTTTGCACGGGTTATATTTTTTTACAGCTTCACTATAGTAAGGTAGTTAGGGAGAACATAATGTCAAGAATATATAATAATACTCCGTTCTCCACTTTTCGTCCGATAATGTCTCTAACATTGCGTTTTAAGTGGCGGAACTAAACATCATGCTTTGTCAAGACACCACACTACCAATCAATTATGAAAATTTTACCATTTACAAAAATATTTTATTTAAATGTGTATTTTTATATTTTACAAACATATCTCCAAAACGCCTAAACTAAATATCATGGATACCTCTAACAGGTTACGTTTAATTGCGCAAAAAGTTAAGCATTCCGTCCGGTTTCATTGCCATACACCTATGTAGGTATAATTGATGAATCAAATAAAATAATACAACAATCTGAGAGAAGATCTAAAAGGATATTTTAATATTCAATGCAACTGTAAACTAATCTAACATTAAAATGTACAGGGTGAGTATTAAACAAACAACATATGCAAGCATTGTGCGGCGCCGCCGACTCGCTGTCGCGACATTGACCGCCACTGAACGAATAATAAAATAAATCGACGCCTGGCACCGCGCCAGCAGCCCTTCCCTTCACCTTATAGCGCGAGGAAAACGCATACACTGCAACTATTGCCCCCCCTCAATGAGTACAGCGAGAGTAAATTAACACATATACGCGATGGATGTGAAACATCTCGAAAAGTTCGCTTGAACGATGCCTCGTAAAGTTTACACCCTCTATGTAAATTTAACTTTGTAACAGAATCATTACACACTTATATTTTAAAGAATATAAAATCTTTTATTATATTGTTAAATACATATTTATAAAGGTTTATATTTTAAAAAAAATGACACAAAAGAAATCGGCTGCAGTGAACGTTATTGTCAAGTCGACCTTCGTTTTCATGAAAACTGCTCCATTCTGTTTCTCGGAAAATCCGCATGAGTCACCATCACTCGCTCTCTATCACAGGTCACTACGACTTGCGTATTTCATTTGTCGGCTCGATTCAAAAACTCGATTACGTTGAATGATTCATATGAAGTATGAATCAGCACGCGACATAAAATTTTCACTTAGGAAAAAATTGAAAATATAAGCATTTAATGACCTTCATTGTATTGTTAATTTATTGCTAATATGTAACGTTGCGGTTATGCAGAAGTAAGTATAAAATATAACATTAGGTAAAGTGAAGGTCAAAAACAAGGAAGTTCAATGAAAACGGGTAAAACCGGAAAACAGCGGAAACAAAGAACTCGTTAAGTTTTAGCGTCGTTATAATAAAAATATTGTTCTTGCAATCATAAAAGAGATAGTGATGTATCACGTACGAGCCGCTAAGATAAGCTTATCATAATCAGAATAGCGCGGCGCCAGGCGGAGGACCGGATATCGTCCGGAAATGGCGAGCATTCCGCGCGACGCCGCTTGCCAAGCCGCAGACTTCACCGAAAAAAAACAGTAATCCTACGCTTTTTACGCTCGCATCGAGTAACAAAACATGTTTTTTGCGTACAAACTCATCATTACATATTCAGCACGAACTCAAATAGGTATCACGTCTGCTAGCTAGTTATTTTGCGGTTTACTTGATAGCTTACTGAAGAATGAGTCATATTTTTATTTTAGCGAGCCTATTGTCAGTTTGTGCTGTTATTAAAAATACATTATAAAATCCCGGTATCAATTATGACATACATATATTATGATTTCAATAAATAAACATCTGTCAATTAAGCTATATTACGTACATTGTAAGGGCGTAAGTTATCTAGAATTATTTTTACTCCTCGTTTATTGTTTAAATGCGATAAGAGTCGAAGGAACAGCTGCATGCTCGCGGAGGAACAAAGAGTATAATCCTAACGCGTTAAATAGCTATGCAAATTGTATTAAAGCAGTTATAATGTTCGTGCGTCCTCACATGGCTCTATTACATGCGGCTAACATATTATGTGCATTATCTTGAACCAATCCAAGTTGAGTTGTGTCGCAATTTTAATGTATCTATTGACCTAAAGTTAGGTTAAGCACGTAGTTTATTTATTTATAAACGATAAGTACAGTTACTTTACGTTTTGTTGTTCAAAGTGTCATGGAACAAGAGTCTATAAAGTTTTAAAAAATATATGATAGCTTCATTCTTTTTCTGCATAACAAATTAGTCAAAGAGAACTTAGTGTCAAGACACTCCGTTCTCCAAAATCGAGACATTGCGTGAATCGATCTTACGCAGCGGAGAAATGAAAATAATATATAATCATTCCCCCGAGTGAGAATCGAACCCACAACCAACGTGGAAACTAACAGAATATCAGTTGTCTCACTACACGACAAGGGCCTCAGTTAAAAAACTTTTTACAGTTATGTTCAAAATAATTTAATAATGGTATATTACTTTTATGGGTTAAAAAGTAAGTAAATATTTTAGTAAAGTAAGATATTTGAGAATATCTTATAAAGATTTTACATATAAGTAGTTTGAGTACAACGACTTATGCCCACGCACGTGGTGCTTGTTTTATTTAATTTTTTAATTGCGTCGCCCACATATGTACGTACGATGCGATTGGATGCGACTTCAAGCAATCATTATAAAATAAACTACAATTGTACTGCACCAAATAAAATTATATTTTATTATATTGAATATATCTTAATTGGAGGGAGACAAGATTCAGAAACCGTTGTAGTTTTGTAGTACAGCGTCTGTGAGTAAAACGCTATAGATATGGGATCGATTTCCACTCTGGAGAAGATTAAATGTGGAGTTGAGTGCCACTACTCAAGTGCCACCGTCTCGGGTGGAATATGGAAGACGAAGTGTCTTGATACTAGGTTCTCTCTGGCTAGTCAGTTATGCGGGAAAAAACCTTAAAGCTGAAATATGTCTAAATTATAGGGAAAATAGGGCAAGAGCGGGAAAATTTATATATGTATGTAAAAAGTACACAATCCAATACAATCATTGGAACAAAAAAAAACGCTAGTCACAAATTAACAACGGTAGGTATAACAATGAACGAACAACGTAACTTCGAGAATAAAGTTTGCAGACAGAGAGTTTAACGACATTATGTGCGTTTCTAGAATCATAATACCAATATATGAACAAAGTCTTTTCACGAAGACTATTTGAAATTACGCAGTAACTTAAATGTAACAATATACAAATGGAATATGAAACAGTTACCTATAAGTGACGAGCAGACGTTTAGACAGACAAAGCCATTGTCTCAGCCGCCGCTGCGTTTGGCGGCACTTATGCTAATTTCTTTTGAACAACGCTACAACCTTCCTTTGCGGGGTAATGAGCACTACACCACCTGCATTATTATATTTTGAGGTTATACCAACCTCGGTCAACATAATAATTTTATTAAACATTAGTGTATTTAGCATTGATAAGCGAGAAGAACTGATTTCATACTTCGTCCTACTTAACATATAAGTGTGCTTTGAGTTCGTCGAGGTGATGGTACGTGTTTCACCTTAACAGTGCAAATGTCGTCACAAACCACTAATAATGGAGACCGCTATAACTGACATCATTTTTTGAAATTAGGTTGCCATGAAGGATAAAGTGACAAGGATAGTAATTTTCCTCAATGTTTACCAACCGATGTAATATTACCCTAATCAAATATATTTTGCTGTACCTAAATATGAAAATATTAAATGTTTTAACTTATAAGTATAACTACTTTTTTCCTGGTGATTTAATGTTTATAAAATAACACTTCAACCAAACCAATAAAAAGCCCCAAAGGATAATACTAGCGAATGTTCTACGCTAAGGTCAGGACGTGGATTGCTTATCACACATAGATACGTCCGAATCGTCTGCCAACATTGGCTTATCGCGCTTCCACGAATTCATCCACAAACACTTGCACTTATCACTAAATATTTCACAATCGCTTAGTGGCGGGAATTGCCACAATAAATGCAGTGTATAACATTTCTAGAGAATCACAGCTGCTTCAAAATAAATTTAAATTTTCCACAAATATGTTATTTAAAGAAATCATGTACAAGGCAAATGTAACAAAAAATACATTTTTACAGGTCGAATTTTTAGAATGTTACTTACATTCTATTCAATTTATAATGTCCTATAATATGGACATAATTTATATATTTTTAAATATCATATCGCATATTTCTTCTTTGTCCATTATAATAGGTATTACATTGAACGGTATACCTATGTGGAAGACATGCGTATAACAAGCGACAATTTGGCATGAAGCCCAAAAGACCAAGGATATCATGCCTGGGGATACGTACTTACAGATTGTTTCTTTGGTACAACAACAAAACAACTTTCGCTAACAATAAAAGTTTCACAACGATAGAAATTTTGACGTGCCTCGATTTGAACGTATGGCTTAGAAGATTAGAAGCTCTACCAGTATCGAAACAGCAAGTTCCAATCTTGCTACGGTAACATAACTAAATTAAATAATATTATGCCAAATAACTCAACAATAGTGTTGAACATTTTAAAATACTTAAATATATGAAATATGATTACAAAAGTATTTGAAAAAAAAAAGAAGCTCCCATGTACAGATTCATGACAAAATGTGAACAATACAAAACATAAAACATGTAGAGAAAAATCAACAATGTGCCCGTATAGTTTATATTTCATACAAAAGTAAAAGACACTTGAACTCTTAACGGTACACTAAAAATAATTAAGCCGTCATTTTTGTGTAAGTTGAAGAATAACGATCATAAATTTGTCGCTTGCAAGGTACAAACGCTGTAACAGTCTAATCGGAACTTGTTTTTCAGACGTATTGATTTAAATCTGCAGGCAATGATAGAGCAGCCGATAGCAGCCAGTAATATATTGAAGCTTGTTCCTTGTTACCATTGCAGAGTTACAACCCGGAATTTTAAAGTCCTTGTCGTTATCATTCTGTACATAGCGAGAACACTCGAAGTCCATTGTTTATAAAACAGGGCCAACCTATATTTAATCTTATCACGCTGATTATCAATCTATACAGCGAGCGAGAACTTATAATGTTATAATGTTAGTGATGATGGTTACAATTTAACACATAAAATATATTTGAATTAAAAAAAGATTCATAATTAAGATATTACTAAAACATTGTTAATTATAAGATTTTTTTGCTAAAAAGACAAAAGATTAGATTTTATTTAAAAAAAATAATTTTGATGATAGAATAGAAAGGCTAGCTTTAACAAGTATATAAATATCCCACTCCAATCAAGTCAACATTACCTATAGTACCTATAATATTTTTATTAGTACAACTATATGGGCACTAAACTAAGTGCCCATCTATAAAAAAGATAATTAGAAGTTGGCAGGCCTCCGTGGGTACAATGGTGATGCAAATAATCGCGATTATGGCAAGGTTGACGTCGGCTGAGGGTTCGTTCAACTGACCGCGAACGATGACACGGGGCGCGCGCGCAGCGTCGCGGCGTCACATGCGCACTCTCAGCCCCCTATCAAAATTTCTCAAAACTACTACCCAAATATATATTATATCCTCTTATTTCTAATCTAATAATCCTAAATTAATCTCCATTATGTTGTTAGCTCTACATTACTATATAGTATGTGCTAACAATTATTCTGCAAAAACAAACCATACATGATGCAACGTACTGTAATGAGGAAAATGTGGTTGAAAATAATAACAAGTAGAAAATAAGCGTTAAGTTTAATGACACTACGTCGCATGTAAATTAGATACACGATTAAAAAAGAGACTTACCAAACCAAAACTGCCAGTGCAATCCAAAAAACACAACACAAAAACTATCCTTTTATATGATTTTTTTGAGAAACTTGTCGTAACACGATACAACAGGCGCGATACGCGTGCGCGCAACGAAAACAATCGACTGACAGATGTCGATTCGCGTCGGAAAACCCCTCAGAAGGCGCGCAGTGTATCCTCTACAGAGAGTGTAAATATTATGGTTCGGCTGGACAAAGGTTTTTGTTATCTAAAACCAGTGGCAGTGAACGTGCACGACACGAGCCGCGCGGTCAGCGGTGGAGCGTGGAGTGAGGCTCGCGCGCCGGCCCCGCCGCCGTCTGATAAGCCTGGCGCGACGCCCCCCGGCGACGCCTACGCCCCACTCGGCGCCGCCGCCGGTGCATCGTAAACACCACCCCAGCCACGAGCCACCAGACAGGCCCCCGCGCAATATGCACCGCACCTACGCAATTTCACAACTGCATCATATAGCGGCGCCTTGCAACGAAATCGACAACTTTCGACTCCTTAAAAAGACGAGGAAACACGCGACGCTTGCGAAACTACGACGGCAGCCCAGATACCGACGAGAACAATGAGGCGCGAACAAACAGAAAACCTTTTTAGTATCCTCCTAATTGGGCTGAAGTGCGTCGGGCGAACAGAAATTCAATATGCAACGCGATCCGTTCACTACATAAACGGAATAATTAAATTAGTGCAGACATGTCGAGCACAGGCGGCTGGTAATGTTGGCCACCTATGATGCCAGTGTTGCAATTCCATGTTTACATCCAACAGCTGAGGCTTAAATTACTAGAGTAAACGTTAAATATGAAGTACACATGTATGTTATCATAACAACTTATACTGCCTATAATATGAATATGTATATAAAACATTTGTTCTTCTATTTCATAAAGAATACATAAAATTAAAATTATTCTATACAATTTACAATAGTCCTGACATTGTCTGAAAATCTTTTGAGTAGAAATTTAGGAATTGAAAATGATTTTCATCAATAAAACAAAGTTGTGTATGTAACTAAAAGTAGCTTAGTTAATTTAAGTAATAAATAATACGCATACGCAGAGAGCGTGAAGTAAAGATATATAAAATTATAAGTTGGCCCAGAATCCTCATATCTTGTTAGTATATCTTATAATTAATAAATAATTGTAAAAAATAGATCGTTTCTTGATTTTGTAATACTTTAAATGCCTGTTGCAAATAAATCAGTCAAAGTCAATTATTATTTTATTACACGTGTACAAAATCTATCTATACATATTATACAAATGTAACTGATAGCTGCCTGTATATGGAAGATATATGAGAAAAAATAATATTTGGGGCAACGCAATAGAACTCAAAACAATGATATTTTTCTGTTTATCTCTGTGTGTGTATGTGTATTTGTGTCCGCTTATATCAAAAACCCTTAACCGATTTAAATGCAATTTTGACTATTTAGTAATCGTTCTTCCACATTAAGTATTTATTTTTTTAAATCAGTTTATAAATAAAAAAAAAAGATTAATCGATAACACTACTATTAAATAACTGTTTATAAATTGTTTGCAACAAACGCAGGTGGAGCCGCGAGCGGGTCGCTAGTTTGTAAATATTTTCCGAGTACAATAAACCATAAACAGTTCATGTCATATTATTAAATTCAATACATCAAAATATATGAAACAAAATAAGCTACTATTATACCCGTAAGAAATTGGTTTTATAACAATTGGTTTTTCCATCGCATCGGTTTTATACTTACAGGGAATGTTTTAACAAATAATATAGTTAATATACAATAATAAAAAAAAATTCAAACGTAAAACATTTATTTTAGCATAAAATATTTTTTTAAATGATCACTTGGTTTTTAAATATCAACCTTACTATTGACCAATTAACACCATTTCTTAGACGATACAATGTTAATTGAATATTAATACTGAGCAAAAAAGCAGTTAATTACAATAAGTAAATAAAATATCATTAACATTATAAACTCATGTAATGGAATGTTACAAAGACAGAGTTTCTTATATTAATAAAAACGATAATGTAAGAGAATTTCGGTAAAAAATTGAATATAAAAAATGACATCGAAAATGCAGCGAGTCGTAAACCTTTACGAGTACATTACTCTCGAACTGGCACATCAACGCAAATTTTACGAACCGGACAATTTGTTGGGCATGCCTTTGAAAATATTTAATGGAAAAATTGACTGGGGCGAGAGTCTCGCTCTGCCCACAATGACCCAATCAAGAGGATCACAACATTTAAAACGTAATACAAGGTAGATTGTTGACAAAAAACACATAATAAGGTTTTTATGATATAGGAGACCAATGTCATACAGCAAGGTCCGTCAACCGAGAAATCTGGCGAGACGCATTAGGCCCACATAAATTACGAGATTAATCTTTTCAAATAATTTGACCTTTTCATCTGACGAGGGTTCATTAAATAATGGCGTCGGTATTGGAAGTGCGCTTATTGTGCCGTCTATCACAATTTTTGTTGTGGGCGGGAGTAAATCTTATTCAATACAAATCCCAGTGGAATCTGATTTGTGATAGATAATGAAACGGTCCTATGAATTGTTCTTTTTTTATTTGCAAAGAATACCATTTTTATATTATCATATTTATTAAATTACCGTAAAATATTCGACTAAGAATTTTATATTTTCAAATTGTATACGTTTTCAACCTTAAGTGTGCGAATAACACGTTGGTTACAAAAAATAAAGATTTGACTTATGTTACGTTCTTAATACATTTATAATGTTGCTTTGCAAGTATGACAAAAATGTTTAAATTTGGTCCAATTATAGTTTAGTTTTTCAACATATAAAGTACTTGTGTTTTTTTATGAACAACCAGCTTACATATACCATAAGTAAGTACGGACATACTTATAAGAATGATAAAAATAATTTAACGTTGCATAATTTTGCTTACTTTTTTACCTTTAATAAGTTCTTAATAGACCAGAGATCTTAACTAAATGATTTTGGGTTTTGAATGTTATTAATGGGGAAATTAAATTTATGATAAAAGATCACGGGTCCGTTAAGGACTAGTTTAAGTTCTGTCTCTAAGTGGGTGAAAAGCTCTACTCTACTCTAGATTTCTATATCTGTTTCCCAAACAAAAATTCGAACGTTAAATAGTATTAAAAAATACTTTAACAACAAAAAATGTAATGAAGAATATATTTTTATTATTAACATATTTTTAAAGTAAAAAATACAAACATATATTAAATAAAAATATGAAATATATGTACATAAATACAAAGAAACTATAAAAACTGTTTGCTTAGAAGTAAAAACAATGACTAAAAGGATCTTAGTAGCCGAGGAATGTTAAAAATGCGTAATGACATTTTTGTATTTCTCAAACATGTAATATTCTATTGTGTGCCTTAAGAGGCGTACACAGAATTCTATGAAACGAAATACTAATAAAGCACATAGGACTTTATAATAATATTAAAACACACGTGCGCTTATAACAAGTATGACATCCTTTAATAAGGCAGCCAAGACGGAAACGTGGAAAATGTCAGTAATCTGCAGAGCGTAAGCACGATTCATGCCCATAATCAGAACAAGGACTTAGCAGCTGTTGTAAATATCAACTCCATGCTTATTATTGTGACGTAATTGCTCTTGCTTTGTGCAACAAAGAACATTATATCGCGTACCGTTATTGTGATCCTTTGTTCTTAAAAAAATCTCAACATCTATATAAAATGTAGAAGTAAACATTTATATCTGTATTGTGTACCTGTACAAATTGTAATATCGAATAGACGTCGGCGGCGTGTTTTGTATGTCCGGCAAATGCCGTGCATGCCTGCTTTATGACTCACTCGACACCCAATTCGTCCACTGGAGTTACAACTTACAACCACCAGTGTAACGGGCCCTTAAAACATCTTTCCAACCTTATTATAAATTTAGCTATAGTAGTTTCTAAAGAATGCCGTTATCTTGGCAGCATTACAAGTGTTCGGTATTTCATGGTATTTTCATTTCAATCAGCATAAAGGTACAACATAATAAGCTTAGTTCGTTAAACTAAAAACTGGAGTCAATAATGCTTTAAGATAAACACGACAAAGCTACTTAAAAGAACTCAACAAAATAGTGAAACACAAGTCGTTTACGAGGGTTGTATTGTTAGACAATTTTAAAAATTCTAATTGCGTTTGTGTGACCGCTGAGAAGCAACCGTGACTAAAATGCACGACCAAGGAGCATCAATCAGAGAATAATTGACCTTTAAAATTTTATAATTTTACCGTTCGAGTAGTAAGTATATAGGATATATATTTTTTGTGTAACAATTATCATAACTTTACTACTTGTTTTACATAAGTTTATAATGGGTAAAACATTTTTATCTAAACATATAAATTGATATTGTTTTTAATTATAATCAATAGTAATTTCATTTATGATGCCATCGTGGTGCAATTGACTGATGCAATAATTATGAGTTTAAAAAATTATATCGTATTGAAATTATTGAAGTATAAAAAAGTATTATGTTCATTTACTACGTTTAAATGTCAAATGAGGTAATAACATGCAATCTCTAGGGCGGATTGCAGTAAACTAGAAACCTCTAGATTTTCTATGCTTACTGTTACTTTAATGTATCAGTAATACATGAAGATAAAAAGATCTTAAGTTGGTCTTTTAACTGTATAGACGTGTCTGTCAAAGACGACGTGGGTGGTGTCATAGTAACAATGCGAGCGAGACACGGTAAAACAGTGCTATACCTCCGTTGGCAGGTAACAAACTTGACACATAAGACATATCGTTAAACATTACTTATATTTGTCAGAATGCTCCAAATTTAGTTCTCTTATATAATATTCGTATAAAATCAAAAAAAAAAAAGTGGGGAACGGAGTGTCTTAACACTAGGTTCCCTCTGCCTACCCTGCTGTGTGCGGGATATAGCGTGAAGCTATATTCGTATAAAATCAATGTTTTAAATCGATTATCTTGAAAATAAAAAATCACAATTTCAATAAAACTTTAACTACTAACCAAATACAGTTACACAGAAAATGTTAACTATTATCTTTTACAAATAACGTTTGTGAAATCCTATGAAAGTGGTTTTTCAACTAACAAAGAGCTTTTAGTGGTTTACAAAATCACTTAAGATTTGTAAGGGCTATTCGGGTTGTAACTTTTAAAGAAAGTATGGAAATTTGTGTTGTAGACAATGGACAGACACTTTGTGTAATGGACCAAAATGGATAACATTGGTCAACTTATCTGCAGCGGAGGCAATAAAGAAGTCAATTCTAACCAACATTGTTACGATTTGTACAACAGAGTAAACTACTGCTTAGTTTACGACGATACGACTACCGCTTTAAGCAATTTATATTAAGTTATTTTTTTAAAATGGCTCTTAGATAACGTAAAACAATTATTAATTGAAAAAAATCAATAATATTTGACACCTCGTAGTAACAAATGTGATTTATTTCTTCATATCAAAGCTTGTTATATTATATCAAGACCTTGATATATATTTTATATATACTTCAACTACTAACAAAGATGATTCACCGGTCACCAGCAATTCTATAGGTCTAAGTGTAATAAAGAAAATGATTCACTATAGTACAATTAATGTTATGCCACAAATATTTAACATATACTTTGTTACTTTCGTACTTTTTTATTCTCTACGTTGCGTCTGCATAGATATGTGTCATGTACATATGATATTTCCTTTTGGCCAATTCTAAGTTGTCTACAATTAAAATTAATTGTCCACATCCGGCGTTTATTGGCTGCAACCGTTTAATAGGTGTCGGTCAACTGAATCCATCTGCTCGATTTAACTAGTTAGACCAATGATGAAATGATATTGTAATCAGGTTAATAATTAATTGAGGTCTAAAATCGACTTTGTTCATAATCAAAATACACTAACTTTAATATAAATATGAAATAAAACTAGCCAACATATTAAATTAAAACTTTTTTAAATGTTAAGTAAATTACATAATTATAATTTAATTTCAGGTAAAACGCAAAATATAACTGTGGGATTTCCAGACGAACGTTCTTGGAAGCAATACAGTGCAGGAGAAATTTCACAAGAGCGATGTAGGTCAAGTCAGCCGGACTTGAAGTTTTCGCCTCGCAAAGGTTACCATCGCTACCGGCGCGCTTGCCGACCGACAAGTCCGGTTGCGCTTGCGCAATTGATAGACTCGTTTATCAGATCTTAAAAGATCAGTTGTTTCTAGAACAACAAATGCATTAAAATGTGTTCATTAAAAATAATTTGGAAAAAAGAGTAAGTATAACTTTGCTCAATGTCGTTGCATGTTAATTTCTACGCTATAGCACACGGGGTAAACCCAAGGATTTCATTCATGTCCAATATACGTACTAATAGAACGTGTTTGGCAAGTCAATAAGCGTGTGGTTAGTGACGCTTCCTAGTATAAGCTATGCAATGAAAATACATTTTAAAAGATATATTTTAAGACATCAAAACTGTTAATTTTTTTTTATTGTTTTATTAAGGACAAATTAATGAAAAGTAAAACGCGCTTTTAATTTAGTACATTGTAGTGTAACGCAGTAAACATTAATAAACTAGACTGAATAAAAAGATTGTAGTAAAATTACAAAATTATTTCTTCTCACACTCCGTTCTTTAATTATAGGTAAACCTAAATCACAAGTCAGAAGAAGTCCGATTAAAGTCATATATTAAACTTTATTATACCTACTAAAAACTTTAACATATAAACATTACATTTTAATACATTTATATATCTAATCTACATAACAAATAATATATTTTTGCCTAACATGAACAGGCATAAAAAATAATTGTGTAATTATAACAATAAAGCACATAATAGTTGCTGAACAAAAAAAATTATGCGTCTGTACATTTATACCTAAATAAGGAAAATAATAACTTTTGACTACGTGATACAACGCACATTAACCAATAGCTATCCAAATGTTAAAGGAAAAATTATACTATAATGCAATACTTTAAATGCTGGCGTAAAATTCGTAGCAGCAAAAACAAATTTTAAGAAAAAAAACCTGTCAAAGGATTGCTATAAATTAATTTAAGTAGCGCGGTCGCCAGACTTCCAAGAAACTCAGTCGCCGACGATAGGTGGGGGAGGTGACGTCATTGTATGACGTCATCCACTAGCATAAATAAAATAAGTTTCTCCATAATTCTTACAGTTATTCTGTACACAAATTATAAGAATTTTTAAAAGATGATTACGTAATAATATATTTGAAGGGGTCAAATTTTAAAAATGTTTTATATACGTATCTTAACAAATATCATTTTTTAAAGGTTTTATATCAATTTAAAACTATAAAAAAAAGGAATATCAACTATAGAAAAAAAATATTACATTTTAAATAACTCTAAAGAGTATAATTAACATTTACGGCAAATAATAAGATATATTAAGGCGCCATCTATCGGATAGTCAATGAAGCTAAACATTTCTACACATCTTTAAGAAATTATCGCACATGATAACATATACATGAATCATTTCAATGTTGTATCAGCATACGAAAACGTCTGTTATGTATCTCGGTAGTAATGATTCTACATCCACGTGCTTCACTTTACAATACATGAAATGACGTAAAAATATGTTATATTACATATACTATTTGAGATCGTAATGAATGGAATATAAAGAAAAATATAAAGATATATTTTATTAATAGTAATATTTTGTAGTTTATTACGCAAAAATCCTTTAAGTTTCAATATCTCAAATCATAGCTGCCAAAACCAATTTCATTGAAGGCCATTGGTTAAAATATATTTCTAGTTACATGGAACTAGCCAATCTCTTATAAAATCTTATTTCGAAAGTTGTTTACTAGTCGTAACTTGTGTCACTCCAAAGTTCAAAAACAACGTTGACGTATGGTAACAATTCACTCACCTTTGGCTTATTATAATCCTCTATCTGGTAGTCAAACATGGTAGCAAACATGAGACTGTCGTCTTGTTCGCTGTTGAGGAGTTGGTACGGCACCAGCTGAGACATTAAGACAGCTTTCACTACGAGCGTTCCTAACAACTACCCTCTAAGGGTTAGGTAACAAAACGAATGTCTGTAAATTCAGGCGCGGCGATTCAATTCACTACTTGATAACAGTATGAGTCATCAGTATGTTTCTATGGAGCACGTTCGCGTAGCTAGAATGTTTAATATCACACTGAGTCAGTTCGCGCGGTCGCAGCTGGTTTTGTATGATCAGTTACGACCGCAACGCGCACGCGCAAAACTGCTTTTCGGTGTCCAAATGTCTTATACGACAAGTATTCCAACGATTCGCTTACCGAGCCAAAAAGTTTTTGACACTAAGTCGTAGTTACACTCAATGATTCAATAAATACTTTCTTCATGACACGCACGTGGTGTAAATGTTAATATTGTAAAAAAGTTTAGATTTGAAGATAAGAAGAAGAAAAATACGATGTAATGTGCCAAGTAAGATTAACAAAATATTATTTGGTCCAGCGGAAATACCAAGTGATTTAAGAATTCCTTTAAATTTTCTCTTGAAGCCAATATTTGCAGATATGAAAGCTTGCATATAATATGATATTTAGAAATCTTTTTTTTAATATGCAATGTTTGTCAACTAAATAAACAAATAACACATTTAAGAATGTTTATTTGAGAATGTTTACTATATTTCTGTTTAGGTACGCAATCTAAACACGCAATTTGCTTACTGGACATATTTTGATCGTATCGTATAAGCTGCAATATCAAACGACCTATTGCAATATATGTAGTACATACTAATTTCATAGTAAAAGTCAGCACCATACTGTCTGTGGACGAATAGATAGATAACATGTTTACATGAATATATTGATTACCTACGTGATGTCATGCACGGATTATAATAAGCATTACCAAGAAAGTAAACTGTATCAATAGAAAAACGATAACAAAATTGTAGCAATCCACTTGCCCTTATCAATTATTCAATTCTGAAAACGTAAGCTTTCAAGAATTAAATTGGAACAGGTAAATATATAGAATAATCCGCAAACGTTCTGGGAATTAAAATCGGTAACAAATTTCCGTAAGTAAATATTAAACGTAGTATTTTTTGGTATACATCTATAGATTATAGATTTTGAAAAATTTACTATGTTGAGTTATGATAGAAGTTACACTGGGAGTTTTGAGGCCATCGTGGCGCAGTGTGACGTCTGACTGTAATCGACATGATTGTGGGTTCGATCCCACTCGGGGGAATGAATGAAATGATGCATTTAAATTTTCATTTCATCGCTCTGGTATCTGAGATTGAGCGCGGCGTTGTGTTTCGCCACTCAGCGGGAGATACATCTATTTTAGGCGAAAAGTGGAGGACGGAGTGTCTTGCCACTAGGTTTTCTCTGACTACGATGCTATGCGGAAAAAAGCCTGAAGTTGATACATATTAGATACCTAATTCGAACTTACTACCTACATTTAATACACGGTATTATAAAACATCACATAAATTATTAAGCTTTTCCAACAAGCTGCATAGAATTATAGTACAATCAAAAAAATACGCGGAATGCTATCTACAATCACGAGTTCAAGGTTAGATCAACTAGCGATCACGCGACCAAGTTCACCCTATTTCTTCGAATTTCCCATGAACTCATTGGCAATAATAAACATGTTCTCACTAACGGTAGCTATGGTAGCAGTGTTTACATCTTTATGTCAATACATCTAGACATACAGTGAGCTGTTATGCATTTTACATAAGTTAAGCTTTTTCTACATTTTGTTTTTTTTCAGCCTCAATAGTCAGAGAGAACTTAGTGTCAAGACACTCCGTTTTTCACTGTCTATACAAGATGTGGTGTGTTAAGTGGAGGAATTAAAGACTGCACTTTGCTTTACCAAAATGGAGTAATGAATATCATTTAAACCTATCAGAATATCAAAGTGGGGAACGGAGTGTCTTAACACTAGGTTCCCTCTGCCTACCCTGCTGTGTGCGGGATATAGCGTGAAGCTATTTTTTTTTTTTTTTTTAGAATTAGACTTTCCTAAGTCGGGATCATACCCACAACCAATCTCGTTTACAGTCCCGGCTTACAGTGCCATGTTGGCTTCAATTAGAATTATTTATGCAACAATCTATAATATATATATAGATTAAATAGATGCATTGCTTAATTTAATTACTTACAGGTATTCACAGATAAAACAAATGGATAAAAATATATTATCATTTAAAGATCAAAATCTGTTTAATTTTGTTGGAAAACTTCAAGTAATCATTTATGGGATTATATTATAATTATATATAAAATGTTAGCGCCATTATTATTACGTAGATAAAATTAATTTATTGATAGCGTTTTGTCTCGCAATTAAAAACAAATGCAGTATAATATCTAGCTCCTTTATCATTTTATATCATAAAGTAATATATAATAGATGCGCAAGATTTCTAATTCTAATTTAATACGAGTATGTTTCTTTTAGAGTATCTTTTCGGGAAGACCCGAATTGACAAAAGACGCGAGGGTCGAGAGTTTATTGCCGTAAAACAATGTATATGGACATTAATAAATAAAAAATAATAAATAAGGAAAATAGTAAGTTTAGTAAAGCACAAGCATAGTTATGGTGAGCAGGGAAAAATTTCCGACGCGCCGTTCTTCATGTTATAGGATATAGAAAACATAATTTACAAATTTCTTTCTATCTCTGATATTATTTATATCTTATTTCCTTTGACAAAATTGAAATAGTCAAAAATATTTATTAAATATATAATTTGAAAGTATAACATATTTTTTCCAATTAATATTTTTTGTCAATTTTATCCTCTGTCCGATAATTTTTGGAAAAACGTTTATGAGGTACAAAGTCAAGAATTAATGCAATGTAGTAAGTATTTACTACTAAATACAAGTATTTATTGCGCACATTTGCAATATTTGGGTCAGCATATTGCAGCGTTAAAACCTATCGTCACAATTCAGAGGTGGTTATGTCACAGATTAAAATTGAATTCAAGCGTATTTGTTTTTTTATATAAAAAGGTCAAGGTCAAACAAATACCAGCAAAAAAACTAGTCGATACGATTTTGTCTGACATAAAATACTTATATTAATTAAAACTGTCTATGCGTAAAAAAAGTATATTTTTTGCAGATTTTTCCTGCATAACGGGGTAGTCAGAGGGGTCCTAGTGACAAAACACTTCACTTTCCTTCTGAAATCGAGACATTGCTCATTGAATACCAGAACACAACACCGCAGTTTGTCTAAGGTAGACCGAGCGAAGCGAAGAAATGAAAATTTAAATGTAATCATGCCCCCGAATAGGAATAGAACCCACAATCATTGCGTTTCAGTCAGACACTGTCCCACTGCGTCACGACTACACGCTAAATAAGAACGGGACTTTTTATTGCCTTTCAAATCTTTCACTTTCCTAGCCTTGAAAGCCGCGTCGGTTAAAAGCAAGGTTACTGAAAAAATGTTTTCTATACAAACCGTAGCTTATAAGCTTACTAACAATAAGTAAAAAATAACAGTGTTAGACAAATTAACTATGTTTCTTGACTCATTCTGTATTATTTTGAACTAAAACTGATGAATTAATATAAGAGTAAACTGTACAAGCCGACTAAATAATATGGTTAAACAATATTGTGAAATACTATATCTATTGTATCTATTAACATAATATATCACGATTTAAGTTCCCTTAACAAAGAGCATCTATCTGTATGCACAAAATTACTTGTTTTGTACAAGCCATTAGCTTAATGCGTTGAATATTGTACCTAATGATATACTAGGCGCAAGTGTTTAATCGCGTGGGCAAGCTCAATTTTCCACGAAACCCTGACGTCAGTTGTGGTCGGTCATCGCCTTCCTCAGTTGGCGTTTTCCTGCTATCAATCGCAAGAGAACATTATGATGTTGAGACTCGTTTTGTTATAATGCTATGCATTGATATGATTTAAGGTAGTCTGATTGTTAATTGCATATGTAATTAAGCTTTCTTATAATCGTCTTTGTTTTTTGATGCATATATTTATTGTTAAGAATATAGTAAAAAACAAGCCTTTTTAAGTTCTTGTTCAAAAATACTCATCATTTCTGTATAAGCAATGGCTGTGGATTCGATTCCCACTTTATTATATTTAAATTATTTTGATTTCTTCCACTCTGACGAAAATAATATGCTGCGCGGCGTTCTGTTCCGCGACTATCCGCGCAATGTTGATATCAGACGGAAAGTGAACAAATAGAGTGACTCAACAATATATTTTTTTTGACTACCACAGTCACTCTGCTGTATAGGAAAAAGCAATAAGCAATGAATGTCATGATTGAGACAATTTTTTAAGTTTAAAAAGTGGTACATACATAACATCCATGAATTACACCACATTATGCTGATTTGCATCATTTTTGAAATAAAAACTGCTAAAGGTATTTTGATGTGAACTGCCAGTAAAGCCCTATTTTTTTTATATTATAAATTTTATTCCTGATAAATTTGAGTGTTATTGAACTAAACATTAATTGCATTATAATATAGCATTTTGTTTCATAAATGTACTTACATGTCTTCACTTATACCATATTTCAATTTCAAATAATATTATTAAAAGGGAAACAATACAATACAAATGGTAGAGCTTATTATAACAATATACCGATATCCATATCAGTGTTTGTGTATATAATATAATAATATACACGTGTTTCCTCGAACATAAACATCACCCAGTTTACTTGTTATATATGATAACATTTAAATATTTTACCTGAATTGTGGCTTGTAAGTTATAAAGTGTGATTTTAGATTGTGTACAGTGTTTATTGTAAATTTTTTATAATTAACTGGAACTACAAAAATGTAAGTATTGAAACATAAAAATCAATTTTTGAGGCATTTAGACTTCACTTTTTTATTATTAATAATAAATAGAAATTCTCAAATCAATAAACACAAAAGACATGAAAACTCAGCAAAACTGATTTATTCTTGCCAAATAAAAGATTGAAAAAATGAAGTCTATTCATGCAAAATCTAACATTACAGCTTGCAGAAAAGAGTAAAGTAATCATATTTAGTTTCTTTTATTACTAATTATAGGAAAGTCTAATAAGATATGTGAGAAGAACTTAAATTTAAAAAATGACCTAAAAGAAAACCAGAATAACTTTAACTTAGAGCACTTTAGATTACCAGTTTATATCAAACAAACAATGACAGAATCATTATTTTCAAGGAATGATCTCAGCGATAGCGTTTATATCAGGTGTTATTTGATAAGACATATCATTTAGTAAGAGATTATATCAGTGTTCATAAGTATGAATATGTTAGTAAGTTTATTTTTCAGTGTTTATTGAAAATAAGCAATTTTTACTTCAGCTTTTAATAACATTTTGTCTTCTAGGTGTAATTAAGTTGCCTAATAACAAATGAGATAATAAAAATTACACTGAATATGTACACCAACATACAATATTAATATTTTTTAACAAAATTAATAAGATTCAATAAGATTCATAGGAATGTAAACAAGTAACAAGTTTCAAGTAATTTGGACAAATAAAATGTTGGTATTTTCAATATTATAAAAATACTTACTGTTAGAAGCGATCTAGAGGTAGGCACTGAAGATACGAAATCATTTGTAGAAGACCCCTGTGAAGACTGGCTATCACATGAAAAGTCGGAGTGGTTGGAATGGCTATCGCTCACTTCAAGCTTCATCGTTAAAAGTTCTATGCAAGAGTTTTATTAAAAAACATAAACACAGTTTACGTAATTGTTCCAAGAACGCACTAGATAATATCACAACGCAGTTACCTATCACAATCAGTGTTCTATTTGACAGTTCATTGATGTCATAAATATCAAAATAATAAAGCAGCGCGTCAAAGAAATTATACACGAACGAGAACACAACAATGATGACTCATCATTGCAGTTTGCGAGGTGACGTCGTCGTCTCTTTGGGGATGCCCTTCTCCTGAGAATTTCTAAGCTTGTAATTACGAAATGTCTTAAACGCCTACTTTTATCTTCGACAAATATACTTTTCTGTTATGCCATCCAACTTTAGCCTTAACAATTTGAAGGGTGATCTCATCGCCTATAATTGGTGTCATGACGTGATATTCGGCCAATAGCGTGCCAGCTTTATAATAACGTCATATTTTTTGTAAAGCGCAAACTATTCTCAGAAGATTTCTAGAAGTTTACTTTTTTCCAAATAATACGAAAAGTTTCAGAATTATTTTTAACATTACATTTTGTTTTAATATAATTAGTACATAGTAGTAAACAAAAATTAAAGTAGTACACCGTAGAAACAAAGAGAAAGACATTTCCACTTATAATGTAACATATATTACATAAAACAATTTTGAAATTATTTAAATTATAGTGTCAATAATTAATAATTTTGGTATTTAATGTTTATTAGTAAAAAAATACTAGAGTACCTAATAATACATGTTATGGTTGTTATTTGATCGAACATATAATAAAATGAATATTTTAATTGTTCCAATATTTTTATTCAATTAGTAATATTTCAAAATATGAACAATGTTTACAAATAAAACTTATGCTTTATACGACAACATAAACAGTTCGGAGTGACAATTTATGTCAATGTCAATTGATCTTTCAATTTGACTTTTGAAGTTTTTGTAGTATATGTTATACATTATTTATATTAAACACATGCTTTCGCTTGGAAAATGATTTAACCGATTACATATATTGAACCTTTAAGACTAATTGTCTAGTATTGTTCAATTCTTTCTATTGAAGACTTTTATCTTGTATCAGTAATAAGCTCTAAAATCATGTCGGGAAAAAAATGCAAACACTGCGGTTCTTCTGAAATCGAAGTGGACCCCGCGAGAGGTGATGCTGTGTGTACTAATTGTGGTTCCGTTTTAGAAGATAATATAATAGTTGCTGAGATTGAATTTCAAGAAAATGCTCATGGTAGTGCTTCCGCTATTGGACAATTTGTGTCAGCAGAATCTAAAGGAGGCGCATCAGGCTTTGGTCGAGGTATTTTCATTTATTTCATTATATTTTTGTCGTTAATATTTTTTGTCAATATTTGTAAAATTTCATTGAAATTGAAATTTTAAAATTTATTAAAAAGTACGATTTATATCCTGTGTAATATTTACTTTAGTAGATATTGCCTATTGAAGAATTAATTTTAATATATTGTTAAATCCATAAAATTCAAGAAAATATATCAAAATAGGATAATTAATTAAATTCAAGAAATTAATTAAACATTTAGAATTGTATGACTAGGATATATGAGTATATATATTACAATTTACAATCTAAAACATTTTTTTCAGCATTTAATGCTGGCATTGGGCAGGAGTCTAGAGAAGTAACCCTAAGGAAAGCTAGAGATGGCATTACTGCCTTATGTCAACAACTTCGTCTCAATCAACAATGCATTGATATAGCATGTAACTTTTTTAAAATGGCTCTTATGCGTCATCTCACCATTGGAAGACAGTCGGCTTTAACACAAGCTGCTTGTGTTTACATGACCTGCAGGACAGAACGCACTCCTCGTATCCTTTTATTTTGTCAATAACTTAATAATTATGTTTTAAGAACATTCAGTACAACACTATTATTTAACAATAAAAATAGATATAATCTTTTAATTTAAGAGAAATACTTTACTATAATATAGTGCATGATTGTTTATAATAAGGTGCCAGTCATGGCACAGAGGCACAAAGTGTGAATATAAAGCAACTGCTTGTCGGTTTGGTACCCACTCAAGGAGTGGAAGTATTTAATATTTCCATTTTCTTTCCTCTGATTTTGGGGTAAAGCATGGCATTAAGTTGTCTATTTAACATGCAATGCCTCCAAACGAGTGTCTTAATACTCTGCCTACCCTGCTGCCCTTGAATACAGCATAAAGGTAAAAAAATATATAATAGTACAAAATAGAATATATCCTTTCTGTGCTTAAAAATTATACTTTTTTTATAAGTAATAATATTCTTAGCAAACAAATACAGATCTATTAATAGATGTTAGTGATGCTCTTCAACTGTGCTGTTATCAACTTGGTCGCACCTACTTCAAACTGTCTAGAGCCCTATGCATTAACATTCCACCAAATGGTAAGTGATTATTTAAATTTATTAGCTTTTATTTTTTCATTTAAAATAGCAAATGAGGTCATTGTGGTGCAGTGGGACAGTGTGAATGTAAACACAATGGTGGTGGCTTCTATTCCCACTCAGGAGAATGATTATATTTAAATTTTCATTTCTTCACTCTGGTATAATAACCGAAGCGAAGACAAGTACTTCAAACATGTGCTCCATATATAATGAAATAGCAAGTATTTTACATTTATAAAAATAATTTGACTATAATAATTTTGATAAGAAAAAAACTTTGAATATATAATTGAGGCTATATCTTAGGTGAATGAAGGAATACAAATGTAAAAAGTATTGATAATCTATAAACTTATACACACAACTTGTGTTAGTCCCCATCAGCAATTTATTTTTAAGTAGGAAAATAAAACAAATTTTGAAGCTTTTTAAATTTATTGCATTGAATTTGTATAATCAATTGTTAATTATCACTAATTTGCTACAACTATAAATTTCTAGAGAGCTTTATACAACACCAATATCACATTCTCATTTTACTTAATTAACTTCAACAATATACACAAGATCTTTACATTCAACAAAATAATTTAACATGGGAATGATTTAAATTTTATAAATATTTTGACTTTCCATATAATTCAAAGACCTAAATAATTTACAATTAACCAGATTAATAGTTAGCATGAAGCTGTCTACTTAATTGTCATTCCTCATTTGTATTTACATTGGGCATTACAGCATTCATAGTAGGGCCGTAGTAGATAAGCTCTGGAATCTGACCACCTTGTACTCCTGTTCCATTTGTACTTTCCGAAGAGCAATGAAATTGGAATGTCACTGTTCCCATATAAACTTCACTTAAACCTTCTTGTCCAAAGTAACTTAGTTCACTTCCATCTAGTATAGCAGATGCAGTGTAGAAGCACTCAGGTTCTATTTGAATTGGATTCTCAAAGTAAACATGAAAAGTATTACTTGATCCATCTGAGAAGAATTTAGTGTTATTTTCTGCCAAAACTCTTCCTAGTCGTTTTAATTCAATCTTAACATTATAATCGGCAGCACCATTAGATGACCCATAGAGGCCAAATCCAACAACAAAGATTCTCTTGTCTACACAAAACTGTATTGAATCACATCTGCCTCTATACCTCCATTGGTTACTTCTGTATGCACATGATTGAAATCTGTGGCAGATCTGAAATTTACAAGAATATCATGAAAAACACTGTACATAAAAATGTTCAGCTTGAATTTATATTAAATAATTAATGTTGTATTACCTGAGCTTTCAGTCCAGCCCTTGCTTTAACAGGATATGATAATTGTGGCTTGCTTGAAGCAGTAAAATGTAAAAATATATCTATAGTTTCTTGAGGTGTTAAAATACCAAGTTGTGCTGCACTGTTTGCAAATTCTTCTAAGATCATAGTAGGAAATCTAATCAAATATATTGCACTGCCTAGCATTGCCCTCTTATTGTTTGGTGTAGCATCTATCTCTCTACGAGTACACTCAGCATGTGCCCATGCAAGAGCAGCTTCAAACAAATTTATTTCTTTGCAATTAAGTGTCTCTCTTGCCAATACAGACTCTAAAGTGGAAACATCTATGTCAACAAACCCTTCTGATGTGAGGGCCATCTCAGCCTACAATAAGTAGAAAAGATTTAGTAAAGGTGTCAAATGAAACTGCAATACAAATTGTTGAATAGTTTTATTTACAATTTTTAAAATAATTGGAAAGGTACAAAATTTTTGTAAACCATTTCAACAATTACATGCTTCATACTATTACATGCAAAATAACACTACACAAAATGTATTGCAGTCAATCTACACACATTAGCTAGCATTGTGGTATATATAGCTTAGCTTATAACAATATAATTTTGTCAAATTTCTTAAAAGTTATTATAATATCAGCACATTTATTATTATAACAATTTTAAATACAAAACACAAATATTTCACATTTAGCTACCAATAGATTAATGGACATTCAATAATATAAATTTGCTTTCCCCATCTTTAAACATTATGACTAGAGTTATATACACTCTGGAATGCATACATGATAATTTGAATCTTTATTAAACAATTTACTCTTAAATCTAAATCACAACCTAAAATTGAGTATTACAAGAACTTGTCAAAACAAATCAATTACAAAAGTTATTTAAATTTTCATTTGATAATTCTGGACTTGAAAAATTCCTACTGGAAGATTCTGATATATCTATCCCTAAGCTGCTATAAGACGAAGATGGCTCTAGGCAAATAGTTGCCAAATTTTCTGTTGATTCACATACCTGTGCATCTATCACTTCCCAGCACCTCTGCATAAGTTCTGGTTCTTCAAATAAACGAGACTGACTTAGCAGCAAACAAGCATTTTTTGCAGTAAGACTAGTTTCCAAGTAGTTAACACAAGCTCTTGCTAAATGTGGAACTATATATTTTTTTGCAACATATAATGTTGACAGCACTGTATCTGCTTCTAATTGAATTTCATCACAATATAAATACCTATAAATAATAAAAGAAATTACATATCTATTTATATAATTGCTAAAATATTTAAGTATTAGAAAAGTAAACTTACTTTAGTAAGGTTAGAAAAGCTGATGGTTCTACATCTGGAACTTCAATTTCTTGTTTACATTCAGCTAAGCCTCCATAAAACATAGCATAAAATACCGAGCTACCAGTCGCCAGAACATATTTGTGTGCCGGTATGATTTGCGTGTGTCCTAAAAATAAATAATTTGTTAACATTTCAGTTTTAATAAAAATATAATGTGAATAAGAAGAAATATGACTCACCAGGTCCACCGACTATAAAAGTAATATCAGCCATTAACTGATTATTGAACATTGCTGCATTACGTTCTCTTACGGTGGGTTTAGTAGCTTGCCAATTAGGATCTAATGTTAAAGTGCCCGGGGGTGGCGCCGGGGACACCGTGGGCGATGTCGTGGAACTTGTCGAGCCACATGGAGAAGGAGGCCCACTGTAGCACTGAGAAACTTGCGTTCCAGTCTCGCGCTGGGAAATAGTGTGTGGGGGCGAAAGCGACAATCCACCGCCATTGTTTATATTTTCCGCTGAAATTGCACATTAAATACGCTTAGTAATACAATAAAGTCTATAATAGAGGTCACTTAACTTAAAATGAAACTATTTCAATCAGTATATTTTAAAATATCGCTACGAAACGTTCATTTTATGTAAGACTGTCCTCGGAATTAATCAATATTTACAATTCCCAAAAGCTCACCATTCATCCAGGTGTTTGTTTGAGCGACCGACATGCTATCTCTATTCTCAGTTAATCTTTTAGTTGGTTTAGCTACAATTCTTGAACATAGATTAGACATTTTGTACTATTAATACAAACAATTCGAATTTAAAATAAAAACATCACTTATTTCCTGCGTACTGCGCAGCCATCTTGTATCTACGAGACGCTATGAGTGGGGGTCGGGCGGTAATGAAGCGATCGTCGCAAATGTCAATTCGTTGCCGTTCTAAAACCACACTTTCAGGGTTGCCCACTTTTCACATATGTTTTTTTTATAAAACAAGAATATGTTATTTATGCATTCACATATTTAAGTTATGAGTTTTATATTTAATGATATTTTTAAATAAATATTACTTCGCTTACGTTTGTTTTTGTTGACACACGTGTTTGTGATTTTTTTAGTATTGTAATTTTTTCCTTTTTCAAAAAGTGCAATTCGCTTTTAAAAAGGACCTATCCTAATAAGGCGTTTGATTGTAAGTGCGTGTGGAATTTTATCTTAGTCTTATTATGAACTAGTCCCCCCGATCCTCAAATAAGCCACAGATCTTACACAAAAGATATCTTAAACATATTCTGACATAGGCCCTTTTATTGTATCCTATCTCTTTTTTATATGCAATGGATCACTGATATGTTAGACATTAGCAAAGTGACTTATGTTCTGCGAGCACGTTCGAAGCGCCACAATTAAAAAACGGAAGAAAATATTATTAAAAGAAGAAACGTTTTAAATTTATTGAATTGGATGTTTGAATTGTTATTGATAATAATAAAAATTCACATTCAAAACAGTCATGGTAAAATTAGGTCTGAATAAAAAAACGTTTGCATTCTAGATAGTATATATGTATATCTAATGTTCTATCGATATTTGTAACCTTTCTGATCAATTTCATCATTATAATTTCTTGTACTAACACGTTAAAAACGCTTTTATTTTGAAATAGGTCGTAGGACCATTAGAAATAAAAAATATGTATGGCAGTTTTTTAAGCTTACCTTGAATTAGGGGTACCGGTCGTTGCACTGTGTTAACACGTCGCCTTTGTGCCCGATGTGCTGGTTCCTGGCAATTCAGCTCGGCAAATCTTCCATCCTCGTCTATAAGACTTTCGAAAAAATCAACGCTGCTACTCATTGATGACCGGATGTGAGATACATGCCAAAATATACTAAAATATGAAAATATGTACATATTAAAAATATGATAAGAAACGTTACGAGGAAGGATGTTAGGAACTCAAAATATACTTAGAAATTAATTTTAGTTTGTTATAATTTTGTATTTATAATTCGAGGTTTATATTTAAATTGCAGTTTTTAGTTTTATTTTAAATGGAACGTTTTTATAATACGTAAAGGATTTTTTAAATTTAGACAAAACATAGATAATGTTATGTAATGTAATATGTAAACAAAGATAATGTATATAAAATTTGTATTTTAAATTCTGTTTAAATTTAAAATATATATTTTAAATTTAAACAGAAAGAACTTCATTTTGCATTATGACAGACATCATCATTATGGCATAAAACGCTATAAAAAGTATAGAAACGCTAAACCATCGTAATTTTTTTATTGCAGTTGTACACTTTTTCCCACATAGCGGGAAGGACCGACCGATTTCTGAAAGGACCTAGTGTCAAGACACTCCGACCTCCGATCAAAATCGAGACGTTGCGTGTTAAGTGGCTGATTTCAACGCAGCGCTTTGTCTTAGGTACCAGACCGAAGAAATGAAAATATAATTATAACCATTCTACCTTTGTAATTTTTGACTTAAAACAATTTGATTGTTACTCTTCGTAAATGGCATATTTAGCACTTAATTATATTGTCCTACTAATATTATAAATGTGAAAGTTTGTTAGGATGGATGGGTATTTATTTCTCTTTCACGCAAAAATAACTCAATGGATTTACACTACTAATAATATATAATAATTGGATTTTTAAAAAAGTACATTATATAAAGATTTTGCGTGATTTGACCACAATATAATTATAATAATATAATTAAATACGAATTAAGTGGGAAAAAATCGTCGAAGCGGTACTGAGAGATTATTTGTTTTACTAGTAGTACTTTAAATAATAAATTTAAAAAGCAGCTTCTTTCTATTTCTTCTTCTGCTTGTTACCCAATGGGTTAGTCAGAGAAGATCTAGTATCAAGACACTTCGTCCTTCACTTTTGTTCCGAAATGTTGTGTTGAGTGTCAAGATTCCTTTAAGTACATTCTGAATTTATATAATATTGCATAGAAAGTTGTGAGTTATAAATTTAATTAAGTCAGATACCATTTATTAATGCACATTTTAGTGTATTTAATATTTTTATATAGAAATGAATCTATGAATTTGTGCATAACAAACGAAACCGACACCGACCGATATAGACATTATAAAACGTTAGATTATCTACGTAAATGTATGCTAATCACATTTAACAGCTAATCTTTTGAACCTAAGTCTTGAAGCCTAAAAAAGAGCATATTCTAACTTTTCTCAATACAGATATGGTATGAGCGAAGCCGCGGCCAGAAGTTAGTGATACGTGTACACAAAAGAGCTCTGTGCCGATTTCAAATGTACCAAAAATCATCAAAGAGCCTTTTTTTTTTTTTTAGGTAACGGTATTGATGTTTGAATGTGCCTTAAACTTTGTAAATACAAAAGAGTTTATTTTTTGTATGATAAATAACAGGATGTGAGTAATCTTAATATTAACAGCGCTTAATCTTAAAATATACAGAATAAATTAATCATTAGTTGTTACGTAATTAAAAAATAAAAGGGGTGCGAAAGTATCTAATGGGTGAAAGTTTTATTTATTTTATATAGAGTGATACGAAAATGTCAAAGGATTTAAGAAAAGATGTATATAGATTTTGGTTTGTATAAAACCCACAATGAAACAGTAGCCAATATATTTAATCTGTTTCATAAAAGTTATCTACGTTTTATGTTATAATGATGGTTATTGTTATTTGATTAAAAGTATATTATAACACGAAATTATTATGAAAGAAAAGAATTTTAAAACAAGCAACAGCAATTACAATGCAACTATGTTATTAAATCGAAATTTATTTGGTATAAATTAATTTATAAAATAGAATTCGCTAGTAGAAAATCTATTGCTTATTAAACTTTCAAACTTCTTTCGAGTCGAAAGGGGTTTTAATAACCAATGAAAATATCATATTATTTGTATGGACGATACAATTACCGCTCAGACTTTTATATTAATTTTATACACGTATCTATTGTTAAGTCAAAAATCCATACTTATAAATGAAAATGTCTGTCTGTTTGTCTATCACGCTTTCACGGCTAATCTATCGATAGGATTTAGATGAAATTTAATATGAAAGTAGTAAATAATCAAGGGTCAGACATAGGCTACTTATTTTTTCAATATTCAACCTCTAAAGGGTTGAAATAGGGGATAATATGTGAAAAATCGACACCGCTTAACCGATTTAAATGACTTTAGACATAAATTTAGTTGATAATCTAAGGTTAAACAAGGCTACTTTATTTTTAAAAATCCACCCCCGATGGTTGCAATATAACGAAATAGTTATGTAGAACACACGGCGAAGGCGCGAGCGGCCATTGGTAAGATATAAGTGCTCAATTGTGTATGTATTTGACACATACATATATGTTGCAAATACAAAACTAAAATACATAAATATATATATAACATCTACACACTGGATATTGCACCCCTAACTTTACACATTCAGTTAATGATAATAAATTTGTCAAAATTAAGTCAAAAATATGTAAATCATTACAACACAATGCGATGTAATGAGAACGGGTCAATTATATTGGTATAAAAAGCGACGTGACTTACCTAATTAAAATATGAGACGTTTTTTTACATTTTTATAGTGTCATTCACACGATTTTAATTTGAAAGATATTTTGGGATAATGTGAAATATTTAATAATTTAAACGTAGCGAGACTCGAACCTGCGCCGTTTGGATTCCATGCACGCGTTCTGAGCACTAAGTAATACGATTATTGGACGGTTTCTAAGGCTGAGGTTCAATAATATACGTTAAAATGTTTATACGTGATTTAAAAACGCAAAGTAAGATTTTTTTTTAGCATCACGCTATATCCCGCACATAGCGGGTAGGCAGAGGTAACCTAGTGTCAAGACACTCCGTTCCCCGCTTTCCGCCGAATTTGGAGACATTGCTTGTTAAGTGGCGTTAACTTAACAGCACGCTTTTGCTTCGACACCACAGCGAAGGAATGGAAATATTAAATATTTCCACTCCTCGAATGGGAATTGAACCCTCAACCAGTCGCGTTTACAGTCACACTTATGTGTCCCTGCGCCATGACTGGCCCCCCTTTGTTTTTTTTTAATGTCACATTATTAAAATTAACATTTTGCGTTTGCATTTGTACTTAATACAGTGCAATACACAGATCGTTATTATAGTGTCATTAATAAAAGCGAATTGTAAAAGGCTTTTTTAATCCATAAAAAGGTCGTCTTAAAGTGTTTTGCCGTTATTTTGGTTGTTCTGGCATATGCATCAGGTTAATAATATAAAAATGTTGTTGTTATCGAATTCGAACTTACGTGCAATTTTTAATCAATCGAATTCGGATAACCAGAAGTGGGTCAAAATTACGTTTTTTTTTGCATTCATATATAGAATGAGGTAGCAAAAGCGTGGTAAAAAGGCGTTAACGTTTTTTTAGAAAATTTAATGTAATTGAAATTTTTAATATATATTTGTACCGTGTGATTTCAGCTTTGGTCGTTGCGTAATGAACTCGTATTTATTTTAGAAAGTTAAAGCTAAAATCTTGAAACTAGTGGCTGTACGGTGCACATTATTTTATATTATGAATAAATAATTTACCTCTACAGTTCTAATATACCCATAAAAACGAGCAAATATGCGATACAACATCTAATGCATATACAATATATAATTTAATATGTGTAGATGTAATTATTCATGAATTCTAGGCATGCCAGTGCTCTATCTATCGGTCGGTCGGGTCGGTAGTCGGTCGCATGTAACACTTGATATAGTAATGAAAAAAAAATAACAAATATGTAAACAAACCGGTAAATAAAGAAGAATAAATCTGCTTTATTAAAAATCCAGCGCAAGAATATTTTTCCCACTATCAATGGTAATAATTTGGGCTTTCGCGTGACTCTACCCTTCATTTCATAGTTTAAGCACTTTGAACATTCTATACATTATTTAACACAAAAATTAAATCACGACACTAAAATATGACTAAGACTAGATAAAAATACTGACTAGCGGTGGTGACGATGTTATCGTACAGTGCTCGCGCGCACTCAAGTCGACTGACTGACTGGTGTCCGTGCCTGCTCAGTAAGAACGGTTCTTCTTACGCAAGGTCGGTTAGGGCACCTGTCTCCGTGCAGCTTAGTGGATCGAGAAAGCGTATTTATTATCTTATCGCTATTCCATAATATTTTATAACTTTTGTAACGTTATGTTTCAAATACATTTGTAATAATTATGTGTATGGATAAGAGAATGGCGTCTTTTTTTTTATTTTTATGTAATGAATAGATAATGAATTTATTTAATCTTTGATGTGTGAACTAAGATAAATGTTTTAGTATATACTAAAAGTCTAGTTTTTATTGAAAAAATAAAATAAATTACCTGTTTCAAAAGTTCAGAATTCATTTTTATTTGTTACAAAAATATATTTTAAAGTTTACTGGTTACTAGATTATGAGTGCTCTATTCTAGTAGCTTATTATGATTTAGTACAAATGTGAGAAATTTCTAAAAAAAACTTTAAACCAAAATATGTTGTTAACTTGAATTTAAAATAAAATTTTCAAGAAAATTGTTTGATTAAATGAAATAACAAGCAATATCTCGATGGCTGAAACGTAGATAACGATCTAACTTATCTGTTATCAATAAAAAAAGCTTGGAAACATTTATGTTGTTTACTTATAAAGTTTTTGAATATGAATTTGCTAAACAGCCTCCCGCTTACTGCGTGTATTACATAAATTCAGATGCTATAATTTTAATAAGCTTCATATGTTTTTTTCCCGAATGACATTGAACGCAGAGAGAAGTTATTGTCAACATACTCCGTTCTCCATTTTTCGTCGGTAATCAAAACAATACCTGTTGCATATTTTATTTTTAATTATGATATGATATGATCGCCATATACATTGTTCGTTTCATTAATACAAAACGGGTGACGGTCAAACGGACGCATTCTATCTGTTTAATATGCGTGCAATGTACCGTGATCGGCAAAGAGGAATAGATATGCACGATATGCGACAGTACGAGTATTGATTTTTTTATGTTATTTAAATTAATTTTATATTGTTTCAATGTCTTATCCTTTATTATTGTTTTTGAACGACAGGCAGACATTGACATTTATTTTTCTTTAATTTGTCTTGTAAAAAGGCTTTGGTTGCCAGTTGGTTTATAATATATGTATTTAATTTTATTTTATATGTATGTATTATAATATTTTTTTGTGTTAACACTGTTGACTGTTTGTTGTTGACTGTTTTGGTGACAATATGATTTGTTTTTTTATGCTGGTTAAGGTTTACAAGACCTTGTATTTCTTATTATATTCACAGATAGTGGTAAAACAATAATATATTTTTTGTTTGTTAGTTCTCCGACAATAAGTCGTATCATTAGATAATGAAATTAAAAAAAATATTTAAAAAATCATTTATGAAATGTCATTCTTCATTTTTTTGTTGCTATATTTATGTTTTATGTTAACTATCGTTTTGGCTAACTTTAATATTTGATAAAAAGCTACCATATAGGCATAACTTTGTTTTATTTTGTTATTAAAAAATGAACAGACTGACCTGATGGGGGCCAGTTGTGGTGCAGTGGCCCAAGCGTGTGACTGTAAACGACTGGTTGTGGGTTCGATTCCCACTCGAGGAGTGGAAATATTTAATATTTCCATTTTCTTCGCTCTGCTGTCGAGGCAAAGCGCGACGTTAAGTTCCGCCACTTAACACGCAATGCCTCCGAATTCGGCGGAAAGTGGGGAATGGAGTGTCTTAACACTAGGTTACCTCTGCCTACCCTGCTGTGTGCGGGATACAGCGTGAAGCTAAAAAAACGGACTGACATTGACCTAGATAAATAAATTTGGTGTCTCAACACAGATTGTCCGGACTTTTTCCTTTATTCAAGAAGCCTACAAAGTGTAGTTTTGGCAGAATATATTATTCCGCGCGAAATGTATAACAGCAAAATCTCTCTTTAATCTTAAAAAAATCTTTTGCATACTTTTAACATTTCAAAGTGTTATACACACTTACATTGATTTAATTAAAGTTTTAGACCGCGGTCAGAGCGTTAAGACCAGGGGTTCCCAACCCTTTTTTAATCAAGAACGACTTTTACATTACTGTTGCTAGCAGGGACCACTATGTATGTAATCCTTGCAGTTTCTGTCATTTTGTAGTTCGATGAGTTGTATAACTTTGAGTAGAGCTGGGTACAACACCTGCTAAATTTAAAATTGTTCGTGGACCAGTTTATTTCTTCTCCGGACCACTGGTGGTCCACGGACCATTGGTTGGGAACCAGTGGTTTAGACGGATTGCAAGCAAACTGCTTTCAAATTTATATATATTTTCTAAAAATGTCTTCTTTGATCTCTATGCATATCATTTTTTTTTATTTAAGTAAGTAAAGAGATGAGCTCAAACTGTTCGCATTAATTCGCATTTTAAAGACGCCCTTTATTTATGAGCATTTTGTTATTGACTCAAAACGGGGCATCGACTTTAAAAAGTTACAGTACATTAAAAAGTGTATAGTAACGTTATAAAGTTGATGCAATTTTCGCATCGACTTTTAAACGTTATAAATATATTAATGTTAATCTTGAAATACTTTCGCGTTTCTTTTTTTATATAACAATTATTGAAATATATGGCCAAGAATCGTTAAAAATTTAGATTCCTTTGTTTTCGTTCATTCATTGAACTATTTGGTTCCGTAACTACACAATTTTTCATACAAATTTCCATTCTCCCTTTCAACCGTTTAATTAATTTTAAAAAAAAGTAGCCGACGAACTATGAACCTGGGTCTTCAACTATTTTATTCAGAATTGCATCCAAATCGGACCGGTGGATTAGCCATGAAAGCGTAACAGGACAACAGATGGACTGTCGCATTTATAATATTAGTATGAATATCATAAAAAGGTTGTATCACATGCAAGTGCAGTTTGCGTATCGCGAGTTAACGTTAGATCCTTTGATTTTGTAATGTTATTCGCAACGCTAAACGAAAATCTTCATTTGATTTCGTTCGCTTTGATCAATAACAATAATTTTGTTATTGCGTACAACATGAATATTAATAATTGATTTGTAATAAGTCGTGTAGCATATTGGCCTTGTGATTGCAAAACGCGTGTCTCACACGTATTTCTATCTATTTCATTTGATAATGTTAGAGAGTTTAGAAAAGTCTGAAAATATTATGTAATAATAAATAAAAGCTATATTTATATTATAATAATAAAAATATATTTATATTTGTACAAATGTATTTTTTATATAAATATAAATGTAATTAAATAAGAAAAAGGTAAAATAAAAGCTATATTTTTTTAATCGATTTACCAGTTCCAGGTCATAGGCTAAAATCAACATTTAAATATAATAATATAAAAAAGAACTCAAATCATATCATAATAAATATTGTAAAAATATATATATTTTTTTAAATTAAAAACAGCTTAAACATTATTTTGAAATGAATATTGCTTGAACCTTGCTGATCTACATACTTAAAGAAACTTAGACTTTGACCTTTTAGCTGGTTTTAAATAAAGCTAATTTCGGACTTTTGACCTTTTTAAATTTTGATATAATTTCTCTGTTAATCTGATTATACGGTGGCCTAATGGCTTACTATAAATATTTTTCTTGATTGCTGAGCTACAGACAATTATAAGAGTTTTTAAGATGGAAATTGTATTTAATATATGTTTTGGCGTATAAAAAAATGGTTGGCAATACATTATTCAGAAATAAAATAAAACTTACCTAGAAAACAATTCTTGGATAGTAATCATAGTTGCGACGCCGTGTTAATGAACTACATAGCACCAGTATAACAATTAATATTTATTAATTAATTAATAACCATTTGAAGCACATATTAAAATTTGATAACGTAACTTTATGCCTCAAAATAAAATAGTGATTTGGTGATAAAAATAGTGATGGATATCTCAGAAATCTAGGTTTAATTATAATTGTACTTAGATAACTGGAAGCGATATATTTACTGTGAAATATAGTAATAACCATAATACGAATACATAAACGATCGAGTCCCAGCCACGAAGTGCACAGTGTTAATAACACTTGGTTACTTTAGCCCTCTTTGTCTTTATTATAATTTACGCACTATCCATGTGAATATTTATGTTGGGTTAGCGAATGTCCACGGCTGAAAGTATCATAATATATTATATGTAGATGCAGAAATTTAAGTATATTGTACTAAGTGTAGTTACTAACCGATAAACTATAATGGAATAATCTCCATTTACATACTGTAAAGCTACAATTTTTAACTTTACCTGCTAACATGATGAGTGCCATATTTCGGAGTCCACAACTCAGACGTTTTTTTTAATTTTGAACGTCTTAAGAACAAAGTGCTATATTTTTAAAGTTAGCACTAGAAGTCCTTTTATTTTTTTTTATTAAAAGGAAGGGAAATTGAGTCGCGTGTCGAGTCGAGCGTCGCGAACCACGTCAAAATTATTGCATATATTAAAACAGACGCTCCCTGGATGCTTTTTAAACTAGGATAAATCCGGGGAAACCTGGAAGGATGGTAACCCTAAATGTGATGGATATTTGTGTATACGTAAATATATGTTAAATTGTGACATGAGAATTGATATTGTTAAAATACCCATAATTTAAATTTATTTCTTGTATTTACAAAGAGATTTAAAATACGGATTGTTTAACAATGGATTTAAAATATTTTTACACACAAATATTCCAGGCATTATAAATGACGTTTAATAACATTTGCGTTGGTATTATACACAAGTGATTACTTATTACAGTGTGGGAAGTAGGTTACGGTTGAGAAATCATAATTGGATACTTACATTACCCTCCTTAACACACACAAATTTTTACTGGTTTATACAAATATGGACAACACTATCTGTTGACGTTAATATAGTGATGTGCCAGCCCATTTTCGTTTATAAATGAGGCAATAGTAAGAAAATATTTTATATTCAAATTAGTTGTTTGTTATCTTCTTCATATCTATTATGTACGTCACAGAAATGAGTGCTATTGATCCTTTTTCGTCCGTAATGATGTTCGATGCCGACGGTGGCAAATACAAAATAGTTTTAAGTGAGATCTGGATATGGACGTCAAGATATGAAATTTTCAAGCAGTACTTATAAGCTGACTACTTATTAAAATATGATGTCTTTGCGATGTTTACACATTTTGAAATGAAACTATTTTAACTGCCTTAGTCGTATTTATTTTTGGTGTTCGAAAATTCATTTTTCGAAAACCCGACATTTTGAATAGTTTACAGTAGTCCGTAGTCCGTGGTCACTCGGGGATTAATCCGATAAGAATAGTTTTATTTCATAAAGATTTTTTTTACCTTTATCTTTACGTATAATTAAAATATCACTGATAGCTGTCTGTATATGGAAGATATATGAGAAAAAATATTATTAATAGCATGTACCAATGTTATACAATCCAAATGGCTTTCTTTTTTTCTGTTTGTTTGTGCATACTAACCTCCTAAACGGCTTAACAGATTTGACTATCGTATTTTGGTAAACTTCTTATATCATTTAATTTTTATTTTATTTCGATTTGTCCATAATTGAAAAAGCTACAACAATTTAAATTATTTAAGCACAGCTTTTTTGATTTAAGTGAGAACGTTGCCGGAATAGTTATAGTCATGTAGTTTACACAGCCGAAGACGAATAAACTTGCGCATGCTTGTAGCAAAAGGTTGTTCTTTTCCTTCTCTATTGTTCTTTTAGAATATAAATTGAACGTTTTCCTCCATTTTATTCATTTGTTTTTTTTTTGTAGCTTCACGCTGGATCCCGCACACAGCAGGGTAGGCAGAGGGAACCTAGTATTAAGACACTCCGTTCCCCGTTTGTGATTATAAATAACACTTTAAAAAAGTGATATCATTGTTGTTAGATGTACTTGCCCCCCCCCCCCTGCTATTCAGAACGGTCAAGACCCTCCGTTCTTTCCATTTTTAGCCCTAACAAGATATTATGAGTTGAGTGACGAGACCAAACATTGCGCTTTACCTTAGTTAAGCATGTGTACATTTAGACGCTATTTGAATATTTATATTTTAACAATTAAAATACAACAGTTCGATTTCCACTGCTGAGAATAATATATAGAATTATTACCTCATTCTATTTTCTTATTTTTCTGCTTCGGTACCTACGACCAACTCACAGTTTATCGTAGGTGCCGAAGAAGAAAAACACACGTTATATCTTGATTTCGGGCGAAAAGTGCGAAACGGACTTTTCACTAAGTTCTCTTATATAAACAAGAATCTAGTAATTGACCTTTTTTTCTACCCATATAAAAAAACTTTCGAAATAAAATCCGCTGAATATCTTAATTATGAATAATTTCAAATGACATACATAAATATTTTTCTTAACATTTAATATGTCAGTAAAAAACCTCGACGAAATTTAGGTGCGTTTACCGTTACCCAAATACCATGGGTCAAAATCCGGTGTCGAAAGTAAAACATATCTCGTTCTGTGAGTTCACGAGTCACGTTCCTTTTGTTTTTAAAACATTGCACAATCTCTAAACTGGTTTCAATGCTGTTCAGGGTTAACGTCATTTCGTATTTTTCAATCCCGAATTCTGATTCTTTTAAGTTTATATCTTCGACAATATATAACCGTTAATTTAGGTAAAATTTCAACATTCACCTAATTAATAAGTCAGTGGGGAACGGAGTGTCTTAACACTAGGTTCTCCCTGCCTACCCTGTTATGTGCCGACAGTGTGAAACTAAAAAAAACGTAAGTTTTTTTTTTTTTTTTTTTTTAGTGTGAAACTAAAAAAAATAAGATTTGAAAAGGCACAATATATGGTACTACAGCATTGCTTACAGTAATAGACACGGCGTAGTGAAAACTGGATTGGTTTTTAACTTTTTAATAGTATTAAAATGTAAAAAAATAAGCTTAATGTGATTATATTACCTAATTATTTATGGCTGCAGTGCAGTAATGATCCATTAATACAGTATATTCAGCAGAAACTCTTTTAAAGGAATGTAATGTTGACACATCATGTTCCACATTGTTTTTATAACTTACACTTGTTACACATTTTTAAACAAAAAACACCTAACGCGACAGAGCAAATATAATACATAAATAAATATACAGCTTCTTGCGTTTCCCCCATTGATATGGGATAGTCCGAAAATTCAGTACGTAGACACTCCATTCTCCACTTTTTGTGCATGTTATACCCTGTACAAGATAGCTTGATCTTTTTGACAGATGGGAAACAGAAAATATCTAGTTTCTTTGGAAAACTTGTTCGTTCTCATGGTCTGAACCACCTATTGAAGGTCCAAGAACAATCCTGTATGTAAAAATTAAGGTTGAAAAATAATAACACACATAATCATAACAAGAATAATACACATAATCGCATAGAGTCAAATATTTTTCTTGCCATCTTAAAAAAGTGATTATGTGAATTTTAAATTTAATAGTATGTTTGCCTAAATATTGTATAAATACCTGCATTTTTTGATATGAACACATCATGAGCTTAGAGTAATTTATAAACATAGCACTTGACCCCAGTGGTAACAATCAACACAAAACTGTTATTTAAAAATTTAACAATAACTAAAAAAGGACAACTACACAATAAACAAAACAATTAAATAATTATTATTTTCGTTAATTGAAAGGTCACTGCAACTAATGAGACTATTATACGTTGCAATATTTTTGTAACAAGTAGAAATATTGAATTACAAACCAGTTGTTTTACAGAATACGCACTTTGAAATTTGTTCATCTGATTATGAAAGAAATGAAATGAAAAAAAATGCATTTTTGACAAGACAAGAGAACAATTGAGAAGATGTTTGGTAACATTTTTAGAATCCCTCTGTTTAAATCCATACTTATATTATAAATGCGAAAGTCTGTGTGTTTGTCTGTCACGCTTTCACGGCTAATCTACCGGTCCGATTTGGATGAAATTTAGAATGAAAGCAGTAAAAGTGACTGGGTCTAACACAGGCTACCTATTATTTCAAAAAGCAACCTCAAAAAGGGCTGAAATAGGGATTGAAAGTTTATATGAAAAATCTAAACCGCTTGACTAATTGTAATGAATTTTGGCATAAATATAGTTGATAATCTAAGCTTAAACATAGGCTACTTTATATTTTAAATAACGCCCCCGTGGGTTGCAATATAACGAAATAGTTCACGCGGCCAAGCCGCGAGCGAGCCGCTAGTCACATATAAAAGTTTGAACATCGGGATTTGGACCCGCGTATCGAGAGGATTTTGAGGTTTTTTAAGTGGCTGTATTTTCCTCAAAAATAATCGTATTGGAATTATAAACAAGCATTTTAAACCTTAAAGTTTCAAGTTAATTACGACCTGAGGCAAATACAGCCACTTGAAAAACCTCAAAAAATTTGGAATAATTTTGTGATCCTTAATTTTTTTTTAACTAGTGTATTAAAAGGAAGGTGGTTGGTTTTCATGATTATCAACCTATTGGTAATGTCTATTCATTAAACAAAACTATATTTCTTGGATATATATCAGGTGTCTAGAATCTATATACGGTAGAGTGTTTGTAAAATATTATGCGGAATTATTAAATAAAATATTTATCGTAATTTATAATTTTTCATTCTTTATTAATAGTTTTCCTTGTGCATACCGCGTTAATTAGCTTTGCCTCGTAATTATAAGCTTAAAAATATAATTATTTGAGTATGTAGTAAGAACAAAGGTAATATATTATAAAAATCTCTTGTGCTGACATTTTTTACCGCTAACTTAACGAGCAGTTGTTGAACTGTGTTTTATTTATAGTTACTATATTATATTTCAACCACAATTCAGGTCAAGGCCTTTTTAATATACCTACTAGCTGATCTGACAGACGTCGTCCTGTCTTAGCTGTGAGTAATTAATTCCAACATTAATAAATTTGTGTGGCCATTCGTGGTCCAGTGGCACAAGCGTTTGACTGTAAACGACTGGTTGTGGGTTCGATTCCCACTTGAGGAGTGGAAATATTTAATATTTCCATTTTCTTCGCTCTGGTGTCGAGGTAAAGCGCGGCGTTAAGATCCGCCACTTAACACGCAATGCCTTCGAATTCGGCAAAGTGGGGAACGGAGTGTCATAACACTTCAGGCAGGCAGATTCCCTCTGCGTACCCTGCTGTTTGCGGGATACAATGTGAAGCTAAAAAAAAACAAAAAAAAAACAATGTAAAATAGACTACTTTACTTGAGACCTAGAAGGTGAAGCTAATAGAGCATTTAAACCTTTTTTTAATCTTAAGGTCTGAACACTCCATCCTCCTGTTTCCTTCTGAAATCGTGACATTCCGTGTTGAGTAAAATACACAACGCCGCGTTATGTCTTTTGTAATATATTTTTTATTGTATTTAAAAATTACACACTGACAGCAAATAAATTAGTTTGTTAACAATGGTGGACTTATCTGAAAGTGGATGAGTTACAGGTATTTATATTGTACCATCCGCACCCAGGTCAGACGGCATGGGCGTGGCATAGGCGTCGTAGCCGAATGCGCAAGCGATCCTGCGACGCCTCATGAGGGTGGAGAGGGTTTCCGCTGGGTTTTAGTGGGTAGTGTCGGACTTATCGATGAGTCCCACAGTATCATCCGTCCGTCAGGCAGTTTGCCTGCCTTACGCACGGATGGTCTGCGTAAACTGCATTTCCCAGCGATATAAAAAAAAAAAAAGGTCAGACGGCATCCAACTGTGCCACGACGGCTTCATCTGTAAAACTTAATATATTCAAATTAATACACATGCTTACGGAAACGTTACCTCTATTTTTGATTTACTAAATACTGTTAACAAATATATTTTTAACATACCTTTTACGTTTACGCGGATATCTCCTTGCCACTAGATGAGTAAGTAAATTGCATCATATGACCAAAAACTAATTTCCTTATCCGCCTCGTTACAGATCCATGTCTCTACATTCTACGATTTGCATCGCAACTCAAGTTCGACGATAAGCAACACGATGTGGGTATGACCGCGCTTCGTTTAGTGAAGAGAATGAAGAAGGATTCTATACATTCTGGTCGTCGACCTTCTGGTATTTGTGGTGCTGGTAAGAAATTTCTTTTATACTAATATTATTAAGTAAGAGTTTGTGAGTTCGTATGTTTGAAGTAATCTCCGAAACTGAAGAATCAAATTCAAAAATTGTTTTACTGTTAAAGTTATACATTACGCCTAATTGCCATAGGCATAATGTATAATTGTACTTGTTTTGGATTAATTAGTTTTCAGTAAGATCAATAAATACTCATAAAGTCATCCCGGGAACAAACGCTATAGAGTTTCTTGCATTTGCTAGTATTCATACAATTTTATAAAATATAAAATTATAAATTTTAGCTCTTTGTCATTTAAAGGAGTAAGAAAGCTAGTGTCAAAAAATACAAAATAACTAAAGGGGCGTAGTATTCTACGTGGGTGAAGCCGCGAACAGGTCTAATAATCTCTAGTCACTAAAAATATTAATAATAATGTCTTTGTATAATAAAATATGTTTACAATTCTAAAAAGTGTTTGTTCTTTAATAATGAGTGAGAATATCTTCGTGTTATATGATGAAATTTCACAAAACTATTTTTGCTACGATTTGAATATCTATTATATCAATTTATATTAGGTATACCATATATTATAATTATATTATACCATATTATATCAATCTACTAATTTATATAAAACTTTATATTAGAAAGTTTAAAAGTTTCTAAAACCCGCTACTAATTGATCTTGTCTTGGAATTCAGTTCGCGCTACTATTTATTATTTAGTATTGACTTTCGAAAATCACAATTATAGGGATCATCTTGATTGTAAATTGCATCGTAATCGCAATTTACAAGAAAAGGGCACGGAGCCCGTTTCAAAGCCTCGACACACACTTCAAACACATCATGGGGTCTTTTAAAGGCAAATCTCATTATTTGTTATAGTTACTTATTCGACCTCAAATTTGCCTGTACCTACTAATCTCGATATCACTAAAGATGGTTTTTGTTGCTTAATAAATAGGAATGACTTATTTTTAACATTTTTAAAGTGTCATTCACATACACTTAGGACAATAAAAAATATTTTTAGGAACGTATAAAAATTTGAACTTACGCTTCTTGGAAATCAACCAAACGCTCTGAGTTCTAAGCTATACATTCGAATTTGATTGTTTGAACTATGATTTGGATTATGATTGTTTGAAATATGTGTGGTTCCCAAAAGGCGCGATTACGAATCCAGCTGCATTCAATTTTTTTATATATATATTTTTTAGCTTCACGCTGTATCCCGCACACAGCGGGGTAGACAGAAAGAACCTAGTATTAAGACACTCCGTTCTCTACTTTTCGTCGAATTCTGGAGGCATTGCGTAAGTGGCGGAACTTTGCGCCGCGCTTTGCCTCGGTCTCAGAGCGATAAATATTTCCACTCCTCGAGTGGGAAGCGAACCCTCAACCAGTCGCTTTACTGTCACACTTTTGTGCCCCTGCGCCACGACGGACCCCCCAAATATATAATTATATAATATGTCTTCTAAAAATTGTTTTGTTAAGTCCGCCTTTAACATAATCTGGTCTTATCATTTGCAGCACTTCTCATAGCTGCCCGCCTTCACGATTTCTCGCGTACCCCAGCGGATGTAGTGCGTATAGTCAAAATACATGAAACGACGCTTCGGAAACGTTTGCTCGAATTTGGAGAAACCCCGTCTAGCGCCCTCACCCCCGATGAGTTCATGACGGTAGACTTAGAGGAGGAACAGGATCCTCCTGCGTTTAAAGCAGCCAGGAAGAGGGATAAGGATAGATTACAAAAGGTAACCTCATATTGAGATAAATAGCTATATATTTTTTATTTTCTGGCCAGTCGTGACGCCAGGGTGTGATTGTAAACGTGACTGGTTGTGGGTTCGATTTGTGCTCGAGGAATAGAAATATTCAAGGTAAAGTACGGCGTTGAGTTCCGCCACTCAACGGGCAATACTTCCAGAATTCGGCGGAAAGTAGAGAATGGAGTGTCTTAACATTAGGGTCACGCTGTGTACCCTGACGTAAGCGGGAAACAGCGTGAAGCTAAAAAAAATTTTTCTGACTGATTGATAAAATATTTTTTAAATTCGTTTGAAATCCATACTAAATAATATAGTCTATTATAAATACTGTTGTATTGTTTATTCGTAGAGCAGATGTTGGTTAAACAGTTTAAATTAAATCCATCGTAATTATTTGCGTATTTTTTAAAAATATACATAACTGTTTTTTAGAATGCAATCTAATGAATATTCATTGACATTGAAAAATAACAACTTTTTTATTTTACCAACAAATTAAATATGACTTTGTCGAAAGTTATTCAATTTTGCAAAGGTTACTTGCAATGATGCAGAAATAAGCCAATTTCTTTTTTGTTAATTATATTGAAGGTTTTTTAAATACTTTTTGTATACCTTTTAATATAAAAAGTATTTAACGGCAACTCGTGAAACATTTTAAATTTGCAAAATGGCTAGGACCACTTAGCTTCTGTTATATGTTTTGAAATCACTATTGTTTTGTCTTCTTAATAACTAAATAATATCTTCTATCGTTTATAATATACCAAAACAGTAAAAAAAGATTATCTATATCTGCACATCTACTGTAGGAAAGGGTCATTAACTCCACGTAATTGATGCTGGGAGTATTTTAATAATAGTATTATTTTTGTTTAGTTAATGGATGAAGAGGATGGAGAGAAGGAGTTGACGGATCTTCAAAGGGAGATAGAAGCACAGCTAGACAAGGATACCACAAAACGCAAGCGAACAGGTGGTAGAACGGATGTGCCCGGCTTGAGTATTGGTAAATATTAAATAATGAGACGCTTTGCAGAACTGAAAAAGTTCTACTTTGATCGGCGGATTTCAACGCCGTAGATTAATATACTAAGGTATTATTCAACTTTTTATGTTTTAAATCCATCGTAGTGTGGCTTTGCCAACATATTAATAGTAACAATCAACTTTTTTAACATTTATTTATGTAAAATGGTACAGTTCAGTTCAGCTGCTTTGTAATAAAAATGTTGTTTATATTAATTTAATGCATTTCTAATGCATTTTCTATGGTAATACCATCGAAAATAACGATTTCAGCATTTCTTCACTATAAAAGGGGTATTAACTAAATATGCCAAATCTCATACTCGAACGTCATAAAATTTTCCTACACGTACTTATTACTTAATAAAACACAGTTAATATAATAACATATAATTTCAACCTTCTTTACGGTCAACGCACTCAGTTTTCTAGAATAGTAATTAACTTTTTATTATAAAATTATTCGTTTTTTCGGTAGTAGTCGTTAGTTACATATATTTTAGTAGATTATAAAGAGATTTCGCTTTGATACCTCTTACACTTATTTCTACCACCTATAAAAATAACTTTAAACTTATTTCCATGCAGTTCGTTGGTTAGGTTAGTTTAGTCAAAGAGGATGCAGTGTCAAGTCAAAATCAAATAACTTTATTAAAATTAAGAAGTTACAAGCTTAATTTTTGGAACGTCACTCACGTCACGTTCACTAAAGTTAATGCCTCAGACCTGAGAAGAACCGGCGCAAGAAACTCAGTGGGACTCCTTTTTTTTTTAGTAATTTTGATATACAGATTTATTGCTGACAGTGATACTTTTGAAATAGCCTGAAGCGAGCATTTCATTCCCAAGGCGTGCTGTCGTTTATAAAATCTTTGATCAAGACACTACGCCCTCCAATTTCAGTCCGATCTCGAGACATTACGTGTTGAGTGGCAGAACTCAACGCCGCGCTTTGTCTTAAGTACCAGAGCGAACAGATGAAATTTTAATATAGATTTATCCTTTCGAGTGGGAATAGAACCCACAACCACTGCGCTACAGTCAGACGCTGCCCCATTGCAGCACGACGGCCTCGACGATTATTTTTATTGTAAAAAATAGCATTTTCTTAATGATGTGCCGGAAATGAATGGCTGTGACATGTAAACTGATATGTTCTTATGACATTTAAGAGTGGGCGTCCGGAAGTAACTGAATAATATTCAGTGAATAATATTATCAAATTACTAATTGACTAAAATAGATGTAAATATTTCTACTTATTAGAGCTTCACTATTGTGAATGAGGGTCTAAGTTGAGGGTATATGTATTTAAAAATTGTAATTTCGACTTAAATCGATGGTGGATTTTCGCGATCCGCAATTCTCGAACTCTTATGGAGAACGCAGTGTTTTGACTTTACATGCACTCTCTGCTTACCGTGATATACGAAAAATCTGTTGATTAGCTTAGAAATCTAATATAAAAACTTTATAGGATAACAATCGGAGAGAGAAAATAATAAAAATATTTAATAGTATTAATAATAATAATATCAATATGAGTTCGAGGCAAATCGGTCACACTGAATATTTTTGAAATAGACATTTTTAGAAAACATAGCCTCACGCTTTATCCCGCACACAGCAGGGTAGGCAGAGGGAACCTATTGTTATGACACTCCGTTCTCCATTTTCCGCCGATTTTTGGAGGTTTTGCCTGTTGAATGGCAAAACTTTACGCCGCGGTTTGCCTCAACACCGGAGTGTGAATAACACTTTAAAAAGTTAAAAAGAAGAAAATTCTTATACAAAACATTTTCTTCATACTATAATATTAAAATCCATATACTTTTTAGATGACGGGGTTTCCGAAGATGTAGAAGCATCTCGGTTCGCTACTGAGGACACGCTGTCGCTTATCGGCCAAATAGCTAGCGACGCTCAGCCGAAAGACGTGAACGCAGCTGCAGAAAACCTAAAATTAGAAAAAGGATTAGGTATAAATTATATTGATGTATATTTTTTTTCGGCTATTTCAAGTAATTTTACAATTTCTTTTTTTTATTTTGATGTAGTCGGCGCTGATATTTACTGTAGTTATGGTAAACAAGTGTCAAGATTACAGGAAAGTGTTCATAAGTGTTTTTTTACAATTTATAATTGAATACTAATAGTGGAAATAATTTCATTTAATATGTTTAGAAATCGATTCAAAAGCTTTGTTGAATAATTTTATTATATTCATGGCCGTGTTCTTGGTAAAGATAAATGAGGAATTTAATTTAAGAGGAAAATAATCTAAAATATAATTTCACCTAACCTCCCAAGAACAGGTTCTATTTCATTTATTAATAGGCTGTAATATAGGAAGGGTAATAGGAAGTATTGGAAAGTATTATTAATAGGCCACGTTTCCTAGTAAAATAGTTGGTTAGTTTGTTTGAAATTTATATGTTTTACCGATTTAGAATATTATTTTAATAATAGAAAGTCAAATTATATAAGTCGACCTTTTTGATTGTATATTTATAACTATTCGAATCTCAATATTTGCATATTTAGCATAATTTAACGTCTAGTTCCTTGGGAAGCGAAAATATTTACTAACGTATATAGGGTAAAACTTGGTAATACGCCCCACTTTTTTTTAACCTTCAATAAAACCCAAATAATCATAGATTTAATTATTTCTTTTATTCCTGGACGTTAATTGGTTCGTTAACAATAATTTTACAAAACCTTAATGTAATTGGAACGATGGTTAAAGATCTATTTAAATTTTTTTGCAGACATGGAGTGGGGCGTTTTATCAGGTACATGTTACCTAATACGCCTCGTTTTGTATTATAAAATGCCCCATGCAATTTAAAATGTCCTCATATATGTCCATACCTAAATTTTATCCAAAACGTAAAAAAACACAATATATCAATAGTTTAATAACTTACAAACATAACATAAATGTAAGGCAAGACTTAAAAGTCCTTAAAAACTCTAAATAAAAAAAAACATTTTCATTTGTAAGTAATTAATTAAAAGAAAAGTTGTAACAATAAAAAACACCAGTCTTCTAAATTAATGATTAACTTTTCAATTAACATAACAGACTTTTCAATTAACTTTGACATAAACCAAATTAAAATCATCATAAAATAGTTGAATAGAATAAAATCAAATCTTGCTGCTTTTAACAGCTTCTCTCTCAGCTTTCTGCCCATAGTTGTTACACAAACGTGGTACCCTGAACGTGTCAAACTTGAATCCAGTCTTCAGAAGACTTTGTTATGTAGTAATTTTCTGTACATTCAACGCTTTTATTTATGTCCATATCCGAACAGTTTTAAGGTGCTTCTCAAAGATGGAACTTTGAAGTACTTTGAAGCTTCATTCTCTCCCATTTTTTTACTTCATACAGATCGCATTGCCTCCAAGAAGCTCGAAGCGTTTATATTTAAGAGACATACTCTATAATTAAAATACAATATAAATTGGTATCTATGTAATTTCGGTACGGGGGCATTTTAAAAAACATGCGGTGGGGCGTATTGCAAATTTTGCTTTTTAAAACGCCCTATCAAGAAAAAAGCCTCAGTTTCAAAGTTATCACGTTTAACGAACATTTATAATAAAGTGTATTTATGTGTATTTTCAACAGTTAATATCAATTTAACTTAAATTTAATGAGTATTAAAATATAAAAAAATGTTTGCAACTTACCACAAATTGTAACTTCACTGAAACACTAAATTTATTAATATTTTTTAAGGGAGCGTAATAAACCACACGTACGTGCACATTAGCTATGTTGTTTATCAACTTATGGCTACTCTCCGTGCAATACGTGTATCATCTAGCTTTCTTAATGTGCCTGCTAGGGCTGTGGGGCGTTTTGTCAACTGGGGCGTTTTACCTAGTTTTACCCTATACAATTTTGAAACGTAAAATTGATTTTTGCAATACAGGCGTTTTGACACGCCTAACGTTTTAGTCTAACATTCATATTCGTTTATTACAACTTATTCAAAATTATTACATATACATAATATGTTTCTGGTTATAAATATGTTAATAGATTTAAAGAGTTAAAGTTAAAACCTTATTTCTACAGGACCAGAATTAGTAGTAATAGGACTGGGGGCGGCCGAAGAGAAATCTGAAAAGTTTGTCAAACCTGAATCTAGGGCTTTCAATAAGGATTTACATAATGAAGAAGATTTACATCTCAGTAACCAAGAAGAGGAATACATTAATTCACTTATTATGACCGACGAGGAGGCTCGTCATAAGACGTTGCTGTGGCATAACATCAATGCTGATTATTTGAGGGAGCAAAAAAGTAAGTGTTTATTTTAAGTAGTCGTAATTTGTGTTGATATAATAAACTTATTTATTATAATTGGCAGCTTACAGATTATTAAAAATAAGGGTATGATATTCTAAGTTTGTTTCATATATAAGAGTGATACGTAAACTGTTATAAGTGCAAAATCATGACTTTACAGAAGAGTGACCTAAAATTATAATATTCATAAAAATAATAAAAATTAAAAAAAAAGAAATACTGAACGTTTCTAGGGTTGTAATTTTGTCATTGTTCAAAGGAAATGATTAAATGTTTAGTAAATGCAATATTCAGCATTCAGATTTTTTTTTATGAAATCATTTTTTTAATGATAAAAAAATGATTAAAGTTGTAAATTTCCACTCCTCGAATGGGAATGGAAACCACAATCAATCGCTTTACAGTCACACTTTGTGCCACTGCGCCACAACTGGCCACGACTAGTCAGAACGTAATATCACGATACTCGGTTCCCTATTCCAGCTGAAATCGACACCGATCGCTGGCGGAACTCAACAATGATCTTGTTATATTCTCAATATTATAGACAAAAAATAAATCTAACATATATTACAAATTGAAAACAAGTGATTTGTAAAAAACATTGTAATTCTAAATCCACAGTCAAAGAAGAGTTACGCGCGAAGGAACGAGAAGAAGGTAAAGACAAAAAGCGTAAAGTACGGGGTTCATATAAAAAGAAGGTCGCTTGCAACGCGGCGACGGCAGGCGAAGCCATCGGCAAGATGCTAGCTGAGAAGAAGATTAGCTCTAAGATTAATTACGATATATTGAAAAGTTTAGATCAGCCCGCGACTGCTGTGGCGCCCTCTACGCCCATTGCTGCTCCTGCTGAAGAGTAAGTGGGGTTTTGTTAGAAAAATGTAGATAAAATAAGGAATTGGTGATAGGTTGTTTTTTTTTTGTGGTATTGATTGACAGAGATGTAGAGTGGAGTAAAATGGTTTAATTCTTGGATTAAAGTGATTATTAATCTTAAACTAAAAATTTAACTAATACATTTCACCACTTTCATAAATACATTTAACCACATGCATGGAATTTGAATCCATAACAATCATTCGATCATTTAGGCTTTAATCAATTACATTTTAATGATATTGTTACCCGTGGGGGTTAAGAATACAATTCCTCTCCGCCGCTGGGTAGCGTCCCGTAAAAGGCGGGTAACCCAGTAGTTTGGTGGTAGGAGATTCGATCTCCGACTGGCTCGCGACCACTATCGTGTCAAAGACGAACCGCCAAATATCTGATGATGTGTTCCGGTTCGATGACATGTAAGCCAGCATTCCCTATTTCCACCATTCCCATCCTTCCTCCCTTCTTCTGTCCTACATCTCCAAGACTGGCAACGCATCCATAAATCTAATGTTGTGGATGTCTATGGGCGAAGGTAACCACTTAACACCAGGTGGGCCTTCTGCTCGTTTGCCTCCTTTATCTAATAAAAAAATAAATAAATAAATAAAACACAATTGCTAAAAATTTTTTTTTTATCGAAATTCATGCCTCATCTTTTGACACAATGACTGACAAGATGTCAATTAAACAACACTTAATTTACAAAATACGTTTGCTATACCTAATGCCTACTCTGCTTCTCTTTTACAGTCCTTCTATAATTTTTAAGCAATCGTTTTTTTAAGAAATTACAAGACTAATATACATTTTACAGGCAAAAAATACCAACACCAGTGATACCTGCGTCCCCCGTTTCACGCAAGCGGAAGAGAAAGACTCCTACACTCAATACAGTGCCCGCGAGTCCCGCACCCGCCACGCCTGTACCTACTATAATTGCACCCACCACGCCGGCGCCACCCACACCCGTGCAAGGTGAGACTTTATTAATACATAAAATCTTTTGGCCAGTCGTGGCCCAGTGGCACAAGCGTGTGACTGTAAACGACTGGTTGTGGGTTCGATTCCCACTCGAAGAGTGGAAATATTTAGTATTTCCATTTTCTTCGCTCTGGTGTCGAGGTAAAGCGCGGCGTTAAGTTCCGCCACTTAACACGCAATGCCTCCGAATTCGGCGGAAAGTGGGGAACGGAGTATCTTAATACTAGGTTCCCTCTGCCTACCCTGCTGTGTGCGGGATACAGCGTGAAGCTGAAAAAAAATAAAATAAAATCTTTTGTATTAATGTTACAAAAGAAAACAGAATTTGTTTGAATATCGCAATATATTTCCATAGCATAATACCCAATGTCGTAAATAATTGACGTGGAAATACTTATAAGCGTGTTCCATATTTAAAGGTACATAAACATTGTAAAATATCTAAAAAAAAAAATAGTAATTCCTCAAATAGTTCACCGTTTGAAATAAATTTGACGGTAAAAACAATAATAGTTGTTCGACATTCACTTGGAAGAATGTTTATTTGTAATTTATTTTATTTTCTCAGATAAAACGAAATTTCGCGAAATATGACATGCTGAGTAGTTTGTTTTAGCAGCCTTATACTTTCTTCCTTATAGTGACTAATTGAAGAGAAAGTGACACGCTCTCTACTTTCCGTCTGAAATAGAGGTATTGCGTCTTAAATGACGGAACTCAATGCCGTGTAATATGTATATTATAATCATTCTTCCGATTGGAAATCGAACCCGCTACATCATGGTTACAGCCGACGACGGCCACAAAACATTTTTTGTAGCCATTATACATCTAGAGGCCAGTCGTGAAGCAGAGGCACAAAGTGTGACTTTAAACGCGATAGCTTCTGGGTTTGACTCCCACTCGAGGTATTGAAATATTTAATATTTCAATTTTCTTCGCTCTGTGTCGAGGCTGAGCACAGCGTTGAGTTTCCGTCACATAAAATGTCTTCAGAGTTCAGGGAAAAGTGGGGGTTGAAGTGTTTTAACACTAAGTTCCCACTACCTACCTATGTGCGAGATACTGCGTAAAGCCATATAAAAAAATATACATGTAATATCAAAAACCTTTATCAAATTTCAGAAATAGTAGACGATTACGACGAAGATTTAGACGCGGACATACCAGATACAAACGAACAAATGTCGCTGGCCGCCATGTTGAAAAATGGAGACGATGACGATTATTATGACTACGAAGAATACTAGCATTACCTAAATCTATTGATCTTATTAACTTATTTATAATATTAGCTAATTGTGATAGGTTGCCAGCCTTATTCAAACTTTAGTACAAATGCAGCAATATATAGTATATTTAGATATAATTATATATTGTAGATTATAAATATTATGCATATGTTTAAATAAATACTTCTTTTCTAATGAAATGGCCAGGAATAGGTCTAAAGTTAATTTGTATGTAGTAGAAGTAAAAGCGAGGGGAATAACACCAAGATCTCCCCGTAACCTACTAAAAGATCTGCCTGTCTAGAACTATCATCAGTTCAGTACTGAGGCGGCATTATTGGGATCTTTTCATATAAATTTAGTTGATTATTTTCCCTATAATAAGAAATTTGCTCTTTTATAATCTATATAACAATTTTTAATTTCAAATATTAACGTTGGCAATCTATCATTTATTTAACTATCAAATGTTGTATATTTATTTATTGGTTAGTTTTAGATTATACGCGTTTATTAAGAATAATAATTAGGTTTTAGGTTAGGCTTTTACTGCCATCGAATTGAAAAGAAACTGATGTTATAATGAATTTGGAAGTTATATAAGCAATTGTACCAAATTAAATTGCTTTTTTGTTCTTATATGACTAGTAAATAGTCGATATGCTCAGGATTTCCAATAGATTTTAAAGAAACAGGGTTTCAATTTGCCTTTACAATTTTTAAAATTCATCTTTCAATAATAAGTATTGAAGAATGAAATTTAAAAATAGATTCATTTAACTGGAAGCAATAAAACAGTAGTTTACACAGTAATGTTTTTTTTTTAAATGAAGCTAGCATTAGTTTTGGTCATGTTTTAGAAGTTTTTATATGCCATGTAACTATGTTATTAAGTAGTACAGTACGCGCATTTTATGTTGAACGGGCATAACAAGCTTTTCCGAAAATTGTGTGTAGATACAGTCGACCAGTCAATGAGAATTGACGAGTAACTGACACACAAGACACAATACATATGGAATTAATAGTATTTGTCTCTCGCCTCGCGTCTTACCGCTAATCACTCTCTAAAAGTCGGTTCTGCGACGTCTATTATAGCTAGCTTCCGCACATTCAACTTAAAATGCGCTTACTATGAATAACTTATAAGTAAATAATTCAAAAGATACTTAGAATAGATTTAGAGTAAGCGAAGAAAAAATATATTTTAATAAGCTATCTCATTGGCAGAGTTGTAAAGGCGGTGTATTATGTGAGAATCTTTTATTTTAAAAAAGCTACTGTTTTAAATAATTTAAATCTGTTTTAAAATGAATCTTGTCTTATGGCAGTTTTAAACCAAATTATATTGAAAACTTATTTTAATTAATTTAACAAGCCATTATTCTCGTTTAAAAACATCTTTTTTTTTAATTTTACTTAAAGTATTCCTTTTTTTTTGTAGCTAAATAAGAACATACTTTTTTAAAGCCATGTAGAGGTAATGTATAAGGAAATGAGTTACAATGTCACTAAGCGTTGTGTTAGAAGCAATTTGCTTATACTAAAAAATATATAATAATAAAAAAGTAATAATTACTTTTAATTATTATATTTTTTTAATACGTAAATATTAAGATAATTAGTTAAGTTGTGTAAAATAACGTGTTACTTATATTTTTTTAAGTTAAGCCCATTAGTGATTTTAAGATATGTTCTTATTTCGTACTGTTAAAAGAAAAACAGAGATGAAATAGTGAATTTGCTCTCCAGATAAAAGACAAGCAAAACTGAAGGTTATATGTCGCAAAATTTCAAAATTTTGCATTTTTAGGTCTAAATGAAAATTTAAAGCATAAATACATTATTACAAATCGTAACCTCGCATTGTTTAGTTATATTATGTTAAAAGTATTATGTTAAGAAAGTTTGTGGTTATAATGTTCTAAAGTAAAAAAAAAAAGATTAAAATTTTATTGCTAAACAAGGATTAATATTCATTTAGTTTGCGCTAACAAAAAAATGCCATAATTATAAAACTGTATGTCTTTTAAAACTCAATTATCGGAAATTTGATTTTGTGACATATTCACCTTTTAGGAATTTGCAGCAAGGTAACGCAGCAGTTTTTCTGACTTTGACTAGGGAAGTACTTATTAAATATTAAAATGTCTTCTAGTAAAATTTCGATCCACAATCATCGTGTTAAGTTTCGACCCCACCGTTTCAAAAATACATTATTTTTTATTAATAATATGTAATTAATATAAAATGCCATTTGTTTGTTTGTTAATTTAAGTAGGTACATTTTTCGTATCATTTATTATATCTATGTTAAATTGTTATTAAATAGGATTTTTTTTAGTAAAGATTTTGGTTATTGAAGATTCAATAAATCTCAATTGCATTAAGATCGTACTTCTGTATATCACCTCTTTGTTATGACAACGTGACAAATCGTTAATATCATTTTTATTACTTGATATTTGCGGTATAAAGTGTATTTTTCAACTGTTTGCTTAAAAAATATTGCGTTTTTGTAGAAAATAAAACTCACCACCTTGTTGGTTTTTTAAATATGAAATCATGAAAGAACGATTTTGATAATCATGTCATGTTGTCTTCGCAAAGTGGAAATTTTATCTGTATATATTACATGTATTTCTATAATAATACGTTTTTCACATAGTTATTATTAAGTAAATCTTATTATCAATGTAAAAATGGCAAGTATATTGTAATATTATAAGGTTATGCATTTCGCATTTACGGAGTTAGTAGAATGAAGCTACATCACAAGCCATTAATATGATGGTATTGATATAAATAATGTATGGATTCATATATTTGCATTTCCTTTTGCACTGACATAATAGAGTAGTCAGAAAAAACCTTAATGTGAAGACACTCCGTTTTCTACTTACGTCCTAACTCGGAACATTTCGTGATTTGGTTGTGTGACGGAGCTCAATGCCATGCTTTATCTTCTTCATCAGATTAAAAAAAAAATAATAATTTAATTATAATAATTCCAACGATTGACAATCGAACCCACAACCAATCGTGATTACAGTCAGACGCTATCCCACTGCGCCATGAAGGCCTCTATTATAAAACGTTCAATGACCTTTATTTTATATAATCAAGTATATTTCATAATAATTAGTGAGACTTTGCTTAGATATTTTATTAAGAAGCGTTTAATGTAATCTAAAATATGTTAAATTATGATCTCAAGGCTATTTATATGTTTAAAGATAAGTTTATAATAATAATGTTTATTCATATTCATAATTATATATTAAGTAGTATCGTAAATGGTTGTATAATACTTTGTTTTTTTTGTATGAGATGAACAGTTATTACTTATTTTTAGAAAACGTATAAAAAATTTGCTGGCGGCAAAGATTAAAGCGAAATAGAGAAAAAGATGTAACTCGTGGCTTAGAGGATATATGGCTGGGCAGTTGCCAAGAGGCGCGGGTTCGAATCCCACTGCATTAAAATTTTTATACGTTTTCTAAAAATGTTTTTAAATTTCTTGAGTGTGCGTAACAATGGCAAAGTTTGAATTTTTTATAGAGATAAACTAGCATTCAAAAAAACATACAAACTTTTAACATTTTTAAAGTGTTATTCCATATTTAGGAAAATTGAAAAATCATTTAGAAAACGTATAAAAATTTGAACGCAGCGGGATTCGAACCTGCGCCTCCTGAATACCGTTCAGGCGCTCTCACCACTGAGCAATGCGTTCCAAGAGCGCCTGAACGGTATTCAGGAGGCGCAGGTTCGAATCCCGCTGCGTTCAAATTTTTATACGTTTTCTAAATGTCTTTTTTAAAACATAAACATATTTAACAAAAGGTGAGAATAGTGTTATATGGACACTTCACTAGTGCGTAAAATCTGTTTGAAAATGTTAAAAAAGGTTTACTTACATTACTTGTGGTGCATGTGAAAATATGGATTTTATAACATTATATTTAATGGAGTGTCAAACGCGTTAAGTAACTGAAAAAAACATATTTTTATACTTTTAATAAAATCGACTTTGTTAATCTGAAATATTTAGTAAGGCTGTAGTTAAGGCTGTTTCATAGTAGGGCTATTTGATTACATCTGAAATAAGATAATTAAAATAAAATAATCAATATAAAACTGTTATTAGCTTCAAAATAAACATGTTTAAGCCAATTTAGCCAACTTGTTATTTGTTGTTTGTATGATTATTGTATGATCATCATTATTTAAATTAATGAAAATCTTATATTACATTACGACTAAAATTGAAGTGACGTCACCTACTTGTTGAAAAAAAGAAATGTCGTAATATTATGTATAATTTTATTTGCGATATTTTTTGTAAAATGAAGTAGTAACAAATAATCAAGAGACAAGTAGGTTACATCGTCCCCAGCGACCTGACGCTTTTTTTTCATTAGAATAGAAAAAACGCCTGAAGTTAATTAAATACCGTATTAATTACTGTTAACTTAGTCGCTAGAAGTCAATGACACTGTCTTAGTCTGATTTTGTTGTACAGTTTCGATATTTTCTACTTTCTGAATAGCAGGATAGGCAGAGAGAGCCTAGTGTCAGAACACTTTGTTTTCCATTTTCTTCAATTTGTTTTCATTTGAAACATTTAATATCGAGTGACCTCAACACCACGCTTTGTTTTAATACAGCAGCGAAATGAAAACATTTTAAATTTATATATAATAATTTCTCCAAGTAGGAATCGAATTAATAAATAACATCATTTACAATCACTGGATGTTCTACTACACCACGATGGCTGATGGCTAATCTGTTTATTCTAGAAAGAAACTTTTTATAAGATTCAATTTAATTGAAAACTGCATGTTGTTTTTATTAGAAGAAATATTAACAACAGTTTGAAGTCATTGCCTCCTTCTAATTCTTTAACCTCGATTATTTTAAATATAAATTAAAACATTTTTTCAGTTTACAGTTGGCTATTTACTTTATTTTTTTGTAGATATTCTTACATATATTGTTATATTTCTATATGTAGATCAGTTTTTAATAAACAATTGTTATAGTGCCTACAAGTCTTTATATATTTCCCCCTTTCCCATAAGTTTGTGGATAATTGTTATATTATTTAAAAACAAAAAGACATTTTTTAGGAAACGTAAAAACATTGAACAGCGAAATTTAAACCCTCGCCCCCTTGGAAACCGCCCAAGAGGGCAACGTTTTCAAAAAAAACTTCCTTTCAAAAATTAAAATGACTCTAAATGCAAAAACTATAAAAAAATACAGTGTTTTAGTTACCTTTTTAATTTTTAGAACTATGTTTAATTCGTTATTTTTGTATCTCGTTTTTGAAGTAATTGAATAAAAAAATATTTTGTCTTCTGCATACTAATATTTTTCCAGTTTTACTATTATAGATAAACTAATGCCACGACACTTTATTTGCGGGCTATCGATTTAAGAAGCGAACTTTACTTATATTCAAATAACTGCGATGCTCAAATCAGACAAGTTATAACAAGATTCAGATTTATTTTCACTTATTCAAATATATATAAGTACCTACGTACATTTAGTAAGTTAAATGTGGTTAGATATATTATGTAGATAATGTAGCTGCAGTTATACCTCTGTAAGTAGTGTTGTTAAATTAAAACTTGTCGATAATTTTATTTATGATTGTTTTTCTTGTCATAATTTCATTGGGCTCGACAAATGTAATTTGTACTACCGAAATCCAATTTAAGTGTTCTGTGATGTAGTTTCTTTTTTTTAGCACACGCAAGGTAGTCAGAGGGAACCTAGTATTCAGACACTCCGTTTCCCACGTTAGTTAAAATTTCTTTTTTTTTTAGCTTCACGCTGTATCCCGCACACACGCAAGGTGACAAGGTGGAACCTAGTGTTAAGACACTCCGTTCTCCACTTTTCGCCGAATTCGGAGGCTTGCGTGTTGGCGGAACTTAATGCCGCGCTTTACCTCGAGACCAGAGCGAAGAAAATGGAAATATAACTCCTCCACTTTCCACTCCTCGAGTGGGAATAGTTTAAAAATGCCTAACAATATAATGGTTGTGGGTTCGATCACAGCATACCTATACGGTACCTGTACCGTAAATTTTTTGGTTATTCTTCTGGTGATATAATGATTTCTGTATAGCTCAGAGAAAGCACAGTGCTGAGTTTTACTATGCAGCACATGTTTCTAGATTAGACGAAAATAGCGGGCAAGTTTTTTTAATATTTTGTTGTTTTAATAAAAACAAAGCAAAAATGTAAACGTATTTTCTCTACTTTTACCAAGAAAATTGATTTTGTAAAGTTGATCGCATTCATCCTACTCTACGTTTTCTTATACGTTCTTTGATGTTTATCAATTTCATTTCTATTGAAGATTCATTAAAATATTTAGAGTTTGTCTGATTAAATATTAAAGCAATCTAAAAAAAACTATTTGGGGTCATTCAACTTACTTCGGTCTTGCAAATTAAGTGTTTTTTATTTTTTTCCGATCTACCCCTGTAGTGTTCAAACCTATAAAATTATAAAAGATTGAATGACTACTACTACTTCAAAAACTACTTACAAATAAAGACGGTTAAAGTTAAAACGTATATACGAGTGATTCATGTTCGAATGGGCAGCACTACAAAAGCTGGGACTTGTCGAAACATGCTCGCGCCTCGACATGACAGTGCAATGGTCGAATATGACCGCGTATTATAAACATGCAATAAACCAGATGGTAGCATTCACATTCTAGTCAAGTTCAGTATTACTTAAAATTTATGGCTATTAAATAAATTATAACTTCATATTATGGGATTCCAATGCAATCTTCAACATAGAAAAAGGACAAAACTTACCAAAAATAAGTTTATAGAAATACTTATATCGCAGATAAGACGTGGAATATTGGCTTGGTGTACTACATTACAATATATATCCTTATTGGAATTATGTAACAGGGAGGCCCTTAAAATGTGAGTATTTCTTTTTTTCTTTATTTTTTTACAATTAAAACAATGAAGATAGCAAGTAAATTAAAATATAATTTAGCGCCAAATTTCAAATTGGCAAGCAATCGGATACTCTATTATAAATAAATCAATTTAAATTAAATTGTATTATATTAACGTGATATGTTTAATATATTTTTTATTATATGTAAAATATCTGTCCATCTATTCGTTTGTAGTCTTAGTTTAAGTAATTATAATATGTACTATAATAAAACAGTAAAAAATAATCTGTAAATTTAATATTTATAACAAAAAGTAATTTTGATAAATGGTAAAGAAGACTGTGTTTGTTGACAGGAAAATTCTTCGAAAGGATAATTACCACATTAGTAGTAAATATATATATAGGGCTCAAGTTTCAAATGAACATACAATACTGTATTTATATACAGTAATATGAAATAGTCAAAAAATCAAAATAAATTATGACTATATAATTCTTTTCTTTAATAAATAAATTTTAGCTATTATTTTTTATTGTTCAAGTAGTAAATATTTACTAGGCATTATCCAATTGCTGTTACATTTTTATGTTGGTAAACCTGCATTGTAAAGTTTGCAATATACCCACTGTATTGTCTGAAGTTAGCAACGTATCTTTCTACAACACAATTGCATTTTAGTTTGTGTTTACGGGTACATATTTCTAACATCACAAAACAGTGTTAAGCCACATTGTTAATTATTTTAGATTTGATTTAACGAATACTTATTAAAAGACGTACGAGTCTATTACAAATAATTCATGTTCCATAAAGTGAAGTGCGAGTTTTACGGAGCTGGTGAAATAATGAAGATTAGTGTATTTATCGCTTTTTAGCGATGTGTGAATTGAATACGTTGAATTGATGTGTTTTTATATAATTCATGGTGTTTCCAATATTATTAGTGTCTTTTGTAAAACATAATTCGAATCATAGGGTCCACAAACGAGCAGACGGATTCTATCATGGTCGTAAAACGGTAAGTTGTTACAACGTGGTCTTAGGACAAAAAACAATATGTTCGTATCTCTACACGCTTTTATTTTATTGAAAATTATAAATTTGAAACATGTTATCAATTATTTAGTATTCAATTACATATATAAATGCTAATTTTCCATAATTTTCCTGCGTCATGTTTCGAGTGTTATATTGTCCCAAATTTATGTTGACTTTGTTTATGTTTACTTTATTCGAATATAGAATTTTATACAAGTATAATAATTAGTAAAACTGATAGTTACAGTCTATCGTAATTAAAGTTATTGTTAAACGTCAAATGCTTTCATGTAGATAACTTTTGTTTACATTAGCTTTGTCATCGCCATCGATTTCAAGATAACCTTATTAGATTTACAGCAAATATATTGTAGCCAGATACTATGCCTACTAAATACTACACAATATTATAAAATTTATCCTCCTATACATTTAATTAGTATTAAATTTTTGTATGTTACCTGTTTACATATTACCTATTATTCATTATATGTAGTCAAATAATAACTTTTCTGAGCTCTTACATATTTTATACATATTAATTCACGTTGGTAACATATTTATGAGTAGTGAAATTTAATTTTCCACAAGAAATATCTGCATAAACTAACAGAAATTTCAAAGCAAAAGACATTTAAAAATTCTTCAGATGTTTAGTTATATTGTTGATAAATTATTTGATTTACAGTTCATAAAACTGTATTTATGACGAAAGTATACTTGTACTGACTTATCTTTATAAAATGTTGGTTACTAAAGTTTAGTTTAAGTCTCACTGTATACCAAAGAGAAATATTCAGATATACTTTTTCCATTATGCTAATTCACATTTTTTCATATTTTGGAGTAAGTCTTTGTTATTTTATATATTAGGAGAATTTTTGAAATCTATTCGAGGGATGTTTCATGTAAAGCATGTGGTACAGATACTATATTTTGGATGTTAATTAATTAATATTAATTTGAGGTCATTGTGGCACAGTGGTACAACATCTAACTGTAAATACGATGGTTGTGGGTTAGAACTCAAAATCTCAATTTCAATAAAATAATAAAGAACTTGTAGTGTAAGATTATATTTGCTAAAGTATACCTTAATATAATGTAATATGTTGAAAAAATTAACCTATTCAAATCTGGTAAATAGTGACATGTGTTATATTGAAATTAAAACATTAAATACAATGTTATTGTATATGGCAAAAAGTTACTCATTGTGTTTTTCCTTTTTTGTTGTGCTTAGTTTTGTAAAAGGATTCACAATTAGAATAATATTTTAAGTATCATTTATTAAAAAGATACTTTCTCGCATGTTATATTTTATCATAATGTAAATACATGCTTACACTTTTTAATATATTCTCATTAATATGTTCCAAAAAACCTAATGTCTCGAACACTACAGTAGTCCATGGCCACAGGTAGACTACAAATTCATTTAAAATTTGAAAAAATGTATTGGGAAAACCGAAGATATTATTAATGCTGCTGTTATATATTCCTCCCGAATCAATCATTTTTGTTATTACAGTTAAATTGTTTATAATTACGACTAATTACTTAATTCCTAACAATGGGTAAAAGAGAAGGTTAAACACTCAATTATCTTTTGTTTAATTTATTCTTTTAATACAAACAAGTCTAACAAATAAGCTTAATGTGCTGTTTATATAATGGTTAGTAATAAACAACACTGTTTACTTATACCTCAACGGCAGTAGCATTCCATTTCTGGGTTAGTAAAGTTTTATATTTAATTTAACCTTTACCACAAACAAAGGGCGTTGACGTCTGAGAAACCCTCTAGCCCTCTTTCATTTAACTTTCATAAAGCCTGGGGTTCGCCGAGCGTCTAGCGACAAAGCCGGTTCGCGGAGTTTCGTAAACAAAAAGTATAAATCTGTAAGATGCGCATAAAAATATAAAATTTTGTTCGTATTTTTAACTTGCATTACTTATCGCCCGTTTCTTAAATTTTAAAATTACAAATTCATTTCATATAAGAATATTAATAGATAGAACGATGTAGATAAACAAATAATTAGAAACATTTTAAACGTCATTTATAATCGATTATTTACCGAGATAGCTATAGCATAATTACTGTTACTCAATTATCTTGTCGATTGGTTTGTTTAAATGCGCTATAAATACATATTCATTAAATGTCACAACGTTAACAAATCATTTTGAAATAAGTTAATTATGACCGCATTACAGATGCCTTTTGTAATGTGTTCTTTCCTTTCGCCGAATTGATGATAAGACTTTCCTTGAACAGGATATTCTATTACTCATGCCGTAACGAGTAGAGATACATTCGATTAGGAGCCCTATAGTGAAGTATTGAATGACAAACACTTATTGCATTTGTTACATATTAGCTATTCTAAGCTGTAAGCAAGGTAATACGAGTGTAGCTTAAAGACATGATGTATGGCTTCGAAATCAAAATGAATGGGTAATCTGCTTACGTAGATATATTTCCATCATTATAGACGTGACTATCCAGCCTAAGTATTTTACCTTTCTCTTTGCTTGTTTGAAAATTAAATAAGAAGTACCGGTAAAGAGATATGCTCTTGCTTTTTTTCTGTCAGTATTGGGGCTTAAAAATACTGAAAAAATACAGCGAGACGCTTTTTCCTAATTGTACTAGAACATTTATTTAACCTCAACATAATACACTTGGCACGAAATATGAATTTGTGCCCACTGTTATGTATAATTACTTAACAGAAACATATATAACATAAATGTAAATTATCTTTACGCATATGTCATATAAGGGGCAAAATCTATGTCGGAGTTTTTATATAATTCACTTAGTAGTCCGGTAACATTGTGTTTTCAATAGTTTGAATGTAACGACATAGACTTTTTATAGAGGCCGGTGGTTTTATGAGCAATCGTAAAACCCCTGCCTATACAACGCCAAAACATTGAGGAATGATTCACTATTAAGTATAAAATGCATAATTATGCATAATAATGTAACTATTTCTTTTACTTAAGATAATTTTTTGAACTGTTTCATTATTATACCTTCATGCTTTTTCTCGCATAGCGGGAGTATCAGAGAAGACCTAGTGTCAAGACACTCCGTCCTACAGTTTACGTCCGAAATCAAGAAATCGGTACCCAAGCGAAGAAATATAAAAATAAATATATTCATTCCCCGATTGGAAATTGAACCCACAACCAATGCTTTGCAGTCAGACGCTGTCCCATTACGCCTGCCTAAACTGTGTTTGTATTCAAAAACATCTTTATAATATTAAAAGTTATTAACTCCTTATATGGCTTTAATATCTAAACGTACATACATAAAGATCCCGGATACTTGAACAGGGAAATGGGGGTATTGTTTTGTCATTGGCCGACACAACATCCGTTTGTTGGTATTCTGCACCTGCCTTTCCCGTAGGCCGCAACACCTGCGCAGCAGATGTTCCGTCGACCGTACGACTATTATACCTTTTAGTGAAGCGGGAACAGTGATATATAAGTAACTATACTAAATTTGATACGCTAGGTAGCATGGTTTAAACTGAATAGTTTATATTACCTAATAATAATACTCTAACAGGACTTACTACAGTATAAATAAAGTAACTAACTGAAAGCGCGGCGTTAAGTTCCGCCACTTAACACGCAATGCCTCCGAATGCGGTGGAAACTGGGGAATGAATGTTTTAACACTAGGTTCCCTCTGCCTATCCTGCTTTGTACGGGATACTGCACTGAAGCTAATAAATATAATATACTTTTTTATTTGTGGATAGTGTATTCGATTACTACTCATCATTTCCATTTTTTCAATCTGGTACCGAAGACAAAGCGCGGTGTTTAATTTGACCACTTAACACGCAATGTCACAGTTTCGGGCGGAAAGTGGAAAACGGAGTATTTTGACACTAAATTCTTTCTGCCTTAGATTTCTTAAATATAAGCACAGACGTAATACTATTTCAGAGCAGTAGCTATATTTTTTTAAAATTTGATTTTAAATATATACATTTTGATTACGTTAAAACGTTTTAAATTAAATATTAACTGCACTCAGTATTCCTACTAACAACGATTATCTTCCACATTATTACTGTAAGACATCGAAATAAATTATTCAATAAGGCGATCCCCTCATCGTGTGCAGGCACGTGCTTCGTGCATTAACCGGCCCAGTTGCGGCGCTAACTTAATTCTGTCATACGTATAAAACTGATTATACTTCTTTATTGGTCGAGTAATCGCGAGATCCACCCTCAGATACATGCATGACAAGATTTGGGTTCATTGACCTTTGTAGTTGACCTCATTGGTAAATTCAGAAATGTCACATTTGGGTTAAAGAGCATGCCAAGTCTAATGTTTATAATTTTGTTAGGATACAATAATATTGTAGAGTACTTATATGATTATTTTTAAAAAATATATTTATTTTATTTATTTCATTAAAAAAAATATTTTATTTTATAATTATTTTAATTTCTATATTCTGATATTAAGATAACGTTATTAAGTGTATATTATTTTTTTTTACGCGTTTAGGCACTAGTAGAAATTAATGAATTACCTAAGAGTAAAAATACACATTTCATATACAATCGTACTCTTGATCATATTAAAAGCAGCGTTTCTTTCCACGTAACATTATATGTTATATCGCAAAAAAGGTGGATGCAAAAACGGCTTTTTGCAAATAATTATTTGCATATTAAGGGATAGGTAAACAGATTCTTAGAATTTATTTATACTTATTAAAAATGGCCGGTCTACACTTGCCAATTATGAGACTTTACGTGTTAAATAAACAAAACTTATTTTATTTTCTATCATATTCAAAAATAACAATTGATATAAATATAATCGTTCCCTCAAAAGAAGATCGTATCCACAACCATCTCTGTACAGTTAGACACTATCTTACTGTGCATATGGCTAGTAGTTATTGGTAGTTATAATAATTAATACTGTTCATTTAATATAAAATTTTGACTTTTAATATATCTTCTAAATATAACATGCGCATTGCAAGTGTGCCATATATTAAGGACAAGGTTTATATGCAATAATGTTCGCATGTAAAGGATGTGTTTTGTTATCTGTGAATATTGTATTAATGTATACGAAATATTAATTTTTGTGTGTTACGCATTGTTGCTAGACATTGCATATGTACGTACTTAGAAGGAACCTTATGTTTTTCCACAGCTTAAAGCTTTGTCCAGCGTCGCAAGGTAGTCAGGGAGAATTTAGTGTCTTAAGGAGAAGAACGGAGTGTTTTTACACTATGTCTTCTGACTATATGGGAAATACTACTAAATACTATATGGGAAAAAGCGTGAAATTGTTCGCATTCCTTAATCCACCTTTTGCTCAGTAAAAACTGGGACGTTACTAACAGGTAGTTGACGGAATTCATCTCCGCATTCCTCTGAAAAAACCCAAGGGATCTATATTTTAAAGATGAATATTGACAGTGACATTCTACTCAACGTTCGCAGTGTCAGTGTATTTTTAATCAACAATTTATTATTATTTTTAAAATTTTAAAGTGATATTTGCACATTAACAAACCTATTTTTTTTATCCAGCTGCGTTCCAATTTTTATATAAATTTTCAAAAAATATTTTTCAATTAATGATTGTTTTAAAAACCAAGTAGGGGAGAAGTGGCATGAAGGAGCCAAGTTTTGAAAGAGCCAGTTGCATTATTTCGGTAGTTTAAGAGTAGATCTGGCTGGAAATTATATTTTTAAGAAGCAATACTGATTTCCTATCATCCACAAGCATTTGACAGTTGGCCGAAACCGTTGGACGCCGGTGCGTCGAGTCAAAGTTTTTTGCACTAAAAAGTAACTATTCCGTTTCACTTATGTTGTTTTTTAATAAATTATTGTAAACAAATATAGGTACAGGGATTATTGATTGAGTTTGTACATATATTTGGCTTTGTAGTTACGTAAAAACTAAGCCCGAAAACTTTCGACATTATTCTTATTTTGAAGGTTTTATTTTTTTAAAGAAAAGGTTATGAAAGAGCCGAGTGAATAAGCCTTAAAAGAGCTGGCTCTTTCATGCCTGGCTTTTTCATAACCTTGTATTTAAATTTTGTAAATAATATGCAATAATAATAATTACGTTTTCTTTTAAATTATTTTTAATAGCTTATTTTACATATGGCATTACGGATAAAAATGGTATAAAAAAAAACGAAGTAGACCCGAAAAAACGGTAATTAAACTCCTTCAGTAAGTGAAGTTTTGGAAAAAGGCCAGTCTCTAAACAAAACTGCACTCGCCGTAGATATATCAAGGGCTAACTTAGTTAAAATAATTAAGAAAGTAAAAGCTTCTGGTGAAACATTTTATAAGCACTTTCCTAATATAGGATATAAGCAAATTTTTCAAAAAAATATACTTGGGGACTACTTGAAGACTGCTTTTAAAATGTGTTATGGGCTAACACGACAACGAACAAGAAAGCTGGCATTTGATTATTTCATGGCAAATGATGTCCTATCTAAATGGCAAAAAAATGAAACTGCGAGTGATGATTGGTTGAAGATTTTAAAGCTCTCAAATGAGTCATTTTTTAAATTCTTAAAGATTTTACAGTGTTGTTTTTCCTAAAAGATATCATTTGTTACTTTGTAAAAAATGGTTATTTATAATTAATAATCTGCCTTTTATATTTTATGATGGTATAATAATAGTTATGACTGAATAATGTATTGAGATTAAAGTGTTTCCTAGTTTCTCATTAATGACTGATAGAGTTAATTTCATTAGTATATTAAAAATATTAGATTTAAAAGACTTTTTTAGATATTTTTTTAAATTATATAAACATTTTCAATAAACGCTATGTTTACCACAAAACATTATAATACAAACTAGCTCTTTCAAAACTTTTAGTGGCTCTTTCAATACTGAAAAGTTATGAAAGAGCCAAATTACATACTTTTTAAAAATGATAATTTGATTGACTATTACATTATATTTAAGGTGTTTTCTTAAGAAAATATCAACTCGAATAAATAAAGAATAGTTTGAGAAAAAATAAATTATAATTGCTTTCATTTCAAGTGTACAATTTGCTCTGTTTAGCAAACTGGCTCTTTCATGCCACTTCTCCCCTATAACATTTACGAAATATTTTCTTATAGCGTGGTAATAGAAGCTTTATGAAAATCTTCTAAGCTTCTAATAATACTCCGGTATACCTTAAACAACACCAGGAAACTAGGAAACAGGCTTTAAATAAAAAATACAAGGTTTCCTTATATTTTAGTTGATTAAACCATTAGTTGCTACAATATTGTCGCTTTAAAATAATTTATGGATTATTCACGCTCCAAACGATGACATGTCCAATAATAATTGCTTTAAATCCGGATCGGTGTTGATTCGAGCCTCACAGTTAATTTCCGGCTTTCAATCTCTTTATGCGGTCGTACATTTACGAATATTCAATAGACACCTGGGAATAAATATGTTTTTTTAATATTTCATTATTTTATAAAGAACTTGTATACCAGCTTTAAGCATGAAGTTTTAACTTAAAACTGTACATACGTCTAGCTCATAGTAATATTATAAAAAAGTAAGCGTTTGCGACTTTGTATAAGTTTATCTGTGGTGGGTAATCTCCAAAACTACCGCTCCGACTTCAAAAATTCTTATATTATTTAAACATATTACCCGTAATCGCTATAGACATGCATTCGTTTGAAATAATTGGTTTTCTCCCGGATCAATTAATATTATGAAGTATTCCGGAAAAAAGCATTACCTAAAATCTTTTCGTGCATACACTGGTATTTGTATATTAATTCTATAAAATAATGAATTTAACTGATTGGTCATTGAAGTGAGAAAGAAGGCTGCCGAAAATACGAAATAACTATAGTCCTGTAGTACACGCCGGTGAGCCGCGAACGAGTGGCTAGTTCAGTAACAAAATGTAAAATTTCTTTATATATTACAATTGTTTTTTAGTCCATAATTAAGTCGGCAAGTCATAAATCTGAAGTGGCGTTTCAGATTTGATCAATTGAACCGCTTTTAAATGGAGCAGAAATGAAAGTTGGTTGTATTTAACTGCAGAATTAGGATTCCTTTGTTAAATCTATCACAGTAAACAATGTACTCTACATTTCCATTTATACAAAATTTTAAAATCTGCGTGCTTTTTAACACTTTTTTATTTAGCTATTAACTTAATCAAGGGCCATAGTTTTGGAAAATATTTAATTAACTTTTAAGTTTTAATAATATTATAATATTCGTTACATATCCATTTTGATACCTATGTTACTCTTACTTACAATGTTATAAACATACGATAGCATTATGCTTCGTTCACTAGCATATTCAAAGTCTGGAATGTATTACAGATTAAATTATTTTGTACAAATTAATCAGTAATTACAATTTCATTTCAGAATAAGGTAAAGCATCTTTTTTAGACTTGTTAAAAGCTGACTGGATCGGAGTAAGCAAACAACTGTTAACCCTATTATAGGACTATTAGTAACTATTCGTGATTCAGTTAGAAAGTTGAAGCCCAGGCAAATCACTAAGATCGTGACCGTGAGAGCGGAGAAAGTACTGAAACCAAGGAGTTTTCAATTATGCAATCTTTATTGTTCCGGTCTTACGATTTAAAGCTATTTATATTCTCATTATATCACGGCTAGATTTATCGTAGCAACAAAAACGGACTACCTACTTGCGCCAATGCCACAGTTACTTGTTACACTTTTTTATTGTACGTTCACTATTCTTCAAGAACGTTTTGAAGCGTATCGAATTTATTGAACATTTACAATCAAATTAAAAGTATTACGCGCTAATGTTCAAGTTATAATTTCGTGCTTGGACCAGGATCCTGAACTTGTATATAAACTTGATAAACTTTAACCAAATACACGTCTGAATGGAATATACTGTATCTGATTTTTTCAGTTTTACGATCCTAGTGTCGTGAGTAGCGAAACTCAAAACCTGGCTTTGTCTTATTGGAGTAGAAAAATAAAAATAATTTTTGAATACGGCTTCCCCCTCTTGAGAATCGAACCTTTTACCGTTAGACGCTAGAGTATTACGTCACGATGGTCTATAATATGCATTGATGACTCAATCACTCAATCTTATAAAATATAAAATTTATTTCATCACAACATCGATGAACGTTGAATTGTGTTTAGTAGGTGTGATGTTACGTATATTTCCGTTGTTCTTGCGAATAGCAGTAGGCTTTACAACAAACCGGATATGAAGTAGCCATTTATCGCTTTACGCGTGCCTTGACGGTGTCAACTATTTAGTACTACGAAACATCGCCCTCGTGAACTGATTCATGGTAATTCTGAGAAATTTTGCCATATTTATATATATGATGATGAACAATATATTGTTTCATATTATTATATTTAGCCGATTACGAATTAAATTAAATTATAAGGTTAATCAAATTTTAGCATTTCTATTTACTATTCTACTTGTCGAAAATCTATAATATACATTTTATTAGTAAATAATGTGAAATAGTTATTACAACACTGGGTTTCATTAACGCACATAGTTTTTAGATGAAAGAAAGTATACGAATGTGCCGTTATACAGGTAGATACTATTCAGTGACAATGTGTGAAGTATACCTTCACAATATGTAATTATAACGTTCGATCATAAATCTTTATACATGGAATCGACTAGTCAATAGCTTTTTATGACGAGATATGGCATAGAAACCAATGTATGACATTTTATGATTAACCGTAGCAAATAAAGTAAAAAAGACATATTTTTTTATATAAAAGAAATGTATACAGCCAGTGGAAATATTTTTTTTTAATATACACAGTAGTAATAATCATAAATGCTGTCAGTCGTGGCCCAGTGGCACAAGAGTGTGACTGTAAACGACTGGTTGTGGGTTCGATTCCCACTCGAGGATTGGAAATTATATTTCCATTTTCTTCGCTCTGGTGTCGAGGTAAAGCGCGGCGTTAAGTTCCGCCACTTAACACACAAGCCTCCGAATTCGGCGGAAAGTGGGGAACGGAGTGTCTTAACACTAGGTTCCCTCTGCCTACCCTGCTGTGTGCGGGATATAGCGTGAAGCCTATTCCCACCATTCCCATCCTTCCTCCGTCCTTCTGTCCTACATCCCCGAGGCTGGCAACGCATCCATAACACTAACGTCGTGGATGTCATTAGGCGAAGGTAACCACTTAATACCAGATGGGCCTTCAGCTCGTTTTTCTCCTTTATTAAAAAAAAACATTTAAAAACACGCAGACGAAATAGCGAGTCATATCATATCTAGCAATAAACACATTTTCTTAGTATCGTTATTGTACTTCTCGGTATCGCAAAGTAGAGTTCATTCATCGATAGCTTCTATATTTATTTATAACAATGACTGGATTACAAATGACGTAAAATATACATTGTAAATTTATCAAAATGATTGGTATCTTCGTATTATATTTTTTTTAATAATTTAATAGCTTCACGCTACATCCCGCACACAGCAGGGTAGGCAGAGGGAACCTAGTGTTAAGACACTCCGTTCCCCACTTTCCGCCGAATTCGGAGGCTTGCGTGTTAAGTGGCGGAACTTAACGCCGCGCTTTACCTCGACACCAGAGCAAAGAAAATGGAAATATAATTTCCACTCCTCGAGTGGGAATCGAACCCACAACCAGTCGTTTACAGTCACACTCTTGTGCCACTGGGCCACGACTGGCATTATATTATATTTAACAATTTAACCAATCACGTACTTTGTTAATTACGAATACCCGGACTGCCGGGTTTTCGTAACTGATCTTAAGTTTATACCAGCGGTCGTGTTAAATAATCTAAGCAATCTAAATCAATTGTAACAGTAGACAAAGGCGAGACTGGAGGAAGAAACTGTAATTAAGACTAGACATGTAAATGCAACAAATTACTATCGTCACGGAATGCCGTGATCACAGCTTGCGTAATAACTTCACAATAATAATATGCTGTATATATGTATATAATATACATTGTATAGGCCGTCTACCCGGAAATAAAACGTTGATTGCGACGGTGACAATTTATAGCGAAAAAAGTATTATTTAATTAAATTATTTGTAATGGTTATTTTTTTTTATTTTGGGAAATCCGAACAATTTTAAATCGATGTCCGCAATAATCGATAATATTGTTTGTTATCTGAACTATAAGTATGTGTGTAAATACAAATATAATCAAAACACTCACCTAATATAATAAGTATTTTAATCGTGTCAGACACAGTTTGGCCCATTGTCAAGATTTGTCTTTATTTAGTTGTGTTTGCTATTTTTTCATATTTCTTTAAAACTATGAAAATGTTAAAATAAGTTTTTAGTGGGTTATACATATGTTTATATTTTTCTAATAAGAATCATATGTATAACGTATTTTTTAAGTAATCTTTTTAATGAATTAATCATTAATATTACTGGTTTAATATTTACTTTTAGTATACATATCACAAAATACCCAGATACCGTAAAATTCGAGGATTTTCCTGGATTACTCACCAACTGACAACCATAACCGGTGTTATTAGTTTTTTAAAGTCAGCCTTTATAAGAATATGACCATAAAATACTTATGTCAGTATTTGCACATAAGATAAGTAGACATATGTATGTATTCAGAGCTGTTTGACCTAGTTCTATACTGTGGACAGAGTAAAGTCGTAGATAGACCGATAGCTTATCATTTGTGCGATCGATAAACCACTTAATAAACGTCCAAGTTTCTAATGCCATGAGTGGAAAATGAAATATAGTTTTGAATGGTAAAAAATATAATATTTTTGAAGACTTTCATATAATACTTAATAACAAAAACATACTAATTTATACTTATGACAATTTGTAAGAAAGTTCTTATATAAGTTACAAAGCATTGGCCCAGACCGGTTTCCAGCGGTGATTATAGTTTACGTCTCTAATCTTGATTCTTGACCCACAGTTGTCTAAAACCAGTTCGTATAATAGATCTCAGACTTGACCTGCGATCAAGATTTCATTGTAACGGAAGTCAGAATCGTGTGTTTGATAGAAATAGTGGGTGGTAGAAATTAGTCCGGAGCTAATGCCACGTTTTATTTTTTTAGCTTCACGCTGTATTCCCCACACAGCAGGGTAGGCAGAGGGAACCTAGTGTTAAGACACTCCGTTCCCCACTTTCCGCCGAATTCGGAGGCTTGCGTGTTAAGTGGCGGAACTCAACGCCGCGCTTTACCTCGACACCAGAGCGAAGAAAATGGAAATATAATTTCCAATCCTCAAGTGGGAATCGAACCCACAACCAGTCGTTTACAGTCTCACGCTTGTGCCAGTGGGCCACGACTGGCTGAGCTGACTGACGCTGTTCTGCAGTGTTATTATATTGGATTATCATCATTCCGTTCTGTTAAAATGGCTTTGTTCAATTTGTTTTGTTTACCATGAATATATTACGTTTCACAAAACAATAGCTTTCCATAAACAATAGTGTTTTGCTTAAATATTATTTACTTCTAAATTGTTTAAAAACAATAATATTTATTAGTAGACCTATGAGCCATTTGTAGCTCCGTTTAGCATGAGTTCTTTTGTAAAGATGTTTTGGTATACTTATTCTAGCTATTGCCTGCAATTTAATTCACATAATAATGGAGATCTTTATGTAAAGTTTCAGGTTTGTAGGAAAAAAAGGATTTAATTAGATCGCCAAAACTCTTAATATGACCCTTTTGCAAAATCTGTTCTTAGCGGACGTCCCTCAACTATAAATTACTTCTCTGCCAAATGTCCTCATTGCGTGTTAAGTGGCGGAACTTAACGCCGCGTTTTGTCTTGACACCAGAGCGAAAAAAGTGGAAATATTAAATATTACCATTTACTCGAGTGGGAATCGAACCCACAACTAGTCGCTTTACAGGCACACTTTGTGCCTCTGCGCCACGACTGGCCCCAAACTTTACTTTTATTTTTTAGTAGCTCTGCCAATAGATGTTAAGTATTCAAGCCTACATGTTATTGTTTCAGTGCTGCGGACAGTGCGGATTCACCAATACTAGAAGAGGCCGGTGAGAGCGGCTCTGAACAAAAGCCAAAGCCTCTTGTAAAATATGGCGAACTCGTTATTCTTGGGTAAGCATTTTCTTACACTAACTACTTCAACACATTAAATAAATATAGTATTATTTATTTTTATAATCTTAGCGCTTTTGAAAATATTTTTTCTGCTTTATATCAACTTGTTTTTATTAGTAGCAGTACACTTTAAAAAAAGGACTATAACTTGAAAAACAAAAATAAGTAACTACGTACTTCAAAAAATGTAATCGCAGTACGTATAATATTTTCTATCATACATCTATCTATCTAATGTCAGCGGTCGGCATCAAGGTTGCAATCGCTTGCGCAGTAACCTCTTAGTATTCATCCAAGTTCCAAGTTTTGTTTGTGTTAAACGTCACGTGTTGTACGAATATGGTGAGAAAACGGTTAAGGAAGGACGAGATCGGAGAATTGTTTACGGTTCAGCGTACGTCCGTCCGTCATAACCTCGCCTCGTTTATTTTAAAATCACATGTACATCGATCTCCCGGTTGTATTGACCGCATGAAAAAATAATTGAAAAAACATACATTCTTTGCATTGAGACAATACAAACTATTGTTTAAATCAGTGTCAATGTCACAATTGCTTATGCGTGTAGTTTGTTGGTAGAACTACGCATCGAATCATATTTTACGTAATTTTATGTAAATCACATTAAAGTGGACGGGGCTATAGATTATAAATAAAAATAGATAGATGAATATATTATAAAAAAAGGTTTTATATAAATATTAACATAATTAAAGTGTTTAGTATTCAAAGTAACGGTTGAAATTTAATGAACTGACTAAATTAACTAACTTCTATTATGTTAATAACTGTTGCTTAAATAATATTTATTCATACATACATATTTGGGCTTAACAAATACCATAAACTTAAGTAGGTATACCAATGTTTTTTTCTGTGAGTAGAAATCGAACTGACGACTTTTAACTTTAACAGTTGAAGCTGTTTTTTTAAGCTAAATTAATGGTAGTACTTTTCATTTTTTAAACCGTAGACCAAAAAATTTCAACCGGTTTTCGCCGTTACTCGTCACTATAAACAGTATGCCTTCATAATATTTAAAATATTGTTTACTTTCACGGTGAAGACTTAATCGCTGGTTTAAACGTTGGTTACAATGTATAATAAAATAAATGTATTTTATTGTTGTACGGCATTAAGGATATCTAATCAATTTAATAAAATTAGAATGTCTGTTTGTATTGTTAACATAACATTTTTAACTAAGTGCATATGTATTTTTTTTAGCTTAACTTTTGGTTTTAGCTTTTAGCTTAACTATAACTCCTCAAGTGGGAATCGAACCCACAACCAGTCGTTTACAATCGTTCGTGCCACTGCGCCACGACTGGCCCCAGTACACGGCACATATACAAAAATAAGATTTTACAATTTTTGTCTGTCTGTCTGTTTTTGCGACTGATCTCTAAAACGGTTAGACCGAAATTGACGGACTTTTATTGACAGATAGCTGACGTGTTAAGAAGTAACTTAGGTTTACTTTTAAAATAATATATTTTCTAATTAAATTCCACGCACAAAAAGTCGCGTGAACATCTAGTTATATAATAAGAAATATAGAATTCAATAAATTGTATTATAACTACGAAGAAACCGCGTTAATATAATCAAGCTACTTCCTCCTAATTAAAAAGTGTTTTCCTTTATATTAGGAATTATTACCAAATGGGCTTTCTGTATTTACGTATACATCAGTAGCAGATAGGTACCAGAGCGGAGAAGTTAAATAATAAATAATCATGCCCCCGCGTTGGAAATGAACCCACAATACGCTGCTCCACGGCGGCCACCGCTAGACCAGCTCTTATCTTAAAATACATAAATGTCACTGTTAACAAAATACATACACCGTGTGTGTACATTTTAATTTATTTCTAATGCTTTCGGCCCCAGTCATTGCGCAGTGGCACAAGTGTGACTGTAAACGACTGGTTGTGGATTCGATTCCCACTCGAAGAGTGGAAATATTCAATAATTCCATTTACTTCGCTCTGGTGTCGCTGGAAAACGCGGAGTTAAGTTCCGCCACTTAACACGCAATGCCTCTGAATTCGGCGGAAAGTGGGGAATGGAGTGTCATAACACTAGGTTCCCTCTGCCTACCCTGCTGTGTGCGGTATCCTTCACCCTGGTGAAGGTAAAAAAAATAATTCTAATGCATTAATACATAAAAAAGCTAGTCTTCCATCATATAACTTTACAGCAGTTTTCCATCCGTTATTGTACATATATTACTCACCTACTTCATGTGGAGGGTCGTTCAACGTGCTCTTTGTCGGAGAATGTAAGCGTTGTTGCTTTGATATCTGTCCATTACTTAATCTTTTGCGGACTTCCTTTGTTATAAATTGCAATCATTTTTTTATTAATGTCAGTTGTAAAGACGTTTTATATATAAAAGACTAAGGCTGTCTAAGCTCAAGCTTATTTATAAGTAATAAAAAATAATTGAGTCCAGTCGTGGCGCAAAGTGCGACTGTAAATCAACTGGTTGTGGGTTCGATTCTCACTCGAGGGATATAATATTTAATATCTCTATTTATTACTATATGCGGGATATAATAAAAACCTAAATAATAATTGGCAATAAGAAAATGACGATGGTGATGATTATGATCTAGCCGTCGTGGCGCGGTGGAACAGCGTCTTACTGTAAATGCTGTAGTTGTGGATTAGATTCCCATTTGGGGAATGATAAAATTTTATTTGCCTTTCCTCGTTTTAATACCTAAGAAAAATGCGGAGTCGAAATCCGCCACTTAACACGCAATGTCTTAGTTCCGGGCGGAAAGTTTTATCTTATTGAATTCACATTTTTTTCTAATGCCATTAGAATGCTATATATATTGTAGTATATTGTACAAGTTACCGATAAACCACAAGCCATCCTTCCTAAATAACTGAAAAGCAATACCACCGTGACGGAAACGTTGTGGTGGAACCGTGAAATTGATTTTCCGTAATGGACGATACTGACCGCCCCATGGTTTTTGATATTAAATTATTCCGTTTCTAAATCTATTATAGATTTTATGATTATTAAGTAGAAATTTCTGTGAAAATGAATGTGGTTTAATATGTCACTTAATTGTGTTTCTGAAGTGGCAACCGTTGTCTCGATAACACAGTTTTAATGCTTCGAGTTAATGGATCTTAATATTAATATAATGTCAGAACTAATTCAATATTGATAATAAAAAAATGGGAATTCGTAACAAATTATGGACTGCAAGTCCAATGAAGCGTCTCTCTGTAATTACGATTAGTTGTAGATTCGATTTCCACTGTTTGTAATGATCATATTTTTTGTATTTCTCTGGTACTTAAGAAAAAGAGGGCCATTAAGTTTCGTCACGTGTTAAAAAACTTGTTAAGTGGTCAAACTTAATACAATATAATAAAAAATCTTAATACAATTAAATTTCGGACAGAAAATGGAGAACGGAGAGTTTCCACAGATTATAAAAAAATAATATTTTTCACAATTTCAAAACAATAGGTTTCACAATTTCTTCCGTGTATATACAATAAATATATAAAGAAGTCCAATTATTTTAATTATAATTAATTATTATTGATATAACATTGTTTATTACAATAAACACATTATACAATAATTCATTCAACGTCATTATTTCTTATACTACTCGTGAAGCTTTTCAGAAGTTACATAATTCTTGCCACTCTAGTCCTATTACCTACTCGGGAACTTCCTTTTCATGTGGGCATTCATATAATTGCTAAGTTAGTAGAATACTTTAGAAGAAACAAGAATCAACTTACTTACAACGTCTAGTGGGTTCTGTATCATTATATTACGCAAAGGTAAAATGTTGGTCCCCTTTTTAAGAAAAACATGTGGACAGGTGGGTATGGAGTTTGTAACACTTAAACTGTATATTACTTACTTAAATTATTTATTATCTTCCATTATAATGAATTAGAAATGCATTAAACGATTGAAATAAGTACTACACCCACTAATGACCACATGTTTAATATATATTCATACTTTCATACTTATATTATAAATGCAATTGTCTGTGTGTTTGTCTGTCACCCTTTCACGGCCAATCTACCGGTCCGATTTGGATGAAATTTAGAATAAAAGAAGAAAAAGTTATTGGGTCTAACATAGGCTACTTAGTTTTTCAAAAATCAACCTCTAAAGGGTTGAAATAGGGGAGGAAAGTTTATATGAAAAATCTACACCGCTTGAGCGATTGCAATGCACTTTGGCATATATATAGTTGATAATCCAAGGTTAAGCATAGGCTACTTTATTTTTCAAAAATCCACCACCGAGGTTTGCAATATCCCGAAACAGCCTCGTAGAACAAGCGGCGAAGCCACGAGCGGGCCGCTAGTTTTTGTATATAGTGACATAAATGTTGCAGTAACTCGTATTTTATGCGTCAACATGGACACTAATTACATAAAATCTGCAATTATAACTAATTAATGCATTTGTAAGAGTTGTAGACTAGAATATTCTTTAGTATTCTGTAGTTTTAGGGTTCTTATTCTGCATAGAATATTTGAACTCATGTATATAAAGTATTAATACAATTGTTAACCCATTTCTATCGGTAAATACAGCGGATGTTGCGTAAAAATATAAGAAAGACCGGACTACTTTTGTTAGTAATAAATACATTTAAATTACCTTCACGAGAAAACTACCGTATATATAAAAAAAGAAGCTAACATTATATTCATTTAAAATTTCACACGAACTTTTATTTTCTTTTCTTTCATTAACGGAATACCAAAGACAACTCTATATGCATGTTATGTCAACCAAGTTACGGCAAGTTACACAATAACACAAAGGCTGCACTTGCTCGGCTTCCCATGCGACGCGAATAAATCGACATTGTACTATTTCTTGCGGCCACGGTAGTGTTTCAGTTCAACGTAAAATATTAAATAGTGTAAATACCGTTAGGATCTCACGTTGCTACTTGTTATGACAGTTAAATACAAACGACGGTGCATGACATCACTCGGTGCACGTCTTTGTGTTCGCTATGGACATCCGGTAGAGGCATGGCTCGATATCACTAATTTTTATTCCCGTATTTCTTATTAAATAATGAAGTATTTTTTGGCTGTCGTGGCGCAGTAATGACAGCGTTTGAATGTTAAATCGATGGTTGCAAGTTCAATTACCACTCGAGGAAATGATTATATTTCAATTTTTAATTTTTCGCTCTAGTACTTAAGACAAAGCGCGACGTTGAGTTCCGCCACTCAAGGCACAAAATGTTTCGACTTCGGACGGAAAGTGGAGGAGTGTCTTGATACTACGTTTTCACTGACTACCTCGCTATGGGAAGAAGCCTAAAGCTGATATATCTTTTAGTATTTTCAAAATCAACCGTCCTATGTAATTCTCACGTATACATATATCACAAATAGCACTACAAAATTTAAATTTTAAGGATGCTTTTATCGTAATTAATGCATGATTGAAGCCGTGCCTTTAATTTATTAATGTTTATTTGAGAAATATCTAATTATTCTACTACAAGGACAGTCATACATTATCCTAAAACTAATTACATAAAGTAAATAGGAGTGCTCCATCAACCCATGGAACTGTCTAATGCATTACATAGTTACAATGATTTAAGTAATTAATTAAATTACATACGATTTCGGCGGTAAAAGCTGGCCGCTTCGCACGCACCGCGGCGCTCAAACTCTGATAGGATCAAATTAAGCAAACCCTACTATGTGGAGGACTAATTGATTATCACAATAATAACGCTATTTACGTATATTGAATTAAAATAGTACATTACCTTTTCTACGCTTGTTTGTATATATATGAATTATAATACGAGGTAAGAAACTGGTCTGCTTTGGTTACTAATGATAAAATGACATTAGTTAAAGGATTTTTATTTTTAAATGTTACTTCTTTTCGCTGACACTTTAAAGTCTTAGAGAGCCTTAAGGCTCTACTTTTATCACCCGCTGTTTAAGCAGTATTATGTTACAGAACTCGACACCGCTTCGTATTTAAGATAGTCTAAAGTAAAATATAGAGAATTTAAAAATATTTTTCAAATATTAACATTTCACACGAATGGTTTGAGTTTTAACGGATAAATCTTTACATTCATATATACTATAATATTTAACGTTCGCGTTACGCGGTACGCATTATCCCTCGTGGGCTATGATATCTCTAGAGAACAGAACGCCAGACTATACTAACAGTAATCAATAGATTTATTGAACAGTGCACGTTTATTTAGTACATAAAATCTTATTGAACATACTATTTAATTACAGTTACAATGGGTTCCTCCCAGCGGGAGAACGTGGACGTCGTCGTAGCAAATTCGTGCTTTACAGACGTCCACAAGCAAACGGCGTCCGTCGATCAAAACACTACGTGGTGAAGACACCGCACAGTAGTAAAGCTATCCTCGATGCCAGCCAACACTCAATCTCGTACACACTTAGCCGCAGTCAAGCGGTTATCGTCGAGTACACAGAGGATCCAGACACAGACATGTTTCAGGTGAGCTCTTAAATATAATTTATGTTATATGTTGAGTTTTTTTTCCAACCCGGGGTGAATAATCGCAATAATTATATGCCGGTTGTTTCTGTTTAACGTTATTCTGTACAATGTTTTAATGATCAATCATAATTAAAACGGTCGACTGTTTTGATAATTTCTTTATCAATTATTGTTCTATATTATTTCTTTATTAAATGTAGCATAAACACAACACATTAAAGGTAAACGCACGCTAACAAAATTTCATATATAGGTGAAAGATAAAATTGTTGATAAAGCAGTGTCGAAAGCATTGTGAAGTTGTTACTTGTGAAACATAATTTAAGCAAACTGTCATGATAAGGGATGACATTACACATATTTCGAAACAGTGTTTCTCGAAAGCGTATGTTCCTGCATTTCTACCGCTTATCTACAAACATACGCCTCGTGTTTGTCTCCGGCACGCTTAAACAATGTGCCGTGAGATCACAAACAATGCTTCCCCACCAAAGTCTGGAGGGATGCCGCACACTGCATTTCATACGTATTCATCATTCAATATTAGCTAAACACATTATATATGTACTTATGTATGTATATATAAATATTTTTTCTTCTTCTGCATATTTATTTAAGAAAACTTAGCTATGCAACAACTATAGAAGAAGTTATCGTCCGACTGAGAATTGAACATACATTGCGCGTAAACAGACATACAACTGCGCCATCACGGCGTCACAAGCCAGCTATGACAAGATTGTTATCATAAACTCTGCGATTTTTATCTCCAGTTTCGTAAACTTTTTTGTTTACATTAAGCGCGTGTTGTTTATTTGTCGTATTCCGGCGTTCATATCTAATCCGGCGTTCATAAAACATGGGTTAGTGCCCCCTGGAGCGAGAACAATGCGTTGGTCCCTTGAGCCGGCGCGTCGGGTGACAACGACCCTATCGGAACATCTCAATGAGTAAACAGTATGTGCGTGAATATACGTACATATATTCGATAATCTTTTATTCTATTTTTTTATTATATTATTGTCATAAAAATTGATTTGATTGAGCGAGGAATTAAAATATTTAATACTCTCTCTGGTGGTCTCTGGTGTCAGGGCATACATAGCACGGCGTGGAGTTCCGCTACTTAGCACGCAATCCAAAATTCGCGGAAAGTGGGAAATGGAGTGTTCCACCGCGCTATGTACGTGATACAGCGTGAAGCTAAAATAAAAATTTTAAGTTTGCTAAATATTGTAAGAGTGGTAACAGGTAAAAGAGTGGTAACAAAAGTACCAAATTGTCGACGGTTCCTATGGGATAGTGTAGTCTGTTGGCGCTGCGGTCGTCGCACCGCTCCACATCCTGTTCATTCGACGCCATTTCATTGTTGTCGTAAACACGTCCACTAACCGCAATGGAAACACTAAACTTGAAAACCCGGATTTTTTCAAGCGATTTTTTATATTCAATATAACAAGCGTAGAGACGCTGAATATAATAATATACATTATATCAACCAGGACAATTATCGTCGTTAGGCATCCAGATAATTGAATAGATTGACAAAAATGGGTTTTGCGCATATGTTAAAGATACATAATGTTGTTTCATAGAAAAAACAACTAATCATATGAGCGATATGTATTTCTAGCTAGGTTCCTTTCAAGTAAGAACACGCGTACTATAAAGCCAGTTTGGATAATCACGAATAATTAATATAACTGAGGGCCGGATAATCGAGTTTCTATGGAAATGATAATAGACGCTTGCATTGTTTGTTAAGAAACTCTAATCTTCTAACTTATCAGCATCAAAAAGTCTTTGCCATTGTAATAAGATAAAATTTGACCGATAAAAAATTCCGAAATATAAAACAGACTTGTTTGTCTGTGTGCAAATATTAATGATACTTTCTTTTCCTTGCCGAGACTAGTTTGTTTTGTTGATAAATATGCAAATGGTGCCTATTGAGAGCACGACTCATGGTTGTATGACGTTTCTCTAGTAGTATGAACTGTGAATGATTTGCCCCGCCTCCATGTTTGTTAAATGGTACAATATTTTAATCACAACCCAGTGACCCCGAATACTTGGACAAGCAATTCATAATGAGCTCTTATATTTGATACTCCGTGTTCAGTTGTTATCACGATAATATATTTTTTTATACGCAATAATTTTATTATATAAATAAAATATTAGTTTTATTATTTTAAGCTAAGTAATAAAAAATAAATCTATGCTAATAAATAAATGCGAAAGTCTGTCTGTGACGCTTTCCCGGCTAATCCACTGGTCGGACTTAGAGGACGAAATTCGGAACGAAAACAAATAGAAATAATAGATGGTCAAATATAGGTTTTTTCAAAAATAAACCCCGAAGGGGTTGATATGGGGGATAATAGTTTCTATGAAAAATCGTATCGTATCGATTTTGATAATTTTCGCGGGAATATAGTTTGCCACGCAAGGTCAAACGTAGGCTACTTATTTTTTCAAAAACTAATTCCATCCCTTGGCTTAAACAATGGATAAATAATTTTTGTAAAACCACCTAAGCGAGAACGCCAGCCGTCGAAAGTACGAAGCAGCTATATGCAGTCGTGTTGTTCACATGGGTGATGCCACGAACGAGTTGCTAGTATTGGAATAAATCAATAATGGAAATAGCTAACATTGCCATGTAATATTCGTTATATGACATGATAAATCCATAAGCCATTATTACCAACTTTACATAATATATTACATAAAATTATTGTCATTCTCTTCGCAAACGAGCTAATGCAAGCTAATAGCTAATAGCTGTGGTAGAGGTAAGTCGTGACGTCACCGCTGCTCCGCTCCGCGTGTCAGCCGGGGTGGGAGCGTGACGTCAAAGGGAGAGAGACGAGACGGCCTGGCCAAGGACGTCGCCGTGCCGACCGTCGCGCAACAACTCCACAATCGATAAAACTCTACGATACTTGGGGATTGCAAAATGTCAACTGTGATTTTTTTTTATTGGGTTATATTGACATTTTGATACTGTTATCACAGTAGTTGATATATTAATTTTATATTTTAAAGTATTATTCTCACATTTACAAAAAGTCATTATTAGAAAACGTGTACAAATTTGAAGGCAGCGGGATTCGAACTCTCGCCTCTTGGAAGCCGTCGAAGCGTCCTGATTGCTAAGTAACAGCGGACTGTCAAAAAATTTAAAAAAAGTCATTAAAAACGTCTTCTTTAATTGATACATTTTCAATAAAATAATAATTATAGTTGTTTTTGTTATTCATAGATTTCGATAGATATACGATACTCACACTTATTTCTTAAAAACGTGTATTCTAACTGAGTAAAAGGCATTAAAAACGCTAACGACCAATAAAAAACGTACAAACGCCAATCATATTTTCCACATAATATTTTTATGATAGGCGAACGAGTTATTATCGATAAAGTTATACAATAGCTTTTGATTTGTTCCTGATACGAATTAACGTGTTATATGAATGTAGTTTAAAGTATTTTCGTTTATTTTTGCTCTCTATTTAGTGTCCTACTTTATTTGCAGAATCTCAAGCTTAGGCTAGCTTCTATAGCAAAGATGGCTTAGGCGTCTATTTAAGATATAATGTATTTTCTTTTTCTTTTTTTTTCTTAGCTTCACGCTGTATCCTGCACACAGAAGGGTAGGCAGAGGAAACCTAGTGCTAAAACACTCCGTTCCCCACTTTCCGCCGAATTTGGAGACATTGCGTGTTAAGTGGCGGAACTTAACGCCGCGCTTTACCTCTTATATAATATATTTTCGAAAATAAGTAATACAAACATCTTACAAAGGAAAACCAAGAAATATTATATATTTATAATATTACTAGTGTGCACTAGTGTGTATTTGTCGCCAGCACTTTAACTAAAATTTTAATATTCTACCATACCAAGAGCTTTCAATTTCGATAACGTAAGTGATGTCAACGCGCTCGAACATCTCGATTTAATAAAGCCCAGAGTGCGGCACTGGCAAGCGTCCAGCTAGCAAAATTTACCGGTGAAAGTTACCGATTTTTCCTAACTAAAATGTGAAAGCCAATATTGTGTCAATGTCGCAAAAATAAGTTACGGTTACGATGCGGTTGGGTTAAACTGCTCAGCGATTAGTCGCAGCGGTATCGAGGTCGACGCTCGTTTTATTAAGACTGCTAGCTGTCAATCATAAGCGGTTTATAGTGTATCATAATTTCTTATACGTTTTGCAATATTAATCAAATATGTATTTTAAAATATGTTACAGTAGACTGAGTAATATTTGTGAAATGTTGATTCGTGATTTCAATAAAAAAGGAGAGTTTTCTGGGACTATCGACCGATGGGTCAAGTTGGGACAGTGGCTCGGATTTTTTCAGATGTTCAAGTTATGAGGAAAATATCAAAGTACCGAGCTGAAAATTGCTTTTAACAAACTATGGTTACTAATGTTTCTCTCTGCATTATGATTATTTAATAAAAACTATATAAAAGTCATCTGATTGTGTTTTAAAAAAATAAGAAATGAGCCACTGTGTACTGATAGTGGTTTACAGACATTATATCGACCAATAATACAGTCCATCAAACCAGCTAGATCAGTCTAAGATTACAGTTTTTGGTATATTGATATTGGACGTATATATGATTGTTTCTATATAATCTCACTACTCTGTGAAGAAAAAGTATAGAACGGGAAAATAATGTATTTATGAAGCACTCACTTCATATAAAATCATTATAAATTGAATATTTTATGTCATACATAATATATGTGCGTTTATAATATGCTATTCAGAATATTGCTGCTTAAACGAACAAAGGATCTTTCTACTGTTTATTATGGACGCTCTTAATTAATGTTTCCTTTATTAAAGTTTTATCAAGCTGTTTATGCTGACCTAATTAGCCCAATAGTGATGAGCTTATTGCATCTACCCACTGTGAAATGAAGAAATTTGGAAAATATTTTTAAAACATCTTCTTATATTCCTATAATACGTTCCTATAATATGTTTATATATAGATTGAAATATGTGTTTTTGAAAGAAAAGTAGTTGATATATTTTTTGAAAAAATACTAGATTTGTAGAAGGTATTTATATATTGTCGAAATTTATACAATATGAAACTATTTCCTACAAAAGTATGAATATAATTCCATTTGAATAAATGATTAATTATTATTATTGAGAATAAAAGCGTGAAGTTAGAAACAGCTAACTAGCGTGCCTTGTCTTAGACAGGCAGAAAGTGGAGCAAGCGTTTTCTGTGTTCTTTATGTTACTATTACTCTTAACTTTAAGATTGTTCTTGTGCTACAATAGCTAAAGAGGCTGTACGAATAGCTAAACAGATTTAAAATTTATGTTACACTTATAATAAACATGGAACCTATTTAAAATCCATAATGGTGCAATGGGACGGATTTACCGAAACACATAGCAAGGTAGTCAAAGAGGGCCTCTTGTCAATACACTCCGTCTTTCACTTTCCGTTCGCAATTGACACATTGCGGAACTCAACGCCGTGCTCTTAAGTACCGAAGCGAAGGAATGAAAATTATATATGTATAACCATTTTTCGAGTGGGAATCGATTCCACAACAAATGCTAGTGGTGGTAGGTTCAATTTTTACTCCAGGCAATCATAGGTAGGTAGCATCTTTATTTCCCAGCTCTGGTAAGACAAAGTGCAGCGTTGAATTTCGCTGAACACACTTTGTTTCTAGTACAGAATTCTATATATCCGGTTCTGTGATATCCCTTGCAAAAAACGTGGAATTAAAAAAATCTATTTAAATAAAAGCATTCAATAAACACGACCGTAGCGAATATATATATTTCACACATCATGATGTTTAATGATTGGAGTTCAGACGTAGATATTCGGATTGCGTGCAGTAATTTCTATACGAGATAAAGGGGAGGGGCAGTGGCGAGACGGTTCATCGGACCCAAGGGCTGGAAGGGTGATATTTTATAGTTGTTATTTCACGTCTAGACAAATTGTATCATTAATGGAATGGTTTTCTGATAATTCTGGCACATTAAAGTATGAATTTTAATCTATATAGAATGAAATATTTGAATAATTGAACTGGAAAGATAACAGTTTAGATCTTAATAACTCCGATTTTGCTTTATCACTGTAACGTATCGAATAATCTCGTTACGTTATAATTAAAATGAAAATGAACGATAAACTTAGCGATAAGTTTAAATTTATATACCTAAGTTATTTACATAACTGGTATAGTGATATTAATACATTTCTATAATTATATAGATTCATATGATAATTATAAAGACCTTACACTGCTTTAGTGGGGATAAAAAATATACAACCAAACTGAGCTTAAGTATAAATAATTAAAGTGAAAATTAGCGAGAATGATACCTAATTTGTATTATCGAAGTTCGAACTGTTTTTTCGAAAAACCGATATAATATGTAGGAAAATTATAAAGTTACTATCGATAAACCTCAAGTTATTAATATAATTTATTATGCTTTTAAGTGCATAGTTTGCCACTATATATATTTTTAGCACAAAAGCCATTATATCTCGACCGTTACCCGATGCATTTGACCCCTTTGTGACTTAACTCAATTTAGTACTGAATGCTTCTCTTTGTCGTGAATGAATTATGATTAGTGTAAATTAACCTTACTCCAGTAATATAATAGATATTATGAGTAACTATAATATAGAATTACATATAGAATGATATAGACTATTATATTAAGATTGATATCTTTTTCTTTTTTTCAAAATTATATGCGCCAGGGCTTACGCAAATGAAAAAAAAGCCTCGTATTTTTTATATCACAAACACCAAATCCATTTTTAGTTTATTATATTTGCGTCTTAGTCCAAAGTCTACGTACTATCACAACAAACAAATAAGGATTTTACAGGTATTCCTGTTCTGATTCCTTCATTTAACAGACATGGACAATTTCATTATATATTATGTTTTTTAAAAACATTTACATAAACAAATAACGTTGCAGAAGTAAGGATTTCCATTATTGTATCCTAAAGTCAAAGGCTATTTAATTTTTAAAATTTATAAATAATGCCTTTTGGGATAACAAAATGGGTCATCCTCACTCTGCGCCTGTCACCACTTTGGACTTAAAAATATACAGAATTTGTAAATTTCATATTACATTTATAAATAAGAATCGAGATCATTAAAGGCTTATATATGTATAGGCACATAGTCATTTACTCGTAAACTTGAATGGCACACCAAGTCCATTTCAATTACGTTCAAAATAGGGAAAGTTTTGTACCAAGACATCTTCTATCTGCCGCCATCTTGGCCTTTTGTTATACGGACAATGGCCACGAGAATTGGGATAGTCCTCCAAGGCAATGCACGAATACATGTGCATTCTGTGATAAACAATCGGCTATTCATCGCAAAATCTCTATTGATGGCAACTGCTTTTTTATTTTATTTAAATTTACTATATAATTACGATAAAATATAAAAATTCAATCTTAATAAAGTTTATGATAAATAACACTATCAAAATTTGAATGAAACTTCCAAAGTATAATATTATCAACTTTTAGAGATAGCGTTCATGAAATGATATATAATTTTATGTTATGTTTCAAATAATAAACAATTATTAGGGATTTCTACTGGCAACTATATCATATTTAACACAGAATACTGGAATTTCCCAAGATTGGAAGCAACATGAAAGGTGTCACGTACGTCTTTCAATGCATTAAATTTTATTATATATATGGTACGCCATACCGCAAAATACCTAGCAAAAAATGTTGTATTTGGTTCCTTAATATATTCTTTATTGCATTTAACAGTTGACAGAAAAATTATAATGAAATTGAATGATTAATCACAAAGGTGAACGATCACAAAGGTGGACTCATCTGTAGAATAAATCAATTTTAGACAATTATATATGTTAATAAAAATAAACAAATAGTATCTATTGCTAAAATTATTTTTATATACTAATTATTGTTTCGTTGTGAGCAAATTTTAGGACCGACGTAAGTATATAAGTATATCCATAATGCGTACCCTTAGTCACGTGCTGAATAAATTATTCGTGAACAACCTTTCTATTCCCGCCCGAGCCATTTCATCCCATCTCATTTTATCCCCGACTCATTAGGGGTTAAAGCTCGTGATACATCGCGGAACGGAATCAGCAATATAAAAGAGATTATTTTGTATTAGTTTTTGAACATTATTTGTCTTTCTATTGCTTGCTTTCATTAGTGCTTATCTAAAAAAATTTTAAAGTAAGGTTTTTAAAATATTAAAATTGTATTTGAGCCTTTGTCTTATCTTGATTAATTTGGTTGAAGCAATTTACGGATAAACCATTATTTAACCATAGACCAAGGCAAATATTGGCAAAGATCATTACATACTTGGAATAGAGATGTTATTAAATTTGAATAATTATATGTTTACTAGCGACCCGCTCGCGGCTTCGCCACGTGAACTGCCACTTTCATCCTCTATTGCTCTTTGGGATTGTTTTTTTTATAAAAGGGGGTAGTCTATATTTGACCTTGCGTCACTAATTATGTTCTTGAGAAAATCATCGATACATCTAGTACAATGTCTACTATTTGATAACATATAGCGATAACTGTTATAGTAAGAAAACGTACGAAATCTGCTATCATATTATATCTATATGATAGCAGATTTCGTACATATATACCATCTGGTATATATATGTACGAAATCTGTAGATTACCCGTGAAAACATAAAAGATATAGATATAGATTTTGCATTTTTATAATAATATTATTACTGAGTACGGATATATCTAATACAATGTCAACTTATATAATAACAGATGGCGCTACCCGTTCCAGAAAACGTAGTTACATCTGCTGTCATATAGATTATATAAAGTTTTATATAATCTATATGACAGCAGATGTGTATAGATCTAATGTGAATTATTTTAATTAGTGATATTGAAACAAATTTAGCTGCACTCGTGAACTATTTTTCTGCGGGCGTTGTACTTAATACCAGGATGAAAACTATACCATATGTCGCTCTAACCTCTTAGCTAACTCCATACAAATTCATTAATTTCTACCCGGTAGATATCAGTATACAAATAATTTACTTATATCGGTTTTTTATTTTTTCCAAAAAAAACTACATCGAAAACCGGGATAAAAACTATCCTATATGTACCTTTGGACTATAAGCTATCACCATACCAAAATTCATCCATTTCTATCCAGTAGTTTTTGCGTGATTGACGAACAAATTAACAGACAGACAGACAGACAGACAAAAATTCTACTGAGTGGATTTTTGGCCTCTGTTATCTATATATTAACGCACCCAATTAAAATTTTTCTGAAATTTTTCATGTACAGAATTGACTTTTCTACTCTTTTATTATATATAGAGATATAGATATAGATATGTCTATAAATATATATACGCTATATAAGATAAAACGAATTGATTTACACAATTCGTAACTGAACTGAACTGCTTTTCTTCGAACGACCGATAATAACTCCGAAAACGGGAATTACAAAGTTACTAACAATAAACTTTAACCTATAAACACTTTTTTGAAAGTATTAATTTTAAATTACAAGTTTTAATTTATTCTGATTTACTTGGATGAAGTAATTTAAGAACAGACCATAGGCTAAAGTAAATATTGGCGATAGCTAAATGTTAACTATTGCCTACGTATGCAATATATCACAATCTTACACGCGTACTCATTCCCGAACTGGTACTATCTGCTACAGTCGAGGTTTGCGAAACAATCTACTATGGATGTGGGTACAAAGGATGTTCAATTTTGCAATTGTGTGGGATGTACAGCAAGGTATGTACATAACACCACACGTGGTACGTTTTGGTACTTGCAAAGAGAAATAATTCCTAATTCGCTGCATTATGCTTCATTTTGCTAAATTGTAATGTAGTAATTAATTTTACATGTGCCATTACAAAGTTTGAAAGTTAAACATTTGTTTTACCACTTGTGTGGTCTCCATTGATGAGATATTCATTTTAGTAAGCTTTATTGGGTTAGTGTTATTATTAAGTTCTATATGAGGCCGTTGTGATATAGTGGACAGCGTCTGACTGCAACCGTGATTGTTGTCGGTTCTTTTCCTTCTCCGGGGAATAGATATATTATAGGTATATTACATTTATTATTCCGCTCTAGTGCTTACGACAACGCGCGGTGTTGAGTTCCGCCACTTCACATACTATGTCTCAAATTAGGGCGAAAAATGTTGGATTGTCAATACCTTCTCGTTGAATCACTGTCCTGCTATGCGGCAAAAATCTGTTAAAAATATTATATTATCATTCCGTAAACAGACTTCATTTTGTGCTTTTATTAAAAAAGCATTGTGATTGAGTTTCACGATATTTTCGTTAGGCTCTTCAATTTCCTAGAGGTTTTTTATTGGGAATAGAATTGCGTCGGGTCCGGAAGCGTATCGTCACTATCTTGTCAGTTCACGCGTTTTGGAACGCAACCTTTTTTTATATTTTATGAACGCTTGGGATACCTTTATTACATGGAATATTGCTATTGCCCTACATAATATATTGCTTAGAAAATGTGATGAATATATTGTTTTCTATTTGTAGTACATAGAAGCAAGGAATCTTGTAATTTCATAAAACGATACTAAAAATATACCTAAATTTAATGATCTTATTTAAAGAGTAAATTATTGTGTTAATAATTAATTATATAGTAATTCATTAGTTTATCGAGCAATACCATATTAAGTTAATAATTCTAAGAATAACTATAATAACTAGCGTTCAATTGTAAATAGGTAGTTGCGAGTTCGATTCCTACTCGGGGAATGTTTATAGATTATTTTCATTTTCTACGCTCTGGTACCTAAGACAAAGTTCGGTGTTTTGTTCCGCCACTGACACCCTGACTACCCTGCTATAGGTATGGGAAAAGGCGTGAATCTGAATAAATATTTTTTTTTAGCTTCACGCTGTATCCGCACACAGCAGGGTAGGCAGAGGGTTACTGGGTGACTTAGTGTTAAGACACTCCGTTCCCCACTTTCCGCCGAATTTGAAGTGGCGGAACTTAACGCCGCGCTTTGCCTTGGATACCAGAGCGAAGGAAATGGAAATATAAAATATTTCCATTCCTCGAGTGGGAATCGAACCCACAACCAGTCGTTTACCGTTACACGTTCGTGGCACTGCGCCACGACTGGCCCCAAACTGACTGAATAAATATTATATAAATATATATTTATTAAATACTTTTATTTGTCTGCTTTGACTATAAGTGTTTTACATTATAAATACTGTTATTCTTCGTCAATGTGTAATTTGGAGTATCTCCGATTTAAACTATCACGTCGCCTACTCGACGCCTACGGATTCTGATTGGACAATTCACCGGGCCTCTGATGCCAAGATTCAAATCTATGTATGTTCAAATTGTACATTCTAATGAGTTTATTGACGTCAACTTATTATTCGATCTTTTTATATTTATATTTCCGTGGTATTGCGAAAATTTCAAAGGGGTCTATTAGACTGATGACTTGCAATATTTGTATTCAGCCCAGCGATAATAAGACATATTTTATTCAATTTGTCTTCCTGATCTTCATAATTTTATTATCTATTACGTAGATTTTTAAAACAATTCGCAAATATTCTTCAAGAAAAGGTAATGAAATTTTTAACACTTTTTTTATCTACCCACAAGTACATCATTATTGTTTAGTTGTTGAGCAACAACATACTTGGCTGAAACTTGATCATTAATCAACTCCTTTAATAAGCTCTTTGATATTAATATCCTAGAAAACCTACAGATGGCTTATTGAATGAAATATTGTTATAATAACTTTAGTGAAATATATTTGTAAATTGCAATCAAAGTTACTGACAATAACATATGCTTGATGGCTTTAATTACTAGGGTCCCATTGATAGTAAAATAATCGTTACCTTAGCAACTTTTATATACTATATACAAAATTATATGTCAAACATAGAGTGTATGTTTTTTTATTAACCTAATGTACTTCTAATCAATCGATTATGAAGACATTGGCTCACTGCATTTCTTCTTTAAGTTCCTATACCATATTTCATACCCCTCTGTGTCCATATTTGTTATGTACAAAAGGATATAAAATATAAATTGATTCTTTCTTCTTCTAATGTGCTCTACTTCCTCCTTTCCTTGACGAATTATTATATAGTTTTGTTATATTTTGACAATTAACTACTTAAATACATCGACTGAAAATATCTGTGTAATGTAGCCAAGTTCTCTTTGTTACAATACTGCTATAAGTACTTATATACTTAGATGTTTTAACGTAAAGTGCAGCTTCTTCTTCTAAGAATCCTTATAGATCGTTTTCGTTTCTTCCCATTTCCAATAAACATGGGATCTACAATATATGTGAATGGTTGAATCGGTAATCCCGATGAAGTCACGCTAAGCATCGACATACGAAGTTATTCCGGAAAACCACATTCTTGTCTAAAACTGTAATTTAATTATTTTTTTGTGTTATTCCTATCCTCACAATCAAAATTATAATTTTACACAATTGAACATATTTGAAGAACGTTGATTATTTAAATTTTGATAATTGTTTTTATTTTATAGACATAAACCGTAATATTGTTATATTACTTTGATATTTTTGACATTTCCAAAGTGTTATTTACACACTTAGGAAATTAAAAAAGATACTTAGAAAACGTATAGAAATTTTGAACGCAGCGGGATTCGAACCCACGCCTCTTTTACTCTAATAATATTTGTGCAAAAGTCCTTTATTACAAGCGAAATATGGTGTTTATCTTGAAGTTTCTTAGCGAGAATGTGAAACCTCCCGATCCTTAAAATGTATGATTCCAAATCAATATGGATTCGATACATATCGTCAATAGATTTTTATTTTTGCATCAAATTGGTGTTCTGAATTATTGAAATGCTTTTATTTCGGCAAGGTGCAACTGAATATTTTGAATTTTAAAATAACTAGTTATGAAGCTTAGTTTTGTGACTGTAAACGGCTGGTTGTGGGTTCGATTCCCACTCGAGGAGTGGAAATATTTAATATTTCCATTTTCTTCGCTCTGGTGTCGAGGTAAAGCGCGGCGTTAAGTTCCGCCACTTAACACGCAATGCCTCCGAATTCGACGGAAAGTGGAGAACGGAGATCTTAATACTAGGTTCCCTCTGCCTACCCTGCTGTGTGCGGGATACAGCGTGAGGCATAAAAAAAAAGTTGATATATGAAATTTGATCTTACCTATTTATATGATATTCGAAATTCAAAATATTCTTACAAAAGTATGTCTTTTACGCGATATATTCGGGCCTACGGTTATGTGTGGTGCCGTTTAGCGCCTTTATATTGAAAATGTTCATAAGTCTTTTTCCTGATTTATTTTGGACTAGCACTAACGAGATCTTTAACTAGTACTTGTTGTTTAGCAAAAGAATAATAACTAGTAATAGAAGACAATACAAAAAATGCAAAGAATTGCTTAGTATTCTTTAAATGTGAGATAATAATACTTTTGTTCTCGAGTAAATTATCATAAAATGTCATAATTTTACCGCACAATGTAAACAACCTTTTGTTTGAAAATAGATGTGGCTTTTATATTTTTAGACGGTGTTGTATATACAGGTTTGCATTTTTTCTTTCATAGCATATATAGGGCCTGTATGGGATTATTCAGAGAGAATCTTGTGTCAAGGACACTCGGTTTTTCATTTTCCGTCCAATTTGGAGACATTTCGTGTTGAGTGTTTTAACTTAACGCTGCGCTTTGTCTTACCAGATCAAAAATAATCTAATCCCGAAGTGGAAATCGAACCTGCAGTCATCGTTATTAAAGCAAGCACTGTTCTACTGCGCCAATACAGCCCTCAAGTATCTATATATATTTCTTAATGTAATACGTCAATCAAGAAATAGTTTTCTGGCGTCAAGTCAAGCGACTTCACAAGACACGAAGCGCATATAATCTTCTGTAATGTTTGTCTCAAACGATGGCATATCGTGAGGGCGGTCGTGACGCAAGCGTCGCGGCGCCGTTACCCAACAACGGCAATGCGGCCTGGATCACGCTAATCTGCATTCTTATAATAGAAACCATTTATTCCCTATACGTACGTCCCTATAAGCTCTTATTTGTATTAGTTTTGCCTGAAATAAGTTATGCTATAAATAAATATGTGTAACAATTCGAGGCTAATGCATAGCTATATGTATTCGTTGTAAGTTTAACAAAAAGTAATGGCTGGTACAGTTTTTAGTTATTTAAACTTAGTCTATCTTTCAGTTCTTTCGAATTTCTTTAATAAATGAAAACGTTTTAAAAGAAATCTTAATTTTCTTAAGAAAAAGTTATCTGTTCAGTTTGATTATGGTTGTAATATTAAGTGCAAGTTTTGCAGATTCTCGAGTTCATAGAACAGATAGAATTAAAAAGTTATCATCTTTTTTACAAAAATATTTATACTAGTGTCCCTGTTGATGCGTACAATACCTACACGTTACCTTAGAAACGGACATGTCATTACATTGACATTATACAACACATAGCATACATATGTTAGTGTGTATAATATTTACATATATTTTTTTTTAGCTTCACGCTGTATCCCGTACACAGCAGGGTAGGCAGAGGAAACCTAGTGTTAAGACACTCCCTTTCTCTGGTGTCGAGGTAAAAGCGCGGCGTTAAGTTCGGTTCGTCCGGTTTCGTAAGAAATTCGGCGGAAAGCTGGGAGCGAAGTGTCTTAACACTAGGTTCCCTCTGCCTGCCCTGCTGCACACAGCAGTGTGCGGGATACAGCGTGAAGCTAAAAAAAAAAGAAAAAACATGTCCGCCATTTTTCTATTACATGACAATTATTATTTCTATCTTTTGTTAGAAAACTAACACTATACCAGTACAATTGTCATTTATATAATAATTTAATAAAAAGCTTAGGCCGTTATGGCCTAATAGGATAGCGTTAAACGTAAACGCGATTAGTTTTGAGTTCGATTCTTGTTTGGGGAAACAATTATATTACATTTCCTTACTATAGTAAGACAACGCTTTGCAGTAGATCCTGCTATTCAACAGATAATCGTCTTGATGCCAGACGTAAATTGGTGAATGGAGTATCTTGATGCTAGGTTCTCTTTGGGGCCAGTCGTGGCGCAGTGGCACAAGCGTGTGACTGTAAACGACTGGGTTCGATGCCCACTCGAGAAGTGGAAATATTTAATATTTCTTCGCTCTGGTGTCGAGGCAAAGCGCAGTGTTAAGTTCCACCACTTAACACGCAATGCCTCCGAATGCCTCCTCCTCGGAAAGTGGGAAACGGGGTGTCTTAGCTCTAGGTTTCCTCTGCCTACCCTGCTGGGTGCGGGGTACAGCGTGAAGTTAAAAAAAACCTTCTCTTTGACTACCATATAATACAAGAAAATGCGGACAGTTAAAAATATATATATCTTTTTATATTAAAATAATGAAATAATGTATATACTCAATTTATATAATAGCTAGGTTTTTTACAAATTAGCATTAACATTTACTTACATCGTTTACAAGAAGTGTTTCAAGAGAACGTCTGATTAAATTTGGCTGCTTATCAAGGAATTTGCTTTGTGAATCTATTTTCATACTATCATGCATATGCTATTTATGTTTATATTTTATATTTATACTATTAGCTTCCAAACCTTTTCATATTATTATATTAATGCCTGTAGGGCCAATACTGGGCTGTGCAGCGAATTATTCGGTTCAAGAAGTGTGAAATTTGGCATACTTCAAGTTTATATACAGAAGAAGTATATAATAATTGCATTAGGTAGAATGTAAGTTGTGGGTTCGATTCCCACTCGAGATGTGGAAATATTTAATCTTTCCATTTTCTTCGCTCTGGTAACAATGCAAAGCGCGGCGTTAACGTCCGCCACTTAATAACAATGTCTCCAAAATTCGGCGGAAAGTGAGGAATGGAGTGTCTTAAAACTAGGTTTCTTCTGCCTACCCTGCTGTGTGCGGGATACAGCGTAAAGCAAAAAAAAATTAATAACATACAAGTGTGCAATAATACAATAACACAATAACTTCAATTTTTTTTTGATATAGTGTATATAATGTATACAAATTAATTTAATAGTTTGTATTACTAATAAATTAAAAAAAATACGTATATATTTTTGTATTATATTAAGTTGCTATACGTTGCTGGGGTTACGCGTATTTTACGCCACAACGGGGTTACTAGTTCATTGTAAATAATAAGATAAAATGTATTTTACAACTGATATATGTTTATTATTGTTATTCTTTATACAATTGAAGGGTTTTTCTATACGTACGTTTAAAAAACCTTTTTTTTTATTCTTGGAATAAACTTACACAACATGCTATGTTTTAGGCAGATTGATATTAGTAACAAATTTAGCAAATATAAGTATATTTATAAGTAACAAGAATTCGATAAATCTAGTAGACCCTTTAGTTTTCTTAGATACGTGACTATATTTTTAAACAAAAATGTATATCAAACAAATGACAGAGTGAGAATATTTGTATTTTAATGTATTTTTAATGTATTATTAAGAAAAAAGTTTTCTGGATTCCTCTTTTCTATTGGCTTTCCTCGTTAACTATACCTTCATATTCCTCTAATTACATGTCAATTTTTAACAAATTTACCATCTTATTAGAGGCAATCAAATGGATATAGTAACTAGCCATTAATTTACTATCATGTCCCCCATAATTTTATCAAACAATGAACAAAATTAAACTTGAATTTTTAAGAAACAATGAATGTGTGGCCTTTAAGTTAGCTGACGCGTTACGACCGTGCCTCGAAGGTGCATCCGAGGTTGCTACTTCAAATCTAACAATGGAGTGGTGGAGAGATAATGTTGTAAAGTATAAGTATTTATTATTATACTTGTTGTATATAAATAAATTATTTTTGTGAGAAATAATTTTAATTTTTTACTTAAAAATTATAGCTATTGTTCTGGTATATCGTGATTGATTCAAATAATTGTCATATATCCTTAACAAGGTCAAAGAAGAAAAGAGTAGGGACTTTAAAGACTCTTTATTAAAACGTATTTAAATTATACATATATCCTATTTAATACCATATAATGACTTGGCCTAAAACTATTTCAGTATCAAACAAATAAAGCAGGAAGCATTAATATAACTTTAAACTATATATTTTTTCTTATTATTTTCATCGACAACACACATTTCTACCATTGCTTGAAAAAAATATAATTAGGTAATAAATATTAGTTAAGATATTGCAAAGTTTTTATCATCTTAAGTTATTAGAGCGATACGGATATCAATTATAAAATAAACTAAAATAGCCATTGTATGACGCAATAACCTTTACACTTAGTTGCACGTATCAGCTGAGATGATTGAAGAGCTAAGATTATATGTACGTAGATATATGTATTTGTTATAGTACTAAACAAACCCACGTGACACGTTTGTTGAGTATCGAGACTGTTGTTTACAATGATTTAGATAGATAGATAGATAGATAGATAAAGAATTTATTGCACACAAAACAAAACACAATAATTAGCACAGAAACATAAGTACATGATTGCAGTATGCAAAGGCGACCTTATCACTATGAGTGATCTCTACCAGGTAACCTTAGGCAGATACATTTTAAAATATAGTACATCTAGGGGTGCAAAAAAAAAAAAAAAAAAAATGTACATTAATTATATAAATATTTGTAAAAAAAAAAAAAAAAAAAAAAAAAAAAAATATATACATATAAATATAATAAATACTAATATATACGTATAAACAGGTACATAAAATATATATTCGGTAAAAATATATAAATAAATAAATATATACAAAACCAAATATATACATATACTTTAATTATTACGTTGTATAGCCAAATAGTAATGTTTTAAGTGTTTTTTAAATATATTGATGGATTTCGAATAACGAATATAAGATGGCAAATCGTTCCACAGATTGACGCTTTTAACAGTAAAGGATTCATTGTAACCTATTGTGTTGCTAATGGGTACCTTTAATTTATTATCATTTTTGGAGCGGAGGTTGAGTTGGATGGAGGTATCAGAACCAAGGAAAGCAAAACGTTCCTTAAGGTAGGAGGGAGAGTTAGGGTGGAAAAGAATGGTATAGAGAGTGGTAAGGACATGAAGGTTACGACGATGCCGAATTGTTAACCATTGAAGCTTATCACGGTATGTAGATATATGATCGAATTTTTTCAACCCAAATATATATCTGATACAGAGATTTTGCAAGCGTTCTAGCTTATCTAGGTGTTCTTGTGATAGATCAAGGTAACAAGTATCGGCATAATCAATAACGGGAAGTAGGAGGGAATTAGCTAATGTAGTTTTGGTTTTAATTGGTAACAGGTGTTTCCATCTTTTAAGAGAACCTATTGTCGCAAATAATCTACGACTTATGCTTGTAATCTGCGGTGCCCATGATAAGGTGTTATCCATGATGATGCCCAAATTCTTTACGGTTTTACTATAGGTTATAGGTGTACCATCAAACATAACAGCTGGTAAGAGAGAAAAGTTTAATTTAGCTAGTTGTTTTTGTGTACCAATAATTGTGTATTGCGATTTAGCGGAATTCAAGTTCAAGCCGTGAGAATTACTCCATTCAAATATTGTATGCAGATTATGATTAATTTGTTCAATAGCTTCCGAGATGGCGTCAGTAGGTGATGATACATATATTTGTAGGTCATCAGCATAAAGATGGTAAGGTGTGGTGAGTAAGTCTGTTAAAGTGTTAATAAATATTGAAAAAAGCAAAGGAGACAGTACCCCTCCTTGAGGGACTCCTGCATTTAGATAACGAGGAGTAGACACCCGATTATCATAACGGACACTTTGCTGGCGATGATGTAGGTAGGAGTGAAACCATCTAATAACGTTATTGGATATGTTTAGGTGTTCTAACGTAGCAAGCAAGATGTCAAAGTCTACAGTATTGAACGCATTAGAAAAGTCAAGCAGTACGAGAATAGTTACTTTTTTATTGTCCATACCAGAGCGAATGTCATCACAAACTTTAATCAAGGCGGTGGTAGTGCTATGCCCGACCCGAAAACCAGACTGAAATGAACTAAAGATGGAATTTTTGGCTAAAAATTTAGAAAGTTGATGATGGACAATACGCTCAAGTACTTTAGAAAGAAAGGGAAGAATGGAAATTGGGCGAAAATGTGATGATAATGAGGGATTACATATTTTGGGAAGAGGAATAACATGCGCATAACGCCACGCAGCAGGAAATAAACCAGAGGATAAGGAGGAATTGAAGATGTGACAGAGGATTGGGAGGATAACATGAAGAGAAAGTGTCAACATTTTGCGACTAATACCGTCACTACCAATGGCGTCAGAATATATAGCCATGATGTTTCTTCGGATATCATTAATGAAGACTTTGTCAAACTCAAGCAATTCCTCTTGTCTTTTAGGTCGTGACTTCAGTAAGTTAAGTGTTTTAGATTTGTTTGATATATTTACGACTGCTGAAGCGAAATGAATATTGAGACTATTAATGTCAATATTGCGGAGAGCGTCTTTTCTTTTCCGTCCAATGCCCATAGATTCAAGAAAACGCCAGATTTTCTCCGAGTCCTTTGTTTCTAAGGATTGGTGAATAAATGTGCGTTGCGCGTCCCTACACATCCTATTACAGTAATTGCGTAAGCGCTTGTACTTGTACAAGTTAATATCAGTTGGATTTCGTTTGTACTTACCTTTAGCGTTGTTGCGTTTTGCCATTAATGCCTTAATTTCAGATGACAACCAAGGTGCAGGTAAATGTTTTAATTTTATTGGTCTTAGGGGTGCATGCAAATCAAAAAGCTCTGTTAATATGGAATTAAAGATGCTAACCTTCAAATCCACTGTCGACGCGCTGAAAACGCTGTCCCAGTCAATTAAGTTTAGATCGTGTAAAAATTTATTGAAGTTTTTAAAGTTGCGACGCATGACAATCGAAGGTTTTACTTTTGGTGGCTTAATTTTATAAGAAAGGTAAATGAGGTCGTGATAGGAGAACGCTTCAGCAGGAGATTGGCCATGAAAATGTACGTGATCTAAGGAGGAGACAATGATCAGGTCCAGGAGCGAGGGAGTGCAATGAGGGAAAAAGTGAGTAGCAGTAGAAGGAAGCAGGTGTAGGTCAGAGCTATTGATAATGCGTTTAAGACAGTCAGCACGTTTATCGTTTTTAATTATGCACGTGTTAAAATCACCCATCAAGACAGTATGATCTACTTCAGATACATACTTCTCGAGTAATGTTTCAAATGATTGAAAATAATTAATGTGCAATGACGGACTATAAAAAACGCCCAATAAGACTTTTAAAGAGCCAAACATGATTTTGATAAAAAGATGTTCAGCAGCATCGGAGTCTTGTGCATGAGACTTATCCAATATCGTAAAAGGTATATGGCTGCGGAGGTAAATAGCAACACCACCACCACCTTTGTGGACGCGGTCGTTTCGTATTAAATGGAATCCTGGAATACAATAGGAAGTGGAAGGAAGACAAGGTTTCAAAAAGGTTTCGGATACAAGTATGGCATGGATATTTTTCACATCAAGAGAGGAAAGGAGATCGGAGTAGTGCGCTGGAATACTTTGTGAATTTATGTGGACAATATTAAAGTTTTTAGGGACGGATGAGAATTTAGAATCCAAAAATGTATTTAAAGGCAATGTCGTACTGTGGAAGCTGTCATCTAAATCGGTTGCGGAGTCATAAATACTATTAGCGGATAAATTCGATATTTGGCTCATTATAAACTATAATATATATAAATAGAAAAGAATACGTATATTAAAATAGACAAAAATATAAATTATATATAAATGTATAAACTATATATTGTATATTTATATAATTAACAAATAATAATAATAAAAAAAATAAAATAAAAAAAACTAACAAAAATTCAATTACAACATGAATACCTGCTACCATGATATAGTAACAAAAAAAAAAATTATGATAAAATAGGATACACCTACATTTAAAATACTACTCCAAAACAGTTGACAGAACTATCAAACATTGATTACTAAGCAATTGTTCATAGTAAATATCTATTATCTAAGAAATTCTATACATATTGCCCATTACCAGGATACAGATAAAGAGAGAAAAAAATATATATATTAAGACATTACATATTAAAATTACAAAAAAAAAAAATATATATCAAGAACAAAATTTAAAAAAGGAGAAAAAAAAAAATTATAAATAATAATAATGTAAGAGAAAGAAAAAAAAAACCATATTAACATAAAAATATTCAAGGCATAATGTCTAATAATAAACAGATATATTTTGACAGTTAGTGTCATCTGTCATTAGATACAGTCTTTAGTTAGTAAACAATATTAAACTTAACAAAACTAAGATATTTTAATTAACTTACTACAACTAAGAAAAAAACAATAGATAAAATCACATTTAAGAACCAATCACATGTATAAGACTACTATCAAATATAAGGAGAAATAATATAAAAGACAACCAATCACTTTCTTATTAATCTTTTAGACCTGATGGCCTGAGGATGTTGTTTGCTGTCTTTTAAAATATTACTAACACCAGCACCAGAAGATAACAAGGATGTTTGTTGAGCCTGTACTGAACCATTGGCAATCACATCTAGTTCACCCAGAGTTAAAGCTTGATGGCGCTTACCGTTTGCATCTATAATGAAGATATGACCATCCTTCGTCCAACACTTTTTGAGACCAAACCTTTGACGCGCAGCCATAAATACACCATGACGTTCCTTTGTTAAGAATTCGGATATTGTAATTCCTGAGTTTTTTAAATTGGACTTCGCGAACCATACACTTTCTCGCAGGGACAACTCTTTGAACTTAATTAGTATAGGACGTGGCTTCTCTAGGGCAGTGGTCCCCATACGGTGGCACCTGCTTACAGAGTCCATGGTCAGGTTATTGATCTTTAAATGTTTTGAAAGTTCATCCACAATAACCTTGGTTACATCCTCTTTTTTAGATTCAGAGATACCGTGGACTAAAAGTATTTTCCTCCTGGTTCTCATTTCCATGTGGTCAAACTTTTTGGAAAGGAGATTTACCTGCAGTTGGAGCGCCTCTAATGATGAGACCACAAAGTGTCTGAATATGTTGAATTGTGAGGTTAAAGTGGAAGTAGGACTTGTAGCGGGTAATGAAGCACTTTGGAGATTCTTATGAAATTCTGCCATTTGAGTATTAAAGTGCTCTGACAGTTGAGCTATTGAGTTCTTGATAGACTCCATTTTCCACACTAGTAATTTTATATTGTTAAATATAGATGTAATCTTCGAAGTTAATTTGTAGGTGAGTTTAAAGGAGAAATGCTAACAGGTATGTAATATTTTAAAGCATATTACAATGGTAATACCAATAATTACAATAAATAATTAACACAGCAAATAAAAACGATGTTCACTTTTTTATGCACCTCCTTTCCTCCACCTTAGGTGGCAGATCTCCAAAATGCTAAAAAGTACGTCATTCTTGAGATATCTGAATATTGAATTATGTTTCGTGTTTCAAACAAATTTAATTATTTATAGATTTTAGTTATATAAATGTAGTAAAATATTTATTTAAAGCCAGACATGATGGCACTGAAAGAGCAACTGAAGTGCCAAATTAAATAAATGCAGTGCTTATATTTAAGATAATAATGCATAAATATACTATATAATTATGCATAAAGTGAACATTTTTTTTATATTGACTCGGTGGTATGTTGTACGGGATAGACAAAGAAAAGGAAAAAAATATATAAAATTTTATAACATAATATTATGTATGTGGCTCATGAAAATATTTTAAGAATGGTTTTAGTCGCTGAGTTCATATCATCATTTATCTTAATAAATCATTACATTAGCCAAATTGAAGTCACAGCGAAACTGCGCTGTATGTGTAATTGATATGACTACATATATGCATATAATCTATACTAATATAATTAAGAGGTAATGTTTGTAATTTTGCTTGTAAAGGCTGATTTTTTAAAATACTGAACTGATTATGATAATTCTTTCACAATTAGAATGCCACACTATTTACAAGTAATATAGGCAATATTTTATACCTAATATTATACAGAACGTTAAGAATCCAAAACTGGCTTAAATATGGAATATAAGTCGCTGATCACGCGGCAAAGCTGCAAGCGGATCTTTGGTTCTATATAAATATCACATTGTAACAATAAGAACGAAACGAAAAAGTTCTAATTCTCTATATAATTATGTTATTTATTTATAATTTTACTTATTGTTCACAGATTGGCAGATCATCAGAATCACCAATAGACTTCGTAGTAATGGACACAGTGGCGGGAGATAAAAGCGGTGATACAAAGGTACTACAAAGTACAATATCGCGGTTCGCCTGTCGAATCATCGCCGACCGCAACGACGTTAACAACTGCCGCATATTCGCAGCAGGCTTTGACTCTTCTAGGAATATATTTCTTGGCGTAAGTACGAATTATGACTGTTCTAACCAACATCTATAAAAATGAATAAAATTTGGGTATCCGTTTGTAATATTAGAATAACCGCTTTTTACTAAATGCATATGTATATACGTATACTCGGTACATATACCAAAATAACATACTTTACAATATTTGCCTATCTGCCTGATCTCTGTTGTTCTGTTGATCTCTTGTTCCGGCTAATCTCTATAATAGTTCTTCCCTATTTTGTCGAGACTTTCACTGGCTCCCAGTTAATATAATATAAATACCTTAATATAAGTACCTTCTTTTAATTCAGAATTGTTATAACGTTTTGTTAACGTCCATACGCATAATGTCGCCGATAAAGCTAATATTGTAAAAACAACTCTAAAGTCTCAATGCTCTTTATTATTTAGTCTTAACTAATATTATTTTCTATTCTTATTATATATAGCCTAACTACAAACGCCAAATTATTAACTACCAAACAAAATTTAAGCGTCAAACTTCAGCTCAAGTACACCAAAACTTCCTTGAGCCAGTTAAACTTAACTAGGGGCGATAATAATCACGCATTTATTAAACATTTGCAGGAAAAAGCAACAAAGTGGTCGGATAACCACGAGATAGATGGCCTCACGACAAACGGTGTGTTGATAATGCATCCGCGAGGTGACTTCTGCGGTGGCAGCGCGACTTGCGGCCCGTGGCGTGAAACTTCAGTAGGGGGGGCTGTGTTCTCTCTAAGGGAAAGCCGATCGGCACAACAAAAGGTTCATAAAATATATATATATTTTGTTAGCTTTTTTACGCTGTATCCCGCACACAGCTTCATAGCAGGGTAGGCAGAAGGAACCTAATGTTAAGATACTCCGTTTCCCACTTTGCGCCGAATTCTGGAGGCATTGCGTGTTAGGTGGTGGAACTTAACGCCGCGCTTTGCCTCGGCACCAGAGCGAAGAAACTGTAAAATTCTTTTATTGATACTTCTTTTAAAAAAGTGATTAAATAAATAATATGTAAGCAGAATTTACACAAAACTTAAAATTATATGTCCTGCCTGCCCTGAAATGTATTCATTTTCGACTTATCAACTTATTTCGCTGTACGGATGTTAGTTACATTCGCGTCGTAGTACTTTACAATAGAAATAGAATTCATAAATAATTTGATTATATAAAATTTCAGGGTCTGCCGTGTCAAGCAGAAACCAATGTGCTAAGAGATGGAACAATGATTGACTTGTGCGGAGCAACCCTTCTGTGGCGAAGTGCTGAAGGACTGAAAAATTCACCTGTAGGCTTTTTTAATATTAATTAAATATCTTTTGTCAATGTAATCAATATATATTTTTTTGTATGTGGACAATATTTTATACCAGGATAGCATAGCAGAATAATCAGAGAGAACCTAGTGTTAAAACACTCCATTATCCACTTTTCGAATCCTAGACATTGCGTGTAATTAATTACATTATAACATATCTTAACGGATGTGAATATACCACTGTGTGAAGTTAAAAAAGTACATTTTTTTATAGCTTCACGCTGTATCCCGCTCACAGCAGGGTAGACAGAGGGAACCTAATGTTAAGACACTTCGTTCCCCACTTTCGAGACGTTTCCGCCGAATTCGGAGGCGTTGCGTGCTTAGTGGCGGAACTTAACGCCGCGATTTACCTATGATACCAGAGCGAAAAAATGGAAATATTAAATATTTCCACTCCTCGAGTGGGAATCGAATCCACAACCAGTCGTTTACAGTCATACGTTCGTGCCACTGCGCCACGACTAGCTCCTAAAAAAGTACATGTGTTTAATATAAGACACCAATGCTTAGTTAACTAGTTTATTATTAACAAATGATATCCATTAGAAAATATCTAATTTCTATACCTATTTCATATTTAATAAAACATTTTTCAGACAAAGCGTGATTTAGAAGCTCTAGTCGACGAGCTCAATGCAGGCAGGCCGCAGTGTCCCGTGGGTCTGAACACTCTGGTCATCCCGCGGAAGCTGTCCTCTGCCCACCAGGACTTGAACCAGCCCTACGTTTACCTCAATTGTGGACATGTTCAAGGTAAAGATATTTTAGGAAATGTATAAAAATATTTTGTAGGATTTTGAAATTGCCGATTTTACCTTTCCAAATAATGTTCTAATTCAATTATTGATATTGATGCTTTTATATGTAAGGCATAGCAGGATTTAAACTCGCCGCTAAACACACAATGCCTCAAATTCCAGTTGAAAGTCTTGATACTAGGTTCTCCTCCTGTTATATGCGGGAAAAGCAACTAGAGAAATAAATAAAAATATGTAAAATTCAGACATATGCCCAGTCGTAGTGGAGGGGCACAATGTGCAATTGTAACAACTGGTCATGGGTTCGATTCCCACTCGAGAAATTGAAATATTTCATATTTCATATTTCATTCTTCTCTCTGGTGTCATGGCAAAGCACTGAGTCCAATTTTTCCACATAACCCTCATGGCGTCCAGAATTTGACGGCAAGTGAAGAACGGAGTGTCTTAACAATAGGTTCCCTCTGCCTATCCTGCTGTGTGCGGGATACAGCGTGAAACTAAAAAAACAAAATCTCTTCCCTACTCTGGTACATAAAGGGGGCATTTCAGATTCGGGCTAAAAATAGAGAATAGAGCGTCTCAACAATAAATAATCGTCAAAAAATGAATTAAAACATATCCCATTGACAGGCGAGCACTCGTGGGGCGCGGAGGGCAGCGAGACGGGCGTGCGGCGCTGCCCCATGTGCATGACGGCGGGGCCCGTCGTGCGCGTGTGTATGGGCATCGAACCCGCGTTCTACGTCGACTCTGGCCCGCCCACGTACGCATTCAACCCCTGCGGACACATGGCCTCCGAGAGGACTGTCAAGTATGGTTTTTTTTTTATTTAAATACTTAAACACTACATAAACTCGTTCTCGTATCCTTTTTTTCCTTAAAATGATTTGTTTACAATTTTTAAATTACACTGACCCGCTACTCAAAACTAAAATGACGTTTTAAATTACCTAAGCGAGTTATCCTATTATATTTACTATAGTTATTTTTACAATTAAATTAGCTCTTAATTAAGACAATATTATATATAACTTTAAACATATTTTTAATAATTTTTTTACAGCTATATACGTATTTGTATTACTTTTTCAAAATTAATTATATCTAAGTCTACGTTTATTTGTAACTATAGACGAGTACGTGACCGTTTCATTTCTGTCTTTTAGGACCATCTTAATATTGTATTCTACAATCTTCTATTAGTTGCTTTTGACGGTATCATCAAATATGGTTACGACTTGGATATTATAAGTAGGAGTTAGTAGCAATGTCTGGGGTTTGCGACCCTAGTGTAGACTCCCAAGTCCATAAAAGGGACGCAAATGATTTAAGTGCACTGCGCGTAGTATGATAGCGTTCTATTGTAAAAGGAATGGTTGTGAAACGGGTGTGCTATGCCGCATGGGCATGACGGCGCGGTTCGTAGTGCGCGTGTGTATGGGAATTGAACTTGCATTCAAACCTTGAGGGTGTATGGCTTCCAAAAGGACTGTCAAATATGGTTATCACTTGATTATTATAAGGAGTTAGTAGGAATGTCTGGGGTTTGCGACCCTAATGTAGGCCCCTAAGACTACATAAGGGACGCGAGTGATTTAAGTGCATAAAATGTTAAAATAGTACTCAGGCTGCTTTTCTTTTCTACGCGCAGTATGGCAGCGTATTATTGTAAATGGAATGGTTGTGAGTGAGAATGTGCGTGACGGCAGGTCCGTAGTGTGCGTGTATATGAAAATCGAACCCGTGTTCTACGTAGACGCCGGCCCGCCCACATACGCGTCGAACCCCTTCGGGCACATGGCCTCCGAGTCTGTCAAGTATGTTGACTAGATAGTTATTGTAATAAGGAGTTAGTAGCAATGTTTGGCGTTTGTAACCAAAAAAAAAAGTGATTGAATATAAAAAAAATGAAGTCCCCAGGCTGCTTTTCTTTTCTGCGCGCCGTATGGTCGTTAGTGAAAATGTGCACGACGGTGGGGCGCGTATAGACTTATAGACTATCTATTACACCTTGCTATTTTTTATATACTCGTAAGTATGTATAAATAGTGCTAAATTGTATTTAATTTTGAAGTAACACACTGTGAGTCTAACTGCATTGACGAAACTGTCGAACGCTTTTGATTATGTGTTCGATTTCCATTCGAACAAAACGTTCGAATTTATCACTTTCAGTTCTCCGGTGTGACTCAATAATATATACTTTTTTTAGCTTCACGCTGTATCCCGCACACAGCAGGGTAGGCAGAGGGAACTTAGTGTTAAGACACTCCGTTCCCCACTTTCCGCCGAATTTTCGGAGGTATTGCGTGTTAAGTGGCGGAATTTAACGCCGGCAAAGCACCGCGTTCAGCTCAGTACCAGACGAAGAAAATGGAAATATTAAATATTTTCACTCCTCGAGTGGCAATCGAGCCCACAACCAGTCGTTTGAAGTCACACGTCTGTGCCACTGCGTCACGACTGGCCCTATATAATAATATATACCAACATATAAAATAACAATAACAAACGCAGATTAACAAACAAACGCAGATACTGGGCCAGCGTGGACATACCGCACGGCACCAACGGCTTCCACGCGATCTGCCCGTTCTGCGCCGCGCCGCTGCAGGGCACGCCCGGCTACGTGCGGCTCATATTCCAGGACAACCTCGACTGAATCTCCTTTGCTTGTGGAAAATTATAAAGAGGTAAGTTTGTGTGTTTGTTTGTAGTGGGTGATCTATGAAATTAGCGAATTGATTGGAAATTGTTTCGTTGTTTAAAAGTTACAGTATTCCTTGTTATTATAAGCATATATTCGTTTTTAAATCATTCGTTTCCAGCGAGATTATAAAGTCGTCTGGGAAAAAAGCGTCACCTATAATCTTTTCGTGCATACGCTAGTATTCATAAAAGTCGAATATATATTCGATAAAATTGTGAATTTGAACGATTTATCATTAAAATGAGAAAGCGGAATGCCGAAAAAACGAAATAGTAGCCGCGAACGAAACGGGTAGTCAGAGAGAACCAAGTGTCAAGACACTACGTTCTCCACTTTCCGCCTGAATTCGAGACAGGCATGTCAAGTGACTGAGGTTATCGCCACGCTATCGTCGCGATTATCGTCTGGTTAACAAAATATTGCATAAATATGATATTTTATGAGTAGAAGATATTTTTGAGCAATATACTTTACTTTTTCGTTAATGTTAACTATGTACTGCTGTTATTCAAAGTAGTTATTTAACTTAAATATGAAGACAATGATATAAAAAAATATATTTCTTTTCAGGTCCAGCACATCATCTGAAATAATAATATACCCCTACAAATATACACCTACAAAGTGATATAACATACGTTAGATGTTAATGCAGTGTCACATATTTTGTGTTAGTATGCTTTCTTTATAAATAATCGTGATTCTTTATAAATATTGAAACATTGTAAGTTTTCAGTTACACCCTGTTATGTTTAAGGAATCTCATCATTTTTAATATTTATGGTTATATTTACCTTTCTATATTCTTTTACTTATATTTCCATTCTTTAGAAAATATACTATGGAATAATAACATGGCATTTTAACATGGATTCACCTTGTCCATACTGTTATAGAGAAAAGAGCTCGGGATAGTGAAATAAGTATAGTTTTGAAGAGTCCCTTTAAGAGCACATTAATATTCACCACAACTAGCTCTTTTCTCTACCTAACTTAAAAAAATTGTACATCACTCTTCAAATATATGTTTAATACTGTCCAATAATATGATGAATACTTTAATTTATAGTATTTTATCCATACTACGCAATATATTGTAATAACAAAGTGGCAGTATATATCTAGATGTTTTGAAAATATAATATTTGTATTGTTATAATATTTAACAGAAGCAATTTTGAGCATAACCATTTCTGTTTAATTATTATTCTTTGAATTTTAATAAACGAAATTCTATTCACATTTTAGTCATTTAAAATGTAATAAGTTATCACTGTTATTTAATTGAGACACTTGTTCACAAAACGGCGGAATTTCTGAAAAAATAAACCATATTCGTAAACTGATTTCGTGTAATAATTATGAAATTCATATAATTTAACTGGATGCAAATATTTCTATAAAATTAATAACATTATTGTATTATTCAATATTTATTATAAATAATTGAATTTTGTTGAAGTGTAAATTGTATAAGGGAATAAAATGACAAAAAATATTATAAGCTTTGTAAATGGCTGCATTTATTTCATTGGTAAAATTAACATTTATATGAATATACTTTTAACTGATTTGATGATTACTTCTTCTATGAAGCTTATAATTTGGTTTTTTGTTAGACAATTTTGTACTGGGAATGGCTTATTAATGTTTTTTATGCAATATTACGTTTATATCGTCACTGCAATGTAAATCGCAAGGTTAGCTTTACAATCAAATTTAAGAAATTAATTTTATAATGTATTTAATTAAAGATATATATCATTGAATTTATATGGAATAGTAACAAATGACATTCATTATATGAAGGTATGTTATGGAAAAACGCGGCTGTAATCCAAAACATCGTATATCCGGAATAAAAAAAGTCGTAACCGAATCTGAATTAAATCTTAGATCATTTTTATTTCAAGAAAAAAAAACAAAGATAATCATAAATTAGCCGCCGAAATATCCTTACATTCCTAGAAAATGTGTTTTTTAATATAAGAAAGAAAAAGAAGTATATAATTATTGAAATGGCTTTTACATTGTGGTGATGATACAACCGTAATAATTACTAAGTTCGTAACATATGTTTTGATCATATATGTGACACATTGTTTGATTAATAATAAAAAAATATAACTTTTACGTTTTCTATGAAAAGCTACAATTAATAAAAGGTGTAAGTTCGATTTAAAAATGGCGTGGTATCTTTATCAATTTAAGTTGAAATGCCAAATTAAAATTGATTATTTATAATGATTTTTTTATTATTAATAATGCGACATCTTAAAAAAAGGAAGAATATTATTTTTTTAATTAAAGTTATTTCTCCAGTCAAGTGTTTAATACATAAATTTGTCTGACCGATAATGAAATAACCGACAACATATTCACTAAGATTAATGAATGTAAATATTGATTAATTAATTTATGTTTGTTTCGTATTGCCTCATGCACATTGGACCAAATCTGGATAAAAACATTATATAAAGTAACTTTAAAATAAAAGTGACCTATCTCATGAAAAAGTTATTTCAAAATCTCTTAAAACAGGCTTTTGTTGTTAGTTTTTTGACTTAGGCCACTTTTATTCTAAAGAAATTATACGTTGGTCCATTTATTGGCTCAAAGTGCAAAGAAGGCTTTAGTGTGGTAGTTGTTTGAACAATAGTTAAGGCGCCAACTTGGTTTAAATTATTCTGTTATATAATATTGCTACCAAATATTGGACGATTATGAATGGGCTAAAATAATTTGAAGTAAATAAAAGTCTCGAATTACTATAAAATATTGTTATATTTTAATAATATCTGTATTTTCATTAAGACACTATAAGCATCATTCATAATCGTCTGTCTCAGGTGTCTTAGGCTATACTAAAACCTGCACTTTACTTTGACACACACCGAGTGTTTACGCCCTTAATTTCGATTTTAGATGTTTAGATTTTTCAACTGATACCTTTTTCACTAAAAAGGGAGTACTTAGTTGTTCAAAAATTGTTGATAGAATCCGTTCACGTCGATCTCACTGTAGCGTCATCGAGTAAGTAAATCATTGCACGACGTGCTTTCATAACAATTGTATAAATAATGTAAGTTTTATAGACGTAGCGGAATTAGCTTATGGAGTTCGAGAAATTTAGTTTTTGTACAATTTTAATTCACTAGTTAGTGTTACACTTATGACAATGATCGATTAATACTGATTCGTAAGACAGAATATTATATGTTTAGAGGTAAAGTGTTAACGAATGGTAATTAAACAAATAGAATTGACTCGCCTATTGTATGTACCTTTGTTCTTTTAAAAATGTTGAATATTAATATGTATATCGCAAACAATGTATCGGACCAAAATTGGTTGATATATAAGTATATTGAGTTCAGATATTCTAAACCTATTCAAGAGTAATTTTTACAGTATAGTAAGCGCATTTTATCTTGACCAGTCATATCTTCGCACAGGTACAGTCAATGAAAGTTGATGAGTGAGTAATAAAATGGCGTTCGTAATGGTAGTGGTCAATAATATTTTTCTCTCGCCCGTCGATCACCACCAATCACTCGCTAAAAGTCGATTCTGCGACACCTACTGTAGCTAAGTTTCGACCCTTCAAGTTAAAATGCGCGTACTATACAAAGCGCGTGTTAAAATCAAAGCCCTGTAGCTTGTAATAACAATATTTATATGCTTCGATATCTGTGTTGTAAATTGCGTTTCGTTGTATTGTAGCGTTATTTTCATTAGAACGAGTTGAGGTGTGCCTTCCATGTTTGTGACACGAACGATTTAAAAAAATGTTACATTATAATTAATATATCACTTTTAATAATACTATTTTGTGTGTAGATGATTGTTTTTTTTTCTATTTAATCATTTTTCAGTGTTTTTTTCTCTCCACAGTAAGTATATTCTCGTCACAAGCATGGCAGCGCTGGGCGTGTAGCGACGTTTAGTCGATGATCCTGATTTCTAAACTAATTTCGTGAGACAAACTTGTAACAGTGGTTCTAAGGAATTTAGTTTGGAAGCACGATGCATCCGTTGTTCTAACGTTAGTCTAAATAAGAACTGAATGCTAGCCTTAATTTTATTTATGATAAGTGCTAGGATAATAAAAATGCTCTTTTGAGTTAGAAAATTGACATGCTCTTTTATTTATCTAAATTACCTGTGCTTGTTATTGAAACTTTATTGTATGAATATGTTAATAAGGAAAATGCGAGTCGGTTCTTACGGATATCAGCTCACAGTATAAACTACTAGTTGTGAGTTCGATTCCAACTTGGAGGAATAATATAATCATTTTCATTACACTGCTCTGGTGAGCGACAGGGACACAGCTCGGCGTTGAATTTCGCTGCCCAATAGGCTAGGTTTTGAATTCAGGTGAAAAACTAGAAACCGAGTGTCTTGACACTAGGTTCTCTGATTATTCTAATGATGGGGGAAAAAGCGTTTAGTTAAAAAACATGAAACATAAAATTCTGTAAATATTACAAATGCTGAATATAATATCATTATAATATTTTGAAAGTATTGAACGTAGTAATGCATTCTGTCGTAACAAATTAATAATGATTAATCTTTATTGACAGGGCATTCTAATTATTGTACAGGCCGCAAAATATGACTTAGGCCATTAATTTTACTTAAAGTCCGACCAATAAAATAAAATAGGTATCTCACCATACTAAGGAAAACTTTAAAATGCCAAAAACGAAAGAAAAAAAGTTTTTTACAGTAAAACCATGTATTTTAGAAACAAATGAAGAGTGGGCCAATCCCCTAAATAACGCCACGGGCCTAGTTGCCTACATATCAGGACATTACTTAGTGTTGCTATAATAAAGTCCCTAGAGCAGATTTTGTACTTCTTTTTCAAGCTATACCTTCTTCAAAATATACTCTACAAACTACAACAAACAAGCGCAGGCTGGCCGACAGTGATGGGTAAAATTAAAATGCATTACCAAATCGTTATTTGTTCATAGGAGATTCACATAAAAATCATAATTAGCTGAAAATTAATTAGTTCTTAATTATTACACCACAATTAACATGAATTAATTGTTGTGATTTTCGCCCAAACAAATGTTCAATTGTTAATATTTTATTGTTAATTGCAATTAGATTTTGCTCAACGCTATTCCAGAGCCCGTATTTTTGGGCTATAGCAACTTCAAAATATACGCAATACTCTACAATAACAAGTCCGCGCAGGCTGGCTGGTCGCTTCAGATTCATACAAATTGTATCCGACATTACGAGGTGACACGTCTGGAGGTGCGGGAGTTCTCCCGGGACGCGTGAGGGGAATACACGCGTCCCGGGAGAGTTCCCTGTAAAAAAAGTTATCTTTGTCAAATCGTCCGTCCAAAGGTTGAGTTAACAAAAGCCAGTTTCCTCTCTTGAAAACATGAAATGTTTATATGCTATAAATAATACTACCTAAGATTCGAGCCCAGTCGTGGCGTAGGGGCACAAAGTGTGACTGTAAACAGGGTTAGAATCCCACTCGAGGATAGGATATATTTAATATTTTCATTTCCTTCGCTCTGTTGGTCTGGCAAAACGCGGCGTTAAGTGTTTTCACTTAACACGGAATGCCTCCAAAATTCAGCGGAAAATGGGGAACGGAGGGTCTTAACACTAGGCTCTTCGCTTTGTTTACTCTGCTATGTACGGGTTACAGCGTGAAGATAAATAATGTTAATAGTACTTTATTGTATAATAAAAAGAAAATTAATTTTTACATTGGCCAGTCCTGGCGCAGTGGCACAAGCGTGTGACTGTAAACGACTGGTTGTGGGTTCGATTCCTACTCGAGGAGTGGAAATTATATTTCCATTTTCTTCGCTCTGGTGTCGAGGTAAAGCGCGGCGTTAAGTTCCGCCATTAAACACGCAAGCCTCCGAATTCGGCGGAAAGTGGGGGAGTGTCTTAACACTAGGTTCCCTCTGCCTACCCTGCTGTGAGCGGGATACAGCGTGAAGCTAAAGAAAAAAAAAAACTCCCAACCAGGGAGGTGCACCTCAAAAGGGGTGCCCACTTTAGGCATTTGTATTTTAGAAGATATAAGAACAACAATTTTACGCAAACAAAGCATCATGCAATTCCAAGACAAGTCCAAACTACTATACCGGAGTAAATCATAATTTATAATTCTCATTCTAATCCAGGGGGCTACCCTGGGCATAGAAAGCACAAAATTAGGAAATTCTTAATTATAAGGAAACAAAAAAGTTGTAGTAGAATATTTATTTTCATCTTAACATTATTATTGCAAATTAAGTTTAGTTGTAACAATAACTCTAACATATTGATCGTAAGCGGTCGCCACGGCCAGTCCCTGGTGGTCCCTGTTCCAATCCAACGCGTTGATCGGTTGAGAGCTGATGACCATGCGTTGAAGGCGTTTCAGTTTCCCAGGCACACCTGTCGCTACCCCCTGTGAGTCTACATGGTATCTTTGTTCTGGATATTCGCTAAAAACAGACACAGTTAAGAAATGAGACTGTATGCGACATCTGCGGGTGCGATTGACATTTATGTTGAAATTATAATTATTAGTATGCCTGTTGAGGCGTTGCTGAGTCAGCGTGTGTATCGTTTTATAGGAAAGTGTGAGTGTCAGTATCTGTTAAAAAGATTTCCGGAGAACTAAATGTCATAACACTAGATTCCTTCTGACTGTCATGCAGGAAAAAGGTGTATTTTTGTCTTATAAATGGTAGACTGCGTAATATTCAGATTTCTGACTGAATGCATTTCATATGTACAATATTGGCTTACTTTCGTAAAGTGATGGAAAGTGTGTAAAACAAAAAATGGCACAATACATGGCATGCTTCAGAAGGATGAATTTGAAATTAAAAAGTATTAATTCATAGTTACAGAAACTAAAGTCCATGCATCACAAAATTAATTTAGAGTGTAAAACCAACATACTTAGAACAAAAGCGACCTTGTGTTAACCAAAAAAAATAGTGTTTGTAGTAACTTACTATTTCCATAACGAAACTTGTCCGGTGCCGGCGCAAGTCATAAACAAATCGCGATTCTGTGGAAGATGTCGCGCCACCCAGATAGTGCCGCTTTTAGAAGAATTGTCTAACACCTGTAATAGTGATTTTTTACAGCTTTACGCTTTTCCACGCATAACACAGATAGTCAGAGAGAACCTAGTGCTCTCTGTTCTGCACTTTTCACCCGAAATTGACACCGCGTTAAGTACCTACTGGAACTCATAACTTTAAAAATGATGTTACTGTTTAAATAATACTTTTTCTAATTACTTTATAGATTAATAAAAGAATCATGATACAAAGTCAAATAATATTATTCAAAATAAGAAGTTACATGCTTCATTTTTTGAACGTCAAATCACAGTGTGATCTCGTCTGACTATTGGTGTCGTCTGACTATAAACGCAATTGGTGATGCGCATGATACCCTTTCGGGGGAAAGATTATATTCACTCACTCAACATGAAATCTTTCGAAAAGACTTAAAAAAATATTTTCAGGCGAAAAGAACAGAGTGACTTGACACTAGATTGTCTCTGACTACACTAATATGCGGGAAAAAGAATAAAGCTCCTTTTTTCTTTAAAAATTAGAATTTATTATGTAATTGATTAATAAATAATTGTGGCCAGTCATGGCCCAGTGGCACAAGCGAGTGACTGTAAGCGACTGGTTGTGGGTTCGATTCCCACTCGAGGAGTGGAAATTATATTTCCATTTTCTTCGCTCTGGTGTCGAGGTAAAGCCCGGCGTTAAGTTCCGCCACTTAACACGCAAGCCTCCCGAATTCGGCGGAAAGTGGGGAACGGAGTGTCTTAACACTAGGTTCCCTCTGCCTACCCTGCTGTGTGCGGGTTACAGCGCGAAGCTAATAAAAAAAATAATAATAATAAAAAATAATAAAAAAAAAAGATTGATAAATAATAATTATTTTACAAAACACCTATTATAGAAAGAAAAGCGTTATATATTATTTCGCAAAATGCCTGAGATTAAATTTACACAATACATATACCTGAGCAAAACCTTTTGAAGGATTTTGTGTTCTTAAATCAAAAACATGAAACTTTCCTTCTAGCGTAGTTGCAATTAGCTTGTTCATTGGTATATCTTTGCGATCAAATTCAGTGGAGCACACCTGAAACAATAGTTATAATTCTTTTTTAAATGAAAACATGAAGTAAACATTATATCATTATATCTTCTAATTTTTTTATTTTCACGCTGCATCCCGCACACAGCAGGGTAGGCAGAGGGAACCTAGAGTAAAGACACTCCGTTCCCCACTTTCCGCCGAATTTGGAGGCATTGCGTGTTAAGTGGCGGAACTTAACGCCGTGCTATACCTCTTAAACCAGAGCAAAGTAACTGGAAACATTAAATATTTCCACTCCTCGAGTGGGAATCAAACCAATTGTTTACAGTCACATGTTCACCACGACTGGCCCCAACCTTCTAAAATAAAAATAATTATAATATTTTCATTGAATCTTCAATTGCAATAAAGTAAATATATAGAACATTATGTAGGTAGAATAACAAAAAGGAAAAAAAAAAAACATATAAACAAACTACTTACTCCATTTTTTAAATTGCATTCCCATCTTAGTGACATGGTGCGTAAATCAAACATTTTCAAGTCACCATTATCATATCCTGCTATTACAATTCTCTCTGTGTCATTAAACGAATTACCAAATGCTACAGTCCAACAGTCTCTCTTTGTCTCGCCCTGAGCAGGGTGCATGTTTGCTACTGGTTTGCCTTTCTGACGAGGATCCCAGACTTTTACTGTACCTGTTTTAAATTTAATAATAAAATAAATAAACAAACCTGAGTTTTGATTTGTAATTCAGAAGTTGGCTAAATTTTAATGTTATTATTATAATATTATAATGATAGCCCCTTAATAAAGTAGCGTGTCTATATTTTACTATTGTTACAGCATGACTGGAAATTTAGATGAATTAAACTACTTAGAAAATAGAGAGAACAACAAACAACACTTAGTGAATTTGTTGATGTTGTTTTTCTCTTCTTGCAAGCCTCACAGAACATTGTTAAAGTTACAATACTTGAAGAATGGGCCATTGAAATATTGTATTACACAAAGCAGTCTTCCTAAACATTTGCCATATTGGCAAATGCTTAGGAGGACAGACATAAAAAAAGATAAATATGTATATATATTTATCTGTTTTTATTCAAACTGTTTATCTATTTTTATTCAAATTGCCTTTAGGGAGATTGTAAAATAAAACTATAATCAATGATAAAACATTTTCAATTATACATTACCATCTCTGCTGCCTGTGACTATTTCTGGTGCTCCACAGTTCACAACATTTCCTCCCATGCCATCTATGGAGTTTATAATATCTGTATGTTCTTTGGTAATATACAATTGACAACTTTTTTCGAGATCCCTTAAAAATATAAATAAAATGGAATTCCGACTAAAGATAGTAGAGAACATATTTAAAGTTCACCATAAATACTGGGTATAAAAAAAGAAAACTGTAAAGATTAAATAAAGGTTCTATATATTTAATTGTTAATTAGAAAAAATTAAACTATTCTACTTTTTTACTTATGTAATAAGAGTTTGAATAGTAAAATAACAAACCATATTTCCAAAGTGCCTTTAAAATCACCAGTTGCAAGTCTTCTTTCTATGTCGCTACTTGCACCAAAAGTACCACATTTGAATGAATTGGGCCTTTCAATTTCTTTTATTTTCTTAAGTTCACCAGAAGTTATTTCAAAGATTTCTAATGTACCGCTTCCTTTAGGCAAAGAGCCTATGACAACAAATTTAGCTGAACATGGCACCCATTTACAGTCAAAAAGGCAATGATTTATATTATGCTCTATGTGGGTAATAATCTGGGGAGTATCTTGATTATCCATTATTTTCCGGCAAATTAACAAAGTATTAACTTATAATTAACCCCGACATAACCTAGCAAATAAACAAGCAGTTGCTATGGTAACGTAATGTCAAATTTAAGTTCAATAATTAACTTTAAAATCTTTCATTGTAGTTATTTGGTAATATGATATTTTGCATGGCCAACATTACATTTTAATTCTAATAGTACAGATTTTAAAAATATTTTAAGATAATATTAATTATATTTTTAAATAAAATTTATTTTCGAATGATTGCATGATTCATCTTTTTACTATTAATATTAATCTATTATTTTAATTCATGATCTACAAAAAATTGTTATTTAAATCTTTCTTATATTAGTACCCATTAATTATACTTATTTGACTTTATTAATAATTTAATGATTTTTAGAAGTAACAAATTAAATAAGGTTCAGTTGTTATTTTTTATTATCTACATTATATATTGTAACTATTTATTACCTGTGCCCAGTGAACACTATCACTGTCACTTGTATTTTCTGACTTGTGTTGTTTTCCCTGGTCTGTGCGTAAAATTATTAGATTTTCTTATTGAATACAGTAACCGTCCGAAACATTGAATAGTTTAAACTACAAAAAATATATTTTCAAACATCTTTTAAAAATGAGTGATAAAAAATATGGTAAACAAAGTGTAAGTGTTGTGTTTTTATCGTAGACACGCAACGTAACAAACATGAAATTATTTCTTGTAAAACGGTTATTAATTATATTTCAGAAAGCTGACATTGCGAAGCAGTTCGATCTTCCCGAACGGCAGTCTAAAATTACTTCGTTGCTTAACCAAGCTGGACAAGCTTACTGTATATGCCGTTCATCTGATAGTTCACGTTTCATGATGTATGGATTTCAACTATATAGTTATTACTAAGAATTTCTTTTAGAATATGATGATGTTAATATAATAATAATTTCTTTTATATAATTTAGAGCATGTGATTCATGTGAAGAATGGTATCATGGAGACTGTATCAATATATCTGAAAGGGAAGCCAAATACATTAAGAATTATTTTTGTGAACGGTGTCGTGAGGAAGATCCGACACTTAAAACTAGATTTAGACCACAAAAGAGAGAAAATGATGGAGATTCAGGTATAGAGTGCTTATTATATCCATATTTTCAAGCTTATTGCTTCTATATAATTGTAAAAACATTTTATTTAGGATATATGAATTTGTAAAAAAATATTACTTAAAATTAATTAAAATTTACTCCTCAGGCAAAGATGATAGAAAGAAAAAACGTAAAGAGAAAGATCATTCTGAAAATAAATCTTCAAAGAGGCCTGTGAAAGATGGATGCGGAGAATGTTCTGGATGTCTGCAGACACATGACTGTGGACAGTATGTTAATTTTTTAAATTACTTTATTTTTCTGTTGTTACATATAGATAAGTTTATAATTTGATTACTGATTAATTAATTTAAGTAATTAAAAATAAAAAAAGAAAAAAAGAAATTTTACAAATATTTCCTATATTATTTCTTATAAAGAAATTAAACTAAAATTGACATATTTTTTCAACTGCACTTCACTGCATAGAGTTATTTATATTTTTGGGTAGTTATATATTATAGAATAGTCATAAATCATAAGTAAAAGTGAATATGTAATTAAAATTGGACAATGCTCTGCTTTATCTCAAAAAATAAGTCATTCTGAATGGTTTAAAACACATTAATTTACAGACTTAAATTTTTTAAGTGCTTTGGCAGAATCCTTTAAGTATCAGGTCATTTCTATTTCAGTAAGTATTATTTCTGTGTGATAAATATATATCCATGTAATATTTTTTTAGCTGTGAAGCATGTGAAGATATGTATAAGTATGGCGGCACTAATAAGCTTAAAGTGAAATGTCGTCAAAAAGTTTGTGTGAAAAATAAAAAGACATCTAGGCAGTCCAGGTATGGCAAAATATAGTTTTAATTAACTCCTTTGTTTCATTTTTTTAAACACTGTGTTAGATGGTAAAACCTGAGCAAAGTAATGATTAATATATAAATAATTTAGATTGTTGTTCACAAAAGTTGGATATAAAAGACATTTTTTGAAACATAAAAATTTGAAAGTAGTGAAAATCGAACCTGAGTCACTTAGAAATTGTCAAATATCTAAAAATATATGTGCGAGTGAATTGCTATTTTTTTTGCTGCAACTATAGTTGTATAACTGTTTCGTGTGCATACATTGTTTTGACTTATTAGGGGATAGTTGTTGAAATAAATAGCCTATGTCTGACTCTGGGCCCTCCACTTTTTCCATCCAAATCCAGCTGGAAGATTACATGTGAAAGCATAATATACAGACAGACTTTTGTATTTATAATATTATCATGGATATGCATTAGCAAAGTATTTCCTTTCCAATTTTTTTTTCTTACAAATAATCTTTAGTAGAAATTTGTAAAAATCTCTGCAAATATTCTATCAACAAATATAAATTTAACAAGATTGTTGAAGGCACAGTTCCGTCATAGAATGTATAGTTTATGAATGTGTACTCAGCGGGCTTAAACAGTTTCGAAGAAACATGGCTTGGGCGTCATTACATTAATTTTTTTTCTAATAGTGTTTCTCATAATAGGGCAAAAGGGGCCAATTGTGGCACAGAGACACAAAGAGGTTATGGTTTTGATTCCCGCTCGAGGAGTGGATATATTTAATATTTCCATTTTCTTCACTCGAGTGTTGAGGCAAAGCCCGGTTAAGGTAAATTAAGTTCCGCCACTTAACACGCAATGCCTCCGAATTCGGCGGAAAGTGGGAAATGGAGTGTCTTAACACTAAGTCTCTGCCTACCCTGCTGTGTGCGGAATACACCGTGAAGCTAAAAGAAGGATAATATAAAATATAGGCGAAGTCTAAATAGAAACTAAAAAAAAAACATTATAAATTTATAATTAAATAAGTAATTGTTATTGCAGTAGCAATCGTATAAAGAAAAAGCATCACGAACGCGAAGTATATGAGCCTGAGGAGTCTATATCACATTTGCAAACGACTGAGCCTCGGCAATGCTACGGACCCCATTGTTCTCGAGCAGCCCACTATGGCTCCAAGTATTGTTCTACACAGTGTGGCATGAGACTTGCTACTGCTAGAATATATCAGGTATGTTAGAAATATTAGATATTTTTGGAATACCAAAAGTTGTTGTTTTTTTTAATTTTTTTTATGATTCATTATAAATTGCGCATGAAAACAAATTTTGTGTACTATATTTAATTTATAAATTATTGTTATTGACTATATAAATATATTATAAATTTGTATAAATGTTTTAAATATAAATTTGTATAAATGTTTTAAATATACCCTATATTTGAACTTGCAATTCGTTGATGCCATCTTCTTGCTCTATTAAGATTCTTCTATATTCTTATAGATTCACTTAGTATATATTTTTATATTGAATCAACTGTTAACTAATGTTAACAGAGATGGGTGAGGATGAGTGAATTGGAACAAACACCTTGTTTAATGCGATTTCTAAAATTTAAATGTTTTTATTGTAGTTGTCATTTTCATTCATTCATTTAGGGAAATTATTATATTTTAAAAATATTTTAATTTCTCCAGTCTTGTTAAATAAAGTAAGTTACTAGGTTCGTTTATTTAAAATACAATACCTGTAAATCTAGAAAGACCCTATTTTGTAGGTCAAAGTTTTTTAAAATGAAGTGCCAAGCTCTTAGAATACAAGGCTTAGTATACTTACGTGTACTCTTGAATAGTCATATCTACCCTTTCCGAATTTTCGCGCAGGTGCAGTCTACTAGCTAATGATAGTTGGATAGTTGGTTGCGTAATGGAATCACTAGTATTTGTCTCGTCGGTCTCGCTCGCCGCCTCTCACCACCAATCACTCCTTAAAGTTAGTTCTTCGACCCGTATTGCATCTAGGTTCAGTACCTTTCAAGTGTACGTGTATAATGCGCGTACTAGAGTGTCGAAACCAGTGATTCTCATATTTAACGATTTTAAAGTTTGGCGGCACACAAAGAATTAGATTTTAAATTATATAATTAAATAATATTAACAATATTATATATTTGCAAAATTTGGCGGCACTTTTGAAATTTGGCGGCAGCACAGTGGTTGAGAATTACTGCTCTAAACAACAAACACAAAAACCTGTGTTCAAGTGATTCGATCGAGTTTGTCGGTCAGGTGCTCCCGGTCCCTTTGTCGGTCTGTTTTAGTGTTTCGTGTTTTTAATTTAGAAAACTGTATTATTGTCCAAAACGGAGTGTCTCAACACTGTTTTACTATTTCGTGAATAAGCGTTGGTTTTGTGTGTTTGGTCAGATTCCAAAACACTGCCTCAATACCGCCTTACTATCTCATAAGTGTCTCGCATGTCGGTTTTTTCTTGCATATCAAAGCAGCACTATCAAAAAATACTATAAATACTATACTATACGATACTAAATATCTAAAACTAATTGCATATATGCTATCCTACAGTACAGGACAAAGTAGTTTCTTTAATCTCAACACTGCTTTGGCATCTGATAAGTACCTCGCATGTCGGTTAGGTGCTCCTCCAGCGTATTCAGGAGTGGTCGCTCGCAGCTTGAGTGTCAGAGCAACACAGCCAAAAAATACTTTAGAGCGAAGTATCTAAAACTAAATTCAGAGACATAGAGGGAAGACAGATTAAAGAGTGTCTTATAAAGTTTATAAGTTCAAAAATACTCTATTCTTCAAAAGGGAGAGTCGCATCGCTGTTCTAGTGTCTCGTGGGTTTTTAATTTGGGAGGATATATTATTCTCCAAAACGGAGTGTATTAATACTACCTTAGCATCTTATAAGCGTGTCGCACGTCGGGCAGGTGCTCCCGCAGCGCATCCAGGAGTGGTCGCTGTCGCCGTGCGTGTCGGAGCAGCACAACCGCAAGGCGCTGGAGGTGGTGCGCGGCGCGCTGGCGCGTGCGCAGGCCGCCTTGCGCGCGCTCGACGCGCAGCACCGCGCGCTCGACGCGCTGCTCGTGCGCGCCAAGCAGGCCGACATAGAGTGCAGGGATGAGAAGGTACGCTGAGAGAGGGAGCTTGTATAACGGGAACTTTTTTATAATAATAATAATACTTTATTGCAGGTAATATTTACAATTGTCATTATTACATTGTTTAAAAGATACATATGTGCAATGGCGGCCTTATCGCTATAATCAATTTCTTACAGGTCACCAATAATGAATAAAGAAATTTCTTACTAAAAGTTGTAGAAAGGTGCATAAAGCATTGCTGATAAGTAATATCAAAATTTAGATTTCTAAACTACATTAAAGTACGTAGTAATAAATATGATACTATAGATTACCTACACGAATAAATAAAATTGGAGTGTCTGCTTGCGTGTGATAGTAAATTAACGGCTAAATACATATACCAAAATAACATTTTTAAAATTATTTTCTATGTCTTTGTTCTGGCTGATCTCTAGAACTGCTGAACAGATGTCGATGAAATTTAGACTTGCAGATAATTTATAAAATAAGGATTAATTTAGGATACTTTTATTTTATAATTATAACTTTTTTGATAAATTCCGCAAGGAAATCTCAGGCACAGCTAGTCATATAATAAATTCAGTAAATACGATAATACTACAATTAAGGCCGCCGTGGTTTAAACGCGGTAGTTTTGGGTTCGATTCCTACTCTGATAAATAAGTCTATATTAATTTCATTTCTCTACTCTGATAGCTAAACAAAACACCACGCCGATTTCCACTAATCAACGCTAAATCTCTCTTTTCAATGGAAAATTTGAGGAATTTCTCGCCACTAACATCTCTCTGACTACCCTGCTATCCAAAATTATTATACTTCTCCCCTTTACAGGAAGCAGACGACGAGACATCAATGTATTGTATCACATGCGGCCATGAAATACACTCGCGTACCGCCGTCAAACATATGGAGAAGTGCTTTATAAAGTACGAGGCGCAGGCCTCCTTCGGCAGTCGACATCGCACACGTATAGATGGGCAGAGCATGTTCTGTGATTACTATAATCCGATTAATGGGACCTATTGTAAACGGTTAAGGGTTAGTATTGGAATGTTTAATAGTTTTTGGTTTTTTGGTTCAATTTGTTTGGTGGCCAGTCGTGGCCCAGTGGCACAAGCGTGTGACTGTAAACGACTGGTTGTGGGTTCGATTCCCACTCGAGGGGTGGAAATATTTAATATTTCCATTTTCTTCACTCTGGTGTCGAGGTAAAGCGCGGCGTTAAGTTCCGCCACTTAACACGCAATGCCTCCGAATTCGGCGGAAAGTGGGGAACGGAGTGTCTTAACACTAGGTTTCCTCTGCCTACCCTGCTGTGTGCGGGATATGGATGCTGTACAGCGTGAAGCTAAAAAAAAATGTTTAATATTAATTGTAAAGCATTAGGCTAGAGCAGTGAAGCAAAAGCTAGGCTCAGTATTAGAAGTGACCTAACTCAAAAGTTTCATGTAAATTAAATAGAATCATAGAATAAGCTCTTTACGGTCGTTTTTAGAAAAACGGGATATTTCGACTTGGGTCCGTCCAATTATAAGGGTTCAAAACCCAGAGCTAAAATATTCGTAAAGTAGATAAAAAAAAGAGTCAAATTATTCGAGTGTTAGATATAATTATACAAATTTAAACTTTTAAACATTTTAAAAGTGTTATTCCACGCTTAGGAAAAGTGTAAAAGACATTTAAAGAAAACGTATAAAAATTTATACGTTTTCTTTAAATGTATTTTTCAATTTTGCTTAGTGTGAAATAACACTTTAAAAATGTTTAAAAGTATTGAATAAATAGCATTCTCTCTTGCCAAATGATTGTTCGTAGAATAATCTTTGGGTAGCAGAAATTTGTAAAAATCTCTCTACAGAGATGCTAACAACATAAATAGGTTGTAATAAAGCGTATAGTAGAACACATGGCTCAGCTCAGCGCCTGAACGGCATTCAGGAGGCGCGGGTTCGAATCCCGCTGCGTTCAATTTTTTATACGTTTTCTTTAAATGTCTTTTTCAATTTTAAACTTGTCTATAATTTTGGCTTTCCTTTGAAATTTCTTATTTTTTTTTGGCTCGGTTAGAAACAGATTGTCCACCACTGGACTAGAGCCTATATTGGTGCAGTAGGCAGTGTCTACCTGTATATATAATTTGGTTGTGAATCCGATCTACATACGGAGTAATGATTATGTTTAAATTATTTTAATTTATTCGCTTTCGTGTAAAGACAAAGCGCGAAGTTGAGTTCTGTTACTTAAACTATTCGCTTTCGAAAGTAAAATGGAGAAGGGAGTGTCGTAACACTAGGTTCTCACTATATATCTTCTATGCGTGAAAAATAGTGAGGCTTCTAAGATTTTTTTTATAGCTTCACGTTGTATCCCGCACACAGCAGGGTAGGCAAAGGAAACCTAGTGTCAAGACACTCCGTTCCCCACGCACCGCCGAATTCGAAGGCATTGCGTGTTAAGTGGCGGAACATAACGCCGCGCTTTACCTCGACAGGCTCCTAAGATATGACAACAAATGAACAAAAACACAGCCTCTAGCTCACCAAAATTGTTTGATCATTTAAATATAAACATCCCTCAAGTGAAAATCGAAGCTACAACCATAACTTACACAGTCACACGCTACCATACGCCACCACGAACCAAAATGGCCTCAATTCACCCATTTATTTAACTAAAAAACTTACTAACTAAAACTTAACAGGTGATGTGTCCAGAACATTTCAAAGATCCAAAAGTGAGTGACACGGACGTATGCGGGTGTCCTCTAGTTCGCAAAGTGTTCGAGCCCACGGGGGAGTTCTGTAGGGCTCCTAAGAAGTCCTGCTTAAAGCATTACCAGTGGGAGAAGCTAAGACGAGCTGAGATTGATATGGAGAGAGTGAGGCAGTGGCTCAGACTGGACGAGCTGGTGGAACAAGAGAGAAGCATAAGATTGGCTATGGCCTCTAGGTTGGTGAATTTTTTTGACTGGATTTTTTTATTTATTTTTTAAGCGGCGTGACTTAACGCCGCGATTTGCCTCGACACCAGAGCGAAAATATGGAAATATTTCATATTTCCACTCCTTCAGTTGGAATCGAACTTATAACCACTCGCATTTACAGTCATACATATATGCCGGAGTGTAACAGAGTGTCTTAACACTTGGTTCCCTTCTGTCTAAATTGCAGTGCGCGGGACACAGCACACACAGTGGGAGACTTCAGGTTGACATTAGGTTTTTCTTGTCTAGCTCTTTTTAGAGACATTGTTGTGAATGATTTTTACTAAAAGTAAGATTTTTTTTGTTGGGAAATGATAAAAAATTGCGAGTGTTTTACTTGAGTGGTTTATCAGACGATGTTTTTGGCAAAACGTGACTAAAACAGAATTTTACAAATGAAGAAAAAATAAAAAGTTTGCATAGACGTTCGCAACATAGACTACGATTGTTGTATGGTTGAGCTTAACAATGTAATTTGTATTAGTAGACTTGAGATATGAAAAACTTTTGAAAGTATAATATTGGGTTGCCCGTAGACATTTTCTCATGTAGGGGAAAGGGTTAAGAATATAATTCCCTTCCGTTGCTGGGTAGCGTCCCGTAATAGCCAGGTAACCCCTACTGGGTTACTTGGTGGTAGGAGATTCGATCATATCAAAAACGAACTGCCAAACATTATATGATGATGTGTTCCGGCTCGATGACTTGTAAGCCTGGTCTCCCTATTCCCGTCATCCCCATCCTTCCTCCTTCTTTCCCTCTTTCACCCTCAAGGCCGGCAACGCATCCATAATTCCTCTAATGTTTTAGATGTTCATGGACGAAGGTATTATATACCATATTCTTCTGCTATTATATATATAAAAAAAGCTTTTATTTCTCCCTTTTATACATAAAAGAAAAACTAGACTAGTTAAGCCTAAACTAGACTTACCTAAACTAAAACTTTGACTTTGACTTATTTATTATATTGTTTTTTTTGGTACTAGGGCCGGTGTCCTGGGTCTTATGCTGCACTCTACCTACAACCACGAAGTGATGGAACGCATCACCAAAGCAAACGAGAACACTAGTAAGATTAAAGAGGGCTCCTGACATCTATCTCATAGGAATTCACGAAATATATATAATAAATTAAGAAATAAATAATTAGTCTTTATTATATTTTATGTGTTTTATTTCTGTCTAGCTTTTATTTATGTGACGCTTTATCTTGTTATTAAAGAAATAAAAATAGTTTAAAATAAATATATTTGTTTTTTCGAGTGGGAATTGAACCCACAAACGTTCGCAGTTATAGTCAATCCTTTACTGTGTCGCTATTTAGCTGTCACTATTTACTTGTAATTTTTTTAATTGTAAATTTTCTATGTTTATTACATTGACAATAATGTTTTATTGTAGATATTGGAACTAATATTGTCGCATAGATCGAAAGTTCTTAGAATATAAAAATGAAAATAATACGTAAGGCCAGTCGTGGCCCAGTGGCACAAGAGTGTGACTGTAAACGACTGGTTGTGGGTTCGATTCCCACTCGAGGAGTGGAAATTATATTTCCATTTTCTTCGCTCTGGTGTCGAGGTAAAGCGCGGCGTTAAGTTCCGCCACTTAACACGCAAGCCTCCGAATTCGGCGGAAAGTGGGGAACGGAGTGTCTTAACACTAGGTTCCCTCTGCCTACCCTGCTGTGTGCGGGATATAGCGTAAACCAAAAAAAAAAAAAAAAAAGAAAATACTCTTTTTTTCTGTCCACCCCTGCGTATAAAATAGGCGGCGGTAGAATAATAAGCGCATCATTCGCATCAACTGCGGTTCCGTACGATTAAAATATTAATCTATTTAACGGCGTGAAGCCAGAAAATGCAACCATAAATAGAATTTAGTTTGCCCAAACTTATTATTTGCTATGGTACGTCAGAGATATTATCAAAACTTCGACTTTACATCGATTTTAGATGGATTTTTAAGAAATAAATTAGCCTATGTTTGCTACTTTCATTCTAAATTTCATCTAAATCAGACTGGTAGATTAGCCGTGAAAGCGTGACAGACAGACAGACTTTCGCATTTATAATATAGGAATGTATACTATATAATAGCTAACCTGCACCGAACTCAAATGTTATTACACGCATATTTTTATCCTTTCAATAAATATTATTTTACACAGCAATAAGCTTCACTGATTAAAATTGTGGTTTTTAGCTTTACGCTTTATCCCGCATATAGGGATAATCAGAGAGGACCTAGTGTCAAAACACTCCGTCCTACATTTCCTCCCGAAATTGAGACATGGCGTGTTTAGTGGTGGAATTCAACGTCAATTTGAATATAATCTTTCCCCGAGTGGGAATCGAACCTACAACCATCGGCTTACAGTTAGACACTGTCCCATTGCGCCACTACGCCACAACGGCCTTTTTGTTTTTTGATTGTTTTCAAGTGGAAATTTTTATAGATGCGTACATTTCTAGACTCATAAAACATTTACTACTTTCATACAACTGGATGTTCTAAATATTATTTTGATAATCAATAATTTGACATGCAAAATCAATATTTTTTATTTAAATCTTATTTTAATTAAACATGTCATATTTAATATTGAACGTAATACTTTTAAAGCCAATTAGAGCACAAAAGAATTAGTTACACACAGTTATCATATCAAAATATGTTTAGTGCGTCCCCGGGCCGGCCACACGTGCACTGCTCCACCCCATTTCAATATTCTACCCTAATTGTAATTGAAGCGTGTAATTCTGATGACATGTTTTGCTAAATCTCATAATTTGACATGGAGAGGCCCCTCGCTTAATTCGAGTCAAAACATAAGTTACTACTGTAAAGATAACACAGTTATGACTTCTTTTTAGCTTCACGCTGTATCCCGCACACTACATGTTAGGCAGAGGGAACCTAGTGTTAAGACACTCCGTTGCCTACTTTCCGCCGAATTTGGAGGCATTGCGTGTTAAGTGTTAGTTAAGTTTAAGTTAGTTATGACTTCTAAGGAATATATGAAGAAAGTAGTCACTGACTTTTTTAAGAAGCCATCGTAGCTTAGTGGGCCAAATTTAAATGTAAACGCGATTGAATATCGGTTCGATTCCGCATTGGTGAATGATATAGTTAAATTATTTTGATTTTCCCACATTTCCAAGGCAAAGTGCTGTGTTGAGTTTAATCACTAAACATTTTTATAGATTAAGCTGGAAGTTGGAAAATAGAGTGTTTTGATATCGTATTCTCTCTGACTATCATGTGGGACAAGCGTGAATTGGCTATAAATACGACGAAAAAAGTCACTGTAATTTTTCTAAGACGACCTCGGGGCTCATTAGGCAGTGTATGGATATAGCACGATCGATTGTGGGTTCAATTCCGAACTAAGGTTCATTTATGATATACTTTTATTTTGATTTCCCCGCTAGAAAGATCTAGACAAAGTGTTGCGTTGAGTTCTATTACTAAATACGCATGTTTCCTAAGTGAAATGAAAAAAACAAAATAGCATAAAAAGGAAGATGGGGATAAGTATTGATAATTGAATACTGTATAAATGTGAACGCAATACCATTTTCCATTCTGATCAGATAAGACAAAACAAAACGTTATGTCACTCAACAAACAATGTCTCGATACAGGACGCAAAGTAAAGATCGGAGAGTCTTAACACTAGAATCTCTACGCTTAATTTTTTATTATAGGACTTTTTGAACACTACGGATTTTTTGAATCCGTATTCTTTTCTGCCCTTTTGTTTTGTTTGTGTTTACTTTCATTTTTTTTGGCCTCTCTGTTTTGTCTGTTTCAAGCATTAGGAAATATATTTTTCTGTGGGTCAAAATATAAAAAATGATTTATATTTTGCGCAAATATTTATTACGGTAGTATCGCCTTAAAGCTTCACCACTAAACAAGACATACATATATCCCCTCGCAGGTTCGGCTCCCCCGAGCGTCCTTCTTGAGGTAGCATATTCTCTGGACAAATCTAATCAGCAAAACGACTCTCGACGTCCACTTTATTGGCAAAATGTCATTTAGAATTTGATTCCCTGACACGAAGAAAAAGAAAAAGATGGTGGTATTTACGGAAAATAAACAAATAAACCTTATACATTTTAATAAACAATGTTACAATTGTTTTACAATAATATGTACCTACATCTTGAAAAACAGGAAACCTACCTAGGTATATATGATAGTTAAGCTATACAATTATATAAATAAGTGAAGAAATAATCAATTACATGTACTACTTCGGGTCAGTCGTAACGCAGTGGCACGAACGTGTGACTGTAAACCATTGCATGTGGGTTCGATTCTCACTCGAGGAGTGGAAATATTTAATATTTCCATTTTCTTCGTTCTGGTGTTGAGGTAAAGCGCGGCGTTAAATTCCGCCACTTAACACCCAATGCCTCCAAAATCGGCGGAAAGTGGGGAACGGAGTGTCTTAACACTAGGTTCCCTCTGCCTATCCTGCTGTGAGGGGGATACAGCGTGAAGTTATATCTATATAATCTACCTACTAATACATACATTATAATTAATAATTTCAATATAACGCCAAATATGTTACATTTAAAATTCATTATCTATAATATATAATAAAATATAAGATATAATTAAATTTGGTAAAGTTATTGTGGAATTGCAACAGCTAAAAAAGCGTGTAGATGATAAAAAATCCTTGTCGGACTTTTTTAGTATTGACATACGTAGGTATATAAAAAAAGCTTCTATGAATTCTAAATTGAGACACTGTGACTAAGTGCCAGAATTCAACATTGCATTTTGTATTACCAGAACGAGAAAATGAAAAAAGGAGGAAAAATATAATAAATAATTCTCCCGTCACTTATATGACGAAATTTTATATTACAGGAGTTCTAACTAATTACAGCCCTCATCAGATTTACTTCATACGAGGGTATTTTGCGTCAAATATGACAAATACGTGACGAATGTCTTTAATATAATTTGGGCATGTCCCATTGTAGCCAGCTGTTCTTTGCCCCATGGTTACGCTTATTATGGAAATGTGATAAAGCAATCGATGGAATATTATTTTTCGTTTAATAAAGTACATAGAATGCAGGTGCAGAAGAACGCTTTTTGTTTTTTTTTAATTAACATAGCACCATAGGAGCTAAGGCTTTAAATTAATTAAAAGTTATATATCATATATACGTTATAAGTCATAAAATTAATGAATATTCAATACTTGTATATATAATTACAACAATTTAATTTTTTCTCCCGCTCCTGTTGCCACTTAAATAAAATTCTTTGCTTAAATTTGTCTAAATTTCACTAAATTTTAATTTTTGTGAGTTATACGTCAACCGATTGACATAAAATAAAATAATAAGAAATAGTAAATATTAAGAGAAGTCTAAAATACAATAGTCAAAGCTGCATTCATATCAGATTAGCACGCAAAAAACCACAGACATGCAGAAAAAAAATAATCATCATCGTTTTTACCGAAAATTATTACATATTCAAGTTCTAAAGCTGGTCAGCTTCGCTTATAAAATGTGTGTTGACCATATTTTAAATTGTTACCACCCATGTCAATATGGCAAAGTATACTAATAATAAGCACATTGTGATGCAATGTGAAACTAAGAGGCTATCGCGGTGCAGTGTGTTGGCGTTTAACTGACAACATTGTTGTGGGTTCTAATCTGTAATAGTAGGTATATACTTTATACTTAGCTTAAATTATATATTTAACGTAGTCCACTGTCAAAGGAAGCTTACATTCAGCAGTGTACATAGAAAATGTAATATTATATTACATTTAAGATTAAGGTATGAATTATGAATATAACAAAAAAAACATATTTTATCAAAACAGTATACTCATAGACTTTATCATCATCGTCATCATTTAGCATTATTGCTCTTTCTCAACTCCTGAATCCTAGAGTCTTGATGCCTTCGGGAACTCCTAAATTTAGGTCTTCCAATCGTTCGTTAAATTTTATTATTCGTATATAAGATGAGCCTATATAGATTTAAAGAGGTGATGACTGAGTTACTCTTGTATTACAAATTATATTTTTTTTTTTTTAGCTAGCTCAAAATTGAAACTAAAGTTCAACACCATTTTAATAGAAGTTTGAAAGTCCTTATCGATTCACGAAAAAAATATTCGCATAGTTAGGATTTGCTAGCTTGACCAGACAAAAACTTTTATTTATGTTTCAGCTTTAACCAGACAAAAACGCATGACGCAAACGCAACGCATTTTCCCGCATGGTAGTCAAGACAGGACTTCGTATGTTGACACTTTATTTTTCACTTTTGTCTGAAATTGAGACAGTGCGTTAAACGGTGGCGGAAGTATATGCCCCGTTTTGTCTCAAATACTAGAGCGTAGAAACGAAAATAATATATATTCTTTGCCCCGAACGGGAATCGAACCCAAAAACATCGCAGTTACAGTCAGACGCAGCCAAACTGCGCTACGACGGCCTCTTCTCATTCTCATCACCCAGATAAAAAGTTTTATGTAATAAAATAAATACAAATCGGAGATAAATAAAATGAATCGAAGTTATAGATGACGTAATTATCTATATAAATATTTACTTTACATTTTTTGTACTAAAACATATTCGTTTCTCAGATATAATTACTTCAAAACGTTTGTTCTTCATAATTTGCTTAAGTACGTAGTAAATTATTGTGTTACTGATAAAAAAATAGTACTTTATTATGAATAAAATTTTCGGTATCTTATTTAAGAGTTCCCGCCCTTTCCGTTATCAATAATAGTATTATCCTTTACCAATAAATAATATTGAATCTGGCCAGAAATCTCAAGAATTAAAAAAAAATGCTTAAAAATCATTATTTAAGCGTTTAATTTCTGGCCTTTGTATTTATCAAAATAAATTATATATGTATGTAATCGAATATGATGTAATATGTATGTGTATGAATAAGTATATATACATATGTGTATGTATGTATATGTGTATGAATGTATATATGTATATATTTATGTATGTATATGTTAAAAAAAATACATGTAGTATTTTTATTTCTATTTATTTTTTTACTTTCAAATACAAGATATTTATATTTTTTTGTTGCACCTCCTACCATCTTTTTGTAAAACTCCAACATTCAAAGGTTGCCTGGAAGAGATCGCTTTAAGTGATAAGGCCGCCTTATTGTAGGTACATTTTTTTTTCTCGATTGTTTGTGTGTTTTATTTGTTATTATTTGTGCAATAAAGTGTATTTTGTTTGTTTGTTTGAATTTACCAGTATTGTAAAGCCATCGAAAAGAGGAAAAAGTAGCTTCACGTTTTTTTCCACATAGTCGGGATTATTTGAGAGAGAATGTAACGTCATGGACACTCCGTCTTCCAACTATTAATTACTTCCTAACAAAAATGTTACTCATTTTTAATACATTTGTCGTCAGTTGTTCTGATTTATATTCATTTTAAACATATCGAAAGCCTAGTTTACCAAATTTTCATAATGAAACATTGCATCGCTTAGTTCCTTGCTTGGGCGGACTTAGTGTTAAAAATGTGACACGAATCTTTGCAAAGATTAATATGATATTAACAGGGTATGATCATATTACTGGACAGAGTTTAGTTACTGTTATATATAAAAACAAGTAGAACACCTTTATACTTTGTTAAACAAGAAGTACAAGTCGACAGTATACGCCCATTGTAACGGTTGTAACCAATCAGCGTGAACCACCCTCAAACTACCCCTTCTTCGACCAATCATAAGCGAGAAAACTGACGAAGTGATACGCTAAGGGTTGTTTAGTTAAGTTTATCAAAAAAAGAATCTTATTACTGTTGCTTACAACAGAAATTCGTATGTCACAAAATTTTAATTATTGACGGGTCCATATTTGGGGATAGCATGAAATTTTGCTACTTTGATTTAGTACTATTTGGTGTTTGCTCTCATGCACATCTAAGAGAAATTTGGTTTCTGGTGATACTCTTGTGTATTGTGTACCGTAGATTGTAGTGGTGAGTAGGTTTTGTACAGGAGTGTAATCACCAGGACTCAAGATTCATTTCCCGCTGATGTCCTACGGCAGCGAGACGCCGCACGTCTGGAGCAGCTCATCTGTGAGTACATATAAAAGCTATTACCATATACCAGATCAAATCATGAAGATATTAAATTCGGCAACTCAACATGCAATGTCTCCATTTCAGTCGGAAAGTGGAAAACGGGTTGTTTTGTAACTAGGCTTTTGACTACCCTGCTATGTGGGGAAAACGTGAAGCTTCTTAGAAAGTTGTGGAAAGAGAGTGACTGATATATATATAGATAATGATAACAATTTTTTTTATATTCTTTGATTCTACAGAATTTATCAGTAATCATCCAATGCCTAATTTTTTTTTTAAATAGAACTTTGCTGCCTTCAGAGATATTTTAAAGTACTTGGGACGTGGTCTGCCCATTTTATTAAGTTTAGTCTGAACTTAGGCGCGTCCCACAATAATAAACTCGAATTTTCATTTCAGGATATATTCTTTGTTTTTTATTTAAAAAGCCTTCCTAAAACTTATCAGGTATATGCCGCCGGACGAAACTAAAAAATATTGCGCGAAATTCTAATTGAACATAATATAGATATCGTCTATATAATGCCTACATAAGAACGTCTTTCTGGAAATAGACACCAAAATCACAATAATAGAAGACAAAATTGTAGGAAATCACATTTTCAGTATAGTGTATAATAATTGTTAAATTTAATTTTGCGTAAATAGAATTATCAACAGTATAGGGGCCAGTCGTGGCACAAGCGTGTGACTGCAAACGACTGGTTGTGGGTTCCATTCTCACTCGAGGATGGAAATATTGATTATTTCCATTTCCTTCACTCTGGTATCGAGGCAAAGTGTGGCATTTAGTTCCGGTACTTAACACGCAATGCCTCCAAAAAACCGGAAGCGAAAAATGGGGAACGGAGTGTCATAATACTAGGTTCCTTCTGCCTACGCTGCTACGTGCGGGATGCAGCGTAAAGCTAAAAAAAAAGAAAAAAATCTACGAATTTGGTTTTGATGAAAGTATATTGTCAGATGTGTTGATTTCCTCATCATTTCATTTTTTTAATTGAAATTAATGCAATCGTCTCATTCACGAAAAAACATTCAATTATGAAATGAAAATCCCTTAAAGTAAATAGTATACGTCAAGTTTTTATCATCAAATAAATAAAATAAAAGTGTCTCTTTGTTACAACTAAATAACCGCCTTTTTCAAAATGATTTTTAATGGCAGATGTATAAAAGTGTAACTTAGGCTCCTTTTATTTTTTTAGAATATTTTTTTTTTAATTTCCACCATTATGAATTTCTACACTCAGTTTATATTGTTTTAATGAAGTATTATAAATTTTCTCTTTTAACTAGACTTATCATTGCTGTTTATGCTATTTAGAAAAGCCAAAGCTTACTGACGTTCAGATCGCCCTATTTACTTTAGTTATACGTAACAAGTTGTCTTTGTTGTTGTTCTACGGAATGTTAGCTGTAGATTTACGCGCAATATCAATAATCGATTCTAATCCAAAAACTACAACCTTAGGCCAATCTAGTAATCAATTTTTTGAGTTAAGTAAAGGTTTAATACCCAATCCTTCGATTGGTTATTGCTAAGATCAATAAGGTCAACTTTATTTTTATAGGTACTGTAGACAAACGTAGTGATTGAAGTGTCATTGGGTTAACCAGTAAATAATTGTAATCAATTTAGTTTATAAAGTTATCACAATATAAAAAATAAAATTAGCAGCAGAATTCAGAAAATGATAGCAAAGCTGTCTGGCTAGATGTCATCACTATTTGAATTTCAAAACTGATGGACACCTTTATATGATTCGAAAAAATATAATAAATTTTAATATTTTGTAATTTGGATTAACATTGAGATTGATAACAAGTAAAATAATTATAGAAATGTAAGGGTAATACTTGGTGTATTACAGATACTTGGTCTTGAGTATCTGAGTTGTATATTAAAACATATATTTTCTTTAAAGTTCATTGGCCCAGTCTAAAAACATCAGTGAGAGAGATGCTTTGGACACTAAAGATGCATTAGAATTATTACATTAATCAATTATATTTCTTAGCGTCATGTATTTTTCTCGCATACGGAGTAGGTAGAGAGCTCCTAGTGTCTAAATACTCCGTCCTCCATCCTCCACTAGAATTCGAAGTATTGTGTGTTGATTAGATAAATGAAATAAAATGAAGCGTCTTCATATTTATATATATTTTATTTATTTTTTTAAAAATGATAACTGAGAAACTAATGATAAATTGTGAAATACAATGTTGTAAAAGGCGGATAGTCTGAAAGAACTTAATCATAAGTCGATTTCAAAGTTAATTACAAAGAATGTCATGATAAGTCGATTTTGGGATAGTCTAAGTCCATCAACAATCAAATACAACGAATAAGAAGAATGATTTAACTTTTTGACTTGCAGGGCAGTGAGGTGTCTCCATACGGGCCACTGTGGGACGGACCGCCAGCACCAGTTCCCTATCCTGACATCCTGGCCTTCCCGCCGGCCGACTTAGGTGAGTGCTATCTTAACTAGTTTACACCGTGCAAGCTATCTTAAATATTTAAGAAATACTTCTTCTTTTTTTTAAGGAACCTAGTGATACGACACTCCGTTCCCTACTTTCGGCCGAATTCTGAAGGCATTGCAAGTTAAATTTTGACACAATTTTAAATAAATATAATCCTTATAGGTAGATAATAAACTTTCTGCAGTTTCAAAAAAGACTTTTTTCATAAAGAATTTAATTTAAAGAGGTACTTCAACTCATTGATCACAAGTGACAGAATAGAATGCCGGATAAGCAATGAATTTAAACTTAATAAAACGCTTTTCATTTTTAGATTAACATTCTTTGTTAATATACTAGGAATCTCCTAATTCTTGGGAGGTCTCTTGCAAAATTACTCATAAATCATCAATTAGTATGTTTTGTTCAAGAAATTAAATTTAGAAAAATGTATAATTGTTTTCTACAACGCAGCTGGAATTACCCTCTAAGTCATCAAAAATAAACATCCACATACATCTATGTACCTACTTTTATTTTAATTACGCCAAAAATATACAGATATGACAAACGAGGTTAATTATCACTTTGTTTATAGATTGGTTTTTACCGACTATAATGTAAATAATAAAAATATTTAGAATATTCGGGATGAAGAATATGTCACAAGAAAAATGTCAACATGATTTTTTATTTATACCTTGTTCAACATAGCTTGATCTTTTTGAGAGATTTTATTTTTTCTGTTTGATATTACTTTGCAATTACGTATTATTTTCTTAATGTAATGATTTTAATAATTTTAAAAACATCCTTAAAATGTAAAGGGACTTTAGTGTTACATGTAATAACACAAAAGTCTCTAAAGCGAATCGTTATCCGAAAATTTTAAGAACTTTTATTGCTTCAAAGTAAAATTTAAATAGGAACCTAAAGAAAATTTATATAGGATTATTCTTAGACCTCCAATAGGTGGTTCACACCATGGAACCAAACAACTTTTACAAAAAATGATGAGTCGAGAAGTAAAAATTTCGTCACAGTTAAAAATATTTTAAAATATTATTATTTGGACTACTAGATATTTTCTGTTCCCCATCACTAGCTCGTCTGTCAAAAAAAAAACATCTTATACAGGATATACCTACATAAGTCATTGTAACATAGTTTTTTAATACTCTTTGTTTGTTCATCTGTATATCTATTTATCTATCTAAGTGAGACAAACGTTTTGACGGTCACAAAAGTAACAGAACCATAACGGGATGATGATGTTAAATAGTTTACTGTTAAAAAAATTATGTTTGCAATTTTTAATGTTTTTAAAAATAAATAAAAATTCACGCTATATCCCGCACACAGCAGGGTAGGCAGAGGGAACCTAGTGTTAAGACACTCCGTTCCCCACTTTCCGCCGAATTCGGTGGCTTGCGTGTTAAGTGGCGGAACTTAACGCCGCGCTTTACTTCGACACCAGAGCGAAGAAAATGGAAATATAATTTCCACTCCTCGAGTGGGAATCGAACCCACAACCAGTCGCTTACAGTCACACTCTTGTGCCACTGGGCCACGACTGCCCACAATAATGTTTTTATTAAGTAACTAGCTGTTACCCGCGGCTTCGCCCGCTTTGCCTATAGGAAACAAAAATAACTTCATTCTACCTGATATATAAGTAGTACCTACACGATGTAAGGATGGATAAATAATATGTCATCAATCTAAAGGTACAGGTAAACAACTTAAGGTAACATTAATCTACCCTTAATGGCTGGTGGATCTTTTCAGTGCATACAGTCACCTTTAAAACCAAGAGCGTATAAGTATAAGTGTTTCGTCTTCCACATTGGTGTTATATTTTTATATATATACCGCTCTGGACGCAGAATAGATTTAATACGGTATTGTAAGATATTAAATGTCTTTCTACTGGGAATAAAAACAGAAGATTCGGAGAAGCACAATCTTTCTAAGTTCATCCCCGCTTTCTTTATTACTTGCGCTTTGTTAATACTCCAAATATTACACTTAGCTTAGTAATAAATTACCTAATAACAGTACTATAGTAGTAGTCTAGACATTAGTGAAGTTTTCACCCTTTTCTACTCTTACTAAGATGCTGGCATAATTTTAACTGGGATACAGGGTAAATCTGGCAGCTCAACGGTGTTCAACGACATATATGAAGTGCTCTGTTCTATGTCTATAACTGTGATTGTGTATACAATATACAAATACTCTGTTCAAGAAATGTTTAGAAAACATATAAAAACTTTGAACTCAGCGGGATTTGGACCTGTGCTTTTTAGACTGTTCGGAATGCTAAAATGGTTATTAGAATAGCTCTAAAGAGCTCCGACCGCTTTTTTGCCAACAATTAGCATTTTCGTAAAAAAAATACAAATTTCTATTACCCTAAGATTATCCTATGAACAGCCGTTTGGCAAGAGGGAATGCTATTTATTCACTATTTTTGGTGTGAATTTGCAATTAAATTGATTGCATATTATTTACTACTCCCCGTAATAAGTGGGAATAAAAAATATATTAATCTATAGACTTTGTAAAACACGAAGTTTAAGAGAGACTAAAACATTGTTACTTTTAGTATGGATATGTATCCCATACGCATCATAATTTTGTTCTCACTCTCCAGCCCCTAAGTATCTGAAGTACTGATTTGAATTGTATAAATACGCACATTGGACATTAACGTATCAAAATATGAACTTATTCACGAAATTAATCAGAATTATGTTGGGTGGTTTGCAATCTATACAGATGGTTCTAAAAATATTTATGGAAATTGTATATGTTTCCACTCTTAATTGGAATAGAATTGTTATCTTATGTGACAGCAAGAGGAGTATCAGTGGCGTATATGATATTAAATGAAATTATTAAGTTATATGCCAGAGATATAACTGTAACTTTAATCTGTTCCTTGGACAGAAGGGAAATGAGGAAGGTGACAATATGTCAAAGCGGGCTTTGATAGAAGGTATATATATTTTCGGAAGTTTTCGTAAAGTACAGAAAGGAAGTTAGAAACATTTGGAAGGAGTATTTGAAAGAAAGATCTAAATTGAAAGAAATATAGTACAGAGTTATTCAAAATGAGCTTCCTCATATTTCGTGGCTTAGTGAGAAGGAACTTACACGGCAACAAATTGCTATAGGCCTTACGTTGCTAAGGTTTTTAAGAAGTTTGATTTTCTAATGATAAGGGTATCTACTCCAAATTGTGAATTGTGTGGAGTGGATTATAATATTCACCATTTCTTGGTGGAATGTGTCCGAAATGTCTAGTACCGTCAGAAACTAAACCGTCGTTAAAATTTGAATAAATTTAAGTATAATAGTGTTCTTAGATTTAAGGGGAAATGTTATGTTTGTGTACTTTAAATTTGTTTTGAGGAACGATGGGACTGATATTTTTGTAGATTTACTTAAAAACGCCTAAATAAAAACAGATTAAAAAACAAAAAGATAAGCAAACAAACGGATAACTTTTTCTATTTATAATATTAAGATACTGTAATTCGCTATAACCGTACATTTTTGTACACCACGATTTTTTCAATTTTAGTTACGTACATACAGCTCGGGCAGTGTACATGTTCAGTGTTTTAAATGGGCTACTGAAGCCTATACTTGTGTCGCAAATTCCAAGCACTGCTCCGAGCTCCTCTATCTGTAATGCAACAGCTTCTTCTTGTATGGATTTGAAGTCTGGACTTGAATATGTGTCTTTAGTAAGCTTGTATTTAAAATTTGCTACGGGATTTGCTTCCTCTTTCTTATTTATCTACACTTTTCCTCCAATAGCAAAATAGTAAAAGAAAACCTAGAGTCATCTAATACATTTCAACCTGAAATCGATAAATAGTGTCTTAAGTTGGGGGACTCAATGACACGTCGTTTTGTTCAGTCCAGTCTAGTTTTATCAGCAAAAGAAAGAAAGTAATTTAAACGTAACATCTTCAACTTCAAGTGGGGTCTGAACCCACAACCGATCACGTGTACAGTAAGACGCTATCCCACTATGCAATGATAGTCATTTTATACTTAACAGAATATGTTTTCTTCATATGTTTATATTCTGTTTTTTTTCCAAGTTTATGTATTGAAATATCTCTTTAAAAAACAATGCAATATATTAAAATATCAATAAAGTAAGTAATAGTCAATATCGGGCGTTATAAGCTTATGTTCTCCATAACTTCATAATTAAGTAACTCACAGTACAAATTAGCCTTTGTTCCAGTAAGAAAATGTGACATTACATTGCTTTTTTGCTGTGAAACATGAACGAACAAACTGACACACTTTCACGTTTATGATATTAGTGTGGATATATATCCATACATAAATATAATGATAAATATTCAAATTACTGCTTATTACTAAATGCATTTCTATGCGTACACGGTACATACACGGTACCAATTTTGTCCTTGCTCGTTTTTCCGGTTAATCTCTGGAATGGCTGTATCGATTTCGACGGGACTTTCACTCCCAGATAGCTGATATAATGAAGCATAGCTTAGGCTACTTTTGTTTCAAAATTACAATGTTTTATGTTTTATTGAACACGGACGAAGCCGCGGGAAACAGCAAGTTTAAAAATTAAAGTACTCTAAGTTATGCCCTGTTACATCAGCTATCATCATTGTAAATTTTGTCGAAATTGGTCCAGCCGTTCCAGAGATTACCCAAAAGAAACAGACAGACAGACAGACAAAAAAATTTTAAAAGCTTATTTCGGTATATGTATCGCGTATATATACATATCCAATCGTTAAAAAGTTGTTATTTTAATATTACAAACAGACACTTCAATTTTATTTATTAGTATATATAATATTTTTTTTATAACTTCACGCTGCATCCCACGCACAGCAGGTTAGACAGAGGGAACCTAGTGTTAAGATACTCCGTTCCCCACTTTCCGTCGAATTCTGGAGGCATTGCGTGTTAAGAGGCGGACCTTAATGCCGCATTTTGTTTGACGCCAAGACTCGACTTAGTCAGCAAAGAATGTGGAAATATTAAATATTTCCACTTCTCGAGTGGGAATCGAACTTATAAACAATCGCTTTACAGTCACACTATATGCCTCTGCGCCACGACTGGCCACAATGTTTTCTAGTGTTAAATAATATTTTCTTTCTATTAATTATATAAAAATATATCAGATTTAGTAAAATGATACATAAAAATATAATTATAGTGTTATGTATGTAGTGGATATTTGTTATTGGCTTAAAAGAAATATAAAAAGAGTTTATATTTCCCATTAAAAATATCACTGTTGTCTACGCCTTCAATTTTTAATAATAAAAAAGCTTTAATATATCGTCAAAAGTTATTTGACTTATTAATCTTCCCATCTTTTTTTCATCTACAATCTGTAGCGGAAAGCGGCCTTGCAAACAAGATCACAATAATAACAAACGCATAGATTTCTTTCCCAGCCCCACCTATAACATCGGCAAAATACCGTTACGATACTTTACTTAGGGGCTATCAATACGTACATGTACTTAAGCATCTTCACGCGTTTTCCCACATAGCGAGATGGTCAGAGAGTAGTGTCTTGACACTCCACTAGTGTCACAACACACAAGACATGCACATAAAGTCGGTTTTATATTATAGTATGGTCGGCAGCAGGATGTGGGCGAGGTTCCTCCCGATCCACGCCGGGCAAGAAGCCGCGCCGTCGAGTGGCGTCCGTGGCTCAGCGCCGGGCCGCCAACATCCGGGAACGCCGTCGCATGTTCAACTTGAATGAAGCTTTTGACAAATTACGACGAAAGGTGTACTATTTATTTTAATGCGGTTTTTATTAGTTTAGTTGTTGTTAAATTGATATTTTTATATATATGATGTTAAAAAAAACGTGTTGTTTGAATTAGCAGTACACTACAACTTAGGAGTAAATGACAAACATAATGACAGTGACTTTAACATTCATTTTATTACTTCAAAAGATTTTTACGAAAAATATTGGCTTTTTGTACTTTTTACATAAAACAAAAACCAGCACAATTTCATACTATTCAACCCGCGCAGTTTTGTAAAAAAATTGAGGGTTTTCTTTCAAGCATAATATATATATTTATATGGTATGAAAGTGACATTCTGAGCTTTTCCCCTGAGTTTTACAATTATTTACGTGTTTACTTCAATATTCAATTTGCAATAAATTATATGTATTTGTTTTTTTATCTCAACTTTCCATTATGAGCCGACTGATCCGATTTGAATCGAATTCGGAATAAAAATATATTTTTTTTCAAAAGCCTCTTCTTTATCTCTCTCTCTCGCACTCAGACACTTCATTCCCCATATTCCGCTGAATTCTGGAAGCATTGTGTATTGCGTCTCAATGCCACTTTAATTATTATGTCTACAGAACCAAAAATATAGAATTATTTATTAAATTATACAACAAATTTATTAATAAATATGCAACTATGTATTATTTTATATTTATCGAAGCCACCGTGGCGCAGTAGGACAGTGTCTGATTGTAAACGTGATGGTAAACGCTGTGATTGTGGGTTCGATTTTCACTCGGGGAAATTATTATGTATTATTTCCATTTTTTCGCTCAGGTACCTAACACAGATTATTTTTGACCCTGGGTTTTCAACTAATTCCTAGTATATTCGAGTTCCTTTACATTATCAGATACATCCAAAACAAGTAGAACACCTCAAGTTTAGCGATTTGCCTAAAAATAATATATTTGATTCACAGGTTCCAACATTTGCATATGAGAAACGTCTCTCCCGTATCGAAACTCTGCGCCTTGCCATTACCTACATAAGTTTTATGTGTGAACTGCTACATGGATCACCGCAGCCACATTCTTCCCTCTCCTCTCTACATCCACCCCGGCATGTCTTCGATGCTGAAGTGCCTTGGTGCGCTTAGAACCCTCTAATGATAAAAATATCTTTTGATTCTATTAATTATAAATGTAGATACGTTTTTGTATATTTTTTCTGTATTTTTGAAGAGATTAGTGAAATATTTATTCTATTGTTTGTATAAAGATTTAATTTTTATATTTTTATTATTTTAACTTTAGAATAATGACTATTTATTTTAATTTAAGACGTTTTTTGAAATTTTGTATAATTTCAGTCGTGTAGCCATTTTAGTTGTATTACATATACTGGTATGTCTTCCATTAGTCATAAGGTGTAATTAACATAAGTTTAATATTTTATTCAAATTAATATGTTTATTACGCATTAAAGGTACAATTACAAACGAAATTTTGTATTTCTCCGAAATTTCTCCCGTTCCAAATGACGGAGTCAAGGAAAGTGATTAGTAAATGATTTTTTAGATTTAAAAATCATGTGACAAATTGTTATTACTGTAATTAGATACTATTTATAAGGGATATGCAAATTATAATTTTATTTAGTACTGATTTAATGTTGACGGTGAAGCATTAACACAAGACAATATGCGGTTCTCTTTTATTTTGGTAAGTAATTTTATATTATAAATTTTGTAAAATATTATTTTTAAAGACCATTAAAACAAACATAAAATACTTTTAACATTTGTAAAGTTATTCACAAATTTAGGACTTTTTTGTTTGATTTTTAAATGTCTTAAACATAAAATAAATGAATTTTATTTATTTAATACAATTTGGGATCGTTGTGGCGCAGTGGGATAGCGTCTGACTGTAAATACAATGGTTGTGGGGTTGATTTCTACTTAGGGAAATGATTATATTCATTCCTCCGTTCAGGTACCTAAGATAAAGCGCGGCGTTGAGTTCCGCCGCTTTCCACGCTATGTATCGATTTCGACTAACATGCTATGCAGGCAAAGGCCTGGGTCTGTTTCTTTTACTATTTTTTGATGATTATTATTGATGTAAGAGACTTATTCAATTTAAATTTCAATTGTTCACAGAGTATTTTGTTCGTGAGCGAAGGTTTTGCCTCTTCAAGCATAGTAAGACAAAAACGGGATTTGTTAACCATAAGAAATTTCATGTATAACTTATTAGGTTTGAATTATAACCTACCCGTGACACGGTTTATAGTACGAAGGCCCAGAATTGGAAACATTTATAGAGTGATTGATGATGACTTTTATCTAAGAGGCATTCCGGATTATTATTTGAGCGGAATGAGATCGAGAAATTATCAAAGAACTGCACCAGTATATCAGGTCCATGGTTATAGGGGAGAAAACGATTATCCAAAACCATTGAAATCAGCAAACGACAACAAACCATCGTCAGTTGAAAGACTGTCTAAAGAGAGAGACGGTGATTTAAGTAACGTGGGCAATGTACAGAAAAAATTACCAAGTACACCTCTGTATATACAGAATCGGCTAAATAAACTGAACTCTGTGTATCTACCTGTGACTGCAAACAGAATTAACCAACCTGTTATACAATCACCATATAATCTGAATACTATTTTGCTGCACCCTGGCGCTGGTGAGGTGCACGTATCGAAGTATCCACTTGTACGCACATCGTATAACGATTATTCTATTATTGGGGAAAAGCTGAATGCATCAAAAATACAATCTCCATCTCTCTCGCCGTTAAATGAATTGGTTGGACTCAAACCAACAAGTCCAGTAACACAAACAGCCGCATCTGAAGTAACCGAAAGGTCGAAAGCTAAAATTAATTCACCAGATGTTCCTAAAAAGACAATTAAGTTTTCAGAACCTGTACCATCGAAATATAGCTACAAAAATGTGAACCATATGCAACCTGATAAAAACACTGCTGTTAAATTTGATAACACTCTATCCACTTCAACTACGGAGGCCGAAAGTGCTACGAAAAGGGTACCATTCAGAACAAGTAACAGGGATTTCTTCGTGTTACCACCCATTGATAAGAACGATCCACTTTTAAGAAATAGAGATAATACATATCAGGCAAATAATCAAGATAAAGGGTTTCCAAGAAATAAATCTACGCCAATTGACGAGCCGTATACGAATAAACAGGACGATCAGTCCAAAGTGAAAAATTCCTACGAACATCGTGGCGATATTCCCGCGTCGTTCTTGCAATGATGGAACATCATTTAATGTTCAAAAATTTTATATGGACTTACATATTTATGTTTTTTTCTCTGTTTAATGTGTGCCATCGCCAAAATTTTGATATCATAAATATTAATTTATTGTAAATAGCATAAATTTTAGTTAAGTAACACATAGGCTTGATATTCTTATTTTAATTAATTTTTATATTATATAATAAAATATAAATTGTTGTGTTTGTTTTTATCCTTTTTACAAATTAAAATATAGTCGTTACTACTTCATACAATAAAATATATATACTCATTTTCACACGAGGCATATATATATATAATCAACAAACAAATAAATCATATACGACACGAGAGACATGCGATGCCATTTACCAATGTCACTAGTACTTGTGGAAAGAGATTTGTATGCCGATAAGAAATTAAATTAACAGTTTAAAATGAGAGACACTATAATAAAGACCTCCCAAACCGTTGTATGTCTTTTTTTTAAATAACTAATTAAATGGCCAGTCGTGGCCCAGTGGCACAAGCGTGTGACTGTAAACGACTGGTTGTGGGTTCGATTCCCACTCGAGGAGTGGAAATATTTAATATTTCCATTTTCTTCGCTCTGGTGTCGAGGTAAAGCGCGGCGTTAAATTCCGCCACTTTACACGCAAAGCCTCCGAATTCGGCGGAAAGTGGGGAATGGAAAGTCAGTGAAGTGTCTGAAGTGGAACACTAGGTTCCCTCTGCCGGCCCTGCTGTGTGCGGGATACAGCGTGAAGCTCAAAAAAAAACTAATTTCATTTGAAATCTGCACACGAACCTTCTTCTAGCCTAGTAAGGCTACACGTCTGTAACATTAATAAAATACATTTGCAATACTTAGGGACCATTTATATACCTATTCCATAAGATTCATTTTGTTTTATTATTATCATTTCGTACAAAACTCTTAAATTATAATTAATTTACTCTAATCTTTTGAACTCGTAATGTAATAAACATGGTAAGCCCCAATGTACATTCGCATAAACAAAGTCATTAAGCGAGACGAAGCTCACTGGCAGAGTTGAAGGTCAAGCTCTTACTATCACTGTTTCGTTTATTTATTTGTATACAGTGAGAATTTGAGCTTTAACCCAGGAAAGAATGCATAATGCACATAATGTGTACCTCAATACTTCCATACTGATATTATAAATATTATAAATAGAATATTATGTTTGTTTCTTTCTCCTTCTTTCGTGTCACAAATAACCTTATGTTATAATATATTCATGTTATATATTTTAATTGATTTATGTATAAATTATCACACCAAAAGTAATAATATGTTTATCTATTAACCTGTACATTAAACTATACTTAGAAATGCGTAGAATAACGTAGGCTATTCTGAATTCCCATTTACTTAATAAGCAAGTGAAGCCGTTGGTTAGGTTAGTTATAAATAATCAAAAAGTATTTAACGCTATCACCGGTTCAATAAACTTTATGGCTCGTCAGTTGTTCATGCATATATGGTATATGCTTGTGACGTCACCATATTAACCTTTGTGTTACCTGTTAAAAAACAACAAAAAAGCCACGGAAATACGTCTATGGATATGTAAAACTCAATAAAAAAAAACGTTGCAATGTTGGGATTTGATTACCTTTTTGTTTTTGTTCCAAGTGTATTCAAACTTACAACCAGTTCGAATACAGTTGGTAGATTGTTGCTATATGCCCGATCTCTGCTCAAGGAAATTAATATAAATATATTAATAAGTTAAATAAGTTAGTTATAAACAAGGCATTATCTAGATGCAACATTTTCATTCATGTTTCGGTATTATTTTTGAAAGCGTGACCTTTTATATCCTACGTCTTCGAAAAATGGCCTATCTAATAATACTTATATAGTTTAAATTATAGCCGCAGATAACAACTAAATATCAAAAAAGTTTCATCAAACCGATCCAGTAGTTTTTGGGTGAAAAGCAAACAATAGAGACGGACATACACACAAATATTTTAAAAATAATATAATACTTTTTTTTTAAGCTTCACGCTGTATCCCTCACACAGGGAACCTAGTGTTAAGACACTTTTTTTTTTTAATAAAGGAACTCTGTCCTTGTCCCATGCCCATGGTGCACATGTCATTCAGTGTTAAGACACTCCGTTCCCCGCTTTCCGCCGAATTCGGAAGCATTGCGTTTTAGGTGGCGGAACTTAACATCGCGCTTTGCCTCTGATACCAGAGCGAAGGAAATGGAAATATTAAATATATCCACTCGTCGAGTGGGAATCGAACCCACAACCAGTCGTTTACAGACACACGTTCGTGTCACTGCGCTACGACTGGCCCCAAAATATAATACATAATATATAAATATAATAATATGATACTTAGTATGAAATACTATTTTATATAATGTGTGTAAAAAATATGTTAATAATATTGGCTGAATGAGATGCTGGCGGGTTATACATTTTGACTTTAAAAAAAAAGAGCAAAAGAAGTTGGCTGGAGCGTGATGTTAAAAAAGTGAAGCTCGGAAATTTATAAATAAATTTGTAATTTTATACAAATAATTATAGTTAATGCACGGAAGTGAAATATTATTATGTAGTTATATGTATGTATCGGCGTAAAAGAGGTATCTGCGAAATGTAAAGAAATCGTTGGTATGTTCGTATTGTATTATTAATACTTTATTACTCTATTGTAAAAGTTGCATATATATATATAAAATTATTAATCCATACTTATATTATAAATGCGAATGTCTGTGTGTTTGTCTGTCACGCTTTCACGGCTTATCTACTGGTCCGATTTGGATGAAATTTAGAATGAAAGTAGTAAAAATGACTAGGTCTAACATAGGCTATTTAGTTTTTCAAAAATCAACCTCTAAAGGGTTGAAATAGGGGATGAAAGTTTATATGAAAAATCTACACCGCTTGACCGATTGTAATGAATTTTGGCATATATATATATAGTTGATAATCCAAGGTTAAACATAGGCTATTTTATTTTTCAAAAATTCATCACCGAGAGCTGCAATATACCGAAACAGCCACATAGATCACGCAGCGAAGCCGCGAGCGGGCCGCTAGCTAGTAAGTAAATAAAATATTAACATTAAAAGCAATCAATATTTATATAATTTAAAAATACATATGAAATAAAGCGTCTGCCGCAGCGCACTGCCATGTTTGAAAAGTTTAATAGACATTTTAGTTAACATTTTCCGGAATGTTTGAAATGTACTAAATAAATTACTAAGTAATAAGGTTTTAATATGTCATACCGTAAAGGATAAAAGGTTTTCTGGCGTGTGTTGTTAGATCTTAAACGAATGGGTGAAATTTAACAAAATACAACAAATAAATGTATAGAGCAGGTAATATTTCACAATATCATGGTTCGGTGAGCTTATAGTCTATGGAGAAATGGATAGAGGTATAACAGAAGAATAAATAGGATAACCTCAGCTTTTCCTCGACGAGCTGTTACTGATTTCAACGTAATGTTTACGATACTATAATTACCGTAGGCTTTTCTCATGGCTTTTACATTTTATTATAGTATGTTCAATTATTCTAAGCACTCACTTCTTAGGGTCACAGCTCACTAGAACCACCCGGCACCAACTAGGCACCGCCTCGTCTCGCTCGGTTAGTATTCTTTATAGCAACCCGCGCGCGATTGGAATTTTAGCCAATAAATTAAAACAGTCTACAGGAATTTTCTGAGATGAACTTTTACAAACAAGCCTACAGACAGATAACACATTTTAAAATCAGTTTTGGTTTCTGCTACATAAATGCCCCAAAAAAAATTTTTCTCATATATTTTCCATACATTTTTTTTATATGTATAGATTTTAAACTGTTGGAGAACTTAAGCTTAATTATAAAAAAAACACAAGAGACAATCACGAAAGGGAACATTACGAAATTGATTGGGTTAAATAATAAAAAACTGAACTAAGGTGTGTAGTTAAATGAAATTTACTTAGATTTATTTAAAATTATAATTATACCTAAATATTACAAGGTTTTTTTAGCTTTTGCCTTTACGTGCTTACTAATCTTTGAGTATAGGTAACGGGAAGTTAAACAATGAAACACTTTACAATATAAACACAATTTCTTTATTTTAATAGGTTTCTAATTCAAAAAGAAAAATTGACTGTTTGAAACTTAATATTGCAAAAAATGGTTTTAAAATGGTTTATCTTAGACCTTTTTTTAATTTAAAGAAAAAGAGTGCATCATACACACATGACGCAGTATGATTCACTCTTAAGTCTTAAGTCTTGTTCTAGCGAAAAATATACATAGACTGTCGATCTTAATTTCTCGTTACTTTAAGGAATATTGCGTTTTGAGTAACAACTTAAAACCCATTAAATCATAGGTGCAAGTATTGCATGACCTTCATTATCAACTGCGATTGCGCTATATTTCCTTAATTTTGAAGTCTTTTTAATTTGCTAGAATTAAACACAAGTCAGTGTTTGTGATCTGAATAAATAAATAAAGATTTGGCCGGAAATCTTACATCGCCATAGTAAAGTTAATGTCCTTAACTATATAATTACTAATAACTTTAAAATACAGAAGTTCATAAGAAAAAAAACAACAACTAAAATGTTTAGGTGCTTTTTAATTAACAAAGAATTAATTAAGGTTTCAAATTATCTAAAATCCACTTCATATATTTTGCGACGTCTGTGTATATTTCGGGGAACGAAGAGACGCATTGCCTCGGGTCGTACGACATTATGCCGTACTGGATCATTCGGTAGATGCCTTTGACCTCATCCTCTCTCATAAGAGGTCCTCCAGAGTCACCGATGCACGAGTGCTTTTTCATTTCACCAACACATATCTTGTTGAAGGTCGAATCACGGCTTCGTGGTTCATTGTCCCTGAATGTTTTCAGAAAAGTCAACAATAGCTTCTCAACAATTGTTATACAGTCTAAAGTTATCAAATTATTCGAAAATTTGATTACAGTAGTTCTTTAAAATATATATTTTGAGGAAGCTTAGTAGATTGACTGATTTTAGTTGAATAAAGACTATTTTCTGTTTTGATGAGACAATCTTCACTTTCGTGTAGACCAACCACTTCAAAGCTTAACATCTGACTTGGTGTGGTGAAACTATATAAATATGATAGACATCATATATAAAACTTTTTGTAAAAAATAAAATTAAAAAAGCCGGTTTATCCCGCATAGTTGTATGTATAGTCAGAGAGAATGTGTCTTGATATACAAGTTTACTATTTTTCTTTTTTTTTTTTAGCTTCACGCTGTGTCCCGCAAACAGCAGGGTAGACAGAGGGAACCTAGTGTTATTGTCATAACGTAGTGTCCTCCGTTCCCCACTTTTTACTATATACAGTAAATAAAATTCAAGTTTATTATATATAGCCATAAGTTATACTTAGTTCTATTTAAATCATTAGCTTAGAGAATAAACTAACAGCACATTAAGTCAATTATTAAACAATGACAAATATCACGCGTTTTTGATAATTTTAACAGAGTTGATAGTTTTCGTTTTTCTTGATTGTATATTGATTGTACAAAATTGAACATGAAAATCTTAACGATAAATTATTATGTTAGGAGGTTTGCACATGATGTATATATAAGTGTAGTAAACGCTTACCTATTGTAGACCTCCTGGCATGCAACATCAGACAGAATGGGAAAACTAAGTGTTCTCAGGACGGAGGATTCTGATCCCGTTTCACTGAGTCCCCAGCCGGCAACCGTTCCTATTTCGCCGCCACTAGTAATGTTACGCTCGCGCAACTCTTTGTGTACTGGCAGGCAAATGGGTTTTGCGTTCTCTACAAATAAACATGATTATCTAACGGTTTCTTTAATATTTTTTGCTTTTGAAAATTTTAACCAGTTATAGTAGTACAAGTGCAGTGTATTTTTCTTTAGAAAATTATAATTACAAAGATGAATTTTGTAATTTTTTTTTATTGATATACTATTAAGTAAATGCAAACTTGATAACGAATGTTATTCATGGTAGGGTAGTCACTCGCACCAGTATCAATTCTGCGTTCATATATTGCTTCACGCTGTATCCCGCACAAAGCAGGATAGGCAGAGGGAGCCTAGTGTTAAGACACTCCGTTGCCCACATATTCGAAGGCATTGCGTGTTAAGTGGCGGAACTTAACGCCGCACTTTGCCTCGACACCAGAGCGAAGTAAATGGAAATATTAAATATTTCCACTCCTCAAGTGGGAAATCGAACCCACAACCAGTCGATTTACAGTCACACGCTTGTGCCACTGCGCCACGACTGGCCCCTAATCATATATTGAAATTTAATAATTTTATAATTGTACGTGTATTAAATTTATAAAATATCATAAGTAATACTTGCAGAGCGTTATAAAATAATTATAATAAAAAAAATATATATTTAGATTTAAAAGTAAACTTATTTTTCTATGATACAAATACAATTACTTACTGTAAGTGAAATCGATAGGCGTTTTGAGTCTGAGGAGGGCTATATCATTTTCTATAGGAGATTGTTGATATTGGTCATGAGCTATGATATCTTCAACGGGTATATCCTAAAATAATTGTATCGATATATTCATGTATCCCGCACACAGCAGGGTATGCAGAGGGAACCTAGTGTTAAGACACTCCGTTCCTCCCTCCACTTCCCGCGGAATTCGGAGGCATTGCGTGTTAAGTGGCGGAACTTAACGCCGCGCTTTGCCTCTACATTCATTCATAGTTTATACTGTATACAAAAAGTTTCGTTTGTAATAAGTGTTTGAAGTAAAATGCTTTTTCCTGTATAGCAGTGCAGTCAGAGAGAACTTAGTATCAATAGAGACATTGCGTGTTGATTGGTGGAGCTCAACGCCGCATTTTGTTTATCAGAGCTGGCAGATGATAATCATTTAAACAAAATAACTCTACTGAATAAGGATCGCGTCCGTGACTAGTCGAGCTTATTAGTCGCTGTCCCACTAAAGTAAGAAGTCCTCAAATAAGTAATCCTTATTTCTTTAATATTTTTAAAATTTTATAGGTTTTATTGTTGGGGCCAGTCGTGGCGCAGTGGCAGTGTGACTGGTTGTGGGTTCGATTCCCCCTCGAGGAGTGGAAATATTTAATATTTCCATTTCCTTCGCTCTGGTATCAGAGGCAAAGCGCGGCGTTAAGTTCCGTCACTTAACACGCAATGCCTTCGAATTCGGCGGAAAGTGGGGAACGGAGGGTCTTAACACTAGGTTCCCTCTGCCTATCCTGCTGAGTGCGGGATACAGCGTGAAGCTATATAAAAAAAAAAAAAAAGAAAAGTTTTGTTGTATATTTTTTCTTCTACCTGAACATGTGATTCACAGATTTGATACGGATATTCTTGTTGGCAATCTAAACTCGACCTGATATCGAATTCACCGATGCGAACTCCCGCGATCACTTTATTGTGGACGCAGTGGGCGGCGGTCAGAATATATCTCGAGTTAATAATGGAACCTCCACATTGAAACTGTACGTTATGACGATCTGAAATTTATTACCAAAAAAGCCATGTGCAAATTAGTAAATATGAAATATTTATACGGTAGAAAGACCCAGTAAGAATACAATAGATATAAATGTACATGGTAATGCTGTAAACTCAAACATTTAATTTTTATTGATAATAAAACATTATGCATGCAGTTTTCTTTTCATAGCAGGGGCGTATAAGAATATGGTGTCAAGACACTCTGTTCTCCACTTTCTGCCTGAAATGGTGTCTCCATATGCGTCTCAAGTGGTGGAACATATTGTTGTTCTTTGACAAAGGTACCAGAGCGGAGAAATGAAAATGATATAGTTCCTCGAGCGGGATTCGAACCCACGATTATCCTGTTAACACTCGGACGCTGTCCCACTGAGCTAAGACGCCGTTTTACCTCATGTTTAAGTAATGCAAATAGCAACCCATACTTCACTCATCATTTAAATGTATTGATATGTTCCTACCTCGACTAGCAGGTGTTTTGTGAGCAACAAGTGCCATCCACGGGAACTCGTAAAGTTCAGCAACTATGCCTCCGAGCCTACTTCTAGGTATATCACCGCACGACTCGGGAAGGAGACTTAGATTTTCATGCATATCGATCTCGCTGTTCGGGGTGACCCCATTAGAGTCGGTGCCATTGTTAGCCCATTGATTTTCATAGTCATTGAAAGCCGAACAACATATCTAAATTGAAAGTCAATAAAATATATATAAAGATAAAAAATAAAATATTTAGTAAGTTTTCTTTTTGTTAAATTATAGAAGAAAAGAAAAGATTACTGGAAGAAGCGAATGTTTAGCATCGTAATGAACTAGAAATACATATTGGATTAATGAAATGAATATCTCTAACTCTATCGTGTGTTCGACATACATACATATTTATGTAAAGCGATACATATGTACGTACATTGCTAAGGCAACACATATTTTACGCGTTTATTAGTGTATATGTTTAAGTAATAGTAAACTTTATTGTATTAAATTGATAATAATTGCACTTGGTATTCCCGTTTGGTTCGGTTGTTAAACATGGATTTTTCCAATTTTATTCAACTGTAGTTGTTATCAGCTTCTTGCTTTTTATCATGGCAGGGGGCAGAGAGAACCTAGTGTCACGACACTCTTTCAATCTGAATTTGAAATATTGCTTATTGCACTCGATACATATTATAATGTCATATGACGCAACGCACTGCCAATCGCTGTCCTTTTGCGCAACAGTGTCTTTGACAGTAAAATGTAAAATATTAAAAAAAATAGGAACGTACGCGTACTTTGGGTGCAGGTTTCTAGTTTGGCGGTCAGCAGGAAAACTTTACGTACCTTTGGCGTACTTTTGCCACTAGTAACTTCCATTCCACAGAAGGCTTCTTGAAATTTCTTTCGACTTTCAGCATTATTTAGTTTTTTTGCTATGTGTGTATAATTTACCGCTCCCTGACACGAGTGGAGTAAGACACAGTCACTGCATGCTTTAAATAATATATAATTAGTGATATTTTATATAACAAACGTATTACCTATATTCATTATGTTTTTAATATAATCAAATTATTATATATTGGAAACACAACAAGATCGTAGAGATTTATTGAGTTGTATGTATTTTTCACATTGTGATAAATGAGCTTTTGCCCATTTGTTTGTTTTTAAAACCATTATAATTATACTTGTAATATCCATGATGGATGGACAAATAAAATATATTAGTATTTTTTGTCATTTACAAAAAGGTTACCCAAATGGTAAACCATGTGAAATGGATACTTCGTTACTGACATATATATTCCTATACTTACAAGCTTTTCCAGACACTTCACACCCGTACAGTGCCAAAATACTAAGTATAATTGCAAAAATCATTTTTGTGTCATTAATAGTTAATTCAATCTAGTCAAAGGTTTTTGTAAAACTAACTTGGAGACCCGTTTTATTAAGGAAAAAGTTTTAAAAAGAATGCTTTACTTATTACGCGCTACGTATATATATGAAATGCTGATGTCAGACTTGCCTGTGATTGGTTGCAAGTTTCTAACTTCATGCTTGTATAGAAATCATTACGCGTGTGTTTGCAAGATAAGTTTTACGCGAACAGAATAGAAGCGTAAGAATCAGAAATATTTTTAATTCTATTAATGAATCAGTCTTTTTTATAGAAAAGTGGAAGCTTCACTAGACAGTTAGGTTTGATACTAAATTGACGGATGTAACTACACCAGAACATGTCTAATGTGTAATATCATGTTTTACGAAATTGATATTGGTTCAAGTTCAAGTGCAAGTTCAAAAGCAACTTGTCCATGATGTCAAAATAAGTGCATATATACGAAGACTTGCAAAAAGCGCACTAAGCGGGACTCCTCTACCGTGTTTTAAAAGATTTCGGTCTGTCCATTGTTCCTGATTGTTTTTGGAAAAGTCCAAATGTAATTATGGAAATATTGAGTACATAGGAGTAGTTTGTTAAAATATAAATTTTCACAAGGTTTTAAAATAAATTGTACTAGCCGCAGCTTAGTCCACGTAAAATAATAAAATAATAAATAGCCTTACTCTTTATTATACCACCTTTTTTTTGTTTATTGTCCAATATATAACAAATACATTATCTTTTATTTAGCTCTTTAAGTACCACGAAAACCTCATAGGTTTATCTGGGTACAGAGAGTCATTTTGTTTTTAATTTAATTTATGTAAAAAATGATTTTTGAAACGTGATTTGGTTTTCGTGTTACTTATATACAATTCTTGTAGTTCCTTTGGTAGATCATTAATATAGACAGGTATTAGATAGTCATCAGATCTCTTTCCGTACAAATTTTTGGTTCTTAGGTAAGTTATATTTATGTTTAGAATCTAGTTGTCGCAAGTGTGTAGGTCTAAATTTTTCGTGTAACAGGTTTGGATTATTAATTTCAGTAAGAATCGAAAATTTAACTTTATCGTACACAGTCATAACATGACAATATTGAAAGAGCTGGTCGTAGCTGTCCCCTGTGACGAGAAAGTATGATTTTAGGTACAATTGTTTTTACCCGCGACGGAACGGCGACTGTATATGTGTTTGGGGTGAGAGTTTGTTTGTTTGTTTGTTTGTTTGTTTGTTTGTTTGTTTGTTTGTTTGTTTGTGTGTTTGTGCAAATTACTATGTCAATTATTTCCAAAACTATAAGTCCGATTTTGATACGGTTTTCTATGATAGGTTAAGGTTCAATTGGCGTATGTTCTTAGATATGTCTTATTGCCTTAACTCACCAGGGGGCGCTGCAGTAAGCATTTTACGTGAAAACGAATGTTTTCAATTATCTCAAAAAATAATAGTCTGATTTCAATAGATTTTCAGTGATAGATTCAGGTTTAATTGGTGGATGTTCTTGGATATGTTTTATCGTGTCAAACCACCAGGGGGCGCTGCAGTAAGCATTTGTTTGTACTTTTTTTGTATTTATTTGTCTAAAACCGAAACTACTGCTCCGATAGAAAAGAGTTTTCATAAAAAGATTCATCTTTGCTTGATGCATATTTTAAGATTTTTCTTTTTTTGTTACGGGGAAAACTCACCAGGGGGCGCAGCAGTAAACATTTGTTTATGCAAATCAAAAACTACTGGTCCGATTTACATGTAACTTTCAAGGATAGGTTTAGGCTTAATTGGTGCATCTTTTTATATATGTGCTACAGTGACCACTCATCAGGGGGCGCTGCAGTAAGCATTTGTTTGTACTTTTTTGTGTAAAACCAAAATTTTTCTTGTATTTGTTTGTCTAAAACCGAAATTACTAATTCGATTAGATAGAGTTTTCAGAACTAGATTTAGCTTTGCTTTGTGCATATTTTAAGATTTTTGTTTTTTTGGTTACGGTGAAAATTCACCAGGGGGCGCTGCAGTAAACATTTGTTTATGCAGAGCAAAGTCTAGTCTACTAGTCCGATTTAGATGAAACTTCCAACGATAGGTTCAGGTTTAATTGGTGTTTCTTTTCATATATGCGTTACGGTGACTACTCACCAGGGGGCGCTGCAGTAAGTACACTTGTTTGTGCGAAACTAAAACTACGAGTCCGATTTGAATGCAGTTTTCAATGATAGATTCAAGTTTACTTAGTGCATATTTTCATATATGTGTCATGTATGTTTACTTAGTGCATATTTTCATGTATGTGTCAACTCTCTAGGGGGCGCTGCAGTAAGTAGCTGCTTCTATTTTTTTGTGTAAAACCAAAACGACTAGTACGATTGAAAAGAGTTTTCAGTATTAGATTCCGCTTTGCTTATAGCATGTTTTTAAATTTATATTACAGTGACAAGTCACCAGGGGGCGCTGCAGTAAACATTTGTTTGTAATATTTAACGCAAAGCTACAACTACTAGTCCGATTGCGCAGAGTTTTTAGTATTAGAGTTACCTTTACTTGGTGTAAGTTTTTAGGTATTTATAGGCCAGGCCAGGGCTTTTAGGTATATAGGCCAGGGGGTGCTGCATTAAACATTTAATTATGCAAAGCTAAAACTACAAGTCCAATTTGGATGCAGTTATCAAAGATAGGATCAGGCTTAATTAGTGCGTGTTCTCGTATATGTGTCATGGTGACACCTCACCAGGGAGCGCTGCAGTAAGCATTTGCTTTTATTTTTTGTGTGAAACCTATTTAGATGCAGTTTTCTGTGATAGGTTCTGGTTTAATTGCTGCGTGTTTTTATATGCCATATCACGAACTACCACGGGGCGCTCCAGTATAAATTAGTTTGTTCAAAATCAAAACTACTAGTGGGTTTTGTGATTTTCACTGATTTGGTTAGACTTAAATTTCGTGGAAATGTTACGGTGACAATCTGCCAGGCGCTGCAATAAGCATTTGATAACCAGAAAGCATTGGGTTTATAATTTCTTTTGGATTTGCATGAAGATTAATATAAAGTATTTCGATATTATGTAATAATATATAATGTGTATCTATTCACTTTAAAAAGTTTAAAATAAAAAGCAAAATTAAAAATTTTGAAAAAACCCACGACGGTTTAATTGTAATTGAAAAAGGATAAAATAACTGTAAATCCCCCGCCTAAAAGAATATATGTAACGATATGATGGGGACGACTTCGTCGGGGGCTGCCAGTTGCAATCCCTATTTTAAATATAGTAGCTAACAGTATAGATTTCGTTTTAAAGTTTTTAAAATACCAGTTATCAAAACTGTAAATTCATATTAATATTTGAATTTTTTGGGAACCTGTTTTAACAGCACGAAACCCTATGAGAAGATTTGTGCAAACTTAAAGTAATGACAGCCCCCGACGGAGTCGTAATTTAGATTTGAGTATACTTAGTTTGCTTAATATTGATCTTAATTTTGAGCAGACATGTAGTACATGAGGACCCCAGGTGAATCTGTCATCGATTATTAAGCCTATATACATATGTGTTTTTACTTGTTCAATATTTTCACACGAGCAATTCAGACCATATGTTGAGTGCAAACAAGAGTGGTTGTGAGCCACGATAGTAGGTCTGATATCTGTCTTGTTGTGTGCCGAGTGAATGTGCATAAACTTGGTCTTTTGCGCGTTAATTATCAGACCCACATCATGAGCCCATTTACATAGTTGATTAAAATTATATTCCTGAGCTTGTTTGCAATAGTTTTCGGCTACTACTAAGCGTGTGTCATCCGCGAACTGGTATACAGTGCCCTCATCTATGATGTTAACCATGTCGTTTACGTACAACAGGTACTCAGTAGGACCGATGCTTGAGCCTTGTGCTGTGCCATATGTGGTTGATATTAAGTTGCTATATTGCTTAGCTAGGCTTACTGTGGTTTTTCTATTTAAGTGATAATTTTTTAACGGTTCTAATAGAGGACCCTGTATACCACCCCGCGAAAGCTTATCAAATAGAATATTAAAATTTAATACATCGAATGCTTTACTAAAGTCAATTAGTAGGACGAGCACGTGAAGTCTTTTGTCCAAGTACGTGTTGATGTCGTGGGTAAATTTCCTCAGTAATTAAGTGGTACATTTATTTTTCTGAAACCCGTATTTCTTATTATTAATTATGAAGTATTGAGCTAAATATTTATTTATGTTGTCCCCTAAGTATTTTTCAATGATTGTGTCTATGCATGATAGTATGGTGATTGGGCGATAATTATTAAAATCATCACGCTTTCCCTTTTTATATATCGGCCGGACAACACCAATTTTCAGGTTATCCGGATAGATTGATGTGGCTATACACTGGTTTATAAGGTGGGTAACAACGGGTGTTAAATGTCTTATTATACCACCTGTCTCCTTAAATTCGAGAGTTAGGCATTTCAAAGATTAGCTAGAGCAAACGGCTCGACAGACACAAAATTGTAAAAAATGTTAGTGTGAAGCTCGTGAAGTGAAGCTCGGAAATTTATAAATATAAAATTACAAATAATTATAGTTAATGCACGGAAGTGAAATATTATTTTGTAATTTTGTAGTTAATTTACGTATCGGCGTATAAGAAGTATCTGCCAAATGTAAAGAAATCGTTGATGGATGTTCTTATTGTATTATTAATACTTTATTATTCTATTGTAAAAGTTGCATAAAATAAATATAAAATTATTAATCCATACTTATATTATAAATGCGAATGCCTGTGTGTTTGTCTGTCACGCTTTCACGGCTTATCTACTGGTCCGATTTAGATGAAATTTAGAATGAAAGTAGTAAAAATGACTAGGTCTAACATAGGCTATTTAGTTTTTCAAAAATCAACCTCTAAAGGGTTGAAATAGGGGATGAAAGTTTATGCAGTGTAGATTTTTCATATAAACTTTCATCCCCTATTTCAACCCTTTAGAGGTTGATTTTTGAAAAAATAAGTAGCCTATGTTAGACCCAGTCACTTTTACTACTTCCATTCTAAATTTCAGTCAAATCGGACCGGTAGATTAGGCGTGAAAGCGTGACAGACAAACACACAGACATTCGCATTTATAATATAAGTATGGATTATAATTATACCTAAATATTGCAAGGTTTTTTTTTAGCTTTTGCCTTTACGTGCTTACTGATTTTTGAGTATAGGTAACGGGAAGTTAAACAACGAAACACTTTACAATATAAACACAATTTCTTTATTTTAATAGGTTTCTAATTCAAAAAGAAAAATTGACTGTTTGAAACTTAATATTGCAAAAAATGGTTTTAAAATGGTTTATCTTAGACCTTTTTTTATTTTAAAGAAAAAGAGTGCATCATACACACATGACGCAGTATGATTCACTCTTAAGTCTTAAGTCTTGTTCTATAAAAACGAAATACGAAAAATATAGATAGACTGTCGATCTTAATTTCTCGCTACTTTAAGGAATATTGCGTTTTGAGTAACAACTTAAAACCCATTAAATAGGTGCAAGTATTGCATGACCTTCATTATCAACTGCGATTGCGCTATATTTCCTTAATTTTGAAGTCTTTTTAATTTGCTAGAATTAAACACAAGTCAGTGTTGGTGATCTGAATAAATAAATAAAGATTTGGCCGGAAATCTTACATCGCCATAGTAAAGTTAAACTATATAATTACTAATAACTTTAAAATACAGAAGTTTATAAGAGAAAAAAACAACAATTAATATGTTTAGGTGCTTTTTTTTTTAACAAAGAATTAATTAAGGTTTCAAATTATCTAAAATCCACTTCATATATTTTGCGACGTCTGTGTATATTTCGGGGAACGAAGAGACGCATTGCCTCGGGTCGTACGACATTATGCCGTACTGGATCATTCGGTAGATGCCTTTGACCTCATCCTCTCTCATAAGAGGTCCTCCAGAGTCACCGATGCACGAGTGCTTTTTGTTCTCACCAACACATATCTTATCGAAGGTCGAATCGCGGCTTCGTGGTTCATTGTCCCTGAATGTTTTCAGAAAAGTCAATAATAGCTTCTCCACAATTGTCATACTCAATAATAGTCTAAAGTTATCAAATTATTCGAAAATTTGATTACAGTAGTTCTTTAAAATATATATTTTGAGGAAGCTTAGTAGATATGATTTTAGTTAAATAAAGACTATTTTCTGCTTTGATGAGACAATCTTCACTTTGGTGTAGACCAACCACTTCAAAGCTTAACATCTGACTTGGTGTGGTCAAACGTCTATCATATATAAAACTTTTTGTAAAAAATAAAATTAAAAAGCCGGTTTATCCCGCATAGTTGTATGTATAGTCAGAGAGAATGTGTCTTGATATACAAGTTTACTATTTTTTATTTTTTTTTTTTTTTTAGCTTCACGCTGTGTCCCGCAAACAGCAGGGTAGACAGAGGGAACCTAGTGTTATTGTCATAACGGAGTGTCCTCCGTTCCCCACTTTTTACTATATACAGTAACTAAAATTCAAGTTTATTATATATAGCCACAAGTTATACTTAGTTCTATTTAAATCATTAGCTTATAGAATAAACTAACAGCACATTAAGTCAATTATTAAACAATGACACATATCACGCGTTTTTGATAATTTTAACAGAGTTGATAGTTTTCGTTTTTCTTGATTGTATATTGATTGTACAAAATTGAACATGAAAATCTTAACGATAAATTATTATGTTAGGAGGTTTGCACATGATGTATATATAAGTGTAGTAAACGCTTACCTATTGTAGACCTCCTGGCATGCAACATCAGACAGAATGGGAAAACTAAGTGTTCTCAGGACGGAGGATTCTGATCCCGTTTCACTGAGTCCCCAGCCGGCAACCGTTCCTATTTCGCCGCCACTAGTAATGTTACGCTCGCGCAACTCTTTGTGTACTGGCAGGCAAATGGGTTTTGCGTTCTCTACAAATAAAACATGATTATCTAACAGTTTCTTTAATATTTTTTGCTTTTGAAAACGTTAAGCAGTAATAGTGAGAAGTGAAGTGAATATTTCTTTTTAAATTACAATTACAAAGATGAATTTTGTTATTTTTTTTTACTGATATACTTACCTAAGTAAATGCCAACTTTAGATATAGCAGGCAGAAGGAACCTAGTGTTAAGACACAATATTCCCCACTTTCCGCCAAATTCGGAGGCATTGCGTGTTAAGTGGCGGAACTTAACGCCGCACTTTGCCTCGACACCAGAGCGAAGTAAATGGAAATATTAAATATTTCCACTCCTCAAGTGGGAATCGAACCCACAACCAGTCGATTTACAGTCACACGCTTGTGCCACTGCGCCACGACTGGCCCCTAATCATCAATATTGAAATTTAATAATTTTATAATTGTACGTGTATTAAATTATAAAATATCATAAGTAATACTTGCAGAGCGTTATAAAATAATTATAATAAAAAAATATATATTTAGATTTAAAAGTAAACTTTTTTTTTCTATGATACAAATACAATTACTTACTGTAAGTGAAATCGATAGGCGTTTTGAGTCTGAGGAGGGCTATATCATTTTCTATAGGAGATTGTTGATATTGGTCATGAGCTATGATATCTTCAACATGTATATCCTAAAATAATTGTATCGATATTTTCATGTATCCCGCACACAGCAGGGTATGCAGAGGGAACCTAGTGTTAAGACACTCCGTTCCTCCCTCCACTTCCCGCGGAATTCGGAGGCATTGCGTGTTAAGTGGCGGAACTTAACGCCGCGCTTTGCCTCTACATTCATTCAAAAGTTTCGTTTGTAATAAGTGTTTGAAGTAAAATGCTTTTTCCTGTACAGCAGTGCAGTCAGAGAGAACTTAGTATCAATAGAGACAATGCGTGTTGATTGGTGGAGCTCAACGCCGCATTTTGTTTATCAGAGCTGGCAGATGATAATCATTTAAACAAAATAACTCCACTGAATAAGGATCACGTCCGTGACTAGTCGAGCTTACGATAAGGCGCTGTCCCACTAAAGTAAGGAGTCCTCAAATAAGTAATCCTTATTTCTTAAATATTTTTTACATTTTATAAGTTTAGTTTTAGGGGCCAGTCGTGGCGCAGTAGCACGAACGTGGCGTAAACCACGGAGTGTGGATTCGAGTCCCACTCGAGGAGTGGAAATATTTAATATTTCCATTTCCTTCGCTCTGGTATCAGAGGCAAAGCGCGGCGTTAAGTTCCGCCACTTAACACGCAATGCCTTCGAATTCGGCGGAAAGTGGGGAACGGAGTGTCTTAACACTAGGTTCCCTCTGCCTACCCTGCTGAGTGCGGGATACAGCGTGAAGCTATAAAAAAAAGAAAAAAGAAAAGTTTTGTTGTATATTTTTTCTTCTACCTGAACATGTGATTCACAGATTTGATACGGATATTCTTGTTGGCAATCTACACTCGACCTGATATCGAATTCACCGATGCGAACTCCCGCAATCACTTTATTGTGGACGCAGTGGGCGGCGGTCAGAATATATCTCGAGTTAATAATGGAACCTCCACATTGAAACTGTACGTTATGACGATCTGAAATTTATTACCAAAAAAGTCATGTGCAAATTAGTAAATATGAAATATTTATACGGTAGAAAGACCCAGTAAGAATACAATAGATATAAATGTACATGGTAATGCTGTAAACTCAAACATTTAATTTTTATTGATAATAAAACATTATGCATGCAGTTTTCTTTTCATAGCAGGGGCGTATAAGAATCTGGTGTCAAGACACTCTGTTCTCCACTTTCTGCCTGAAGTGTCTCTATATGCGTCTCAAGTGGTGGAACATATTGTTGTTCTTTGAAGTCAAAGGTACCAGAGCGGAGAAATGAAAATGATATAGTTCCTCGAGCGGGATTCGAACCCACGATTATCGTGTTAACACTCGGACGCTGTCCCACTGAGCTAAGAAGCCGTTTTACCTTATGTTTAAGTAATGCAAATAGCAACCCATACTTCACGCACCTGTATCATCTGTAAAAAAGGATATATGTGATTAAATGTTTTGATAGGTTCCTACCTCGACTAGCAGATGTTTTGTGAGCAATAAGTGCCATCCACGGGAACTCGTAAAGTTCAGCAACTATGCCTCTGAGCCCACTTCTAGATATATCACCGCACGACTCGGGAAGGAGACTTAGATTTTCATGCATATCGATCTCGCTGTTCGGGGTGACCCCATTAGAGTCGGTGCCATTGTTAGTCCATTGATTTTCATAGTCATTGAAAGCCGAACAACATATCTAAATTGAAAGTCAATAAAATATAAGTTTGTATTTCTTTAAAAGTAGGGGCCAGACTTAGTATGACTGTAAAGCGACTGGTTGTGGGTTCAATTCCCACTCGAGTGGAAATATTTAATATTTCATCCATTTTCTTCGGCGGAAAGTGGGGAACGGAGTGTCTTATCACTAGGTTCCCTCTGCCTATCCTGCTGTGGCCGTGTAAAAAAAGACAGTTGTAAAACATTTTTCGAAGAAGGGAATTTTACCATCCTTACGAATTAGAAATACATTACAATAATGAAATGATTATCTCAAACACTATCGTATGTTCGACATCTATGTAAATTGAGAGTACCTACATTACTAAGGCAACACATGTTTTACGCGCGTATGAGTGTATGTATAAGTTTAAGTAATAGTAAACTTTATTGTATTACATTGATAAAAAATGCACTTAGGATTTCCGTTCGGTTCGGTTGTTGAACATGGGTTTCTCCGGTTTTATTCAACTGTAGTTGTTATAAGCTTCTTGCCTTTTATCATGGCAGGGGACAGTGTCACGACACTCTTTCCGTCTCAATTTGAAATATTGCTTATTGCACTCAATGCATATTAAATATAATGTTATATGTAGGACTCAAACGCACTAACAATCGCTGTCTTTCTGCGCCACAGTGGCTGCAATAGTAAAATGTAATATATTTTAAAAAATAAGAACGCACCTGTTCTTTCTTTACATACCTTTGGCGTACTTTTGCCACTAGTAACTTCCATTCCACAGAAGGCTTCATGAAATTTCTTTCTTCTTTCAACGCCATTTAGCTTTTTTGTTATGTGTGCATAATTTACCGCTCCCTGACACGAGTGGAGTAAGACACAGTCACTGCATGCTTTAAATAATATATAATTAGTGATATTTTATATAACAAACGTATTACATATATTCATTACGTTTTTAATATAATCAATTTTTATAGTGGCCAATCGTGGCCCAATGGCACAATGTGTGACTGTAAACGACTGGTTGTGGGTTCGATTCCCACTCGTGGAGTGGAAATATTTAATATTTCCATTTTCTTCGCTCTGGTGCCGAGGTAAAGCGCGGCGTTAAGTTCCGCCACTTAACACGCAATGCTTCCGAATTCGGCGGAAAGTGGGGAATGGAGTGTCTTAACACTGGGTTTCTACTGCCTACCCTGCTCTGTGCGGGATACAGCTTGAAGCCACATTTTTATATATTGGAAACATAACAAGATCGTAGAGATTTATTGAGTTTTATGTATTTTTCATATTGTGAGAAATTTGTTTTTGCCCATTTGTTTGTTTTTAAAACCATGTTATTCCTGTACATTATAATTGTAATATCCATGTTGGATGGACAAATAAAATATATTAGTATTTTGTGTCATTTACAAAAAGGTTACCCACTGGTAAGCCATGTCAAATGGATACTTCGTTACTGACATACATATACAAGCTACTACTATACTTACAAGCTTTTCCAGACACTTCACACCCGTACAATGCCAAAATACTAAGTATAATTGCAAGAATCATTTTTGTATCAATAGTTAATTCAATCTACAATAAGAGTACAAACTTTACGCTTCTTCCGTCAAAGGTTTTTGTAAAACTAACTTGGAGACCCGTTTTGTTAAGGAAAAAGTTTTAAAAATAATGCTTTACTTATTACGCGCTACGTATATATATGAAATGCTGATATCAGACTTGCCTGTGATTGGTTGCAAGTTTCTAACTTCATGCTTGTATAGAAACCATTACGCGTGTGTTTGCAAGATAAGTTTTACACGAACAGGATAGAAGCGTAAGAATCAGAAATATTTTTAATTCTATTAATGAATGATTTTAGTTAATTATTTATTAATAACTTATTTATTAACTGCTATTTACTATTGGTGGTCACCGAATTATTTGGACACTTTGCTAATAATATGCTTACAAGCTTTATGCCAAAACACTAATTATCATTGCAAAAAATCATTTTTCTATTATTAATAATTTATACCTGTCAATCGCTACTGGTGCAAAATTAACTATGAGACCCGCTTCTTTAAGGAAAATATTTTAAATCACCATCTTGTTTATTAAACGGAAAATATATAAGGAATGCTGTTATAAAATCCATTATAATACGTGTTTGTTACTGAACTTATGGAATTTCTAATTTATTCCTATTAGAAGACACTTATTAGCACTCTATACCTATATTGTCCGTGCTGGTACCAGGTCGTCAACGCAATGACGTTGTAGAAAAAGAAACTAGATCCAGGACCTGGGACTACAACCCTTGTAAACCCAGGCTTGAGAAACCCCTTTAAAATACTCAAACGTCTCACTCCCAGTCCACGTAGCCAAATCTCAAATCGTAATAATGCCGCTTCCAAAATACGTGTTAAAAAGCAACTGATGATTGTTATAGACAGACCGAAATCTTTTAAAACACGGTAGAGGAGTTCCGCTTAGTGCGCTTTTTGCAAGTCTTCGTATATATGCACTTATTTTGACATCATGGACAAGTTGCTTTTGAACTTGCACTTGAACTTGAACCAATATCAATTTCGTAAAAAGTGATATTACACATTAGACATGTTCTGGTGTAGTTACATCCGTCAATTTAGTATCAAACCTAACTGTCTAGCGAAGCTTCCAGTCTAAAACCTTTCGGTACATTTATCTATCTCATCGAGGCAATTGAAATTGTTTACTTATATTTGGCTGAATCGAAATGAATCAGTGGCCAGTCGTGGCCCAGTGGCACAAGCGTGTGACAATAAACGACTGGTTGTGGGTTCGATTCCCACTCGAGGAGTGGAAATTATATTTCCATTTTCTTCGCTCTGGTGTCGAGGTAAAGCGCGGCGTTAAGTTCCGCCACTTAACACGCAAGCCTCCGAATTCGGCGGAAAGTGGGGAACGGAGTGTCTTAGCACTAGGTTCCCTCTGCCTACCCTGCTGTGAGCGGGATACAGCGTGAAGCTAAAAAAAAAAAACAAAAAAAAAAGAAATGAATCAGCACTTGAGCAGCTTTAAGTCTATTTTTATGACGAAGTATCAAGCTAAAATTAAACTTGACTAAGCCTCAAATCAGAAAAGATAGTTGATTTTTGCCTTTGCAATCGTTTCGTCAACTGTAAGGACTCATTTATATTATGGAATAGAATAAAATAAGAGTACTTGAAGACTCGGGTTGATTAAGATAACAATTTCCTTTATAAATACAATAGTAAAGGATGTGATTAAAACCATTAATTTTGCCATAATATGAAAAGTATTTGTGTAGTATATTTGTTTTCAGAACTGTGTTTTAATTAAAATTTTGTAACTTACATAGATCTTTTGCCCCCAAGTATTTCTGTATAGGATAATAGGAACTGATAGGAATGGGGAAAGGTATAATCTAAAATGAAAATAAAATATTCTAAAGTTTTTTAATGATTTTCAGCATCTTTACACGTAGTATCAATAAATTGACGGCGTTGAAACAACCACACAGAGTGAAGCCGTGGTTTCCTTTTTCATATTTCACTAATTATACATTTTGACTTTAAAAGCCTTGTGGTTTAGTTGTTATTTACCATGTCCATATTCGTATATGGTGAAGGGAAATAGCAACCAAATCCTGCCTGTGTACAAAACAATGTCTAAACAGTGCCCTATATTGACTATTATTTTATCTCTACAAAGGATGAAATATGTATTTCATACAAAATTAGAAAACTCAAAAAAAATTAAATAAGGCGACACTAAGATATTTAGATAAATATTCTATAACTTGATTTGAGAGATTTTTTGATAAAAATTAGTATATTATTATAGTTCGTGCATTTTTTTCATTATTTATCATTACTTGCAATAAAGTTGTAGAGAATAACTCATATTAATGTGTCAAATCGACATTGGCAAGTTATTCTGTTTATGTAGACGTTACACATAAAAACCATAACCAAGAAAAAAAGAAAATAAAGGGTTTAGAGTGATAAGATTTTTAATTAAATAAAAATATTAATTAAGGTTTCATGCTATCTAAAATCCACTTCATATATTTCGTGACATCAGTATATACTCCTGGGAATAAGGAGCCGCATTGCCTCGGGCCGAACGACACAATGCCGTACTGGATCATTCGGTAGATGCCTTTGACCTCATCCTCGATCATAAGAGGTCCTCCAGAGTCACCGCTGCAGGAATCCTTGTTGATTTCACCAGCGCATAGCTTGTTTAGTGTCATATCACGGCTGCCTGGTCCATTGTTCCTGATTGTTTTGGAAAACTCATAATGTATTAATGGAAAAATTGAGTACATAGGAGTAGTTTGTTAAAATATACATTTTCACAAGGTTTTAACATAAATTGTACTAGCCGCAGCTTAGTCCACGTGTTAATATAAAATAATAAATAGCCTTACTCTTTATTATACCTCCTATCTTATTATACCACCTGTCTCGTTAAATTCGAGAGTTAGGCGTTTCAAAGATTAGCTAGAGCAAACGGCTTGATAAACAAAAAATTGTAAAAAATGTTATTTCATATACCGTACATATATATGTATGTGTATATTTTATTATTATATATATTTAGTAAAACTCATTTATTTTATTATTCCAAACAGACACTACAATTTTACTTTTTGTAATTTAAAATATATGTTGGAATTTAACGAAGTACATATTATTAATGTTCATTATACGATAAAAGCCATAAATTGTTTATAGTTGTATTCAACATACTAAACCACTGTCAGCTGAGAGTAAGCCTGCTAGCGGCATGTTGAGTCAACTAAAAGATATGTTAAAAATATATACATTCAATGAGGAAAAAGATAAATTTTATGAGATTTTTTTTTCCTCAGACATAATGGAGAAGTAAATTTTTGAAATCATAGATTTGACGCGTTTTTGGTAAATTATTAAAAAAATAATATTTGCAATTATTCTAGATTGTGTATTACTTTTTATACTTTTTAATAGAATAAGAAAATTATAACAACAAAAATCACTTCACAGATTTATACTCGTACTCTGAGCAGATGATATATAAAATTAAGGTTATATTTTCCCGTGGGGGGACGGGTTAAGAATACAATTCCCCCCCGCCGCTGGGTAGCGTCCCGTAAAAGGCGGGTAACCCAGTAGTTTGGTGGTAGGAGATTCGTTCTCCGACTGGCTCGCGACCACTATCATGTCAAAGACGAACCGCCAAATATCTTATGATGTATTCCGGTTCGATGGCATGTAAGCCAGCTCTCTCTATTCCCACCATTCCCATTCTTCCTCTCTCCTTCTGTCCTACATCCCCAAGGCTGGCAACGCATCCATAACTTTAATGTTGTGGATGTCTATGGGCGAAGGTAACCACTTAACACCAGGTGGGCCTTCAGCTCGTTTGCCTCCTTTATTCCATAAAAAAAAAATATATTAGTAATAGATGCTTACTTATTGTAGAACTCCCGGCATGTACCATCGGAGAGGATAGGAATATTGACTTTCCTCAAGACAACGGATTCTGATCCCGTTTCAGTGAGTCCCCAGCCGGCAACCGTTCCTATCTTATCGCCACTAGTAATGTTGCGCTTGCGCAACTCTTTGGGTACTGGCAGGCAAATGGGTTTTGCGTTCTCTACAAAAAACATATTATTATTCAATTTTTTGTTCAGTTTTTTGTTCAATTTTTTTGTATATTTGAAGTACGTGATATAGTTTTAAGCTATTGTTATAACCGAGTCCGAGTTAAAAAATGTACAGTGTGTTGTTTTATGTTATAATTTATATTATAATATATGTTTTGAAATAAAATAACTGTTTGAAATAAAATACACTGCTGTTACATTGTTTTCTCTATATACAACTTCAATATTTTTATAACTATTATATATATAGCTTTATTTATTTATTATACTTTCAATAAAAAAAAATATTTTTTTTTTCAGTTCTTAATTTATTGAACAGCCCCTCTAGGGTAGGAAAGCCTCTTCCATTCTTTTCTATAATTATGTCCTTGTTCTGGTTTATAATTGTTATTGTACATTAAATTATAAAATCTCATAAACAACATTTGTGAGACGTTGTTAAGAGTCAAATTGAATAGTTTTAAGAAATAAATAAAACTACTTACTATATGTCAAATTGATAGGCCTTTTGAGTCTAAGGAGAGCTATATCATTTTCTATAGGAGAACGTTGATATTGGGGATGAGCTATGATTTCTTCAACGGATATATCCTGAAAATAATCATATGAGTATGACTATGACTATTATATTTTGTATTGATAATGCAGTTAGCAATTAACACACAGCAATTATCGCAATAATCACGAGACGTATTTGTCATACAAAGTCTTATATGACATAAGTTTTTCGCAACCATACGCTTTTTCTACAATCAGGATAGTCAGGAAGAACTCGTCTTATCAGAGCCGGGAAATGGCAGTCATTTTAATGTAATAATATCCTGAATGTGGATTAATTTCCTACATTGTCTCACTGCTCCGCAACAGCCTCAAATAAGGTATTATTTCTTTTTAATTGGCTCGGTCGTTGCCCTTTTCTCGTACCTGAATGTGTGATTCACAGACTGTGTACGGATATTCTCCTTGGCAATCTTCTTTCGAACGAATATCAAATTCACCGATGCGAACTCCCGCAATCCTTTTATTGACGACACAGTGAGCGGCGGTCAGAATATATCTTGAGTTAATAACTGAGCCTCCACATTTAAATTGCAGGTTATGAGTGCCTGAAATTCATAATCAAAGAATATTAATTGCATTTATGCAAATTAGTAAATAAGACTCAGAATCATGCTTTTCCCGTTCCCCATATTCCATTTGAATTCGAAACATTGTTTATTGAGTAGTGAAACTTAAAGCCTGATCTTTGTTTTACTAAAGCAGGAAAATAAATATAATCTAAATATAATTATTTAATCGTTACTCCGTATGTGAATCGCATGCACAATATTCCCAGTTAAAGTAAAAAACCACTGTAAGGCAGGGTGCCTTACAGGGATTTTTTATTTCATATATAAATGAAGTTACATATATACAAGCTTCATATTTTGTAATACTAGCGACCGGCATGCGGCTATGCCCTCGTGTTTTATCGCGCAAAATTTCCAATCCCTTAAAGATTGGTTTTTGAATTGAGTTAGAAAAAAATAGATAGTCTATGTTTGACCCAAGGTTTTCGACTAGTTTTGTTCCGAATTTCATCGAAAACGGGCCGCTAGATTAACTGTGAAAGGGATAACTGACAGACAAACAGACGGACTTTCGCAGTTATACTTAGTATGGATTATTACCTGAACTAGCTCTTGTTTTGTGAGAGATAAGCGCCATCCACGGGAACTCATGGAGATTAGCTATCCTGCCGCCGACGATTTGGTTCCCTTCAATGTTACCACATGATTCGGGAAGAAGATTTAAATTTTCATGCGTTAGGATCTCGTTGTCCAAGGTATCGCTATTAGAGTCGCTGCCGGTGCTAGCCCACCGATTTTCGTACTCTTTGAAATCCGAACAACAGACCTAAGTTAAAAGACAAATATAAGTTTTTTTTTTAGCTTCACGCTGTATCCCGCACACAGCAGGGTAGACAGGAACCTAGTGTTAAGACACTCCGTTCCCCACTTTCCGCCAAATTCGGAGGCATTGCGTTTTTAAGTGCAGTTTGCAAATATAAGTTGAAAAAGACATTTAAAAAACGTATAAAAATGTACATGTATTTTTCAATGTACATGTATTTTTCAATTTTCCTAAGTGTGGTATAACACTTTAAAAATGTTTAAAAGTAAATATAAGTTGTTTATTTTGTCGTAGTTTTGGACTTTCAATTAATTAAATTATAAGTTCTTTTCTATAATTTGTCATTGTTAAAGTTTATACAAAGAAGTTAATGATTTTATAATAATATTAGACATTAATTATTCGATATACTGTTTATATTTTATTTTTAGCATGTGATGTATGTATATACACTCACGTTGGCTAAGGCAAGGCGTTTATTCACGTCAAATTAAACGCGTTAATAATTAAACGCAATTTTATTATATAATCATAGATTGTATTTGGGATTTCCAAGTTGCTAAACATGAATTTTCCGTTTAATTAAAATGTACCTTTTCCTTAGCTTTTCGCTTACGCTTTTCTCAAATAACAGGAAAAGCAAGGAAATCTATTATCCGACATTCCGTTTCTCACTCTCTGTCTAACCTAACTAGAGAGTTAAGTTATTCCAAAATTTAAGTTATTTTGCTTCTCCTCCGCTCTGATAAAACGAAGCACGAAGTTGGCAGAGGGATAGGGAGAGCCCTATCCCTCTGCCAACTTCGTGCTTCGTTTTATCAGAGAGGAGAAAGCAAAATAACTTAAATTTTTGGAAAAATAATTTAAATTTTTGGAAAAAGGTACGATAGACCGTTTAAATAACGATCTTTCGTTCCTCCTAATGAAAAATAATCAACCGATTGGGTTTATTATATATATTGGGTACATCGTTTGTTATACCATCGCAGTAATAGTCAAATTAAATTCAAATGAATAATTTAATTAGTACGTAAGGGGCAAGTTTCTAATTTATCGATTATCAGGATTTTTTTCATACCTTTGGCGCTCTTATACCATCGATATATTGCGTTCCACAGAACGATTCTTTTAATTTATTCTGACTTTCAGCGTCATTTTGTTTCTTCGATGCATAGTCTAACGCTTCCTGACACGAGCGTAGTAAAACACAGTCGTTGCATGCTATAAATAATAATTTATACATTTTTAAGTACATTTTTTACATAACAAACATAATTATATATATTACATATAAAGTTTTTAAAATAATTAAGTTAACGATTGTTGGAAATGCAATACGAGTAGATATGTTTGTATTTTTACTCCTCTTCCACAGCATGAGGAGTGGTACAGAACGAAGTGGCAAGTCTCTACGACTTATGACTTGTGGGCATTATAAAATAATTTAAAATTGTCCCAAGTCTCTTAGTTTAACCTTTTGTAAAAAAACAATTTCACGTTTTCTACCGCATAGCAAAGTAGTAAATGTGACTCTAGTGCTGCAATGAAATTAATTTAAATATGATAATATTTAAATCCCCCAAGTAAGAATCGAACTCACATTTACAGTCAGTCAAAATTTCAAATATTATAATGTACGTACTATATGGTACATATAAAAGAATAGTTGAATGTATAGACAAATTATTTACATTTTTAAACATAGCATCTTTTGCATTTTATTATAAACTGGTTTGGGCGCGATATTCGTTGTAAGCAGAAATATAACAGCCTAAAATATAACATATGTAATATATGTACACATATACTTACCAGGGTTACCAGACACTTCACACCCGTATAGTGCTAAGGCACTAAGTACAATTACAAAAATCATTATTGTATCATTAATAATGTATTCTAGTTACAAAAATAAAATAAAACATACGCTTCTTCGTCGAAGGTCTTTGCAAGACTAACTGTGAGACCCGTTTGTTTGAGGAAAATGTTTGAATGAACGCCTTACTTGTTACACGCAAAATATATATGTATAAGTAATGTTGATATAAAAAATTGCATAGTAATATATGTTTGTTATTGAACTTATGAGGTTCCCAGTTATTTATCCTTATTCCAATTATCACCATTACTATTTACTTGGTAAACAATTTAGTAAATATTGCTTTAGTAAAAGGATTGATTAAAAAGAACGATATTTAAAAAAATACTCTAGTCAAATATATATCTTTAAATGTCATTAATTACCTCCATGTTAGATATAATAAGATATTAAATTGTATTTCTATTAAATGATTTTGTTCCTTATTTGATTTTGAATGTATATAAACTTATATAGTGTGTGATTATGACAGGTACCATCTTTTTTAAAACAGGTACCATCTTTTTTTAAGAAGAAGGCTTAAAAGAACCTAGTTTAAAGACCTTTTATTTCTTTTTTTTAGCTTCACGCTGTATCCCGCACACACCAGGGTAGGCAGAGGGAATCTAGTGTTACGACACTACGCCGAATTCGGGAGGCATTGCGTGTTAACTTAACGCCGGCGCTTTGCCTCGATGGGAATCGAACCCACAAACCAGTCGTTTTACAGTCACACGCTTGTGCCACTGGCCACGACTGGCCCCTACTAGACCTTTTATTTTCTATTTATTACCAAAAATTATAGATTTTCTTGGTCTCGATCATTCATAATGATCGTCTCTACAGTGAGACGCTATCCCACGGTAAAACGACGGATGGAACCATAGACTTGAACAATAATAAAAAGAAAAACAATAATTTAAAGGTTTTTTAAATGTACTAAGATAAAACTTGACGTCTTTCGCTAAAAGGAACCGGTTGGACTATGGTCTTGTTCGTCTTTCTTTAGGCTGGTGACTCATCTCATCTTGACCAATTAACGACGTGCGTTTTGCAAGAGGCGCAAGTTCTAGTGCCGCTATGTTTAAATTTTTTGTACATTTTTTTATATATGCATAAAATCATTGGTTTATTCGGTTTAGTCATCTTTGATTCTCGTGAATTTGTGTAGAAGTGTGCAAGAAGTTTTATTAATTAAAAACTGGCTTAAGCAGATGAATAGTATATAAACCTGCTAGAATCCCGGCCATAGTAAGCCATGTAAATTAGTATTGTAGTCTCCACAGATACCCATTAATGTTGTTTCAAATTTATACTAACGAATCACTTGTGGCTTTGCCTGCATAAACTAAAAATATTATAACTATTTAGTTTTCTCGCCCACAATATAATTTAAATATTTGTAATTTTTTTATTTATGAACCGATTGAAATGTCTAACTCCGTTTATTCGTTAGGCCGTTTCTGAGATTAGCATGCATAAGCACATAATTAACGCTGTAGTAATTTTGGGTTCTACTACAGTGTTAAATTCCGTAATAATATGTTTTCTCATGTCTTCTATGTACGGAGAGTGATATATATTGCACGTGATGAGCTTAGGGATTCAAAACGGGCGGTTGACTATAGGAAAGTTCTGTATCTCTCTAACGTTAAATTCACAAATTAAATTCATTGGGGCCAGTCGTGGCGCAGTGGCACAAAGTGTGATTGTAAAGCGACTGGTTGTACGTTCGATTTCCACTCCAAGAGTGGAAATATTTATTATTTTCATTCCTTCGCTCCGGTTTTGTCGAGGCAAAATGCGTCGTTATGTTCCGCCACTTAACACGCTATGCCTCAATTCAGCGAAAAGTGGGAAACAGAGTGTCTTAACACTAGGTTCCCTCTGCCTACCCTGCTGTGTGCGGGATAACAGCGTGAAGCTAAAAAAAAAACATAATTGGTCTCCAGCGTTGTTAAAATGACTCTTCCAGATCAGAGTAACTTAGTAATTTTCTATATTTATAGAAAGGCAGTAGCCACATCCACATGTGAAATGTGCAACACAATGTCAAATATCAACATGATATATACTGTGTTCTAATTATTATAACAGTTTTATTATAGCTGAAATGACGTCACGATATATGTTAACATATTATATTATATAAGTGGGGAACAGAGTGTCTTAACACTAGGTTCTCTCTGCTGTGTGCAAGACAGCGTGAAGCTATAAAAAAAGTAAAAAAAAATATATATATCAATGTACGTCATATAAGTTTGTTATAAAAATTAAATATCCAGATTCGATGCGTAATCATTTATTGAAAATCTGAGCATTGAAGGAGCATTGTGCATCATATTGCTTTATTCTTTGCTTGTTTAGTCACCACTAATTACAGTGATTTCAAACGCTGCCACGCAACAGCCGTCGGAGCTTGGATGATCGTTACTTTGTTTTGTACTTTGTTAATATTTTTTTCAAATTCACGCTTCTTTCCGCAAAACAGGGTAATCTCAGAGAAGCCAGTGTCAAGATACTCAGCACTCTACATTCTGCCAGAACACAAAACATTGCGTTTTGAGTATCTAAAAGGAACGGATAAATGAAAATAGTTCAGATACAGATCTCCTCCTCGTCCCGACCAGATCCTCGGAGTGGATACTGATAGACGCTCTCCTACTGCGCTACAGGTGCCATTTCGATAACAAGATCGCACAACGAGATAGATTATTTTGACTTTAAACATCTCAAACATAGGATATGTCCATACAAATTGCTGATTAATAATAAATTCACTTGAACAAAGACATGGGGAAAATACATTATAATATTATTTACTCATCCTCTGCCCTTAATCACTGTTACTATATACTTCCCACTTATTGTGTCACTTAGTAAGCATCCTCAGGCTCATAGTTAGAGGGAAGCTACAGCTAGCTCAGGACACTTAATTCTCCACTTTCCGCCCGAAATCCAGATCTCTCCCTATTCCCACTCGTTTGCCCTTTCATAAAAATAGCGATTAATTCGGTTAAAGTAATTTTATTTCATAATACATTTATATCACTCATCATTATCATTATTAATGCCTTCGAATGATAACAACTGTTATTATAAAAATTAGACAAAGCCAAAACAATCATATTTTTTCGACTCTGAAGGGCTGCTATTGATGTCCACACTCCACATGATAGATATTCATATAATTGCATTGCATAAATAAATATTTTAATTTAACATCTTTAAAGTGTTTTAGGATATAATACACATATAATACACGTTAGAAAAGATATAAACTTTGAATCTAAGGACTCGAACCCACAACCACTTGAAACTTGTTCAAGGGTCAATAAACCATAGAGTAAAAAACACAACGAAGCTGGATACAGAATGGTCTAATGGTAGAATATGTTAGTATAGCGTATAATAATGTCAATAAATTCCATTTTCCTATATTTTCACTTCCATCAGGATATTGATGAAATCGATAGTATTTTATATATTTTATATAAATGAAATTTAAAACGTTTTAAACTTTTCCGGGGTTCTTAGAACAATAAATCATTATCTATCAAAAGGGTTAAAACCAAAGAGGTTATCTATATCGGCAAAGTTCAACACGAAGTGATCTTGAAATTACTTTGTCGGTTCAAGGAAACTATTCGAGATAAACAATCTCGTGTGAATGTTATCATGTGAGGTGTGAGGGCAAAAATGTTATTCATTTCATCTTCACGCATTTTCACGCTTTTACCCATATAGTGGAGTAGTCAGTTTCGAAATCCAAACATTGCGTGGTCGTAACAAAGTAATCTCTATAGAGATGCTAACAACCATAATAAGTTGTAATAAAGCGTATAAGAATTTCGACGCACCTGGTAGTAGTGAAATGGAGCATGGCTCAGTGGTCAGAGCGCCTGGACTTTAATCAGGAGGCGCGGGTTCGATTCCTGCTGCGATCAAATTTTTATACGTTTTCTAAATGTCTTTTTCATTTTCCTAAGTGTGGAATAACACTTTAAAAATGTTTAAAAGCACTTTACAGTAGTTCGTGTTCACCATGTATTTTGATCACAATAGATCCCGTTTGACCCGGTTAAAATATTATCATATCAAAATGTGCCAAAACTGCGAAAAATCATTGGCTTTTAATTTTGTGGTTGTTATTTTGTTTCTGCAATTATTATTTTCTTATATTGCAGTGTATCCTAAGTCCACGATGTAATTTTTTATTGCTATTCACTACTGTATTTTATAAAATGGCGTTATTATTTTTAACATCTTTCAATTTTTTTTCCTAAAAGTAGTTTATTTACAGGAGATATTGTAATACGGGAGTTTATTTATTTGACCTTTGACATGTATTTTTAATATCTCACATTTCACCGGTTTTAATAAACACGTTTTTTTTCACAATTCTTTAATAATTCAACTAAAACTATATACTTCCACTGGTCTTAATAATTGTTTTTATTACTTGATTCATAGTGTGATTCATAGTCTCAACTTTGAATACTAAAAGAAAAAAATCATATTTTTTTTATATTGACGTTTTTTCCTTTATCCAGCTAGGTAATGAAAGAGTACCTAGTGTCAACACACTCCGTTTCACACTCTCCACTCGAAATCGACTGCTGCGACGCTGTGTGCCGGGTGGCGGTATTTTTTTATTTTTTATTATTGAATAAAGGAGGCAAACGAGCAGAAGGACCACCTGATGGTGAGTGGTTACCTTCGCCCATAGACATCCAGAACACTATAGGGGTTAAGGATGCGTTGCCGACCTTGGGGGTGAAGGAGGGAAGGAGGGAGATAGGATGGGAATGGCGGGAATAGGGAAAGAGCTGGCATATATTCCATCGAACCGGTCAACATCAACAGATATTTGGCGGTTCGTCTTTGACATGCTAGTGGTCGCGAGCCAGTATGAGAACAAGTCTCCTACCACCAAACTATTGGGTTACCTGCCTTTTAAGGGACGCTTAGCTGCGGAGGGCAATTGCATTCTTAACCCGTCCTCCCACGGGTAGACTTAACGAAGTGCTTTTTGTCTTAGGTACCAGAACGTAGAAATTAATCATTTTTCATGTAGTGTTGTTATAAATAATATTTATATGTGATTGATTGATTACGTTTTGGTCATTATATACCTATATGTTTAGTTTTTGTCATATATTTGAGTTGAGGAAAAAGATGGGAACAAGCAAAGCCTTAGCCAGTTGCACAATCATTTATTAACGTACGTTTCCAACCGGCGCGCAGGCCAGGTAAAATTACCTCCCAGTAATATTATAAATATATTACAGTTTTTTATTAATACCATGCTGAGCTTGTAATTGCAATATGTAATGTATAAAACTTTATTTTCTATATTTTTGCATTCTTACAGAGGTAGGGGCCAGTCGTGGCGCAGTGGCACAAGCGTGTGACTGTAAACGACTGGTTGTGAATTCGGTTCCCACTAGAGGTGTGCAAATGTTTAATACATTCATTCTCTTCGCTCTGGTGTCGAGGCGTTAAGTTCCGCCACTTAACACGCAATGCCTCCGAATTCGGCGGAAAGAGGGGAACGCAGTGTCTTAACACTAGGTTCCCTCTACCTGCCCTGCTGTGTGCGGGATACAGCGTGAAGCTAAAAAAAAATAAAAATATATAATATTATAATTATATATATTATTATAATGATAATTAATTTATTTTAATTTCAATTTAGAAATCACACTGTTTGTATTATTTCCAACAGCAGTATATGTATACATTCTGGGGTTTTTGTAATGGCTATCATAAAGGTTAGAACTTAAGCCAGGAAGGTCATCGATATCACCACAAATCGTGCGATCCTCTAAATATTTGTCAGTCCGAGTCAGTCGAGTCTCGAGTCAAGTGCAGTGTTGTGTATAATTGTAATCTAAATATTAATATACAAAAACAATGAACACATTTAATTTAATTATTAGTGTTTTAGTTTATACACGTTGGCAGCATTTATTGCAGGAGTAGTAAGTAGTAGTAGTATATAAAAGCTTTTAACGACATTACGACATGCACATTTTTTTTTCTTTGATTTGAATTTATTGTTTGATTTTGAATCAAACGAAAACAATAAAACTTTTTCGAATAGAAACTATTTTAATATCTTTGTTATTTGAAACAGGAAGATATGAAAACGTGAACAGAATTAAGCCCGTCGCAGCTTTCATTTTATTTATTTTATTTTGTTAAATATGTTTTTGTTGTACGATAATATTACCTCAATGATTACATGATACACAAATGCATATAAGATTTATAAAAAATAGGAAGATTAGTACAATGAAAGACGTGGTAATTTACTGTTAAAAAGTTTAATAGTGTTCTCTTATATTTATCAAGAACACTACCAAATAATAAACTCTAGCAATTCATTATATTAAGTATTGTGTTCTAATAAATAAAATATGTGGGTTCGCTTCCCACTCGAGGAGTGGAAATATTTAATATTTCCATTTCTTCACTCTGGTGTCGAGGCGCGGCGTTAAGTTCCGCCACTTGACACACAATGCCTCCGAATTCAGCGGAAAGTGGGGAACGGAGTATCTTAATACTAGTTTCCCTCTGCAGGGGCTGTGTGCGGGATACAGCGTGAAGCTAAAAAATATATAGAAGAAGAAATTAAATGGCAAAAATTTATTTGTTTTTTTTTTTTAATAATTTTAATTTTCTTTCATCTCATAGTATTGCGTTGCTAGGTGAGTTATTAAATATTAGGATGAATTATGAAATTGCCACATTTTTTATTATTTTAAACGAAAATTATTTTATTTATGACTTTCATATTCTATTATTAGATTAAACTTTTTTGTAAATTTTCGCAATTACTTTAGACACTCCTACCGCGCCAAGAGGGCGCTTCAAATTATAATAACTAATTTTATAAGAGTATACATATAGTGTAACAACTTCAGTTAGTTCAGAATTGCTAATATTTATGTATATGATGAACTTTAGGAAGGTCAAGTTCAGTTCAATTAGAAAAGTACTGACATATAATGATGAATTGGCAGCATTGAAATATTATTTATGTAAAGAATTCAGGTTCTTTATTTAACTGCGTTAATAAGTAAAGTAAAACGGAATGGTAAATGGCCAGCTCCTCTTATAAAGACTTTTGGCTTACTTGCTCTTACTACATTCTTTCTTACCACTTAGCACTAAGCTTCTATATAACAAGGGTTATCTCTGTATGGGTAAAATCATTGCCAAAACACAAACTAAACAAAAGTCGAACGTTATTTTCTTCTTTACAGAAACATGCAAAAACGCCGATGACTGCATGACTATTCCGTTTGTTCGGAGCAGCGAAACTAGCTACGTTTCGAAGAGTTAATGAAACTATAAATAAAAATTCACATCGGCGATTTGTGGCATGACATGGGTTAACAACCGTCCTGCAGTTCAGGTAAATAAATACATATTCCTTACCTATTCCTTGCCCTCTGGATCTATGATCCTTTCGAGAGATGTTTTACTTTCTAAGGCTATCAAATTAATCACTTTATTATGTGTTTATATGTATATTAATGTAATGTATGTTTAAAATTGTTTCATAAGATTTTGTTCCGAATTCGAAGTAGAAAAAGCAGAGTACATATCAAGTCCATCTCTGAGTCAGAGAACAGCAAATGGCGTAAATTCACAACCCGAGACTGAAGACAGTGATTTGTCAAGTCACAGTAATGTGAACCTGCTACCAAAGGATTGTGGCAAGTACTTGGAGGACCGCATAGTCGGTGGGGAGTTCGCGCATATTTACGAGTTTCCCTGGATGGCACTTATCTCGTTGATTGAAACATTTGCAAATGGTAATTGCCTTTTCCTCTAAGCTTTCCTAATATACGTGTTTTCGCCGTATGTATTATTATTCTGTATATCAATGTATTATATTTTTAATAAAAAATATTATTAATTCCATAATGATTTATTTTTAGTGGAAGAATGTAAGTGGGCGCAGTGGAACACAGCGTGACGCTGTGCCACTGTAACCAACTGGTTTGTTTGGGTGTCGATTATTTTTTGGTCCACTCGGAAAAGTGGTTAATATTTAATATTCCCATTTTTCTTCGCTCTGGTATCGAGCAAAAGCGGGGCTCGTTAAATTCCACCACCACTAAACACGTAATGCTTCCGAATCGGAGAAAGTGGGGGAAAGAGAGTGTTAACACTAAGTTCCTTATGCCTACTGAAGAAGATTACAGCGTGAGCGAAAAAAATGATATGATATTTTCAATGTTAATTCTTTTAATTAAACTTTTAGGGAAAAAGAAGTACATCTCAAATATTTGCTTACTACAATCGTGTGTTCATACAATATTAAAAAATTGTCAGCACCAGTTGAAAATATAAATATTGTGAGTTGTCAGTGGTTGATCAGTAAACTGATTTCTGAGAAAACGAACCATAAACCAACTTTTCAGTATTTAGTTTTCTTGTTTATGATCTTTTTCGATAAGTGAATAAATTGGAAAAAGATATATACAATATTTATATGGTTTATCATAGGTTAAAACCAAATGTAGATTCGCTTGTGGAGGCACTATGAATATTCAAAATCATTATTGGACTGCAGCACATGCGTCAAGATAAGGGATAAAGTGGTCCACGAGGCGTCAGCCCCTGTTGGTGAAGTCGATCTCCGAATAGCTTGTTGACTGTGAAGGGCGAATATCCTAGGGCAGGTGTTTGCGTGTGAGGGTCATCTGCAGGTTTAAAAACATTTTTTTTAGTACAAATTTTTTGGATGGATTTAAAATAAAGTATAATAACATGGTTTTTTTTATAGGATTTTATCAGTAGAAACAACCATAGTTTAGATACAGAAAATCCTCGGAGTGGATACTGAAGAGCTCTCCTATGCGCTACGATGGTGCATTTCGCATAACAAGATCGCACACGAAATAGATTTTGACTTTTACATTCAAACATAAGATATGTCCATTACAAATGCTATTAATAATACACTTGAACAAAGACATGGAAAATACACTATAATATTATTTACTCACCCTGCCCTGAATCACTGATACTATATTAATATGGTGCCAGTCGTGGCCCAGTGCACAGAGTGGGGACTTGTAAGCGAATGGTTGTGGGTCGATTCCCACTCGAGGAGTGGAAATTATATTTCATTTTCTTCGCTCTGGGTCGAGGTAAAGCGCGGCCGGTTAAGTTCCGCACTTCACAAGCAAGCCTCCGAATTCGGCGGAAAGTGGGGAAGGAGTTGTCTTAACACTAGGTTCCATCTGCCACCCTGCTGTTGAGGGATATAGCGTGAAGCTATTTTTTTATAATACTTCCCACTTATTGGGGTGAGACATAGTCACTTAGTAAGCATCCTCATGCTTTTTCCCGCATAGTTAGAGGGAAGCTACAGCTAGCTCAGGACACTTAATTTCCATTTTCCGCACGAAATCCAGATCTCTCCCATTCCACTCGTTTCCACTCGTTTGCCCTTCAATAAAAATAGCGATTAATTCGGTTAAAGTAATTTTATTTCATAATACGTTATATCACTCACTCATTATCTTCATTATTAATGCCTTCGAATGATATACCACTGTGTTATTATAAAATTAGACAAAACCAAAACATCATATTTTTTCCAACTCTGAAGGGCTGCTATTGATTTCCAACATACACACATTGATAGATACATATAATTTCATTGCATTTGCATAAGTAAATATTTTAATTTAACATCTTTAAAGTGTTTTAGGATATTAATACACATATAATACACGTTAGAAAAGATATAAACTTTGAATCTAAGGACCCACAAACCACTTGAAACTTGTTCAAGGGTCAATAAACCATAGAGTACGAAACACAACGAAGCTGGATACAGAATGGTCTAATGGAAGAATGTGTTAGTATAGCATATAATAATGTCAATAAATTCCATTTTCCTATATTTTCCCTCCCATCAGGATATTGATGAAATCGATAGTATTTTATATAAAATGTATATACTTGTAATTTAAACGTTTCAAACTGTTCCGGGGTTCTTTAGAACAATAAATAATTATCTATCAAAAGGGTTAAAACCAAAGAGGTTATCTATATCGGCAAAGTTCAACACGAAGTGATCTTGAAATTACTTTGTCGGTTCAAGGAAACTATTCGAGATAAACAATCTCGTGCTGAATGTTATCATGTGAGGTGTGAGGGCAAAAATGTTTTTCATTTCATCTTCACGCATTTTCACGCTTTTACCCATATAGTGGAGTAGTTAGTTTCGAAATCGAAACATCGCGTGGTCGTAACAAAGTAATCTCTATAGAGATGCTAACAACCATAATAAGTTGTAATAAAGCGTACAAGAATTTCGACGCACCTGGTAGTAGTGAGATGGTGCATGGCTCAGTGGGCAGAGCGCCTGGACTTTAATCAGGAGGCGCGGGTTCGATTCCCGCTGCGATCAAATTTTTATACGTTTTCTAAATGTCTTTTTCAATTTTCATAAGTGTGGAATAACACTTTAAAAATGCTTAAAAGCACTTTACAGTAGTTCGTGTTCACCATGTATTTTGATCACAATAGACCCCGTTTGACCCGGTTAAAATATTATCATATCAAAATGTGTCTAAACTGCGAAAATCATTGACTTTCAATTATGTGGTTGTTATTTTGTTTTTGTGATTATTATTTTCATATATTTTAGTGTATCCTAAAGCTACGATTTATTTTTTTATTGCTATTCACTACTGTATTTTATAAAATGGCGTTATTATTTTTAACATCTTTCAATTTTTTTTCCTAAAAGTAGTTTATTTACAGTAGATATTGTAATACGGAAGTTTATTTATTTGACCTTTGACATGTATTTTTAATATCTCACATTTCATCGGTTTTATTAAGCACATTTTTTTTCACAATTCTTTAAAATTCAACTAAAACTATATATTTCCACTGGTCTTAATAATTGTTTTTATTACTTGATTCATAGTGTGATTCATAGTCTCAACTTTGAATACTTAAAGAAAAAAATCATAATTTTTTTTTTTATATTGACGTTTTTTCCTTTATCCAGCCAGGTAATCAACACACTCCGTTCCACACTCTCCACCCGAATTCGACTGCTGCGACGCTGTGTGCCGGGTGGCGGTATTTTTTTATTTTTTATTATTGAATAAAGGAGGCAAACGAGCAGAAGGACCACCTGATGGTAAGTGGTTACCTTCGTCCATAGACAACCAGAATACTATAGGAGGTTAAGGATGCATTGCCGACCTTGGGGGTGAAGGAGGGAAGGAGGGAGATAGGATGGGAATGGCGGGAATAGGAAGAGAGCTGGCTTATATTCCATCAAACCGGTCAACATCAACAGATATTTGGCGGTTCGTTTTTGACATGCTAGTGGTCGCGAGCCAGTAGGAGAACAAGTCTCCTACCACCAAACTATTGGGTTACCTGCCTTTTAAGGGACGCTTAGCTGCGGAGGGCAATTGTATTCTTAACCGGTCCCCCTACGGGTAGACTTAACGAAGCGCATTTTGTCTTAGGTACCAGAACGTAGAAATTAATCATTTTTCATGTAGTGTCGTTATAAATAATATTTATATGTGATTGATTGATTACGTTTTGGTCATTATATACCTATATGTTTTGTTTTTGTCATATATTTGAGTTGAGGAAAAAGGTGGGAACAAGCAAAGCCTTAGCCAGTTGCACAATCATTTATTAACGTACGTTTCCAACCGGCGCGCAGGCCAGGTAAAATTACCTCCCAGTAATATTATAAATATATTACAGTTTTTTATTAATACCATGCTGAGCTTGTAATTGCAATATGTAATGTATAAAACTTTATTTTCTCTATTTTTGTATTCTTACAGAGGTAGGGGCCAGTCGTGGCGCAGTGGCACAAGCGTGTGACTGTAAACGACTGGTTGTGAATTCGGTTACCACTAGAGGTGTGCAAAAGTTAATAAAGTTAATACATCCATTTCCTTCGCTGTGATGTCGAGGCAAAGCGCGGCGTTAAGTTCCGCCACTTGACAAGCAATGCCTCCAGCTTCGGCGGAAAGTGGGGAACTGAAGTAGGTTCCCTCTGCCTACCCTGCTGTGTGCGGGATACAGCGTGAAGCTAAAAAAGAAAAAAAGAATAAAAATATGTATTATTATGATTATTATAATGATAATTAATTTATTTTAATTACAATTTAGAAATCACACTGCTTTTATTATTTTCAACATCAGTATATGTATACATTCTGGGGTTTTTGTAATGGCTATCATAAAGGTTAGAACTTAAGCCAGGAAGGTCATCGATATCACCACAAATCGTGCGGTTCTCTAAATATTTGTCAGTTCGAGTCAGTCGAGTCTCGAGTCAAGTGCAGTGTTGTGTATAATTGTAATCTAAATATTAATATACAAAAAACAATGTACAAATTTAATTTAATTATTAGTGTTTTAGTTTTATACAATATTGGCAACATTTATTGCAGGAGTAGTAAGTAGTAGTAGTATATATAAGCTTTTAACGACATTATGACATAAACATTTTTTTTTCTTTGATTTGAATTTATTGTTTGATTTTGAATCAAACGAAAACAATAAAACTTTTTCGAATAGAAACTATTTTAATATCTTTGTTATTTGAAACAGGAAGATATGAAAACGTGAACAGAATTAAGCCCGTAGCATCTTTCATTTTATTTATTTTATTTTGTTAAATATTTTTTGTTGTATACGATAATATTACCTCAATGATATACATGATACGCAAATGCATATAAGATTTATAAAAAATAGGAAGATTAGTACAATGAAAGACGTGGTAATTTACTGTTAAAAAGTTTAATAGTGTTCTCTTATATTTATCAAGAACACTACCAAATATTAAACTCTTTAGCAATTCATTATATTAAGTATTGTGTTCTAATAAATAAAATATGTGGGTTCGATTCCCACTCGAGGAGTGGAAATATTTAATATTTCCATTTTCTTCACTCTGGTGTCGAGGTACGGCGTTAAGTTCCGCCAGTTGACACGCAATGCCTCTGAATTCAGCGGAAAGTGGGGAATGGAGTATCTTAATACTAGGTTCCCTCTGCAGGGGCTGTGTGCGGGATACAGCGTGAAGCTAAAAATAAAATATAGAAGAAGAAATTAAATGGCAAAAATTTATTTGTTTTTTTTTTATAATTTTAATTATCTTTCATCTCATAGTATTGCGTTGCTAGGTGAGTTATTAAATATAAGGATGAATTATGAAATTGCGACATTTTTTATTATTTTAAACGAAAATTATTTTACTTATGACTTTCATATTCTATTATTAGATTAAACTTTTTTGTAAATTTTCGCAATTACTTTAGACACACCCACCGCGCCAAGAGGGCGCTTCAAATTATAATAACTAATTTTATAAAAGTATACATATAGTGTAATAGCTTCAGTTAGTTCAGAATTACTTATATTTATGTATATGATGAACTTTAGGAAGGTCAAGTTCAGTTCAATTAGAAAAGTACTGACATATAATGATGAATTGGCAGCATTGAAATATTATTTATGTAAAGAATTCAGGTTCTTTATTTAACTGCGTTAATAAGTAAAGTAAAACGGAATGGTAAATGGCCAGCTCCTCTTATAAAGACTTTTGGCTTACTTGCTCTTACTACATTCTTTCTTACCACTTAGCTCTAAGCTTCTATATAACAAGGGTTATCTCTGTATGGGTAAAATCATTGCCAAAACACAAACTAAACAAAAGTCGAACGTTATTTTCTTCTTTACAGAAACATGCAAAAACGCCGATGACTGCATGACTATTCCGTTGTGTTCGGAAGCAGCGAAACTAGCTACGTTTCGAAGAGTTAATGAAACTATAAATAAAAAATTCACATCGGCGATTTGTGGCATGACATGGGTTAACAACCGTCCTGCAGTTCAGGTAAATAAATACATATTCCTTACCTATTCCTTGCCCTCTGGATCTATGATCCTTTCGAGAGATGTTTTACTTTCTAAGGCTATCAAATTAATCACTTTATTATGTGTTTATGTTTATATGTATATTAATGTATGTTTAAAATTGTTTCATAAGATTTGTTGTTCCGAATTCGAAGTAGAAAAAGCAGAGTACATATCAAGTCCATCTCTGAGTCAGAGAACAGCAAATGGCGTAAATTCACAACCCGAGACTGAAGACAGTGATTTGTCAAGTCACAGTAATGTGAACCTGCTACCAAAGGATTGTGGCAAGTACTTGGAGGACCGCATAGTCGGTGGGGAGTTCGCGCATATTTACGAGTTTCCCTGGATGGCACTTATCTCGTTGATTGAAACATTTGCAAATGGTAATTGCCTCTTCCTCTAAGCTTTCCTAATATACGTGTTTTTGCCGTATGTATTATTAATTTCTGTATGTCACATTTTATTATATTTTTTAATACAAACAATATTATTAATCATAATGATTATTTTACTAGTGGATCCTGTCGTGGCGTAGTGGCACAAGCGTGTGCCACTGTAACCGACTGGTTGTGGGTTCGATTCCCACTCGAAAAGTGGTAACATTTAATATTCCCATTTTCTTCGCTCTGGTATCGAGGCAAAGCGGGGCGTTAAATTCCACCACTTAACACGTAATGCTTCCGAATTCGGCGGAAAGTGGGGGGCCGAGTGTGTTAACACTAAGTTCCTTCTGCCTACCTGTAAGCAAGATACAGCGTGAGCTAAAAATATATATATTTTACAATTGTTAATTCTTTTAATTAATACTTTTAGGCAAAAGAAGTACATTCTCAAATACTGCTTACTACAACCGTGTTAATATAATATTAAAAACTGTCAGACCAGTGAAAATATAAAATTATGTGACGTGTCAGTGGTTGATCATGTAACCTGATTTCTGAAGAAAACGAACCATAAACCACTTTTCATTATATAGTTTCTTGTTTATGATCTTTTTCGATTTAAGCGAATAAATTTGAAAAATATATATACAATATTTTATATGTTGTTATTCATAGGTAAAACCAATGTAGATTTCGCTTGTGGAGGCACTATAATTAATTCAAAATATATATTGACTGCCGCACATTGCGTCCAAGATAAAGTGGTCAGAGGCGTCCGTGTTGGTGAATTCGATCTCCGAATAGATGTTGACTGTGAAGGAGAATATCCTAGGCAAGTGTGTGAGGGTCATCTGCAGGTAAAAACATTTTTAGTACAATTTTTTGGATGTATTTATCAAATAAAGTATAATAACATGGTTTTTTATAGGATTTATCAGTAGAAACACCAATTGTTCATGAAGGCTACAGGACTTCTCCAGAACTTGTGAATGATATCGCTTTGCTGCGAGTGAAGGGCGAAATTAACTTTGCGCATCGTAAGTCATTTCATTCAGATATTTATTTATTTTACGACAATTTTTCATTTTTTATTAACCCAGTCTGATATTTTATACATTAATTATAATTATATGCCAGTCGTGGCGCATGGGCACAATTGTGTCGGCTATAAACGCAACCTGTTGGGAGTTCAATTCCCAGTCGACGAATGGAAATATTTATTTTCTATTTTCTTCAATGCCTCCAGAATTCGGTGGAAAATGGGCAACGGAGTGTCTTAACACTAGGTTTCGCCTGCCTATCCTGTAGTGTGTAGGATACAGCCTGAAGCTAAAAAATATATTGTTATTTAAACGTAATATTTGAATGATTTTGGTAACCACATTACTTGCAGGAAATGTTCGACCGATTTGCCTACCTGTATATGAACAGCTTATTAAGTCTAAGCTTAATGGGGAAATGGTCATAATTGCCGGTTGGGGTATCACGGAAACTGGAAGTAGATCGATGTTACTTAAAAAAGTATCCGTACGAGTTTGGTCGGACGCTAAGCCTAATGAAAATAAAAAGTAAGGTTTATTTAAAATTCTGTCCTCTTTTTTTCTTTTTTATTATTGAATTCATTCTATTCAAATTAATTTGTTTTGTATATAATTAACTTCCATTCCAAACAAATTTATAGGAGATTCTAGATAGTAATATAAGTTTGGGTTTCACCAACTACTAAGTAATGTCTTTATGATATAGAGTGCTGTTTCTGGTTCTCTGTTTTATGATAAAAATCAAGTATATTTTTGCCCGAATGTAAGTAAGTAGGTATATTATATTGTTACTATAATTAACTGTTACTTATGTTATTAGGGTTATACTGGCTGGTAACGCAGGAAGTGATTCATGCCAGGGAGATTCAGGAGGTCCCCTAATGTTCCATGGTATATATGGCAGCTCAGAACGTATGATTCAGTACGGAGTTGTGTCCAACGGGCCGGTACTCTGCGGTTCTTCGTCTCCAGCGAAATATACTGATGTTAGAAAATACATGCGCTGGATATTAGACAATATTAAAGAATAAAATTAAACTTAATATTAATATGGATAAATGATTAAGATTAAATATATATAAAATTTAACCAAATATGTCTGTTTTATACTGATTAACCCTTTGCGACTGTGTAGAGTTTCAGAATTCTTTAATCTATACATAAAATAAAATTTAACTGGTCGATAATAGTACCTACATGGAATATATATTAGAAAAATTTTCAATGATTTAGTATGCAAAACAATGATTTTTAAGTTTTAGCACAGCAACATCGACAATTTACACAATTTTTTCATCTACTATATATACAGGGTTAACTTGAAAGTTGCATAATCTGAGCACTTTATTTTAATTAGTAAGTACTGTCAGAAGTTAAACATATTATAAATAATAATGTTCCATATTTATTTCCCATGTAATGACGCGTGACAATCATCATATTGCAACAAATATATCTCTTTCATTTTTAAAAGTATGGTATAATTAAGAGCTAAAGATCGAGCTTGAGTGAGAGACAATGACGTATACATATTTTGTAAATACCAGTGCTAATATCTACTTCTTGACAAGCAATGTATCGAATTTAGGGGGAAAATTATCAATGCTTAATTGGCAATAGATTATGCCTTACTACTCTGCTATGTGGGAGTAAGTATGATTCCTATTAAAAGAGAAACTTGATTTTCCGGTTCCAGTTGTCTGGGTTCATGATTATACGGACTAGTGACCAATTATATTAAATACCTATAAGCCGAATTTTGCCAGGGGCCATTCGTGGCGCAGTGTTAGACTACTCGCCCATGTTGAAAAAACTATGGACTATGGGTGGTCATTTGAACCACCAGGTGACCTATCTAGAATGATATAAGAACATAAAATAATAAGATTCAGCACTATGCCGTCACTTGTAAGCTGTCCAACTGAGTGCAGGTGAGAATTCGAAAGTACAGGTTGAGTGAGTACATTTTGGTCACATATTTTTGTACGGCATTCTTACCACCGATAGATTCATTAAAAATAATAAAAAAACGCACAGTGCCGTAAAAAAATGGTGCGCCACGAAGTCGGTTTTTTTTGTTTTCCGACAATTGCCGAGGCAAATTTAGTCATTTGATTTTGTACGGCATCTGTGTAGATTCGTCATACTACTTCAATACTGCTTCTAATGTGCTTATGACTATCAACTATTCTACGAACAATTGTTTGGCAAGAGAGAATGCTATTTATTAAATTATTTTAAACATTTTTAAAGTGTTATTCCATACTTAGGAAAATTGAAAAAGACATTTAGAAAACGTATATTTTTTTTAACAACAAAAATAAGTTGGAACAAAGCGTATAAGAATTTCGTCGCAGCTGGTAGTAAAACGCATGGCTTAGCGGTCATAGCGCTTGGACGGTTCAAGAGGCGCGGGTTGAATCTTGCTGTATTCAGTGTACGAACAAATTTATTTACTTATTTTCTCATATGGTATTTACTCATGTGGTGTCAATACTGACAAGGGCCCAGAGTGGTGTGCCCCGAGCCCCTTGCAATGAGCGATTTTTTAATATTAAACTATTTGTTTTCCCTCGCAGCAGGGTCTCAGAGAGAACAGAGCGACAAGACTCATGATAAGAGCTATGAGCAGTCTCTGATACTTTCAACCCAAGTATATGATTAAGACACACGGTTAAAATACGCATTAACGTTCGCCATCAGTGTTCGAACTTCTGTCTCTCTATATATAACCAAATTTGATTTTTTAGATACATTGTTGCATATATTTCAATGCATTTTGCATTTGTTTTATTCAAAAATCTATTAAGCACTGGGCAAATGCCGATGTATCGTTATAATTTCTTCTTAAATTACCTGGCTAGTTTAATTTAATTTCTTTATAGTTTATCATTAATTTAATTTTATTATTAAATCAAGTTTGTTATTTAAAATACTACTAGTGATTGGAACGTTTTAAGCGTGTAGTTGCTTATAGCAGAAGATTGCGCTCTTTGATTAGCATAACTATAATATAACACAATAATGACAACAGTTTAATAGAACGAGTACGAATAGGTGAGAGTGATTCGACTTTATTTTCTTTAAAATGATCAAAATTTGAAAAAATTAAGACGTTTATATATAATAATTGCCATTTTATAAAATTGACACCTTAACGATGTCATAACAACATTGAGGAAATCAGGGAATATTGGGATATCATTATATTTTTTTTAATTTAATTAGGAGAATTCGTGGCCCAGTTTCACAAGCGTGTGACTGTAAACGACTGGTTGTGGTTTCGATTCCCACTCGAGGAGTAGAAATATTTAATATTTCCATTTTCTTCGCTCTGGTGCCGAGGTAAAAGCGCGGCGTTAAGTTCCGCCACTTAACACGCAATGCCTCCAAATTCGGCGGAAAGTGGGGAATGGAGTGTCTTAAAACCTAAATTCCCTCTGCCTACCCTGAAGCTAAAAAAAAAAGAAAGAGAATTGTGAAAATGAAACTTAATTAAAATTTCTATAAATCAGTTTTAAAAAAATATTTACATTAAACATTGTTTTAAAACTGATCGATGTCGAAAATTGTCTTTTATAAATGAATACATTCTACGAACTAGGCATTTGTTATCTTTTCGAGCTTCATCATACACCTTCATTGATACATTTCTATATAGATCATTTAATACTTATTTATTATAATAAAGTTGTACAACAATTAATTTATTATAATTTATTTACATTTTTCTTATTATTATCTTAACTTAGTATCTTAATTTATTTTCTAATAAAAATCAAAGAGATTGCACTCCCCTAGCTACTTAAGATTCATGAGTACATGGGCTTTCAAATTATTAAATCATTTCAATTATAAATCACGATTTATTCTTTAATCTTGTCTAATATCCAGTCCATATATTTCCGAATATCAGTGTATATCCCTGGATTAGGTGAACTGTGGCACTTTTCTGGACCATAACTCACAACGCCATATTGAACCATACGGTAGCTAGTGCCATATTCATCAATGAACATAAGGGGACCTCCAGAATCACCACGACATGAATCTTTCCCGCCGCCACCAGCACAAATAACTTTTTTCCTGTCGCCTTCCTCACATCTGCTATCTGACAAAACTGGTACAAACACTTTTAAAGGACGCGCCGATGACGTGCCGTGTTCCGTGATGCCCCAACCGACCACCGTGACTAGTTTGCCGCTGAGCTTAGACCCAATAAGTCCTTTATATAAAGGTAGACAAACTGGCTTAACATTTCCTGAAAATAATATTTTAGCTTAGAAAAAATATTTGTTACCTTCACTTGACATATATATATGTCACAATGCGCGTTCAATGCGCTTTAGTAACTTTAGCGTGTTCAATTAAATAAATTCTTCAGGATATACACACTCCATGAGATTTTTTCGTTAAAGGTCAAATTATTCACGTTAAATATCCCGAAGAAAACAATAAAATATCCTAGATATAATTTTTTATTTTTTTGTTTTTAGCTTCACGCTTTATCCCTTGTATCTGGGGTAGTCTTCATTGCGGGTGTGATCAGCTAAGCTGACTCCACACATATTTCGAAGAGATCTTATCTCTACTGTATTTATCTTTCTTTCGTTCTTCTTCTGCAATACCAGTGGATTAATACCCATGTGGATTAATAAAAGTATTAGCTAAGTGTAGTGGGTGCTTTATCTAGCTATTACTTTTATTAATAAGGTAGCGGTGCAATTATCGAAAACAGCCGCGTAAATCTCCTTTTCTAAATTCTTTCTCGGTCCTAGGACATACAGTAATAGAAGTGGAACACCAAATGCTCTAGATCATCAATTTTTCCACGTCATTAAAAAGAATTTAACTCGCTTAATAACTTTTCCCAAGTCTTTACATTTATATTTCTTAAGGTTTAGCGGGGATGCTAGAATTCTAAATAAGATGATCCATATATTTGTTTTTTTTTATATCAATGGAAATTGCTCATTATTGACCAACTTCTCCTATGGTGCTATATTAATATTTCTTATGGATTAGACGGGCTGCTGGGAATTTATATCATGTATTCAGTTTTTCGTAATAATTTATAATCTCTATGTTACAGAGATAGGAGAAGAGAGTTTAATACAATTTTTTTATCGAAATCGGTTCAGTTTTATGCATGAAAGGCGAACAATATTGAAGATCCCTATTACTTATTTGAAGATCCCTAAAGATTTAAATCTATATTCAATGTCAGAATTGACCCTGTTTACAGTTTTATTATATTATAGATAATGCAGTACTTACGAACATTGAAATTAACTTCTTCGGCCACTCGGAGCAATGCGATGTCATTCTTGGTTACCGGTTGCCGTTGGTAGTTTTCATGAATAATTTTTTCTTCCACTTCTACATCCTGGGATATTAGATTTAGATTTAGGATGTTAGATTTGAGTTAGAGTTAAGAATATGTTTTTATAAGAAATAAATACTAATAGTTGAAAATAATTAAGATAACACACTTAATACTATTTTTTGTTGTAACCAGTCGTTCTGGCAAGAAAAAAGAGTTATTCAAAGAAAAAGCAAACACTGGTGTAAAAATGTAATGAAATCGGAACACGTATGTAAATTATCAAAGAAATGAGATGGTAACAAAACAGCTTAAAAATAGACAATTGTATATTCTTTGTATTTTTACCTGTAGATGTGTTTCACAGTGATAACGAGGGTATTCTCCTTGACAATCAGGAGTTACATATATATCAAATTCGCCAAGGCGGACATGTTGGATTATTTTATTTGAAACACAATGAGCGGCCGTTAAGATGTATCTGGAATTAATTACAGTTCCTCCACAGCCATAATTTACTAGTCTTTTACCTGTGAAATACACATAAAAGGTCTAAAAGTTTTAACCACCTGAGGTCATCGTTGCCCAGTGGGACAGTGTCTGATTGTAAACACGGTTGGTTGTGGATTTGACTCCTAGTTGAGAGTATGATTACATTTAAATTATTTTTATTTCTCCGTTCTGCTAAAGTGCGGTGGGTGAGTTCCACTACTCAGCACGCAATGGCTCGAACTCGGAGACGAGTTGACAAATGAGTCTCACGATACTATAAGCCTGAAGCTGAAATACAAAAAATATTTTTAAGAGTTTCCTGTGAGTGACTTATTCATATTGATTTATTTATAAAAGTTAAACGAGAAATTCCATAAATATTATTAATTTTTGATTATGAGTTGCAATATTAAATATTTTTATATTGTTTTTTGAGATGACCTAAACAGGCCTCGCGAGTCAGATTTTGTTCTACTGCGCCCCGATAGCTCTAAATACTAAGAAGTATTTAGACATTTACGGCGATCTCTAGGTCTAGTTACTATGAATTCGACCATTGTTGCTCCAATTACACCAATTGTGTATATTGCGTGGAATTTTATCAAAAAATTAAACTATATGTCTCTTTATAGACCTGTTAATAACAAAAAAAGTTGTAAGGAGCGCATATGAAGTTCTGGGTACAAGTTCAAGTGACGCTACGTTTAATTTCCATGTTTTCTGAAAAAAAAATTAAGTGCGTTTATAAACAAAAATGTTATAAATTAAATGATAGTCTGTAAATGTAGCTTATAATGAAATAATAAAAGCTTATTATTATAATAATTATAATAATATAACATGAATGATAAAAGAAAATACCGTCATTTCCTATTTCGACATGAGCAATAAGCGCCATCCAAGGAAATTCATACATATTCGCTGCGTCTCCTCCCGCAATGCGGTCTTCGTAATACACGCCACAATCTTTTGGTAGTAACTTTGCACTATAGTGTTTTGACAAATCAAACTCTTCGTTCCGCTCAAGTCGATCTCCTGCTATTCGATCACTGAGAGACGGAGGAGTTGGCTCATTTATTACGTTAGCTTCTTTGAAGTCGGAACAACATATCTAAAAAGCCATGAAAAATACATTGAAAATTAATATATAACAACAATATTATATATGACTTTAAATATATATTTTTGGGTTTATTAAAAAATGCGTCATGCTTTTTTGCCACAGAATCGAGTAAGAAGAGAAAATTTAGTGTATAAATAGACACGTTGATGGCCTAAATTATTAAAATATATAATGCTGAAAAATTTTAATGGTTATAACTAAGATTTTTTTTATTTGATTAGCAAGTGAATTTATTAGAATACTAGCGGCCCGCTCGCGGCTTCGCCGCGTGTACCACGTAACTCCTTCGTTATATTGCAACCCTCGGAGGTGGGTTTTTGAAAAATAAAGTAGCCTATGTTTAAGCTTAGATTATCAACTATATTTATGCCAAAATCATTATTATTGGTCAAGCGGCTTAGATTTTTCATATAAACTTTCATCCCCTATTTCAACCCTTTAGCGGTTGATTTTTCAGAAAATAAGTAGCCTATGTTAGACCTAGTAACTTTTACTACTTTCATTCTAAATTTCATCCAAATCGGACCGGTAGATTAGCCGTGAAAGCGTGACAGACAAACACACAGACTTTCGCATTTATAATATAAGTATGGATAATAATTTCACATAGGAGCTATTCTTAAGGTACTTTAAACCAAATAAATTCTAATTATTCTATAAACTAATGTAACTATGTAAATTTATTTAACATCAGTATTATATATCATAATTTGTCTTGAAAATTGAAGTCTTTTTAATTAATGTATATACTAGCGGCCCGCTCGCGGCTTCGCCGCGTGATCTATATAGCTCTTTCGGTATATTGCATCCCTAGGTGTTAGATTTTTGAAAAATAAAGTAGCCTATGCTCAACCTTGGATTATCAACTATATATATAAAAAAATCATTACAATCGGTCTAGCGGTTGTAGATTTTTCATAAAACTTTCATCCCCTATTTCAACCCTTTACGGGTTGATTTTTGGAAAACTGAGTAGTCTATGTTAGACCCAGTCATTTTTACTACCTTCATTCTAAATTTCATGTAAATCGGACCAGTAGATTAGCCGTGAAAGCGTGACAGACAAACACACAGACATTCGCATTTATAATGTATATACATATTTTCTTTACGTTACTAAATGGTCACACTACGAACAAAAATTTATTTGGGTCCTTGTTTAATTTTCGGGAGTCGTTCGGAACGCAGAAAGCTAAGAATTATGCGTTAAATTTAGGAAGTGATTCAAAACCTCTGTGGTTTTACCGATTGTTATAGATAGACCGCGGGGATTTACGCTATTTGTCCACTTCTGGAACACTCACGTACGCCCGTGCATCTGGCTAAGGTCAAGGTCAGGAACCTTTCTCTATGTGAATGTTCTATTTTTATTTTATAAAAGAAGGTAAACGAACAGAAAGGACCATCTGCTAGTAAGTTGTTACCTTCCCCCATGGGTATCTACAATAAGAGCAAAGTTGTTTTTTAGCTTCACGGTGTACCCGGCAAACAGCAGGGTCTCTGCATACCCTAGAACCTAGTGTTATGACACTCCGTTCCCCTTTATCTGTCAAATTTTGGGGGCATTGCGTGTTAAGTGGCGAAACGAAAAAAATGGAAATATTAAATATTTCCACTCATCCACTTCCACATCACATTCCACTGGCCACTACAGCAGAGTTGTCAATACGTTTCCAGCCTTGAGGGTGTCGGACAAGCCACCACCACCGAACAAAACACCTCCTACCACATCTTTTTTAGTTGTTTCCTTAACTTGTTCATCCTATCTACGAAGCCCATCCGCTTAAAGTTCCCTGTCCTATTGATGGTAATTATTTTTGTTTAGTCATATATAAAAATTATAGTATATATGTTGAATTGTAGATTTAACATATTGAATGTTTATCAATCAATTTTTGAATGGATTATGTTAAGGTTGTATATTATAATGTGATATTTTATAAAATCGTCATCCTATATTCTAATTTATTAACTTTTTTTATCGTATATCCTCTTTCAATACTTTTGACATATTAAAACTTTAGAACCAAACGAAGCTTGAAATCAATCATAGACATAGGTTTTCTAGGGAATACAAAAGCTGACTAAAAATGCAACGGGAACGGGCAAGACAGTTGTCTTAATATTGCTAACTATTGTGAAATAACAAAACATTAGCTTAACAAAACACTTAGTAAAAGTAAAAGAGCTAGTATATATAGAACTGAACATAAGAAGCGAATAATAGAAAGAAAATGAAAATGATTATCTTTTTGTAGTAGTTGAGTCAGTACTCTCTACAACTTGATGAATAGAGAAGAATCACCACAATAAATATAGAATTATGAGGCTAAGTGACTTGCTAAGATAAAACACGTATGTTTGTGAACAAACCGAGTGCTGTGAACTCAGCTTTAAGCAATTTTTAGTACCAATTAGTAAAGAGCGCCAAAGTTACTTTTACTAAGTAACCTCGGCGCTTTTTTTTCTTTAATTTCCTAGTAACTAAATGTTTTTTTTTAGCTTCACGCTATATCCCGCACACAGCAGGGTAGGTAGGTAGAGGGAACCTAGTGTTAAGACACTCCGCTACCCCACTTTCCGCCGGATTCGGAGGCATTGCGTGTTAAGTGGCGGAACTTAACGCCGCGCTTTACCTCGACACCAGAGCGAAGAAAATGGAAATAAAATTTCAACTCCTCGAGTGGGAATCGAACCCACAACCAGTCGTTTACAGTCACATGCTTGTGCCACTGGGCCACGACTGGCCACTTTCTTATAACTTAATTTCTTTAATTTCTTAGCAAATAAAATGTTTTTACCTGAACAGCAGGACGTTTGCCAATGCGAGTCGTTCCACAAGTTGAAGTTATGAACTTTGCATTTATTGTTTTATTTTCTTTTCGATAGGCGGCTAACTTTTGTGCTTCCGGACATGATTGAATAGTTATGCAGTCTTTGTTGTCACTGCATGTTTCTGTTTAACATCATTTAAAGTATTATTTATTTGTATCTCCTGAATAATATGAAAAGTAGAAATTCAAAGGTAGTTTTCCTATTTGCCTAGCTGTATTTTTTTACTATAGCAATTTAAAATTCTACTGCTTAGAAAAAGGAACTGTGTATTAGGATCGAATGTGAAAATAAAGACGATAAAGGAAACAACATAACATATAGTAGTACTCCGTAGTAGTAGTAGTACTCCGAAAGTACGGTCATTAATAAAAAATACTCAGCTACAGCACTTTGATAAACATAAGAAATAAAGTAATATGGGAGAAATATAGAAAGAAAGCTAAATACAAAAAGATAGCTTGCCTAAGCCAAGAGAAGATTTTATTTATATAATACATTATTAATGTACGCTTAAACAATATAACAAACAATAAAAACACAGTACATATATTAAAACGGTTGACTGAATGCTATATTAATTAACTTAAGAAGCGAATGAAGCATAATATTAATGTTATTGGAAACCTACAAGTCTCAACACATATATGTCTTACGATAATAATAATAAAAAAATGTTTTCATTATAAATTACATACTGATTAACACTTTGCGTTACTTACTTTTGCAATCACTATTTTCAAGATTATATAAAACGAGTACGGTAATAAATAATTGAATCTTTAACATTTTTGTTTAATACTTTTCGCGGTATAATTACTGACAAGACTGCACTTGGCTCGAGAAGTACTATTAATAAACTGGTTATTATGTTTATCACGATGGCATTATATTGAACTGAACATATAGTTTTCTTCTGGTGTTAAACTTTAACCTTTTAGACAGATAGCATTTCTAAAAACCCCGAACGAGTCAGATCAATTTATATGCCTTATACCAGCGATGTACGACTAGAAAGATTGGGAGGAAATCTTATGTGAAAACACTATTTTACACTAGTAGATTTAGTTTATTATATATTTACTTTATTTGGAAAGTAAGTACATTACTATATTACAGAGACGAATGTTTTCATTGGATTCTCATGGTCAGTATATTCGACTAAGAGATAAACATGTATTTTAAGATCTTATAATAAATAGAGGTTATAATGTCTTAGTCGAGATTTTATTTAATATTTGCTTATTGATAGAGATTGTCGTTATTAACAAAAAAAAATTGTGAAAGACTAATTTACAAACCGTATAAAATATTAAAAATTTGAACGTAGTAGAACGTTTTTATTAAAATGTATCTCATACTCTTAAGTGTGCGAATTAAACTGTAAAGGCTAGGCTTAATTAATAAATAGCCTTCTTTCTTGCTTAACTATTATTTTTAAATATAACTATTGGGTAGTAAAAAATTTTAAAAAGATGCTAACAAAGAATATATTGTAACTAGCGGTTTAGAATATCACTTCAAATTAATAGATTGCTTGGCTTCGCTTTTCGATTTTGGATCGCTAACGATCAAAGCGAAAGACGAGAATTCGAGTCCTGCGATGTTAAAATTTTTAAACGTTTTCTAAAAATGTTTTCCATATTTTAAAGATCCATATTATACATAAACGTAGGAATATAATATGTTTTATAGAATAATTAAATATAACAATATTATAACATACTATTTTATTTAATACTTTAACCAAAATAAAAATGAGAATTAATAAATATTTTTGTAAAATATAAATAGGCTGGCTGAACGACATACTGCTGGGTTATACTTTACGAAAAGTAAAAAGAAAAAAAAAAGAGTCGGAGCTTGGTTGCCGCCAATGGTAGCTTCGAGAATAAAAGACGCGCGGGAAAAAAAATATTGACATTAAATTAGAAATAATATAAATTTATTAGGTAAAAGTGTATATTGAATTAGTCAAATTAACAATTAAAATCCAAGGGAACTGAAGTAAAGCTGTTTTAGTGGTATTCTATTGATGAGGTGGCATATTTATAAATTATGAATAATTTCTTGGTGAGTTCTTATTTCACTATTCATAGAAAAGTAGCATTAAATTTATATAAGATTATCAATAATTTAATAAAAGTTATGTATATTAAAATGTAATATTGAAGACAATAAATGTTTAGAATATATTTTCTATGAGATATGTAAAATATGCAATATAAATGAATTAAAGCATCTCTGCCGCGCCGCCATTTTTTATAGTGTTGTTTGGACATTTTTGTTTACATTTTAATGAAAATTATGACGTTTATAAATTATTTGTTTATTAAGACATTAAAAGTAGTTTTTTTTCGCTGGGAAATGCGTTTGCGCAGACCATTCGTTCGCATGAAAGGCAGAACATCCCTGCGAACGGATGATACTGTGGGACTCACCAATGAGCCCGATACTACCCACTAAAACCCAGCGGAAACCCTCTCCACCGTCATGAGACGTCGCAGGTTCGCTCGCGCAATCTAGTAGATTCCGACGCCCACAGAACAGAAACTAATATACCCACAGAAGGTGGGCCTCGGTGGTTGGCCCATCTTCTGTGGGCATATTAGTGTGTTCTAATACGTTTACGTTCACATATGTTTTTAATATTTTGTAAAAAATTAAAGAAATCAATCTTTAAAATATATATAAAATACACAAAACCATTTTTTAATGTTAATAATATTATTGGCCTTTTTTAATGTTAACTTTATTATTAATCTTATTCATTTATTCATAGATTTTATCTGAATTAGGAATTTGTAGTGTTTTTGGGCTTACTTATAGATACTGCAGAATGTTTATTATATAGACCATTTAAAACTTATTTATTACATAAACAGGATAATTAGTAAAAACACACTTAATCATTTGCATTTATAATTTATTTACAAACCTATTTACATACATATATTTTTCTTATCTTTAGTATCGAGTTATTTCGCAATGTATGAAGAATTTTATTTCTCATGAATTATCAAAGTAAATTTCAGTCAAGTTTCGTATATTTAATAAGCACTGAGCAGGTTCAATTTTTGTAAAATCAGAGTTATTAAGATTCTATTTTGTAAACGTTAATGATCGAAGGTTTTATATTTTTATTTCTTATTTCAATTTCCGGACGTGAGATTTGATAATCAGAAAAAAAACATAGAATAACATCAAGATAAGGTAGCACTACCTAAGTTACTTAAATTTTAAGAACACATTGTTGTTTATGTATTTCGAAGTTATCTTCATTATTTATTCTTCAATGTTATCTAATACCCAACGCATATATTTCCGAACATCAGTGTATATTCCTGGATTAGGCGAAGTGGCGCATTTTTCCGGGCCACGACTTACAATGCCATATTGAATCATGCGGTAGTTAGTGCCATATTCATCAATGAACATAAGGGGACCTCCGGAATCACCACGACAAGCATCTTTTCCACTGCCACCAGCACAAATGACTTTCTTCCTGGCGGCTTCCTCACATCGGCTGTCTGATAGAACCGGCATTGATACTTTTAAAGGACGTGCTGACGCCGTGCCGTGTTCCGTGATGCCCCAACCGACCACTGTGACTAGTTTCCCGCTGAGCTTAGACTCAATAAGTCCTTTGTATAAGGGTAGACAAACTGGCCTGACATTTTCTGGAAATAACATGTTACAGTTATGAAAAAAGTATTTTTTTTAGCTTCACGCTGTAGTCCGTCCACAGCGGGGTAGGCAGAGGGCACCTAGTGTTAAGACACTTCGTTCGCCACTTTCCGCCGAATTCGAAGGCATTGCGTGTTAAGTGGCGGAACTTAACGCCGCGTTTTGCCTCGACAACAGAGCGAGGTAAATGGAAATATTTCCACTCCTTGAGGGGGTATCGAACCAATATCCAATCGCTTTACAATCACTCTTTGTATCACTGCGCCACGACTGACCCCTAAGAGTAATATTCCCCTTGAAATATATTCAGTTCAATTCTTTAGTTTACTTTGATGTGCAAATTGAAAACGTATCATTTCGCAAATGAATATTTACTTTACTGAGTAAAGTAATTACTGAGTTGTAGAACGCATGGCTTAGCTGTCAGAGCTCTATGACGATTTCCAGAGACTTTGGCTCGAATCCTGCTGCGTCCAAAATTTTTATGCGTTTTCTAATAATGTTAATCAGTAAAGCACTCATGAATCCGTATAGTAGTCGTGTTCTTGCTTGGACTTGTCGTGTGGGTGTGTGATGTATTTTGTAGTTTATAATGTAATAATGCAATACTCACGAAACTTGAAGTCAATTTCATCCGCCACTCGGAGTAATGCGATGTCATTCTTGGTGACTGGACTCATTTGATAATTTTTATGGAAAATTTTTCGTTCGACTGATACAGTCTATAAAAAAATATATATTTTTAATAAATAAACAAAAAAGTTTCGAAAAGTAAAAAAACAACAAATAAGAGTTCTATAAATTTTGAAATAAACGTGTTTTAACCGGATTAATCGCGTATATTTTCAATATTTGTATTGAAAATATACGCGATTGAATACATTTTTACAAAACCCGACGTTTTTGTACAATTTACAGTAGACTGTGGTCACAGGTAACCTGAATAAAAATCGTTTGTAGTAATTTCATATAATAATTGTATCAACTGACAGACGAATGATTACATGTGATCATGGACTACTGTAAGTAGTTTTTTTTAAGTAAGTTTTTTTTAAAATAAGAAAGTACTCTTTATAGTATTTTCTCGTTATCATTAACGATCTATAAACGACTATCTGGTAACGATTGATCTATGAACGTTCATTATATAAAAAAAAAACGTAGTGTCATGAATCGAATGATTATTGAATGATGATGATGATGATGTTATGATTATAATTAAATAAACCGGATGGTCAAAATAACGTTGTTAAATATTAGAACATATTCTTATATCGGAAAATAGATACAGCTGTATATAATAAAAGCACATTAACACGGTCTTATATTTAATTAAAGAAGCGGATATTTTGTGTGTCCTTACTTGCAGATGTGTTTCGCAGTGATAACGAGGGTACTCTCCTTGACAATCAGCGGTTGCATATATATCGTATTCACCAAGGCGGACATGTTGAATTATCTTATTTGCAACACAATGGGCGGCGGTCAAGATGTATCTGGAATTAATTATAGTTCCTCCACAACCATAATTTATTTCTCTTCTACCTGTGGAATATATTAAAAGATATAAAACTTTACTATGTATTTACACCGTTCTATATTTGTATTACTTGGTAATGAAACTCAAACACTATAACACTAACTACGCCGGCAGCACTATCAAGTTTATTACGAGAAGCAAATTATATATTTGAATATTGCAGGGCATGTTGTCAAAAAAATAAATGTCAGGCTCTTTGCGCAAACGCCAACTATAAAAATCTATATCTATATATATAATAAAAGAGTAGAAAAGTCAATTCTGTACATGAAAAATTTCAGAAAAATTTTAATTGGGTGCGTTAATATATCGATAACAGAGGCCAAAAATCTACTCAGTAGAATTTTTGTCTGTCTGTCTGTCTGTCTGTCTGTCTGTCTGTTAATTTGTTCGTCAATCACGCAAAAAGTACTGGATGGAAATGAATGAAATTTAGCATGGTGGTAGCTTATAGTCCAAAGGTACATATAGGATAGTTTTTATCCCGGTTTTCCATGTAGTTTTTTTGTAAAAAATAAAAAACCGATATAAGTAAATCATTTGTATAATGATATCTACCGGGTAGAAATTGATGAATTTTTGTATGGAGTTAGCTTAAAGGGTAGAGTAACATATAGGATAGTTTTCATCCTGATATTCAACAAATTTCTCACAGAAAAATAAAATTAAAAAAAAACATTCAAATTATGTCGATAGTTCACAAGTGAAGCTAAATTTGTTTCAATATCACTAAATTAAATAATTATAAAATAAAATAAGCATAACATTAATTAAAGATACACTTGACCGGTCTATAAAACTTTATATAATCTATATGACAGCAGATGTCAATACGTTTTCTAGAACGGGTAGCGCCATTAGTTAACATTGTATTAGATATATCCGTACTCATTAATATTATTATTATAAAAATGCAAAAATATGTATCTCTTCTATCTGTTATGTTTTCACGGGTAATTTTACTGGCCCGATTAAGATGGAATTCGTAAAGAAGATTGTTGAAGACGTAGGGTCAAATATAGTCTACTTTTTAAAAAATCAAACCCTATGAGGTTGAAACAGTGGATGAAACTTATGTATGTTTAGTATATAGTGAGAATGAAAGATCTGAACTCCTTGACTGAAATGAATGAATTTTCTCAGGAAAATAGTTAATGAGGCAAGGTCAAACATAGACTACCACCTTTCATAAAAAAAAAACCAGTCCCAAAGAGGCAATAGAGGATGAAAGTGGTAGTTCACGTGGCGAAGCCGCGAGCGGGTCGCTAGTATATAAATAAATTTTTAAAACGCTTAACACCAAAACACAATGTTAAATATTATGCAATCTATAAATCTTATTTATGTTTAAATTATAAAGCAACATGAAATTAAAAAGAAAATACCATCATTTCCTATTTCGACGTGACCAATAAGAGCCATCCAAGGAAACTCATACATATTCGCTGCGTCTCCTCCCGCAATGCGGTCTTCGTAATATATGCCACAATCTCTTGGTAGTAACGTTGCACTATCGTGTTTCGACAAATCAGACTCTTCGTTCCGCTGAAATGGATCTACTGCTATTCTACCACGAAGAGACGGAGTTGGCTCATCGAATACTTCTGTTGTTTCGTCCTTCGTTTCTTCAAAGTTGGAACAACAAACCTTAAGAGAAATCAAATGCATACTAAAAATAAAATATTATATACAAGTAAATATAATATAAGCTCTAAAAAGAAAATTGATATTTTTTTTGGCAAATTTCAAAATCCTTGATAGCTACATGGCATGTTAGATAATTTGGAAATGATAAAAGGTTAATCAAGCAACGAACATAAGGAAGATAATGAAAACAGTCTAAATGATACATAAATGACACCATAAAATTATAGAAAATTTTCTTCTTGTTGGGAAACAAAACGATCAAGCCAATGTCATGCGTATATTGGTAAAAGAATATTTGAAAAATCTGAAAATTGTAAAAAATAATTGTAATTGTAAAAAAGTGTCAACTTTATTGATTTCTACTACTCAGCTTGGAATTTGAATATGTAGAAATGTGTGAATATTGTCACTGTCCTCATGGTAAGCATCGAACCTTCTTAAACTTATACCATTTTATGGTGTGGCCGAACAGATCTATTACAAGCTATGTTTTGATTAAATATTAAATTTATAGTGTTTGTCAACATGATCCTATAAATTTAATTTAATATTAAAACCATAATTCCAAAATTGCAAGTGTCTTAATTATTTTGTACAATAAAAATAATAATGAAAATAATTAGTTATCTTTCATTATCTCATTTACTTGAATGTTTAATTTACTTAACCGCTGTTTCTCAATATTCTGATCACCATGTTTTTCGATTTTTTTTAAATATATGTCTTGTATATTACTTTTTAAATACATTAATCAGAATAACCCTATTCTAGGGAACCCTACATGTCATCTTAAAAATTTGAAACTTGCCAAAGTTTAAAAATGTACGTGTTTTTGATTGTAAAATCTAGTGATTTCTTAATTTTAACATTTTTAAACTTTTGATCAGATCTTCACTCAATGCTTCCTTTCGTCTCTTTTGTTTTATTTATATTTGGGCTTATTACTTAAATTTTGAGTTGTGCCTTTTTTCTCTAAAGTTTTTTTACTGTATCTATTAGATTTTTAACAGTAATGATAAATTTACTATACTATCTTTTTATATCTTATCATTCTTAATAATGTTAAGATATAAAAAGTAATGTTTCAGAAATTTTAATGCTTATATTATATAATATCCTTTTTTTTGCATTCCTGGTTTGGTATTAAGATGAATATGAATCATATCATGTAAAACTTAAAAATCGTGTTTTTATAAATGGCAAATACCTAGAAGAACTAAACTACTATATTTAGAGCTAAACGTAAGCAGTGAAGTAGTGTTAAATGAGAAAGTAAGGCAGATTTAAACATGTTGGATCTGCTGTCTGATGAATAGAATAAAATCCACTTTGACGCTTTTTATAAGACTGAAAAATTTACTAGGGTACAATGTATATGGCAATAGGAGCCCGCTCGCGGTTTCGCCGCGTGAATTACATGAAAATGTTACGTTATATTACAATTGTAAAAATAAAGTAGCAAAGTGGATTTTGTAAAAATAAAGTAGCCTCTGTTTAACCTTAAATTGTCAAATATATTTATGCCAAAATTAATTACAATCGGACAAGCGGTTTAGATTTTTCATATTAACTTTCATCCCCTATTTAGACCCTTCAAAGACCTCTTTTTGAAAAAATAAGTAGCCTAGGCTTAACCCTGGATTTTTTTCTACTTTCATTCTAAATTTCATCTTGTTTTCACAGACCGGTGCAATCAGACCGGTAGATTAGCCATGAAAGGGTGACAGTCAAACAGACAGACTTTCGCATTTTTTTTTGCTTTGTGCCAATAAAAACTTTTTATTTATTCATTTATAAGTATAGATTATAGGATATTCACGTTTAAACCGTGATGACATACATATATGTACGTTTACGATCAAAACGAGTACTGTAAAATGCAGGATTTTGCGTTCCATGCTGACACTGGAAGAGAATTAGAAAGACAAAGCGCCAAGTTCATTTAGTAGTATTTAAATTATTAATAAATAATATGTGTTTACCTGAACAGCAGGACGTTTGCCAACTCGTGTCATTCCACAAATTGAAGATATGAACTTGGCATTTATTGTTTTGTTTTCTTTTCGATACTCATTCAGCCTTTGCGCCTCCGGACATGATGAAATAGTTATACAATCATTGTCGTCACTGCATGTCTTATATATTTCTGTGCAAATGTCATTTTAAAATTTAGTTTGTAGCTTCAAAATCAAATGAAAGTAAAAAAATAAAAGTAATTTTCCTATTTGCTTGTTTTTATCTAGCTTAATTTTTGCATCACAGAAATATAAAAATATATTTAAAAAAATGGAACTATTTTATTAAATAGACTATAAATATGATAAAAGGAATTATATACTGAACAAGATAGCTTTATCTTTTTGACAGATAGGCTAGTTAATGGGAAACATTAAATATCTAGGAGGCTAGAAAATAACGTTTTAAAATACTTTAACTGAGGAGATTTACACTTTTCGACCGATGTTCCCTTGAAAAAGTTGTTTGGTCGCATGGTTTGACCCACCTATTGGACGTCCAAGAATAATCCTATTTTTAATTAACATTTCGTATTCAATAAAATTGTCGAAATAGTAGAGATAAAGAAGCGTCAGCTACTTTCAGTGTTACATCTTTGAGGCAATAAAAGTTTTTAAAATTTTCAGATAAAGCGTATATTTTTAAAATTTTTTACAATTATTAAAATCATTAAATTAAGAAAATAATATGTTCGTCATTGCAAAGTTACGTCGATCAGAAAAAATATCCTCTGTTAAAAAAATCAAGCTATCTTGTACAAGGCATAGTGTCGCATATAGTTTTATTGTTCACGTTGATATTTTAGAAACATCAATATGGGATCTTAATATGTATTAGAAACTTAAAAGTACATGTATGTAAATATGAAATTGTCGTTTTAACTGACGAGGCAATTTGAATTCGAATAAGATGTACGTTATGTCAGAATTCAGAGTACTTTTTCACATGAAAACAGATTAAATTAAAAAAAATCTGAACAAACTGAAAAAAACCACTTGCTGATCCGAGTTTTTTTCAGCTTCACGCTGTATCCCGCACACAGCAGGGTAGGCAGAGGGAAACTAGTATTAAGATACTCCGTTCCCCACTTTCCGCCGAATTTGGAGGCATTGCGTGTTAAGTGGCGGAACTTAACGCCGCGCTTTACCTCGACACCAGAGCGAAGAAAATGGAAATATTAAATAATTTCACTCCTCGAGTGGGAATCGAACCCACAACCAGTCATTTACAGTCACATGCTTGTGCCACTGGGCCACGACTGGCCACCAGTGACCTGGATCCAGTTATGGCAGTGCTTAAATATCAGAAAAAAATTCCTAAGCGAGATCAGGCACGATAACAGGAACTCCTCGTAAAGCCAATGATGTAATTAGAGAGATGGCATACGCACCGTGTTTTTTTTTATTATGTCGCGTTCGCAATTGAATTTGAAATTGATTAAAAAAAATCCTCCATGGAAATTTCTATTTAAAAAATAAATTAGAGGTAAGACCCGCCACTAAGATATCAATGATGAGTTGATAGTGATAGAGGAATCCAATCCGTACCAAACGACTAAAGAATTAGCGGCACCGTTTGATATTAATATACTCATAACACTGTCCCATTTACGATTAATCGGTAAATTTATAAGACTTGAAATGTGGGTGCCTCATAATTTCACGGATTTGTTCATGAAATTGCATAGAGCAGCGCACTTTGAAATTAGCATTTCTGTGGTTGAAATTAGCAAATCTTGTGATAAGAAATAGATTGTATATGAAATTCATAAACACAAAACGCAGTAATTGAACAAGGTCAAAATGCAAAACAGGAAAACCCATGTCAAATTATTACAACAATACTCTATATCAAAGTTTAAATATAAACAGGTAATGGTAACCATTTGGTGGTCATTTCATGGAGTAAGACACTTCAACTTCTTGCGAGCCGCTCCGAACAATCACGTCGAAACCTTATAACTCGCCATAAAACAGCCCTAATTCGTCAATCGAAGATCACTCTACCATTATTACTCCATGGTAACATCAGATCTCACACTGCACAAAACAGTTTTAACACTACAAAACCTGCAGTTAGAAAACATACAACTTGCTTGCCGGACTGACTACCAGCTGATAATTCTTCCAGAAGCTTATGAAATCTCAATCCACAGAGTTTTAACGAACGAGCATAATTGTCGAAAATTTTAGACAGCCCAAATGTCACTTCTAAAGCAAAGTTAATATCACACTGATTTAAAAAAATATTTACATAGAATAAGTTTTAACATCAATAAAACGTTTGAATTTTTAAGAACAAAACGGCAATTTCACTCTTTAAACACTGTATTGTGATTTATATACTCATTAATCATTATTATAGGTACTATAAAAATAATAAAAAAAAAATATTTTAATTATAATTACATTCTAATAAACACTGTGACTTGGCGTTACTTACTTTTGCAATTAATATTCTCAAGATTATATAAAACGAATACACTAATAAGTAATTGAATCTTTAACATTTTGTTTAATACTTTTCGCGGTATAATCACCAATAAGACTAAACCTGTCACGAGAAGTATTATTAATGAACTAACCAACTTTGTCACCGCGATAGCAATATATTGAACCAATGTCGATAACCTTCTTCTGGTGTTAAGCTAACCTTTTAGATAGATTGTATTCCTAAAACTGTGAATACTTTTGAAGCTAGCCAAGTCATATACCTCATACCCTTGTTGTATCAGCATGATGATTATGAGAGAGATGTGGAGAGATTGTTAAGACACTCCGTTCTCCACAAATAAATATATTTTTTGAATAAACTTTATATTCAAAACATATATTAACTTTAATTGGAAAACAATATAAGTTAGTAACTTTTTAATGCATGAATCATATTATCATTTAATTATCGTAGTCATTATTTTCCATGAACTTACAAACTTGCATTTCAAGATAATCATACATATATAAAATAGCGCTTATATGTTCAAAGTTATTATTTAATATATATTTTGCTTATCAACAGAGAATGTCGTTAATAAAACCCCTCAAATTTAATAGCTGTTTATTTCTTTTATTTATATAATAAAGAGGTAAGCGTTTGTGAGTTTGCATGTTTAAAGTAGATAATTTCCGAAACAACCAAACCAATTTCAAAATTTCTTTCATTTTTAAAAAGGTGCATTATCTCTAATTGCTATATTTTCTAAAAGAATCAATTTTTAGCCAGATCCATTGTAGAAAGCCCACTTGTAGAAAAGTGTCCGGGAAGAAAGCGCTATCGTAAATAATTTCATAAATTACATAATTTAGTTAAAATTATAAATATGAATACTTTGTTATTTAAGCGAGAACGCAGGCTTGCGAAAATACTAAATACTTAGGTACCTTCCTTCCTTGTAGTTTACGTTAGTCACTAGTACCCTTATATAAGCAATTAAAGTGTATAACTGCTATCAAAACCCTTACAAAATTGGACAGCTAATTGTTCATATGTTTACTAAAGTACGATTGTTAACAAAGACATGGGAAATTATTGAAATCTCAAACCCACCACCAGAGAGCTATATACATATATTTATTTTGCATGAATCCAGAAATAAGAAATAGGTAGTTTTAGACAGTAATTGTATCACCTGACTGACGAATGCCACCACAGTCTATCTCCGACCACGAATTACTGTAAAGTGTTCGAAGTATTCAAAATATGGAGTTTTCTGAAAATGTATTTCCGAATACCAAAAATGATTAAACCGGTTATTAAAAAGATTAATCTGGTAAAATACTCTTACGTTGAAAATACATAAAGATTACGTGTATCATAATATTTACTTTGGAAGTTTTTTATCAACAGTTTTTTACGATATCAGCGGAGGTAAATATTAAGCATTGTAAAAAAAGTCTAATATGAACAGCTATTTCAATGTAGCTTAAGTTAAATAAGTGAAAATCACGTAACATTAAGCCCTTTAAAATTTTATAAACAAACTAACATGTTGGCAGGTTTATGTTTATATTTTTCTTAATATAAGCCTTTCAACCGATTTTATTGTGCCATTTGTAATATATTCTATAAAAAAATATTATACTGAGTAGCTTTTGTAAAAAGCTTTAATCAACAAGAGATTAGAGTCTGAATTCAGTCAAATTTACTAAATACTTATGAGTTTTATATTAACAGCTATTATTTTTACATGTCATAGGTTAGTATTCGACCTACTTGTGTGCGAATGTGATAAGACTTTTTCTTTTAATTAAGAAAAACGTTGTATAATTTATATATTTTGATAGACCACAAATACCTGGAAATTTCATTTAATATAAACACTTACAACTAACTGAAAATTATAGTTCTGTAATTCTTTGATTGTTACTAACATTTTGTTTGTTGCTTTAAAATTAACAATCATTTATTTGTTTTCTGAAGAGTGCTTAAACAATATAAAAAAAATATCTAATTCTACTCGAGAAATATGAGATCGGCTCTTGTCCTATTGTTTTTAAACGAAATTTTATATTTTGAAAACCCGACGTTTTCCTAGTCTACCTGGAACAGTAAAGTTTTTGAAACATTAGGTTTTCTGAAACATTTTCAAGCATCAAAATATACACGACTAATGATGAATCTGGGTTATTTGCCCAGATTAGTCGTGTATTTCTTTAATAATGATTCAAAATCATGAAACCCAATGATCTCATTAGCGCTCACTAGTGGTCCTCCTATGACTAAATATATTTTCCAGTTTTATATGTAACGTTATAGTTTATTGAAACGGAAATAATTCATGAAACAAATTTTATTTATTATATTTTGTGAGAACCTAACACACACATAAAATATCTATATTTTATGAAGTTCCCACATTTTCTAATTTCATGTAAATACTGATCTATTTTTTTTTTATTTTTTGTTTTTATTTTTTTAGCTGCACGCTGTATCCCGCATTCAGCAGGGTAGGCAGAGGGAACCTAGTGTTAAGACACTCCGTTCCCCACGCACCGCCGAATTCGGAGGCATTACGTGTTAAGTGGCGGAATTTAACGCCGCGCTTTGCCTCGACCCCAGAGCGAAGAAGATGGAAATAATAATTTATAATATATTAAAACAGTTCAAACAAAATGTTTGTTTGTGCGAATAAAATTTACACTTTATGTTGGATTTCATTTTATGCTTAGTCTGAACTTAGGCTTTGATTTTAAGCCTGGTAATGAGTTTAGACATAGTATCAAGACACTCCGCCCGTCACTTTCCGCCTGAAATCAAGACATTTATTGACGAAACTCAACGCTAGGAAAAAGCGTGAAGCTTAAATTGCTTAAGAAAAATAAAATTAAAAAAATAAAGAAGAAACACCACATCAATTGTTTTACAATATTATTATTTAATAAGATATTTTGTTATTTTACAAAAAGAAAAATCCATAATTTTTGAATATTAACAATTTCTGACATACTTGATTAGATATTAATTTCACCCAGCTATTTAAATGCTCGTTCTGGTATTTAGAAGTACAGTACAAAATTTACACGGCGCTTTCTCTATGGACGTTGAGAGTGACGTCCGGTGGGGGGTCCCAGTCCCATAGACGAGGTTTGCGTCGTCTGTCTACAGTTGGTATGGACTCTGCCGATCCATCGGCATATCCGCTACTGCATGATCGGAGACTACACGATGCGTGCACTTTGTGATCTGTTAACGAAAATAAAGTTGAAATTAAAAAAAAAGAGAGGTAACATTAGTTAAATGAAATTGGTTAATATGAAAGTTTCGTTTTTATATTTGTGTTAAAAAGATGCTTTACAAATACATGTTCGTAAAAGTTATTGTAAAAAAATTTCAACGCAGCGCGATTTGAAGTTGCGACTTTTGAAAACAGTCCAAGGGTTCTAATTGACAAGCCATGCGTTCTAGAAGCAGGCGCGAAAATGATTATACGTTTTTAATATTTTTTTTTTTTTTCAATTTTCTACGTGTGTGTATAACACCTTAAAATATTAAATGTAAGATACTTTAACACTAAAAATAGGAAGCAGCTAGCTCCCTAAGTACTTCGTATTAAGAAGCCCTCCTTCGCTCGGAATCTAAACATTTTATTGACGGACACGTGTTTATACGGACGTGTTTATACGGAGCTTAACTCCGCATTTTATGTTACGAAAGCGGAGAAATGAAATATTAGTTGGTGTTGAATTTATATATTATTTGTTTTTTCGAGTGGGGATTAAATCCATAAGTAATTTCTGTTAGATAAGTCAAAGTCAAATAGTTTTATTCAAAATAAAAAGTTACATGCTGCATATTTTCAATGTCAAATAGTTTACTATCGGTTCACTAAAGTTGATGCCTCAAACCCAAGTTAGAAATATATTGTATACTAGTCGTGATCAAGAAAAAAAGGTAGTTTAATTTACACCCTATTATATCAGCTATATCTCTCAGTGAGACCCGTCAAAATCTGTGCAGCAATTTCAGAGGTTAGCCGAAACAAGCAGACAGACAGACAAAAGTTGTAATAATTGCTATTTTAGTATATGTACCGTGTACATACATATGCATTTAGCAAAAAGAAGGTATTTTGTTATTACATGATATTACATATTATTTTCAAGGAAATTAATTCCTTACCTACCTCCCATAGATTCCAGGTAGTCTCGAGGTACGTCTTCCAACTGCAGTACTTGTATGACAGGGGTCGGCTTAGTCCTGGCTCGTCTAGCAAGCCGGACTGCCAGTACAGTAGAGAGCAAGAACACAGCTACTAGCACAAACGCCCCTATTGCTATACCCACATCCTTATCTAGAAGAACTGAAACGGTTTTTTTGTTAATACTTTAATAATAAAGGTTATCTTATCTATATTCTGTCTGTCAGGCGAAAGTATGTTTGTCTGTGATGCTTTCGAGGTTAGTCTACCACTCCGATTTCGATGGCATTCGGAATGAATATAATTAAATATTCAGGTCAGTATCAGGGTCAAACATAGGTTATAGCTTTTTTTCAAAAATAAATCTCTAAAGGAATGAGATAGGGGATGAAAGTTTGTATGAAAAGCTGATAGTTAAGATGGTAAAATCGCATATTATAAGTAGTTAGTAATCAATTCTCGTATGTCTTCTACAAAAGAAGCTTTTCTTTGGATTGTATTGGTTTTCATAACGTCATGTATTCTACTAGTGTAAGCTGAGCAAACATGTATAAGCTGTCATTTTGTAACAGCAGCGATATTGGATTTACTGCGACTCTGATTACGCACATCTTCAATGAAATCGAAGTAGTCCAAATATCAGCCTTCAGAAACCTAATACGGGTCGAATTTAACTTACATGAATTAATTTCAGATCACAGACAAACGATAGGGCCGGTGTAACCAAATAAAAGAGTGTGGAATTAGGAAAATATCGTTTTATCAGTCTCTACTCTAAACATTTAACTAGTTTAATAAATAATAAATAGTACGATCGATTTTTTAAATACTTAAATCTACTACTTAAATCTAATCTATTAAGTTAACGGTGACCTGTCGTGGCGCAGTGGGACAGCGCCTGACTGTAAAGCGATATTTGTGAGTTCGATTCGTACTTGAGGATTAAATTTAATCGCGGCGTAGAATTCCGCCACTCACCACACAATGTCTCGATGAAGTATCTTGACACTATGTTCTCTCTGACCCTGCTATGCGGGCAAGCGAAAATCTCTCCAAGTTAACGGTACACACTTTAATAAAATAAAAAACACTCACACTGCCACCAAGGTACAGAGGCGGAATGTAACAAATTCTCCGTAGGTCGCAGCAGCAGGGCTGGGGAACATCCGTATCTATTACACGCGGAGGCACCAGCTTCATCACCAACTTTAAGACTTCCTAAAGGACCTCTGACAAGCCATGGAACCCCTTCCCCTCGAGCTAGAGCCTGGCTCATACCGTAACCCATAGAACCTCTCCTCTCTAAGAGTAATGACGCATTCGAGGCTGACATTCTCCATACTGATACTTCGTAATATGTTGCGTTTTCCACTGGAACAATTATTAGTTGGTAAGTATTGAAAGTTATGTTTTCTACAAATGTATTTTTTATATTAATAATATATTAAATCAGCAGTAAACCAAATGGTTTACTGCTGATTTAATATATTATTAATATAAAAAATACATTTGTAGAAAACATATAAAAATTGAAGTGGGATTCGAACCCGCTCTTCTTGAAAACCGTCCGAACGCTAACTAAAAGCTGTATCGAAATTATAATATGTTTTTTACAATTTATTTTTGTTGTTAACAAAAGATTATTCTACGAATCAGCGATAGGCAAGAGATAATGCTGTTTACTAGTTTTCCTAGTTTTCTTTTATTTAATAAGGCACTTTACCCAAAGTGTATAAATAAAAGAAACATAACACATTTGTACGTATTAAAATATGATCGCTAACAATAATAAATAATTGATTGCAAACAATTGAAAAAACGCAACAGCACATACCTGGGATGCATCTCATAAGAAATTCCTCATATTCATATGCAAGGTCACACTGCTGCGGCTGAGGTGGTCTCAATTGCTCAAAACTAAACGATCTTTTGCAAGGCTTATCTTGGGAAGATATACCGTTTCCAGCTTCACAGCTCGCTTCCAAAGACCTCGATAATGTACCGGTTATCTGAGTGAGAGGTAATATCGCAGAACCGGTGGTAAGATGCTGTATATCTGCATCTGTTGGTTGTATGTGCCAGAAGTACGTGTCTGGTACTGGAAGAGCTCTCACGTTGCATTTTAATGTCTCTTTGACCAAAGTTATACCGTGATCCGTACATTCTGGTGGATCTGTAATATATAATATGATTATTATAATACACGTATTTTAAGTTGGAAGTTCAGAACTTAGCTCCAATAGGCGTTATAGAAATGACTTTTAGGGAGTGGTTGGTGGTCAGAGAGTGAGAGAGGCAAATACTAGTGATTCCATTACGTATATGACTTTTGATAATTCCATATATATGAGTGGTCAAGATAAAATGCGCGTACTAAACTAATACTTAAATCAAATAATTAAGTCAGGCAATGCGATTTGATAAACAATTAAATGACCGTTTAACCTCTGTTATCATCAAAGCGGCGTGTATAAAAGTAGTAAACACCTAGATATCAGTTGTAAAAACCATATGCGGTGAACATATAAACATGACAAAGACAGTTAGGCCGGCATGGCGCAGTGGGACAGCGTCTGATGGTTGTGGGTTCAATTCCCACTTGGGGGAATGATTATATTTAAATTTTCATTTCTCCACTGGCAATTAGGACACATCGCAATTTTAAATTCCGATACTCAACACGCAATGTCTCGGTTTTCATCTGAAAGTGCACTATGAAGTGTCTCGACACTAGGTCCTCTCTGACTACCCCGCTGCGGGAAAAAACAAGCGAATAATAATACAAGTAAATAATTTACTTTAAAAGTAAATAATAGCCACTTTGCTATTATTTACTTTTAAAGTAGTAATAATTTACTTTAAAAGTAAATAATAGCAAAATGGCCAGTCGTGGCCCAGTGGCACAAGCGTGTGACTGTAAACGACTGGTTGTGGGTTCGATTCCCACTCGAGGAGTGGAAATATTTAATATTTCCATTTTCTTCGCTCTGGTGTCGAGGTAAAGCGCGGCGTTAAGTTCCGCCACTTAACACGCAAGCCTCCGAATTCGGCGGAAAGTGGGGAACGGAGTGTCTTAACACTAGGTTCCCTCTGCCTACCCTGCTGTGTGCGGGATATAGCGTGAAGCTATTTTTTTTTTTAAGTAAATAATATACTTACAAAATACAGTAACATTGACGTTCTCCGCCTTAGTCTCTCCCACACTGTTGCGGGCTGAACATGAGTACCGGCCGGCGTGCCTTCGCGTCGCCTCCTCTACTAACAGGGTCTGGGAAGAGACGTCGCTTCCCCATAAACTGTTAGGTCTTATTTGTATATCCTGAAATTTTTATATATATGTAAAAATTAAAAATTAAATTAAATAGCTTCACGCTATATCCCGCACACAGCAGGGTAGGCAGAGGGAACCTAGTGTAAAGACACTCCGTTCCCCACTTTCCGCCGAATTCGGAGGCTTGCGTGTTAAGTGGCGGAACTTAACGCCGCGCTTTACCTCGACACCAGAGCGAAGAAAATGGAAATATAATTTCCACTCCTCGAGTGGGAATCGAACCCACAACCAGTCGTTTACAGTCACACTCTTGTGCCACTGGGCCACGACTGGCCACAATATATGTAATTCTATTTTTTTACATAATAAGAATTATTTTTATGATTTATTGTGACCAGTCGTGGCGCAGTGGCACAAACGTGTGATTTTAACGACTGGTTGTAGATGCGATTCCCACTCGAGGCGTGGAAATATTTAGATGTTTTCATTTTCTTCGCTCTGGTATCAAGTCAAGGCGCGGCGCTAAGTTCCACCACTTAACACGCAATGCCTCCAAAAATCAGCGGGAAATGGGGAACGGATTCTCATAACACTAGGTTCCCTCTGCCTACCCTGCTGTGTGCGGGATACAGCGTGAAGATAATTAAGTTACTAAACTATTAATTTATTATGATTTATTTACGAGCTTTCTAAAGCTAAATTATTTTTCAAATTAGTATAATATTTTTTTCATTTCCTGTTTATTATAACACTTACACATTTGTATTCATCTCTTAAATAAATCATATTAAAAATAGTTCCACACTATATCACTATATACACTAGCAGTGGCGAAATGTGACAGCGTCTGAATGTATACGCGATGATTGGAGGTTCAATTCCTAATCGGGGGAATGATTATCTTCATTTATTCGTTCTGATACTCAAAATAAAGCGCGAAATGAGTAATATAATGTCTCGAAATGAGTAACATAATGTTTTAAAGTTTCGGGCAGAAAATGGAGAACAGTGTCTTGACATTAGATTCCCTCTGACCCTGCTGCAGGTTACAAGCGTGAAATTCCTTATTTTATATAATTTATTTAAGACAGAAATTAGTCATATATGTAAGTCTACAATATGCAGGACATTTCCTGTTTATTGTAGACTTACATAAATAAATTAAAATTAAGATAAATAATTGCAATGGAATATTCACTTATCCATAGAGACAGGCATTAAGGTAAATAGAAAATGTATGCTATAAAAAATGTATACTCAATTGAATAATATTTTTTTCAAACTTTGAACACAAAAATTTGAGCACAGCGGGATTTGAACCCGCGACTCTTGGAAACGATTTATCCGCTCTGACCGCTAAGCAATGCGTTCTACTACAGGTTGCGTCAAAATTATTACGTCTTAATATGTGAATACCCCTTTAAAAATGGTAAAAATATATACGACATTATTAAATGCTTACATTAAAATACCACTTATACTCGTCTACCGGTGGGTTGGCTTTTGCTTCGCACTCTAGCTGCAAATTATCCAGCTCGGCCAACTCGTTCAGTCTTCCATCTCCTATCATTGATAATTCTACTATTGGACTATCTGAAAATTTATAACATATTTGTTAAATACTATTTTTAAATAAAATGTTCAAGTACCACTTCGTATATCTTTTTAAATCGGATTATAAAATATTACACAATAGTCAGAAAGAACCTAGTATCTAGATACTGTGATTTCCACTTTTCGCCCGTATTCTAGACATTGCCTCTACTAGTAGAACCTTATGCCGCACTTAGTCTTCTTAAATCAATCACTCGACTGGGAATCGAATCCGGAACCAATTGCGCTTACAGTCAGATACTGTTCCACTGCGCCACGATGACCTTTAGTTTCGTGGAATTAAGTACTGAAGGAAAAGTAAATAAACAATATATCTATAGAATGCCTGATAAGTGATGATAATAATATATACATTAGTTATTACCAGACCAGTCCATGCGTAAGGGCAAGCAAAACTGTAAACGCGAGAGGTTGTGGGTTCGATTACCACTCGAATGGAAATATATCATAATTCCGTTTTCTTCGCTCTGATGTCCAGGCAAAGCGCGGCGTAAATTCCGCCACTTAACATGCAATGCCTCCGAAATTCAGCGGAAAATGGGGAACGGAGTGTTTTAACATTGGGTTCCTCTGTCTGCCCTGCTGTGTGCAGGATACAGCGTTAAGCTAGTTGTTAGCTTTATAAAACCTTTATAAGGTCATCGTGGCGCAGTGGGACAGCGTCTGACTGAACGGGACAGTTGTGAGTTCGATTCCACTCGGAGGAATGATTATATTTAAATTTTCATTCTCTGGTACCAAAGATACGCGGTGTATCAATTTTGAGTTGTAAGTGGAGGACAGAGTGTCTTCCTACTAGGACTCTTCTCTGACTAACACGGGAGGCGGGATAAAGCTGCCCCTTATGAAACTCAAGAACTTAGCGATATAAGCAAAATTACTCTATTCTGTACTTCCTGCAGCAGACATTATATGTGACTTTTGAAGCGCACTGTAATTTCTTCCCAGAAAGTTCTTTTAACGATTTATTTTTAAAACCTTCACGCTTTTTCCCCATATCAGGTGTAGTCAGGGACAACCTAGTCTCAAGACAATTCGTTTTACACTTTTCGTCCGTAATCCAGACAGTGATTGTTAAGCGGCGAAATTTAACGTCGTGCTTCATCTTAGATACCAGAGCCGGGAAATTAACATAATTGTTAAACTCCTAGTGGGAATCGAGCCCACAACCATTGCGCTTATAGTCCGACGTGTCTCACTGCGCCACGATGATCTTAGCTTAAATAATTTTATTAATTTCAACCTATAAACATTACATGCATACATACACGTTTCCAACTAAACGTCAGACGTCATTATACCGCAATAACATAAAAAATAAATTACAGATAAGAGAAAATAATGGTTATTTATTATAAACACTTACATATTAATGTAAGAAGGAAACAGGATCTTTTGACCCCTTTTGCGCAAATTATGCAGACGGAGTAGTATTGAAATTTGCCACGGTTTAAATTTATAAGGAGAAAAAGTGCAGAAATTTTATATTTTTCTTAATAATGCTTTACAAATATATTCAGTTAATAAAATAAATGAAGTGAGAGTGGGGAATGAAGTGTATTAACACTAGGTTAGAGAAAAAGCGTGAAACTGACAAAAAAATACACGCACTGCTATGTGGTTGAAATAGCAACGTATTATATACTAGCCGCTCGCGGCTTTGCCGCGTGAACTATCACGCTGTCACGGTATATTGCAACCCTCGGGGATGGATTTTTGAAAAATAAAGTAGCCTAAGTTTTTAACCTCGGATTATCAGCTATATATGATGGCCTATGTTTAACCTTTGATAATCAACTATATTTATGCCAAAATTCATTACAATTGGTCCAGCGGTGTAGGTTTTTCATATAAACTTTCATCCCCAATTTCAGCCTTTTAGAAGTTGATTTTTGAAAAAATAAATAGCCTATGTTAGACCCAGTCATTTTTATTACTTTCTTTCTAAATTTTATCCAAATCGGACCGGCAGATTAGCCGTGAAAGCGTGACAGACAAACACACAGACATTCGCATTTATAATATAAGTATTTATAATATAAGTATGGATTACTTTTGTAAATAAAGTGATATATTATATATTGTTATAGCAACTTGTATTTATTGTGTCAACGGGGCGTCCAGTACATGTAAACATATAAGCCTATACCTATATAAAATTTGTGTGTCTGTTTGTTATATTGAAAGAAACGCTTTTAATTAAATTAGTACAGTATTTAGATAAACACACGGTATATAGACCAATATAACATTTTTTTTACAATTTTTTGTCTGTCTGTCTGTTTGTTCTGGTTAACCTATGGGACGGTTAAGCGTATAAGGAGGAGCTTATTTTAAAATTACAACCTTTTAGTTAAATGATGATAACTGGACGCAGTCGTCCGCACAGCTAGTATCTAAATGAAATCATTCAATCAGATAATAAGTCAATCAATGAAATCACGACAATGTGAGTGGTAAGAGAGGCAGGGGAGACCTCGGTTGACCTTCGAAAACACAGTATCGATGATACTAGAGGAAGGTCACGTAAAAAGTATGCGGACCCCCCGGAGGGCGTGTATGAAGAGGTTGATGACAGTGGACGAGGCGAAAAAAGTATGCAGGGACTGTAGCGTTTGGCGCTCCGTTCTGTCTGACTACTCCGCAAGGGATACAGCGTGAAGCTAAAAAATTATAATAAAAAAAAAATTGAAATCACGCCATGGTTTTATACTTACATGTAACATTTAAAATAATAACATCGGCCTTAGAGTCTCTGCCGGGCGCCATCACAGTGTTGGTCGCGACGCAGGCGAGTGTGGCGCCGTTGTCACTCACTGTGGGGGTCAGCTCGAGGAACGAATCCGCTCGGCGAGTGACATTGTTCCAACTCTGCAATGTTATTTTATAAGTTTTTTACTTTTTAGTTATATTATTATTAGTTTAGTTTAGTTCTATCATTTTTTTTATCGTCACGCTATATCCCGCATACAGTAGGGTAGGTAGAGGAAACCTATTTAAGTTTTGCGTTGACACCGAAGGAAATGAAATATTAAATATTTCGACACGATTGGGAATTGACTCGACAACCAGTCTCGTTTACAGTACAGTCCAACACTGCCTCTTTCCTATCTGAATAGTCAGAGGTAGCGTGTTTCTAGGATTTAACTCTTAGGAATCAACACTAAGACAAGATACAGGTAAGACGCAATTGATAAATTAATGTTAACCTACGGAGTCTCAATACATTTAACGTGCATATATGAATGTTCAGTAAACGTCAGTTCAGAACATATCTGAAAATTTATATTTTTGAAAAAAAAATTCTAATGCCTCGAAGAAATCGAAAGAAAAATTGGAAAGTATATCTTAACTGTTAGGTTAGGTTAGTTTGCAGGTTCTCCTTTATTTGAAATAAAATTCACTTAGCCTCGTAAATAATAAAATATATCATAAAACACGAATTCAGTGTTACATAAAAATTGTAAGAATAAATAAGTAAAGGCAACTAATATTTTTCATAATAAGAAGTTACATGCTTCATTTTTGATCGTCAAATAGTGTTACCATCGATTCATAAAAGTAAAAATAAATAAATAAATAAAAACACTCTCGTTTCCCATTGAGACAAGAAGTACCCCACAGAGAAAGGTGGATAAAAGTTTTTAGTGGATAAAATATACCTGATTGCTATGTTGGGTGAGATGCCGGTGGTCTAACCACCAAGATACTTCGGGCGGAGGGTAGGAGCCGAGAGCGACGCACTGCACGAGCGCAGTTATACCGGCTCGCAACGCGTCTTCGAATAACCCTCGCATCCAGTGTATTGTAACGTTGTACGCAGGTACTGAAAGAAATAAATTTCTTATTCTAAATTTTTTTTTTAGCTTCACGATGTATTCCGTACACAGCAGGGGTGCCTAGAGGGAACCTAGTGTTAAGACACTCCGTTCCCCACTTTCCGCCGAATTCGGATTGCGTGTTAAGTGGCGGAACTTAACGCCGTGCTTTGCCTTGATACCAGACCGAAGAAAATGGAAGTAATGAATATTTCCAATCGGACCCACAACCAGTCGTTTGCAGTCACACGCTTGTGCCACTGTGCCACGACTAGCCCCAAATGATAAATGATTTTACATATTATAAATTTGTTAGGACCTCGTAGCGCATTGGTATAGCGTCTGACTGTAAACATGAAGGTTGTGGAATCATTCCACCAGTCTTATACTTAAGACAAAACGTGGCATTACATTCCGCCGCTCAACATATAATATCTCGATTTCAGAGGGAAAGTGGAAGGCGGAGTGTTTTGACACTAGGTTCAGCCTTATTACCCCGCTATGCGAGGAAATGCGTGGAACTGACAAATAAACATTCAAAAGTAACGTATCTTAAATTTTTCGGTTTGTTTTAGTGTTACGCTTCTATCCTGCACAGCAGTATCAGACAGAATGTAGTAGTATGATATTTTCCAGTTTCCGGAATCATTCGAGAAATTCCGTTCAGTTGACAGTTCAGTGAAGGAACTAAACGGTGTGCGTTGTCTTACTAGACTAAGAAAATGAAAATAATGAAATTACAATTCAGAATGTGTTCTTGTGAATGGTTTCGAAATTCAAGTCAGGCGCAAGAGCGCCTCTCGCCTTCCTCTCTGAGACTCTTAATCAACTTGCATTACTAAAAATTAACTACAATATAAATTCATGCATTAGTTCAAAATAACTATAATAAAACTTACAAAAAAGTTCGATTTGTAGAGAAGACACTACCGGTGGGGTGAGATGAGTATTGCTAGCCCTACAGGATAACGATTCCGCATTGTCTCTAGTTAACGGCAAATACAACTCGTTTTCCCTGACTCCGGGTATATCGCTGGCTCCATCTGAGGCGTCCACCAATTCGTTACCAGAATACCAGCTTATACGGGGAGGTGGTCTGCCTGAAAGAAGAACATAAGGTAATTAATTTTTTTTGAAATGGATAATTACTTATTTTGGCGTTACGCTGTTTCCCGGACACAGCAGGGTATGCAGAGGGAACCTAATGTTAGGACACTCCGTTTCCCATTTTCCATCGAATCCTGAAGGGGAAACTCAAAGCCAAGGAAATTATTATTTTTTATTTCTCGAGTTGGAATTGATCAACCTGTGTCGTCTCCAGTAAAGAATAATTAGTTTCCAAGGGGCGCGGGTTCGATTCGCTACGTTTAAATTTTTATACCTTTTTTAAATAACGTCTTTTTAAATTTTCCAAGTGTATGAATAACACTTTAAAACAAGTTAAAATAAAGTTATAAAATTTTTAGCATTTTCAAACAAGTTTATCGCGTATATTTCAAATAAACGAAAAAATATTTTGCCACTGTCGAGTAACGTCGGGTTATCAAACATATATTTTCAAATATCAAAATAAACTTTATTTTTTTATATTATTAAATGGCAAACTTGAATAACCAACCGTTTGTTTACATTATTTTAATTTTCATAATTATTTTTTTTTCAATCACGAATCGTACTTTGATAACGCGGCTTCTCATAAATTAATTAAATCAATTAAATAGATATTTTATCGCGAATTTGTTATTTATGGTTTTCCCCATTACAAACATATGACTCGACTCTTTATGACGGATAGATAGATAGGTATAAATAATTGAAATATGTTGACTTTTACTCTTATAACGTTCTTGTATTTACGATAATATACCTACATACTGTGCTTATAACTCGAAATCAGTATTTATATGAATATCGCTGCTTTGGAAGAACAATGTAATATTATGAAATACTAGAGAGTTGAGTAAGCGCCAGCATTTGACGTAAAATTATCTGTTTTGTACACAGTACCTACTCGATTATCCGGCCTTCGAATTATACGAATTCGTGATTATCTGGACTAGTGACCAATTATATCAGTCGAATTTATGCAAGCATAAACGCCTCGGAAATGGTTTTAAAGTACGTGCATTCTTACTTGAAAGATAATTTGAAACGGAACCTAGCTATCAATATACACATCGGTAGTATGTATTTGTTGTTTTCAACAAACATATAATTATGTGAACATTATGAGCCCAGCACATATGCACAAAACCAGCTTTTCTTCATATGAAGAATCCGGATAAATAATTGAATGTATAATTTTTAAATGTGTAAATTATCCGGATTGTTGATTACCCGGGTGCCTAAAGACAATAATTAGTCTACTCAGTAAATATCATATTTCTTTAGGTAACTTTTACGGCTGTGACATCACAAAAAGACTACCCTTATGTCAAAGTTTAAAATTTTAAAATGTTCTACTGAAAAATGCACTCATTTTGAGTCACAATTTTCAAACCAGCATAATGTGTTTTATATATCATTGATTTTAATTAACACTAGGTTCCCTCTGCCTACCCTGCTGTGTGCGGGATATAGCGTGAAGCTATTTATTTATATATCATTGATTTTAATATTATAAACCGAAAGAGTCCATCTGTGATTTGAACGCACTAATCTCAAAAAATATTTTTATGTTGGATAGTCCATTTATCGAGTAAGCCTGTAAGGATAAAGCTAGATATATCACATTCCGCTATAACGAATAGGCGGAGAACAGCAATAAAAAAAATTACAAAAACGGGAAGCTATTCTCTGTTGACAACTTCCGTTGCTTACACTGCCAAAATGGTGAAAAAATCATGTATGACGGAATTATTTCCCTCTAAAAGTTTTAAAAAAAATCACGACAATATATGTCTATCTCATTTTTCGCTATTTATTATAATTATTAATTGCCTTACCTCCAATAACAAGGCAGCTAAGTACCAGCGTGTCGCCTTCGTGGTAGGGCCCTATTTTGCTCTCCACTTTGTTACCAACTTCATCTAGGAAAAACGGTTGGCTGGGTAGAACTGAAAAAATAATAGATATATCATTAATAGACGCAGTACCAACTAAGAAAGAATTCTAAATGAGAGAAAAGTGGAGGATGGATGAAATGCAATCACGATTGGTTATAGGTTCGATTCACACCCGGAGGAATGTTTAGTTTAGATATTTTCGCCTTCGCTTTTGTTAACAAGACAAAGGGCAGCGTTAAGTTAGCCCCTCAACATCTAATCTCTCGAAATCGGAATTCGGAAATCCGGCAGAAAGTGTATAACGGCATCGAATGTCTTGTCACTAGGTTCTCTCTGACTACTTCTATGCGAGAAAAAGCCTATCTAATATGAAGGATACACATGTCTAAATATAAAACAATGAAGTTATTTTAAGCTTTCACAGTTTTTCCCGTATTGCAGGGTAATCAGAAAATCTCAATTATAGACGAAAACCAGAAAAACACTTTGTTGACTGTGTTTCGTCTATAATCGGGACATTGCGTGATAAGTGTTGAAACTCTACACCACGTAGTTTACCAAGAGCGTGAAAATAAAAACAATGTAGATATACTCAACCTGGTGTGTTTACAATATGCTGACTCGCTGTGTCTTCATACCATGTCCAAAAAATATATACATAAGTACAATATAATATAATTATATAATTTAATGAAAAAAACGCCTACACCGAATTGTGATATATGGTGGTGTCGTAGAAGATGTACAACATATTTTAGTGGAATGTGTCCGAAGCGAAGACTTAAGAAATTATTTAGTTGATAGATTTAAGTTTAATCGTAAAGATGTTGGTGGATTTCAAAGCATCTTGGCTAATCCCGTTGCTTTGAGTGTTAAATTAGTTTTTAAAGAGATCATTAAGTTTATATAGGTAAATGTATTTGTTAAACGATGGGTCTGGCATAATCTTAACAGATTAAAGACCCTTATTTTGTTTTTTTAAAAAAAAAAAAAAGAAACAATATAATAATTTACTCATAAATATAAAAAATGAGCTTCCCGTTTTCCCCGTATTTATTCACAGAGAACAAGTGTCAAGATAAATCGTTCTCAACTTTCTTTACCAAATCAAGACTTTGTTTCGCTTTGTCCTAGGCATCAGAGTTAAGAACCGGACGTCATATATAGTTTCACCAAATGGGAATTGAACCCACAATCATCACTTTTACACCAGACGCTATCACACTACGCCACAATCTTGTACTTATAAATAATTTACTTACTGATAATTGTTAAATTTATGCCAATATTTCTCGTAGGAGCAAGGAGGAAGTCCACGCGGCAATGGTACACGGCTTCATCGTCGCCCCTCAGATCGCTGATTTCCAGAACCGTTGGCTGACTTTGTAGTTCAGCCTTAATTCTTCCGCTGGTGTTGAAAGATATACTTGACCATTCGCTGATAATACGTGCGTCATAACTGAAAAAGTATATAAAAGTGTCTTTAATATTTTAAAGTGTCATTCATACACTTATGAAATTGTAAAACATTTCTGATACCGGTAAGTCATGCATCGAAATTCTTATACGCTTATTATTTTTTTGTTTTTATTTTTACCTTCACGCTGTATCCCGCACACAGCTGGGTAGGCAGAGGGAACCTAGTGTTAAGACACTCCGTTCCCCACTTTCCGCCGAATTCGGAGGCATTGCGTGTTAAGTGGCGGAACTTTGCGCCGCGCCTATCAAAGGCGCGAAGGAAATGGAACTTATTAACTATTTAATTTATTTTTGTTGTTTATTAATAAATTGTAATAAGCGTATAAGGTCCACGTTCCGCCTCAATGCTGCTGTACTTTGACTTAGGTACTTAGTGAATAAAAATGAAATTTATATACATAAATATAATCATTTAGCAGGAATCGTATCCACAGCCATTTTACCGGAATTAGGCGGAAAGTTGGGAACGGAGTGTCTTAACACTAGGTGCCCTCTGTCTTGCTGTGTGCGGGATACAGCGTGTCAAAAAAGTGTGAATAATGATAATAATAATCACCATTTAATAAAAGTTTTTAATTTACTAGCTTCTGTAAACTAAAATCTTGAGTAAATAAGAATACAAAAGTTACCTATATATGGGTACGTCGCCCTTATACCAAACTAAAAGCATTAGTTCATCATTCGGAGAGTCACTCGAGGAATCGCATAGCAACGTTGTACTACCGCCCTCTAAAGCTTCCTGGGTTATTACTGGTCCTGAAAGTAACGCCATCTGTTAACTGTGTTGTCATTTATGTTGTTAACTTATTATTTGTTAACTTATTTATGTTATTAGCTCATTTATAGTCAGATTTTTACAAATGTATCTTACCCAAAGATTATTTTACAAAAAAGCAATCGATAAGAGAGAATGCTGTTTATTAAATACTTTTTTTTTTCTTTTTTTTTTTTTTTTTTTTTTTTTTTAGCTTCACGCTGTATCCCTTGCGGGGTAGTCAGAGAGACCGGAGCGCCAAACGCTACGGTCCCTGCATACTTCTTTCGCCTCGTCCACAGTCATCAACCTCTTCATACACGCCCTCCGGGGGGTCCTCATGCTTTTTACGTGACCTTCCTCCAGTATCATCGATACTGTGTTTTCGAAGGTCAACCGAGGTCTCCCCCTGCCTCGCTTACCACTCACCTTTGCTTCATAGATCTTTCTTACCATTCTTCCATCACTCATCCTCTCGACGTGCCCAAACCACCTGAGCACGCCCTTCTTCATTCTTACTATGACGTTCTCGCTAATACCTGCCATTCTGTGTATCTCTTCATTGCGGATTCGGTCAGCTAAGCTGACTCCGCACATCTTTCGAAGAGATCTCATCTCCACAGCATTCATCTTTCTTTCATTCTTCTTCTGCAATACCCACGTTTCGCTGCCGTATAGCAGCGTCGGTACCAGCACTGCATTGTGCACAGCTAAACGTGCGGCTATGCTCACGTTCCGCCGTCGCATCAACGCAGCGAGGGCACCGTTAACCCTGTTACCGGCAGCAATACGCCTTTCAACATCCATATCATACCTTCCATCTCTGCTAAACATACTTCCCAAATATACCACCTCATTCATACTTAAATATTTAATATTAAATACTTTTAATATTTTAAAGTGTTATTCACATGCTTAAGAAATTGAAATAAATGTTTTTTTTTTGTGAGTATGTTTTTATCAATTTCCATAGTGTGTAAATACACTTTAAAATGTTAAAAGTACTTCCATTTATGTTTTTATTTATGTACTTATATCTATTTATATTTGGCATGTTATTTAGCCTATAAACATTTTAGTTTTATTGAAGCTGCACGTTTACTGCATAGCGGAGTTGTCAGAGATGTTCTCCTCTTTCCGCGAGAAATCGAGACATTGCGTGTTAACTGCTGGAGCTAAACGCCGGAACTAAACGCCGTACTAGGCCTTAGGTACTAGAGCGCAAAAATGAATAAGGATATACAATCCCCCATATATAATCTTAGTGGAAATCGAACCCACAACCATCGAGTTAGTCAGACGCTGTGTGATAGTTAATTGTTTTTATTCAAATGTTTTTTTTTCGTTTCCAAAAACGTGAGTACTGCAATGAATCTAGGAGTCAAGAAAAAATCTTTTTTGTGTTTATGTTCTCATGTAAGTGACGTATATTATATATTTAAGGGAATAAATTTCTTTAAACGTGACATACGCTTAATGCCATCTGTTGACTCACAGTTACATAATGACAAAGGAGTGCAGTTGAAAATAAAATCAGCTATTTAGTTCAAAAGGATAACAAAAGATGGCGTAATGTACTGTGTAGTTTTATAGAATATATTTTATAGAATTAAAATACATTTAGTTTTAAGCATAAAAAGCGTGACATTTTCCGCATATCAGGACAGTCAGAGAGAACCTAGTGTCAAAACACTCCGTCCTTTATTTTCCGCTCGAAATCAAGAGTTGAGTGGTGGAGCTCAACGACCCGCTTTGTCTTAGTCACAAGAACGGAGAAATGTCAATTTAAATATAATCATTCCCTATGAATACACTACTTATAATAATATTTGTACCAAATATATGTATTATTTGGCTTTTACTATATTATTAAAAATAAAATAAATTCAAATATTCAAATATTCGTTTCTTCGCTCTAGTATTAAAGATAAAGCGCGGCGTTGTGTTCCGCCGCTCACCGTACAGTGTCTCGATTTTCAGGCAGAAAGTGGAGGACGGAATATCTAGATACTATTGCCTCTGACTATTTCGCTAAGCGGCAAAAATATTATAACTATTGGAACGAAGCTACTAATCGTGCGTTGTAAAAGCGGCTTGCGCATCTTTCTCTGTCTTTCTCTCTCTCTCTCTTATAGAAAGCAAGCCAGATATTTTGATTTCTAATTAATAATAAGGTTAATTAATTATAATTTTTTTCCGCCGAATTCGGAGGCATTGCGTGTTAGGTGGCGGAACTTAACGCCGCGTCTTACCTCGACACCAGAGCGAAGAAGATGGAAATATTCAATATTTCTACACCTCGAGTGGGAATCGAACCCACAACCAGTCGTTTACAGTCACACGCTTGCATCACTGGGCCACGACTGGCCACAATTATAATTATAATTTAATTAATAAAAAAATACATATATTACAATTCCTTAACTAATTAATCGAAAGGAACTTCGTTCCATCCCTTGACACCTCTCTTGTTATTATTTACAAAAATTACTAACGCTTACCATCAGTTTCGGGTATAAATGACAAAATAGGTGATGAGGTGATTGTGAAGAGTATAAGCGCCGAAAAGACGCGCATTCTATGGTCCATCCATGCTCCGGCGCATTTCGCTCAATGCTGCACAAAACTATTCATTTTGTGTACAAGTAGATCTATATGCGCTTGTTTATGTCACATTATTTGCTTAGTATGTGATGATTGTTCCTGTTTCCTGAAACAAAAAATTAGTAAATGTTATTATTTGTTAAGTAAGACAAAGGAAACTATTTTCTTTTATCTTCACGCCTGTATTACGTATAGCAATGTAGGCAATGTTTAAATTCAAATTAAAATTCAAAATATCTTTATTCAAATAGACTTTTTGAAAGCACTTTGGAATCATCGAATGTACATGTGTATGTTTATTGTGAAAACACTCCGTTTTCCGCTTTTCGTCTAAATTTGAGGCTTTTGTGGAGTGAAAGAACTTAAAGCCGTACTTTGACTATGACCTGAAGGAAGAATTAAAGGAGGAAATATTTTTTTCACAATCATTTCTCCGACTAAGGAATCGTACCAACAGTGCAACGTTGTCAGACGTTGTCCACTGAGTCACGACGACTTCTGTGAAACAATATGTGTTCTCCAAGAGTCTAGTTTACGTAAAAAATCTATTAAATATTCATAAAAAATATAATAAAACAATATTTACATAGCGAAGCAAATTTAAAGTACAGAGCATAACGGATGAAAGGATAATGGATGAATGAAGCATAATAGATGAAATACCAAAGGATGAAACGTCAGTTATGTAATAATAGTTTGTTATTCTACCATATTAATTCGCAAGACATTGAATTAATCTTAGAAATAATAACCAAAATGATTATCCTCATTAGTTTATTTTATCTAGAGGTCGATTGTACTCTAAATTTTTCTTTCTCTGAAAACTTGGATTCTAAATAGATATAGATACTGTTACTATACAGCTTATAATGCTAATAACGGTTTAACTTTAGCAAAAAATCTTTTTCCCAATACTAGTCCGTTTTATTTTTCAGATAACATTTAAAATGCTTGTGATGTTGCAAGTATCGTAATCTTGAACGAGAGTCACGATTCCATTGTTTGTTAAACATTGCTTAAAATTATATATTTGTGGACAACATTAAAGATTATCGATTCGATCGACAAGATATAATACTTGCGGCCGTCGTGGTGTACATGGAAGACCATCAGACTGTAAACGGAACGATTGTAGGTTCGATTTCCACTCGAGGCAAATTGGGCCTTAAGTCCTGCCACTTATCGATTTCAGACAGAAAGTGGAGAACAGAATATCTGACTATAAAGTTATGCGGAAAAAAGCATGAAACTGCAAAAAATAATAATACATTATTCTTTTCTATCGTAATAAAAGCTTGATAGCAATATGTCGTCAATTTTCAAACATAATTTTATGTATGTACATATATGTTGGTAATATTAGAACGCGACGAACGTCAATTGCAAATTGTTTAGAGTCAAAGTTAATTAATTAAGATTGTATACATTTATTATATTATTATATGTATTAGTATATTGAAGCCTGTTTTTATTATGAAGACCCTTTACTACTTTAATTTAACTTATCTATACTAATATTATAAACGTGTAATTCAGTCTGTCGGTTACCCTATCATATCTGAACCATCAGCTCGATTTGGATGGAATTCGGAATAAAAATAGGCAACATCTAAAAATCCACTTTTAAAGAGTTAAAATAAGGGTTGGAAGTTTATATGAAAAATACAAACTGCTTAACCGATGTCAATTTTTTAAGTAGATGTCGCAAGGTGAAACATACGCTACTTATATTTACAAAAACCAACCTGCTTACTGGACTTCAACTACCATTTTTTACTACCATGTGATTTATTTGCCTTACAATTTATTAATATTGTTAGAGGGATAAGGGACGAAAATTAGTAGTAGGCCATCGAAAATACGAAACAGCTACAGTTGAGTAGTTCACGCGGACGAAGAGACAGCAGGACGCTAATATAAAATAAATTTATGCTTTGCACTAATACCACATTTTTAGTAAGTGTCTAACTGGATGGTTATGAGTTCAAATCCCAAGTGAGACAATTATTGTTAATCTTTTGTTTTTAATATAGTATATGTTTAATACAAAATATCTAAAATTAAAAAAAATGTAAATGTAATTTAATATAATAATCAAATATTGTACGACAATAGTTTTGTAACCTTTCTCTCAGGTCAAAACTGAGATACTATAAACAAGTTTTTAATTGGCATACATTAGTTGTTTGCCTTGACGTGTTGTTGACGTGTTGCTTGTTGGTTGGCTGTCAATGGACGTCTAACACTGTGATATGAATAAGACTACGATATAAAATATATTACTTATTCAAATCCAACATTCGTTTAGTTCACCTACTTGTCAATTATATTATATGCCAGCAATATTGCTAAAAAAGGCAAAAAAAGATTAAAGATATTTGAAGATTCTCTACAACAATTATAAGTAGTAAAAATAAATTATTGTGGCCGGTCGTGGCCCAGTGGCACAAGCGTGTGACTGTAAACGACTGGTTGTGGGTTCGATTCCCATTCGAGGAGTGGAAATATTTAATATTTCCATTTTCTACGCTCTGGTGTCGAGGTAAAGGGCGGCGTTAAGTTCCACCACTTAACACGCAATGCCTCCGAATTCGGCGGGAAGTGGGGAACGGAGTATCTTAATACTCTCTCCCTCTGCCTACTCTGCTGTGTGCGGGATACAGCGTGAAGCTAAAAAAAAATATATAAGTTAGTAGTAATGTAAAAGTAATTATTATACTTTTTTAACAGATATTTACATAAGAGGACATCGTGGCACAGTGGGACTCGGTCTGACTGTAATCGCGATTGAAATCTTTCTACTTACGGTAGATTGAAAATAATTTAATTTACTTCGTGTTGGATTCGAACCCACAATCATCGTGTTTACAGACAAACGCTGTTCAAATGCTCCACGGCAGCTTCTACATGTCGCTAACTCAATTGTAGAATGACGTTTTAGCTTTTTTTAAGGAGACCATTTTAAAAGTGTGAGTCTAATCAAATAATAATGATGTATTACTAAGCTACTTTAATATAATGAATATTGTATAACAAATTCATGACAAAAATATACAAATCGTCTAATAAAACACATAAACTTTTTTTATTGGATGTTGTTCTATTGGATGATCGATATGTATCTGTTATATATGCATATATAAATATTATTTTTTTTAGCTTCACGCTGTATCCCGCGCACAGCAGGGTAGGCAGAGGGAACCTAGTGTTAAGACACTCCGTTCCCCACTTACCGCCGAATGCGGAGGCTTTTGCGTGTTAAGTGGCGGAACTTAACACCGCGCTTTACCTCGACACTGGAGCGAAGAAAATGGAAATATTAGATATTTCCACTTTCGAGTGGGAATCGAACCCACAACCAGTCGCTTTCAGTCACACGCTTGTGCCACTGGGCCACGACTGGCCATATAAATAAATAAAAATAAATTTAAATCTGTATATATAAAAGATAATACAGTTATGTCAATTTTTCACACAGTCACAATATATTTCGCACCCACACTCTACAATTCTTTAACAATATTAATTAATTGTAAGGCAAATAAATCACATGGTAGTAAAAAATAAATTGCAAAAACTATTGACTTTGGAATATTCACTACAAACTATACAACATATGTAAATAAATTTAAATAAATACAATATAAAAACAATTTAGGCAAGTCTTTAGTCAACTTTTTTGAGCAAACAAGAAAAACTTAAGACTTATAGTATCATAATAAATTATGATTTAACAAAATGTGTAAATAAAAACATTGAGGCGAAGTGAAAACACAATTGGTTCGATTCCCATCCCATAAATTTAAAATATTTTCAATTGTTCGTTCCGTTAATAGAATAAAGCACAGCGCTCAGTCACCAAACACTAGGAAATGTTAAAATTTTGGGCGGAAGCTAGAAGGCCCAAAAGGTGATCATGGGGCAGTGGGACCGCGTGAATACAAACGCTATGGAACGTATAACAGGTTCGATTCCCACTCAAAAGAATGAATGTATACAAATTATCTTCATATCTTCAATATGGTAAGTAAAAGCACAATGTTGACTACCGCCACTGAACAACTGTGTCTTTCTTAAAAAAAAAAACTAGTCTTCCCAAATATATACAATTTGTAAGCGTCAAATACAAGTACCTATTGCCATTTTATTAGTTTCATTAAACAATATTTATTAAAATATGCGACCTCTAGCCGTCCGCGTGTGTCGTAAAATGCGTTTTATTACAAAGGCATATGGCGTATTATCATTTCTCATACATTTATGCAATAGCGTGGAAATACCACATCGAATCACGTAACTTTTAGATCGGTATTTTTTTTTGGTCAGCCAAGTAATTGGTTCCGTCTTGTGTCAAGGTTTGTTTGGGACAGAATAGTTAGTGGTTGTTTTGTAAGAAAGAAATAAAATGTGTAAATTTTAATGGTTGGTCGTTTTAAATTAATTGGTACAACGCCATCATGGTGCAGTGGTATAGTGTCTGGCTGTAAGCGCGGTGGTTATACGTTTGATTTAAATTCGAGGGAATGATTATATCTAATTTTCATTCCTTCGGTCTGGTGTCAAAGACAAAGAATGGTGTTGAGTTCCGTCACTCAAAACGCAACGTCTCGATTTTAGGTAGAAAGTGGAGAACGAAGTGTCTTTACATTAGATCACTCTGGCTACTTTGCTACGCGCTAAAAACCGAACGAAGTGAACCTGCTTTTTTGTAAACGTTAACTTGAGAATGAATCTTTTACATTTGAAATATATCGATTCATACGTTAATATTTTATAAATTCATATTAATATGAACAGTGGAAAATAGCAGTAGGTAGGTAGGTAGGAGAAATAAAAATAATATATGCGTTCTACTAGAATATCCGAATAACGATTATTCGTTGCCTCGAGTAGGAATCGAGCCCACAACCAATTACATTTACAGTCTCTTATCGTTTATTGTTAGCTAACATTTTTAATGAATGAACGAAACGATATAAAATTTTACTTCCAAATACATATTTTCCTCACCTAAACTAAGTACCTATTAAATATTAGATTTGTGTCAAGCAAACAATTTAGAGCATCACTTAAACACTAACAAAAACGGTCTTGAACATAAAAATCTCTAAATGGTTAAGCGTGGAAGGAAAACTCAGTAAATAAACGTCAAAGAGATGTTTTTGCACTCTTTAAGAATTATTTAGCAGGTGCCTTTCAGCCTTCAATGAAGTCTGGCGACGTACTTGTTGCTTACAGTCGTAGGTTTGTAAATGCGTCTTGTAGTGTGGGAGTATAAGTATTAGAATTTTCTTATAAATTATACTTTAGTGGCAGCGGCTTTACCATTTTTATCGCATAACAGAGTAATCAGAGAGCCTGGTGTCAAGACACTCCATGGGGAACGCATATGACACATTATTTATATCATCAGTGTTTTAATTTTATCTTTACGCTGTATCCCGCACACAGCAGGGTAGGCAGAAGTAACCTAGTGTTAATACACTCCGTTTCTCACTTTCCGCTAAATTTGGAAGTATTGCCTGTTAAGCGACGAGCGAAGAAAATGGAAATATTAAATATTTCCATTCCTCGAGTGGGAATCGAACCCACAGCCAGTCGCTTTACAGTCACACTTCGTGCCTCTGCGCCGCAATTGGCCCCTTTTATGATTATATTTCTTTCTATTTAAGCAAACATTGGTAACGGAGTGATTTATCACTAGGTTCTTTCTCTCTGCGTAATACGGTAGATAAATATTTAAAAAATATAGAAAAACATGGTATGATTCTTCTCAGGATCTATCTAATCTAAGCTATTAGATGAAAGTGTTTTGATATTGTGCTCTGGAAACAATGATTGCTAGTAAATAAACCAACAAATCAACATTTATATAATAAAATTATGCCTATGTTTAGCAGTTGGCGTCGAATCGCTGAGACAATATATATTAAAAAGAAAGAGAAATAACAGCTCCATGTTTTCTCCCGCATAGCGTAGCAGAGAAGACAGAGAAAACCTAGCGTGAAGACACTCTGATCTCCACTTTCTGCCCTTAAATGAGACATTGCATGTTAAGTGGCGGAACGAAACACGGGCTTTATCTAAGGTACCAGAGGGGAGAACTGTAATAATTTAAATATATTCATTCCCTTGAATAATGCAGGCGGCAGAATCGAACCCACAACTTAACCTCTAACGGCTAAGCAATTTTAATTTTAATTATTTTACTTATATGACTAGAAAGAGATTCAAGAAATGATTTGAAAGCTCAATTTCAAAAAGAACTTAATGCGTCATCAATTTCTTCTCATAAAAAATAGGAACGCCACGATAACAATTTTCTTGGTGAATTTTTCGATGGTTATTTTCATCCATTTGGAGATAGATGTTTGAATAATAGGACTCCGTATATCAAGACCCATCAAATGAGGGTTATTTATCAAAATACGCTATTTTAGAACGATCGTAGATAAAGATATTTACATACGAGTTACTTTTACTCTGATATAGATTATATTGCTTCTAGTTTTTAGGTAAAAGGTTGCTTATATATGTATATAAACAAATCTTTTTTTAGCTTCACGCTGTATCCCGCACATAGCAGGGTAGGCAGAGTTCACCTAGGGTTAAGATACTACGCCGAATTTTGGAGGCATTGCGTGTTAAGTGACGGAACTTAACGCCACGCTTTACCTCGTTACTTGCACTTTGTGCCTCTGCGCCACGACTGGCCCCAAGAAACTACTTCTTCTCTTATAATTATATAAAAAGTGTTTGTAATATAACATAAAATAAAATCATTGTGATAAATTTAAAGTATATTATCGACACATTGAATTTAAAAGATTCGCTTACGCCTACTGTTCAAAGAATTCGGGCTAAGCTTTCTATTTACATTCATATTTAATAGCAAAGCAAACTCCGGTTAAAAATAGTTTCATTTCAAAATGTGTAGTAATCGCAATAACCAAAGATTATATTAATAATAATCCTTAAAGAAGATTTACTCGTAGGTTATGTGTCTGCAGAAATACTAATAAATCTAGGTAAAAAATCCCCTAAAATTTAAAAAAAAGGAGCTTTAGCTTAGTATCGAGACACTCATTTCTTTACCAAAATGCAGACGTTGCGTGTTAAATGGCGAAACTAAACGCTGCAGTTAGTCTTACCAAAGAGACTATATAATAGAAAGTGAAAATACTTAAGTAATTTATCACTAAGCTTCCTCACGAGAAGGGATCCCGTTTGGTAGATAAAAATAAAAAAAATTGTGGACATTCAAACATCTCTCAACTGTGGCGCTATACCATCTTTATTATTTACGAGTTCATTCAAAACTCTGCTAACTAGCTAGCTTTAATAAATTACATGTAATACAAAATATGGAGTGCAAATGCCGACATTGTACCTAACTTTAAAAAATGTAGCTACACGCGTTTCCCGCAAGATAGTTAAGAGTGTCCTCTTCTCTTCTATTCTGTCGCTTAAGTAGTGTCCTAGTGTCAAGACACTCCGTCCTCCATTATCCACCAGAAATCGAAACATTGCGTATTGAGTGGTGGAACTCAACGTCGAGCTTTGTCTTGAGTATCCGAGCGGAGAAATGAAAATTCTTTCTCCCGAATTGGAATAGAACCCATAACCATTGCATTTACAGTCAGGCACGTACTGCGCCATACGATAGACTTAAAATAAGCCGGCGCTAAAATGATTTCTTTAAACAAGCCACGGTACGACCACCGTCGATGTTTATGGTACGTCTGCCCATATAAGAGAAAATATCCTAAAATGTTGATGCCACAATGCTCTGTTTCATAATGCATTAGGAAAGAATTTGTTTGTAAAGCTGTCAAATGCGTATCGTCAGTTCCTTTTGATTGACTAATTAATTTTAACGTTATTATGCTAGGCTGTGGGCTCTGTATGAGAGATTATTGTACTACATTTTTGGTTATTAATAATTGAAATGAAAATAATATATAGCTTATTTACATATGCTAGCCACTTAGCATATAATGTCTCGGTTTTAGGCGGAAAGAGGTGAACGGAGTGTTTTCACACTAGATTCTCTTTGTATACACACTGATATGCGTGAAAAGTCATAATACTATTTTGAATTGAGGCTATGTAGGTTACGTTTTACCTTTTACGTGGACTCGCATCCTGTTCGGGAGAAGTTTTTTTTTTCCATTCTTAAGTTTAGATGAAATTAACATATAATCATTCACCCGAGAATCAAACCCACAACGATCGCATTTACAGTCAGACGCAGATAGAGATTTATATTATTATTAAATATATTAAAGTGGGGAACCGAGTGTCTTAACACTATGTTCCCTCTGCCTACCTTGCTGTGTGCGAGATACAGCGTGAAGCTATAAAGAAAAGTATATTTAACAGCGTGAAATGTTATAAAATGAGATATTGGATATTGTACTATATCAATTCTATTATTTCAAATTTTATACATAAGCACTTGGTTTCCCATGCTGACCTCCACGTTGTTACTTTAGTCATTGAATAATGGTTAGACGTTGACCCCAAGTCGTTTTGTGCGTATCACATTACAAGCTTTAGAATGTTATTTTCTTTACATAATATTCTTCTTAATGTAAGTAATCTTAGCATCCATGCTTATATTATAAATGCGAATGTCTGTGTGTTTGTCTGTCACGCTTTCACGGCTAATCTACTGGTCCGCTTTGGATGAAATTTAGAATGAAAATAGTAAAAATGACTGGGTTTAACATAGGCTACTTAGTTTTCTAAAAATCAACCTCTAAAGGGTTCAAATAGGGGATGAAAGTTTATATGAAAAATCTTCACCGCTTGACCGATTTTAACGAATTTTGACATATATATAGCTGACAATCCAAGGTTAAACTTAGGCTACTTTATTTTTCAAAAATCCACCACCGAGGGTTGCAATATACCGAAACAGCTACGTAGATCACACGACGAAGCCACGAGCGGGCCGCTAGTATGCAAATATATTTCGTAATTTTTTAAGAGGAATATACATATGTTAAAGCAATTATTTAAATTAGATCAATAAAAAAAGATTTATTTTTCACTTAAAATTAAACATTTAACATAATACGAATTTGTTATTCCTCAAAAAAAGAATATATAATAACATATACGCGTATATAAATGTTAACCATGGCTTTTGTCGAGCATTGGTTAGATGAAGCAATGCTCACTTTAGTGAAAAGATTAAAACCGTGGAAGGACTTATTCCGTTCGTAAAGTTATTGTTATATTATTTTTACATGGATTTTTATCAATATATGGAAGCCATATTCGTAGCAATGATTGATGATTGATAAAACATGAAATTTTGTCACTTATAAAAAAAATCCTCATTATGTATCAAATTATAGAAAATTCAAATAATTGATAAGAAGATCCATGAAATGTTTTTAATAAGGCCATGATTATTTACAGTTATATTTTCCTTGTTAGTAGAAAAGAGACCATTGTAGCGCAGTGTAATATTGTCTCACTGAAAACACGATTAGGAGTAGGATTCGTCCAGACTCGGAGTTTAATTACATTACTATTTCCCCCCTTTAGTAAGAAAAAGCCACTAGAAAAAGACATTAAAAGAAAACGTATAAAAATTTTGAACGCAGCGGGAATTTTTATACGTTTTCTTTAAATGTATTTCTCAAATTTCCTAAGTGTGGTATAACACTTTAAAAATGTTTAAAAGCGACTAGAATTTGGACGGAAAGTTGAAAAAGGAGTGACTTATTACAAGGCTCTTTCTGCGGAAAGGAGAGTGATGCTGTTTATGAAAATATGTTTCAAGGAAGTACCCCTCTTTTATAAAACTGTATTTTACAGGGTAATAATGTGAAAATTATATTAAACATTCGTTTTATAAGGAGAGAAGTAATAACGTTTATATTAATAAATTCAGAAGTGAAACTAAACAGGATGCGAAGAAGCGCCTGAGTGTAATCTGATACGATCTTTTACGGCCCTAATGGTCCATAATGAGACAAAGCAAGTGAGTACGCGACAATGGATACGGCGCTGCTCTTCACGTGTACATATATTATATTACTTATAGAATATTTACCAAGACTTGGTAGTTGATTGGTTAATTTTTTATTGATTTTCACGTTTATTTATTATTGATATTTTTGGTATTTATTAGTTAGTTGGTAGGTATAGGTAAGTAAATAAAGTAAATATAAGAAACGTTTAAGGATATTCGACACACAGACCGCGCTTAACTTGACTCAATAACTTCGTATTGGAAAATATTCGCTAAACTTTCATAGGTTAAGGTATTGTTTAAGCTTCACGCTTTTTTGTACAGATATTGTAAAATTGGAGTATCTTTAAGTAGTATTAAAATAACTCAATGCACGCTATCTGTTAGTAGTATTAAAATAACACGGTACGCATTTGAATGTATTTTTTTTCAATTTTTGTCTGTCAGCTGGACTGATTTTGATGGGATTGTCACTGACAGACAGGTGATGTAATAAGGAATACTCAGACTACTTTTATTTTAGAATAATAAAAAAATCAAGTAGAATAATGATTTACAACAAAGCTTTGTATTTTTAGCAAAATGTTACTTTAATATCAATATAAATATATTTATTTTTATTTCCAATTAATAAGGGCACATTCATAACAATTTCAAATGTTATACAAATTCCCATATTTTTACAATACAACCAATTGTATAACATGTCAACACAATGTCAATGTAATTAAGCACGGCTTAGTGGATTTATACAAGTAGATAAGTCGAGTGGGCTAGTCACGATCATAATTTCAATAAGCTGGCATTATTAGAGACAACAAGTTCATGATGTAAATAATGTGTCGCAAGCTATGTTACTTTTGTTATTGTTTTAAAAACATATAGGTATAAGAATATGAGAGCCAGGTTCAAACTATATAAATGATATAATGTGATTGTTGGGATCGCCAACAAAAGAATCGAGATTGAGTTTTATAAAAACTTAATTTACTATAATGTTATTTTTTAAAGTGTTGTGGCCAGTCGTGGCCCAGTGGCACAAGCGTGTGACTGTAAACGACTGGTTGTGGGTTCGATTCCCACTCGAGGAATGGAAATATTTAATATTTCCATTTTCTTCGCTCTGGTGTCGAGGTAAAGCGCGGCGTCAAGTTCCGCCACTTAACACGCAATGCCTCCAAATTCGGCGGAAAGTGGGGAACGGAGTGTCTTAACACTAGGTTCCCTCTGCCTACCCTGCTGTGTGCGGGATACAGCGTGAAGCTAAAAAAAAAAAATAAAATGTTAGCCACACACTAGGAATTGAACGGGACAGGATCCGAACACGCACCGGATCCGGCGCGTTAAAAACTTTTATACGTTTTTTTAAAATGCTCTTTGTTTAATTGATTAGGGTATCTACAATACAGAGTAGGAATCTTTTATTATTTCATTTTCTGGACCTTATTTATGTTCACGCTTCGAATTCTGAATAATTTAATTTTAGAAATATAATACTTTTATAAAACCCTAGGGAAAAATCGACGTAAATATAATGTGCTAATTGCACGCGAACAAATAAATATAAAAAATAAACTATATATTTTTTATTGAAATATTATATATTATACATACCTACTGATACTTAATATCAACATTTTAGCTGATTTATTTATCTGAATGTCAACTGGTCAGTAATATAAGCACAGATTTTTGATATAACAAAAAACCCATTGATGACTCAATAACCGTTAACAATTTATATATGAAATTTTATTTTCATTGGGTTTCGTGTTTACAGTATAAAGAGACATTTTGAGTATCATAAATTGTAACTCTAAATGGCTCAATATGTAATAATAACACATTATTATACGGCTTATTTTCTTCATCGCCAGTTATTTGGTAGGAACTTGGCTTCATACGCTGCCGTGTCAAGATCATTGAATACCTTGTTAGCAAAATGACAACTTTTCAAAGCTTGCCATTTTGCAAAAGAGGCTCTACCTTAGGAATATTCTGACTTAAGAAACATGAAAATAATGAGTATGCAAAGAAACTCGAACTTTTGTATCATGTTTTACCTTTTTCTCATGCTAATGGATTACTATAAGAGAATAGATAGGGAAGGGTCAATAATATTTTCTGAACATCAAAACAAGTTTAACTTCAATATGAATGTGAATTACGAAGGTCAAGCTTAATAATTAATTTTTATAAAGATTTTAATAAAATACTGTAAAACATAAAAAAAATAAGAATATTTTTCTTATAATAATGAAGTGATGAAGAGTTAAGAAGACATAAATCTATTTTGTTATTTGAATGTTTAAGCTTTAAGGTACGAGTATATATATCAAAAACCAACTGACTCAATTCGGATTCTGCGGTTAATGTATATTTTATTTAAATTTGATCATAAATAAAAAGACAGTCGTGGAGCAGAGGCACAAAATGTGACTGTAAAGCGACTGGTTGTGGGTTTGATTGCCACTCAAAAAGTTAAAATATTTAATATTTCCATTTTTCTTTGCAAAGGCGTTAAGTTCCGTCAGTTAACACACAATGCCACCAGAAATCGGCGGAAAGTGAAGAACGTATACTACGTTCTTCACTTTCCGCTTAACACTTAACACTAGGTTCCATCTGCCTACCGTGCTGTGTGCGGGATAGAGTGAAAAGCTAAAAAAAGTTACAACAACATTTTGAAATGAAGCTATTTTCCTTTTTTTCATTTTATTTACAGGTAGACTTAGGTTAGTCTACCTGTGACCATGGACTACTGTAAAGTGTTCGAAACGTCGGGTTTTCTAAAAATGTATTTTCGAATACCAAAAATATACGCGATTTATCCGGTTAAAAATAGTTTAATTTCAAAATGTGTAGTAATCGCGAAAACAAAAGATCATATTAAGTTACAAACAAATTTAATATTGTACGTTCAAAATTACTATAAAATAATTGTTTTATAAAACTGCCTCAAGCTTCATTTTATGCAGGCGAAGTCACGTGCTGGTCGCTAGTACAAGATAAGAACCACGGGTGGTCGGTTATTACTACATGCAGTAATGCAACTAATTGAATGTTTATCACCGAGTTTATTTACACTAACACCAACTTGTATAACCAGTTAAGTTCGTTAATCGCGTGTCACATAAATTCATTAAAATAGCTAAATTTGTAAAATGAACACATCGTGGTGCAGTGGGATGGAGTCTGACTGTAAACACGATCGTTGTCGCTTCGATTCCCACTCGGGGTCACTCTTATATATTATGTTTTATCCCTCAGCTTGTGTCTAACACAAGGTACAGCGTTAAATTCCGCCACATTCGAACGATTTCAGGCGAAAAGTGGAGGACGGAGTGTCTTATGGAGAACGAAGTGGAATAGGTGTGAATGTATTACAATAAATTTTGTTTTAATTTAATTTATTTTTCTTTTTGTACCTTCCACAAAACAATACAATATAAAACGCACCTTCAACGCAAAAATGTGGTAAACATTTTTATATTTATCGATTAAAAAAAACGTAAAGCTATTCAAATCTATTTTTGCTTGAAAATTAGCAGGATGCTATCTCAGTCAAGGTAAGGTAATGATGGTCAGGGTAGTCAAGGAAATATTTAAAAGAGTATTTGATTTTTTATTATTTCGTTATGCATAAAAATTTTAATTATATGGTATTAAAATAACACTTCTATTTACATTTTAAGCAAGTTTTTTCCTTAATATCAAAACTAAATTGCTATTCTAATTAATAAAGGCACCTTTATAAAAGTTTTTGTGGCCAGTCGTGGCCCAGTGGCACAAGCGTGTGACTGTAAACGAATGGTTGTGGGTTCGATTCCCACTCGAGGAGTGGAAATATTAAATATTTCCATTTACTTTGCCCTGGTGTCGACATAAAGCGCGGCGTTAAGTTCCGCCACTTAACACGCTAGCCTCCGAATTCGGTGGAAAGTGGGGAACGGAGTGTCTTAACACTAGGTTCCCTCTGCCTACCCTGCTGTGTGCGGGATACAGCGTGAAGCTAAAAATAAAAAAAAAAAAAGAAATAAAAAAAAAATTATAAAAGTTTTAAATGATTTTACAATTTCCTATATTTTTACCATACTGCCAATTACACACACAGTCTCATTCTACATTTTTTATAACATTTTGCCCTTTTAGTGATCACGAGAGACTACGCTTTTTAGTATATCTCGCTAGACCATGAGCTACTAGCATGAAAAAACTTGTTTCGATATTTATTTTTTTTCTTACTAGCGACCCGCTCGCGGCTACGCTTGCGTACACTACACGACTATAACCATTTCGTTTTTACACCTGCCCGTGGGATATTTAAATTGCTGTAACTTTTTTATTTAAGAACTGATTGAAATAAAATAAAGACGAAATGGCAAGGGGGCTTATCAAAATACAATAGCTGTAACTGCACTTAAATTGATTAAATCGATTTGTTTAGTTTGCACATACACACAAACAGAATATTAAGAAACATCTTTTTTTTTTGTTTATCTTCACGCTGTATCCCGCACACAGTAGGGTAGGCAGAGGGAACCTAGTTTTAAGACACTCCGTTCCCCACTTTCCGCCGAATTCGGAGGCTTTGCGTGTTAAGTGGCGGAACTTAACGCCGCGCTTATCTCGACACCAGAGCGAAGAAAGTGGAAATGTTAAATATTTCCACTAGAAATATTAAATATTTCCAGTCCTCGAGTGGGAATCGAACCCACAACCAGTCGTTTACAGTCACACGCTTGTGCCACTGGGCCACGACTGGCCACAACATCTTTTTTTTTGCTTTTATTATATTGATAAATGCCTTCAACAATAATAAATTAATATCCCATAAATTTTTAATGTACAAAGAGCTATTAGATATATTTTTACTATACATTTAGATAATTAGTAGCTTTAGATGGGTTTGATAACGTATTTGTCACCTAATGGGAATTACATTGACGGGCTTTCTAACTTACTGGTTTGTGAACTGACTACGAAGCCGGAAGTCATATTTCTAATTTTCATTCAAGATTAGTCTTTATCAAATGTAGGTAATCTTATTAAATTAAATTATTTTAACCGAATTAATATCGTTTATTTTGGTATTCGAAAATGTATTTAAAAGAATACACACAATTTTTAAACTGACGGGTAGTTTAAGAATTGTGTAGACCAAAGATTTTATTAAGTAAATATTCGTTAGTTCAGTATACTTTAAATGTAGTTGAATATACGTAATATTATTATAAGTAGTATTATTTTCATATCTAATATGAAATTTACAGTTGACTTTTCGGAATAAATACTTAACTCGGTATGAAATATTTAATAAAATATTCAAATTATTATTTAAGGAGCTTCACGCGTTCTCCCGCGTAACCCAGTCAGACAGACAGAGTCAAAGAGAAACTAGTAATAAGACACTCCGTTCTTTTTTCCGCCCGAAGCTGAGATACTACGTATTAAGTAGGGGCTTAGCTGCCAGAGCGGATTATTGTATTTATTAATTTTCCTAGTCTCTGCTGAAGATGATGCAAATTTAAGATATACCTACTATAAAAAACATGTTAACATTTCATCGGTCAAACGGTCATCAACCTATGGCTTGTCCGGCATCGCACTCAAGAAACCAAGGACATGTCATTTTCGATGGACTACCGAATAGAAAAGCTAGTGGGTTCAACAACCTATCACTTTTTGTAATAATAATACATATAATAAAAATAAGTGATCGCTGTCCATAAATGGAAGATATATGAGAATAATATTAACCTAAAAACAATAATTTAATTTTTTTATCTGTTTGTCTTTTGGTCTGTGCGTTTCTGCACGCTGATCTCAGAAATGGCTTGACCAACAAAATCCAATTTTATTTTAGTAAGCTTCCCATAAAATTTGGTTTTATTTAATTTTGGTTTTAGTTTATTTATGGGGTCTGCACAATAGGATACACATAACATGACATGAACATAGAATACACGGAACAAATACGAACATTGCAAGGTGTTATCCCACCTACAGGTAGATACAACATGGACCAACAATTCTCTTATCATTTACTAAAATAGAATCAAAATAAAAAAAAAAACAAATTTTATATTTCAAACAGTTTACAATTTATAAAAGTTACAATAATTTCGATTATTAATTTAAGCATTTTATGATTTAGGTAAGGAACGTGGGCGGGCGATGAAACTAAATAACTATAGTAGTGTAATTAGCGCAAGCAAAGTCGTGAGATACAAATATATACCTACATCAGTTTAAACGTAACTGTAAATATGTATTTACTGTTGTATATACTAAAGAAAATAAATGGTGAATGAGTCGTATCTTTTCTTATAACTTGCTGAACATTTTTTCTTTGTCCACTACCAACAAGCAGTTTTTGTTAGGAGTTAGTTCATTCTTTTTATCTAATATTTAAATATTCTATAAACATTTCTAAAGAAATAAAGGTAAGAAAAGGTAAGAAAATATGATCATTTTTTTTATAACATCTATTTAGTAACTACTTAATTCTTAGTGACACCAGTTGGGCCAGTCGTGGCGCAGTGGCACAAACGTGTGACTGTAAACGACTGGTTGTGGGTTCGATTCCCACTCGAGGAGAATATATTCGAAATCGAAATATTTAATATTTTCATTTTCAATATTAAATATTTTCAATATTAAATATTTTCAATATTAAATATTTCTCTGGTGGTTAAGTTCCGCCACTAAACATGCAATGCCTCCGCATTCGGCGGAAATTGGGGAAAGGAGTGTCTTAACACTAAGTTCCCTCTGCCTACCCTGCTGTGTGCGGGATACAGTCAAGCTATCAACTATTATCTACTATTATCAAATATATTTCTAAGTGGTCTATAACATGATCAAAACTTTTTATTATTCATATATTAATATTGTTTCGAATATTTAAATAAATAATTGCGATTTAATTTTATTTCCATTTATTTGTTCTTGATTGTTACATTTAAATAAAATATATGCTTAAACAATTTCAGGCAATTTTGTCCAATATTTCAATGTTGACAAAACTTGTTACTATTAATAAATTTCACCGTCGCGGGACAGTGGGGCAGCGTTTGACTGTAATCGCTACTAGTTGTGGGTTCGATTCCCACTCGATGTAATTACCATAATTTGATTATTTTCATTTCTTCGTTGCAGTAAACAGGACAAAATCCGGTATTGATGTCAACTTGACAATGCGTCAATAATGTCTGCTGACGTCGGGCAGAGGGCGGAGAACGGAATGTGTTTTCACACTAGTGTATTAGTGTTAGTTTATATTTCATACAAAAGTAAAAGACACTTGAACGCTTAACGGTACACTAAAAATAATTAAGGCGTCTTTTTTGTGTAAGTTGAAGAATTACGATCATAAATTTGTCGCTTGCAAGGTACAAACGCTGTAACAGTCTAATCGGAACTTGTTTTTCAGACGTATTGATTTAAATCTGCAGGCAATGATAGAGCAGCCGATAGCAGCCAATAATATATTGAAGCTTGTTCCTTTTTACCATTGCAGAGTTACAACTCGGAGAAGTTAGAAGAGATGACGGAGTTAGAAGACAACGTGGGTTCTCTATGAATACAATGTTGAGAAAAAAAAATATTTAAATTAACTTTAGATACAATGGAATCATAGATTTTTGTTACAGTTGGATTTTTTGGATTGCACCATGGTTTTTTTTTAGCTTGTATCCCGCACACAGCAGAGTAGGCAGAGGGAACCTAGTGTTAGGACACTCCGTTCCCCACGCACCGCCAAATTCGGAGGCTTGCGTGTTAAGTGGCGCAACTTAACGCCGCGCTTTACCTCGACACCAGAGCGAAAAAAATGGAAATATAAAAGTGTTTAAAAGTAAAAAAATGGAAATATAATTCCCACTCCTCGAGTGGGAATGGAACTCACAACCAGCCGTTTACAGTCATACGCTAGCCAACCGACGCGTTTCCCCGAAGACAATAACAAAGTCATAACACTATACAAGGCGCCAAACACTATGCGCGGAGATAATACAATTCTGGTAAATGAAATACCTTTGTCAACATCAACTCTAATAACGCCTTGGACTACTCGAAATGAGAGATTACTGATTGAAAACATAACAAGTCAAGAAGCCACCCAGAATTATCGATTGTATCCTCAACAATGGAACAGTGACCAGCACCGTCGCATATATAAAGCCATCCCAATGCCCAGAACGTCATTCCACCGCTAGCCTTAGCTTAGTTCCTAAGTTAAAATAATAAAATATTTTATTATTTTATATTGTAATTTTAAATAGTAATTAATAAAGTTTTTTTTTAAAGTCAGTGTCGCTTCCATTATTTTGACTCGCTTGTGCCACTGGGCCATGACTGACCACTATGCACCATGGTAGCGTGGAAAAATTGCACGTCGTCGCCCTGTCGTTCTGTCATTCGGATAACCGAATTACTTAAGGATACATAAAGTGGAAAACGTACTCACTTTAAGTTACAATTCAGAATATGTTATACCTATTTTTAAAATGAAATAAAATATTAACTATTTCCTTGTATTACCTATGACGAGTTTCATTACTTATATAATTTTAATCTTGCATTTTTTTGCTTTATTAGTTATTCGAATAAATTAGCTTAAAAATGCAGACTTGTTATATGTAAATTGTGTTTTTTGTGATATTTTTAAATGTTATGTGCTTCACATTTTCTCCGTATAGCAGAGTAGTCTGAGTTAATTTAGTTCAGACACTCCCTTCTCTACATTCCGCCGGAAATCAAGGTAACAGATGTCGGCAGAACTCAAGCTGCGCTTCCTCTTACCATATCGAACCAAGTGAAAATAATTTAAAGTCACTTCATCGAAAAGGAATCGAACCCACAACCGATCACGCTTATAATATGATGTTGTCCCCCTGGTGAATACGATGGTCATGATGACCTAAATTTTTTAGTACTTTGTTCAGTAGTAAAGTGATATTTTCAATGTAGGTATAACATGTATTTAACTAACTCTATGTAAAAAAATCAACTCCATATAAAAAATAGATAAGAAAAGATATCATTTGAAAAAGATGCTTCATTTCTTACTTTTGAAGCTAAAACAATTTAATAATGGGTAGGTACTTTAAAGTCGCCACATCTGTCATAGCGTTTGCACTTTATCTTGCTTTAAAATATACTTTTCCACTTTGCGGTGATACATTAGTCTGAAATAAGAATAAACTTATTTACTTAGAGTGTTTGTATGTATTTGTATTTATGACCAAAATTAAATATATAATAGAAGTTGAATAATTAAAATATATCAAAAGTGTCTAGTGTATGGAGTTTTTTTCGAAAAGAAAATATTAAATGTGTAATCATTTTGCATTTCATGTGGTATCACTGTAATCATTTTGCATTTCAGGCCATCATGTGGTAGTGAGAGAGCGTCTGATTGTAATGGCGATTGGCTTTGGTTTAGATTCCGGTTTGCTGGAACTATTATATATATATTTTTTAGCTTCACGTTGTATCCCACACACAGCAGGGTAGGCAGAGGGAACCTAGCGTTAAGACGTTCCGTTCCCCACTTTTCGCTGAATTTGGAAGCATTGCGTGTTAAGTGGCGGAACTTAACGCCGCGTTTTAACCTCGCGAGCCTCACCAGAGCAAGGAAAATGGAAAAATTAAATATTTCCACCCCTCGAGTGGGAATCGAACCCGTAACCAGTTGCTTTACAGTCACACGCTTGTGCCACTGGACCACGACTGGCCACAAACATAAATTACAACATATAATAGAAGTTGAATAATTAAAATATTTCAAAAGTGTCTTTCAACGTCTTGAAATAAGGTACAAAGTGAGGTAGGTTTTTTTAAGGGGAGGATTATTTTTGCCCACCTTGATGATGTGGGAGATAATTACGAAATATCATATTATTATTTAGCATTTAAAGCCATCATAGCACAGTGGTTAGACTGTGTCTGATTATCTGATTGTAATCATGATTGGCTGTGGGTTCGAATTCGGCTCGATGGAATTATCATTATTATATTATTTTCATATCTCCACATTAGAATGAAACACAAAGTGTAGCACTACTGAGTTCGGGTGAAAAATTGGAGAACAGAGGGTTTTGACACTAGGTTCTCTCCAACTACCCTGCGATACAGAAAAAAAGATGTGATGGAAAAAAATACTTAAAACATTGAATTTGAAAGTATAATCTACTATACATATAAAAAAATTGAATAGATCTAATCTTGAAAGAGCATTTTTTTATTCAAGATATTGCAATATTTCTTTACTTCTATAAAATTTCTATATTAAAGCTGTCAATAGAATACATCAATTGAAAAAGAATGTTCTACATAAATATGCTGCCATATTGTTATTGAAACTTTAAAATATATAAAATACAATATTTTCTATCGACTTCATCGATGACATTGATATTGACTAAAATTATGTCGAAGCCAAAGCCACGGAAAGATGAATTTGAATACAATATTTAAAAAAAAAACGAATTTAATTTTAAAAGCAGTTTTATAAATATACATATTGACTAGAGATTTGTTGAATATTATTCTTTATTGCGACTCCATTATAATAACAAATATTGGAATATTTTTAAGTCGAAGTTTAGTTTTAGATGTTTTAGAGTACTTATACTACAGTGTAAACACTGTAGTATAAGTACTTATAGTGTATCGAATTTGAGAAGCAACAACGTAGTGTTCACTCCGTTCTCTCTTTCCGCCCGAATTCTGTAATGCGCGTTAAGTGGCGGAAGTCGAAACTCAGCACCACGTTTTGTCTCATTGAAAAGAGTGAGGAAACGAAAATAATTAACTTATGATAATTCTATCGACTTATAGGTAGACATTTTAGAGGCTACATAATATATAGATTTTGCTTGCATATTTATGTCTAAAGAGCAACTAAGCACCCGTTGGGGGGACGGGTTAGAATGCAATTCCCCTCCGTCGCTGGGCAGCGTCCCGTAAAAGGCGGGTAACCCAGTAGCTTGGTGGTAGGAGATTCGTTCTCCGGCTGGCTCGCGACCACTATCATGCCAAAGACATTATCCATTTTAAACAAACAGACAGACACCACAGAAAATCTACTTTTTAAGATATATGTGTAGTTCCTCATCTTGTTCATTTTAACTGCAGGCCGCGTGTATTGGGAATGCTGTCGTCTAAATATTTGATTATCTAAAAAACTCGCGTAGTATCGATTGTTCTATTGTCTCACGGGTACTGATATGGACAGGGATAGATGATATCTCCTTACATATAACGAAATACCAAGATGTAAGAATTATTTTTTTATATTACTGGTAACATTGGTCAAGATTTATTGTGGAACAAGGAATTGTCGCCTGCCACTTTTTTACGTGGACTTTATGACCAGGCATATTGTTTTAATTCCAATATTCAGTAATTTCTTTACACTACTGTTATTTTAAATCTCTTATTTTCAAAATTTTACACATTTTAAATTTAAATTTATTTAATGGGATTAATGAATAATAAAAAAAAGACTTATAAATGTCTATAAGTCTACCACGCACTACTGTAAAGTGTTCCAAACGTTGGGTCTTCTAAAATGTATTTTTGAATTTCAAAAATGTACGCTATTAATCCAGTCCAAATAGTTTCATTTCAAAACCATTGTTTCTCGCTTACGTAAGAATTTCAGAAAATCCTTTGTTTGTGCTTCCTTAAAATCGCCAAAAAATCTACATGACAAATTTCAGCTTTCTATGCACCGAAGTTTCAGCTGAAGGTTTCTTTAGTCGGTCAATGAATTAAAAAACGTTATCTAAGAGCGTTCAGCGTAGCAGTATATGTATATCTATACTTATAAATGTGAAAGTCTGTCTGCATGTCTCTTAAGCTTTCAGGGCTAATCTATCGGTCCGATTTGAATGAAATTTAGAATGAAAGTAGAAAAAAATCCAGGGTCAAACATAGGCTGCTTATTCAAAAATCAACCTATAAAAGGTTGAAACAGGAAATGAAAGTTTATATGAAAAATCTAAACCGCTTGACCGATTGTAATGAAATTTGGTATTTTTATTTTTCAAAAATCAACCCTCGAGGGTTGAAAGCAGTCATCTAGTACATGCTGCTATGCCGCAAACGGACCGCTAGTATTATTATAAGTTATTAAATACTTTGATGTAAGTCTAGTAATCGATATTTGCAAACATTTTTTTGCCATTCAATCACTTATTACAGTTAGTTAAGTTCATTAATTATGGCATTTTAAACGTGCAAGCTTATGCAAAGCTAAACAGAATTCACTTTGAAAATATAGTTTTTCTTTCATAATTTAATTATGATTACTTTTTGCGGTTATACGTTTGCAGCAGCTTTTAAACTCAACATAGTTTACATTCATTAGTACTACTACAAATATTACACAGGAAGTTAAATTACTTCAATAACTAGGAACTGTCAATAGAATATCAACAAGTAAAGTTGCATAGCTCTCTCTGTAAGCTTTACTTTAATTAATTAAAGCCAATATTTTATGTATTTTGCTGTATATATAATTTTTATATTGTAAAATCCCATAAGGAGTATTAATTTTTTTTTTATTACAATTTCCCGCTGATATATTTTCATAAAGATCAAAGTAATATATATTTTGAAATTTCATCCATTGTGGCGCAGGATCTGACTATATATGCAGTGATTGTAGGTTCGATTCCTAATTGGAGCAATGTTTATAATTAAATTATTTTGTTTCTCCGTTCTTTTGATAAGAAAAAACATTGCATTGAATTTCGCCACAGCCACGAGTACCTCTAATATCAACTTATACGCGATCAATTCAGAAAAAAATAAATTCGCAATAGAATCGCGGGAACCAAATAGCTTATTGTATTCATTACTCATCCGAGGCCTACATTACCTCTATAGATATACGTTAGGGCCTATTCTGCAGAGGGTTTTCCTTTTTTGGCATAAAAGATGTGTTGAATGGAGAGCCGTCTATTGAGAACTAAATATACCAATTGAATCTAAAATCGTACCGTAATTTTAGTACAGTGGCTGGTTTCTTTTATAATTCATAATATGTATGTTTTAACTGAAAAAATAGTGTTAAAAAACTGCGTTCTTCACTTGAGCTCTCAGCTTGACCTGACTGTGGGGAACAATAAGGATTTAAGATAAAAAAAACATAAGGAATTTCGGAGTAATAAAGTAATTTAATATTTCCGTGGCGATTTCAAAGTTGCAGACCGTGATCAAATTAAAAATGACAGTTTTGACATTTTTTATACATCGGTAGTAAATATATTTAACTATATACATATTTAGTTTACCAATGCTTCGAGCGTTTGACCAAGTCACTTTTTTTATTTGCATTAAATCATATTAACCCAAGTAAATGTCATTCATATTTGCCTACTGCAAGTCACATACCTCAAAGTTATCTGCTTATCTTTTAGTTTTTACTTTACAAAAAGAAGCTGTCACAGCTTCAACTGGTAAAAATGGTACTTTAAAGAGACTTTTTATTTATCAACCAGCTATGCCCACAGATTCGGTCGCGTGGAATTTAATAGAAAAGTTATAATTCTAATATTTTAATCCTACTTTTAGTAACTTAAATTACTCCCTTACTTAAATTATTAGTAAAAAATAATCATAATCGGTCCAGCCGTTCTAGAGATTAGCCGAAACGAACAAATTTTAGCATATGTGTTCTTACACGACAGTGTGTACATATATATACAATTAACGAAACACTGTTATGTTAATATTACAAACAGACACTCCAATTTTATTAATAGTATAGGTACATACCTATTTATTAATTTTCGTATATCGCTCATCCAATATAACAATGACTGTGTAATTGCGTTTTAGTTGTTTTTCAGAAGAACGTCTTAAAAGTTTGAAGTTGAAAATATAATTTATTAGAAGTATTTGCAATCGTGATAGCATCTTCTAATAAGTCTAATACTTAGTATCTTAATAACTTTGGGTAACATAACTTCATCTCTAGAAAATCTCTAGAAAATTAATAAAAAGTACCAAATAAAACATTTTTTTTAATTTACTTATTACTTAATATTAAATATATTTTTTTTGTCTTGGAACTCATATTTTTTTACAAATGTCTGTCATTATATGTTGTGTTTGTTGTACACAACCAGAACATAAAAAAGTAAACGAGTCGTGTTTATGCATCTCGCTTACTTTGATGGAGTAATTAGAAGGAACCTACTGATAGCCACTCCGCTTTCTTCTTAATGGCATCGTATTATGCGCTTCGAAACCCAACTCTGTATTTTGTTTAATCCGGGAAAATAATATTAAAATGTTATTGCTTTAAATTTGTATACATTTTAATTATAATATGATTTTTACTGTATCACGCACACAGCAGGGTAGACAGAGGGAACCTAGTGTTAAGTCACTCCGTTTCCCACTTTCCGCCGAATTGGGAGGCATTGCGTGTTAAGCGGCGGAACTTAACGCCGCGCTTTACCTCTGATACCAGAGCGAAGGAGAATGGAAATATTAAATATTTCCACCCCTCGTGACTGGCTCTAAATTGGTAATTATTTTTGCTAAAATAATTACCAAAAATTGCCATTTTAATAATTGACTTTTTTGTAAACCTTAAATACTGTAAAGGCGGCGTGGCGTAGTGTAATAACGTCTGGCTGTAAACGATAGTGGGTACGATTCCCAATCGGAGGAATGATTATTTATTATTTTCCTTTTTCCGCTCTACCTAGGACAAAACGCGGCGTTTAGTTTCGCCATTTTACTTGTAGGCAAAAGGTTAATATAAAAAAGACTCTCCGTCTAGATACAAGGTTCTATCTGACTAACATCTGTGCGGGAAAAACGTTTGTTTTTTTTTTTTAGCTTCACGTTGCAACAAGGGTCCGTTCACAATGTACGGAGGCAGTATCTCCTACAACTTCTTTCGCACAACTCTATCAAATGCCTTCTCCAAATCCACAAAAGCACAGAAAACTTTTTGTTTCGGCCAATTTCGGGAAAAACGTGAAGCTAAAAATCTCAGTGGCAGGCAAAGTTACGTAAAAACGTTACTTATTAGTTATTGTGGGAACTATACATGACAATAAAATTATGATGCAGACCTTATAAGTTATTATACATAATGATACATAATATGTAACATTATGACAAAATGGAAAACCTTAACCCAACACAATATTTAAAGTTGATTACAACGCAATACTAGTTAACTAGTAATCGCTTGTGTAACAAAGTGACTTTATGACTGGTTGCAAATGTAAGCCATGCGCTTTCGGTGAAGGTCAGAGGTTCGTATTGTGTTCTATATTTTTAATATTATAGTGGTTAGTGTTGGTAGAAATTGATGATTAATTGAGAATTGGCCAGTCGTGGCCCAGTGGCACAAGCGTGTGACTGTAAACGACTGGTTGTGGGTTCGATTTCCACTCGATGAGTGGAAATATTTAATATTTCCATTTTCTTCGCTCTGGTGTTGAGGTAAAGCGCGGCGTTAAGTTCTGCCACTTAACACGCAATGCCTCCGAATTCGGCGGAAAATAGGGAACGGAGTGTCTTAACACTAGGTTTCCTCTGCATGCCCTGCTATGTGCGGGATACAGCGCGATGCTAAAAAAAAAATTGAGAATTAGCTCATTTTTATGACATTATATTTTAAAGATCTCATCACAATGAAATAAGTTTAAACTACTTTTTAAAAAACGTTTAAAATTTAAACGCAGCGGGATTCGAAGTTGTGTCTTTTGAAAATTACCTAAATTGGTTGGTTTCTAAGAATCAGGGGTTCAAAGCCTACTGCGTTTATTTTTTATACCACCTCTAAACATGGCTTTATCATTTTCCTAAGTGTGGAAATAACACTTTAAAATGTTAGAAGTTTTAAAAGAAGTTAATTTAAATTCAAACACTTTTGACTGCCAAATGAACATATATCTATCTACAACCGGCTTGAAAGGCAGTTTTGTTGTAAGGCGCCGGCGACAACAATTTTACTATATTTAATATATTGCTAGCTAACCCGTACTAAACTCAACTCATATTATTACCACACATTTTTATCCTATAAATATTCTTCAAGAGAGTATTAAAGTTTATTATTAACATTGTTTTATAGTGACTATACCAATATAGAGAAAATTAAAAATAGCTTATAGTTATATTTTTATGACAATCTTAGAATCGGTATGTGGCCATCGTGGCCCAGTGGTATGGAGACTAACTGTAAGCGTGATTGGTAGTGGGTTTGATTTGAGAAATCTGTGGCAAAAATCAAATTTAAATTATTTACATTCTTCGCCTCCTTCTAAATACTAGAGGCTTAAGACAAAAGCAGCTTTCGGAGGAAATGTGGAGTACGAGTGTATTAACATGAGGTGATGTGAAAAAGCGTGAAATAGCAGTTTGTCAGTCCACTGACTGATTGATTAGTATTGAAAATTATATGTATTTTCAGCAGCAATCCATACTTATATTATAAATGCGAATGTCTGTGTGTTTGTCTGTCACGCTTTCACGGCTAATATACCGGTCCGATTTGGATGAAATTTTGAATGAAGGTAGTAAAAATTACTGGGTCAAACATAGGCTACTTATTTTTTCAAAAATCAACTTCCAAAGGGTTGAAATTGGGGATGAAAGTTTATATGAAAAATCTACACCGCTTGACCGATTGTAATTAAATTTGGCATAAATATAGTTGACAATCCAAGATTAAACATAGGCTACTTTATTTTTTAAAAACCCACCCCCGAAGGTTGTAATATAACGAAACACTCATGTATTAAACGCGGCGACGCCGGTTAAATTCCCACAATTATCAAATATCAACATTATAAAGTTATTGTCTCATTCTTCTCAAGCTACCTACAAACATAGTTGCTGTCGTCTTTTGCACTTTCGACACCCATTAGGTATATTCCTACTATTTCTCTACTAATTATTACTTCCTCAAGAATTTACACCACGATTAGTCCTATGACGTGCGGTCAATAATAAATCTATCTATAATCTAGCAAGGGAATTGGAAAAAACCTACAGCCAAACGCTACAGTCCCTATACCTGCCCTCCAGGGGCCCCTCTTGTTTTTACGTGACCTTCCTTCAATATTATCAACACCGTATTTTCGAAGGTCACCAGAGGTCTCTATCCCTCTATATATAACTTACCAAACTGTAATTTATTATTGTTAAGTTAGAAAGGTATTGGATATCATTATATACATGTAGTTCACTTATACAAACTCTAATATGTATTTTTTTCAAATAATTAGCTATATAATTTAAAAATAAAATACAAACTAAGAACTTTTGAATGTTAAAAAATATAACGTGTTCCTTTACAAAAAAGTATTTTGAGGAAGAATGTCAAAAATTCTATTATAATAGTTACCATAGGAGGGAAATCAGAGAGAACCTAGTGTTATGACTCTCCGTTGTCCAGTTTCATCTGATGTACGTCCATATAATATTTTAGCTAAATCAGAAACCAAAAAAGGGAATCAAATTTTATTTGTAAAATTTTATTACAGACAGGCGAAACTGAAGGAAACTAAGTAAAAGTTGAAGCATTTGAAGACATGCACGAATGAAAGTGGTATGTCGCAAAATTCGATTTTTGACGAAATTGAGTTTAAAGATTTGTATAAAAATTTTAAAACTATTTTACATTTTTTAATGTGTAATAATTATGCTTATAATATGACCAGATTTTTTTGTAATAATGCATTATAGTACTATTTTACATAAAAATGACATATGACTATTTTTCGAAGTTAAATCTTTAAAAATATTCACGGTACATTTCAATGCGATTTGATCTAATCTAATAAGTCAGTGCTGATATATATGACTATAATCATTTATATGAAATTAAAATCAACATTTTAAGTGTTTAAAATTAAAAAAAATCGAATACACGACAGAATATCCTTTACTAGATAAAAAAAATAAATTTAATAACCATCGAGAAAAAAAATAAGGCTGTCATGGCATAGCATCTGACTGTAAGCACCCACTCGGGGGATTGATTATATATATTGTTTTCATTTCCCTGTACCTACATGAGACAAAGCGTGGCGTTGAATTCCACCAGTAAATACGCAAGCCTCGATTTTGGACCGACATGTGACGAAAGAGGAGCGAGAGTTTTGACTCTACTTTCTCTCTGACTACCCTGCTACGCGGGCAAAAGCGTGAAGCTATTTGCAGCTTTATCCATCAGCCTTATCCATACAAGTTTTAGTTTGAGCCTACGTATTTCCACGAAGACCATATCTTAAAATTTGCAACACGTAGGCCCTCATCACCAAGCATTCTGTTTGCAGTAAATCGTCATACTGCATTAAAATAAATTGCATCGACTAAATGTATGTCAATTGAATACTGACGTACTATTAGCGTCTGATACAAGTTTATTATTAGCACTAACTAATCTAGATTTACTTTCATTATTCATTGAGTCCTAAGTATAGAAGACATTGTATAATTGAGGTCATCGTAGTGCGATGGGACAGCTACGATGGTTGTAGGTTTGATTCCCATTTGGGGGACTGCTTATTATGTTTTTTTAATAACTCTGGTTTAGCAAGACAGGGCGTGGCGAGTGGTGTCACTAGTTGATAGACAGTATTAAGGCGAAATTGGAAAACAGAACGTCAGAGCAAGGATTTCTGTCTCTCTACTTTGCTACACGGAGATAAGGGAATCCAATTAAGAATAATCAAAAAAATAACCTCTTTTGCAAAACTTTATGGCTTCTAATTAATAAGCCTGAAATTTCGAGATATCTTATTCTCTAAGGTTTTAATAAAAATTTACTTATACTTACAATACTCAATCAGGAGAAGATAGTAATAAATAATGTCTTTTTAGACGACTTAAAAAAAGGAGCTTTCTTATTCAACTGTATTTTTAAGCAGAAAATTCCGGGACAAATATGGTTGCAAAGAAATTCAAAAATATAGATAAATGTATAAGTGTCATGGCTATAAAAAAATCTAAACGAAATTAATATCGTGGCAGGAATGCTCGAAGAATTAATTTAAATAAATTTAAATGTTGAGTCTTAAATATTGTTTTAAATCATTATTATTAAACATATATTATTTAACATTTTGTTTAGTAACTGATAGATTCATCAATTTCTTAGTTTATTCTTTTTTCTTGCTTGATCAATGTTTAAGAGGGTTTACTCCGCTCTTTGGTATTTAATTCCCACGGATATACAGTATTAGTATTTTTGAGGCCTGAGATTGAACTAAAAGTACATGTTTTAAATATAAACTAATAAACATCCAATCGACAAGTCAACGTTCCTGTAAAAAATAATCAATAATATGAAATCCGTCACAATTGCTAATCCAAGTACGGTCAATAAGGATTTTCATTTTTACAATTTCGATATGTTACAAGTACACGCGAGGCTATCGTTACAAAGTCACATAGGGGAAAGTGGAGAATGGAGTGTTTCTTGTCACACAACCTTGACCATGACTACCTGCTATGCGTTAAATAGTAAGAAGCTGTTTTTTAGAAGTACTTTACGTCGAACACATACTTCAAAAATTCTTAAACGTTACTATGGATGGGCGTGTTTATATCCTGTTTTATTAAATTCTCATTTATATGTAAATTCAATATATTCACCAAGGATTAAAATCCTTGGTAAATAAATCATATTTAAAAATACTAATATACCATTTTAAAACTAGTGTCTCCGTTACGCATAAAATATGCGTTACCTTGGCAACTGTTACTTCATACAAAAGTATATGTCACACAGTCATATAGCAGCTTGTGTTACATAGATTTTAGTAATATAATATATTTTAATGATTTCTTTTAAATATCAGCATTATATACTAAACTAGCGACCCGCTCGCGGCTTTGCCGCGTAATTACATACATAAATGTTAATTGCAACCCTAGAGCATGGATTTTTGAAAAATAAAGTAACCTATGTTTATCCTTGGATTATCAACTATATTTATGACAAATTTCATTACAATTGGTCAAGCGGTGTAGATTTTTCATACAAACTTTCATCCCCTATTTCAACCCTTTAGAGGTTGATTTTTGAAAAAATAAGTAGCCTATGTTAGACTCAGTTATTGTTACTACTTTCATTCTAAATTTCATCCAAATCGGACCGGTAGATTAGCCGTGAAAGCATGACAGACAAACACACAGACGTTCCCATTTATAATATAAGTATGGATATATACTAAATCAATTAAATGCGAGTAAAGTCTGTGTGTTTGTCTGTCACGCTTTCACGGCTAATGTACTGGTCCGATTTGGATGAAATTTAGAATAAAAGTAGTAAATAACTAAAGGTCTATAGGCTACTTATTTTTTCAAAAATTTACCGCCAAAGGGTTGAAATAGGGGATGAAAGTTTATATTGAAAAACTAAACTGCTTGACCGATTGTAATGAATTTAGAAATAAATATAGTTGATAATCGAAGGTCAAAGATAGGCTACTTTAATTTTCAAAAATCCACTCCCGACTGTTGCAACATATCGAAATAACCAGGCAGACCACGCGGCGAAGCCGCGAGCGGGCCGCTAGTAAACTATAACTTTGCCAAAATTACATACTCATCCGCCCATATTATTTTCGTTAAAAGGGGCCAAAAACTTTTTGCTTCACGTATTATTATACAGACGCGTACCAATACATTCATAGCTAAATACATTTTTATTGGGTGAATTGTTATATCTTAATTCACACATAGCGGTCAGATAAAAGCAGTCAAATGGTGCCCTTAGTACTAAATTTCTAATTAATTCATCGGTGTTTCGTAATGGTTACTATTAAATAAACATTATTGCCTGCGCTATTCGTCTTTCGATATTTTTATTTTGAGAATAGGAACGAGAACTACTTTCCGTGCAACCAATTGTGCGTTAACAAGATAATTAAGTATAGATAAGCTTAAATTTTTATTATCATTTTCATTTGATATGCGATCAATAAATTAATTGAAGAGGTCATCGAGGCGCAGTAGGATAGCGTCTGACTGTAAGCACGATTGAGTGTAGGTTCGAATCCCAGTCGTGATAATTGATATATTTAAATTATATTCATTACTTCACATTATACAATAAAAAGTACAACGTCGAGTCCCGCAAATAAGCACGTTATGTCTCAATTCGGCGCAGAAAGTGACACGAACGGAGTGTCAAGACACCAGGTACTCTCTCACTATCCTCTAACTACTACTAAAAATTTAAGAATATATATAAAAATATATTCTTTTTCTCAGCTTCCGCACACAACAGGGTAGGCAGTGGGAAACCTAGTTAAAACACTCCGTTCCTCACTTTCCGCCGAAAATCGGAGGTATTGCGTGTTAAGTGGCGGAACTAAACGCCGCGCTTTGCCTCGACACCAGAGCGAAGAAAATGGAAATATTAAATATCTCCACCCCTCGAGTGGGAATCGAACCCACAACCAGTCGAAGTCACGCTTGTGCTACTGCGCCACGACTGGCCCCTGGAAAATATTTTTAAAATAATGTTATCACCATATATAAAATATTAAAAAATACTTACCTAAAAATATTTCTCACTAAATCGGAACACCAAAACTTTAACACAATTAACAAACAAAACAATACACAAACTTCATATATTCGTACAGTAGCTTTGAAAAAGTTCAGAAACTTTTAACGAATTACAAAAAAAGTTTAGAAAGCGCGAAACAGACGTGCGCTTCTCTCGAACAAACGGTTAGACTGAGCTTCGGTACTCGGAGGCAGTGGAGACGTACTAGATGTGACAGTTAATCTTAAATTATATCTTAATTCTTTTAGCAGTTTCTCGCTTTATCCCTATTAATAGGATATTAATAGTCAGAGAGAACTTAGTGCCAAAACACTCCATTTGCCACTTCCGACCTGAATTCAAAATAATGCTTCTTAAGTGGTAGAACTCAACGCCGCGCTTTTGCTTTGGTACCAGAGTGGGGAAATGAAAAAAATTAAACATTTTACTCCGAGTGGAAATCGAACCCACAACCTATCCTGTTTACAATCAGACGCCATCCCACTGCGCCACGATAGCCTCGGTTTATCTTTAATGATCTACACTATTTTAATTATGCTATAAATGTCTAGAGATAAGATATCTGCCATAGTGTATTTAAGATGTTCCTTAACATGACATATCTTAGGTCACCATTTCCGCTTTTCCCCTAAAAAATGAAATATTTATGTGTATTAAGTTAAGACAAGGTCATATTTTACTACTTAATGATATTTCGTTTGCTATAAATCAATTGAGGCCGCTGACTGTCAACTTCGACTTTGATTCTTATGATCGAATTATTTATAATATATTGAAATTATTTATATTTCAATATATTATAAATATATTGAAATTATTTTATAGTATATTGTAATTATTTTAATTTGCACGGTTTGCTAATGCTAAACAGGGCTACTTATTTATTTATTTATTATATTCAGTTCAGTTTACTACTTATTTATTTATTATATCCAGTTCAGTTCAATTCTTTAATTATTATAAAACTACTACTCTACTAGGTAGTACACGAATTTAAGCGGAAAAAATAGAGTGTCTTGACACTCTCCCTGTCTTTTATTTAAGAAATCTACACCTTTCTACATTACTCTTCTAGATTTATAACTAGAAAATAACACCTAAAAACTATATCTTTTTATCATATTAAAGGCAAAAGTCAGAAAAACATATTGTATATTAGTGTGTATAACATAGGTTTTTTTAAATAATTTAAATATTTAATTATTAACTTTCTTCAAGAACTACTAATTATAATAATCGAATTTTAAGATTGTTATCTTGTTTGATACATGAAACACGAGAGGTCACATATAAATTTCATTAAAACTGATTTAGTCCTTTATATAGAAACAAATATACATTGAATGTCTTTTTATTTTGTGGTACCGCGTAAGAGTGTAGTAAGATAATAAAGCATGTAAGTATATTAGAGAAGGCAGTTTTTCTTTCTAAAAAATTTCATCATTTTGGCAATTTCATTCAGTGCCAGAGAGAATCTAGTGTTGAGACACTCCGTTCTCCAATTTCAAAGTTAAATCGAAGAATAGCGTGCTCAGTGGTGAAACTTAACACATCCTTTGTCTTATTGAGAAGTGAAATAGAAATAATTTAAATAAATATAATCTTTTTGGGGGCCAGTCGTGGCGCAGTAGCACAAACGTGTGTCTGTAAACGACTGGTTGTGGGTTCGATTCCCACTCGAGTTCGATTTCCATTTTCTTCGCTCTGATGTTTAGGCAAAGCGCGGCGTTAAGGTCCACCAATTAACACGCAATGCCTCTGAATTCGGCGAAAAGTGGGGAACGCAGTGTCTTATCACTAGGTCTCCTCTGCCTACCCTGCTGTGTGCAGCATAAAGCTAAAAAAAAGTGATCTTTTCCTCGAGTGCAAATCGAGCCCACGACCATTGTTTTAACAGTTAGACACAGTCCCACTGCACCACGATAGACTCCGTTTTTTTCCTAAAAACATTATTTTCTATTGGTAATATTTAAAATATCAAATGTAATCGAAAATTGATGGGTGCGATAATAATAGCAATGGTCAAATGAATCCGGTTTGCGGTGCGTTATATAAATGACTACTCAGAATCATACTGTGATTCATAGTTAGTTATGTGGGGATCAATTTAACCGGAAAAACCTAGCTTAAGAATTTTTTAATAATATATACTTTTAAAATTAAAGCTTCAAATACTAAATTACCCAATTATGCTATCGGTATGATTTTTTATTATAATTATTCGTCGTTGTTCGTCTGTTCTTTTGACATTAAGAAGGCCGAATTCGAGACAACCTAAGTGGTGACACTCAACGCCATGATTAGTTATTGTCTTCAAAAACGGAGAAAAAAAATAATTTAAACCATTCTCAAGAGAGAATAAAACCCACAACCATTGCATACAGTCAGACGTTATCATACTGCGCCACAAAAAAAACGGTTGTTAATAATATAGTCACCATTTAATTGTTACTTTTCGAAAAAATAATAAATGTGTGACATAACCATTATGAGGTGGAAATGGTCTGAGACCAGCAAACAAGATGGTTGAATCACTACGTTTCTATTTACATTAACATTTTTTTTTGGATTAAAATAATTTGAGTCAGGTTTGATAACAGTCGTCGTCGAGAAGTATTCATGGAGCGGAGGCGATACGTAAGTGTATGTAAAAACTAGAAAGGTTCACTCATTTTCTGCATATAGGGGGGAAAGTAAAGAGAACATACTAGAAAAACTCTCCGGTTTCCGGTTTCCAATCTTTTGAACGATATTCCATACTGCGTAGTGGAATTTGATGCTACGCTTTATTATATTAAAATGAAAAAAGATAATAGTCTGATATCCCGATTACCCTGAGTGAACATCGAACCCGTATCATCGCGTACACACAGCTCAACTATACCATTTGCTATACATACAATAATAATAAAACATGATATACATTTTAATTATTTTAAGTGAAGTATAAACTTAATAAGAAATTCTACACACGCTCAAAGAGATTATAAAACTGATATTTACCCAGTCTCCAGCAATCCAATAGCGTAGTTATAGTAAACATTGGAACTAATTAAAACAAGAGTTTTACACGAAGCTTCTATAAACATTGTGTGCTTCTGATCATAATTTAGATTGAAAATTGGTACGAAATTAAAACAGTCGTAAAAGCTCAAAGTATGTTAAATATTCTAATATTTTAATAACAATTTGAGTGTTCAAGTGAAGCAAATAACTTGGGTTGTGTAAAAAGTATGATTTTAAGCTAATGGTATCTGTATGACTATGTAAGTATTAAGAACTACTTTATTTTATTTTAAATTATAAAATATATTAATAAAAAAAACAATAACTACATATTACATAAATTAAAAATGTGACGCAAGGTTACATAAGTGTAGTGTAGTGACTATAAACGCGACTAGTTGTGGGTTCGATTCCCACTCGAGGAGTGGAAATATTTAATATTCGAGACAAAAAGGCCCGGTTAAGTTCCAACACACACACGCAATGCTAGAATTCGGCAGAAAATGAGGAACAGAGTGTCTAACACTAGGTTCTCACTGCCTAGGGTAGGGAGTAGGCTGTCTGCGAGATTCATCGTGAAAAAAAATAATAAAAAAGAAATTAATAACATATTTGTAATAAAACTACAATTAGGATATTTAAAAAGAGAGAAAAAAGTGGAGAACAAAGTGATTAACACTACACTCTGACTAACACACAAACTTTCGCATATATAATATTAATTGAAGATTTTACATACATAAATTTATTACTTAATTTCATTTAACAATAATAGAAATTGAAAACATTAGGTAAATAGAAATGCACTAAAACGCTAGAGCACGAAATTTATTAATTTGCTTCAAAATGGGGTTTGTTTATTACATTAGGGAGCCCGCAGCATCGCGCACTCCACCAAAGTAGATACTCGTACGTGCAAGTGTTCTACGTATTTACATATTTGTGCAATTAATTTAAGCGGTTACTATATATTAGTGTAATTGTTTAACATTTATAAAAATATCTATGTCATAACGTGTGACTGTAAACGACTGGTTGTGGGTTCGATTCCCACTCAAGGAGTGGAAATATTTAATATTTCCATTTTGTGCGGCGTTAAGTTCCGCCACCTAACACACAATGCCATGCAATTAAATGTGGAAAGTAGTGAACGGACCTTAACACTAGGTTCCCTCTGCCTAACCTGCTATATACGGGATACAGCATGAAGTAAAAAAAAATCTATGTGATATCGTTGTTTTATACATGCTCTAGTGTGTTGTTTCTATAAGAAATAGAGTGGAGAGATTTGATATTTAAAGCATTATTACTGCTTCTCTCTGGTAAGAAGACTGGAACTCTGTGGAAAGCGCAGCGTTGAGTTACGTCACGTAAGACGCAATATCTCGATTTTACACCAAATTGAAAAATTGATTTTTGGACTGGATTCCTTCTGATTATCCGGCTATTCGGAAAAAAGCGTATAGGTTGGTTTTTTGTTTGCATATATTTCAAATTGTCATTCACACACTACGAAAAGAACAATAATTATATAATGTATATAAGTATTGAAGTAGTTAGTATTTGATTCGAACCCACATCCATTGGAAACCGTATAAGCGCTCCAGCCATGTTATACGTTCTTATCGTATTTTTGTTGTTGACATATATGAAGCTATTAACAAATTTCTATTATACGAAGACCAATCCATATAAATGATTTTATTTGAGAGAGATTTTATTTGATAAATATAAGAGAGAGAGAGAGAGAGCAACAGGAGGATAGTCAGAGAGAACCCATTGTCAAGACACTATATTCCACGCTTTCCGTCTGAAATCGAGATATTGCATGGTGAAAGGCGAAACTTAATGCCGTAATTTGTACTAGAGCGCAGAAAAGAAAATTACATATAATGATTCTTCCAAGTGGGAACCCTTATGTAGGTTTACAGACAGACGCTGTCCTACGACGACTTGAATGGTACTATTTTTGATTCTTTCAGTAATACAATTTTAATTATACAATCCATTTTTGTAACGCAAACGCTGTTCAATAATATATTATAATAAATCATAGATTTATTGTAGAAACAATAACTTTCATAAAAAACACCTACATTCGTTAAGTATTGTGTGGGAAATGGCCGTGATACGTTAATGATGGCTAATGCACGCTAAATAGTGATTTTAGCAGAGATCGATCTGCGCCTACGCATGTGTTTCCTTTTTGTACTGACACATGCATGATAGATGATATTTTTTAGAGATATATATCTATAAAGTATCTTTATCTTTTTATCATTTAGATTAGTAAAAGGAGTTTACGAGTAAAACGAAAATTTACCATGGTCCAAAAATTAAACTTTGAAACCGTTAGCATAGTTATAAATTATAAGAATATCGCACTTAAATATGTTTAAGATTACATTACGTATGTATATATAATATCAAAAAAAAATGACAAGTAATAAAGATATTGATATTTAGTTAATAACAATATAAATAGATTGTAACCTAGTAAATACTTCGCTTGTGACACAGCCCCTTATCCGTGTAGTCAGACCAAAAATTAACTTATGTTTGTGGCTTGGCATCGATACGATGCCGAATATACATAAATGTAGGTCTAAAATATCATTTTACTTGTATTTTTGACTAACAAATCGCCCGCGGCTTCGCCGGGTTATCTGAAACTTTTGTCCCATATTTGAACCACTTTGGGATCCTTTGAACTGTCTGTTCAATCACATCATACAAAAACTAGCCTATAGAGTACTAAACTCCTGAAAAGTGTAGCTTCCTAATTGTGAAAGATTTTTATGATCGGTTCAGTTTTTCCCAAGATTACCACTTACAAACAAAGTAACAAACTTTACCTCTTTATTATAATAGTCCTTATAGATTTATTGACCCAGATGTTGGATTTATTTTTAAACAGTTCAAAGTTTTGTTAAAAGAGTGGAAACTAGTTTTAATTCAGTCAAAATAAAAATAATATTCAATGAATACAGTGATATTTTTATATATTGCTAAATTATAAATTTCACGGTTACAAAAATACTTGTAATTTTCTTGGAATGACTTTTAAATATATTAATTGAGAATGCCGTTATGTAAAGTTTTATAGGTTTCAAAAAACTGTCCTAATATTTAAATTGATCGTAAAAAATGGCAATTAGTGTTGCCGAAAGCATAAAAGTGGAGTGCTTTCCTGTATTTTAGTGGTTAGAGTTACATTGAAGTGGTTTCCGTAAACGTATTTTAACGTAAAAAAAAATGTAATTCACTTTGAAATGGAACTATTTGAACTTTATTAATCGCGTATATTTTGATACTGGCGAATCGACGTTAAAATACGACGTTAAAATTATTGATTGATTTTGGATATCACCGGAAAACAAAGATCTTATTATTATCACGCAGTTCAAATATTTGACTACACTATGTAATTGTGCACTAAGTATTATTTGTAATTTGGAAAATAGATAGACGAAAAGTATAAAGAACAAAAAAAAACTAATTTCTACAGCAGATGAATTTCAATATTCCTAGAGAAAGTAAATTGAATTCTGCAACAGTTAATTATTTTAATTTCACGCTTCATCTTGAGTACTCATAGAAATCGTAGGGATAAGACACTCCATTCTCTTCTTCTCACCTGAAGTGTCAATTGTGGTGCTATGTGACCTAGTTTGACTGATAATTTTGATGATTTTTATTATTCAACTACATAGCTGTTTCCTAAAATTGCAACCCTCGGAAGTAGATTTTTGAAACATTAAGTAGCCTATGTTTAACCTTGGATTATCAACTGTATTAATGCCAAAATTCATTACAATTGGTCAAGCGGTGTAGATTTTTCATACAAACTTTCATCAATGATCATCATCATAATCATTTCAACCCTTTAGGGGTTAATATTTAAAAAAAGGAACCTATGTTAGACACAGAGTCATCAACTACTTTCATTCTAAATTTCATCATCCAAATCCGTCCAGTAGATTAGCCGTGAAAGCATGACAGACAAACACACACTTTCGCATTTATAATATAAGTATGGATTTATATTATTTGTCATTTATAAATTATTGTCAATCTTACCACACAATATCTCTAAAACGAGAAAGAGAAGAACGGATTCTCATAACACCAAGTTTTACCCACTGTATGCAAGAGAGAAGCATCTTAATAATATTGATTCTACATCTTGCCTAAAGTAAAATCTGTGTTTAGTCAGTTAAGGGACAATAACGCGAAGCTTTTCTCGTTTATTATTTACAAGAACATTGTGCGGACAAATCGATTTGAAACCTTGCCGAGCTTTATTCCCTGCAGACAGAATTCCAACAAGGCGTACCGTAGACAGTTTATATAATTATATTAAGATTACTCTAGAGAAAATGCTTAAGAGTGCTTCAAAGTATTTATAATTATAATTGTTTTATAGGTATAAAATGAGCTTTTTAAGCTTTTATTAAGAATTGCTTTGATAATTCTAGTTTGGAAAACAAAATTGTTTCTTGTTACTTTACTACTACTTAATGATTAAAAAACTTAAATTGAAATTAAATTCGTACATGAAAATAAACATTTTTATTAATTTTCCTAATTTTTCTTATTAATTAAAATTTTTTGTGGAGAACAGATTGTTTTGATATTAGGTTTCCTCGGACTTTCCTATTTATTTTTTTCATCATGAAGAAGCCCGTTACGAATACTGGTCCATGTGGGGTATCCGACTACTGCTATGGACTATCTAAGAAAAGCGCGTAAAGTTACTTATTATTCTATTCTATTTTTTTTTTATTAGCTTCACGCTGTATCCCGCACGTACGCACGTATCTTGGGTAGGCAGAGGGAACCTAGTGCTAAGACACTCCGTTCCGTTCTTTCCGCCAAATTCGGAGACATTGCGTATTAAGTAGCGGAACTTAATGCGGCGCTTTGCCTTGAGACCAGAGTGAAGATAATGGAAATATTGAATATTTCCAATCTTCGAGTGCGAATCGAACCCACAAACGTCGTTTTACTGTCACACTTTGTGCCACTGCGCCACGACAAGCCCCGGACTGGAATATGCTAATTTTTGAAATGAAATTTACCAAATTTATTAAAATTACCTTCCTTCAAGACGCCCGTGTTCTGCTCTTCAAGATTCAAGTATATAGAGTATGAATAGCTACTATAGTATGTTATCGACATTGTGGTTACTGTATTTAATTAAATTATCAGAACTATTGTCTCGTTCATGTGTAAATTATTGCCTTAGTAACCTGTATGTGACTTTCTACAAAAATCTGTGAGAAACATATTATGGTAGTGTAAAATAAATATTCGTTTCATTAATATAATGTACCAGTCATGGAGTATTTAGTGTTAAGATACTCATTTCCTTTCAGAAATATTTAAGATTTTATTTTCAAAATATAATCTATAATATTTCTGAAAGGAAAATAATATGTTATTTTTTTCAAGCAGGAATTGAAACTACAACCAATGCGGTTACAGTCAGACGCTGTCATGCTGTATTTCTATATTTTTTTTTTTTTTTAGCTTCACGCTGTATCCCGCACGTAGCAGGGTAGGCAAAGGGAACCTTGTGTAAAGACACTCCGTTCCCCATGCACCGCCAAATTCGGAGGCATTGCGTGTTAATTGGCGGAACTTAACGCCGCTCTTTGCCTCGACACCAGAGCTAAGAAAATGGATATATTAAACATTTCCACTCCTCGAGTGGGAATCGAACCCACAATCAGTCGTTTACAGTCACACGTTTGTGCCACTGCGCCACAACTGGCCCCAAATATTCTGTATTTCTAAAACATTATTATAAGAAAATATCGACTTTGAACACTTTTTATCATCTTGAAACTCTCCATTCTTTCTAATTTCGTAAAAAGAGAGTCGAGAAACTTTTCTTATTTTTTATATATATTTGGATTATATTATCACAGTTTTATGGATGATTCTAACAGGTTATAACAAACCTTGACATTAGGCAAAGGCCAGACCACCTTGTTGGCTTATCGAGATGAAGTTACGACTGGTGTGAATGTTGCCACGAAAAGCTTTTAAAAGGCATTGATTCTTGAGAAGCAATTATAAAAATAATCACGAAGTGGACACAAAGAGTTCAATTAGCTATTGTTGTTAGTATCGTACGATAACGTTGGATACCGACTTAATGCCAGTTAAATACGAATGTATGTTTCTGAGGCATCTTTTTTTAATAGTTTTATTTTGCTTTGTTTAATAAATTTGCATCACGTCATGTTTTTATATATTTTTTTCAGCTCTACACTTTCATGGGGTGGCAGCGAGAACACCTAGTTTCAAGACACTAGCACCTAGTGTGACTTCATTCAACTATAAATCATTGACTCGTCAAGATTTTTTTTAACTCAATGACGCACTTTACCTTTTAAATGAAAACAATTAAAATATTATCGTTACCCCGAGCAGGGATCGAACCAACAACTACTGTATTTAAAGTTAGACGATGTCCCATTACCCTACAATGACTTTTCTATAATAAGATGGTTAACCACTAGCAATATTTCAAGTTAAATTAAATTTATTAATATAAGATTTCAGCTATTCAGTGATAAATGAGTGAATTAATTAAATTTTCATGCCAAATCTTTAATTAAGTTTTAACTAACAGTCAATTTGTTAGTAGATGGTAGATTATGTTAATGTGTGCTGGATAGCTACATATATTAAAATTTCATTGCGAGCATTGAACTCCCAAAGCAAAAAATAATAATTTTACCCATTTAGTGCAACTTATTGGGAAAATATGCTTCAGAGAGAATCTAGTGTCCAGACACTCCCTTCTTCACACACAGACACTTTGATACAAGTGGAGAACACTATTTTACTATTTATTTATTTACTTACTTATATTTTATTTATTTATTTATACTTTATTGCAAATAATGTTAAAAGTAAAACAAAGTGGATTGATCGATAAACCGCGGTCTCTTCCAGAAAACTTTAGGTTTATCCGATTTAAGAACTTGTATTGCATTAATATTGTGAATTTATTTAAATTCTACACATATTTTACATATATTCATAGACATATTATACCATGTCCCAATACATATATAGAGCTTAACTTAAACATCACTTTAATTACTCAATAAATATCCATGTAAGTTAACGGCTAAAAATCAAATAATTCTATTTAAATATTGAAGCTCATTCTTTCATCATCATCTAAGTAAGCGTTTTGAATATATACTCATACCTGATATCCCATGAAGAAAATGCATCATGCAATTTGTACGATACATCTATTTAAAATAATACGCCTCGCGTGTCTATATTTATACACATATAAATCTTTTCCGTTTCGGAGTGACTGATTGACAAACAACGCACAATCGAAACTACTGCGCGTACGAAGCTAAAATATGGCGTAGTTCTAGCTATCTAGTTAAAATATATGTTCCTTGGTATATGTAGGTAAATGTAGGGGAGCATTAAGAGAGGATTCTCGATGTTTTTATGGGACCGGGAAAAACAGAATTTTACGTTTTATAGCCTACGCAAATGAAGATGCCGGCTATTTATTGATCTACACAGATTGAAAAAAAACTTGCATCTGTAACTTATATAATATGTAATTAAGTTAAGTTAAGTTCCGCCACTTAACACGCAATGCCTCCGAATTCGGCGGAAAGTGGGGTACAGAGTGTCTTAACACTAGGTTCCCTCTGCCTACCCTGCTGTGTGCGGGATACAGCGTGAAGCTAAAAAAATGTAATTAGTAAAGAATAATTAATAGTTTGTAGGTAAAGAGATATAGTTTAATTCTTTGAATATGTTTTTTTTATACTTGAGACAGATTCGACGAAAATATATAGAAATAATTAATAAAGGAAATAAGTGAAATAATTTAATAGCTACAATCAAATTAATTGAGTTTCTCCACAACAGAAAACAGAGTTTCTTGTCACTAGGTTCATTGTTTATGTTGATAGTTGTTCATGGAAAAAAATGAATTAAATGAATTTATTTAGTTTAATAATTATAATTAAATTAACTTTTGTCTGTAATGGGTCACCGTTCAAACAAAAATGACTCATAACTTTTGTATTGAAACAACACTATGGGATTCTACTAATATGTAAATAAACCAATATTTGTTTAGGGTAGCAGCTTTCTTTTAAATGTTCAAGAGCTATTGAAAATTTCATTAATTTCAATTGACCCTTACGCTGAGATGCTCATACTTCGCATATGTATGTATGCTTCCCATATTTTAATACATAGACAAAGATCTGTTTAACTTTTCAATTTTAATTTGTTCCCGATTTTAAGAGGAAATGATATTTAATTATTTATTTAATATGAAGAATTTCATAATAAGAAAAAGCGCGGCGTTAAGTTCCGCCACTCAATCAAACGGAGAATCTTGACACTAGGATCTCTTTGGTTAAAAAAGCGTGAAGTTAAATTAATAGGAATATTGTTCCAAATGAAATCTGTATCTATATCCCGAATGAAATGTATTGCATTACTAATTTTGTGGTAATGTATATCTTTTACGTAAAAAATATGTGTATGAGTATTGTACATACAAATAATTATTAACCGCAGGCCATAATCGAAGTTATGGTGCAAAGGAAACTAAATATGTTATTATATGAATACAGACCTTGTATTACGAGAAATAGTTTATTTGAATTTCTTAAGAGTTTGCACACACTGGATTGCATGAGATCATTTTAAACTAACCCGATTTTACCTTTATTTGTATATATAATAAAAATGCAACTGATCTGTCTGTATAAGGAAGATATATGAAAAAGTATATATTGTTCGGCGGAAAGTGGAGAACGGAGTGTCTTAACACTAGGTTTCCTCTGCCTACCCTGCTGTGTGCGTGATACAATGTGAAGCTAAAAAAACATATATGTTGGTAGGGGTATTTATAAACGTAATAGAACCCAAGACAATGACTTCTAATTTTTTTTTTCTGTTTTTCTGTACGTTTGTGCATACTTATCTCTGAAACGGATTTACCGATTTTAAAACAGGCTTACAATATGTTTGACTTTTGTATTTTAGTAAGCCTCCCTTCCCTTACCATTTATTATATATTAAAGACAACTAACAAAATATAACATTTTAAAATAATGTCTATGCTAAGTGTTGACTTAATAATAAGTTGCCATGCCTAGATGGCATGCATAGACCGGTTCAAACATAGCATCATAAAAAATCTAAATAGGCTAATAAAAATTCTACATACAAATTTTCAACATAACTATTACTGACAAATACAAATTTCTATACTACGATATACAAGATAAAAAAAATAAAAATTAATAAAATTTCTATATTACGATATAAATTAATTATATCGTATTATAGAAATTTTGATGTAAGAATATTATTGTAAATAATTTGTTACTTAATTATTTATTATTTTCATTCTCTTTTTCATTGTTAGGTTGCCTTAAACGGCTAGTATTTGCCGTTTTAATCTGAATGGCACAGTGGCACAAGCGTGTGACGACTGGTTGTGGGTTCGATTCCCACTCGAGGAGTGGAAATATTTAATATTTTCATTTTCTTCGTTCTGGTGCCGAGGTAAAGCGCGGCGTTAAGTTCCGCCACTTAACACGCAATGCCTCCGAATTCGGCGGAAAGTGGGGAACGGAGTGTCTTTACACTAGGTTCCCTCTGCCTACCCTGCTGTGTGCGGGATACAGCGAGAAGTCATTATTGTGGGTAATCTTTAATTAATTAACGATTATTATTGTTATTATTAATTATCAATAAATATTATTTCACAATCATTTTCTAATTGATGGGATATACAAAAGTTTAACTTAAGGCTTTTACAAGAATAACTAAGAAAGGTAAACTAAGCTTAAAGTTTCACAAAGATATAACAAGCTATACACAAGCGTACACGGTGGACTGATGAAACTTTTCTATTAATAATATAGAAGGATTGTATCTTCATTTCTGTAGGAGCTTTTTCCTGCAACTTGTTTATTTTCTGTCATTTGCAGTCGAGAAAATTATAGTTATTCGCAAGTAATCTATGCTAGCACATTTGTAATAATAAATTAAAATTGTTCTAATCTAAAAAGAAGTTATGTATACTCATATAAAATCAGTTTTACACGATCCCTGTATAATAAGGTGGTTATACGGAACTTGGTGTCAAAACACTCCGTTCTCCACTTCCCAATTCGATATATTCCGAGCTTAATTTTGTTCACTAAGGGGAGATTTGAATAAGTAAATTATTATCGTTCCACCAATTGAGAATCGAACTTACAACCAATTAAAATAATATAACTAAAATAGCCTCACCTGAATTATGAAACTATGTTCTTGTCATTCTGGTATCATTTCAAGGATATTAGTTTCACGCTACGGAAATATGACAATTCATTATGTACAGATTTTCAAGCAAATCTGATGGCTTAAACGGTCGAACTAGCGTTCCAAGATCTTTTTGTAGAATTTTGTTCGAGTCAAGTTTAGTTCGACTTGTAAGTTATCAAGATAAAAATGTATTTTATGTATAAATAATCTGTATTTGCAAACGATATCTACATAATCGTGAAAATAGACAATATATAAATAACTTAACTATGAAATTATTTTAAAATACCTACATAATATGTACTTATGTGCTGGAGGTCAGTCGTAGTGCAGAGGTACAAAGTATGACTGTTAATACGACTGGTCGTGGGTTCGGCTCGAGGAACGGCAGTATTTATTATTTCCATTTTGTCGAGGCAAAGCGCGGCGTAAAGTTCCGCCTCTTAACACGCAATGCCTCCACAATTTGACGGAAAATAGGAAACGGAGTGTCTTAACACTATCTTACTGCGCGGGTACAGCGTGAAGCTAAAACAAAAAAATGTACCTAAATTGTCCAATAAATAACCTTAGTTCTATAAAAAAAATATTCTAAAAACTTTTGTAATATCATTTTAACAAGAATAGAATAAATTTAGTCGACCTGTGAATTTGCAAAACTGTTTACAGAAAACTTCACGGGCTACTACAACAAATAAAACATTCCTAAGAGTCAGTCAAGCGCCGCAAATATCACAATGACCCTTGAAAACTGAACATCTCTCACGGATTCTGTTTAGCGATGAATGATTCTTGATTGGACCGTTATGTTGGTATTTAGATATTAATCATTGCATTAAGATGTCAGAAAAGTCAATGTGTTTTTAATTTTGATTATATAATTGTATTATATTTTTAATAGATTATTTGTTGAAAAATACATTTAAAGATTTTTCAATTTTCCTAAGTGTGGAATAACACTTTAAAAATGTTTAAAAGTGGTTAAAAGATTATTTGTTCTTTATATTTTTTATTTGTACATTTTGATAACGCGATGATCAGTTAAATATTTATTACTTAAGATAAAAAAACAGCTTCAGCTTTTTCCCGCCTTGGGAATAGTTAGAGAGGACAGACAGAAGACACTTCATCCTCTACTTTCCGCCTGAAATGAAAATTTAGATATAATCATTCCCCGAATGGGAATCAAACCAACAACCATTGCTGCCACAGTCAATGCTAACACTGCGCCATGACGACCTCTACTTAAGAGACTAGTAGGTACATAAACGGTGATAGAATTACTATTACAGTGCATTAGTACCTATATGTCATATTCATTTATTCACGGTGACCCAATTCTAGTGACGATGGTAAAATTGATTCTTCTCGAAAATCGATTTTGGAGTCTAAATCTAAATATTTATGACTTCATTCACAATTATTAGAATCGACCAAGAATATATTCTTACGACGATGTCGATTAGTCGATTCTCTATCAACGGGTAACTTATTCCCGTACAACAACCCGTTTATATTATCCACCTAATCTTGAAAATATATTTTAGTCCTCTATTTGTCCAGTGGCACAAGCGACCTTAAACGACTAGTTGTGGGTTCGATCCCACTCGAGGAGTGGAAATATTTAATATTACTGCCACTTAACACGCAATGCCTCCGAATTCGGCGGAAAGTGGGGAACGGAGTGTCTTAATACTAGGTTCCGTCTGCCTACCCTGCTGTGTGCGGGATACAGCGTGAAGCTAAAAAAAGAAAAAAGTTTTCTATTTCATCTTTTACAAAATTAAGAAGAGAAAGAACCAAGAAGCATAGTGATCGCACTAAAATAACTCCGTTTTTTATTATAAATAACTACGCTTTACTCAGCATCATTTCATTTACAATAATCTTTTCTTGAAATTGATTAATTAATTCCGGAAATCGAAACGGAATCGAGAATCGATTCTTCATCTTATGTTTTCATCCTTAGACTGCTGCTAGACAGCATAATTTTACTATTAAACACAAAATAACCGTTTTTGTCGTAACACTATCACATTGTGATGACAAACGACGGCAAAAATCTACATTTTTGCATTTTATCAAGTTTCAAAGTGCAATTTCATGTTGCGTACAAAGGTGCATATAAATATCCTCTTTTGTTTGCACTTAATAATTAAACAACGCGATAAAATAAATTAGTTTCGTTAACTTTAAAATAATAAAATACTCTAAGAATATTTTACACTGCAAGTAAATGGCTCTTTAAAAGTTTTTTATCTTCACACTTTTTCCCATGTTGTTGACACTCCATTCTCTACTTTCAGAGAAGAAGAGAAATGAAAATAATACACAATCATTTCTCCGAATGGTAATCGAACCCCCAACCATCTTATTTACAATTGGACACTGTCCCACTCAGCCACGACAATCATTGTAACTACACGACGCTTTAAATGTTTATTTTTACAATTTAAAGTTAGTATATACAGAAAACTATTAAAATTACACTTTGTAGCATATATTATAGAATGCAGACTAACACTTGGGCTTTGAAAATAGCATTTATTTGCAAAGTATGGCCGTAAAATAGGTGATGGACGGATTGTTCCCGCACCGTAACCCCACACTGCATGGCGAGGGCGTGTTTATGGACAACAAATCATTTTACAGCGTTTGTCAATTTCCTGTGTAAGCTATGCTATATGAAGCGGAGTATATTATATGATTCTTTTTTTTTGTTTATGAAGCGCGGCGTTGAGATCCGCCACTAAGCACATAATATCTCTGTACAGAAAGTGGATAAGACATTGTCTTGATATTATGTTCTTTCTGCCTACGCTCTGCTGAACCTCAATCGGAGCCCTCCGCCACGCCGTGCTTTTTACCAGAGGGGGGAAAATAATTAAATTATAATCATTTCAAGTAGCCAGTCGTGGCGCAGAGACACAAAGTGTGACTATAAAACCAGGAGTTAATAATGGAAATATTTAATATTTCCATTCAATGCTTCGCTCTAGTGTCGAGATAAAGCGCGGCGTTAAATTCCGCCACTTAATATGCAAAGTCTCCGGAATCCGGCGTCGGAAAGTGGGGAACGCAATGTCTTAACACTAGCCTCTACTTACCCTACTGTGTGCGGGATACAGTGTGAAGATAAAAAAAAATATTTTATCGAGTAGGAATCGAATCCACAACCATCTAGTCTCACTGCGCCATCGTGGTTCTACCTCTCCTTTTTATTATGAAATATCATTTTATTGGTCATAAAGTTAAAAGCTTCAATTTCTTACATTCAAAACTATAAATTGAGAACTTGACATTTCACTTTATGTAATAAATACTTATCGCTATGTACTTACTTACTTAATAGTCTCAAACGAGTTAAACTTACAATTACTACATCATATCGTGGCACAGTGGGACAGAGTCTAACTGCAAAGACAATATGTTGTGGGTTCGACCTTCATATGGAATTTTCGCTATTATAAGACAAAGCATACAGCTGAGTTACCCCCCTCAATAGACAGTCTAAATTTTGAACGTAGAGTATAAAATAAAGGATTATAATAATATAATACTTTATTGCACATAAAGATTACAGTGTTTTTGTAGGTGTCAGTATTTACGGTACATATTATGTGCAATGGCGGCCTTATCACTATAAGCAATCTCGTAGAGTAGAGAATAAAGTATTTTGACACTAATTTTTTATTATATTTCTATAACTACTTTCTTTTTTGCTTGTGATTTGTGGATGTGCAATAAAGAGTTTTTATTATTATATTAATTTCTCTCTGACTATTCTCTTTGCGGGGTAAAATCGTTAAACTTATAGAAAACCTTTAAAAAGGACTCTAAAAATGCACTCCACGAAGTGTCTCAGATATTGAAGTGTAAAACGCAAGTCAGATCGCAGGAAACTAAATCGAACTTAGCGCGAGTGCAAGACAAAAGCTATCGTATTCTTTGTTCAAATACAATCTAAAGAATAAAGGTAATGGAAATACACAAGCAAATATAGAAAGGCAATCGTGGCGCAATGGAACAGCGTTTTACTGTAAGTGGAATTGGTTTTGTGTTCGATTCCCAGTAGGGGAAATTTAAATTATATTATTTTTTCCGCTCTTTTCTCCCTTAAAAATTTTGTTTCGAAATTATCAAGAAAGTGAAGAACGGAGTGTCTCAACACTAGGTTCTCTCTGCCTACATTATACAAGAAAAAATATAAAAACGGACAAATGTACATTAGCCCTAACGAATAAACTCTATAAAATATTTTATATAAATCAATTTAAATATATTACTCGCTTCGTCATATTTTAAAGGATCATTCCCAGACATCGGTTTATAAGCGCATTGAGATTCCGCATAAATATTTAAACATCATCTTTTGCATTTACTACTAGAGATATATTTGCAATTTTCTGCAAATCCTAATATATTATGTATGGTTTTATTATTATTGAAGTTTATATTTTCAATCAGTATAAAAATGTGATTTCGAATAACTCTGATTTCAGGTCTTCGTGGTTTAGTGGGACGACGTCTGACGGTAAACACGAAAGTTGCACCTTCGATTCAGACTTAGGGGATATTTTTTTTAGCTTCACGCCGTATCCCGCATATAGCAGGGTAGGGAGAGGGAACCTAGTGTTAAGACACTACGTTCCGCACTTTCCGCCAAATTCGGAGGCATTGCGTGTTAAGTGGCGGAACTTAACGCCGCGCTTTACCTCGCGCCACCTCGGCACCAGAGCGAAGAAAATGGAAATATTAAATATTTCCACTCCTCGAGTGGGAATCGAACCCACAACCAGTCGTTTACAGTCACACGCTTGTGCCACGGGGCCACGACTGGCCGCAAATAGTGGGTTATAGACGATAAAAATGAAAATGATTAAAACATAATATTTTTTTTCAGCTTCACGCTGTAACCCGCACATAGCAGGGTAGGCAGAGGGAACGTAGTGTTAAGACACTCCGTTCCCCTGAATTGGAATCGAATCCACCCCCGTCACAATACGCCACAGCTGCCGATTTGTAATAGCGTGTTAAAATAAATCATTTCTTTAGTTATAGCTTATAATTATATTTTTAACATGAAAAGGAATCACTCTTAGTGAATTCTTATTTATTTAAAGAACATCGTTGTACCAGAGCCACTGTTTTTGATCAGAAAGTGTGCCGCCAGATTTGGTTTTGCTTACACGTGCAGGTAAATAAACGAAGACGAGAAAGTATTCTATTACGAAACAAGCCAATACACAAAGCTGTAATGTACCCTTTGGCGGATATATTTTACGCTAACGCTATATCCAATCGTATAACAATGTAAACACAGTTTTATATGACTCTACAAATAAGATGTTTTTTTTTAGATAACGTGTAAAAATTTCATGGAATTGTCATTTATCTATATATACTTAAATTAAGTATGAATTAGTGGCCAGTCGTGGCCCAGTGGCACAAGCGTGTGACTGTAAAACGACTGGTTGTGGGTTCGATTCCCACTCGAGGAGTGGAAATATTTAATATTTCCATTTTCTTCGCTCTGGTGTCGAGATAAAGCGCGTCGTTATGTTCCGCCACTTAACACGCAATGTCTCCGAATTTAGCGGAAAGTGGGGAACGGAGTGTCTTAACACTAGGTTCCTTATGGCTGCTGTGCGCGGGATACAGCGTGAAGCTAAAAAAAAGTATGAATTATTGATTTTTCTTTATTAGGCTGAGAGAATCTTATCGAGTGAGGTGACACTTTGTCGTTCATTTTTCGCTAGAAATTAATACATTATTGGTCGAAAGACGCAACTAAACACCGCGCCATGTCTTATCAGAGCGTGCAAATGAAAATAATCTTTAATTCAGCTATATTTCGAAGTCGAAATCGAACCTAAAACGTTGCGCTTATACCCACAGTCACTTTCCCACTGCGCTATGATGGTGTTGAATCAGTAGAATAGCGGAGAATGGAGATTCTGAACACTATACAAATTAATTCAGTATACAATTACTTTTTTACATAACAATAAAATATGTAAAATGTAATATTGTCCACAGCAAAACTATTTTCTTCTTACTTTGAACTTTTCAAGTATAACTTTAATAAGAATTGTGTGGTACTTGCCAATTTGTTTCTTATTTATAGAAAACTTCGAATTGAAATATTTTAGTTAGTACAAGAAACATTGAAATTAACATTACTTTTTTATTTTTATATATATATCCCAAATATTTTATTCATTAATTTTTAGTTATTTTTGACGTTTTTCTATTGTTTTACTTTTTAAACTTTGTCTTATTATTTACACATGTTATATTAATTTATGAAATGACGCTTGTAAGGCGGGCGTTATAAATTGCAACACAGTGTTTTTCGTTAACTATGGACTTATAGCCTGTACCTTTTATTATTTAGTATTGTAGTCTTCGTTTATAATTTCAAATTATCATTGAAATTTGAATTCGATTTATAAATAGCTGATTATATAAATAGTTCCTTTAACTTCTTTAAAGAGTCCAGTATCATTGGGGAACGGAGTGTCTTAACACTAGTTTTTCTCTGCCTATCCTACTTTGTACGGGATACTGCGTGAAGGTATATTTTGAAAATATATATATTATCATTACAAGGTATAATTTACGTGTCAGTAAAAGATAAGCTAGTGCCAAAAGAAGAAGACAATCATCTTCTTTTTTAAACTTTGGTTATTTAGACTATCTATCTACTGGGTAAAGATATTTTCGCCACTATTACTCTAACCTAGCTCATTAAATTACTATTTCATATGTTAAGACACCGATCGACGGACCGACTGTCGTCGAATGAGAGTCCAAAATCATTAGTTGCTTGCTTTCAAAAGATATCATTTCTATAATTTTTTTTTTAAATCACGTTTTGTCCTTGCACAGCAGGTAGCTTGCAGAGAACCTAGTATCAAATCACTTTGACCTTTACTTTCCGATCGAACTCGAGATATTATGCGTTGAGTCAACTAGACGCTGCGCTCTGTCTTGCTCGTTAGAGAGGAGAAGTGATATTATTTAAATTACCATAATTCCACCGAGCAGGAATCGAACTCACAATCGAGTTTACATTAAAGCCTTATTTCACTGCGATACGGTGGCCCGATAATGCATTTATACGGGTTATTCCATAACTTCATTCTTTAAGCGCGGCGGTAAGTAAGGCACTCAACACACAATGTTTCAATTTCGGGTCAAAAGTGGAGAAAAGAGTGTCTTGATACTTGTTTCCCTCGTAATTACTGTGTAGCTCCTTAGTTTTTTTCATTTAAACTGATATTGTACAAGATAAATTCAAACAATATGCCACTTTATCCAAAACAGCTCTAAATATTCAGAAACTAAACTAGAAGTAACATTATTTCAAATTATCTAGACATTTATCTAGAAGATGTTAGATAAAAGGATAGAAAGTGCTTCCAAATCTTGAACTTTTAAATTTATTTGACTGGCCTACTGAATATAAGATCTGCCAGTATCTTAAAATTCGAAGAAATAATATTGTTTTGGTCAGATTATTGGGTCTATATTGCTATTCGAAAATTATATTTTAGAAAAGCCGACATGTAGAAAGAACACAGTAATCTGTGGTCATATGAAAATGAGTAGGTTTGGTTACATACCTATATAAGTAGGTTTGGTTACATTTTCAAATACTAAAAAATACGCAATCCGTATTAATAATCCGGTTAAAGTAGCTTCTTGCAAAATTGAATAAATATTTTTTGGGATAGTAATCCCAAGAAAAAACCATTTTTATCTTGGTAGATATACAACGATATACAACGAATACTACAAAAAATCCTTATGAAAAAGTAAATTTATGATTTAAAAAACAACTTTGCTTTATTACTTCGTTGGAAGCCCAAGTGTGGTTAACAAACAGCCGCTGGTAACTTACTTTCGTATTACAATATTCTTGTTATCTCATCAAAAGTCGCTCGAGGCCTTTTAACTTGTTGGTACAAAGATGTTAGCGATATTGTTAACAAGGATTACATTGAGATCAGAATCATAACTACGATTATGGTTACCCACATCCCTTGCGGGTAAGTTGCAAGTGGAATTTTGGTGAATGATGACATGAGCATACATCTTATTTCAGTTGGATATCATAATTTAGAAATCGAAAAATTTGGTTAAATAAAGCGCGTAAACACCGGAGTATTTCAGTACTGTGTTCTTTCTGACTTTCTTGTTACTTCCGGAAAAGTGGTAAAATAGTCTTGAAGCTTACGGGGACAAAATTGCCAATATTTCTATAACAAAGCAATAAATTTTGTAAATTAAGAAAATTACACAAAATTGATAAAATATTTAAATACTTTCTTGAATACTTTCTTATAAAGTGCTTTAGGATGAAGTTAGCAATCTTTTTTGCAAGTAACCTACCCAAGCTTTGAATTTTTTTATCTATTAGAAATCGAATTTCTAAATAGTATTTAAAAAGCACCGGGAGAATATATATAATATGAGTGAACGTTTTCCGCTTACACATTACAATATTTGCAGGAAGCAAGTCCCAAAATATTCAACTGCTCAAACATAACAGGCATCTTACGTCCAATATCAATAATCGATCCTATTCCAAAAACTGACACTTTATCTAATAATCAATTTCATAAGTAAATCATTTTTTAAAATAAATTAATGGTTGAATATATGTTTTAGGATCTTAGCATCGATTATTGATATTTAGCGTTACGCGTCAGTCTAGTCAAATTAAAAACGCTTGAAAATAGCAGACATACCAAAATAAATATCATAAATACATTAAAACCATTAGCACCAAAAGAATGAAAATAAGTTTTAAACGAGTTAATCGTATCAGTGTAAAATAAAGAAGACACTGTTACTTAACTAAACTAGAGCAGAGTAATCTGGGTGCAAAGTGGATTGTAAAAGTTTAAAATAATACGCTCATAAAGATAATTAAGAGTCTGTGTGCGAGATTTTCAAAGACTTTTACTACTGGAACTATGTAATAGAAAAGGGATTTTTTAAAATGAATTTGTTTTAGATAATGTTTTACTTGTTTCTGTGACAATAGTAAGCTTCATATTTACAATTTAAAAGTAAGAGGTCATTTTGGCGTAATGGGTGTTGTGGATTCTTTTCCGATTTGAGGGAGAGATATATTTATATTATTTTGGCTTTTCTGCTATGGGAAGGGAGTTTCGGCACTGAACAGGCAATGTTTGGATTTCAGGCGAAAAGTGAGTAACGGAATGTCTATATGGAGATTATCTTTGCCAATTCGACTAAGTGGGAATAGTGATGAAAGAAAACGTGAGAAAATATATACTGAACTTCATTCCGGACACGTGTTCAAATTTCCGAACGACTTGGACGTATGAATAGACAAAAAATAAGTTTCAACATTTTCTCAAATTGATTAATAGACCGTCAAAACAGAAACGTGCTAAAAATGTACAAGTATAGTAACAACAAAGTCTTCATCTTAAATAACTTTGTGAATTATGAATAATTACTAGTAATTAAACTCGGAATTAAATTATGTTTTCTAATTATTATTTTTTTATTTACCCTTAAAAACAATATTAATATACATTAGCTGGAGCCTTTTAAACGACAACATATTTCACTGTGTTGTTTCTAGGTTGAGTTCTTTTTTGTTACGTTCTTTCTGTGAAGTTATGATGCATTACACTCATTATAATCTACATTCTACATCTTATTTTTACTATTTTTACCCCACATTTCATACAGTACGAATACATAAAAACATATTTTTTATAATACATTTAAAAAATACATTTTTAAAAAATATAAAAAGTTTAAATGCAGCGGGAATCGAATCCGCGCCTCTTGGAAACCGTCCAAGCACTCTGACTGCTAAGCCATGCGTTCAGTGGACATATCGGAACACACAACATACACACACATACACACATACGAATAAAACAGAAATTAGTTTCATATATTAATGTAATAATAGACTGTTTACTTCATGAATGAAAAAGCTTCACTTTTTTAGCTTCACGCTGCATCCCGCACACAGCAGGGTACGCAGAGGGAACCTAGTGTTAAGACACTCCGTTCCCCACTTTCCGCTGAATTCGGAGGCTTGCGTGTTAAGTGGCGGAACTTAATGCCGCGCTTTACCTCGACACCAGAGCGAAGAAATGGAAATATAATTTCCACTCCTCGAGTGGGAATCGAACCCACAACCAGTCGTTTACAGTCACACGCTTGTGCCACTGGGCCACGACTGATAAACTACTAAACTATACAATGAAAAAGAAGGCGGACTCCAATTAGCAGGTACTATCATTGATGAAAGTGGTATAATTAGGCTAGTTAATTAATAACTCGCCATTATTTGTTTACTTTGTTTCAAAGAACTAATTAAAGGCCTTCGTATGTCACTTTGTCATAAAAACGTATTCATTTTTTTTAGGTCAATGAAGTTAAAAATCGTTTCAAATAACAAACATAATTTAAAACATTTTCACAGTTAGTTTCACAGTGTAGCCTGACTGTCAGTGGGTGTCTAACTTTAAACGCGGTTAGGTGTGGGTTCGATTGTCATTTGGGGGAATGATTTTATTTAGATTATTTTCATTGCTTCGCTCTAGTAAGAAGACAAAGCGTGGCGTTGAATTCCGCTGCTCAGAAGGGAGTGTCTTGCCACTAAGTTCTATCTGACTATGGTAGTCAGCTAAGCGAATTGTGGCCAGTCGTGGCCCAGTGGCACAAGCGTGTGACTGTAAACGACTGGTTGTAGGTTCGATTCCCCCTCGAGGAGTGGAAATATTTAATATTTCCATTTCCTTCGCTCTGGTGCCGAGGTAAAGCGCGGCGTTAAGTTCCGCCACTTAACACGCAATGCCTCCGAATTCGGCGGAAAGTGGGGAACGGAGTGTTTTAACACTAGGTTCCCTTTGCCACCCCTGCTATGTGCGGAATACAGCGTGAAACTAAGCGAAAAAAAATATAGATATGTGTTAATTTAGAAAAGCTTATGACACATGCTAGTGTTTGTACTATAATTTTGATAATTTCATTTATTTGTTCTTCAAATTATTAAAAAATACCTTAACTTTAACAGTATTAAATCTTATAATACCTCCTCTGGTATTATTATCGATAAAAGAGATCCAAAGATAAAAAAAAAATCGAAGACCTTCACGAATGACCTATATTATAAAAATTAAATAATACATACATTACTAAATTATAACATACTGCACTGCTTCTACTATTATATTATATCTCAAGATAATTTTAATGCAGTGGTAATGACGTACACGATATCTCAGTTAACATTTTGTATGCGTACCTGTTAGCAAAGTAATCAAGTAAGCTATTATATTGTGAACATGTGTTGTATATTAATAATAACAACTTATTGTTATTCAAGTGTTAAAGGTAAAAAGAAGAAAATAATCGATATCAGCCCCACGATTTTTCACGCAAAGCGGGGTAGTCAGAGAGGAATTACGGTCTTATTCATAAAAAGTTATGGAACAGTTAAAGTGTTCTATAAGCACACTATAAGAGAAACGTCAAAAAATGGTATTCATAACAGCATTTTAGCGCTAAACAGTACTATAAGCGTACTATAAAGTTATCGTGGCCAATACCCTACTATAGCGGATATATAAGATAAAAAAAATGGCCGATTCTCAACAGCTGATCATTGAAAATGACATTTGACGTAGGTGACTCGTCAATGTTAGCTAATCGAATTTGCATAACTTATTAATCCAATCCACTAATAATTATTGCTTTGTGTCAATTTTCCACTTTTATATTTAAATGAAAGCTTTACAAAGCATACATGCTTCGGAAACGATAGCAATAATGGAGAAGAGTTCGGAGCGAAGAAAAGTATATAGAAGCAGGGGTTGACCCGTTTTCCTTATACGATGAAGAGTTTCGAAAGCGTTACCGCTTTCATAAATATACTGCTTTTATGATAAACCTTGTGCGTAGATTAACCATGAAGACATGCAATTAGACAATATTATTAATAAAGTGATGTTTTAACTAGGAGAAATTTTAGTTAGTAAATTTTATAAAATAGTAAGTTTAACGCCGAGCTTTCCCTCAACACCAGAGCAAAGAAATGAAAATATAAATTGAAGTAAATATTTTATTGCCTGGAGTGAGGATCGAACCCACAACTAGTAGTCTTGTTACATGTTCACTTTGTGCCCCCGCACCATGACTGACCTCAATTTGTTAGATTTTGGTTAATAAAAAACAGTTTATTTCTATAAATTTTATTCTTTAGATGTGTAATACAATAATTTACGTTTGAGTAATTCTTCCTTTAATAGTGAATTATTTAATTTTTGTTCTAAAATTTTTAATTTTTGCCTTTCTACGGCCATCTGCATCTCAGGAAGCTCCTTTCTGTAAGCAATTACATTTGCTGCTATTCTTGAGCTTATTGTCATGCTGTAACCAAAAAATATATCTATTATTCTTTTTAATATGTTTTCCAAAGAAGTATGTATTATAAATTAATAAAACTTATTTTGTTGAAAGCTTAACACATTTTATTTATTATTTCAATTCAATTTAAGTTTGTTAATCCAAATTTAATATTGCTTGTAGATATAAGATAGTACTGAATGATTTTAGTGAATCTAACTTAGTAATATATTATAGTAATAAAAATAAAGATAAGTTCATTCAACATAGACATACATAACAATAGACATTTCTTTAATCTACCAAGATTGTGTACTAGTGCTAGTGCTAGTATTTGGATGCACCATCTAAAAAGAATATAATCAGATTTCGTTGCTGAGCATTCTTTAGGTAGTATTGGCTATTTAATGTATTATAATGGAAAATAAATTTTGTCTCGCTTCCCATCAAATTATTTGTTGAAAATAAAATTGAACTAAATTGACTAAAATTATAAAATCAAAATGACTTTCTGGGTATTGTGGTATTATCATTCATTTAATATTTCATGCACTACAATTAATTATACTTAACATGTCTTATTACTTATGAATATCATTTAAAATAAGATAGGTGACAGAGTGAGATTTGTGTGCTGCTGTTTATTTCATAATATTAATATATTACACATACTTTTTTCTTCTTTTATATTATTTTCTGTTCTATTCTTAAACAAGTATTGATAATAATTACATAAATATTTCTTTATTCAAAATGAAATATTTATTGGCCAAATGTTCGTATTTTTATATGGTTATCTGAGTAAAATTAATTTGAGTATACTGTGAACTGATGAGGGAGCCAAACTGAATTGTCGTCACCAGTTGCTGGTTCTGTAGTAGGTGGTGAGCTACCAACTGTTTTTAGTATTTGTTTTTTTTTTCTATAAATATCAGCTTCTTAGCTGACATTTTTATAATACCCATTGAGCCTTAATTTGTCCTTCTTCTTCAAGGGGTTTTTGCCATATTGTTAAAACTGAAACAATAAGTGCCGTGTTAATAAAATAACTACACAAATACTTTTCCTCAGCAATTCTTTCAAGATCATCTATGGAATAGAAGCATAAGCATTAAAACATAACATGCGTATGAATGTTTACAAAACAAAACTTACGTGTTCGAATTAACTGTATCAGTAAAACCAACCTTATCCTCCTCCAACCAATTCTCAATTCTCTGCCTTTTCTTGCTCTCTACAATTTTGATTCCGATGCCATTTTATAAGTAATGGAGTAATATTTAAAATAAAATAAAATAAACACGTACGTACTACTAGTAAACAAATGTCAATAGCTTATCGCACCACAAACAACAAAATATGGTTTTTATCCTTAATAATGTCTATGATCAGTCGAATTTAGTAAAATTATACACATTATCTGTGGTCAATTTGCAACGTTTGACAAACTTTCTTGCCAATTTCATCGTAGTGGCAACATTTTAGCTTATAAACAGTATATTAGTTATATGTAGTAGGTTTATAGTACTGTTATGAATACGCATTTTTATGGAACGTTTCATAAGCTTATAGAGCATTTTAACTAATGAACGTTTTAAGCGTTCTATAAGCATTTTTTATGAATAAGGCCGTTAGTGTCTACACACTCCGTCATTGAGTTTCCTTGCGAGACTCGAGATCGAGACGTTGTGTGTGTGTTAGGTGGTGGAAGCCAACGTCGCGCTTCGTTTTTGGTATTAGAGCGAAGAAAGGAAAATATAAATATTTAATCATTCTCCGACTAGGATTCAAACCCACATCCATAGCGTTACAGTCAGGTGTTGTCCCACTGCGCCACGATGGCCTCAATGAATGAAAAGGAATAAGTGATTTGTTACTTTCAAGTCGAAAATATACTGCTTCTTGTAAATATAATCATTTAAGAATTCAAAATCATACAATATGTTAATTATCAAAAAATATTAAAAGTTCTGATTTTTCATGAAAGAGTCCTGATAAAATCACTGGTGTCAATATAGTAAATAAATATCTCATATATTCATTTACCTACCATAATAAACTAGTGATTGTGTTAGGAGATATATAGGAACAAGCGCGAAACTGCAAAAAATTGTGTACGCTAAATAAAAATTTATATCTCATGGAGCCAATCGTGGCACAGGGGCACAAAGTGTGGCTGTAATGTAGCTGGTTGTGAGTTCAATTCCCACTCGAGGAGTGGAAATAATGAACAATAACTACGATTTCACTGTCAAATATCTGATGTAATACGAAGTAACTTAGGCTCCTTTGATAAAATCAAAGTTACAACTGCTTTTTTAAATTACGGCACAGCTACTTGGTATTTGTGTTCTTACCAACAACGCTATAATGTCGTCAAGCGGTAATAGAAAGCAATTAATAAACCCATACATTTAACTCCACGCAAGCACAAATGTGTAATTACAAAGACACATTTGCTTAATCTTTTATTTGGTCGACTTGTACTCAGTACTCAGTGGAACGTTCTTAATTTCTCCAGAGACGGTTCTTTGGGGACTCGAGTTAAAATTCGGGCCAGTAGTAATTATACAGTGTAAAGTGCTGTTACGCTATTTGTCTATTAAGAAGGAAGTAAGTTTACTGCCGTTTGGGCGCAGAATCCTTTGTGGTATTGTATGTAGTCGTTACTTTTATGTACTTACTGTTCTTATATTTATGTGAAATTTTATTTTAATTATTAAAATATACGGGAAATATACTTGAGAGCTTAGTAATAAGTTTTTTACCAAATTTGCCTAACTTAATCTTGTGCAATCTTTCTGATATTCGTTGTTTGCTCGATTGACAAATTAAACATAATGTTAAAGTCTAAAATTTTAATGAATAATCTTGTGTATCATCAGACCACTAGTCTGGCCAGTGGCGTATATAAATTGGTGATAATTGATAAATAATAAAATTGTGTTAAATATATTTTATACATTAAAGCAATGTTCTTTAAAATAGCAATAGTATTTATTTTGTAAAAAAGTAGCATTAAAAGAAAAAAATATACTAATTCTACAGTCCTTACTTATTTAGAACTGTTTTGTACCAAACGATGTAGAAAACATACATTTATATGTTCAGTATTTTCTGGCACTCGAAAAGGTAGCTTAAGAGTCGAAATAGCCACTCGGAAAATGCAGCTAGCATTGTTGTCATTCCACGCCATCACAACTTGTGTAAAATGCAGAATGCGCTTGCATTTTATTTGAATAATAAATATAAGGCTGTACACAGCTTCAGCATATAATGGTGGTAAACACACTGTATTTATGTTACATAGGTATACCTACATATAAGCAGTGAATTTATATTTTTATTAAATTATTTTCAGTTCTTCGCTCCGGTGAATAAAGCAAAGCGCGGCGTTTAGCTCCGTATTATCCGTTGTAATATTTCGAATTCGGTTGGAAAGTAGAAAACGGTATATTTGAACGCTAGATTTTCTCTGATTGCTCTGCTATGCTACAGCCGAGACGCAAGTCAAATAATGTATATATTTTCTCAACATAATAAACAAAAAACAATTAATTATTATTCTATTCGAGTACTTTTCAGAACAAAAGTAATGTCTGACAAAGTGAAGTATTCAGTACAAATTAAAATATTTAACAAAATAAGATACAAGCAACATTTCAAAAATGTTGGTAAAGTCGACGGACTTTAGTACACCTGTCGATGCATATAAAAGGCGTCTCTCCATGAAAGAGCTCGTCAGCGTTAAGAATGCAGCTCATTATTATGATATTTTATCTTGACGAGACAGAATAAGGTTAACACTTCACTAACAATATATTATTACAGCTTTATTGTTATATTATTTCAAGGTAAATGCTACAAATATATGTTTTTTAAATATTTTGTGATATTTTTTGCAGCTTTATATTTTTTCCGTATGGATTAAAGATAGTGTTACAGTTAGTGTCAAGACACTCCGTCCCCCACTTTCCACTTTCCCCTTGTATTCAAAATGGTGCTTGGAATGGCGAAACTAGCACACTTTGTCTTGCCAGAGCTGGGTAATGAATATAACTTAAATATAATCATGCCCTCATGTGGGCAACAAACTCATAACCATCTCGCTTACAGTTTAGCTCGTAACAATATATGTCGGTAAACGCAATAGATGAGCTACGTTGGTGTTAATAAATAATATAGTTACTTATTTTCCTTATTTTCTATATATTAATATTTTTTACGCCATAGATATTGTGTATTTACCTTGCAGCCAATTTATAGAAATAAGTTGAAGAAATAATAATATAGCCGTACAGAGCAATATATAAATAAAATATACTTAGGTAAAAGTTAAACAGAAAAACATAAACACGACTTATTTTAAATATATACATTTTTAAACACATATTTTATCAATGAAACATATCTGCTTGAATCGTAAGTACTGTCTGAATTATTAAATCGCACCACCAAAATTAAAGTGGCCTAACTGAAAAAAAATGTTTTACTCTAAATTACAATAAAAACTTATATATAATAGGCCTTTTATGGTCTGTTTTTAGCATATTGTATGCTACGTTTTAAGCAAAACTAAAGTCAACCAGTCAGTCAGGTCAATTTAATTTTGAGAATGTGAAATATCTTTTTTAATTTAAAAAAGCTTGGACTTTCATAGATGGGTATGGAGACTTTATTCCAAAGTAATGTGGCGTGGTATTCGTGGAAAAACTCTATTGCTAGAAATGGTTTGGCTTTGAAATGTCAAGGATCTGTATGACCAAGACCGTCTGGAGCATGTGGAAGTGGGATGCACGTTAAAACGAAAACGCAGACTGCAAGAGAAATTTTGGTGGCAGAGTTTCTTAAATATGAAAGAAAAGATGGATAGGAAGGTTACTGAATTTTATACTTCCTTAAATACTACATTTTACCCAGACTAACGTTAATTCACAATGCTATAGATAACTAATTATCAAATTCTGACAGTTAAATTTTTGACATACGGTTTTTACAAGTTTTAAAAAGAACTGATTGATCGATTAAATCACTTTAAACAGATATAGATTTTACTCGAGGACTGGGAATCGAACTGCTCGCTCTGGTGTCGAGACAAAGCGCGGCGTTGAGTTCCGCCACTTAACACGCAATACCTCCGAAGACGGCGGAAAGTCTTAACACTAGATTCCATTTGCCTACCCTGCTGTGTGCGGGATAGAGCATAAAACAATCTTTTCATATTATTAATTATTTTTTTAATATGTATTACATATACTTTACTCTAAACTAAACGAAACAGCATGGTATCTTTTATGATATTTTAAATAGCATCCAATAGTTTTGTAGCTAAAGAAATTAAGTTGAAGAATCAGCTTTAAGTAGCACTGTTATTTAAATCTGTTTTTTTATAATAACTTAGCTCTTCAAATAATAACATTTTATGTAAAAGTTCAATATTTTAAAAGTACATATATGAGAAATAAAAGTGTACATAATATACGTACCTATATACATTTCTTTTTTTTTTAGCTTCACGCTGTATCCCCCACACAGCAGAGTAGACAGAGGGAGCCTAGTGTTAAGACACTCCGTTTGCGACTTTCCGCCGAATTCGGACGCTTGCGTGTTAAGTAGCGGAACTTAACGACGCGCTTTACCTCGACACCAGAGCGAAGAAAACGGAAATATAATTTCCACTCCTCGAGTGGGAATCGAACCCACAACCAGTCGTTTACAGTCACACGCTTGTGCCACTGGGCCACGACTGGACGTATATACATATGTATATATATTATACATACAAGGTAATAATTACATATTATTTAAATGACTATTCAGGAACTTCTGACCCAGGAGAGTCATTTCTAGGGCAGGAGATGATAAATAAGTTGTTTAAATTGCCTTCTCATGCGTCTTAAAACATTTATTTTAACATTTTAAAGTATTATTTACACACTTACGGCCTTATTCATAAAAAATGCTTATAGAACGCTTAAAACGTTCATTAGTTAAAATGCTCTATAAGCTTATGAAACGTTCCATAAAAATGCGTATTCATAACAGTACTATAACTAATATACTGTTTATAAGCTAAAATGTTGCCACTACGATGAAATTGGCAAGAAAGTTTGTCAAACTTTGCAAATTGACCACAGATAATGTGTATAATTTTACTAAATTCGACTGATCATAGACATTATTAAGGATGAAAACCATATTTTGTTGTTTGTGGTGCGATAAGCTATTGACATTTGTTTACTAGTAGTACGTACGTGTTAATTTTATTTTAAATATTACTCCATTACTTATAAAATGGCATCGGAATAAAAATTGTAGAGAACAAGAAAAGGCAGAGAAGTGAGAATTGGTTGGAGGAGGTTTTACTGATACAGTTAATTCGAACACGTAAGTTTTGTTTTGTAAACATTCATACGTATGTTATGTTTCAATGCTTATGCTTCTATTCCATAGATGATCTTGAAAGAATTGCTGAGGAAAAGTATTTGTGTAGTTATTTTATTAACACGGCACTTAATGTTTCAGTTTTAACAATATGGCAAAAACCCCTTGAAGAAGAAGAACAACAAATTAAGGCTCAAGGTATTATAAAAATGTCAGCTAAGAAGCTCAGGGTATTATAAAAATGTCAGCTAAGAAGCTGATATTTATAGAAAAAAAAACAAATACTAAAAACAGTTGGTAGCTCACCACCTACTACAGAACCAGCAACTGGTGATGACATTTCAGTTTGGCTCCCTCATGAGTTCACAGTATACTCAAATTAATTTTACTCAGATAACCAGGTACATATAAAAATACGAACATTTGGCCAATTATTGTTTCATTTTGAATAAAGAAATATTTATGTAATTATTATCAATTCTTGTTTAAGAATAGAACAGAAAATAATATAAAAGAAGAAAAAAGTTTGTGTAATATATTAATATTATGAAATAAACAGCAGCACACAAATCTCACTCTGTCACCTATCTTATTTTAAATGATATTCATAAGTAATAAGACATGTTAAGTATAATTAATTGTGGTGAATGAAATATTAAATGAACGATAATACCACAATACCCAGAAAGTCATTTCAATTTTATTATTTTAGTCAATTTAGTTCAATTTTATTTTCAACAAATAATTTGATGGGAAGCGAGACAAAATTTATTTTCCATTATAATACATTAAATAGCTAATACTACCTAAAGAATGCTCAGCAAGGAAATCTGATTATATTCTTTTTAGATGGTGCATCCAAGTACTAGCACTAGCACACAATCTAGGTAGATTAAAGAAATGTGTATGTTGAATGAACTTATCTTTATTTTTATTACTATAATATATTACTAAGTTAGATTCACTAACATTCAGTACTATCTTATATCTACAAGCAATATTAAATTTGGATTAACAAACTTAAATTGAATTGAAATAAATAAAATGTGTTAAGCTTTCAACAAAATAAGTTTTATTAATTTATAATACATACTTCTTTGGAAAACATATTAAAAAAAATAATAGATATATTACATTTTTGGTTACAGCATGACAATAAGCTCAAGAATAGCAGCAAATGTAATTGCTTACAGAAAGGAGCTTCCTGAGATCCAGATGGCCGTAGAAAGGCAAAAATTAAAAATTTTAGAACAAAAATTAAATAATACACTATTAAAGGAAGAATTACTCAAACGTAAATTATTGTATTACACATCTAAAGAATAAAATTTATAGAAATAAACTGTTTTTTATTAACCAAAATCTAACAAATTGAGGTCAGCCATGGTGCGGGGGCACAAAGTGAACATGTAACAAGACTACTAGTTGTGGGTTCGATCCCCACTCCAGGCAATAAAATATTTACTTCAATTTATATTTTCATTTCTTTGCTCTGGTGTTGAGGGAAAGCGCGGCGTTAAACTTACTATTTTATAAAATTTACTACCTAATATTATCCTAGTTAAAATTTCACTTTATTAATAATATTGTCTAATTGCATATCTCCGTGGTTAATCTACGCACAAGGTTTATCATAATAGCAGTATATTTATAAAGGCGGTAATGCTTCCGAAACTCTTCATCGTATAAGGAAAACGGGTCAACCCCTGCTTCTATACACTTTTCTTCGCTCCGAACTCTTCTCCATTATTGCTATCGTTTCCGAAGCATGTATGCTTTGTAAAGCTTTCATTTTAAATATAAAAGTGGAAAATTGACACAAAGCAATAATTATTAGTGGATTGGATTAATAAGTTATGCAAATTCGATTAGCTAACATTGACGAGTCACTTACGTCAAATGTCATTTTCAATGATCAGCTGTTGAGAATCGGCCATTTTTTATCTTATAGTACCGCTATAGTAGGGTTTTGGCCACTATAACTTTATAGTACGCTTATAGTACTGTTTAGCGCTAAAATGCTGTTATGAATACCATTTTTTGACGTTTCTCTTATAGTAAGCTTATAGAACACTTTAACTGTTCCATAACTTTTTATGAATAAGACCGTTAGTTTATATAAGTTTACTTGTAAATCAATTAGAGTACAAATTTCAAAATATGGCTTTCGATTCGATTTTCGATCGAATGATTATCGAATATATTGGGCGAGTCGTGGCACAGTGGCACAAAGTGTGACTGTAAAGCCACTAGTTGTGGGTTCGATTCCCACTCGAGGTGGAAATATTTATTTCCATTTTCATCGCTCTGGTGCTACTTATAGGCAACAAAATAAAGTTCTTATAACTTATAACGAGATAAAATAAAATCAGAATAACATTCCCCAAAAAAAAAAAAAAATGTTACCAAGCACATGCGACTCGCTCATTTTTAAATAAAATGTAATATGTTAGATCTGTTATACGATCGCGTGTCGTTCATCCATTTGTGTAAAACTATAAATTATAAATGGTATATGACTAAGTTAAACTTAGTATATGTCACAAAGCAGTTTTTTTATATGGAGCATGAATATTATCTAGTAAGAGATTTTATGTGAGATTTCAGTGGCATTTTAAGTTACCAACAAAATATAAAAATAACCAATTAATATAAAAATAAATAATTGAATTAGTGGCCAGTCGTGGCCCCGTGGCACAAGCGTGGCACAATCTTTGAGGGGCCAGTCGTGCCAGTGGCACAAGCACGTGACTGTAAACGACTGGTTGTGCAATGTGCAATGCAATGCCTCCGAATTCGGCGGAACGTGGGGAACAGAGTGTCTTAACACTAGGTTCCCTCTGCCTACCCTGCTGTGTGCGGGATACAGCGTGAAGCTAAAAAAAAAACAAAAATATGAATTAGAGGCCATCGTGGCGCAGTGGGATAGTGTGTTATTGTAAATGCGACTGTTTTTCGAATCTAGCTCAGGGGAATAATTGCTTTTAAATAATATACAATGTTTTACTTTGATAGTAAGATATAGCACAGCATTGACTTTCGCTACTCAATGTCCCGATTTCGGGTAGAGAGTGGAGAACGTAATACCTTACTACGCGGTAAACAACACGAAGCTGTAAAATATAAATAATAAAATTATAATAATTATTCAATTTATTTCAATGTTTCAAAAAAAATATAGATTGTTGTTATTTAAACTCTTAAAATACTTATGTTTACAAAATTTGAATAATAATAATTTTGTTAATATTTTTTATGAGATTGCAAGGTAGTAATGACAGCCAGCAAGTATAATAGTGGCCTATTAACTTTATACAAATGTCGGGCACATGGTAGAATGTATTATATTTGTTTTATTTCATGATATTCTATTATAAAGATCATTGACTATGCACTTTGTTTCTATACAAACTTGACAATGAACAATATTGCACTTTTGTATTTTCCTTTGCGTATTACTGTAATATACAAATACTTTATCTATAACTATAACTACCGTCTATATTTATAACTAGCGGCGTCGCGTGCGTAAATTGATGTTTCAACCTAACAGTTATTTTATAATAATTTTGTGAAGTAAAATTTAATTGTAGTAACTTTTTTATTTATAAACCAATTGAAATTAAAAAGAAACACTACATGTTAGAAGATAACTAAAATATAAAAGTCATAATTGCGTTAAAATCGCTTAAACCGTTTCGGATATTAGCATGCAGAAACGGATAGACAAACAGACAGTCAGAAAAAACATAGTTTTGATACTTTCATTCGTAGAATAATAATAAAATACTTTTCTCGCATTTATTATGCACATACAACGATCCCTCATCTTTTTTTATTATATGTAGAAATTTTTTTTCAACTTGTCGCTACAATTTAAACTCAAAAGAAAATTTTATTATTTCTCATTTCAAAATGATAATGATTGTAAAGTAAAACAAAACATAATTCGCCATAAAGAAGTTATTATTGAAAAACTGGCCGCGAAATACGAAAAGTTTCGAAGCGACGTCTTAATTATGATAAATACTTGACAATTTATATTAATTAATATTCAAATTACTTGTGGCTTATTTCTTATTCAGTGAATTATTTTGGCTTATTGAATTTTTGCTCATCTACTTCTAGAAACTAGTATAACTTCTTCATACAATCTTTAAACATAATTAAAGTTATTTATTATACCTAAAATTTTTTAGATATCATTATTCCATACTTATATTATAAATGCGATTGTTTGTCTGTTTGGCTGTTACGTTTTCACGGCTTATCTACCAGTCCGATTTGAATGAAAATAGTAAAAAACTCAGGGTCAAACATAGGCTAATTATTTTTTCAAAAATCAACCGCTAAAAGGCTGATAGGGGATGAAAGTTTATATGAAAAATCTACACCGCTGGACCGTTTGTTATGAATTTATATAGTTGATAATCCAAGGTTAAACATAGGCTAATTTATTTTTCCCGCGTAGCAGAGTAGTCAGAGAAAACTTAGTATCAAAACATTCTGTTCTTCACTTTCTGCCAAAAATTGAGATATCTTAGAACTCAACGTCTACAACATCTAGAGTTGAGAAATGAAAATAATAAACATCCATTATTCCTAGTTAGAATAGAACCCATAAACATAGCGCTCACAGCCAAACGCTGTCTAACTGCGTCATGATGGCCTCAACATAATAGTCAACTAGTAACATACTCGTAGCTATTTCAATATATAAAACTCATGAATTAGGCATAAAATATGTATTATAGGAAATAGTTTGAATTCTACAACCCTCATCTTGCCCCGTGACTTGACACTTGCTGACTGAACTATATATCCACACTATACCTTTTGCGTTAAACTACTCAAAATTATAAAAAAACATAATAAAGAAAATATATTTTAAAAATCCATTCAGCCATTGCAAAAGCAAACCACGAAAATTTAAAAGAATATCTACATTTCTTATAGTAATATTACTAACCAAAAATACTACCAAAAATAATATTCTTAATAAACCAAACATACGTACAGTAGTAATTACACACTGTTAGTGATTTATGACCGTCCACACAAAATGGATTGCTTTCACAGACGCCCACAACTTACCTCTATTGATAGGAGTGAAAATTGATTGACTTCCTCGTTAACCGCTCTTAGATTCTGAAATAAAAAGAGAAATCTGTAATGTAATATAAAATTATATCGGTATTAGGAATATGAGTAGTAAAAGTCACTGTCAGTATGTATACTTAAACAATTATTGTGTGTCATGCTTGTGACATTTGACATTGACATTGACATTGACATTTTGACATTGACATTTGCGGCGTTAATTTCCGCTACTTAATAGGCAATGTCTCGATTTCGGGCAGAGAATGAAGTCGGAGAGAATGAGTCTTGGGGCTAGTCGTGGCGCAGTGGCACAAGCATGTGATTGTAAATGACTTGTTGTGAGTTCGATACCCACTCGAGGAGTGGAAATATTTAATTTTTCCATTTTGCTCGTTCTGGTGTCGAGGCAAAGCGCGGCGTTAAGTTCCGCCTCTTAACACACAATGGCTCCGAATTCGGCGGGAAGTGGAGAATGGAGTGTCTTATCACTAGTTTTCTTCTGCCTACCCTGCTGTGTCTGTCATACAGCGTGAAACTAAAAAAAGAAAAACAAATGAACGTCGGAAGACGGAGTGTCTTGACACTAGGTTCTTTTCTAACGACCCTGCTATGCGGTAAAAGCATGAATACATCGTAAATGTAACAATTTTAACCGAATTGCGTATATTTTTTAATTTCAAATTATGCTTTTGAAAGCCCGACGTTTCAAACACTTAACAGTATGTAGCCCGCAGTAAAAGCTAGAGTCTATCCCTAGTAAATACAAGCGATTAATCCGGTTAAAACAGTTTCGTTTAAGAGGGTTAAAGGTTAAAGGTTTTTGTTTAAAAGGCTTTTTATTAAGATATTGATCTGCACGCTTTATCTTGTTTCGCAGGGCATGTAGAGACAACGTAGTGTTGTTACACTCCGTTTTACGCTTTCTACCCGAATTCGTAATACTCATCTTGAGTGGTGGAACTTTCAAAAGCAGGAAAATAAATAAAAACTATTTAAACAGAATCACTCCACCCAGTAGACATTAAACTGTAATCTCAGTTACGAACTGTTATGGGACGTCATTAAAAATTGTTTTTTTAAAAAAATATTTATTAAAATTCGCACAGTTACAATTATGATTATACTATTTCAATTGTAGCTTAAATAAGACTGAAGTTTAGGATCCATACACTTGTATTTATAAAAGAATATTAAACAATGTGAGGTATAAGGGTAATAATGTGGAGATGTACAGTTTTACATATTGGTACATAACAGGGCAATATTTAAGAACGCAATGATTGCAAAATTAATAACAACATTTATTTATTTTTATTTTAGCTTCACGCTGTATCCCGCACATAGCAGGGTAGGCAGAGGGACCTAGTGTTAAGACACTCCGTTCCCCACTTTCCGGCGAATTCGGAGGCATTGCGTGTTAAGTGGCGGAACTTAAGGCCGCGCTTTACCTCGGCACCAGAACGAAGAAAATGGAAATATTAAATATTGCCACTCCTCGAGTGGGAATCGAACCCACAACAAGTCTTTTACAGTCACACGCTTGTGCCACTGGGCCACGACTGGCCATAATAACAGTACAAATATTATTAATATGTAAGTACGAAGAATATCTGATAAGATTTAGATGAAATTTGGCAAAGATAAACACTAATATTTTCATAATAGCCAAAACTTTTATTTTTAACTTGAAAATCTTAAACTGTAGTTGCGGACAGAAAATCGTAAAATAAATTGTATAAAGTTTTTGTACAAAACATGACTCGACGCTGTGTCGCTGACGTGTCCTTTGCACACAACGCACTAACAATCATAAGCATGCTTCAGTTAAAATACTGCTTTAAAATAATATATTGTATGGATTTTGCGATTGTTATATATTTTAAATTTAACACAGTTGACACAGTGGGAAAGCGTCTCGCTGTAACCGCGGTCAGTCACTGGTTCGATTCACACTCAGTAAAATGATAATATTCAAATTATTTTCATTTTGGTTCTGGTACTTAAAATAAAGCACGCTATTGAGTTTCTCCACTTAACACGCAATGTCTCGATTTCAGATGGGAAGTGGAACGGACTGCCTGGGCACTAGGTTCTTTCTAACTATCCAGTTGCGCGAAAAAAAGCTTTATATTGTAAAAAAGTTTAACCTAAAATAATCAAATTTAAATATTGTAGTAAAATTCAGCACATCTCAGGAAGCATATTCAGTTCATTTAACTACAATCGTTTATATCCTATACATTTCAGCCTTTTAAAATATAAATATATCCATCCTCCTAACTAAGGAAAAAAATGTTTTATTTGTAAAAGTTAGACTAAGAATATTTTATTTCGCTCTTTCCGCCTGTTTAAGAGTCAATCTACATACGTACACAGTCCACCATTGTCCCTAACGTAGCATACAATATTAAATTCCATATTGCGCAGAAAAATGAGTTAAGATAATAATCTAATTAGTGATTATGTTACTAATTAACGTACAGTACACGTACAATACATAAGCTAGCTCATCATAAAATAAGAGGATATTTTTTAATTAGACTGAACGAACAATATAGTTCTTGGTCACTGTGAAATCTTCTGAATTTACTGGTTAAACTTTAGCTATTCAATGAAAGAGTCCGCAGTCAAATTAAAATCTAGATTTAAATCCGACCTAATTTTTTTTATTTTCTAAATTATAATTTCTTTAGGTTAGGCTGCTTTATATTTTAAATACGTACACGTGCTCTCTTAAGTCGTGTTTTTAATGAATATGCAAAGTTTTCGCGTATTAATAATAATTGCTTGTGTAACTTTGATTAGGTTCTTATCTCGAGGTAAAGATTTAGTACGCTTGAGTAAATAGCTTTTTCATGTTGTCTTATGGCTCAGATATATAAGGATATTTTTGTTATCTATTTGATTTACAACTACTGTTTTTCTCTTTAATCTATTACATTATTTCAAGGTCCTTTTTCTACATTATATTACGTATGTTTCTACATAGATACAGCCTTCTACCTGTTGCTATGAATGCAGTACTTTGTAATATTTTACTTTTTTTTATTTTTAAATTCACTTAGTTTTAAGACACACCGTTCCTCACTTTCCGCTGAATTCTTGAGGTATTGCGTATATAGTGGCGGATTTCAACGTCGCGCCTCGACACCAGAGCGAAGAAAATGGAAATAATAAATATTTCCACTCCTCGAGTGGGAATCGAACCTACAACCAGTCGCATCTGCAGTTACACGTAAGTACCCCTGCGCCACGATTGGCCTCGATAACATTTTAATGTTTATTTAAAAACATAATTTATGCAAATTAACACAGAAAGGCCTCTCTAATCTCAAATCTCTGTGGTTCAGAAGGACAGAGACTGACTGTAAATGCGATTAGTTTTGGGTTCGAATGCCATTCAGAAATGTGTTACCTAAGACAAAACACGACGTAGAGTTCCGCTACACACAATGCCGTAAAATCGACAACGAAGTGTTAAAATTAGGTTCTCTTTGACTACTCAAATTCTCGCTGCAAATCAAAACTACCACGTTGTATATTTAAACCATTATGGCAATTACTTACTAACATAGATATATGCTCAGGGAAGACAAAAGCGATATTGACTTTCTCCATTTAAAGCGCAAATCTTCAAAAGCTCACTCTTTGAGTGTGACTTTAAGCTTCAAGTGTCTCTAATCGCGTTAAATAGAAAACCATATAGCTTCTTACAAATAAGTTCTCTGTGCCTACTTTACTTATATACAAACGAAACGAGAAGCTAAAACAATATCCTAAGATACCAAAATTTTGGAGAATATTTTCCAATACGAAGTTATTGAGTCAAGTTAAAGCGCGAGCTGTGTGCCGAATATCCTGAGACGTTACTAATATTATCCCTTATATTTACTTTAGATGCCTACCGTTATTGAATCAAACAACATATCTTGTTTCAATATTGAAATTTATCTTCATGATGAAAGACAAACATTTATATACATAAATAAATCTTTATATAAGAAGCTTATTGGCAATATGACTGATATTTTTTGTTTAAGTAACCTATTTTATTTGATTACGGTTTTATTAATTAATTTTTTATTTATTTCTTAAAAGCAATTAATTTTTAAATAATAGTTCTTAAAACAATGCAGGTCCTTTGTTCATTTAGACACGTAAAGCTCAAAATTCAACTTGAAATAAGAGAAAAACGACTGAATAAGCATTCTGCGGAATAATGGTCGTTCAGAAATGAATTGCCAATCAAGAACTCGAAGTATTAAATTTAATAAATTATTTATTTAAATGGAAAAATGAAGTTTGAGATCAAGTCACTTAAGTATTCAGTGATCGCGATAACAGCTTTAGCGTCGTGGATTATATACCTACTCGCTCATGATGAAAAAATGTTAGGGGCAAAGTTTTATTTTATAATCCTTAATAAGAAAGCTGCGTATTGAAATACTGTATAAAATATTCAAATATTTTTTTATATATAGTACTAGGTGTATTAAATTGAGAATGGAGTATCTTTAAACTTTACTTATTCAGAGAAAGCCTAGAGTCAAAACAATTTTACTCTACCTCTACTCTAATAAAAATAATATAAATGCAAAATTACTACCCCATGCGGATATCGAATCCATAACGTTTATAATCAGATGCTGTACCAATACGGTCTCAAATATAAAAATATAGTCTAAAAATTAAACACAAAATTTAAAAACAAAAACGTCGCCGTACTAGGCACCGATACGATATACGGTTATGCATGAATGCTACGGGAGCAGTAATAAAAGAAAATTTAAAATAAAATATAGAAGCAAATGCATTTATTCATACTGCGACTAAAATATCTTGACCTTTTTAAAGTAGAAGCAAACATTTCAAAACGTCAGACCTCAATATTCAAAAGTGCTCGAAAGTCAGCAAATTGTGCGTATCGAACGTTCGTTAACGCTGTTTGCACCGTCCAGTCCCTCGATTTGCACTTATTTTGCATAATTGAGTATTTCTTATGAAGAAAGAATATTCTTGTCATATTACCTACATACCTGCTCATATTTTCTATATTATACTGCGAAATTAGAATCTTTTTCACTTATACTATCTATGTGGCGAACAACATTTTAGTATTATTTGTATTACAAACAAGTAAATTTATTATTTTGCATATTATTCACGCATTTTCCCGTAAAGCAGAGTATTCAAAAAGAGTTTAATGTCAAGACAATTCGTTATCCGTTCCTCAACGCCGCACCTTGTCGTATTAAGAAAGCGAAACAATGGAAATAATTTAAATTTTAAAAAACCTTCTACATCTATATTAGTTACTATAATAAAACACTAAATAACAAAAAAGGGAATTCAATTGAAACCTTTTTTGTTAGCTCTTGAGCCTGAGCAGGATTTGTGATAATTGACTTCTTCTAAAAATCGTAATAGTTCAGTTAAATCATGAGAAATTTATAAAAAATACTTAACGTGATAAAAAGTAAAAGTCCACGCAAACGAAGTTTCGGGCAGTAGTTTTGAATATGTTTCGTACCGACTAGGTAAAAGTCTTATTTTGTCAAGTGACAGCAAAGGCCGTGAAAACGAAAGTACTTTAATTTAAATGTAAATATTCCAGGGAGTTCACATAACCATGGTTATAGGCTCTTATCATATCTATCTGTAGATAATTCAAACTACCAGAATATATTTGTATATAATGCGATAATCAACTTTCAAATTACTTCTCTTATGTCTCCGTGCTATTAAAATAGAAAAATACAATTATATTATTGTTTTTTTTTAAATCGTAATTTTCCAAAAAAAGGGTCTTATACCTTTACATGTTACATAATCATTGTTATAAGAACTTTTTAAAAATTTTATATTTACTTTGTAGTATCAACATTGCTCCAATATTGATTTTAATACAAACACACAGTACACAATGATTGTAACACAAGGGAATTACAATGCAGAGTTTTCAAAATATCTATAAAATTATAATGAAATCGCCGCAACTATTATTAAAATGGTAAAATAGAACTAATTTAGCCACTGTTAATACAGTGACTATCAAAATAACCAAATACAGCTTCACGCTTTATCCCGCATAGTCAGAAAGAACCTAGTGTCAAAATTCCGCGTCCGCTACTGTTGGCCCGAAATCGATTTTGCATATTGCATGGCAGAACTAAACGCCGTACTATGCTTATATTAATTTTAAATATTTTTTTTACACTCAAGAGAGTATAATAAAAGTGAATTGACCCGTATAAGTTTACTATATATAAACAGCCAGTTACTACCACGTAACACACGTGTTATAAAAACAAGTGGTTAAAGTATACTTGAAATATTATATAACACAGTTGACACTGTTGTTTGAAAAGTTTCATAAGTTGGCTGTAGAATTTTATTACTAAATATATTATTTTATTGTTTAATATACTATGCTATGCTATATATTTGATAAGCCTCGAAGGTCTTGGCGCAGTGTGAGAACGGTGACTGAAAACGCGATGCTTGTCAGTTCGATTTCCTCTCGGGGAAATGATTACCTATAAATGTTTTATTTCTTCGCTTTGGTACCTAAGACAAAGCGCGGCGTTGAGTTTCTGAGTTTCTGAGTTTCTGAGTCTAGACATTAAGTTCTCTTTGACTACTTCAAGAACTATGCAAGAACTAATCAGGAAACTGTATACTTGACATCCATCCCAACGCTCCAACAGACGAGATTTATAAAATTGTAATATAATATTTTTCTACAAATCTACAGATATTTATGTCGCAGAGTTACTTTATTTATAATCACGAATTTACATTCACGTCATGTTATTATATATAATGTCCTGAGTAAATATTAAAATATTGATACAATGTATATTACCGCTTTTCTTCATAATAAAAATCTTCAAGGCCAGTCGTGGCGCAGAGGCGCTAGTGTGATTGTAAACACTGGTTGTGGGTTCGATTAGTACTCGAGGAGCGGGAATATTTAATATTCCCATTTTCTTCGCTCTGGTGTCGAGGCAAAGGTTAACAAAAGCTTAACACTCAAAGCCTTCAGAAATCATCAGAAAGTGTTAACACTGCCACTACCCTGCTATGAGCGAGATACAGCGTGAAGCTAAAAAAAGGATTAAATTTAGAAGAAAATAAAATTATGTATTGCTAGACTATGACTTAAGTAGTCCTATAGCTAAATGTTTTTTTTAGATTTCTATTTCTTCACTTATGGGTAGTGTTTAAATATTCGTTTTAATATAATTTTCATTATTTATTTTCTAAAAATCTAACGTTGCGTAACTAAAATGACGACACGTACATCGATTTACGATAAATTTTTAATAATAATTGTACTTTCAATTTTGTTTCACAGATTATGTCATCACCAATTTCACCAAGACCACTTGAGATATTGAGATATCCATAATAGAATAAACACGAAGATTTCTTTATTAAAATAAATTTAAGCCGTTAACTTCAAAACAAACAATGACGATCCATAATATTCTCATATAACAGACTAACCGTCGCCACGCCTTTACTCGTACATTCATTATTTAACTAATATCGGTTACAAAGGTTTAATCGTTCATATTTTACGTATACTACTGAAAAGAATTTATTTTGTGGCCAATCGTGGCCCAGTAGCACAAGCGTGTGACTGGAAACAACGGTTGTGGGTTCGATTCCCAATCGAGGAGTGGAAATATTTAATATTTCCATTTTTTTCGCTCTAGTGCCATGGTAAAGCACGGTGTTAAGTTCCGCCACTTAACATGCAATGCCTCCGAATTCGGTGGAAAGTGGAGATCGGAGTGTCTTAACACTAGGTTCCCTCTGCCTACCCAGCTGTGTGCGGGATACAGCGTGAAGCTAAAAAAAAAAGATATTTTGTTTTCGTGATTATTACATTTTGAAATGAAGCTATTTTTAACCGGATGTTCCAGAACCGGAACTTTCTAACACCTGGGACCCATTTATAAAAACTTTGACGTCTCAAAACCACCACGCCAGAGGTCATAATACAGTCTGCTCATTTTGCAAGAATTTAGGTATACTAATGTATCAACTGACAGACGAATCCTCAGTCTACCCGTGACCACGGACTACTGTTAAGTGTTCAGAACGTCGGATTTTCTTAAAATGTATTTTCGAATACCAAGAATATAGGCAATAAATACGGGTAAAAATAGTTTAATTTCAAAATTTATTATTATAATAATATAATCCTATATATTCTCTACACTTTATTTAATTGCAGATTTGGCATATACCAACACCACACATTCATTATATCTTTCGTATTATACATCGTTTCGTATCTAAAGTTCTACCGACTTAGCGTCAAGACTTCGTTCTTCAATTGGTATACTTGTGAATTGAGAAATCGTTTAAAATGCAAACCAATATTATTTTAAGTGATATTTTAACTCAACTTACAACAGCCTCATGGTTGTTACAAATACATACACATTTATATACATATACATTTATATGTACTTTTTAGAGGAAAATAGTAACTATTGTACTAAAGAAGTTAACGTATATATTATGAGAATCTCGTGGAGGATATCTATAGAGATTGATGGCTGGGGATCACGTAAAAGAGATAAGCCCGTATATGGTGTTCATAGAGTTTGCTGCGAGAGTAAGTTTCCTTAAAAAGTTTAAAAACTAAAATACTTGTAAATAAATTACAAATAAATTAAGTTATTACATTAGTAATTTCAATTTACAATAAGTAATAAATTGTAAAAACATTTTTCTCTACAGAACCCTTCGATTGAAAATTCAACTCAACATTTTCTGAATTTTATCATACCTTACGAAACTAATGTTTAGTTAACCTATACTTAATGATTTCCATTGATTTATTTTCGTCATCTTCCATTTTACAACATGTTTCTGAGGTCATCACGGATCTACCAAAGTAAGAAACATCAAAAACTATTTTATTTTTGTTCTACCAATTTGATAATATTAGCGACTAAGTGCTGTCACAATTGACAGTTACTGATTATACTGTCTCAATACGCCCATAAGCTTTATATAATAAGTTGTTAATGTTTCTTAAAATAATTCTATTCAAGGTACTCTTTAAAATTATGCAAGACTTATATTTATAATACATTACGAATCATGACCTTTATTTTTGGCTTTTTTTTTAATATAAATTGTATGACGAGGTGCGTGGGACGTTCATTAGGTATAGTGAGCTCGCGTTAACGTGGTAGAAGAGCAGTTTCTTAAACTACTAACTGTCAGGAAATTAGGCGATGATTATTATTGTAGAATGATTAGGAAATACATCAATTATCTGTATTTTTATTTACATTTGAACAGCGAACGACGAACAGAGACAAAGCGACTATTTAGCGATAGTAAGAATAACAATTGATTTGACCATTTATATTAATTTTACAGTTATATACACACAATTTACGTTTGTATTTATTGAGTGGGGTGACGGGTTAAGAATACAATTCCCCCCCGTCGTCGGGTAGCGTCCCGTAAAAGGCGGGTAACCCAGTAGTTTGGTGGTAGGAGATTCGTTCTCCCACTGGCTCGCGACCACTATCATATCAAAGATGAACCGCCAAACATCTTATGATGTGTTCCGGTTCGATGGCTTGTAAGCCACCTCTCCCTATTCCCACCATTCCCATCCTTCCTCCCTCCTTTTGTCCTACATTCCCAAGGCTGGCAACGCATCCATAATTTCAATGTTGTGGATGTTTATGGGCGAAGGTAACCACTTAACACCAGGTTGGCCTTCAGCTCGTTTGCCTCCTTCATTCCATAAAAAAAAAAAAGTTTTGTCATACTATAAACTATTTTAACTAAATTTGACGGATTAGTAAGATATAAATTACAAACTACAATTGATTTGTGTGCAGATGTTCTGTACCGTAATGACTAAAGAGAATTTATACCGCTGTTATATTTATGGTAATAAAAGAAAAGCAACTTCACACATTTTTCCATATAATAGGATAGCAAGCAAAGAACGTAAAGTCTACACAATTCCTTCTCGATACATCTTTTTGTATTTTTAAACGAAAGTGTATCATGTCCATTAATCAATCGAAGCACGGTGTTTCGTTCCATTAATCAATGTAGATAACGCACAAGATATCTATTCTTTACAATCTTTTTTTTCTAAAATATTATTTATTTTTTAGAAAAGTATAAAAAAATTAAACGTAGTGGGAAACGAACCCGCGCCTCTCGGAAGCCGTCCAAGCAATTAGACCGCTAAGCCAAACGTTCAACATCCGTGCACTTCAAAATTCTTATACGTTTGTTATATCCTTATTTTTTAGTATTACAATCACAATTAAAAATAAACAAAAATAACGTTTTTAAAGTATTCACTCCCTTAAGATGTGAAATATATTTTTAAAAAAGCTATAAACTAGCAGGACAAGAACCCACATCTCTTAGAAGCCTTATCCTTTTACAAAACATATTTAACACATTCTAAATGTGTAATGTTAAAATATTATTCAATTATCAAATACCAGTTATAATGATAATATAAACTACGATTATAAACATTAAATACGCAAATGATTCAATTAATTACGCATTGCGTCTCGCACGTTAGAAGCAATTCAAATTGTATTTAACCAAGCAATTCTAATTATAATAATTTGTTAAATGATTAACGATATGCATCATTAACCATGAATATTCAGCTTAATCATAAGTGTTTTTTATTGGTTTATAATGTTAGAAAAAAGTATTTGTTGATCGTTACATAATTACGTTATACTAGCGGCTCGCTCGCGGCTTCGCCGTTTGAACTATGTGAATGTTACGTTATATTGCAAACTTGGGGGTTGAATTTTTAAAAAATAAAGTAGCCTATGTTTAAGCTTGGATCATCTTTATTTATGCAAAAAATTCTGTCAAGTGGTTTAGATTTTTCATATAAACTTTCATCCCCTATTTCAACCCTTTAGAGGTTGATTTTTGAAAAACTAAGTATCCTATATTAGACCCAGTCATTTTTACTACTTTCATTCTAAATTTCATCCAAATCGGACCCGTAGATTAGCCGTGAAGGCGTGACAGACAAACACAAAGACATTCGCATTTATAATATATATGGATTATACTACTAGCGACCTGCCGCTTCGCCTGCTTAAATTACGTAACTGGAGCTGTTGACGTACTACGTAACTGTACTACGTAACTGTAGTATTGTTGATGGCCCGCGATGTCGCTTTAGTAGACGTATATTATGTTTTGAAAGTTAGTTTTAGATTTTTGCAAAAAGAGTAGTCTATGTTTGACCTAGGATATTCAACTACTTTCATCCCGAATTTCGATCAAATCGGGCCGGTATATTAGCCGTAGAAATGGGAACAGACAGAGTGAAAGACTTTCGCATTTACAATATTAGTATGGACTAGTAGTTATGGCTATAAGTAAAATCGTATTTTTCTAGTTTTCGTGGGAATTTCAGAAAATATTCTATTTGTGCCCTATACTCCTCAAGTAATATACACAGTACATACGATATTTTCGTTTTTTACGAAAAAGAAAATGATGGATAGTGTCTGTAGTGTCATAATAAATTAATATTTATAAAAAACGACATAAATCAATTTTAGCTTAATTAATCGTTAATTTTAATTATTTGAGTGTTAAATCCTATTTTCACGAAACATGGTTACGTTTTTAATACAAGTTTAACTATTTACTCTCTGTTTGAAAACTCCCAGGTAGAATGATTTTTTATATAAATTTATAGATTAACTATTACTTAGGTACATCATGACATGCTCACTACCTACTAAAATACTATTGAACGATATCGATCTACCATTTATCATTCATATAAAGCATACTTGTGTTACATATTATATTTCTCTTTTACACGCGCGTACCTATTGATTATTACAAAAACATCATTACTGCGATTTTAGGTAGGATATATCATTAGGAGTTCTTTTTTTCTTTCTTTTATCTTAATCAAAAAATATAACAAAAAAACAACTTCACCCTTTTTCCCGCTTAGCGTCCTACTATCCTTCACATTCCGCCCGATAATCGAGACACTGCTTGTTGAGTGGCAGAACTCAAAGCCGCGCTTTGTCTTAGATACTAGAGCGATACTTTTTCCCGTGGGGGGACGGGTTAAGAATACAATTCCCCCCCGCCGCTGGGTAGCGTCCCGTAAAAGGCGGGTAACCCAGTAGTTTGGTGGTAGGAGATTCGTTCTCCGACTGGCTCGCGACCACTATCGTGTCAAAGACGAACCGCCAAATATCTTATGATGTGTTCCGGTTCGATGGCATGTAAGCCAGCTCTCCCTATTCCCACCATTCCCATCCTTCCTCACTCCTTCTGTCCTACATTCCCAAGGCTGGCAACGCATCCATAACGTGAATTGTTGTGGATGTCTATGGACGAAGGTAACCACTTAACACCAGGTGGGCCTTTAGCTCGTTTGCCTCCTTTATTTCATAAAAAAATAAAAAAAAGCGACAAAATAAATATTAAGTTAATATAATTATCGTTTATTCTTTATAAACTATAATTGTAAATATTTTAATGTATGGATATAACAATGTATTTATAAATTATTAACTTTATTAGGCTTTTACATTTCGTTAAATCATTTTTAAATATCACGTATTGAGTATCAACAATATGAATTATAAATTTAAAATTTATTATGCAGTTATTTGATACATTAGGCATAACACTTTCGATTTTATGAAATTGGCGGGAAAAACAAAGAAGGCCGTCCGATAACGACGGACGACGCGACGGCGTGGAATGTGACACTTGCTGATGCGTTAATAGTTAATCTAAACCTTAAAAAAAACTGAGCCGCTCAGGGCGATTTAGTAAGACAGTCTCATCTCGTCAAACTTAGTTTAAAATATTAAATATATAATATTAAAGAAATGCTAAGTTAAAACATAAATTTTAATGTATTAAAGACAAATTGTTTTAATTTGCTTATTTTCTCGAGTATGAGCAAAAAAAATGAAGTGTCTTGACACTAGATCCTCTCTGATTGTTTTTAAGATGAAAATAGAAGCTATTTTTAAATATATTTAAAATATAATCTTATAATTTACACGGACACAAAGTTTATCTATAAAAAAGACTTTTAACGGTTGTTTTAAACCGCATTTAGTACAGAAACGGTATCGCACGAGCGTGACAAACGTTTTTACCAAGTTTCGGTCATTCGTCACTATCTGATAACGACAAGATACCAACACTGTGCCACTCGGTCCTAGCTCCACCATATAAAACATATTATTGATGTGCTTGAAACGACAGTCTTCATATCTGTTATAGCATGCTTATGTACAATGTGTTTACATCTAAGATTTGTATCTTGTCAATAATACCTATATACATATTTTTTGTAATATTAGTAAATAAGTTTGAAGTTAATAATTGGGGACAGTCATGGCGCAGGAACACAAAGTGTAAAGCGACTGGTTGTGGGTTCGATTCCAACTCGAGGAGTGTAAATATTTTATATTTCCGTTTTCTTCGCTCTGGTTTCGAGGCAAAGCGCAGCGGTAAGTTCCGCCACTTAACACGCAATGTCTCACACAAATTTGGCGGAAATCCCCAAATTTGTACGGAGTGTCTTAACACTAGGTTTCCTTTGCCTAACCGGCTGTGTGCGGGTTACAGCGTGAAGCTAAAAAAAAGTAAATAAGTTGTCGCGGCGTTGAGTTCCGCCACTCAATAGGCAATGTCATGAAATAAAATTGAAAAGGAGTGCCATGACACTTAGCTCCCTGACAACCCTGCTTTCTCTGCCGAAAAAAGCGTGAAGCTTCTCATGTTTCTAAAATAATGCTCTATTTCTGCAGTTTTTCTCGACATAAACTTTAACTAAGATTAATTGTCATGTTCGCGTAATTTTTATATAATTACTAATAAAGTTTTAAAAGCAATTTTGTTATTACTTCCTATTTATGCAAAGAAACAGCGCGACGTTAGTTTCAACTACGTAGAAGGCTATACACCGAATTCGAACAGAAAGTGGAGAACAGAGTGTTTTAAAAATCATTTTTCTCTGCCTACCCTACTTATAACTAAAAGCTTATCCAAAAACAAGAAAATACTTGGTAAATAACATCCTCTTTCGCTAACTGATTACTTTTTGTAATAACTTTTTGGTAGTAAAATTCGTAACAACCGTATAGAAATTTCGACGTGGCGGGATGAGAGCGTATAGCTTAATTGGCTTGAGCCCCTAAACTTGTTATTCAATAGGTGCGGGAGCTTTTGAAATTTCTTCATTGCTTTGGTATATTTTTACTGAATTACAATATAGTTGAGATCATCGTGGCACAGTGAGTGTTTAACTGTTGTCATTAGTTATGGGTTCGAATTCTAATGATAATTTAAATACATTCATGTCTTCCCTGTAGTTAACAAGGCAAAGCACGGCATTGATTTCTGCCAGTGAACATAGAATATCACAAGTTCAGGCAGAATTGGTCTACCACCACCTCTTTTTCTATCCATTCTGCTACACAGAAAACATGTGATACTAAAAAAATATAACTTATAAAATTACTACCTACTGTAATGCAAAGTGTAATTAGATTTTTTTTTCACCTTCACGCTGTATCCCACACACAGCAGGGTAGGCAGAGGGAACCTAGTGTTAAAACACTCCGTTCCCCACTTTCCGCCGAATTTTGGAGGCATTGCCTATTAACTGGCGGAACTTAAGGCCGCGTTTTGCCTCGGACACCAGAGCGAAGGAAATGGAAATGTTAAATATCTCTACTCCTCGAGTGGGAATCGAACCCACAACCAGTCGCTTTACACTGTGCCACTACGCCACGATTGGCCCCAACGTAATTTGATTAAAAATATAATTTAAATTATAAATACAAAAAGTCATTAGTTGTGGCGGCGACTGGAAATAATGAAAAGCAAAACGTTTCTAATAAACCGTATTTTCTTTAAAAAGTTAAATAAGAAAAGAAGCTTGTCTAATGATAAACGCAATCGCCCGCAGCAAATTGTAGCGCTGCTTATAATTTTATAGAACAGCCACGAATCATTATGGAGCAGTTGCATTGTGAATGGTAGCGATTTATGTGAGTTCGAAACTGAATATGAATATTTATATTATATACTAGCGACTCGATCGCATCTTTGCCTGCATTAACTTACACGACTGAGCCTATAGACCTTTCAAAATGTGTGACCTAGTGTACTCACTTCTTTATATAACTAAAAAAAATAATTGAACCAGTCGTGGCGCAGTGGCCCAAACATGTGACAGTAAACGGCTGAGTCGTGAGTTTGATTCCCACTCGAGGTGTCCACCCCTCGATTAATAAAATGGAAATATTTAATATTTCCATTTCTTCGCTCTGATATCAGAGGGAAAAGCGCGGCGTTAAATTCCGCCACTTAACACGCAACGCTTCCGAATTCGGCGGAAAGTGGGGAACGGAGTGTCTTAACACTAGGTTCCCTCTCCCTACCCTGCTGTGTGCGGGATACAGCGTGAAGCTAAAAAAAATCTCAAACGGTAAAAGAATAAAGTGCAGAAAAGTACACGGAACCCAAAAGTCTTTGGTGTATGAAAATCGAAAAATAACTGCACGAGTTAGCTATTTCGTGTTTTCGCCCGCCCGCATAATATACCTTAACATTTAGTTAAGGAAAGCTTAACATAATACTATAGTCAAAACTGCATTTAAGCATTTAAATCCGTTAAGCCGTTTTAGTGATAAACGCACAGACAAATAGAAAAAAATAAGGATAAATGTTTTGGGGTCTTACAAAATCTTTTTTTTTTACACTTCATTGTACACATGAGTTATATTTTTATTATATGTATAGGCTCAGGTAATCTTATTGATCCTAAGTCTGAACCTGCTATGAATTTGACTCCGTATGCAGTCGTTTTTATTATTCGATTAATATTTTTGTTTGTGCACCTTAATTTCAGAAACGACCTAGCCAATTTAAATATAGTTTTTACTATTATATTCTGGTAAATATTTTTTGTGTTTTTTCTATTTCAATTAGTTTAAAATAAATTAAAAAGTTAACACAATTTTAATGTTGTTAGACAAATAACTATTCAATTAAGTTAGCTGAAATCAATTATTAAACATCAATTTACGCAGGCGAAGCCGCGAACGGGTCCCTAGTAATTAATAAATCATTATAACCAAAGATCAATATTAGAATTAGTGTCACACTTTGCCCAAACAATTGAAGTAAAAACATGTAATGAGGTTAATACGTCGCCAGAAGGGAAGGTCGACTGTCAAATATGATTGATGTGCTTCGTTTGAGTAAAATGTAGCTTTAATCCACTAATAATGAAATGATATAGTCAATAGACATAATACAAACTGGTGACCCAAAAGTTTGTTCGGTTAATATGTTGAATATAACAGCTTCACGCTTTTGAAACATAGTTTTCCTTTTGCCGTTCACTTTTCGACCGAAATCGAGACATTGCGTGTTGAGTGGCGGAACTTAACGCCGCGTTTTGCCTTAGGTACAAGAGCGTAGGAAGCAAATAATTAAAATATAATCAGTTTCCCGAGTGAGATTCGAGGGCACAGTCATTATTTTTATAGTACTATTCTGTCCAATTGCGCCAAGACAATTTCAAAAATAACGGCAACGTTAAAATTTTGAATACACCAAGAATATTCAAATAAATTGTAAAAGTTATATTGAAATAGGTTAAATTTTTTTAAATTTTTCTTCACATATTTCTACTAAATGTTAAACAGATTAAATTCCATATGTAATGTATGTATGTATTTCTTTCTGAATGTAAATGGAATGGTTGTGGGGTCCTATAATAATATTTTAATTATTTTCTGTTCCCTGCTTTGGTTAGACAATAAGCAATATTGCTGTGCGGGAAAATACTTGAAACTCTTAAGCGCGAAGCATATTCAAAAAAAGATTATAAATATATAATACTTATGTATCGAAAATGGCAAAGCTTAGCGTAAAGTTCCGCCACTTAAGACGCAATGTCTCCAGATTTCGGTGGAAAGGAGGGAACGGAGTGTCTTAACACTAGGTTCCCTCTGCCTATCCCACCGTGTGCGGGATACAGCGTGAAGCTAAAAAGAAAGGAAAAAAGAATATAGATCCAATGAGAAAGTAGTATCTATCCAATCGTGTTGGATTTTTTTTGAGCAAATGAAATTGTCATTAGGTTTTTTCCTCTGTCTTTGCAACGTTGCGTTAAGAAATAAATTGCTTTTATAGTAGAGTAACTTGCGTCACTTGATAAAGTATTGAAATAAGCTGCTTGCTATAAAGACGAGCGTGTGGGTAATAAGCCTGTTATCAATTGTAGATCAATAATACCTACGCAACACGGTACTTTGTACGTATGGAAAAACATAGTGACCTGTCACTGTTTTTTGTATGTATGTTTGTCAATATCTGTTATTCTGCAACCACATATAATATACTTATCGTCAAGTCTAAAAAGCAATCCATATTCATCATAGTGGAGGAACTCTACGCCGCGGAGCTTTTTGTCTTAAAACCGTAGATATAATCAATATAAATAAAAAAATGGAGTGTCTTTTTCTTCTCCTTTCCTGTTTGATCTTACATTAAAATAATCGTTTTTTCCTAGATGCAAATACTAATATACCTTTTTTCATTATTTTTTTTGTCTGTCCATCTGTCTGCTTATTCTGGGTAATGTGACCAATTGAACAACATGACCAATTGAGACATATACTGGCAGATAGCTTTTATGATTAGGAGTAACTTAGGCAAATTTAATTTTACAATTATGTATAACTTTTTATTTAAACTCTACACGGACGAAGTCGGGGGCAAATCTATTTTTTTAATATAATCGTTTGCTCGACTAAGAATCAAACCCACAACCTTTCACCGATAAATTATCGTTCCACTGTACAACAATAGCGTCAACCATTAACACATATTATTTCGATTATTATGTGAGTAAACGCAATTATTTTAAACGGTTTTTACATAACATAGTACAAAGGCAAATTACATTTTACTTTTATTGAACAATACTCATTCGATATATCGTCTTTAATATTTTTACTAGTTTCCTTTCTTCAGTCCTTGATAAATAATGGATGAGTAGTTACACGACTATGACTATCGATTTTTTAAAAAGATGCTTAATTTAATTGAAAATTGTGTACGTAGACAACAATGGAATAGTTATTCTAACTGTTTACTAAAGCTGTCTTTAATGTATGCTATCTAGCTGTGTTCGAGACTTCGTCCGCGTTGAATAAAAAAAAAATGGAAAGTTAAAGTAGACTAAGTCATTACTTAGGCTACTTTACACTTTGCCTTACATCAGCTATCTGCCACTTAAAGTCCCGTCAAAATCAGTCCAGCAGTTCCAGAGAGCCAAACAACAGACATATAAAAATTGTTATTTTTTTGGTATATGTATCTAGTAGCATGGTGTTGAGTTCCACCACTGCACTCGTAATGTCTCAGATTCATGTCAAAAGAGTGTCTTGACACTACAGAGTGTCTTGACACTAGGTTCCCTTGCCTAGACTGTTATCCAGGGAACAGCATAAGCTCTGATATAAAAATTTGAACGCAGTGGGATTCGAACTCGCGTCTCTTGGAAGCTAGCCTAGCGTTCTGACCGCTAAGTCATGCGGTTTATTGTCATTTTTAATTTCCTAAGCTCATTAAGCATATTATTAACACTTTAAAATATTTACATTTATATAAATGTAGATAAATAAAAAACAGTTCAAAAAAATTGTTAAAAAAGAACAATATTTCTATTGAGTAACTTGGAAAATTTACTCAGATAATTTATTTAAAGGTGCCATCATAAGTTACTAACGCTATACTCCTCTTTTTGTCCCTATTGTTTCTCCGTCTCCTATTGTTTTCAAGTTACATACATACAAGTATGTAGATAACATATGCAAATATATATGTCCCTCAATAACTTTAATTCACCCGTGGGATTAAGTATACAATTACCGGTAGCGTCCTGTAAAAGGCGGGTAACCCAGTAAATTGGTGGTAGAAGATTCGTTCTCCGACTGGGTCGCGACCACTATCATGTCAATGACGAATCGCCAAACATTTGATGACTAGAACACTCAGTTCGATGGCATGTAAGCCAGTTCTACTCCCACCATCCCCATCCTTCTAGCTTCCTTCCCTTCGCACACTAAAGGTCGGCGACGCATCCACCATTTTGAATTTGTGGATGTCCATGGAAAAACGTAACCACTCAACCACTCAGGTTGATCTTATGCCCGTTTATGTCGTTTATGCAATAAAAGAAAATTGCATATTCCTGTATATATTGTCTTTACATATGTTAACCAAAAAATGTGACTTACTATAATTTACAATGTTTCTCTAATTCATCCACACAATTTAGATTTTTGCATAGATTGCGGTTTTGACGACAAGTTTTGTTATAAACTTTTAATTTACTACAAATTGAGAATCAAACTCAAGTAACAGCGCGCCACCATACTATCTAGACTAACTAAATAATAAATATTTTAGGTAACGTTATTCCGAACAAAAGAAACCCACTTAATTGTATAACATGACAAATTCACCCTTCTTCATTGCGGCATTTCCGCCAGCTCCTTGACAGGGGATCAGGGAGTCAACAAATGAAAACACGCAAAAAAGGGACAATTGGCTTTACTTATTTTACTTGCATGTAAATTCTGAATTCTGATGTGACAGTTGATTGTTGTGAAAATAAAATCTTTTGGAGTACCAGAAAATCTAAATCCGAGTTATTAGAACAATAGAGCTTTAATAGGAGGCTGTCATGGCGCAGTGGGACAGCGTCTGCCTGTAAACGAAATGGTTGTGGATTCGATTCCTACACGTGGGAACGATTATATATTCTTTTCGTTTCTCCCCTCTGGTACTTAAGACAAGATGAGGCTTGAAGTTCCACCATTTAACATGAAATGTCTCGACTTCCAGCAAAAAGTGGAGAACGGAGTGTCTTGATATTAGGTATTCTCTGATTACCGTGTTATGCAGGAGAAGACGTGAAGCTAATTTTTTTTTATTATTTAAGCCTCTCTCTAATGAAAACATATATTTATGTAACAAGAAAATAAGCTTTAACAAATACTTAACCTTCAAACACGATTAAAGATTCATTCTAAATAAATAAGGCTTTTTAAATATTAATAATTTAAAAGATGTAATACTTAATTGCGACGCTTAAAAGCGGAGAAGAAAATTCATCTTTACAAATTGCTAACATCATTGGAACCTCACAAAAATCTCTCTTTGAGATGAACTACGTCATTTCGAGGGTCTGTGCGATATGGTCATCATTAGGATTCATTTAATTAGCAATGTCCATAGCACTTTATGGGATTAGAAGCTGAAATCTGAATAAATCTAGCTAAGTAAAGCGTCAGTCGTGGCCCAGTGGCACAAGCGTGTGACTGTAAACGACTGGTTGTGGGTTCGATTCCCACTCGGGGAGTGGAAATATTTAATATTTCCATTTTCTTCGCTCTGGTGCCGAGGTAAAGCGCGGCGTTAAGTTCCGCCACTTAACACGCAATGCCTCCGAATTCGGCGGAAAGTGGGGAACGGAGTGTCTTAACACTAGGTTCCCTCTGCCTACCCTGCTGTGTGCGGGATATAGCGTGAAGCTATTTATTTATTTTTTTTAAGTAAAGCGAAAAATTTTCGTAGTCTAGGAATTATGAAAGTATTGCATTGAAGCCTTCTAAGATAATTGTTCTAATTGAGTAATCACTAATATTTCGTTTACAGCACAGGAATAAAATAAAGTAAAAATAAATTAATATAACACTTATACATGATAAATTAAGATATTTAGAAAATTGAACGCAGCGGGATTCAAACCCGTGGCTCTTGGGAACCGTTCAAGCGCTCTGGCCGCTTGCATTTTTCAATTTCCTAAGTGTGTGAATAACAATTTAAAAATGTTAAAAGTACACAATTTATTGTATTTATAGTGTATTAATATATGCCCTCGCAAATACAAAATATAACTTCATTTTAAAATGACAATAGTTGTTTACAAATTTAAATTAGCGAAGGGAAGAAAGAAAATACTTTAGGTTACGAATTACTAATCAGGCAGGTTCTGCCACATTTCATCAAATATAAAATTATCAATATTAACGGAAGCGAGCACATGTAAGGCCCTGGACTTGGCCTCACTCATGTCACAATGTCATTATTTTTTGTTAAAAACTAGAGAACGGAGTGTCTTAATATTTTATTTTCTCTCATTATTCTCTCATATCTCTTTATTTACTATTTTATTACTGCAATAGATGTTCTATTTTAATATCATCGTGTAGCAGTGACTGAGGGGTAAGTTAGAAATAAATATATATATTTTCATTTCTTCACCCTGGTAAGACAAATCGAGGTGTTTAATTCAACCACACAATTATATCGTCAATATATCAGATGGAAAGTGAATTACGGAGTGTCAAAACACTAGGTTCTCTCTGACTACGCTGCGATACGGGAAAAATCATGAGGCTGAAAAACAAATCATCATATTTAAACTATCTTTTTTTTTATGGAATAAAGGAGGCAAACGAGCTGAAGGCCCACCTGGTGTTAAGTCGTACCTTCGCCCATAGACATCCACAACATTCAAGTTATGGATGCGTTGCCAGCCTTGAGAATGTAGGACAGAAGGAGGGAGGAAGGATGGGAATGGTGGGAATAGGGAGAGCTGGCTTACATGCCATCGAACCGGAACACATCATAAGATATTTGGCGGTTCGTCTTTGACATGATAGTGGTCGCGAGCCAGTCGGAGAACGAATCTCCTACCACCAAACTACTGGGTTACCCGCCTTTTACGGGACGCTACCCAGCGGCGGGGGGGAATTGTATTCTTAACCCGTCCCCCCACAAAAACCCTCCCGTTCAGAGTAAAATTACAAAATTGGAACTTTATTGGTTAAGTAAATGGTTAGTATATAAAGCTTTAAGACGGGAGAGTACAAGAGTAAATTTTGCCCATAACCATTGCATCCCATCTTCCTTTTATTTGCTCTGAAAATGCAGATGCCCCTATCTAATTATTTTGCCAATTATCTACCTAAAACGAAAGCTCCGAATGGGCGAAGGAAGAACGAAATAATGTGCCATTAAGTTTACTTAAAATTTTGAGTGCAAAATAGTCTGTACCTATGAAACAGTTAAAATCCGTTTAAAGTTACACGCTTTCCCTAGTTAAAACTAGTTTTCGATAATTACAATTAGAAAATTGGAACGAAATAAAATACTAGTTAAAACTATTTTTTTTTATATTAAAGGTTTGCATCGAGGCGTATAACAGCGTCGAGGTTCGATTCTAGCTCGGGGAATGATTATATTTAAATTTTAATTTATTTTCTCTGGTAACTAAAAAAACTACGGCATTCAGTTCCGCAACTCAACACGCAATGTTTCAATTTCAGACAGAGTGTATTAATATCAGGCCTCCTCTGACTACCCGGCTCTGTGGGTAAAAGCAGAAAGATAAAACGCACAATGCGTTTACTAACAACGGTTTTTATTGTAACAATATATTATAATAAATTTATTGAAATAAATAATATTTATCTCACATTTTATATTTAAGTCGTAAGCGTTTTCTTGCACTATGACGGTTATGCATTCTCAGCGCTGTCACTAACGGAAAGTAGATTGCTTACTTTAATGCGAAAATCCAGTGTGAAATAGCCACAAAGCCGTGGTTACAAGACTATGAGTGGCAGTAGTTGTACGAATTTGTATGTATATTCTAGATTGAATTATACTTAGGTAAATATTTAAATATCCAAATTATTTTACGCACTAATTCTTTTACACATCAAACACATTTTAAATATTCAATTTATTTTTTCAAATTGTGATTACGATAACATTTTTTGAAGCTTAAAAAAATCAATTCAAATGAAAAAAGTCTTTACAAGCTCAAAAACCCAAACTCCTTATGTGCGTAAAAGAATGAATTTCCAAATTTAATTTTTACACAGTCAAGGGCCATAGTAGTGCAGTACAGAAGTATCTGATAGTAAAACCTGTCTGGGTTCGATTCCCACTCTGTGACATGATCATTTTTTCTCGGCTCTGGAGAACAAGCCAAAATGCGGTGTTGAGTACCGCAACTAACCACGCAATGTCTCGATTTCCGAAAAGTGAAAAACAGAGTATCATGACACTGGTTCCTCTCTTACTACCCTACTATGCGCGTAAATAGACAAGCTGAAAAATGTTTACAAATTATAAATCAGTATGTAAAATGTTACTCATGCAGCTATTAAATCTTCACATATATTTTACATTATGCAGTGTAGACAATAAACAATGTAAATAAACCCGCTCTCCACTATTATTCTCTCAATTAACTACACAATGGAATACCCTATAAACAACCCTTATAAATACATACAAACAAGCATTATAAATATTTACTCTCAATGGAAAAAATATAATTGTAATGTTATTGTTTTATACGTGTATTATGTATTTATTATATACTATAACTTGCGATGAGCTATTTAATATTCTATAAGAATACGTATGTGGCCTGTCGTGGCCCAGTGGCACAAGCGTGTGACTGTAAACGACTGGTTGTGGGTTCGATTCCCACTCAAGGAGAGGAAATTATATTTCCATGTTCTTCGCTCTGGTGTCGAGGTAAAGCGCGGCGTTAAGTTCCGCCACTTAACACGCAAGCCTCCGAATTCGGCGGAAAATGGGGAACGGAGTGTCTTAACACTAGGTTCCGTCTGCCTACCCTGCTTTGTGCAGGATAGAGCGTGAAGATAAAAAAAAAAAAAAATAACAATACGTAAATGAATAAAATAATGAGGTGTCTTATTATGTGTAATTTATATTATACTTGCGAACCGCTCGCGGCTTCGCCTGCGTGAACTACACAACTATAGCTTCATACTTTTAACGATTCGCGTTCACGTTTAAGTTAAGCAGCTTATATTTTTGATACAAACTTTCATCCTATATTTAAGCTGACCGGGGGTTGGTAAAAAAAAATAGGAAGCCTTATATTTGACCTTGCCTCATTAACTATCTTCATGAGATAATACACGGAAATCGGTCAAGCGATTTAGATTTTTCATAGAAACTGTCATAAAATATTTCGACCATTATGTTTTTTACCAACGGTCAATGTCCAGGGTTATTTTTTTTAAATTAGTATCCTAGTGTAACCCTGGATTTTTAACTATTTTCATTCCGAATACCATTCAAATAGGGCTAGTAAATTAGCCGTGAAAACGTAACAGACAGACTTTTCTTTTATAATAAATGTGCGAATCAAATCAATAATTATTGTATAATGTGCATGTTTGTACTTATAATAGTATCGTAATCACAAGTATCTTCCAATCTTTGCGAACTAAATGTAGAGTCAAACGCATTACGATCTCGTCATTATAAAATCATTTACTAACTTGGTTCACAAAAACTTTTTAATTATAAAACATAATAATAAACTTTTTTTTAGCTTCACGCTGTATCCCGCACACAGCAGGGTAGGCAGAGGGAACCTAGTGTTAAGACACTCCGTTCCCCACTTTCCGCCGAATTCGGAGGCATTGCGTGTTAAGTGGCGGAACTTAACGCCGCGCTTTGCCTCGGCACCAGAGAGAAGAAAATGGAAATATTAAATATTTCCACTCCTCGAGTGGGAATCGAACCCACAACCAGACGTTTGTGTGGGCCACTGGGCCACGACTGGCCACTACGCATTACGATCTCGACATTATGAAATCATCTACTAACTTGGTTCACAAAAACTTTTCAATTATAAAATATAATAATAAACATACACAAATAAATATTACAGCTTACAAAAGGTCAAACAAAAGCATCGCATGCTGGGATGATTTATGCATTTACATACAATCGCTTATACTATTTCTCTATGATCTATTACATCGCATCTATATTTGAAGCGTTAAAATAAAGTATTAAACAATAAAAATAGATTCGGTATTAGTTATAAATGGATAGTATACTTTCTAGTTTTTATGATTAAACAACTCTTTCGCAACAATTTCGTTTTATATAACTTTTGTGTAATAGTACTAGCAAAAGAAAGTGTATCTTCTTGTTATTATGATTCCCTCTTTAATATCCCATAGCTTAAAACGTAAGGAATTTATTAAAATTATACTTTAAATGCTTAGTCTAGTTAGTCGTATGTGAGTTATGAAGCAATCAGATATTCGAAATTTTGAAATAGTATGCTTATTAAATAATATATTTCGCTTTTTTTCCATAGCAAGTTAGTCAGAGGGTATATGATAGGGTATACAATAGGGTCTCCCTATTGTTAAGAATGTCTTAATTCTGAAAGATCAGAGAAACGTAAAAAATATTTAATACGTATTTCTTTTAGCTTATTTTTTAAGCTAATTTATCATTACCACTTCGTTCAGTAGAGCACATAGAGCAATTTGGCATTAAAATTTAAATATAAAAGTATATTTAAACGTCAAAAATATATTTAAAACATAAAAAACTGCGTACGAACTAAATAAATATTTGTAGAGTTCGTTCCATTTTGGTTACCGCTCGTCTGTTGACTCAATCATAATTTTATCGTTTGAAGCTCTCTGAAACATTTGAAGTATCTAAGCGAACTAACATTTATCATTTGACTTTAAATTATTTATTTAAATAATTTTAGGTAATCGTTGTGTGGGTTGATGCTTATCTAGACTACTGTAATGAGAGGTTTTGATTTTGAGTAGGAAATTGAAAGAGTCAAGATAGCTGTCTTTAAGTACATTATAATAAATTTTATACACTCGTATGAAAATTACACGTGTGGGGCCAGTCGTGGCGCGCGTGTGGCACGTAAGTGTGATTGTAAATGCGACGGGTTGTGGCTTCAATTCCAACTCGAGGAGGAGGAAGTATTTAATATTTCCATCTCCTTCCCTCTGTTGTCGAGGCAAAAGCGCGGTGTTAAGTTCTGTCACTTAACACGCTATGCCTCCAAATTCAGCAGAAAGTTGGGATCGGAGTGTCTTAACACTGCCTATACCTACGGGTTACAGCGTGAAGCTAAAAAAAAAGAAAAAGAATTACACGCAACCTAGGCAATGGAGTATGCCTCTTTATATCTAAAAGTGTATGACAAGAACATGGTGTGTATGTAGGTATTTATGTAATTTAATGTATTATAAATATTTTACAAGAAGTGCATTACATAATACGTAAAAGCAGTGTTATAAAAATATTGATTTTACGCAGTTCTTCTTTATATTAACTTAAGCTGTGTTCATTTTTTTACTCGTCCCGTCCGTCACAAGAATACTTGTGATGTGATGTTTTTTTATCTGTACTTACTATTGCATAATCAATATCATCACTTTTATCTAAGAACAAATCTATGTTTTTTTTTAGCTTCACGCTGTATCCCGCACACAGCAGGGTAGGCAGAGGGAACCTAGTGTTAAGACACTCCGTTCCCAACTTTCCGCCGAATTCGGAGACTTTGCGTGTTATGTGGCGGAACTTAACGCCGCACTTTACCTCGACACCAGAGCGAAGAAAACGGAAATATTAAATATTTCCACTCCTCGAGTGGGAATCAAACCCACAACCAGTCGTTTACAGTCACACGCTTGTGCCACTGCGCCACGACTGGCCACTATCAAATCTAACAAATTTTAATTTGAGTAAACACTTGGCATATTATCGGTTTGGTAAGAAAAGCGTAGAAATTAGTAATACATAAGAAGCACTTGACTTCTCTTCCCTATTAGCGCTTACTTAGTATCTCACGACCCTAATTCAAGTGGTATTCGAACTCCCGACCATTTCGTACAATAAAAGATACCTCAACTACACTACGACGAACCTTTTAATTATTGTATAGTTAAGTATTCTAAATCCGAGTACATTATAACATACAACGCTAGTGCAGTGCACAATTTAAATTCACATATGTAAAGTTAAAGCTTACATAGTTTCCAATTTGTTTGCATAAAACGTTATGAATAAAACATTTGTAGGTCAATCTGAGATTAACAATAACTAAACTTGACGGCGCCCTCGTGTTGTTGCGATATGCCTATTTTTTTGACATACGTGTTGGATGGAGGAGGTTGTAGTTTGTGTATGTATGTATCTGTAAAAGACTTTTTTTTTCTCCCGTGGGAAACCCTGTTGCGGGTGTCCGAATGCTACATGTATATATGTAACATACGGATTATGTGAGGCTCATGCTTCTACATTCTACTCACTGAAATCTCACGGTAGCTCACCAAACTACGTTACTCGAGGCCGCGGGTACCGTCAAGCTCTACCGCACCGCAACATTACATACTGTAAAAGCCTGAACTATTGTAAATTCGAATATTTTCGTAGTAAAACTTAAAATTTATCAACATTAATGGCAAAAGATCGAACACTATCAACGTAGCTTCTGTTTTTAACGTGATCGGTTGTTGTCGTGATCGGTTGTTGTTGTTGATGTGGGGCTGCTAGCATATAGTACAGATCACCTGACTACCGACTAAAACTATATACCTCTCCGACTACAACAAACCGGAGACACGGAAGTCTTCCGTGAACCCTGGCGGAATTGTTTTTAATGAAACCTTCTCAATTTACAGAGTATTTTAAAATAAAACCTAAGTTTTAGCAAGAGTGAGTCGGATATGATAAATTATCAAAGAGAATTTTGTACTTTGACAATTAAAGTTTATTATTTTATATAATACATCTTATGAATTACTAGATAGTCTAAGGACTTTCTACAGTATGAACTTTTATAGAGACAATCGTAGTTTTTTTTCAATTTCACAATCAATCACACTTTTTTATATAGTAGCTCCGTTCTCTGTTTTTTACCCGAATTCAAGACATTGCATGTTAAGTGGTGGAAATCAACGCCGCTTTGACTTATCAGAGCAGAGAAATGAAAACAATTTGAGTATAATCGTTCCCTCTACTGGTAATCGAATCTACAAACGCTGTCCCACTGCGCCATGATGATCGACAAGCCAATTTAATGGATAAATCTAAAAATGAATAAGTTATTTTTATATTCAACTTCATATAGGTCACACTTAAAGTGTTTTATTCAATCTTACTTATTGAAAGTCAAGAGTCAAGAATATACAGCCAATTCGAAATGCCGTTGTTCTTAAACAAACTTGGGAAATTATTTCACGAGTTTTTTATTGTTATTTAAGCTATTTCTTTAGATTAAAGCCTTTGAAAGCCGTATTTGGGTGGCTCAGTGAGAGAATATCAGGTTGTTATCGCAGCTAGTTGTGGGTTCGGTTCCCACTCGGTTGTTTGTTTAATTTTTTACCCGCTGTGAAGAAAAAGATAAAGTGCGGCGTTAAGGTCTGCTACAAAACATGTCTCAAATTTCTCATTTCGTGTACAGTGGAGCGTGGAGTTACTTGACATTAGGCACTCTTTGACGGTAATCAGAGATACAGAGTCGGACAACTGCAAGCCAGGAAAAAACATGAAGCTTTTTTGTCATATCATCATTTTGTGTGTATGTATTATGTGTATCTTTTATTTATCCATAACAGAATAGTGCATTAAATTCCAAAGACAAGTAAACTTACAGAATTAAGTATTAATAATACACATCATTCTCCATATTCAGCCTTAAAGGTTTGAGGCAAAAATTTGAAATATTTTTTTTAATACCCTTAAAAATGGTATCATAATATTCTTCGACAGTAGAAGTTTTCATTATAATGCAAACTAATCTGGCTTTGTGAATGTAAATTTCTATATATTTTTCAATCACTTAACTTGCTCGTTACATGGGAGAGCGGAGAGCTGTTGTTGTAACTCGACCGGAAATGAAACTGCAGTATTTTAATCAAAACATTATACCTACAATACAAAAAGCATTGAGCCATTTTTGCAATGGCCGCATGTATATATTATGATGCTACCACTAAAATAAAATATGAAGCCATTGTGGTACAATGGGATAGCGTCGGATTTTAAACGTAATTGGTTCTGGGTTCGAATTTCACTTAAGTTCATTTTAATAATATTGAAACCTGAAAAAGGCATTTGGAAAAAGTATAAAAATTAGCACACAGTGGGATTCAAACCCGTGCCTCTCGGAAACCGTCCAAACGTTCTGACCGCTAAGCCATGCGTAGTAATACTAGCCGGGACAAAATTTATATACGATTGTTACAACTGTTTATTGAACTTTAAATTGAAAGTTAATCGCGGTTATGGTTTCCGCCACACGCAATGTTTTGATTTCGAACGGAAAGAGGCTAACGGAGTATCTTGCCACAAGGCGTTTTCTCTGCTATACGTAAAAAAGCGTGAAATAAATAGCACTTCAAATGATATTCAATATGGTAAAAACCACGATTTACATATAACGAGACCAAATTTTTAGCAAAGTAACTATTAGTTACCAGCCAAGAATAAAACGTGAAAATGATATTATTAATTGAATTAAGGAAATAGTTCATATTATTTTTCTTTACAGATTTCTAGCATGTTACAAGTGAAAGTTATACTTATTATTATATATATAGAACAGAGAGTCTTGGCACTAGGTTCTGTCTGTGAATTTCTTGGAGCGGAAAAAGACTAATATAATTAACTTGTTAATATATACAACTTTTATTACACAGATTATATTTTTAAATACGTAAAAAGAACATTACATTTACAAAATAATACAAATAAATAGGTACTTACCTCCTTTGATCACCCCTAATGTTTATTCATTGAAGTGCGCTAAAAAATCCTCAAAGTCAAAATTAGAAGGTTTTTATACGATCCGCCGACTTTCATTAACACAAGGTTCGAAATTACTGAAGACAAAGAAACTGTTAAATCAAAGGCGTAATAGGACACGTTTAATGGTACCCAATCGATTAGGAATCAATTAAAAAACCTGCTTATTTCCGCATAGCAAGGTATTCAGAGAGAAACTAGTATTAAAACACTCCGTTTTTTGCCTTCCTCAGTCGACAATACATTTTAAGTAGCAAAACTTAATGCCAAACTTAAACTTAAAATTGTGGCCAGTCGTGGCCCAGTGGCGCAAGCGTGTGACTGTAAACGACTGGTTGTGGATTCGATTCCCACTCGAGGAGTGGAAATATTTAATATTTCCATTAATTATTATTGTTAACACGCAAAGCCTCCAAATTCGACGGAAAGTGGGGAACGGAGTGTCTTAACACTAGGTTCCCTCTGCCTACCCTGCTGTGCGGGATACAGCGTGAAGCTAAAAAAAAACCTTAATGCCGCACGTAGACTTAGGGTACCAGAAAGAAAAAATAAAAATAGCAAATAATAATTATTCCCATTAAAAAAATCAAACCCATGTCCGTCGTAGTTACAGTCAGACGCTATTCCACTGCGCCACGACGGCCTCAGGAAGTCGATTAAATGACAAATTATTCAACGCTTACAGTAATAGTTCTTATAACTAACCTGTAATCAAAGAAAAAGTTAAATATGTTCATCCTTGAAGGAAAGTAACCGCATTTTCTTAATAATTATACGTTTTTAATATTTGTTTAGTAGGGGTGAGGCTAAGTACCTTTGTTACAATTTAGAATATTAACCTATTTGATACAATTTAGAAATGAATTTTCAAATTCAGTAACTTTACATTTTTAAAGTATTAGTGATTTAGTGAAGAGAATCTATTATCGACCGTAGTGGGGAACGAAGTGTCTTGACACTCGTTTCCCTCTGCCTACCCTGCTGTATGCGGGATACAGCGTGAAGCTAAAAAAAAAGAAAATTATTTGGTAATTTTTCCGTGATCACAACCCATTTTTAGATAGAAATTAGGATACAGGCGATTTTGGCTTAGTATGACAGACTGCAACCGCGATCATTGTGGGTTCGATAGCCGAATAATGAATATTTAAATTAATTTCATTTCTCCGCTCTGGTCCTCAAGTTAATGCGCAGCGTTGAGTTCTTCAACCTAAAGTAGAGGACTGAGAGAGAGTGTCTTGACACAAGGTTATTTCTGACTATTCTGTTATAAAGCTTTTTCAGTGATCAGTGTCTTATTTTTGATATTTGTTTGTTGTTGTGTCTTCTAGTGTCAAGACTCCGTTCTCCACTGAGGCTGATTTTTTCGACGGAAAACAAATTGAAATATAAACGAAATCCTTCTGCATATCCTCTAAAATACAAAACAAGGAACAACTAAAAAATCTTAATAAATGAATCAGCGCCCACGTAATATAAAAATACGAGTACAGTTTACTTTACACGAATATCACGGCTGGCCATATTAAAATCAGTTTAACAAAGAGAAAATGCTTGCTTTGTCGTTAGTCGCTTCGGAATTCTTATTGATCGACATTGCGAAAACGTTTAAACCAGATTGTTAGGATAACATGAAGTAATATAAAATAATAACATAAGAGCCGTTGTCGACACCTTGTCCATTAGCTAGTGGCTTGACACAAATAGATTTATGTATGTATAAATTTTATAACTCAATCTTTTTAATAGTATAATATCTATAGAGACATGTGTAGTATAAAATATTAATGAATAAACATTATATAATTAAAAAAACAGTTTCACGTTTTTTTCCCACGTAGCGAGAAGAGTAGACAGAGAAGTCAGAGAAGACCTAGTGTCATGACCCAATCCTCTTCCAATTTCCACTAGAAATTGAAACATTACTTGGTGCCAGATATAACTCAACGCTGCGCTTTGTCTTAGAAACTAGAGCGAATAAAAAAAAAAAATTAAACATAATCATTCCACTGAGTAGGAATCGAACCCACAATCATCAGGTTTCATATCATCATCACCATCATATTATAATCATATCATAATCATCATCATCAGAGTCAGACGCTGTTCTACTGCGCCACAACGGCCACCGTTGATTCACTTTGTTCTTCTCTTACTGGTATAATCCATGTTAAATAGCAAAACTCAGCCCACCTAGTTGAACTATATCGGAAATCATAATATTCTAAATATTTACCCAAATGTACCGTTAAATTCTATTTGTGTCGCGAACTAGGTCCCGTGAGCATTTTGCTTTAATATGAAATTTAAATTTCATATCAAAACAATAACAAGTATATTTTTTTCTTCAGTTGAAATCGTCGTAGCGTAGTGAGATCGTGTCTGACTGTAAGCGTATTGGCTGTGGGTTCAATCCCTGAGGGTACGTCCAAGCGTTACCTTGAGTACCACTCAACACGCAATATCTTGAATTCAGACGGTAGACGGAGAACTGAGTGTCTGAGTGAGAAGTTTTCTCTGTCTAAGTCCCCAGATAAAGCATGACTTTGAAAAACAAATATAGTTTACCCTTACTTAAAATAACCATCACAAAGAATTTCAAGTAATTTTTAACGTCATTGGTAATCGAACCTCATATCAACCCTGATACCTGTTCGTGAAATCAATTCCATTACTATAAATGTACATATATATATATACAAAACACTTTACCTGTTAAAATAAAATAACGATGTAATAGAAAACATGAAAGTTCGTATAGGGTTCTTAATTAAACATTACCCTTTGAACCTCATATGGGCTTAACAGAAAATCCTTACGATATTTGTATAATTTCGGGGCTTGTATAATTTATTAAAACAGCCGTAATTACTGCAAACGTGAAAATAAGTTATAAAATATATGTAAATTTGATACTACCTAGTAGAAGAAAATGAAGCTTTTTATCTTCACAAAGGGACTTACTTTGGCTGGTGTGTCGCTCTACATAGCTTTACGTTTTTCGGTGTAGGGGCACAAAAGTAATTAAAGACGTAAAAAGTGAACTAGTTTATGTATCTTTTTTGATATTTCAACCTGTTTTCTTTATGTTTCTTGAGTGTCCATGTAGTCTTACACGAGCTTAATATAACATTTATAAATTGGAATATATAAACAAATGTCTTAAAATATGGTTTTACAAATTATTTTATTATTTCAATACCTATTTAATATAATCTTATGATCTTTATGAAAGATTCATGGTGATTTTGGTGTCAAATATTACGAATTTGAAAAACAATATAGATATTATTGGAGTCATTTGCCTACACATGATAGTAAGTTCTATATTTACTCGATAAAATTATTATGTTTAAAGAAAATTATTGATTTATATTCATTTCTCCAACCTCATAATACAAAGCCCGGCGTTAAGTTGAGCCACTTAACACGTGATAACTCTAAATTAGACAATGGGGAACGTAGTGACATTGGGTTGTAAAGGCTCAACTTAACAACTATATAAAGAACTAGAAGTGCTCGCGACTTCGTCCGAGTAAAATTTAGCAAAAAGTTATAATTCTAAAGTAACATCAGCTATCTGCCAGCTATCTGTTAGCCAGAACAAAGAGACAGGCAGACAGACATAAATTGTAGCAAAAAAGATTTTGTTAAAAGTACCATGTACCACATTTTACTAAATGCATGTGTATATAATATGTATGTATTTAGTAAAAAGCAGTAATTAATATTAACAAACAGACACTTCTCTCACAATCTTAAATTCTTAAATTTGTAAAAATATGTTTTTACAAATTTTATAATACAAGCACTCACTTTTCCATTGTTACCTTTACAATCTTTTCATTATTACCAAATATTATGACATTATACGCAACGAACATCATCTACGTTATTATTTAATCAGCGAAAGCAAAATCTTTCACGGAGGTCCGTATAGAAAACTCGAGACGGCTGTCAATATAATTAAAAATAGGCATTTACGATGAAAAGACTCGTTAACCCTTGGATGGAGCTTTATCGACATGTTTTATCGTAATGAGACTGAAGTAACAAGTATAGAACGAGAGTGAACATGTGCGTGCATTAAACGAACAACAAGGGCCTTTTGTATAGTACCTATATATTATTATCTTTTAATTTTTACGTTTTTTTTTTCGGAATCAGAGAGATCCTAGAGTCAAAACACTCCGTTCTCTGCTTTTTGTATGAATTAGAGGCAATAAGCCTGATCATCGTGATAATAGAGCGGTTAGAGCGCCGGGCATTTATTGTTGATATCACCATCCCTTGTGACGTTAACCTCGTGAAAGCTGAGAAGGACAAACAGTCCAAATACATAGACTTAGCTCACGATTACCGACATGTGGGATGTGGATTCAACAATAGTTGTCCCGATAGTCGTCAGTGTGAACGGTCTTGTAGCGAAGAGCCTCAATCAACATCTTACGAGGCTTTCGCTACATACCTGGATCAAGGGCCGGATTCAAAAGGCAGCTATTTTGGGAACGGCACGTATCGTGCGGAGGTTCCTCAGTCTGTCACCCTGACCACCGGTGGCTTGGCTGTAAAGCCTCCGTCGGGGGGGAACTATTTTTTTATATTTATATTTGTATGTATTTTTTATATAAATATAAATGTATTGAAATAAGAATTATGTTAAATAAAGGTATGGTCAATTTATTTATTATTATTTAAAATATAAAATTATTTTGCACACACCAATTAACTCCATTTACGTAATAAAAATTTAATGTTATAACTAATAAAAAAAATAGTTTAAAACATTTTAGACGTAAGCTGACTTAATCTTTATCGCCCAAATAAAATAGCGAGGGCAGTCAAAATGACGAAAGTTAACAAAAAACCCATTGGAGTGATTTTAACATTTTAAAAGTATTATTTACACACTTAGGATATGATGTAAGAAAAAAATTATAAATCCCTCTACAGAGATGTTGACAAGAAAAATATATTGTAATAAACGTATAAGAATTTCGACTGAATAACATATGTACGTTTAAACATTTTTAAAGTGTTATTCCACACTTAGGAAAATTCAAATACACATTTAAAGAAAACGTATAAAAATTTGAACGCAGCGGGATTCGAACCCGCGACTCCTGAATACCGTCCAGGCGCTCTCACCACTGAGCATGCGTTATTAAAAATACTTGGATGGTTCATAAGAGGCGTGAGTACTAGTTCCAGTACATTCATTTTTTTATACGTTTCCCTAAAAATGTTTTACACCAGAGTGATGCTCGAAATAAAACATTTCATACATTTAGGTCGTATTTGTATTTTATTAAGCTTGTGATAGCTCAATATCCAAGCTACAACAGTTAGTAGCGACAGACAAACAAACGTCTAACCATCAAACAACTTTTTCATTATTTTATGCATATATGTACCTATATATTTTCAATTTTGTTTCTAAGCCTGAACGAAAATACACTTAAACTTGTATGAAAATCGCAATCAAAATGGAAAATTGTATACACTGATTTCTTTTTAAATCCTTATATCACGCTAAAAGCACATAAATTTTGTAAGTACGAAATTTGGCAATAAAGTTTATATGGAATAGAGAAAAAGTTGAAAGCCAATATTTTTTATAATGCATGCAATAGTATTAGAAATACAATAAATTTATTTACACAATTTATTATACGTATATTATTGCATTTCCCCGCTTTGGTAGCGTTAATTTTCCCCATTTAACTAAATGACTCGATTTTGGTGGAAAATGTAGAATAGAGTGTCTTGACACTAGGTTGTCTCTGACTACCCGTCACCCGCTACTGTCTCTGCTATGAGGAAAAAAGCGCAAAGCCGCTAAGAAAATGTAACATACAAACATATTTATTGCTAAGGCAATACACATTTTAAACGTCAATGGGTCTACTAGTAATAATAATGATGTCTCTGTATAATCCCCACACTCCTGCTTTCTCAAAGCCAGGCTCAGCCTCCAGGTAGTCTATTAGGCTGATTTACATTCATATACGAGTATGTGTGTCAGTCGTCTGACATTGAACCTCTTTTAATTTCAAATTTATTTAGTATAGCTCTAAGGGTAAAAAAAAACTAAGTATTTTCTTTTTTTTAGCTTTTCGCTTCTCACGTATAAAGGAGGAATATAGAGTAGATCAAAGAGAGCATAGTACTTAAACATTCCGTTCCCAATTTTGTACCCTCTTTACTCTTTACCCTATCGATGACTTCGATGTTCCGAGTTGCCTAAAGTATTGTGAGTTGCTAGAATTATCAATGCGAATACGTTAAATACACATAGTTTTTATTGTTTTGGCAAGAGTGGTAATATAGATACTGGAGAAAGGTCAATATAAAAAACTTGAAGATCCTTCCGACTACATGTATCTTGTGAAAGCAATAATACAACCTTTTGTCTTGTAATTCTATATTTCCATCCACAATATACCACACTTTCAGAACTTATTACTACTTCAACTTCCAGCAACAGAATGGCGCGTTCGTGTCAGTGCCATCGTATTTATACTACGATTTACTATCTGTGCCGAAGATGGCGACACGAATGCGACATGCGTTTTTAACTCTTCAACATGTCTCATCAATAATAAACATTTTAAAATTAATTTATTAATAATTACAAAGATATTAATTAATAAATAAGAATAACAAAATCTCTTAATATAAATAATCAACAACCACAGATAATATATAGCGGAAGTTATAAAATCAAGTTGGATATACATAAATAAATTATAGAATTGCTTACACTTGATACACTGACAGTGTACTCTCTTACTACTCTTTAAGGTCAGTGGACGAAGCGAAAGAAGTACGTACTAATGTAATTATATTAAATTATTGTAAAATATTCAAAGAAAACATTGAATCAATGTTTTAATTACATGTGAAAATATTTGATAATAAAATTAATAATCTTACAATTCCTATGAAAACAAAATTTGCACCAGTTAGACATTCCTTCGTTCAATTTGAAGTCAATATTATATTAACCTCGTTACAGAATCGAGTTTTAATGAATAACATCTGGAATGTGAACATGAAAGACACACAAAAGTATAATGTTATATACATGTTTTTTCTCGCACAGTAAGTTAGTCAGAGAGAACCTAATATCTCGACATTATTATTACATTAATATAATATAAATAATAATAATTTATAATCGAGACATTATGTGTTGTGTTGCGAAACACAAAGTGGTAACAAAAGAAAAAATATATAATGAAAATAATATATAATTATTCCACCGAGCGGAATCGAACCCGTCACCATCGCTTTTATACTCTGACGTTGTCTCGCTGCGCCACGATAGCCTCTATTGATACACAGCGAGCAAATTATTCCTGCCACTCAATAGTGTATTATAACAATCAATAATGCAAGCGATGCAAAATGTCAGGTTTTTTTTAGCTTCACGCTGTATCCCGCACATAGCAGGGTAGGCAAAAGGAACCTAATGTTAAGACACTCCGTTCCCCACTTTTTGCCGATTTCGGAGGCATTGCGTGTTAAGTGGCGGAACTTAACCCGCCCTATGCCTCGGCACCAGGCCGAAGAAGTCGCCCTTCCGAACGAACCCACAACCTGTTGCTTTACGCACTATGTGCCACTGCGCCACGACTGGCCCCATAAAATGACAGGTGTTGCAAATACTCGTAATAGTACAAATTTAATACATTTTTCTGCTTCGTTAACTTGTTTTTATAGTATTTCTTTATGTAATACAAAAAAAATAGTTGATTAATTGATAAAATATAATTAGTTTAATGTATAAAAAAATATTTTAAAGTGCAAATCAAAATTTCATATCTTGTCAGATACCAGTAATTGACTCCACATCCGCGCAATTACGCGTACGTAACATTTGAAAACGAATAATAATATTTCCTGCGCGCAATTTGCGGTTATTTTATCTTTGTAATTTATCTGTAATATACATTACTTTGTATGTACGTTTGAAAATTTACTTTAAAAATTCTAAGTTTTTATTCCTTATTCTTAACAGAATAAGTTTTACGATGTGTTTATTTTTAAATTCGTAATTTAATAAAAAAATCATGGAAAGAATGTTGTTTTTCAACATTTATAATAATTTTAGTCTTTTTATTATCAAATACAACGTTTATTCGTAGAAAAAAGGTTATTATGTGCATTCGGATAGTTTTACCTACAACCCACCTGTGAGTATTACTAATTTTTAATTTCAAAAATATATTAAATAGTACTTCACAGTCGTACAAAACTGTTTATTATATATTAGTATAATTATATTCACTGTAGTCTAGAGAATAAATATTATTATTGTGGGCTATAAGCTTATGATAATATTATTATTTTTATACTTGACGCTTTTTTCCCCGCATATATATCAGTAGACAGAGTGAACCCTGTGTCAATCCGTTTTTTACTTTTGACCCTATTTCGAGACCTTGCGGGTCGAGTGACGTAATTCAACGCCGCGTGTTGTCTTCTTACTAAAACGGAGTACCATTTCCATATCTGCAAATGGGAATCGAACCCACAACCATTCTGTATAAAGTCAGACATTGCTATACTGCGCCACAACGGCCCATACTATTTGTTGGCTGGCAGTTGGTTTGCGCGAACTTTATGAACCTTTCTATACTATTACCTATTAAGTTTTCCATTATTTTCAGCTCCCGTGGGAATTTCGGGAAATCTTTAGTGCTTCCCCGCACTCTCTAAGGAAAATGCCAAACTTCTTTCTACGGGTTTTTTATATGACTATTTGTAATAAAAAATAAATCATAGTTCGAATTACTGAATTGATTTCAATTGTTTTATTGAGTCATCATCTTTTTACTGATTTATTAAATGGATAGGTGTAACACCTAAATATGTATAAAATTTACTTTTTTCTTCTTCTTCTTGAGTTCCATACGTGCAATATGCATTTTCATCAATTAGCAGGCTAATCAGTAATAAAATTATGTCAAGATACTCTGTTCTCTACTTTCTGCCGTAATACGAGACACTGCATCTTAAATGGTCCTTCAATATCTAAGCTGCTCACAAATAATTGATATATAATCGTACCACCAATCGGGAATCGAACCTATAACGAGTACCGTTTTAGATCAAACGCTATCCCACTACATCACTACGGCCTTAATTTTAAGTATGATAAGCGAATTGTCCTTCCAGAAAAACTTTTTCACATTAAATATACGACGAAATTGATGATTTAAGCAAATTGCCATAAAACTGTAAGCGGTGAATCGGAAACTCCAATAAATTTCTTCTCGTAATGTTATTTCAATTAAAGTTCACGTTTATTTTTAAAGTGTTTTTTATTTCGTTCACGTTTATGACAAAATATGTATTTCATTTTTTTTAATTCATTTTTCATAAGCAATCAAGTAATATTTCTATTATATTTGAAGACAGTAGTAATATGGTTAAAAAATATATTTGAAAAATACTTTCCTATATTTAAAACTAGCCTAATTCAAAGCATTTTTTTTTTTGGAAAATATATATAAAGGCGTTGGATGCCGTCTAAACGTTACCTAGAATACCTAGGTAAGGTCCTTTAAGGTCCTTACGATCCTAGGATCTTAAGGACATAAACCAAGTCATATAAAAAGACATTTAAAGAAAACATATAAAAATTTTAACGCAGCGGGATTCGAACCCGCGCCTCCAGAATACCGTTCAGGAGCTGAACGCATTGCTCAATGGTGAGAGCACCTGAACGGTATTCAGGAGGCGCGGTTCGAATCCCGCTGCTTTCAAATTTTTACACGTTTTCTTTAAATGTCTTTTTAATTTTCCTAAGTGTGGAATAACACTTTAAAAATGTTTAAAAGCAAGTCATATAAATTTAAAATAATTTTATTGTGTGTGTGTAGTAATCCTGTAACGTAGATTATTGTAAAGTTTCATTCAACGAGACGTTGAGTTTTAAAAAATGTATTATGAATACCAAAATATACACGATTAATCCACCTAAAATAGTTTCATTTAAATACAATTCAATGTAAAAATCACGAAAAATCATAATATTTTTTTGTTTGTTATTGTTACGATCACCATTAAAAATGACAAAATTTAAGTTCGATCATTTCTGAGCGGCCATTTTTGTTGGCAAGTTATTAATATATTAAAGTAGCAAAGATATAATATAATAAAATAACAGCTATTATGTAGAATACATGGCGTGCTATTAATTTCATATTCATTCACTTGCGACATATTGTGTGAGTTTTTAATAGGAAAATAATAGACTTTAGGCATCGAAAGGTATAACAATACGAGCTGTATTCTATTGAATTCCACTTTTTCATTGTGGGTTTTTGGTAGTTGGAAAAAACTTTTTCAGTACTTTTAGAAATGACAACGCTTCATTTTGTTAACAAACAAATTATAATTGACTATTAGCTATCATTGATTCACAAAGAATGGCGGACGCAAGTAAGAAAGTTACAGTAAGAATGAAGAAGAACGAGCTCAGGTGGTTTAAGCACGAGTCGAAAAAATAGGTGATGAAGAAGGGTAAAAAAGATTAAAGAGCAAAGGTGAGCAGAAAGAGAAGTAGGGGGAGACCTCGGTTCACCTTAAGAAGGTAAGGTATCGTTGATACTGAAGGAAGGTTATGTATAACAATGAGGACTCCTCGTAAGGGAAGTATGATAAGGATCATGACCGCGTAGGAACTGAAAAAATTATACTGGGAACGTAGTATTTGAGGTTTTGATTTCTCGAGTAGGACGCTGCTAAGAATAAAGCGTAAAATTAAAAAAAAAACTACTGACATAAAGTTGATTTTGATTTATGTTGATCCTCTAGCGTCTCTAGTATACTGTTATATGTATATGATATGTTACATTGTACATGATTTTATTTACACACCAAATATTTATTTGCCTTTTAAAATAAGAGTTATGGTAAGTGGGGTAGATTGGTATTATTTTATTCAGTGCTAGGAGCACTGAATTATAGCAAAAAAAGATAGTTGCAAAAAACTAATAATGATTTTGACGTAATATGTACAGTTCTACATGTCTTCTACATGTCTACACACTAGAGTCAATCTTGAACCAATTTAAAGACTTACAATATATATTAGGTACTTTATAAGTTAGTAAAGATGACACCTCCATAATTTGCTGTATCGATTTCTATTCGCAGAAATGTTTATATTTAAACAATTTCATTCTAGTGAAGGTCTGATTATAGTTACGGTAGGATATTGCTAGGTGTTACGTTACACCAATTAACACATTATGTCAATAATTACATTATAAACATATAATAATATGGTGTATTATTATGAACATATAATAATATAGGATATTCAAACCAAAACAAATAGATTAAAAATTCACTAAACGACACTGGAAAACTTTAAATATTACGATATACGAAGAATTTTATCGTAGTAAGGGCACTGATGAATTTACTCAGCTAAGTTAATAAAAGTTTCAAAGATAAGCCATTTGGGGGTTTCAAAACTTTATAGTTGTAAAACTACATCAGAAAACTGACCTGAAAACTGGGACAGACATTCTGGTTTATTTACGCAAACCGTAAAGACCCTGTTTAGTAGAGGCGTGAACTAGAAGTGTCGTATATATTAATTTCTATCCCAATCAATGACGGCGATCGTTATAATGTTCTTGATATGCAAGCTGTACACAACTCAGGAAACATGTTATAAAAAGACTTAAAAACTTAAAAATATTATTTATGCACTTAGGAGATTAAAACCTTACTACAAAAATTTGAACACAGAGTTCGAACCCGCGCCTCTTGGTAACCATTAAGCCATGCGTTCTACTACCGGGTACGTCGAAGTTCTTATACGTTTATTATAATTTATTTTTGTTGTTAGCATCTCTGTAGAGAGATTTTTATGTTACAAAGAATTCCTCACTGCAGTTTTTTTTTTGTTTCACGCTGTATCCCGTACACAGCAGGGTAGGCAGAGGGAACCTAGTGTTAAGACACTCCGTTCCCCACTTTCCGCCGAATTCGGAGGCTTGCGTGTTAAGTGGCGGCGGCTTTACCTCGACACCAGAGCGAAGAAAATGGAAATATAATTTCCACTCCTCGAGTGGGAATCGAGCCACAACCAGTCGTTTACTGTCACACGCTTGTGCCACTGAGCCACGACTGGCCACAAAATGACTCGCAGAATATCGATGGGAAAATTAATGGGAAAATGTATAGATCGCTGAACTGGCACTATTCCTTGCTAGCGCATTCATAACAAGTTGAAAACCTAAATATGAAAAAAATCCAGCATATCTACATAATATTTACTTTAAAAGAAAGACACACAATCTTCTTTATTTATTTATATAGGCGACCGATGGGTCAAATGAGATTACGGTCATCATTTTTGTTATTGGGTGGATTTTTATCGGTGTATTTTCCTTTTTACTGAGCCAATACAATAATACTGCAATAAATGATAGCGGAATGTAAAGTAAACGTTCGTTTCGTTCTATAAATAGTGGACGTAAATTCAATGTTTTCTATAATAATTTATATTATATACAATTTATTACGCGGTTATGAGTCTGTCATGACGCAGTGGTTCAGCGTTTGATTGTAAACAAGAGGGGTTGTGGGTTATATCAAGCAAAGAAAAAAAAAAGAAATAATAGTAACATTTATTGCCATTTTTCTTATAAGATAAGGCGCGGCACTAAGTTTCGCCATTTAACACGCAATTACTCGAACTCAGACGGAAACATATTTTTGCCTCACCGTCTTAACAGATTCTTTTTGCAATATCTGTTATGCCGGAAAGAACGTCAAAATGTTAAAAAAAATATTTAAGATGTCAGGATCACTGCCTAGACTACTTGCTATGGATAAAGGAATTGAGAGAATCTTGATATAGACATAAGTATCATTTTTTTTCAATTACATTATGACAAAGGCTTTTGTTCTAACTTTAGTCAATCATTAAGCAAATTATTTATATTAGTATTCTAACACAAATCCTTTTTCTAAGTAATTTTCATTATATATTCCTTGTGTACTTCAAAAGAGTAAATGAAGTTGAAAAGTGAGTGAAAAGCTTTTAAGGACTTTTTACGTTAGAGAATTCCTCTACTATGAAAAAAAATAACAGACATTTTTTAAAATAATCAATCCCAATAGTTCTTTCTTCCCTTAGGGTATAAAAATAACGGGTGCTTAAGCGTTAATAGACAGATTTTGCACTAAAATTAAATAATTTAGAAATTACGCATCAAATTATTTTTTTTTAACTTAAGACTTCGCTGTTTCGTACTTTTAAATATTTCTCATTTCAGCTTCACGCCTTTTGTTGCATCGTATTGTAGGCAAAGAAAACATAATGGCAAGACAATACGTTCACTCTCTAGAGTGTAAAAATGTAAATAAATTCATGGGAATCGAACCCTCGATTATCGTGTACACAGTTAGACATTACACTTCGCCACGATGCTCTACTTACTACTTTTCACCTTTTTAAAAAAAATGAAGTTTTAAAAAAATAGAAAGTCAAAATAACTTGATAAGTATAAAATATAATATAAAGTTAAATATGAACTCATATACAGTTAAACAATGTGCTGTCGTCTTTATTACAGCAGGGTATGGGAGAGTCTCTTTAAAAATAATATCGTCATAAATAAGTTACATCCATTTTTAGATTCAACTAAAAATATATTCGGAGAATAAAACTATACGTTACACAAGTAATAAAAAATATACAGCCTCGCATTGTAAACGATAGTTATGTGTTCGAATCCAACTCAATGAAATTATTATATTTAATTTTTTTTATTTAATTTCTATTAAGATAAATTTCTTAAATTCAATTTTAAGGCCGAGTATGGAGTGCATGACTTGAGATTATGTTCTATGCCTACATTAATATGTGGGAAAAACGTAAACCTGAAAAAAAAAGATTAGTTTTAACTTAGTGGCCAGTCGTGGCCCAGTGGCACAAGCGTGTGACTGTAAACGACTGGTTGTGGGTTCGATTCCCACTCGAGGAATGGAAATATTTAATATTTCCATTTTCTTCGCTCTGGTGTCGAGGTAAAGCGCGGCGTTAAGTTCCGCCACTTAACAAGCAATGCCTCCGAATTCGGCGGAAAGTGGGGAACGGAGTATCTTAATATTAGGTTCCCTCTGCCTACCCTGCAATGTGCGGGATACAGCGTAAAACTAAAAAAAAAAAGTTTTAACTTTAGTAGTAGATAGGTACTAAGTATAGATCAACCAGTGACAGAAGTTTACAAGTAGTATAAACATTAATTCAGTTCAATTTAACAAGTTCCAGAAACTAACTAGAGCAATCTAACATCTCTAGATCAACAATTGGCAAATATATATTATCAATAGAATTTAACCCACGCAGACTTCAAAATGCAGTATAGTAAGATACTGCATATAATAAACTATACTTATAAATCTATACAAATTAATAAAGTTAGAGTGTCTGTAATATTCCGTTTGTAATATTGCAATAAGCGCTTTTGCCTAAATGCATATGGTGGTACACACGGTACACATGTCAAAAAATAGATTTTGTAATTTTGGTCTGTCCTTCCGCCTGTCTGTTATTTGTTTCGGCTAGTAATATTAGAATGACACTTAAAAAAATTAAATAAATTATATCAATGGTTCTTTTTCATATATATGTAATAGTAGGGTTGACAGACAAAGTTCAGCGTTGGGTTCATCCTTTCATTTCGCATAATAGGTGATGAACAAAAAATGAAAAAATACATAAACTGAATTGGGAAATGGATCTATCTAATTCAATTAAAATAAAAATTAGTAAGCAATATGTGTTATAAAAAACATTATATATAGTTTATTATTTCGCCCTGCCATTCCTATAAAAAAAATAAGACAAAATCCAGACCTTGATAGGTTAACTTGTATATCTATCTATCTTTAATAATCTGTGTTAAAAATACACATATTATATTGACATAAACATCTATACAAACTGACATATCTACGTGTTGTTTAGAAAACGCATGCTTAACACATCAAGGAGTTCCCATTAAAAATATGAGCGATCTATATCTTACTTATTAATTATTTTCAAAACCTCCAAATATAGAAATTTAGATATTTATAAATTTAACTATATAAATAAGATATGCAAAACTGAGAAAACGTTTCCCGTCTATCTTAAATATTCTCTACTCTAGTACACTATACGTTGCATCACGTTTGATTTACTGGCGGCGATAAATTTTCATTTACTGATTGTTTAAAGCAGGAACGAGGTACAGGCGCCGACTTATTCAATTTTACGCTTTGCAGATACTATGTAAAGTCTTGAAATAGGTTAGTTTATAAACGAAATATTTAGATTTATAGTAAACTAGCGGCCCGCTCCCGGCCTCGCTGCGTGAACTACATAACAGTTTCGTTATATTGCAACCCTCAGGGGTGGATTTTACAAAAATAAAGTTCCTATGTAATGTTTAACCTTGGATTATCAACTATATTTATGCCAAAATTCATTACAATCGGTTAAGATTTTTCATATAGACTCTCATCCAATATTTCGACCCTTTAGTGGTTCATTTTTGAAAAAATAAATAGCCTATGTTTGACCCAACGAAATTTAGAACGAAAAAAGTGATTTTTCACTATTTTCATTCTAAATTTCATCCAAATCGGACTCTTTAGCCGTGAAAGCGTGACAGACAAACATACAGACTTTCGCATTTATAAAATAAGTATGGATATTGTACGTTTCAAAAATCTATAAGTGAATACAGTTTTCAGATTAATGTTTTTTTTGTATAGCTGGGTAGTCAGAGAGAGACTAGTGTCAAGACACTCTGACCTCCACTACACTCCACCGCGCGACAAAGCAACATTGTTCTTTGATTAGTGTAACACAACGCTGCGCTTTGGTTTAAATAGCAGAATATTTTTTTTTTAGTTTCACGCTGTATCCCGCACACAGCAGGGTAGGCAGAGGGAGCCTAGTGTTAAGACACTCCGTTCCGCCGAATTCGGTGGCTTGCGTGTTAAGTGGCGGAACTTAACGCCCCGCTTTACATCGACACTAGAGCGAATAAAATGGAAATATCATTTTCACTCCTCGAGTGGGAATCGAACCCACAACCAGTTGTTTACAGTCACACGCTTGCGCCACTGGGCCACGACTGGCCACAGTCATTCATCATCATCATCACCATGGCAGAATAATTTAAACATTTTAAATATAACCAATATCTTAAATAGGAACCGAACCCATAAATAATCGCGTTAGCAGTCAGATGCTGCCTCACAGAGCCACGATGGCTCTAGAATATAAAGTATAGTTTATAACTTTACTTACTTGAATAGTCAATTATTACGACTGCAAATAGTTCCACGTCTTACCAGAAATATTTATTTATTGGTATTGAATGAAAGTAAAATGAAAAAGCCTCTTCTTTTCGAGTTCTTCCAGTATCTACTGGCGCAAGGTCACAAATTGGGACTGTATACGCGACTGGTTCTGGATTCGATTCCCCCTCGAGAAAATATTGAAATATTTTATATTTCAATTTCTTCGCTTTAGTGTCAAAGTAAAGTACGGCGTTGAGTTCCACCAGTCATATCGTAGCGTATTGCTTTCAGAATTAGGCGGCAAGTAGTGAACGGAGTGTATGTACATTAGGTTCCCTCTGCCCACTCTACCGTGTGCAGGATATAGCGTGACGCTAAAAAAAAGAATGAAAGTACTAAATATATATGTATATTTTTTATTTTCTTTTTTACCAACACATAAGCCGTATTTAGTTAGGTAGACAGGATTCAGTGATAAATAACAATGACATTGCAAGGTGGTTGAAAGAAACGAATACTTCTGTTCAGCAGAAGCTACTGTATTTGGAAAGAATTTAAAGTAAAATAGAAAATCTAAATTCCAGTACAACAGCATGAATAGGTACTGATCCAGTCCTGCCTTTACTGAATTTTAATAGCTAACTTATAAAATATGTTTATTTACTTATTTATATTATAGCTACACGCTTTTACCGTGTAACGGTATAATCAAAGAGAATTCAGACAAGACACTCTGTTCTCCACTTTCGGCCAGAAATCGAAAGATTACACTTTGAATGGCGGAACTAAACGCCGTGCTTTTGTCGAAAATGTATAATTATTTCTTTAAGTTGAAATCAAACTCACTACCGTCGCATTTACAATCAGATACTGCCCAACTGTGGCAAAACAGCAACTTTCAACTTCTATAGTGATAAATTAGTTATTGTACAAAAAGATACGAAGGCTATTTAAAATATCGTCTCCGTTAAAAAAAGCAAAGCAAATAGTCTATAAAATATTCAAAGTGTAGTCCGACATTTTGTTATTATAATCAAAAAAATATATTACAATATAATTTTATGTACAGCGAGCGAAAGTTAAAGTTTTTGTTCATAAATTACTGGAACGTCTGCTCGTGCTACATGAAAAGATTTATTGTACTTCTAGTCTTATAATTAATTAATAGTGTCTACCTTACGTTGAAATGAAATACCTTTGAAGCTAGTATAGGTGAAATTAGTTTTTTAAATTTACTTAAAATTAGCAAACTAAAAAGATGTTAGGCCCAATATATTTTGAGAAATTCAGATTCGAGCCCCGTATTTTTAAATAACTTTTTTTAAAAAAAAGCACAAAACAGCAGCTTCACGCTTTTTTCCTCATATCAGAGTAGTCAGAGAGTAGTGTTCCACTTTCCGCCCGAAAACGAGTGTTCGCCCGAAAACACATTGAGTGTTGATTAGCCAGAACTCAACGTCTCATTTTGCCTTACTTGAGTAAAGAAAATGAATAGAAATTTAAATATATTCATTCCTCTTGAGTGGGAATCAAACCCACAACCAATCGCTTGCACAGTAAGCCAGTAAGTAGTTGACCTACTGCATCATAATGGTATTATTTAAATTAACTTAAACTCAGAAAAGTAAGATCCCTAATAAGATCTTTTGTTTTCGCGATTACTACACATTTTGAAATGAAACTATATTTAGTCTACCTGTGACCACGGACTATTGTAAAGTGTTCGAAACGTTTCGGGGTTTCTTAAAATGTATTTTCGAATACCAAAAATATACGCGATTAATCCGGTTAAAAATAGTTTCATTTCAAGACCCCTAATGTTTCGTAAAAAGTACATACAGATTCAAACCCTGTATATTTTTTAAATAACTTTTGTTAGAAAATATTTGACAAATAATTTGGATATTCTACAGAAATACAAATAGATGGAAAAGAAATATAACTACTAATGCTCATAAATTAAACTAACACCTTTTTGTAAATCTCCTGACCGAAGAAATACATACATATGTATGTATATCGTGCTTTTAATTATTCCTTCGAGAGGCATTTACACCCGCAGTTATCTGGTAGACACGTCTAAACTAAGTCGCAATGGCGATAAAATACTAACATGTGAAAAAATAACATGAAGAAGATAAAGCGCGGCGTTGAGTACCGCCATTTAACAAGTACCGGCCCGATTTCCGGCGGAAAGTGGAGAACGGAATATCTAGACATTAGGCTCTCTTTTACTTACCTACTATAGGTAAAAAAGCTGCTATAATATTTATAATTATTGTATTACTTCCTATATTATTTATAATAATAATAATGCATGTATTTCGGAAACAAAGCACAAATGTATGTATTTCTAAGTCAGTTTGTAAACTGTAAACTGGGTCATGTTATATGTGTACCCAATTAAATTTTACAATAGTAAAGCTTTATATAACAACAGCTGAGCTTATCGTGGTACGGTGGGATAGTATCCTAAGAGAATTCCGATGGTTATGAATTAGAATCCCACCCGAGCGATTTTGATAAATATTTAGATGAGAACGGAGTGTATTAACACTAGGCTCACTACACACTAGCCTGACTGACTTACACTAGCCTGAAGCTAATAAAAAAAGAAATTAGATTATTTTTATTTTGTTGGTCTCAAAATGAAAAGTGTGGCAATATATTCTATTGCTTAACGAGCAACATTGAGTCGAGAGCGGAGAACGAAGTGTCTTGACTCTAGGTTCTCTTTGCTTACTTTACTTATTTACTTTATTACTTCACGCTGTATCCCGCACACAGTATGAGGAGAACCTAGTGTTAAGACACTATGTTTCCCACTTTTTGCCGAATTCAGGAGGCATTGCGTATTAAGTGGCGGAACTCAACGCTGCGCTTTGCCTCGACACCAGAGCGAAGAAAATGAAAATAATATATATTTCCACTCCTCAAAGCGGAGTTGAACCCACAAACAGTCGCGTTTGGTCAATCTTATGTGTTTTGTTTTTTTTTTTTTTTTTTTTATGGAATAAAGGAGGCAAACGAGCTGAAGGCCCACCTGGTGTTAAGTGGTTACCTTCGCCCATAGACATCCATAACATTCAAGTTATGGATGCGTTGCCAGCCTTGGGAATGTAGGACAGAAGGAGGGAGGAAGGATGGGAATGGTGGGAAAGGGAGAGCTGGCTTACATGCCATCGAACCGGAACACATCATAAGATGTTTGGCGGTTCGTCTTTGACATGATAGTGGTCGCGAGCCAGTCGGAGAACGAATCTCCTACCACCAAACTACTGGGTTACCCGCCTTTTACGGGACGCTACCCAGCGGCGGGGGGGAATTGTATTCTTAACCCGTCCCCCCACGGGAAAACCGACCCTGTGACCCTACACCACGACTGGCCCCTGCTGTATATAGAATCACCTATATAAAACATATATTTAATGCATCAGCATTAAACTAAAATATGTAATTTTAATCGAATGGAATTTGCACGTTAATCTTCGTGAAGTGAGATGACAACCAACTTCCAAGGCGCCATGCGACTGCCTATTTAATTGACATTTATAAATTGACCACAATAAAGGCAGTTGTTTAATAGTTCTAAGATAATAATAGCAATAATCTGCGCTTAAATCTGTCAAGCCTGAACTGTCTCGTTAAACTTTGATATTGATAAATTTATATTTAAAGCGGACTTGGTTAGTTGAAAATATTAATTTCTATTACAGTCTGTAGTTCATTAAATTAACAATTATAGCTTATTAAATTATATTATAACGTAAAATACTTTCACAAACTTTTAATACATTGTAATATCTGTATATTATATATAGATATTACAATGTATTGTAATGTATTGGATATTACAATGAATTGGAAGTTTTATCGAAAGAAATATGTATATATTGTAATATCTATATATTAGTCCTTGGGCCCTTTGTTATATAAGTATAAAATTTTTCGTAATTAAAGTATGAGGATAAATACTACTATATTTCACAATATTAAATTGCCTACCTACATTACATTTATAAAATTATAATTGCACACTCTCCCATGTGCTTATCTCATGTAAGTTTTTTATCTAAAAATTTAGACCACACGGTATATTTATACTAGATTTTTGTTTCTCAAAAAAAGAATGGATAAAATTTAACTAAGTAATCAAATTGACTATAGGTTCCTTAAAACCGCGTCATAATAACGATGTGTGTAGTCTTTTCGATGTTATCAAAAATTAAACGTGCATTCTTGCATGGGTACGTGAAATTACTGATTCAAAGTGAGATAGCATTTCTACAAGATACTTAAAAGTTTATGACTCTCAAAGAACATGCACAAAAGGTAGAACATCAATCATTGTCTGATGCCTGTTGTAAACGTCACTAATGAGTTTAAGATTATCTATAAATTAATACTTGAAAGAATAACTTTGAACCCTCTTTTACGAAAATTCGGTGGAGTATGAAATTTGATTTGATGTATTTAATATTTATATGGAGAAAGAGAGCAGTAAATCCCTGTATTAGAAATTTCAAAATATTAAGTGAATATAATATAAAATAACAAATTAATAATAAAGTCTTATAAAGCGTTTAACTTCAACGAAACTTGTTCTTAATTTTCACGCAACTTCTGCGTCTACGGTAAGCATAGAGAATCTAGTATCTAATCACTTCCCGTCTCCACTTTACTCTTATTTTAGACACCAATGTATTTGGCGGTTAAAAGCATTCAGGTTATTTTATTATACTGAAACAAAAAGTGGGGAACGGAGTGTCTTAACACTAGGTTCCCTCTGCCTACCCTGCTGTGTGTGGGATACAGCTAGTCATTGAGCCCATTACGGGCACAGATAGTTGTTAAAACTACACTCCAATGGCATTTTATATATAATATCTTTAGTTGTTTATATAATTGGCATACTAGCTTAAAAAAACCATATATACATGAAAAGATGAAAAAAAGCCCGAAGAGCCAAAAAATAAACAGACTTACCTACTTTATATATGAAAAATCAGGGCAAATTTGAGGAAATTCTTAAAGCACATAAGCCATTTATTCGATATACAAAGTGGGGCAAGAGTAAGGTACTTACAAATACTTAACACGATAAGCATATTAAGTAATATGAGATTTTTAAACAATTTACTACTTTTTATATACTTAAGTAACGCGTATACTAAAGTTTCTGCCCTAAGTATAGCAGAAAAGATGATCGAAAGAAATATATATTTTTTTGTTTTGTTTATCTTTACGTTGTATCCCGCACACAGCAGGGTAGGCAGAGGGAACCTAGTGTTAAGACACTCCGTTCCCCACTTTCCGCCGAATTAGGAGGCATTACGTGTTAAGTGGTTAACTTAACGCCGCGCTTTACCTCGGTACAGGAGCGAAGAAAATGTAAATATTAAATATTTCCACTCCTCGAGTGGGAATCGAACCCACAAGCAGTCGTTTACAGTCTAGCCCCGTAAATACTTAATTAAAATGTAAAATTGAAATTGAAAAAAAAAGCTAATGCGTATGAGCGACTTACGACTAAAACGTTAAGAAAATATTGTATTACTCTTGCATTACGTGGTAGCAATTTGTTAGATGACTCATAAATCAACACTGTGTTACATACGCCAGTAAATTTCATTTCAAAAATTCATCATTTTTCCGTAATATATGGTTATTTTTAATATGAAGAGCTCTGTTGAAATATGTTCGAAGTTATGGGATCGAACGCGGCATTCTTTATTTTATATAAAACCTATTTTATAATTAAACATAAACATTAACACAACAAAACCTAATATATACTTAAACATACATTACTAAGTTAAGTATGCAAACTTATTATAAATGTCAAATTAGACACTTTCATATGTTCCTTCCTTAGAGAAGGAGAAGGTCTAGAATATTTTTTTAGCTGCACTTTCCTGCATATAGTGTAGGCAGAGGGAACGTAATGTCAAATCTTTGCCCAAATATTCGGCGCAACTTAACTTCGCGTTTTGTCTCGTTAACAGATAACGAACTTCTCACTTCTCTGAGCCGGAATGGAACCCACAACGATCACATGTGCAGTCAGACACTCCCACACTGGGCCACTATGGCTACTATATGATTTTATGTTACATGTCAATTGATATCAGCTTTCATCTATTGTAATTCAATAAGGAATAAACATGACAAGTTGTTATTATGTCAAACTAACCGAAGCTCTCACAAAACGTGAACTTTAAAGTCATTACGATAACATCTTTGCTATTCCGGAAACATTCGTGGAATAATTGCGTGTACACCAAACAAAAAATTAGTTCCCACTTCCTTTAAGGTAATATTTAAATAAAAATCATATAATAATTGTTCGATGTTATTACAGTCAAGGCTAGTCGAGGCGAAGGGGCTTCAAGTATCACTGTAAACGCGACTGCTTGTGGCTTCGTTTCCCACTCGATGAGTGGAAATATTTAACATTTCCATTTTCTTATTAAACTATTTATAATATTTCCATCTTCTAGTATCGAGGCAAAGTGCGGCGTTAAGTTCTGCCACTTAACACGCAAAAACTTCAAAATTTGGCGGCAAGTGGAGAACGGCGTATCTTAACACTAGGCTGACTCTGCTTATCTTACTGCGGGATATACTGTGAAGCTAAAAAAATATATGAATATCAGAGAACTTTGCCGGTTTCCAAGACGCGGGTTCAAATCCTGCTGCATTCAAATTTTATACGTGTTCTAAATAATAAAACATTTTTCATAGCTTTAGTAGTAAAAATCATTTTTGTAAGGTGTCTGATTGAACGCGACGGCAGTAGATTGAATAAATATTTTTGTAGGCCCGGGCTAGTTAAACAAAGTTTGATCTTGGGTTGGGAAAGTGAATATTTTCTTATTTACCCCCTTTCCTTTCTCCTTTTTAGCTATAAAAAGTCAACCATATTACAAACTCACTTTTTAAAACATTCATATATCCATTAAAATTATTGGTGAAAAATCGGAAAAAGTGTAATAGAATCTCCAAATTTGTATTAAAAAAGTAATTTAATTATAATTCGATACAAGTTATTAAGTGAATGCATTTAGTATAATATTTTATAAAAACACATAGAAAACACGTTATACGTAACTTTTTCATAAGCATTTGTATAAAACAAAGCCGAGGCTGTTAACACATAATGTTTTTAAAACAATCTACACCTCTGCTATTATATTATACTAGAATTTGCATAAAATCATTTTCAAAAGAAGATATTACAAAAGTTAATTTCAAAAAGCTCTCCTGTGGAATAGCTTCACACTTTCAAGCTTTTTTCCGCATAGCGGGTAGTCAGAGACAGCATAATATCCAGACATTGTTCTCCACTTTCCACTCAAAATCGAGAAATTCTATGTTAAGTGGTGAAACTCAATACTGCACTTGAAAATGACAATAATATATAACCATTTCATCAACCAGGAATCCAATCCTTAACCATCGCGTACGAACAGAGGCTGCCCCACAGTACCACCACCGCCTCACTGCCTCTCATGTGAAACGATTTCTCTAATTATTTACAAGGGCTAGTAAAACTCATAAATAGTCTTTTTATAGTACCGTAACATTTATGGTCCCTGGTCGACCTTACGTTTTCCTAATGTGAGCTCGAATAACAATTACCATCGGGCCCGAGTGCCGACATAATTTTATTTTTAGCGGCCGTTATACAAAGTAAGAATTAAGGCTCTTTGCTTGAACATCTTAAGAAAAACAATTTGAAATTCGATTTTGTTTTGCCTTAGTCTTTTAATAAAAAGCTTTTAAGAATCAAGAGTTAGACGTTTTATTTGTAATTTATTAAATACTTAGAACGGAAAGAGATATCTCTCTTATCGTCGCCTTCCTTATCAAAAGAAGAACTGTAAATCAGAACGTAAGGTGGTAATAGTCTTCACTGTCAGGTTTTGTCCTGCGTTTCTTGTATAGTAGTAGGTAGAGAGAGCCCAGTGTCCAAGCATTTCCTTTTGAATTCGTGTTGAAGTCAAGAACAGCAACTTCACACAAACGAATTTCACGCTTTAGTGTGCGGGGGCACAGCAGGATAGTCACTCAGTGTCCTAGACCTAGTGTCAAGACACTCCATCTACCACACGTGGAAGCCCAAAATCGAAACATTGAGTGCTAAGTAGCGGAACTCGACGCCGCGCTTTGCCCTTTTTTTTTTTTTTAGCTTCACGCTGTATGCCGCACGCAGCAGGGTAGGCAGAGGGAACCTAGTGTTACGGCACTCCGTTCCCCACTTTCCGTCGAGTTCGGAGGCTTGCGTGTTAAGTGGCGGAATTTAACGCTGCGCTTTACCTCTACACGAGAGCGAAGGAAATGGAAATTTAATTTCCACTCCTCGAGTGGGAATCGAACCCACAACAAGTCGTCTACAGTCACACGCTTGTGCCACTGGGCCTCGACTGGCCACCCTTTATGTTGCTATTTAAAAAAAAAACAAAAATTGTGACTTTAGAAATAAAACAATGTAACATAATATTACAAATGCGTAGTCATTAAGATCCACTTTTTGTATGAAAACATAGCGAGAAGATAATAAGTGATCCGTAAACCATAAATTGCAATGTATACGAGTATACGAGTATACGCAAGGGGCCTATTAAAATATAGTTATTAAGAGAGTTGTAAAGTTAACTAGGTTATATGCTGTAAACCTTCAAGAATTTAGTTAATAAAGCCCTTAAATTTGAAAGGTTCGATAAATTTTCAAAGATATTTTTTTTTTGCATTGCGTGTTAAGTAGCGGAACTTAACGCCGCGCTTTATTACCTCGGTATCAGAACGAAGAAAATGGAAATATTTAATATTTCCACTTCTCGAGTGGGAATCGAACCCACAACCAGTCATTTACAGTCACTCGCTTGTGCCACTGCGCCACTGGCACGACTGGCCCCTCAAAGATTAATAAAATATTTTAACTTCGTCATTTTGGAAAGAAACTAATTAATTGCGTATATTTTTCGTATTTCTCGAATACATTTTAGACCCAACGTCTGTGGTCACAAGTAAGTCTACATAGACTACTCGAAAGTGTTTGAAATTTTCGGGTTTTCTAAAATGTGTTTTCGAATACCAAAATTATACGGTTTAAATAGTTATAGAGGCCCAGTCGTGGCACAGAGGCACAAAGGATTTTTATAATTATAATATAAGTTAATATAATAATACAAGTTAAATTATGAGGCCAGTCGTGGCGCAAGGACGCGAAATGTGTCTAAAAAGCGACTAGCTGTGGGTTCGATTCCCACTCGAGGAATAATTATAATACTTCCATTTTCTTTGCTCTGGTGTCGACAGAAGCGCGGCGTTAAGTTCCGCCGCTTAACACGCAATGCCTTCAGAATTCGGCGGAAAGTGTGGAACGGAGTGTTTTAACACTAGATTCCCTCTGCCTACCCTGCGCGGGATAAGGCGTGAAACTATTAAATAGTTATATTTAAAAATGTTCATTAATTTGTCGTGAAATTGGTATTATGGTACGTCATTTGTTAATATTTATTTTCCCTGGATTTAAAAAAAAATCCCTGTAAAATACCATATTTCACTTACTTTTTTCGTTTTCTCTACTGTTATGAACCTCTTCATACACAATTATGTACATAGATAACCGCAAGGGATTTTTGCCTCAAGTTTTGTCATATGTAACCTAACCATAAAATATTACTGGCCCAGTGTTATCAAAGGTTATAAATGATACTTATGTGACTTATATATAATTTATATAATATTTGAATTAAAAGAAGAAACATATTGTTTTTTTAACTTCCATATCTAGTGTTAACATGTGTGTAAAATGTGTCCACTAGTAAAATGATCAAAATTTATTTTAATATTTTCCGTTCTAGTAAAAGAAAAGGGCTCAGCGTTGAATTCCACCACTCAACACACAATGTCTCAAATTGAATTTGGAGAACAGAATGTTTTGATACTATGTTCTCTACAAATACCTTACTAATACTTGACAATAAAATATAAAATAATTATAATTTTAAACGTCCTTTTCAAATATAGGCTGCTCAAATGTAAAATATGTAAGAAGCAAAAATAATACAATCATGATACAGCAATTAACATAAGTATGACAAAAAGTTAAATTATATTACAACAACATTCAATTTTTATAATTTCCAGTATATATTTGCTTTGTGGAGATTTAGTAAAGCCTTTTTATTAGCTAAACCTGTCGTAACCTGTATCTATTAATGTAAGGACATTTTTCAACGCACTTTCGACCCAGTTCTTGCGTATTTGCTCGAAAATTTACTTTCGAGTCCGAATCTGATGATGATATAATATTTTCATAGTATTCCTTAGACTCTTATCTGCATGACCAGAATAATAAGAAAATAATTGTAAGCGTATGGTTTTCTAATTAAAGTTTCGATCAATTATTTTATCGATAATAGTAAAAAAAATAGTCAAATGTATAGAGTTTTTATGTATTGTATAATGACATTACAAACTTTTCATAGTATTCATCTTGCCTAGATAACCAGGATAAGAAGAGAATAATTTGAAGCCTATATTTGTTTAGTGTCCTTAATTTATTTTATTGTTAATAGTAAGAATTACCAAAAAAATAGACGAGTTTTTTATATAATGTACATATGCAATGCAAGGAAAGTAAAATTAATCTTTTACACTTTTTAGCGGTTCACAGGCCCTTTTGAGACGTTGTCAGGCAGTGTCTGACTGCGAACATGGTTACTTGTAATTCGACTCCCATTCAAGGGAATCATAATATATAAGTTATATGTGATTCCACCATTCGACACACAATGCCTCCAATAAGTTATAACTAACTCAACAATTTATTACAATACTTTTTCAATATATTTGCATATAGAATTCCATTTAGTATGCAACCAGTATACCTAAGCAATTTATTTTATATGAAAACGGAAATAGAAAAAGCTCGTGATTTATTTCAATATATTCAATAATTTTATAATATTTATTGCTGTTGAACAAAATCATAAAAGCTTTCAATAAGTTATTATGAAAATAGCGTTAGAAAGAATTAATGCTGTGTTATTTATACAAATTTGCTTATCGATACATACAATAAAAAAAGTAAGTTATTGCTGTACATGGAAGATATATGAGAAAACATAAGGGCATTTATTTATTAATGTAATAGAATTCTAAACAATATTATTTAAGATTCTTTTCTGTTGGTTTATCTGCGCTAATATCTGAAACAGCTCAACCGATTTAAATGCGGTTTTGACTATAATATTTTGGTAAACTTAATAATTTTCCTAAGTTATACCACACTTAGGAAAATTGAAAAAGACATTTAAAGAAAACGTATAAAAATTTGAACGCAGCGGGATTCGAACCCGCGCCTCCTGAATACCGTCCAGGCGCTCTCACCACTGAGCCATGCATGGTAGTAGAACACTACCAGCTGCGTCGAAATTCTTATACGCTTTTTATTACAACTTATTTTTACTGTTAGCATCTCTGTAGAGAGAGAATCTTTTAAATGTTTTTTTTTAAACTTAATAATGTTTATTTTATTTCAATCGGTTCATAAATAAAAAAGTTACAAACATTCAAATTCTGAATTTAAGCAAATTATCATTTAAATAAGGACGCCGGTGGATAAAGTAACGCTATAGTTATAGTCGTGAAGCTTACTCTTATTAATTCTTTAGTGCGTATTTCATATTTGTAAATTTACATAAAAATAACAATCGTGGCATAATTTCGCCAAGGTGAGCTGTTAACGTACAAGTTATACGTTAGTATAGTACTCTGCGTGTTATTGAAATAGTACGGCCTTTTAAACTTTAGGCTCTATAATAAAAGCTATTTAAGTTCTTATGAGAGCTTTCAATATGTTAATATATGTTTTATTACATAATTATTTTATAATATACGAATATTATTTTAATTTTATCATAACAAGTCCTTTGTAGCGCAGTGGAACGCTTTCTCACTGGTCTGATTGGTTGTGAATTCGAATCTCACTCGAAGGAATATTAACATAATATATACTGTCATTTCCCCGTGTGGCACAATAAAGTATGTCGTTGGTTCGACACTACATACAATATCTTGATTTCATACGTAAAATGGAAAACGGAGTGTCTTGTCATTACCTTCCATAACTTACGAATTGACACTTTACTTTTTGCTGTTTGTGTGACAATATTAGGGCAACATTTGAAGCTGCTATCACTCAAAATTTATTTAACCACATCACTTGAGTGTGACTGTAAACGACTGGTTGTGGGTTCGATTCCCACTCGAGGAGTGGAAATTATATTTCCATTTTCTTCGCTCTGGTGTCAAGGTGAAGCGCGGCGTTAAGTTCCGCTACTTAACACGCAAGCCTCCGAATTCGGCGGAAAGTGGGGAACGGAGTGTCTTAACACTAGGTTCCCTCTGCCTACCCTGCTGTGTGCGGGATATAGCGTGAAGCTATTTTTTTTTTACCTAATGGTATTTGCGTTTGTTTACATTTGTTATTTAAATATTAATGTTTATTTAATCTTACTTTTCATGCGAACAGAGTTTATGAGCTTATAAATATCAATAATATATGTGTGTACATTAAGCGTGTATTTCGTGGAAATAGAAAATACATCGTAATATATATTTGAATATTATATGTTTTGTTATACGAGTAAGATTAGTTTCACATCGTTAAATTCGTCACAACAAATACATATATGTAACACTAGCTGTGCCCGCGACTTCGTCTACTGGGAACATGTTATTTGAAGACTTCAGCTTGGTCTGGAGGGCTCAAAGTCTTAAATAACGCAATTTTTTTTAATTTTTCGTCGAAACTTATGACTTAGGTTTAGACAATATTTTTTAGCTAAAGTTTCAGCCAATTCAATAAAATAGTTATTTGTTCACAGCACTTTCCTGCTAGTTTTACAAGCCTTACTTAAGGAAGGCCTAAGGTTAAGAGACTTCATTCTCATTTGACTCCGTCAAAATTGGAGGCATTGGGTGGAACTCAATGGCGGGTTTTGTCTTACTTACGAATTAAAATAAATAAATAGTATTCTGACTTTTAAACATTTTTAAAGTGTTATTCCACACTTAGGAAAATTGAAAAAGACATTTAAAGAAAACGTATAAAAAATTGAACGCAGCGGGATTCTAACCCGCGCCTCCTGAATACCGTTCAGGCGCTCTCACCACTGAGCTCAGTGGTAGCTTTTCTTTAAATGTCTTTTTCAATAGTATTATGAATTTAAATTTTTAATATTATAAGCTTATACTACTTATCTACTCTATACTATCAAACAAATCTTAACTATTTACATCACAACGTAAATGAAACGTTAATCTTGATAAAATGAATATATTTAGTCAAAGGTTAATCCAAATAAGATGGTTCTAAAACAAAGTGTTTGTAATCACAATCTTAAAGCCCTTGATAAAGATGTAGGTTAAAAGATCTATCTCTATCTTATCTTACCTTATCTACTTTCTAAAGAGCATTATTTAGAATGATATCAACAAAAGTTTTTACGTATTTACGTCTTTTATCTCTTATTTTTATATCTTATTTGGGCCAGGCAATGTAACAGTGTCTGTTTGTAATTGGAAGGTACTGAGTTCGATTCCCACACGGGGAAATTTGACACAGGACAAATGAAAATTATTTATTTTTTTATTTGTTTATTTTTTATTTTATTTTTTAGCTTCACGCTGTATCCCGCAAACAGACTGAGGGAACCTAGTGTCAAGACACTCCGTTCCCCACTTTCCGCCGAATTTGGAAGCATTGCATGTGTGGCGATGAAGTGGCGGAACTTAACGCCACGCTTTGCCTCGAAAATGGAAATATTAAATATTTCCACCCTTCGAGGCCGCAACCACTCTATTTACAGTCACACCTTATGCCTCTGCGCCTCGACTGGCCCACGGACAAAAGAAAATAATTAGAATGTTTATATTCAAATCATGTTAATTTGTCCTCTTTGACGTTTAAACTAATTTCACTTCTTGATTCCGGTTACACGAAGCAGCATCACGACTTTGCTCGCATAAAGAGGTAATCAGAAAAGACCTTATGTCTACCCACTCCATCCTTCCCTTTCCGCCCAAAATCGATACATTACAACCTCAGCGACTCAGCGAGCCATTCCACTGTTACAATTTCTTGCATAAACTAAGTTCTCATTGCCTTCAAAAAAACAGTTATTTTTTCTGGTAAATAAGTCTTTTTCTTACCAGCGGATATTAAAACACTTTAAATATGATCCATTCTACTAACAGAAAATGAACCTATAACCAATCGTATTTACAGCCAGACACTGTTCTACTAACCCACAGGGTTGTCACTAGTTAAATAATAGTATAGGATAGTGGCCAGTCGTGGCCCAGTGGCACAAGCGTGTGACTGTAACACGACTGGTTGTGGGTTCGATTCCCACTCGAGGAGTGGAAATTATATTTCCCTTTTCTTCGCTCTGGCGTCGAGGTAAAGCGCGGCGTTAAGTTCCACCACTTAACACGCAAGCCTCCGAATTCAGCGGAAAGTGGGGAACGGAGTGTCTTAACACTAGGTTCCCTCTGCCTACCCTGCTGTGTGCGGGATACAGCGTGAAGCTAAATAATAAGCACATAAAATAATAAATACATATATCTCAAATTGTTTATTTTATTTTACTTTGGGGTTATTTTATTTATTTATTGTGAGGACATAGGACAGATTGTCTCCAAAACTCTCATAATAAAGACGAGGCCGGAATACTAAGTATGAAAGATAGACAACAATATATTACGTTTACCTTTTCAAAAATAAGACTCTTAAAGCCTTAAAAGTCTCTTGTGTACGTTTCATGATATTCCCAGGTTATTGTAAATTGTACGTACATAAATAATGAATACAAAAAAACATGACACATAATTGTTTTCAGAAGCCAATGTAATGTCAATTATGGAAATTTATAGGGAGTATATTTTAGACCATTGCGGCGCAGTGGGGCAACGTCTAATGGCGATTGTTTGTGGGTTCGATTTCCGCTCGGTGGAATGATCATAATTTGATTATTTTCATTTCTACGCTCTGGTACTTAAATGCAAAGCGTGGCGTTTGGTTTCGTCACTCAACACGCAATATGTTGATCTTGGGCGGTAAGTGCAGAACGGAGAATCTTGGCACTAGGCTCTCTCTGACTACTCTGCAATGCGGGAAAATCGTAAAGCTAAGAGTATAGGGAGTACATTTAAAATAAAATAAACTTTATTTATATTCCACATCTTTACACGTGTATAAAAAAAAGAATATTGTACAGTGTGTGGTAGTGACAAGATATTCTGATATTTTTGATTAGTTAACGATTTAGCGAAGACAATATGAAAATACAGTCAAGCTTGGATAAATGAGAGCTCTAGGGACCGTGATGAGGGACTTTCTTATAGAGGCTTCCCACTAACCCGAGATAATATAGATATTATTAAATAAATAAACTTTGATGTGTATAATTTAACTGGACAAAGATAATATATAATATCATATTAATTAATTAATTATAAAACATTTTTCTCACAATAAATAAAGCTTAAACGAAACAGCCCAATCATTAAAACCAATTTAAAAGGTCAATATTTTTAGAAAAAGATATATTCAAATAGTACTTATAAAAATTTGAAAGCAGCGGGATTTGAACCCATGTGTCTTGAATACCGTCCAATAGCTCTGACCGCTAAACCATGCGTTTAAAAATGAAAATTATTATTATTACTTACTGTTAGTTTAATAATTTTATCCAATTATTGTGGTTTTCGCAAAGTAGTGTCCCGTGATACTGTACGTAATTAAAATTACTCGATTAAATGTGTCACCGTGACACGAAATTCCTATTTTATAATTAATAAATATATTACAAATGGCGAACAAATCCCTTAAGAGATTGTAATTATATAGAACATCAAAACGGAGGGTCGTACCACTGACACAAAAAATATATTGAGAAGTGATTTGTCACTATTTCATTTGGTATTTATTATTCTTTGTGTAAAATTAATCATGTACTTCAGTATGTATGTATAATAATGATCAGAAATTTATTCCTTTAAAGACTTATATATATACTTGTATTGCGAATGACTTGTTTCTTTGTTGGATACACTTAGCAATAACTTATTTAAAAAAGAAATAGAAAATAGAAAAATTGCGTGAAACGTGTAATTAAGTTAAAACAACAAAATATAATAAGTAAAAAGTTGTCTATATACTTATAGAATATTCTTCTTTTCAGGTATTTTTTTTAAACTATACATTTTTTCCGCATAGCAAGGTATGCAGTGGGACAAGACAGCACATCCCCAGCCCCAGCGACAAGACACCCCGTTTTACACTTTCCGCCCGACTTTGATACCTTGCTTGAATGACAGAACTCAAAACCGCACTTCGTCTGCTCAACAAAGTGGAAAAATAAAAATAGTTAAAATATCTTAATCATTCCCACAAGTGGGAATCGAATCCACAACCTATCTTTTATAATAATTAATCTTTACCAAAAAGAAAATATTTTCAATAAGCTCATTGTACCTCAATCACGTACAATATCTTCGTACAAACAAAAATTGAACGTGACAATAACAATAAAGTGACAAAGCGAAAAATTAATAAAATATTTGGTAGTAATGTAAATAAAAGATAGCCCAGATTTTATTTTTTGTCATCCTGAGAACAATATACACTTTGAAACGACCCAGTTTAGGACCATTGTTTTGGCAACCGGGTCGTGTGGAGACTACCATAATTTAGGAATAGGTGCAAACACTAGAACTTAGGCAAAGGGCCATAAAGGTTTAAAGCTTCACAAACGAATTTTTAAAGTTTTGGCACAACTAAGAACTGGGGACTTTTGATTACTTTACTAAAGAGCGGGCCATCATAGCGCAGTAGGACAGCGTCTGAATAGTCGTAGGTTTGATTCCTACTTGGGGAAATGATTGTATTGAAATTTCATTTCTTCGCTCTAGTACCAAAGACAAAGTGCGGCGTTGAGTTCCGCCACTCAAACCGCAATGTCTTAATTTCGGGCGGAAACTGGACGATGGGGTGGTTTAACACCATGTCCTTTCTTACCCCGTTAGCGGGAAAAAACCGAGACGCTGTAATTAATTAAAGAGCAAATTCATTGCCTTTGTAATATCAACTTATTCCCCTTTGATGCAAACTTCTTTAATTAATATGTATGTAGATGTTAAGACAAAATATGTAAATTGATTTTGTATGTTCTAATATGTTGAAAACTTAGGAAATTAGTTCCGAGTGGCTACACTTGAGAGACGGTACTTGGTACGTCTTACCGGAAATTCTATTTGTATTAGCTATGCAAAGTCTACAGCAAAGAGAATATAATGTTTTGCTTCTCTACATAAGAGAGAAAGGTAAAAGATAGGTTACTTTTTTTTCGCTATATATTGTTATGTTTTGGGAAAATATATTAAATTTGTCGTAAAAATTCTATTATTGTTAAGTAACGTTCATAATTTTATAACGACTATAGGAATATATATATAGTCGCTATAAAGTTATAAAACTTCCTTAGCTTAGTTATAAAAAACTCGCACGCCAAAATCGACTCTCAAAAAGTTGTTCCATAAATTAATAAATTTATATGAATACATAAGAAATGATAGTTCGCTTGGTTGTCATTTTATTATTTTAATACTTCATTCTAGCAGGCAAGATTCTTACGTAAAATATTTCCACTGTGAATCGATTGAAGCGTTTCTGTATTTTTTTTAATAAATATTAGGTACTAATACGTATTTATATTTTATATAGATTTTTTCTTTAGCTTAACGCTGTATCCCGCACACAGCAGAGTAGGCCTACTAACCTAGTGTTGAGACACTCTGTTCACTGCTTTCCGCCGAATTTTGGAGGCATGTTAAGGGGCGGAACTTAACGCCGGGCTTTGTGTCAATTCCAGAGCCAAGAAAATGGAAATATTAAATATTTCCACTTCTCGAGTGGGAATTGAACCCACAACCAGTCGTTTAAAGTCACACGTTTGTGCCACTATGCCACGACTGGCCCCAATTTTATATACGTATTTATATTTTATATATTATAAGTTACTTAAAATAAAATAATTAAGTTTTTACTTAAAGCTGCAACCAGAAAATATACACCAACATGAATTAAAATACAATATTTTTCATTAAAATTAAAAGAATTAAATAGAATCTAACTGAAGAAATATTCACTTTTTTAAAACTTCAAATACAAGTCCAAAAGTTGCGAAAGTCAATTTCCCAGTATCCAATATCAATCTGGTGAAAAACAAAAAGCGTGGCGCTTACACTTAAACGATCAGTTTCGGTGAACGCAGAGTAGAAGAATTTAAAACTTTGTTTACTTTTGAACTTCATTTAGATAGCTTCGAAATTTTAGGTAGAAGATTTGTACTAGTTTTTTTTCGATTATACGCAATTCCTGCATTTTTTTTTGGGTGGGTATTATTATTATATTTAAATTATATTCGATCTGGTACCTAAGATAAGTAAGGCACTACTTTTGTACATTGTATCATTCATTCATTCATCATCATGTTTTCATTTTTATTTTACCTTCACGCTGTACATAGCAAGGTAGGCAGAGGGAACCTAGTGTTAAGGCACTCCGTTTCCCACTTTCGGTCGAATTCTGGAGGCATTGCATGTTAAGTGGCGGAACCTAACGCCGCGATTTGCCGTGTTTTCATATAAAATGAAATTATTGTTATTTTCTATAGGCGAAGCGGGCGCAGCCGCGGGTAGCAGCTAGTATGAATACATAAGAAATGATAGTTCGCTTTGTTGTCATTTTTCTATTTTAAAAAGATTCATTTCATTCTAGAAGTTACCTCACTCAAAGGCAATGTGTCAATTTCGGGCGGAAAGTGGAGAAGGGAGTGTCTTGACACTAGGTTCCCTTTAGATTTTAAAGTAGTGTTAAGACGTTACGTTGTTAATTTATTTAGCTTGTTAGATGGAGAATCCTGTGAATATTGTCTTAAAACATTGAGGTCAGGGGAACATTGTCTTAGCGGAAATAAAAATGATACAGAGTTATCATTTTGATATATACTTTCTATATATTAACAGCAAAAAACGAAGAAATCTAGGCAGACGTCCCTTCACTTTTACCTAGAGATAGCAAATTTAACTATCAAACTATAGTAACTAGAGCGAATATTTATTTTACACCACCAATTGCTAAAGTTACTTTATATAAAAAAAACGAGTTTACAGCAATTTATAAGTAAGTTTGTAAAAACGAATTATTACCAATTTTTAAGTATAAAAAGCAAACGTGACAGTCATCAACTTCTGCTTTCATTGTCCTTAATAATTATATATATCTTCTATCAATCATCAGAGGATCGATTTCAATGTCAGTCAAAAGCAGTTACAAGAGTCCACTGCCTTTTATTTATATTTTAAATTATATATTAGTATTAAATTAAAATTAGCCATGATTAGTTTGCTCTTTAACAATACCTCGTTCAGCGTTCATAAAATTAGCTACAAGTTTAATCGCGTAATCGCTCACGCAAATCTAAAGGAGTAAAATGCTTGTAAGCTGTCCTTAATTATTAGTTACTTAGGGGTTTTTGAACTGTCAGTGTGACGTGGCAACACAACTTGTGCCCATAGTGATGATGGTTTTTTTTTAATGTTTATTTTTCTAAGCTATGGACACGTGATCTATGAGTTTTTGTTAACAATTATATTACTATTAGATTTTTCTTTTTCAAAACTTTATGTTATTTTCTAAAAGAGTCCAAATATAATGCCTTACTAGAATACTACTTATTTTAGCTGGTTATAGATCTCTATTTCTTCTAACCTCTTCTTAACTGGCACGCCATACTACGCCATATAAGTGTGGCAAACTATAACTATATAGATGATAAGACAGTAAACATAAAGAAATTTTGTAATAAGATTGCTGTTGTTGACGCCCCTGTGACGCAGTGATCATCACTGATTCTACCAGCATAGTTCGAATGAACTACCAAGGAAATTCTTTTATTTAAATAATTGTTATACTTTAATTGTAATAAGACATAAGTTTGCAATCTTCCGACATTACGGAAAATGCAGAGTGTTACACTACACTCTCCATTTTCTATAATTAACAAAGGAAAGGAAGAAAAATGCTTACAAATGTTATTTATTTATGAGGTTTTTCAACTGTCAGTGTGACGTACCAATACAACTTGTTTCCTTCCATAATTACCATAGGTTCTGAATCCTTTTCCAATATGTAATTTATTATTGTGTAATTTTTTTTATGTATTTACCGTTTGGAGTCATTTTTTTAACGCAAAAATAATTGTACAAATAAGATTTTGTATATAGAGTTAAGCTAGCTGTCGTGGGGCAGTGGGACAGCATTTGATTGGGATTCATTCAGATCTGCTGTTGGTTTTGGGTTCGATTCCCCTTATTTTCGAATTTCTACGTTCTGGTGAATAAGACAATCGAGGTTCGTTTAGAACTGTTGGAATATCAACTGATTATAGTTTGTCAATTGAGTTTATAGGCAAAAAATAATATTTAAAAATAGTATGTGATTTGACTTCCACCTATTGACTTTGCCGCCAAAGGGCCAGTCGTGGCGCAGTGGCACAAACGTGTGACTGTTAGCGACTGGTAGTGGATTCGATTCCCTCGCTAGGAGTGGAAATATTTAATATTTTCATTTTCTTCGCTCTGGTGTCGAGGCAATGCGCGGCGTTAAGTTCCGCCACTTTACACGCAATGCCTCTAAATTTGGTGGAAAGTGGAAAGTGGAGTGCCTTAACACTGGGTTCCAGAGGGAACCTACCCTGCTGCGTGCGGGATACAGCGTGAAGATAAAAAAATATCTGTTATATATAATTACGATGAGCAGTCTTTTATGATCTTGTTTTTCGGTTTAATATAATAATAGTTTAAAACCGAACGGACTTTTTATTTATCCCTAACCTCATATAAGAACATTACAAATTCAAGCAAAAATTGGAGAATGGAGTGTTTCAACATTAGTTTGTCTTTACCTACTCAGCAGAGTACTGCTACATAGCAATGTAACACAAAGAAGCGTTTAGCCACATACAGCCTGACGGAGCTACAACCAAAGTATATTTCTGTATACATATATTACAGCTAGTATTAAAACGTTTATATAAAAAAAACGACCGAAATTTTATTACAGTATAATTTTAATTTTCCTTTATACTTTTTCCATCAACAGTTAACGTAGCAAATTTTACTTCTTAACCCTCTTAACTTGTATCACAACTTTTCGCATATAAAATATCAATTTTCCGTCTAAATTAAGTTTTCATTGTTGAAAAGCAATTAAAAACGCTTATACAACGTATAACATAACATTTTGACGACATAAACCAAATATGTTTATTATTTATAACACATAATAAGCAGAACGAGTCGAGGTTGGAGTTTTAAGGAGTAATTAATAACGAAAAGTAAGAAGTTTTGAGAGGCTTTCAAAATGTATTCGTTTGACAAGTTGCGAAATCTCGAAACATTGTAACTTTATTAATAAGATCTGGTGTAATTTGAGATGAAAATATAAATTATTAGTAATACTTACAATTTTATTACAATTTATTCGCAAAACGTCCTTTTTTTATTCAGTTTATTCAAGTCACTTATTACACTAACACTATAGTTAACATATAACACTATTCTATGTTAATTGTTGATAAACGCGTAGTTAATAATTACGTATTTCGTTCAAAAGCTCGCCAGCAAGTACGTGCTGCTCTCTTGAAAGCTCTTTGTGGACTGAGCTTAAAGTATACCGTACCGCGTCTTGCGATATACTTCTAACTATTAACTACTGAGTAGTAGAAAAAAACAGGAGTCTTAAAGTCTAATTTACTATCCCATACTCCGGAATAATATTCGGTACTTTTATTAGGCGAAAAAGCTTTTGGCCAAGAAAACTTTTACATTGGTTTCTCGATGACTTAACAAAAAATGGTATACGCCAAGACTTAAGCAACCCTTTTTCCTTATAAGTATTATAAAAACAAAAAGTCAAGTCACTGTACGTTCACATACATACAAATATTATAAGTGTCGAAATCTGTCTATCTGTCTGCTACTCTTTCCCGGCGAATCTAGCGGTCCGATTTTGATGTAATGTGAAATAAAATTAGTTGAGGACCTAGACCTAGAGAGTCAAACATTAGGTTATTTAATTTAAAAAAAAAACAGCCCTTAAGTGTTCAAATAGGGGTTGTAAATTTGTATTAAAAATGTAAACAATGTGACTGTTTGTAATGAGTGTTGGCATAAATATAGTTGTTCGCCCAGGATTAAGCATAAAATACTTTATTTATCAAAATCCACTTTAAGAGTTGTAATATAACAGCACCTATTGTTATGTAGTTCCCGCGGTGTAGCCACCAGCGGATAGCTAGTATTGATACTACATATATCCTAAGACTTGAATATTGTTCCTATTTCTTTAGAAGCTTTTTTGTGATTAAGACAAACATAATCTTAATGTCACATTATTATTGTATGTAATATACCTATTACAATCTGTTATTTATTTCTACGTATATTGAGGTATAACGTGCTAGAAGCCCTTAGTGTAGTTTATATAAACGACGATTTGGTTGAATGCTCTTAATTACCTCAGTAACATTCAAGCGTCGATAGCGTCTCGCATCGCTTTGAAGGTAGTCCTTATACAGACTTAAAATTTATGTTTGTATATTAGTATTGACAAAGTTCGTTATGGCGCAGTGGCACAGCGGATGACTGTAAGCCGATGGTTTTGGGTTCCATTCTCATTCTCACTCAATGTTTAAATTATTTTCATGTCTCCGCTCGATAAGATAACATAGCACGGCTAAAGGTTGCGCCATTCAACAAAATGTCTCGATTTCCACTGGAAAGACGAGAACGCAGTTTTTTTAATTCTAAGTTCTTTGTGACTTCCTCGCTATGTGGGCTGACAAAACATTATTGACGGAACAGCCGAATAGTTGGGTTTTGTGACTCAGTATAACAATCAATAATTAATTATATGTTCAAACCCTACAGAAAGGAATGTTTACGTTATAAGTTTTAATTTCTGTTTTGTAAAAGATTTTTCCCTTATTATTCAAAGCGCGACATGACTTACCGCTCGATGGCTTTAAATGTCTCCAAATACAGGAAATATTGAGAAAAGGGTGTTAAATGTCTTGGTTATACCTGTATAAGTACTACTATGTACTATGATAGCGCTGGCCAAGTTCCTTGATAACAATTAGCTGGCATGACATATGGCTCGCGAGGCACAACTGGACAATACTATAAATTTGCTTTATTAATATATTAGTTACTAAATAAGTTCAAAATGTACAAACGTATCTACTGGGCGTATAAATTTGATATTTGGCCATTTATACCTAATTGTCCTTGGGGAGCAAAGTGGAATATAAACAGAACATTTCTCGAAATTTCCAAACAGGGGAAAAACGAAATTTAACAATTCATAGTCAACGCAAACGAAATTGCGAGTTACAAGTCATTGATAAAATAAATAAAGATTTTATTTTTTTTTTCTTTTTTTTTTTCAGCTTCACTCTGTATCCCGCACACAACAGGGTAGGCAGAGGGAACCTAGTATTAAGATACTCCGTTCTCCACTTTCCGCCGAATTCGGAGGCATTGCGTGTTAAGTGGCGGAACTTAACGCCGCGCTTTACTTCGACACCAGAGCGAAGAAAATGGAAATATTAAATATGTCCACTCCTCGAGTGGGAATCGAACCCACAACCAGTCGTTTACAGTCACACGCTTGTGCCACTGGGCCACGACTGGCCATTTTTATTTTCATATATTATAATATTAGTAAAAGTAATCATTCATATTTCACAGAAACCAGATAACTATTTAATAAATTAAAGCAAACACACATACATATATATAGAAGATTACTAACTATATAAAGAACTAAATAAAGTTATGATTAATCAGAAAAAGTCAAGATTAATATAACAGGTACCATTACCATGTTAGTTTACTATTAACATTTATTTTCTATTGTGTACATATATTTTTCAAATCTAAGTACACCTGTGGCCAGTCGTGGCCCAGTGGCACAAGCGTGTGACTGTAAACGACTGGTTGTGGGTTCGATTCCCACTCGAGGAGTGGAAATATTTAATATTTCCATTTTCTTCGCTCTGGTTTCGAGGTAAAACGCGGCGTTCATTTCCGCCACTTAACGCGCAATGCCTCCGAATTCGGCGGAAAGCGGGAAACCGAGTGTCTTAACACTAGGTTCCCTCTGCCTACCCTGCTGTGTGCGGGATACAGCGTAAAGCTAAACGACGAAACAACGACTAAAATAAAAGTAGCCTAAGTTATGACTTACTACACAAGCTATCTCTCAGTGAAAGTCCCGTCAAAATTGATCCAGCCGTTCTCGCATCAAGTAACCACTTAACTCAAAATCATTTCTATGCCAACATCCTTAAACTTCTATTATTATGGTAAACATAGTTTTCATTTACACTTCTACTAATAGCTAAGTGTCGTGTCGGTCACGCTTTCCGGCATTATAAGTTATATTGTAATATAATTTAATTTAATTACTTTTTGTCCTAGTTTCCAAATTTTTTAGGGTTCAAACTATAACATATTTATAACAAGCGACCCGCTCGCGGCTTTGCTTGCGTGAACTATACGACTATAGATGTGTCGCGTTTTAAGAATTGATTTTTAAACAAAAATACATAGCCTATGTTTTATAACCTTATCATCTGTCATTAACTATCTTCTTGAGAAAATTTCGAAATTAGTCAAACAGCTTAGATTTTTCATATAAACTTTCATCCCCTATTACCACTTAAGGGGTTAATTTTTGAAAAAGAAAGTAATATTTGACCGTGGGTCGTCAACTATTTTAATTCCGTATTCCACCTAAATTAAGCTTTAATATTTATTATACTTTTAAACTTTATTAAGGTTCTAACTTTAGTATTTATATTTATAGTATTTTTAATTAGTTGAGTTCCTGAAACATTTACCAATAACCATAAAAAATATTAGTTACTGGGTCCCTTTTAACACGCAACCTATTAATAAGTTTGATACGTTTTTTTTAGCTTCACGCTGTATCCCGCACAAAGCAGGGTAGGCAGAGGGAACCTAGTGTTAAGACACTCCGATCTCCACTTTCCGCCAAATTCAGAGGAATTGCGTGTTAAGTGGCGGAACTTAACTCCGCGCTTTACCTCGACACCAGAGCGATGAAAATACTAAATATTTACACCTCTCGAATGGGAATCGAACCTGCAACCAGTCGCTTTACAGTCACACTTTGTGCCTCTGCGGCACGACTGGCCACAAGGTTTGATACGTGATATTAAAATATTTAGAATGATAAATATTCTTAGTCAAGCGACCGTAAAATATATTAAGTAAGTAAGTAAATAAATATATCAAGTTATCAAAAATGTTTTCTTGAATACCAAAATGTCCGTGCTCCATATAGTTAAAATAGTTAAAAATCAATCATTCTTTTTACCGATAAATCTCCTCATGTGTTTTTCATTTAACGTGACATTGGCGGAGTAATTAATACTCAAGTGGTACATTGGTGCTAGAACTCAATGCCGCGCTTTGTCTTATGTACGGTATTAATGAAAAGAAAATAATTTTAATACTCACTCCCCCGTGTATGAATCAAACCCAACACCTTCGCGCTTACAGTCAGATACTATCACACAGCGCCACGCTGCCCTAGCTACTAAAGTTCTAAAGTAAACTATACAATTATATATTTATCTTCACGCATCTACTACAATTTAAATTGTAAACAAAAAAGCATCCATTTTCAGGCCGTTCCGACATGATTGAATGTATTTACATTGAATATTTATAATAAAACGCTTTGTATAACTAGATCAGGGGTAGGTATCAGGATCGTGGCGCAGTGGCACGAACGTGTGGCTGTAAACGACTGGTTGTGGGTTCGACGCTCACTCGAGGAGTGGATATATTTAACAATTCCATTTTCTTCGCTCTGGTGTCAATGTAAAGCGTGGCGTTAAGTTCTACCACTTAACACGCAATTGCCTGCCTCCTAATGCCTCCGAATTCGGTGAAAAGTGGGGAACGGAGTGTCTTGACACTAGGCTGCCTCTGCTGCCTACCCTGCTGGAAAAAAAAAATTATAACTAGATCAATTATTTTTTTTAATATAAATATACTCTAAGTTGTTGTTGTGTATGTTTATATTAAAAAGAAGGATTCAAATTGATAACCCTCATGTGCGAGCAAGCACTGCGCCACGGCGACAGTATATAGATACAGATGTATGTAAAAGTTTTTAGCAATTTACGGCTTTTTACGGACGATAACGACTGTAGAAAGAAAGCTTGTCTATAAAACTTAACTTAATGGATGAAACAATCACTTTACTTTTTTGGTGAAATGAACATTTGAAAGATATAACGAAATTCTTCACCCACGTTGCATTTTCTCTTTGACTAATACGTTATATGTAAAGAACGTATGGGCTAACATAAGGCATAAGATCCTATAGGAAACAATTTTTTTTTTTACTTTCCAATACTGTTTATAAATATTTTATATTTTAGTTTATTTTGTGGCTATTTAATTGACGTCAATGTATTTATATTCTTATGCGTTCATTATTTTTCTTTTAACCCACTTTTGTTACTTAGTAACCAGTAACTTTTGTTATATAAAAATTGTTCTGTCATTAACCTTTGCAAGAATTAAACGTGGATACAGCTAATAAGCTATTTTTTTATTAAAAATACTACCTATTTTCACGGACAAATACATTCTTTACTAATAGTAAGCGCAAAGTAGCGCTAGGTGGCTTCACTCATTTCATTCTCACTTAAATTCATACTTTGTTTAAATGTTGTAGGTACAACATGCTAAAGAAGCTTCTTTATTTAGGAACTGATCGAAATTGTAAAATAAACAGTAAATTTTAAGAAAAGTTTATCAATTGTCAAAACTTTGCACTTAATTCGATTAAGTCATGTCAGAGATTAGCATGCACAAAGACATCTGTGCCTGTGCCAAATAGACAAACAGAAAAGAAATTAAAAATGTGATTGTTCTATTGTATTAATTGTTCTCATATTATATGCAGAGATAATCTGTCTTTATATTAGTAGTCTTATGGAAATCCGTAACCATAAATGAAACTCGGATTCGACAAAAGTTTCAAACAGTTTTGTATATGGATAAAAAATAAAGTTTTCATAAAAATTACTTCAGATAAAAGTAAAAAAATAAAAGATGACAAATTATTAGAATTAATTACATTCCTCGACCTGACAAGAAAAAGCACGGCGTTGAGTTACACCATAAAACATGCAAAATCTCAGATTCGGGTCCAAAGTTTAGAACTGAGTGTCTTGTCACTTTTCTCTCTGCCTATATTTTTATAAAACAAGAGAAAAGCTTGAATCGGCTTACATTCCACAAAAATGTAACTGCCAATGTAGTATTCTTCCTACATTTCCACATCCGAAATGTTACATCCGTAACATATCTACTTTATATATAGTTGCTTGAAAGCAGAATATCTGGATCTACTAAGCGCATATGCTGCCAGCTCCGACAAAGTTTTTAGCAAATAAATCTCTCCTCCTAACTTGCCCCGAGTGATACCGCTTCCAGTCTCATATACTACGTAATACACTTTGCTACAAATGAAGCCATCACAAATGTTAGCGACTGTTTATTAATAATTTTCGTGGTTTAATTGATACACGAATATTATAGGTAGATAAACGTAGGTTCAAATCTCAGTCGTGAAAATATATTTATATGGGTTAAAAACATAAGTAGATATAAAATACATCGAGGTCATCGTGGCGCAGTGACACAGCGTCTGGTAAACTATAAATAGATAAAATTAAAGGGAAATTACTTACATTTCCCTTTAATTAAATTGACTTGAGTTGAGTTGAGTCCATCGCTCGTCGCCGCTCTTTCGGTCTCGAAGGAAAGTGGAGAACAACGTATCATGATGTTCTTATTGACTATCCCGCTATACGGGAAAAAAGTGAAACTATAACTGTAAACTGTAAACGTAGATGGTTCGTGCGTGTAAAGATTTTCCAGAAACACGTACAAAATGGACACTTTCTAAATTTTGTATTTATCCTACGTGAATAATAAAAAAATCTCGCGTGTAAATACCACCAAAGTCGCCTCTCACATAGTAAAATAAAAATTGTTCAATTATTTTCAAACGGCCGTAGCAAATTGTGTTAGTAATTACTGCTATAAGCGACAGTAAAGGTGTCAGTGAAGGGCGTATCCAAACGACTTACTATTCAAAATTGTTTAATCACGACAACTATAAAAACATCGATTGTTCATTAGATACCTACAGAAAAACAACTTGTAAAGTATACATTTACAGGCTTATAGAGTAAGCATAGGCCATCGTGGCACAGTGACACGGTATCTGACTGAAAACGCCATTAGTTGTGGGTTCAATCATCGTTGGAAGTAGTTAATAAAATTATTATTAAATAATTAGCATCTCTCTGTCTTTTACAAAAACATTTTTGGGTAGCAGAAATTTGAAAAATCCCTCTACAGAGATGCTAACCAAAAAAAGAAGTTGTAATAAAACGTTTAGAATTTCGACGCAGCTGACAGTAGAACGCATGGCTTAGCGGTCAAAGTGGGCTATTTCTAAGAGGCGCGAATTCGGATCCTATTGCGCTATAAGCACTATAAGCAGTTTTATTACGTTTACGTTTTATATACGTTTTATAATAATATCTTTTTCAGTTTCCTAAATGTGTGTGAAAAACACTTTCAAATGTTAAAAATTAATAATGTGTGTATTCCCGCTCTGGTAAGACAAAACTACAGGCCGCCAGTTACTCGAAAGGTATTGCCTCGATGCCACACAGAGTTTCGTGCAGAGCGGGAAAAATATGAAGTTGAGTGATGAAGCGGCGTTAAGTTTCGCCATTCAACAGAAGAGTTCTAAATTTAGATTTTTTCAAAACTAAAATTTAGAATTTATCTATTCTATAACGCAAGATGTTAAGAAGGAAAGTTAAAAATAATGTTGTCAAATTTCATATTTCCTGATAGTTTAGTCAAGTATTCATAAATGCCATTTATATAAAGATCTAAATTTATGAATAGATGTAAATATCTACTGAAACAATGTCAACAGTAGATCAGAACTCGATCAAGAATCAATCTCACTATTAATTTCAACTTAATTCTACAACTGCGACTGTAGAAAATGATGGAAATCACAGTTTACATAAAACTTTGAACTCTAAAAATAGTCACCTTAATACTTTCATATAAAAATGATTGTTAGATGGTAAGGGAATTATAAAAGTTATTTGAAGCAGTTGAGTAATAAATTGACATTATTGGAAAGATACCTTTAACTTAACTTATTTCTATTCTTTCTGACTACCCCGCAAGGAATACAGCGTGAAGCTAAACAAAAAATCTATTTTGTTTTTATATTTAACTTGTGGTCGTCGTAGCGCATTGGAACTACGTCAGAATATACACACGATTGGTTGTAGGTTCGTTCCCACCTTTAAATGTTCTATATTGTCTTCCTACACGTAATACGGTAAGTAATATGACACACACTAACGCTACAGATAAAATTTACACCTTTATTAAAACGAATTGGCCAGTCGTGGCCTAGTGGCACAAGCGTGTGACTGTAAACGACTGGTTGTGGGTTCGATTCCAACTCGAGGAGTGGAAATTATATTTCCATTTTCTTCGCTCTGGTGTCGAGGTAAAGCGCGGCGTTAAGTTCCGCCACTTAACACGCAATGCCTCCGAATTCGGCGGAAAGTGGGGAACGGAGTGTCTTAACACTAGGTTCCCTCTGCCTACCCTGCTGACTGCGGGATACAGCGTGAAGCTAAAAAAAAAAAAAAAAATGTTTAAACCAATGACGACAGTTTGATCTACAGCTTAATAGCCCAGCAAGTAAATAACAAAGCATTTAAATATATTATTGAGTCTTAAAATCATATATTTATAATGACAATCGCGTGGCGACTAAATAATGTACACTCTTTCCAAAGATTTATGGACCTGTCTTTATAAATTACAAAAAATATTAAGTATATTGGTTCAAGGTTAGCTATATTAAATATTTATTATAATCATCTCAAAAAAATATTTTAGGCTGTCATATAAGGAAACATAACTTGGCCATAAATATCAATTTTTATTAACTTTTGTCCAAAAATATTTCTTTATTTTTGTATAGAAATTAACATTTATAATTTTTCCGACGATCAAAGATATGGAAAATATTCGTGATTTATTGAGTTATAATTGAAATGAATTTAGCTATAAATCTATCCTGTCTATTTTTTTTGATAACTAATAAAACGCAGCGGCATTCGAAGCTGCCTCTCTTGGAAAACGGAAAAAATATTTTATTAAATTAAAATTACATGTTTCCGCTTAGCAGGATAGTCACAGATAAACAAGTATTCAAGACACTCCGTTCTCCACTTTACGTCCGACATTGAGACAGAACGTTTAAAATGGCGGATCTCAATACAGAGATTTGGTGAGACAACCACCAGAGTGAGGAAATAAAAATAATAATTCAATTTAAATTTCTCTTTTCTTTTATAGCGACACGCTGTATCCCGCACACAGCAGGGTAGGCAGAGGAAACCTAGTGCTAAGACACTCCGTTTCCCACTTTCTGCCGAATTTGGAATTACGTGTTAAGTGGCGGAACTTAACGACGCACTTTGCCTCGGTACCAGAGCGAAGAAAATGGAAATATTAAATATTTCCGCTCCTCAAATGGGAATCGAACCCACAACCAGTCGTTTACAGTCACACGTTTGTGCCACTGCGCCACGACTGGCCCCATATTTAAATAATATAATGTATATATATGTAGTAACCATATGGTTAAATACCCCCGTTTAGCGTTCGAAAGTCAGTCGCGTTTACAATCAGGCGCTGTACAATTACGTTACGATGGCATCACGAATATTAAAATTATAACATGTGAAAATATAAAATAAAAATATGGAGAGAAAAATTCCCTGTAATATTATATCATATGCACACGTTATCCAAAAATATGTATAATACATGATTTGTTTCGATATTATATTTTTTTACTGGATCAATATATCTACATATTTTATACTCTGTGTATTTGTTATACTATGTCTCGCCATAATGTTATTTACATCACAGAAGTACATACTCGTATACAGCTCTCTGGCAAAGTTTTTGCCGTTAATTATAAAATAAATATTAACCAAATCATGTATAGTTGGTAAAATAAATTAATAATAACTACAAAACAAAATAATAATTTGTTCAGCTTAAGTGGTAGTGGGCGGGATACACAACGAGGAAAACCGATGGCCTTTGGGGCGGAAAAGTTCTCGAGTGGCGACCACAAACCAAACGACACACGAGTGAGCAGGTCCCCTACTAAGTGGACTGATGATCTGGTCAAGGTTACCAAAACACCTATATGCGTGAAGCCTTTCGTTGTATCCTGCACACAGCAGGGTAGGCAGAGGAAACTAGTGTTAGGCCCACACCATTCCCTTCACTTCCGCTGAAAAGGAAAGAAGAATGCGGAAAGCGCATGTCCGATTATGGTAAAAATCCTTGAGGGAGGCCTACATCCAGCAATGGTCGTCCAACAACACATTACCATAACACACCTATTCTACATACAATATATTTTTTAAATTTATAGCTTTGTAATTTTTTTTGTTTTCTTCAATTTAAAAAAAAACAGTACTACACTTTTTAATTTAAAATAAACTTACCATCTTAAGTTAAAATACGCAATAACTTCTCATATGAAGTGATATAAATATCTAACAAGTTGGCTGTCACGTAGACAGGTGTGAAAGGTAATATATCTAGCTATTAATATTCATTAGTTGAGATGAGGGTGGCGAGTTGCCTTACTATACAGTAATTGTATTTCTGAAGTGGATAATTCAATAATTCTCTAGAGAAATCACTCATGTTATTTATATAACGAGCCCTGAATAACGTTTCAAACTATTGTTGAACTAAATAAATTTTATGAAGCACACTCCAAAGTATGGTATACTCTACCTGTTCTGTTTGCTGGAGAATCGTTCTTGTGTTGCGTTTGTAAACGACTTAGTTTAATTAATCTAGGCTGTGGGGAAGCTTAATTTATACTTTGTGTGTTTCAATTATCTTTATGTAATTGCTGTAGGTATTATTACGTGAATTAAGCAGGTAAAATGTAGTGGTAAGTTAGGTAAGCACTATTGCAATGCAGCATGTATGTCATACATGGCGCATGTAATAAAAAATGCCCTGAAAAACTGAAATACTTTAGAAATTTAATTGATTAGATATAGCACAACATTTAGTTTACATGACTTGTTACTATTTTCATTTATAACGTAATTTCAACTATAAAACCTGCATTTTGCTCTTATTCCAATTGAATCTTTCGGTAATTTTCTTCAACCGTTACCACACACAGTAGTTTTGGCATTTATTTGTCTGTCAGTCACTGTGAGTAACGGAAGTGTTTTATATATTTTACCTTCTTCCTGTACTCTCCATACAACGTGACATTGACGAAGTGATAAGCGCTCAACTAGGACGTTCGAAGCGCCGTAACTATAGAACTGAACTGAACTATATTGTATACATAGGTATTGATTAAAATTACAACTTTGATAAGATATAGACTGAGCCTGTCTTGGCGCAGTGGGATAGCGTCTGACTGTAAACGCTTTGATTGTGGGTTCGATTCCCATTCGAGGAAATGATTACAGTTAAATTTCCATTTGTCTGCTGTGGTATCCAAGCACTTTGTGTGCGTCGAAATCTGCCACTCAATATGTAATTTTGAGTGCAAACTGGACGGAGTATCTTGACACTAATCTCTGGATCAATTTGTAGATAGCTACATACATAATACATATATAATCTAATTGACTTATTTTAAAATGTTATATGGTAAAGTAAACTGAGAACTATAAACATTTAAACAGTTACCTAATAAATACTCGCTAGTGTTATTACTAAACGACTTGCTTCATAAATATACACTTAGTCCTTCACAATATGTAGATGAAGTCCATATCGTACACGTGCTTCTACTACGGATTCACAGTAGATAAAATGAATAAAATATGTACAATATCATTCATATATGTGTTTATATATAAATATATAAAAAAAAATATAAAATATTTACAAAATCCAAGACAAAATATCTAATATATTTAAGCGAACAACTCTTGTATATTCTCTTTGTATATGTTCGTACCTTTGAGAATAAAAAAACGGCTAAAATATAATTAGTATACGACTGTCAATAACGTTGTAATATAGAGGTCCGCGGTTCGATGCTGATGTCCAGTTTATTCTTTTATTTATTTTTTTTTACTTTTGATTTATTATATTTTTATTATAATTTTTATTTATAATTTTTTTTTTGTATTATTATCTATCAAAATAACAATTTACTAAAGAGAAATGACAGTCACCAGTCTTTTTTTTTTAGCTTCACGCTGTATCCCGCACACAGCAGGGTAGGCAGAGGGAATCTTAGGAATTTCATCTGCTGTTTCTGCTTCCTGTTTTTTGCCGCTTACGCTCACGGAAATTTAGTGACAAAATAAAATAATAATTCCCCGGAGTGATGATCCAACCCTTTTTTTTCGAATGTGTAGTATGCTGTTGGCCAGAGCAACCTTGACAGCTTCACCGGGCTTTGGGGCAGGCCGAGCTATATGAGCTCTGACCTTGGCTTGAAATCCTCGCTTATGAGGAAGCCATCAAATGACGACGACGGTGTGGCAAGGGCGTCTCAGTTGAGACTCGAACCTCGACTTACGACACCGTTTTCGTGGGGGACTTTGCTTCGCTCTGTCCGACGATCCAACCCACAACCAATCGCATTTTATAGTCAGATGCTGTGCCACTCCATCCTGATGGTTTTAAAGTTATGATTTAAAATTTCCATTTTATAAGAAAGACAATTACTTAAGTAAAAATTTTATATATTAATCACAAGCAAACCAAAGTAGCTAACAAGACAAGACTGATAAATAGAATTCCTTTTAATGTTAACTTAAACTGACTACTCCATATGATAAAAGTAATAGTTGTAATATTCCTAAAAAATAATAGAAAAATTTACTTGAATCGGTCCTGATGTGGTTGTATTATTAGTAAATTAGATTTAGACTATCAGATTACGGAGCAATAGACTGAGAAAGGCAATGAAGTCTAAATTGTACGTAACATTGTTTTAATAATATATAATTAATTTGATTGACATTGAACTTAACTAGTTTTACACTAATACATACAGAAATCATTAAAAATAGTATAAAATAAGAAATAAAGGGTATTTTAAATTGTTTTCTCGCTATCCTGCTCATCCTGGTTTATCCTACTAAATTATTATGTATTGTTACTGAATTCGGACACGATAAACAAATTTTTAACACAAATCAGATAACAGAAAAGAGCTGTAATTGCACGATTTTCTGACATGTAAGTAGATATATAGATAGAAAATCAATATAAGTAAAAGCAATAAAACCGTGATCAATATACATGCATCGCCTACAATTTATATATATTCTTTATTGCACTTAACAAAAATATACATGAGAAATATAAACAAAATGTTAGTACACAAAGGTGGACTTATCTCTTAAAGAGATCTCTGCCAGTCAACCCGTGGAAGTGAGAGGGTTGCAAGCAGCGAGATAGACGATCGTGCAATTACAAGATATATAAGAATCAAAAAATATATATAAAATAAATAAAAAGTAAGCAAAACCATGTACATACACACAAAGTTACATAGACATATACATATATATATACATACATAAATACATACACAGATACATACATATATAAAACAATAAATATAATAATAATAAATACGAAAATACTTATACATACACAAATACTATAGAAATATAAGAAATAATGAAGTTATAGCCACTATGAAGTTAAAGTAGATAGCAGATGTTTTTTTAAAGAGGATTTAAATGTATCAATGGAAGGACTTTTTTGGATAGCTTTAGGGAGTTGGTTCCAAAGCGACGCGGCATACACAGAAAAGGATTTCTGCATAAATTTAGTGTTGCACTTAGGAATGTTAAGCGCAGGAACGACGTATGACCGTCTTGAGCGTGTGGGAGAGGGAAGGATGTTAAAGCGGGAACGTAAATAAAAAGGGAAATTTTGGTAATTAAGGATCTTAAAAAGGAGTATAAGGATGTGCATATCTCGTCGAAGGCGGATAGGGAGCCAATTAAGCTGAGCACGGAAGTTATATACCTAATGCAAAGAATAATAGAAACCAAACCCCTTCCCCGTCAGTGACCAGTCGTGGCCCATTGGCACAAGCGTGTGACTGTAAACGACTGGTTGTGGGTTCGATTCCCACTTGAGGAGTGGAAATTATATTTGCATTTTCTTCGCTCTGGTGTCGAGGTAAAGCGCGGCGTTAAGTGCCACGCGGTGCCGCTTAACACGCAAGCCTTCGGAAATTGGGGAATTTCGGAAATTGGAAATTCTGCGGAAAGTGGGGAACGGAGCGTCTTAACACTAGGTTCTCTCTGCCTACCCTGCTGTGGGATACAGCGTGAAGCTAAAAAAAAAGAAATAACAACATATTTGGTATAACATTCATTTATATTTTTTATACTTTACATATTTCAATGACAATATAATCTTCTAACAACCATTTTAACAACCGGATTTAGATTACAATCACACGCAATATGCGAGGACAGTGATTTAATTTTGCAAGACGACCTACAGGCAAGAACATCTACACGGAAGATCTACAGGGTAATAAAGCGAGCTTAACATTTGAGACTTTTCGTATCTTGCAAAAAACAAGGGGAATCTTTATAATAATTCACTTTAAGCTCAAGACTGATATCTTGCGGAAAAATAAAAGACTACATGAAAAAGCTGATGATGACTGGTATTTTTTTTTTTTTTTGGTTGTAAGATTAAATTGGGGCCAGTCTTAACGCAGAGGCACAAAATGTGACTGCAAAGCGACTGGTTGTGTGTTTGATTCCCACACGAGGGATGGAAATTTAATGTTTCCATGTCCTTCGCTTTGGTGTCGAGGCAAAGCGCGGTGTTAAGTTCCGCCACCTAACACTCAATACCTCTGTGGATTTCCGCGGGATTTCCGCGGAAAGTGGGGAACGGAGTGTCTTAACACTAGGTTCCCTCTGCCTACCCTGCTGTGTTCGGGATATCTCATGAAAGTAAAAAAAAAGATGTAAACGATAAATGCCACTTGTAAATCAAGTGTTAAGATACTCCATTCGCCAATCAATTTGTTAGACGGCAATATTAAAACTATTTTAAAAATATGAGTATATGTATTACGGAGTGTTTTAACACTAGCTTCTTTCTGACGACCATGCTAGACGGGTAAAGGTAGGAATTTTCTATCAGTCTAAGAAAGGATAACCACTATTAGATTCGTATATAAAAGCCAAAAAGACAAAGCCAGTTTGAATTAAAATATTAAACCTTATAACAAGATATGTACGTAGATACACAAAAAACATTATATTATGTACCAGTATATATAAATTTAAATTAACACAGCTTCTACCTGTTACACATCTCGGTATTGCGCAAATTAATTGAATGATAAAAGATGTTAACGAGAAATTTCACTTGAAAATCAAGTGTTAAGATTATCTATTCGCCCTTCACTTTGTTAGATTGCAATCTTAAAATGCAATTTCAAACTTATGAATATGAGTATGCGTATTACGGAGTGTCTTAACACTAGCTTCTGTCCGACGCCCATGCTAGAGGGGCAAAGGTGTGAAGCTTCTATCTATATAAAAAAGGATAACCACTATTAGATTCGTAAATAAAAGCCAAAAACACAAAGCCTATTTAAAACAAAATGTCACACTTTATAACAATATATCATAAAAAATATATATGAGTATATATGCCACTTAAAAATCAAGTGTCAGGGTACTCCTTTCTCCATTCATTTTGTTAGATGACTATATTAAAACACAATTTCCAAAATAGGAATATGGCCAGTCGTGGCGCAGAGGCACAAAGTGTGACTGTAAAGGTACTGGCTGTGGGTTCGATTCCCACTCGAGGAGTGAAAATATTTATTGTTTCCATTTCTTTCGCTCTGGTGTCAAGGCAAAGCGCGGCGTTAAGTCCCGCCACTTAACACGCAATGCCTCCAAACAGTTCCCTATGCCTACCCTGCTGCGTGAAGCTATAAAAAAAATATAGGAATATGTGTGTAACGGAGTGTCTTAACACTAACTTCTTTCTGATGACCATGCTAGACGCATAAAAATATGAAGCTCCTATGCATCGGAGTAAAATCTCTATAAAATTTATAAATAAAAGCCAAAAAGACAAAGCCTATTTAAAACAAAAAGTTACACCCCATAACAAGATATCATAAAAAAGATTACATACAGCAGAATACATAAATTTAAATTAACACACTTTTCCACGTGTAACACATCTCTGAATTGCGCAAATTAGTTATAGGATAAAAGATGTAAACGAGAAATGCCGGCTATTATCTCGGCTTGTGGTTGTAATATCGTTACTAAACGTACGGACAAAATGTTCTGTTTATCGAATTAGGGGCACAGCGCGACTCTGTTAATACAATGGAGTTATTCCCCATTCGCTGCTTTTTTTTTGTTTTTTATTCGTGAATTGATGTCGTTGACTTATTCTTAAAAAAATCGAATATATATGTATTTGATGTAGTGTCTCGAGTTCGGACTGAAAGATGTCAAGAGGAGTGAAGAAGAACGGAGAGTCGTGACTCTACGTTCAAGTAAGAGTGCGACACTTGCAGCTTACTCTAGTTAGTAAGTTAGATTTTAAATTATACTATAACTATTAAACTTATGAATGTCGTTTACTAAGAAGACGACATACAATTTAAAAATTAATACAAAACTTACTTGCAAATTATAATTATTCTGTTAAATAATTTTAGCACGATTTGACGTTGTTTAACTGTATTAAGCGAATTGTGACATGATATTTTTAAATTTTATTCAAATATTCTAATATATAATCTAAAATTTTATAAAGTAAATGTATGAAGAAGATACACGATACACTACTGTAAGGATTTACGCGAAAGAATGGTAAATTAAAAAATATATATGTTAACTTTAAATTAAAGCCGAACAGGAGAAAAGACAAAGGATATTGCGATATTTATAGACTCATTAATTTATTGAATGGGGCGCGAAAGCTTCCAGCCCGTGTCCATTGTCGCCCTCATTACGGCTCGCAGCGTGACAGAATTACTAGCTGATTGACAGACGCTAATAAAATGACGGTCCACGTAAAAATTGGCTTTTTTGTATATAATTTTTTTGGTGTTTTTCAAAGAGGGTTGTCATTTTGTATTTGCCTATATTTAGATGTGACTTATGAAGTGAGGCTGACATTATACTGTTTTGAAAAATTAAAGGTTATATCAAAAATGCACATAAAATGTTGTTTATGTGCATGTTGAAAGCTTCATATTTTTTCAGTATAGTAAGTTTAGGATTCATGATATTATATCCCGTGGCAATTTAAAAATAATTCTTCGACCATTTAGTAGTAGAACAAAACGAGGCATTCATTCATTCATTACACAACAGTAACCAGTAACGAAATGAATGGCTGTTGGAGTGGAAAGACTCTTGAGTGGCGATCACAAACCGGACTATGCTTAGTTGGCAGGACCTACGAGGATGAGCTGGTGAAGGTAGCTGAAAGCAGCAGCAAACAAAGTAACGATCGTCGTGGAGACCCTTGGAGAGCCTGCTGTGGACGTAACACAGATAAATTAAAGAAATGTTTTAATCTCTTTATCTTTAATGTCTGTTCTGAACTTTCTTCCCTACTACATATTCTACTTTTTCTTCAACTTTTAAATAATAGAGTTAGTTGTCGAATATTAGTTGTTCATCGATTAGTGTTTCATATATGTTTATTTATTTTTATATATGATTAAAATATGTTAGAGTTATATAAATTTTACTATTTATAATCCAACTTTGTTAGTAATAGTCGATAGACAACATCGTCCCGTTGGTACCATTTGGGTACGGAAGCCTAAAATGACAAGAATATTTACAACATTTTTATATTCATAGCTTGCCTCGGTTATCTCATTTTGCTACCAAACACATCTTTGCCAATTTATTGCGAAGCTATTTATAAAGGAAATACGTTATAATTTTAAATTTAAAATAAAACTAAAAAAGATTTGTGAAACGGACAGGAATTAGGTAATATTTAAAAAAGAGGAAAAGATTTAATAATCATTAATTTCTTCGTCCTAATCTCGAACTTTAAATAGAACAGCTTCCCCTTTTTGCTTTCGTAGACCAGGGTAGTCGGAGAGACACTCCGATCCACTTTCTCTTCAAAATCATGACTTACAGAACTCGACGTAGTTTATTTAGCGAGAGTGGGAAAATGATAATAACATGAAAATTGCCCCGAGAGGGAATCAAACTCTCAATCAATTGCGTTTCGTTTTCGTATACAATAAAACGTTCCACAACGCCACGATAGCCACTACACAGATAAACAAATATTACAGAGGACCATCGTGGTCCAGTGAGACAATGTTAATTGCAAACGTGAATGATTTTGGGATCAATTCCAACTTAATAGAGCTTATATTAAAATTATTCTTATTTCTTCACTTTGACACCTAAGACAAAACACGACGTAGAGCCTCGATTTCACCTGAAAAATGGAGAACGGAGTATCTTGACACTATGTCTTCTCTAAATACCCTACTAGCGGTAAAACGTGTGAAGCTAAAAAAAATAAATAAACAAATATCACAAAGGACATTCACGTTCAAAATCATTCTCACCCCCAAGCCAAAACGTAGAGCATTGTTAAAACAAATTAACTTTACAACTCACAGCAAATACGGCAGTCACAGTCCTAATCAGAGCATAACAGAGTGAACCACGCGCAAATGTTGACATTACTTGAATCAAGCGACGCGACCCTAATAATTAAAGATTGTGTTATATGTATGTAACATATTCTCGTACAGTAAATGGATTTTTATAGGATATAATATAGCTTTTCTATAATATGATTGTGGATTTCAAAATATATTCATTTACTAGTGGGGCCAGTCGTGCCGCAGTGGCACAAATTTGTAACTGTAAACGACTGGTTGTGAGCGATACCCACTCGAGGAGTGGAAATATTTAATATTTCCACTTCCTTCGCTCTGGTATCAGAGGAAAAGTGCGATGATAAGTTCCGCCACTTGACACGCAATGCCTCCGAATTCGGCGGAAAGTGGGGAAAGGATTGTCTTAACACTTGGTTCCCTCTGCCTACCCTGCTTTGTGCGGTTACTTTAGCGTGAAGCTAAAAATAAATAAAAAAACTAGCTATCCACTCGCGGCTTTGCTTGCGTAAATTTCAGCGAATTTAATAGAACATTATTTTATAGTAATTTCGTCAAACAAGATTAAAGTCGTTATAAATATATTTATTTATGAAACGATTGAAACAAAATAAATACTTAATGGTAAAGGAAAATCACCAAAAAATAATAGTTCAAACTGCATTTAAATCGGATAGGACTAGTTTCCGAGAACAGCGTGATAAAAAAAATTAAATCATTGTTTTGGGTACTACTACATTGATGATTGCTTCCAGTAATATATTTTCTCATATTATCTGCCATATACAGAGGGCAATCAGTTATTTATTTGTTATATGTGCAAATTTAGGTAAAAGAAAAACCTTCTTAGACGCCTTAACGATAGCTTATTTGTTATAATGTATAAATAATAATGGTATAGGTGATAATAACTAGTAGCAAGCACAATATAAGTTGCCAGACTAACGAGTATGTCACTTACATAAGTGTACCATGATGGATCCTCTAACTTACTAATTTTTGATATTGTATCATAGCGCATTATGTCTAAATTAGTTTTTCATGTTTTAGTCTATTTTAAATGAAAGGGACGTTCTTTCATTTAACATTTTAAATGTAATAAAACAATTTAACCTCATTTTATAAATTTAATTTATACCACTACGGACATAAGGTCTGTACCTTACGTCCTTTGTTCTGTCTGTACCTTTTTTTAAATAATCTTTTTTTTTATATATATAAGTTCCCTTTTTCATTAACAATATCAGAGCTTAAAACTAAGTTTATTAAATATACCATAAGAGAGTCCAGTTTTCTTTCAATATTAATCTAATCTCTTAAATATTAAATGTAACTTATCATATAATATCGTATATTTTGGTCACACCAGGGACCACAGGGACTACCAGGGACCACGGATTATTTCAAAGTTTTCTAAACATTGGGTTTTCTAAAAGTTTATGGTCGAAAAATGTTGGTACTACGCCATTAATTGTAGTATTTCTATTAATCGTAAAATAGTTTCATTTCAAAATGCGTAAAAATCAGTCGCCAGTCGACTTCGGCACAAGCGTGTGACTGTAAACGACTGGTTGTGGGATCGTAGCGTGAAGCTGAAAAAAAAAATCACGTCCAAAAGTTCTTACTACATTCTTTCCTTCTTAAATACGTCTATTTCTTTCTGTAATTAGCATGTTCAAATAAGCAAACAAACAAATTCTTACAGCTTTATTACATTAGCATAGATAAAAATGAATAATAAAAGAATATTGAATCAATGACTCTTGCAGTGGACATAAAGATACTTAGATCTCTATTTTTTATTAGCCTTAATTTAAGTGACGACGTCGTAGCGCAGTTGAATAGTGCCTGATTGAAACGCTATGGTTATGGGTTCGATTCCTACTCGAAGAAATGACTATATTTAAATTTTGCATATCTTCCCTTTTGCACTAAAAACAAAGTAGAGGTCAGAGTTACTTGACACTTCTTCTTTCCGACTTGACACCTCTACTTTCCGCCCGAAATCGAGCTTTGTTTTTAGTACCAAAGGGAAGAAATTCAAAATTTTAAATAAAATCATTCCTTCGAGTAGGAATCGAACCCACAAACATGACGTTTCTATCAGGCACTATCCAATTGTCTAAATAGTCTTCTCGTCTATGTGGGAAAAAAAAAGCATGAAGCTGCAATCTCTTACTTACACCCACAGTCATTTAATAAACTTCACATAGTATACGTAAATCTAAAATCTCATTTACGAAAAATTACCATTCATTAGACATTGTGATTTATAATTGAATATTTCCTTACATTTGGCTCTTCCTTTTCTTTTTATAAACATATTTACGGTAAACAACGGCCGAGGATTTATAATGATGTAGAAATAATGAGAATAATGAGAACAAACAAACGCTACATAATGATAATGATACTTTTAATGAAACTACCAACGTATCTTACATTCTGTCTATGTATTAATATTTGGAGCTTATGTAAAGTACTAATATGTCTATACAACATGTTGATAAGTCGACATGCATATTAAAATTTTAAAATGTTAATAGGCATTAGAATTTCTTCCATATATATATAAATAAAATTTGAGTGTCTGTTTGTAATATTTAAATACTTTTTTCTGAATGCGTATGTTTGTACACACAGTAAAAATACCAAAATATTATTTTTTTACAATTTAGATTTTTCTGTCAGTTTGTCGATTTTGACTGGACTTTCTCTGGTTTTGGGCTTTTACAGCTGATAAAGAAGTGCTATTTTTTTTTTAGAATTATAACATTTATATGAATTTTCTTTTTTTTTTTAGCTTCACGCTATATCCCGCACACAACAGGGTAGGCAGAGGGAACCTAGTGTTAAGACACTCCGTTCCCTACTTTCCGCCGAATTCGGAGGCTTGCGTGTTAAGTGGCGGAATTTAACGCCGCGCTTTACCCCGACACCAGAGCGAAGAAAATGGAAATATAATTTCCACTTCTCGAGTGGGAATCGAACCCACAACCAGTCGTTTACAGTCACACGCTTGTGCCCAGTGGCCCAGTGACCACGACTGGCCACAATGAAATTACGCGCGGATACATTCGTAGGCACATCTAGTTTATTAATATGATACACATTTCTTAGTTAAAAGTGTTAAATAATATATAAACACAATTAGCAGAAAAAAATCTTCTTATTAGGCTTGTACGGATATTTATAAACCGTTTCTAAGAGATAGGCATACAACATACATATACATAAACCCTCTTTAATATCATTTTGTAACAGGTCAAGGTGCTTAACTCTGTATTGCTACGTATACGAAATGTAGATCCGAAACATCAAAAGTATATCATAATAACACGGTGGGGCCAGTCGTGGCATAGTGGCACAAACACGTGACTGTAAGCGACTGGTTGTGGATTCGATTCCCACTCGAGGAGTAGTAATATTTAATATTTACATTTTCTTCGCTCTGGTGTCGAGGCAAAGCGCGGCGTTAAGTTCTGCCACTTAACACGCAATGCCACCGGATTCAGCGGAAAGTGGGGAACGGAGTGTCATAACACTGAGTTCCTTCTGCCTACTATGACGTGTGTGCGGGATACAGCGTGAAGCTAAAAATAAAATAATATCATATTACATATATATTATGGTGACATGGCTTATAAGCTATAGCTTAAACACAGAGTGACCGACAAACACCACACAGACGACTCTCCACGAGTGAAAAGTTAAATTTGGCACGGTTCCTTTGGATACTGTACGAGATCACAAAGAAAGGACTTTTAAAAATTTCAACGAATATGGGAAACAGTTGCGTTTTATATTCGAGGCTTTAAAATATAAAAAATGAAAATAGTATGGTCATACTGTCCATGCTAACGAAATTGAGTGCGAAATCTCGTGAAAAAAGTTATAATGAAAAAAGTTAAACTAGTAGCGTTGTCTTACAACTATTGTATCGAAATATTCTTTTTAAACTACATTTTATATATCTTTATAATTATAATCTACTTTTTATTTGCATGGATTTCTGCCACTCCACACTAAATGTGTCGATTTCGATAGATAAATGGAGAACTTGACACTAAAAACTCTCTGACTACCCGCTATATAATATATAATATAAATATATTGGGGCCAGTCGTGGCGCAGTGACACAAAGTGTAACTGTAAAGCAACTGGTTGTGGGTTCGATTTCCACTCGAGGAGTGGAAATATATATTATTTCCATTTTCTTCACTCTGGTGTCGAGGCAAAGCGCGACGTTAAGTACCGCCACTTAACACGCAATGCCTCCGAATTCGGCGGAAAGTGGGGAACGGAGTGTCTTAACAGTAGGTTCTCTCTGCCTACCCTGCTGTGTGTGGGATACAGCGTGAAGCTAAAAAAAGGAAAAAAAAGCAAATATAATATACTTTTTATAACGTATGTACTAAAAAGCAATTGATGAATATAACATATTATGTAATTAAACAGATTTTCTCATAGTTTTTAAATATTCTGAAATCACAATTATGCTTCTCTATACATGTAATATGTATAGAAATACATGTTAGGTATGTATATAATATATAAATAAGTACTATTTAAAAAGCAGCCTATGTTTCTTCCCGCAAAGTAGAGACAACCTAGATAATTCCTTCTCCACTTTTTACCAGTAATGGGAACATTTTGTGTTAGGTACCAGAGTGGAAAATAAAAATAATATATCATTATATAATAATCGAACTCAGAACCACCGCGTTTACAGTCAGACGCTGTCCCACTGCGTCACGACAGCCTTATGCTAAGCTATGACTTGATAGTATTTTTTTAGCTTCACACTATATCCCGCACACAGCAGGGTAGGTAGAGGGAACCTAGTGTTAAGTCACTCCGTTCTCCATGTTCTGCTGAATTATGGAGGTATTACGTGTTAAGTGGCGGAACTTAACGCCACGCTCTTTTTTTTTCGCTGGGAAATGCACTTTACGCAGACCATCCGTACGTAAAACAGGCAAACTACCTTACGGACGGATGATACTCACTATGTGGGACTCACCGATGAGTCCGGTAGTACCCACTAAAACCCAGCGGAAACCCTCTCCACTCTCATGAGACGTCATAGGTTTGCTCGCGCATTCAACGCCACGCTTTGCTTCAACACTACATCGAAGCGGAAATGGAAATATTAAATATTTACACTCATTGAGTCGTAATCGAACCTAGAACCAGTCGTTTTTCACTTTACTTTGTGCCTCTGCGCCACGACTGGCCCCTAGTGTACTTTAACAGAATATAAATCTAAAAATTGAATATGATTCAAAATCACAAACGTCGTCGTCGTACTTAAAGCTGCGACTGTTGGAAAATGATACTGTTATAGCATAATAAGAAAATTGTCCTTCTATTTTTCTTTTAATATTACAACTGCGGAGTCGGAACTATTGCTTGTTTATTTACTTTCACAAAGTAAATAAACTAAGGTTGGTCTATACTTGACATTTAGACGACACTGATAGTGGTATTGTTTTGGTAGATTTGGTGATATTTTTTTAATATTTTTGGAGTATATAAAATAAATGTTTTAGTTTCAATTATTCTTCCTGATCGAAAGCAAATTATTTTATAAAATAAATTGAAAGGAACATATTTCACATTCAGGTAGACTTGGAAAACTAACTGCAAGCGTGTGGCAAAAAGTGAATCAAAATAGCGTTGCATGATTTCCTAACATTGATATAGTAGCTTACTAGTAGTTAGATAAATACCGGTAAAGATAATAAAATGTACCAAAAACTTTATCAGAGACGTAATATAATGACTACATTTAATTATCTCTATCTTACCCAATACTATTTTAAAATAATTATTTTAATAATTTAGATATTTATTCTAAATGTATATTTAATATTTTGTTTTATTAACTACTCACGCTCGCAGCTTCGCCCGCGTAAACTACCTAACTATAGCTACTTTGTATTTGCAACGGTTTTCATTCTCTTGACGACAAAATCATTTATTTTAATATAGAAATATATTTTGTTCATGAAAAAGATAGAATAGAATAGACTCTCATCTCTAGATCTCTCAATTTCACATAAAATTTCTTTCTTTCATCAATAAAATAAGCTTTGTAGCAATTCAAATATAAAAGCTAGCTAAACAGTTCCGCGGATTTTTTTGTAGAACTAATAGATACCAACATTTTTGATGAACATTATATTTGTCTGTATTGAATCGTTTAGTCGGCCTACGGCAAAGCATCACATCTTGCCCAAGTAATTTTTCTAAATTTTTTTTGTTCAATAATAAAAAATTAGCCTATAGCACTCCAGAACAATATAGCTTCCTGAATGTGAAAGAATTTTCATGATCTGTTCCGTATTTCCGAAGATTACCCCTTACAAACAAAGTTACAATCTTTATACTTATAAAAAGTGGTAACACTTTTTATAGTAGTATAGATAGATAGGTACATACCTATTTACAAAAACAAAATCTATATGGTCGTTTCAATATATTTTTTAAATACAGCGAGATCCGAATTAGTGTCTTTTATTAAAAATATTCATAAAAACGTAATAAAAGCCAATCAACCACACTTCATTTAAAAGGCTAAAGTTTTAAATCATCGTTTTACAATAGATAATTGGAAATACTATTGCAATTCGACTTTTCTATAGGATTTCTGTAGATAATGTCCGAAGGGAGATACTTACAAAGTTTCTTTGAAAGATTTATGTATTTCTTTTATAATGTTAAAAATTGTCATGCATTCGAAGTCGAAGCGCTGTGACCGCTATGTCATGAGTTCTATTGCAGCTGCGTCGAATTTTTTTAATAATTTTTTTTAATATTCTGCGAACAATCATTTGGCAAGAGTGAAAGCTACAGATAAAATATTTTTAACATTTTGTGCCGTTAATAAGAAGACATTTTAAAACGTATAATTTTTTTAACACAGCGGGGTTCGAACCTGCGTCTCTTGGAAACCATGTAAGCGCTCTGACCGTTAAGCAATGCATTCCTTTCGGGTTCGAAATCGAATCGTTTTTATGTTTTCTAAAAATATCTTTTTCAATCAATCTCCAATGAAACTATTTTTATCAATATTTTATTACTATTCAAAGATTCATAGTTGTTCACATTTATATACAAAATTTCAATATGACTCACAGAAAAACTTCCACCAAAAAGGAAAACTTACCAAGCAATTTAGTAGCGGCTACAAAATAATCAGTTTCGCCCGACTTAAGTAAAACGTTTGAGTAATTTTACGAAACACTAAATAAAGTTACGCCTACTACTTTTTTAGTTTTATTACGATTACAAATCTTTCCAGCCTTGGCGGAGTTAATGAAGCTAGGTGAAACAAGGCCGCAAGTTTCTTAGTAAAAGTTAACCGTGCAGTTAGTGGAGAGTATCGTAGATGAGGTCGAACCACAACTTCTTGTTAACTATTAGGTACTTCAGTTAATTAAATACTAGTAGTTAGATGATGTAAATTTCAGAACAACTTGCTTTTGTTCTGCCACTGTTAATTTCTGATGAAAACTTTTATGTATACTAGCTGTACCTGCAATTTCGTCCGTGTGGTTATTAAAAAAAGTTTAAATTCTAAAATAAAATTAGCCCAAGTTACGGAGTACCGTGTTATAAGAGCCATTTTCCATTAAAAGTGGTAAGTAAGTGTTAAAATTGGTTAGTTATTACAGAGATTAGCCGGAAAAAACAAATATTTACATTTATAGCCGGAAAAAGCAAAAATTGTAAGATCTGTTAGTGTTTGGTATAAGTACCGTGTATACATAGGTACATGTATATTTAGTTAAGTGTTTCTTTATGAAGTTCTTTCATATATATGTATGTGTACTTTTTGTCAACTTTGCTTGTACTTGAGAACAAATTGGCCAGTTAATTGAATTCCCGATAATGATTTATATTGGTCTTTTATTAATAACTAGCGACCCGCTCGCGACTTCGCCGCGTGAACTACATTACTGCTTCGTTATATTGCAACACTCGGGGGTGGGTTTTATAAAAATAAAGTAGCCTACGTTTAAGCTTAGATTATTAACTATATTTATGCTAAAATTCATGATAATCGGTCAAGCGGTTTAGATTTTTCATATAAACTTTCATCCCCTATTTCAACCCTTTAGCGGTTGATTTTTGAAAAAATAAGTAGCCTATGTTAGACCCAGTAACTTTTACTACTTTCACTCTAAATTTCATCCAAATCGGACCGGTAGATTAGCCGTGAAAGCATGACAGACAAACACACAGACTTTCGCATTTATAATATAAGTATGGATTTATACTGTTAATCGAATCTATGTAAACACGTCGTTCCAATATAGAGTTTTAATAATTTATGCAGTGGAAAACGGAGTGTCTTGACACTAATTTCTTTCTGAACCTTGTTATGCGGGAAAGAGCACAAAACTGAAATGAGGGCAAAAAATAAATATATAATATGTGACAGGAAAACTGTTTGTATATAATTGATATATTTGTTATAATTTGGTATTTGTATACAAATGAATCGTCCAGGTGCTTTGTCTTTGAAAGATTTATATAGTAAACATTCGTTGATTTGTACCTACGACTACTGTTTCAACTTAATGCGCCACCACGCTCGATGTCAAATATATGACCGTGTAGCTAGTAGTCTGGTACTATTAAGCTCGAGACATTCGTATGTAAATTTAGTTTGTGTCAGTAGTTGACATGACTGGAGCAGAATACAGCATTCTGTGAAATCACAAAGGGTTTAATTTTGTCTCTTTATGAAGACGTGGCTATATAACAAATTATGTACATATGTTCTTTAATTATGTAAAAGTCTTGCAATAAAATATATAAGATAATTATATTATTTGTTAAACGTTCTTTAAGTTCGAAAATATAAATCTAATTGTAGATAAAAAATACGATTTAATTATGAAATGTGATAAGAATACTTATTAAATATGGTTTAATTGACAGAGTTTTGTTCAAAATATGGTCACCGTAGAAATAATAAAATAATATCCTTTACATTGAGTGAAACAAAAATATCGAGTAATTTAAACCTTTCCCCCGGGTAAAGAATACAATTGACTTCCGCAGCTGAGCAGGTTGTATGAGATTAGTACCCTGACTGGCTCACGACCACTCTAAAGTCAAAAACGAATCGCCAAATGTCTAATGATGTGTCCCGGTTCGATGACATATACGCCTGCTCTCCCTGTTCCCTCCCACCTATACTTCTCCCTCCTTCACACTCAAAGCCGCCAAACACATTCACTACTCCTCTAATTTTGTAAATGTCGGGCAAAATAACTTCTCGGTCCAGTCGTGGTCCAGTGGCACAAGCGTGTGACTGTAAACGACTGGTTGTGGGTTCGATTCCCACTCGAAGAGTGGAAATTATATCTCCATTTTCTTCGCTCTGGTGTCGAGGTTAAGCGCGGCGTTAAGTTCCGCCACTCAACACGCAAGCCTCCGTATTCGGCGGAAAGTGGGGATCGGAGTGTCTTAACACTAGGTTCCCTCTGCCTTTCCTGTTGTGTGCGGGATACAGCGTGAAGCTAAAAAAAAATAAAATAAAAATAACTTCTTACGATCATCTGATCGTAAAAAATGGGCTAATGAGCAGTAAAACCATCTGGTTCTACTGCTCATTTGCCCCCTTTTATAAGTAAAAAAAATACACATATATTATTAAATACACACAATCCAAAAAAATAAATTTCATATACCTAAAAAAAGACAAATATTTCTATACAGAGTTTAAAAGCATTTGTAATGACTTTGAATAAAATAAAAAGCAAGATACGCTCATTCCTATTTCTTTGATGCAGCAATCTGTCGTTCATTACCGTGTCATAAAGGCAGGTGCATCACTAAAACGGTTACACTGTTAAAATATGTTGGTTTAACTTGGAACTGACACAATTTAAAGGAACATTAATGTTTGTATCGTCATTTTAATATATCATAATGTCAACTTTATCTATGTGGTTATATTAAAATAATAAGTTAGTTCTATTTGAATAGTAACCATCGTGGCGTAGTTAGTGATATTTTTTTTTCTTCACGTTTAATCCCAAATAGTAGGGTAAATAGAGAGAGACTAGTGTCAAGACACTGTTCTTTTGAATTCAGGACATTGTGTGTTGAGTGATGAAATTCAACAACGCATTTTATCTTATAAGAACAAAGAAATGGAAATATAGTAAATATAATCATTTCCAGTGGGGCCAGTCGTGGCGCAGTGACACGAACACGTGGCTGTAAATGAATGGTTGGGGATTCGATTCCCACTCGAAGAGTGGAAATATTTAATATTTCCATTTTCTTCGCTCAGGTGTCGAGGCAAAGCGGGCGTTAAGTTCCGCCACTTAACACGCAATGCCTCCGGATTCGGCGGAAAGTGGGGAACGGAGTGTCTTAACACTAGGTTCCCTCTGCCTACGCTGCGATGTGCGGGATACAGCGTGAAGCTGAATAAAAGAAAGAAATGGAAATATAGTAAATATAATCTCATTTCCCTGAGTGGCTCCAGTGGATCCATCGGTTATCGTGGCGCAGTGTGTTAGCAGTCAAAAGAATTTACAGTTGTTTGACTACCGTCACACTGCACCACGATAGTCTCAACTATTTGTCATATCAGAGCGAAGAAATAAAAAAAAACTTCAAAATATATTCGTTCCCACGAGTGGGAATCGACTCGCAACTATATGGGTTTATAGTAAGGCGATATTTCCCACTGTGCCACAGCCTCTTGTCATTTTATCAATTTTATAAATTGGATAATGGAAATAAACACGTAATAAATATTTTATTGTGTATGAATCTACATACTAGTGTTTCATGTTGAACACTTAGTATGCATTAAAGTGCTTTCGAATTATGCTCAAATATTTGCGCTTGCTTCATAAATATAATATTAAATTTTAGTACTAGAATGCCATAAAGTGAAACGAGAAATGATTATAGGATTGTAAACACAGAAATAGATTATATTTGTGGTGCTATTGACATTAACTAACTCAACACTTAGCAGGGTTTATATTTTGTTATTTGTAAATGATAAACATATGAAGAAAACTTCATCTCTTTCTTTAAGAAAAATCTTGGTGAGTTGTATTACTTTTTTTAGCTTCACCCTATATCCAGCACACAGTAGGGTAGGCAGAGGGTTAACCGAATGTTAAGACATTCCGTTCCCCACTTTCTACTGAATTTGTAGGCATTGCGTGTTAAGTGGGGCAACTTAACGCCGTGCTTTGCCTCGACACTAGAGCGACAAAAATGAAACATCAAATATATCAATTCCTTGAGTGGGATCGAACCTACAATCAGTCGCATTTACAGTACCAATTTGTACCTCTGCGCCACGACTGGCCTATTAAAATAATAAAAATTGACCTATTTACATTAACAATAAAAGTAATACAAACCGAATATGTAAATGAATATGAAATGAATAACAACTAAATTTTATATTAATATTAAAAGGTAATAAATACTTAGAATATTATTTCTATGTAAAAACGTAAAATTTGCAATACAAATTAATTTTAGCAAGTGGCGTGCCGCGTCGCCATCTTTGAATAGTGTTGAATGAACACTATAATTTATATTTTTCCGAATATTATAAAATTTGTATATTATATGTATATGAAAGTGGGGAACGGAGTGTAACTTAACACTAGGTTCCCTCTGCCTAACTTGCTGAAGTTAAAAAAAACAAAAAAAATGTATATTTCGGGTGTAAATAGTATTAATATTATATGAATTTAATATATTTTAAATAAACTTTCTTATTACTGTTACTTCTGAGTCTCAGAGAGATTTACTTACAAACACAATAATGAAAGGTCCGAACCGCGATACCTATCATGAGCCAAAACATGAATTAATATATTTTTTTAAAAAGATAAGTAGAGATCACAGATTTTTACCTTACCTTTGTTATTTTCATATATACCCACTATCAAAATTTAGATAACGCTTCTCAACAAAGACGCCAACAACAAAAATGAGTTGTAACAAATTTCTATGTGCCTGAATAGAACGGTAGAATAAGGATTAATAATTAGAGCACTAAATTGGTTTCCAGGTGGTGCAAGTTCTAGTCTTAGTACGTGTAAATTTACATGCGTTTTAATATATGTTTATTATATCTTAGGTGCTGCAAAATGCGAATAACATATAAAAATCCTCAAAATAACATGAATATCTTTTAATATTATTTGTATATCTACATAATTTGCCCCTAATTGACTAGAGGTGCAAAGTCTACTATACATACATATTTGTAAGCTTTGTTAAATTATTTTATAACATACATTTTTAATGTTATCATAATATAACGTCTCCAAATTCGTAGGATTCGTTATTTTTTTACAAATGTGTCTCAATATACGTTTACCTCTTATATCTTATTTAAGGTTTACGCATGTTTCGCATGTGACAGGAACAGTAAAATTAACCCAATTGTTAAAGCATTTCGTTTTCCATTTTCCGTGCTCATTAGGACATTGCTTATTCAGTGTAGAAACTTAGTTCAAATAAATTGACGAAATGAACATCATTTAAATATAAATATTTATTCCTTTAAGAGTGGAAAGAACGTAGGTTCTTTACTGTATTATCAGACATCCCCACTGCACTATGAAGGCATATAATCTGTTTTTATGTATTTATATTTTTCTATTTTTACCATTCAATGAAGTTATGCTTAAAACTTGAATACGTAACCTCTAAACAACTGACGCTACGCTTACGCTTCGCTTGGTGGTAGGAGATTCGTTCTCCGACTGGCTCGCGACCACTATCATGTCAAAGACGAACCACCTAACATCTGATGATGTGTTACGGTTCGATGACATGTAAGCCAGCTCTCTCTATTCCCACCATTCCCATCCTTCCTTCCTCCTTCTCTCCTATATCCCCGAGGTTAGCAACGCATCCATAACTCTAATGTTGTGGATGTATATGGGCGAAAGTACCACCATAGATCTTAACTTAAAGTGGGACAAAGATTGTTAAAGAAATTTAACATTAAAACAGCTTCATTTGTATGTTAATTAATAAATAAACATACCGTGTCTCTAATGGCCCTTGACGTTCATAAGTTTTCTTCTGTAATATGTTCTTGGAAACATTTGCTGGACTATTCTCATAAAGTATGGCGCATTTTAATAAAAAAAACATTCTATTAGCAAGTAAACGGTCATTATTTAACAATAATTTTAGATAAATGTGCGTTTAAAAGAAAAAAGTATGAGACTTCTTTTTTTATATGGACCTTAAAAAAATAAGAAAAACTGAATAGTACAATAAATAATAGGTACTATATAAAAATGATGTAATAAATTAATTTCTAAGAACTCAATTCTTTACAGCATTTTTAGAAGTCAAGTTAATTAATAACTTAAGTAAAAAGACTTTTTTAAAAACATGCTTAGGCAAGCAAAAAAACAAGCATCAAAAGGTAGTTTTTTTAAAATACTTATAATTAATTTCTAAGTAGTAAAAAAATATTTCTAGCGCGACCCTACATTGTAGGAGATTGTAGATTCGATACCCATATTGTAAGAGACCATTAAAATTAACAAGTCCACCATCTTGGATGTTCCGCCATGTTGGATTTAAAATATATTCACAAAATCTAACAATGGCATTGTATTTTCATATACAAATTATACTTAAAAATTAAACACAATCGGTTAGTTATTATATGCTTCAAAATTAAGTTGTAAGAAATCACACGAACAGACACGCAATGCATATGGCATTGCAAGCTAAATAAAAGCTAGTAATAAAAAGTTTAATTAGTAGATACGTGACGTACTTTACCTAGTTCCTACCCATTTTAGAATTAGAGATATCTAAGTCTTAGCCGCTTATTATGTTTTTTGCCCAATGCAGAAAAAGTATGACAACCATGGCAAACTTACAATTTAACCCTTCTTTAAGAACCTCTACATGGAGCCAGTAGCAGAAAAACAAAAAAAATGTTACCTTATTTATTTAATTTTTTTTTTTATGGAATTAAGGAGGCAAACGAGCTGAAGGCCCACTTGGTGTTAAGTGGTTACCTTCGCCCATAGACATCCACAACATTCAAGTTGTGGATGCGTTGCCAACCTTAGGAATGTAGGACAGAAGGAGGGAGGAAGGATGGGAATGGTGGAAATAGGGTGAGCTGGCTTACATGCCATCGAGCCCGAACACATCATAAGATATTTGGCGGTTCGTCTTTGACACGATAGTGGTCGCGAGCCAGTCGGAGAACGAATCTCCTACCACCAAACTACTGGGTTACCCGCCTTTTACGGGACGCTACCCAGCGGCGGGGGGGAATTGTATTCTTAACCCGTCCCCCCACGGGAAAGAATTATTGAACCTGCTACTATCACGCGCACAATCAAAATCATTATAACAGCTAATACAATAAATGTTTACTTGAAATATCATTCTTATTCAATTTTAATTTTATATTTAAGGGGCGTAGAGGCAACGAACGCAAATGTAAAGATGATTATACCTCAACACGTAATAGAACGCTATCTTCCTCCCACATTAATTTTAAATGAGAAAACCGTAGAGACGCGACGGCTGTGTTCATTAATTTTTTACAGACCACCTAGACTGGACCACCAATTATAATTTGTTATTCTTGTATACTGCACTATTAAAATGATTCAGTAACATTAATAAGCTTCAAGCTCATTCTTGCGTGTCAGGGTTGACAGAGAGAGTTAGTGACAAGTCACTCCGTTCACTGCTTTCCCACCCAACTCGAGATAATGTGGGTCGATCGGTCCAACCAGACGCTTTGTCTAACCAGAAATGTAAAAAAATATAAATATAATCAGCATAGGTATGTATCAAAGGCAATTCGCCAGCGTTCTAAAAAATAAATAAAATAAATTGAAGCTCTACAGCTGTGATTTTTATTTCCAGTCAGGAGAATCATTATATGTAAATCAGTTAATTAGGACGGCGTTGAACTCCGCACCCGAGTGAGATTCGGGGGAAAATTGAAGATACCCTGCTAATTACGAGTAAAGCTGAAAAAATATTATAAAGTTATTAGGTACCCCTGTAACAGCGCATTTATCTCAATTTCGTTGTTATATTAAAGTCTAGATTTTTTACACAATTTTACTAAGGAATATTTTCAAAGATCATTCTTCTTAAAGCCAGCTCATATTTCTTGTCTTACAAAATACATCGAAAAAAATATTATTGTGTATACTTTGAAATGAACTGTGTATTAAAAACATATTTGCAATGTCTTGAACCGTAAAGTTATTTAAATAATAAAAACCGAGCTTACTTAGAGACCCAGTACTGCTTATAGAAATTCCATCTTTTTATATGGTCTTTTATATAAAAGTCTTAGTTTTTAATATTTCTTTAGTATATTAAAAACCGCGACGTTAGCTGCTTACTCTAAGCATGCGATGTTTTAAATTGAATTCAAAATGGAGAATAGAGTGTCTTAACATTGGATACGTTCTGTGTAAGATTAGGGAAGTCGGAATCTAAAAAATCTTGTAATGTATGTAAACGCTAATATAAATTACTTTAATTTGCATATAAAAAGACAAGACCTAGTGACAAGACACTCCGTCCTCCATTTGTAACAATCCATACTGTACATAAATATACGTAGGAATATTTATAAAATATTTTTACTGATTAATATAATTTAATTTAATAATAATAAAAAAATAGTATTTTATTTTAGATATTTAAATAATTAATAAAAAAGTAATTAATATTTTTATAAATGTTATGTAGGCTGAATGCCATACTGGCAGGTTATAGTAAATGAAAAAGAAAAAGAAAGAAAACGAGCTTGGCGGGAGGATGACGCAATAAAAGGACGCTTAGGAAATTATTGAAATTAAAATGCAAATAATATGAATTTAACACAAGGAAGCATATATTTAATTAGTAAAATTATTATTTAAAATGCAAAGGAATAGAAATATAATAGTTTTATGATATTCAAGATTGGTAAGATGCATATTTGTAAATTATGAAGACTTCTTTGGTAAGTTTTCTTGTATTATTAGTAGGAAATTAGCATAAAACGAATATGAAATGATAACTTATATAGTATAATAAATATTAAAAGGTAAATAATAGTATTAAATAATAATATTACATGATAATAATGTTATTTGTATGAGATTTTTCAAATTTACAATATTTATAAGTAAAAGAGTATGCCGTGGCGCACCGCCATCTTTAAATAGTGTTGTATGGGCATTTTAGTTTACATTATCGTTATTTTTATGAAATATATAAAGTATTGGTATATTGAAAGTTTAGGAACTACTAATAAGATATTAATATATAAGATGCGTTTAAAGAATAAAGGTTTTATAGCAAGATGGTATTTAAAAGGGTAAAATTTAAAAGAATATAATTAAATGTATAGCACGCTGCGTCATACAATGTTTTACGATTGTCAGGGTTTGGTGAGCTGGTAGTTTACGGATAACCGATGTCGTTGACATGATCTAATGTTCTTTAGCAGCACCGAGGCTGACGCGTTTGGTAAAGTGAACCGCTATAGCAGTGTTGGTTAAATGTATCGTGTCTGACGCTGTCTTGCGTTCCGTGAGGGAGTTCGTACGGCGACAGCATTGGTATAATTTGTGACACGATTGTCGTGGGTTCAATAAGCTTATAGCTTTTTGATAACCGATGTCGGTGTCCCGATACTGCTTGGCATCACTGAGGCTGACGCGTTTGGTAAAGTGATCCCCTATGTGAATGTTAGTTTGTGGTACCTTGTCTGATGCTGTCTTGTATTACATAAGCACTTGTACAAAGTCGGATATTGGTATAACTCGTGACACATTTTATGCTTCAAAATCGGAACATTGCGTGCTAAGTGGCGAAACTCAACGCTGCACTTTGTGCTAGGCATGAGATCGTAGAAAGGAAAACTTAAATATAGTTCCTCGAGTGGGAATCGAACTGACGGTTGTGGTTTCGTTTACAGTCAAACGTTGTCACTGCCCCACGATCGTGTATATATATGATCCAAGGTAATAATTTCAAATTACATAGACTGAAAAAGAGCTAGTTCTTATAAAGTCAACGTAATTGATACCTATCCATTTACTGAGCATACAGGCAGAAAAAAACGAAACATATATTAAATATCATCATCATTATATTCAATTTAAGCTACCGCAGCGCAGCGGGACAGTTGACTGTTATAGCGATTGATTGTCGATTGAATTCCTGTTCGGTGAACTGACCATAACTTAATTTTTTTATATCTTTAGTTATTAAAGTGCGGCGTTAAGATCCGCCACTCAACATTCAACAAAATCATTATGTTAGAAAGAGTTTACAAGCGTAGTTCAAATTTTCTTAGAGAATTAGCACAAAACGGAAAGTAAATATATCGTATTCACCATCATGTGTTAGACAGACATTATTGTGTAAAATGATTTCTTACTGGTCAATAGAGTGTTTCGTTGCGGTTTTACTCTTCCTAGGCTATTTGTAGTAGACTTCTGAAATTTGGCAAGGATATCGAGCACAGTGTCCTGGGTTCTGTGAAGTTTTTTGGTGACAATTATAATTGTAGTTTTTGAATAAATGATAATTAAATGGTCAAAAAGTGCCCATTGACTTAGGCTGTGGAACGTTAAGTGTTATGTTAGTGTTAAGTGTTTGCTTTTCAAACTTTTTTAACATATAATAACATTAAATATGTACTTCGTTTAACCCTTCGCGCCATGCAGAGCAAAGAGGCGGTGTCTAGTATTCATACCTTTATAAATGTTGTTAAGGCCATGTATATTTTACGTCAACAGATCTACCAATATACTAAAATAAGTATAAAAAAGTAGCTTCATACTTTTTCTCGCATAACAGAGTAGCTAGTGTGTCAAAACACTCCATTCTCCAGTTTTTGCACAAAATCGAAATACTGAGTTATTAGTGGCGAAACTTAACGGTACCAGAGCGGAACAATTTAAGCAATATATAATCATACCCCTGGTAGTCGAACCCACAACCATTGTGGCTACAGTTAGATGCCGTTGTAGTGTTACACTGCCCTACAACGGCATCTATGTAAAATATGTGTATATAACATAAGTACGTTAAAACTCGGAAAAATCATTTGAAAATCACAAACAGACACTTCAACTGTTTTATTCATATAGTTTTATGAAGAAATTCTTTCATTTCAAGACGACCGCGTAATCTAGCTCGAGGCAATAGTTACCTACTAGCTAGTCCGTGTTTTATTAAAATTAATATTTGTTCTAGGAAACGTCTGCTTTTATATCATCATGTTTCATATTTTTATATTTTGCATTTATTTTTAATAAATTAGCTTTTTTAGAAATTTATATGTGTAGTCGGATTATTATAATTTTGTTTAGTTTCACGCTGTATCCCGCACACAGCAGGGAAAGCAGAGGGAATCTTGTGTTAAGACACTCCGTTCCCCACTTTCTGCTGAATTTAAATGCATTACGTGTTAAGTGACGGAACTTAAAGCCGTGCTTTTGCTTTGACACCAGAACGAAGAATATGGAAATATTACATATTTTCACTCCTAGAGTGGAAATGAAACCCACAACCAGTTGCGTTTACAGTCACACTTACGTGCCCCTGCACCACTACTGGCCCCTATATTTACATAAATAATAATAGTGTCTTTGTTAACTACACCACTACACGCACTGCATAGATAGAAATATAATAAATAGTTTGCGCCTAGAAAACGTGGCTTTGGGGGTTCCACTACTCCATGAGCAAATTTTCAAAATTCAGTGGAAAGTGAAGAACGGGTTATCTTAACACCGGATTTTTACTGCCTAACCTGTTACAGATAATGGGAAAATATCTATAAAATATATATCGCCAGTCGTGGCCCCAGTGGCACAAGCGTGTGACTGTAAACGACTGGTTGTGGTTTCGATTCCCACTCGAGGAGTGGAAATTATATTTCCATTTTCTTCGCTCTGGTGTCGTGGTAAAGCGCGTTAAGTTCCGCCACTTACCACGCAAGCCTCCGAATTCGGCGGAAAGTGGGGAACGGAGTGTCTTAACACTAGCTTCCCTCTCCTTATCCTGCTGTGTGAGGGATACAGCGTGGTATTAAAAAAAGAAAAGAATATATCTGATCTCCAAAACACATGCAAACCTTTAGAAATGCAAATTGCTTGCTTAACTTGTGTGTTCACTTGAGTTTGTTTAACATACTAGCGATTCTTAGGCAAAATAGTAGTATGGTATCAATGTGATAGGTAAAACCTATCCCATTGATATCCCAGAATTTTGTACCTTTACGTTTTTCTCCCATAGCATGGTACTCAGAGAGAGAGCCTAGCGTCAAGACATTTGGTTCTCCACTTTCCGCCTGAAATAGAGATATTGCGTTTTAAGTAGTGTTAAGTCTACAGTGTTGGGATCCGCCACCACAATTTCTATAATCAAATTAAAATAATAAAAATAAAAAAAAATCTATATATGTTAAAAGCTAAATTTATAGTACCTATTACTTAATACTAAACAAGATGTGCAAATTATTAAAAAAATACACTTTAATAACATTTTAAATAAAATAAAACTTCTCTTTGTCGCACAAAATATCAAAAATAAACAATTTCGCTTGAAAGTCCAAAGATAATTCAGTATCAAGATACGACCACGTCCGAAGCAACACAAACAATTGGCCGCTCGGCAAATAAAAATATAAATTGCAGTTCTGTGATTCATATAAACTGTAGAATCAAAATTAAAATAACTTGTACAAACAAAAATGTAGAGACAAAATGTATTTGCATTTATAACTAGCGGTGGATGAATTGAAAACAAAGTATCTGTGATATTGTTTGTATTATAGGATTTTAAAGTTGATATTTTATATTGATTCTTATTCTCGCATTGTGAATAAATCAATATTAAGCAATACATTTCCACTACTGTGGCAAACTGCTATAGTAAAGCCAATTCCAAAGAAAGACAGTGTAAATGACTTTAATGATCTGCGCCCCATTAGTATTTTGCCGTGTCTGTCCAAAATTCTTGAAAAGGTAGTTTTTAAGCAGGTGAACCAGTATGTCAATGATAAAGACATATTGCCGTCAAAACAATCCGGTTTTAGATCGAAACACAGCACTACTACAGCTCTGGCTGATGTTGTGGATGACATACTGGAAGCACAGGATGTTGGCGAAGGAACTATTTTGGTGCTTTTAGATTTCTCTCGGGCATTCGATAGCATTAACAGGGCACTACTGTTTTCGAAATTAAAATACTACGGATTTAGCACAGAAACTATCAAATGGTTCATAAGTTACTTAGGAAATAGAAGTCAGATTGTTGAGATAACTCAAGAAGATGGCTCTAAACAGTTATCGGACTGCTATGCTGTAACCAGAGGTATTCCACAAGGATCTATCCTTGGGCCCCTCCTTTATGCCATATATAGTGCAGATGTAGTCAAAACCATACAAAACTGCAACTACCATATGTTTGCTGATGATATACAAATGTATATATCATTCAAACCAGATAATATAAATTCAATCGTTGAAAAAATAAACGATGATTTAGAGCGCATCGCAAACTGGTCAGAATCACACACGCTAACTCTGAACGCAAGTAAGACGAAATACATGATACTAGGTACAAATAAGTTCATGAACAGAATTTCACATAGAAATGTTCCAGTATGTATCAGGGGCGAACGAATTGAACGTGTTATGGAGGCGCGAAATCTAGGACTACTTATAGATGAAAACTTAAGATTTCATAAACATTATGTAAGTGTTGTTAAAAGTTGTTTCTACCGTCTAAAGATACTTTATCGTATTAGAGAATTTATAAGCACAGAAGTAAGAATTAGGTTATGCGAGTCTTTGATATTGTCCAAACTCAATTACGCTGATACGGTAACTGGCCCTAGACTTCTATCACACACGAAACAACTAATTCAGCGAGTCCAAAATGCCTGTGCTAGGTACTGTTTTAATATTCCGCCTCGGACACATGTTACACCATATATTAACAATGCAAGGATTTTAAAAATGGATTATCGTAGGCAACTACACTTTTCTACTTTGTTATTTGGTATAGTAAAACAAGGCATCCCGAAGTATCTATATAACAAGTTACATTGGTCCAGTGACTACAATCAAACCTATAGTACGCGGTCCAGTGCCCATCTCCTGCTCGTTCCTCGACATCGCTCCACGGCCTTTGAAGGTAGCTTCCGGTACGCCGCCACCAGGTGTTGGAATAATTTACCGCCGCCAGTTCGAAATCTAAAAACAATTAACAGCTTTAGAAGTAATTACAAAACGTTTTTGTTAAAGCAGCAAACAACAACATAAGAGATATAATATATATTTCACAACAATGTAATCTATTTATATGTCCTATCACATGTGCATTTCTCTTTATATCCTAACAACAATAATAAAACACTAATGACTTCTATAATACAACTTTCAATATATATAATATACTAAAATAAAAAACATGGATCAAAATCTTCAATCTATATAAATAGGTATTAATAATTATGGAAAAAAATAATAATAATTGAGTAACATTTTCTTGTCTACTTATAAGTATGACCTTTATATATAAAATGCAATTATGATATATGTACATATTTAGAATGAATAATGTATCTATAGATAAGTGTAATTACCTTGACTTTGCTGCTTCGTTGCATGGCGTGGTAGAACCATACCGGTGGTGGCGATGTCCGGACTAATATTGGACACATCAACCCTTCTGATCATAAGATTAGCGTTGCTTTTATTATTATTATTATTTTGGTTAATGTTTTAGTCTTTATTTGTTGTCGCTGAATTAATTAAACGAAAACAGTATTGCGATTTTAAATACACAAATCAACTGTTGCGCTCGTGTGTTGATAAGTATATTATATGTATATAAATATTCTATTTAATTTAATGGCCAGCAAGTTACTGCCTACCGTAGAAAAAATAATTAAGGATGTCACTGAAAACCAGTTTTGGAGCAAGCTCCAATAATAACTGAGGGACATTCCTTTTCGGGGACATTGCACCATTTTAGATTGATAAGCACTTGTAGATGTAAGTCATTTGATTATTGTTACTATTTTTTTATGTGTATTTCTTTTATTTGTACATGTGGGTGTTCCCGAATAAAGGTTTTTATTATTATTATTATTATTATTATTCTTACTACTTCTAAAATTAGTTCTTTTGAATAAAATCCAGCTAAAAAAGCAATTCCACATATTTCCAACAGCATCTTAAATATGTTATGTAATAGATTGTATTATAATAGCTCATTTGGGATATCTGGCAGTCCCAAAACGAGAAGATTTCTTTTCGAATCCAGACGTCTCCAGTTCAATTTCTTTTTTAATTTTAAATATATATTTTTATTATAATACTGATTTATTATATTATTTTTTATGACAATGATTATTTCAAAGAATATCATATACCAAAAACAAATATCGGACAAATCATCTGATATTAAAAATATAAATTGCAATGCCGTGATTCATATAAACTGTAGAATCAAAATTAAAATAACTTGTACAAATAAAATGTAGAGACAAAATGTATTTGCATTTATAACTAGCGGTGGATGAATTGAAAACAAAGTATCTGTGATATTGTTTGTATTATAGGATTTTTTAGTTGATATTTTATATTGGTTCTTATTCTTACTACTTCTAAAGTTATATCTTTTGATAAAAATCCAGCTAAAAAAGAAATTCCATATAATTCCAACAGCATCTTAAATATGATATGTAAAAGAATAGATTGTACGTAATACGTACGTTCTAGAGAGATGGTGAGGTAATGTTAATACTAACATAGTTGTTTTAGTCTTAAATTGGTACTAGCAAATATTTCGAGTCTTGTGTGACTTGAAGTTGAATAAAATAAATAAAGCTAAGTTAGAAATATTTAAGCATAAAGATGTTATTGGAATATGAAATCTAATTCCATCTATCATTCGCATATCTTGATGATCATTTTTTTTAGCTTCACGCTGTATCCCGCACATAGCAGGGTAGGCAGAGGGAACCTAGTGTTATGCCACTCCCCACTTTCAGTCGAATTCGGAGGTATTGCCTGTTAAGTGGCGGAACTTAACGCCGCACTTTGCCTCGACACCAGAGCAAAGAAAATGGAAATATTAAATAAATATTTAATATAGGAGTGGAAATCCACTCCTCGAGTGGGAATCGAACCCACAACCAATCGTTTACAGTCACACGTTTATGCCACTGCACTACGACTGGTCCTAAATTATCATTTATTATATGAATAACCTATTAATTTCATAATGTATATTTATTTAATATAATTCATGCGTATAAATAATCTAATTCTTGGAAATGGCTCCGACAATTATGAGGAAATTTAGTATGTCGGGGGCGAAAAATCGATCTATCTAGGTTTCATTTTTAGGTTTCGTTTTATCTGTATTATAAAAACTGCTAGAACATCATTAGTACGTTATCAAATAAATATTTCGCTACCATTGACAACGTTATAGAAGCCGATTTTGGAAATCTGGCAGACCAAAAACTAGAAGATTTCTTTTCGGATCCAGACATCTCCAGTCCAGTTTTTTTTTATCTTAAATATATCTTTTGAATTTAAATGGTTTATTATAATATTTTTTATTACAATGATTATTCCAAAAAACATCATAAACCAAAACAAATATCGGACAAATCATCTGATATTAAAAATATAAATTGCAATGCCGTGATTCATATAAACTGTAGAATCAAAATTAAAATAACTTGTACAAATAAAAATGTAGAGACAAAATGTATTTGCATTTATAACTAGCGGTGGATGAATTGAAAACAAAGTATTTTCGATATTATTTGTTTTGTGAGATTTTTCAACTAAATATCTGTGCCTATTAACATCATTTTTTTAAGCTTCACGCTGTATCCCGCACACAGCAGGGTAGGCAGAGCGAACCTAGTGTTAAGACACCCCGTTCCCCACTTTCCGCCGAATTCGGAGGCATTGCGTGTTAAGTGGCGGAACTTAACGCCGCGCTAAAGCGCGAGGCCCGAGGTAAACCTCGGAGCGAAGAAAATGGAAATATTAAATATTTCCACTCCTCGAGTGGGAATCGAACCCACGACCAGTCGTTTACAGTCACACGGTCGTGCCACGACTGGCCATCAACTTCATAATGAATATATATACATAAATTCTTGGAAACGATTCCCCAATGATTTTCATGTAAATTCATGTACCTAAGACATTTAGAAAACGTATAAAAATTTTAACGCAGTGAGATTCAAGCCCGCGCCTCCTGAATCCCGTCCAGGCGCTCTCACCACTGAGCCATGCGTTCTACTACCAGCTTTATTACAACTTATTTTTGTTACTAAGTGTGGAATAACACTTTAAAAAAGTTAAAAAAGTCATATACCTAAGTTTAATTATGAGGAAATATCCGTTTCTGCGTATTTTCAAGCAATTAAAAAACTGCTACAATATCGTCACTATACGAATTTAAATTTCGCCACCACTGACAACGTTATAATAACCCATGACGTAGCGTAGAAACTAAATGTCACCAGTCAGATTTCTTTAATTTACATATTTCCTTGATAATAAATATCATTTATTATGATATTTTTTTAATATAATTATAATTCCAAAGTTCAGTCTTCCGGATATTAAAAATATAAATTGCAATTCATATAAGCTGTAGAACCAAATAAAATAACTTGTACAAATAAAAATATATGGACAAAATAGAGGTGAATTGAAAACAAAGTATTTGTGTTATTATTTATTTCGTGGGAGCAGCCAACAATTTGTATAGCTCTCTGTCCCCATTAATTTCATAATGAACTGGCGTCTAAATAATTCTAAATTAGAATATTAGATTTTAATTATTATAAAAGCAGGTAAGTTTCTGCTTTCATTATATTAAGTTTCAATTAATTATTATTTTAGATTGAATCTGGTAAATAGTTATAAATGCATAAATCTATTTAATTAATATGCCGTTATTAGTAGTAATTAATTTAGTAAATAATATGTGAAATAATAGTACAACGTATTAAGTGTACTATAGAAAAAAACAGCTTCACGGAGTCGTTATGGTGTTCGTGTGGAGACACTCATCGTCTTTTCGCCTGAAATGGAGACATTGCGTTCAGTGGCGGAACACAACGCCGCGCTTTATTTTTGTTCCTAGAGGGAAGAAATGAAAATTTAAATATGATTATTTCTACAAGTAGGTATCAAACCCAAAACCATCGCATTTCTAGTCAGACGCTATCCACGCTGCCACGACAATCCTAATCAGAATATCAAAAAATATCTTTGTACCTAATAAAATCATTTACTCTTAACTTCTAAATTTTCTCTGCACGAAGACAATAATATGATAACATTTAATACATTATACACTTTGGACGTAGGTACATATCATAGCTTTGCCCAAGCGGACCATCTGAAAAGGAGTGGTCATAAATAATACACCACTTGTCTGACCCCGAAACACAGTTAGCACTTTTATGAGAAATAGGATTTTTCCTTCATATGAACTTCCTTGGGGCTTTAATCATTTTCTTCCTCAAACAAACTACTGTCCTTTGACTTTTTTTTTTTGAATTTGTTGAATTATCTAATATTATATTGTGTTAAAATAATATATAATAGACTAAGTATGTATGGGACCAGTCGTGGCGCAGTTGCACAAAGTGTCACTGTAAAGCGACTGGTGTGGAGTGTGTTCGATTCCCATTCGAGGAGTGGCGTTGAGTTCCGCCACTTAACACGCAATGCCTCTAAAATTCGGCGTAAAGTGGGAACGGAGTGTCTTAGCACTAGGTTCCCTCTGCCTACCCTGCTGCGTGCGGGATACAGTGTGAAGCTAAAAAACATCGAATATTATATAATATAAACTTAGTATGTATATTGTGCTATTCAGCTATACGCTTTGAGAGAATGTAATGTCTAGATATTCCGTTTTCTGCTTTCAGTCCGAATTTGACTCATTACGATTTTTTTTGCATTTTGATATTTCAATAAATGACAATATTAAATTTAGATATGCAAAAAGACATGCATATGCAGATATAGGACTCTAAGTAGGAAAATATAATAGCTACTAAATACATACTACACACTAATATATCGTAATATACATAAAAATATAGAAGCCATACATTATAAATACCCATAACACACACTTAGTAGGTAAAATACTCACATTTTTTTCTATTAGCCATGGCAGCGTTAACGACATAAATACAAGAAGCAGCTTCAAGCTCTTTCCCGCATAGAAGGGCAGTGGAGGAGAATCTATTGTCAAGACACTTCATTCTCCATATTCCACCCGTAAATAAGACATTGAGTGTTGAGTGAAGAAACTTTACGCCGATCGATATAAAGATTAAAAACATAAAAAATGTATTTACTTCATTAATAGTCCAAGTAATAGCCAAGAACGTGATAATTAATTCGTCCTTACCTCAAAATTTACTTTTAATTGATACAGACATTGATAGAAATGATTTAATTATAAACCTCTGCTCGGTCTATGGTTAGAAATATTAGAGACATAACTAAAAAGCAGCGTTACCACTTTTTATTATTTTTTAATGTAAATCTTATCTTACAACTATCTTATTGACGCAGTTGGACTGTAAACGCGATGGTTGTGGGTTCGATTCTCACTCAAGGGAATATTATTTCCATTTCTCTGCTCTCGTGCAGAATGCATTAAAAATATTTTTAAAAGTTATTTAACTACACCTGAGTAACAGATTTGGACATCTGATAAACAAATTTCAATATCTTTAATGGAAATTGAACCTACGACCTTTTCTTAGTAGACAGTAAGAAGTTATTTCTATCGCATCCCTCGAGATAAAAGCAGCAGCGAGATAAATCTCACATGTCCTGCAATTTTATATGTACTGGTATATATAGTGATATAGCTGTTTCTATAATACAGTGTGTACCAAGGGAAGCGTTTGAAAAGTCATGGTCCGATCTTCCTTTTTGTTTGTTTGCTTAAATTAACATTACGGAGCATGTTCTGTGATAGTTAATACGATGGTTACATGTATATTCAAATATATTTTAATACTGTATAATAAAAGTCATACAAATCATGTGACTGTTGGAATTAATAAAGTTTTGTTTGTAATTAAAATTTGTATTAATTTTAAAACCTTGTAAGAGTTTAAGTATGTTAAACGAAATTGGGGGACAAAATTGCAATAAATTATAATTCAGTCTCATGATTTCAAACAGGATAATAGTAAGTTCTCTATTTAAAATGTTTATTTTTTTTATTTAAATACTTTATAACTTATAACGCTACAGACACTTAACCCGTATCCTGTTTTTCCTATTTTTTTTTAGCTTCATGCTATATCCCGCACACAGCAGGGTAAGCAGAAGGAACCTAGTGTTAGGACACTCCGTTTCCCAATTTCCGCCAAATTCGGAGGCATTACGTGTTAAGTGGCGGAACTTAACGCCGCACTTTGCCTCGACACCAGAGCGAAGAAAATGGAAATACTAAATATTTCCACTAATCGAGTGAGAATCGAACCAACATCCAGTCGCTTTACAGTCACACTTTGTGCCTCTGCGGCACGACTGGCCTCATTTTTGTTTTAAAATTACTATAATATAGATAACATATATGTAAGTATGACTCGTAAGATAATGCTTACTATACCTGTTTAGTTAAAATGTTCATTCATTTCAAATCGTTTAAGTAAATCTTTGTAAGATAAACTTTATCACATAATTAAGAAAGTCTAAAAACGCTACTTTGATCGTTTTATCACTGTATCTTTTAGTTAAGATAATATTCGTATTAAAAGAGGCTGCGTGTAAGATTATCTTTCTTGTTATACTCGTATATTCACTTAAACAACCTGTTAGCTAAATTTATTAGGAACTAGTTGTTGCTCACAAGTTTGTTTTCGTTGACTTTATATAGGTAAGTTTTACTGTATCATACGCAATTTTATATGTAAAACAGTAAAACCCCGTCTTACGGTTAGAATTTTGGGAGATGCTCTTTTTTTGTTTTTTTTTAGCTTCACGCTGTATCCCGCGCACAGCAAGGTAGGTAGAGGGAACCTAGTATAGTAGACACTCCGTTCCCCACTTTCCGCCGAATTAGAAGGCATTGGAGGCATAGCGTGTAAAGTGGCGAGTGGTGACACCAGAACGAAGAAAATGGAAATATAAAATATTTCCACTCCTCAATTGAGAATCGAACCCATAACCAGTCGTTTACAGTCAAATGTTTGTGCCACTGCGCCACGACTAGACCCGAAATCCTCTCTTAATGTAGGTCATTAGGTCATTAGGCACAACGTATGATAAGAAAGAGAGTAGTTTAATTTATTGATATATAAGTATAGACTAATCAGCCTTCAAAGTACTCCCATAAAATAAAAGATAATATCTCTATGTAATGAATATTTTTTTAACGTGTAGGGAATAAGACACTTAGACGTTACTTTACTATCATTATATTAAGAACTTTTTTAAGTATGTAATTTTTTTTATAAACGCAGGATAGCATGTTTCATACAAAAATTATACCCCTACGCAAAAAGAATTACAAAGCAGAATTTTTAAAATATCTTTAACATATCTTTAAATTTTCTTTTACCTAATCTATTCATATAATAGAAATGTAACTGATCGCTGTTTGTACATAGAAGATAGAGAGAAAAGAAAACATATTATAGTAGGCATATACCACTGTAGTAGAACCCCAAAACAATGATTTTTAAATTTATATTGTGTTTACAAGTGACGTTTGTTTGTTGCACGCTACGCTCTCTTAAATGACTCTTAACCGATATAAATTGCAATCTTCACTATTGGTAATAACAATTTTCGTAATAACAATTTTATTATTTTAGCTGTAACTACAATTTACGCAGGAGAAGCCTCGAGTGGGTCGCTAGTACTTAGTATAATGCTTTACGCTTCCTCCACATAAAGTCACATGTGAGAATCGTGAAAATACAAAGACCAGTCAGTTTGGGCCAGTCGTGGCGCAGAGGCACAAAGTGCGACTGTAAAGCGACTACTTGTGGGTTCGATTCCCACTCGAGGAGTGGAAATATCTAATATTTCCAATTTTCTTGCCTGGTTCGGTGGTAAAGCGCGGCGTTAAGTTTCGCCACTTAACACGCAATGCCTCCAGAATTCGGCGGAAAATGGGGAATGGAGTGTCTTAACACTAGGTTCCCTGCCATGTGCGGGATACAGCGGGAAGGTAAAAAAAAAATAAATGCAAAGACAGTTGGGCGGAACCCAACTAACTTTGTCCGTTTTTATATGACAGGACTAGGGAAACGAAAATATTTTGACTATAAACGTTCCTTCAAAAAAGGACCGCCACCGCCAGTAGTCTTGACACTATTTTACGCTAAAATAACTTGTATTTAAAGTGGAAGTCAAATAATTGTACACCAGTGTTATTTTTAATAAAATAGTAACTCAGACTTGAAAAGACAATGGCGGAAGAAAGTCAGAACGATACCTTTTTTAATAGCTTTTATATACTTATTTCTCCATGAGAATCCCTTCCCAGCATCACAGTTTTTACCGTGTAGCAGAGTACGGTAGAAAGAACCTAGTAACCTCAACTCTACGAAAATAAGTTATCATGAAGTACAATTCAATTCAGTCTTTACTTGTCCTGACTAAGCAACGACATTTTTTTCTAAAGATTCACCAAGAGTACACAAAAGATGGTGTAGCATTCATGCGACTGTATCTAGCTTTAAGCTTGTTCCGTCATAGCAAGGTAGTCAGAGTGAATCTAATAACCAGCTACTTTCTACTCCACTTGCCACCCAAAGTTAAGGGAATATATTTTGAATGGCGAACCTGAAACTGAAGTTAGGTACACAGTTCCTAGCGAGTACAGTGAATCACTAAGAAAGGATCAAAATTTCAATAAAAACTAGAAAAAACGTATTTTAACAATTTCCACGCAGTCTACCCGTTATAAACATTCAAATTGGTATTTCAATCCGTGACCAACGCCCGCACTCATAAAACTTCATAAAACTGGAAACCAATAAATAACTAGCATATATTTCGATGAACAGTTAGACAAGTAATTAACTAAGCTATTACTATAAACCGACTGTCAAATGACAAAGCTCAAGTTTTATTATTCAATAACAATTGGAAAGCAGTAAACGGCTGGTAAACTTCTTAATAGTTATATGAAATCCCCGGGCGATACCACACAGAAATTAATTAAGTGTACCAAAATTATATATTTCTTTAGTTATGTTTTTTAAACTGTAGTTTATAATTTAACAACTTATGTGATGGGCGTGTTTAGATTCGTTTTAATACCTTTTAGAGTGGCCAATGTTGGCCTTAGTAAGGTTGTAAGATCGACTCTCAGTTAAAGATTATTGATAAAAAATGTTGGATTTATATACCAAAAATTTAAATAACATACATGGGGCCAGTCGCGGCGCAGTGCACAAGCATGTGACTGTATGACTGGTTGTGGGTTCGATTCCCACGCGAGGAGTGGAAATATTTAATATTCCTTCGCTCTGACATCAGAGGCAAAGCGTGGCGTTAAGTTCCGCCACTTAACACGCAATGCCTCCAAATTCGGCGGAAAGTGGGGTACGCAGTGTCTTAACACACTAGATTCCCTCCGCCTACCCTGCTGTGCGCGGGACACAGCGTGGAGCTAAAAAAAAAATATTAACGTAAATATCTTTAAATGGGTAGAGAATGGAATAGAAAGGGGAATGGAATAAAAACACTCATATTTTATTGTCATCAGTAGGACACATGTACAAATTGTCAAATAAAAAATATGTAGCATTGCAATATCCAAAAATATGTGTTAAATTGCGATACTCAATGTCGCTGTGTATACTAGGGAAATGTAAACAATTCTTAATATTTTATAGTTCCCCAAAGTTGGAATTAAACTCGCGCTCATCATGTTTATAATCACAATCTTTTTAGCTTGACGCTGTATCCCACACACAGCAGGGTAGACAGAGGGAGGTTCCACGGACGATTAGGGCAGTTCCCGAGACCTAGGCTAGTGGCGGTAGAGGACCACCATCAGATTTTACTGGGTAAACGGCGACGTACTATCTTGTCGAATCCTGCCCCGGGTCCCCACCCCGGGTGGGTATCCGTAACGGATTTCCTGAGGTTTAAAAAAAAAGGCAGAGGGAACCTAGTCTTAAGACACTCCGTTCGCCACTTTATAATATACTATAATATACTGAAAGTTACTTAAGATCATTGTGATTGTTCCAGTCCAGTGACTTATTACTGTTCAAAGCATCCACCAGCTGTTACTGGCGTTCGAGTAAGGACAGTGAAGTATCATTAATAGGATCCCATTGCCACTATTTTAAAACAACTTTAACTTAGAAATAAAGCTAACGTTTGAGCAAAGCCGTTGTGGCGCAAATATAATTTGATTGCAGACTAGTTATAGCTTCAATTCTCAGTCGAGAACATGTTTACACTAAAGAATCAATTGTTTCTTTATTCTTATTATGTTTAAATACATAATATAACATTTTTTTTCATTTTAGATACTCAATTACAACACAGTAAAAAAATAACAAAAGAAGTTTGGATTCGATTTTTGAGGAGAAAGATCTTGAACATTATAAGGTAATTTCTGCATTCTTGGCTTAACACTGGGGATAAATGAAAAAAAACAGCGCAGGCAAAGAACTATTAAGTGATAAGGTGTTTTCAGCTTATCGTCAGGTTTCAAGATACTTATTTTCTTTTGTGTTAAGATCCCACAACCAGCGCTTGCAGTCAAACGCTGCCTCACTGCGCCACACACAACGATCCCTTTATCTGCACATATCTATCTACAAAACATACACTTTTGACAAATGAATTATAGTAACATTATTTATTAAAATACTCATTAATGTGACACTAATGTTACTTCAAAACATAAAATGATTTATAGTAGGTACAAGTATATACAATTTAATTATTAAATTGTGTCTTTATATAATTTATTTATGTAGGTGAAACGCAATAACAGAAGAACGAACGCTGTGTGGGTCGACATAACGTGACTGATGATTTATTTATATTTGCATACAATCGACTATCATTACACGATTTATAATATTGCATTTCACAACAAAAGCATTCAGCTTAATGCTATTTATAACTCGGTCCTTTGACAGATGTAGATATCATAATCGATTGATTTCAAATAATATAAGTAACGTAAAAGACATTTAAAGAACAATAAAAATAAGTTGTAATAAAGCGAATGAGAATTTCGACACAGCGGATGATAGTAGAACGCATGGCTCAGCGGTGAGAGCTCCTGGATGGCATACAGGAGGCACGGGTTCGAATCCCGCTGCGTTCAATTTTTTATACGTTTTCTTTTAATGTATTTCTCAATTTTCCTAAGTGTGGACTAACTCTTTAAAAATGTTTAAAAATAAGTAGGTAATGTACTTAAGATGGTGTCGTCAGTAAATTCAATTGAATATACATTGACTGTAGGCACACAATTTACTCTTTAATCTAAGTTCGATTGTAGCTTCAGGCTAGAGAGAACATAGTGTTAAGACACTCCTTTCTCCATTTCCCGCAGCATCTCCGTTTTCTCGCTTTTAAGTGGAGAAACTAAATGCTTTGAGATTAGTTCGGATCTAGAAAATAATTAATGAGAACATTAATATTTTCCTTGTCCAAAAGATCTGTGAAGTGTGGCCAGTCGTGACCCAGTGGCACAAGAGTGTGACTGTAAACGACTGGTTGTGGGTTCGATTCCCACTCGAGGAGTGGGAATTATATTTCCATTTTCTTCGCTCTGGTGTCGAGGTAAAGCGCGGCGTTAAGTTCCGCCACTTGACACGCAAGCCTCCGAATTCGGCGGAAAGTGGGGAACGGAGTGTCTTAACACTAGATTCCCTCTGCCTACCCAGCTGTGTGCGGGATATAGCGTGGAGCTATTTAATTTTATTTTAATATTTAAAAGATCTACATAATAAATCATTTACCCATTATCCATTACCATTTAATATTAAAATATTTTTAAGTATTGGTACTTAATTCTGTATTTTCTTAGTCAATTACTCAATGAACAAAGTAAAAATGATTGATTATATAAAATGTATGTACAAGGTATTAATGAAAATACACTTGAACTACTACGTTATGTTTTTTTGGACTATTATAAGAACGGATACGGACTCCGATAAAATGAAGTAATTTAAAAGGTCGTTCGTTCTCCTAATAGCTTTATCAGCTGTCGTACAAACGTCCTCTTCATGTTTCAATTGATGATAAATGCCGTAACATTGGAAATCCTGTACCTATTAAAATTCCAAACATAGCAGGAATCATATTTTAGAAAATTACTTTGACTACTCGTATAGATCGTTTATTGAACGTAAAGATTAATTGGGTAAAGCGATTGAACGGTTTCCAAGAAGCGCAGATTCGAAATTTTTAATGTTTCGTCAACTTTAAATAAGTAAAAAAACATTTGTAATAAGTGTTTTTAAAAGTATATTTTATTCTTTTCCGATTAATACCCTATTAAAAATATTTCAAAAGGCAAGATTGAATTCCTCTTGGATAAGGTATCTATTATGTTAAGTATTGTGTTATATTAAGCTTCATATAGCAACTGCATTGCATTCTGCCATATGGTTTTTTTCTACTGCATAATAATTATGTATTTATTACACCTAATAATAATATGTATTTATTTTTTTATGTTCTATCTACGTTTTAAGCAGAAACTAAGAAAATAGAAAACAAAAATTTAAGAAACAAGCTTCTCTTATATTATTTTCATTCACACCAGTCGTCGACCTCGAACTTCAATAATAAAAATAATTTGAATTATTAACTCAAAACAATGTCACGTAAAGAAAGCTACCATAATTACCGTACAAGTGTTCATTTTGCTCACGCACTCCATAAATACTGTGTAATTTACACTACACGTCGCCTCTACCATACGTACGTTAAACGCCGCAAGGCATTCGATATCGAGCGCGTTTTGTTTGTTATGGTGCCAGTCGATGATATATCATTATTTTACTTTATGTTATAATTTATGACAAAGATAAAGGAATGGCTATAAGATTGGAATATGTGTTAAATTACGCGATAGTAGTGCGTTCAATTCTGAGTCGTGTTAGTTTCAAATCAGTTAATTTATAATTATGTATTGCTTATTGTTAGTATTTGTCTTAAAACTAGGTTGTAACTACCCTTCTATACATATATTTAGAAGCTACATGGAAAAAGATATTATATGTTCTTATCAATTCATTATTATACTTGATATATTTTGGTAAACATAAAACACATAAATCAGTTAATATAGTCACCAAAAGTACCATGGTAAGTACTGTAATCACACAGTTGGGATCCGTCTAAGTGCGGGCAGCCGGTTACTCACAGCTGTATTTAAACAAATATGCCAGCTTACTAAGAAAGTAATTACGTTGATGATTATAGTATTTTAAAACTGTGCAAACATATTTTTTTTAATGTATAAATGTGAGCAAGATGTTTTTTTAACTTATTATGTCTAGTAACTGTTTATTTTATTTACTTTTGTATATCCCCCGTGGGGGGACGGGTTAAGAATACAATTCCCCCCGCCGCAGGGTAGCGTCCCGTAAAAGGCGGGTAACCCAGTAGTTTGGTGGTAGGAGATTCGTTCTCCGACTGGCTCGCGACCACTATCATGTCAAAGACGAACCGCCAAATATCTTATGATGTGTTCCGGTTCGATGGCATGTAAGCCAGCTCTCCCTATTCCCACCATTCCCATCTTCCTCCCTCCTTCTGTCCTACATTCCCAAGGCTGGCAACGCATCCATAACTTGAATGTTGTGGATGTCTATGGGCGAAGGTAACCACTTAACACCAGGTGGGCCTTCAGCTCGTTTGCCTCCTTTATTCCATAAAAAAAATATATATATACCTACGTAATAAGTAAGTCTATAAAAAATCTAGTATTTTTACTTACGCTTTTTACTATTTACTTTCTTCTAAAATATATCTTAAAATATCCATGTTCCTATTCACCTGCCATTTAGAGATATTGCATGCTTTTAGAACCTATTGCATATTAATAATATATTAAATTATAGATATATACATGTACGAGTATATTATGGAAAAGTGTACGTCAAACATATAATAGTGTGTGATTTAACGTATTTTTAATCAATTTTAATGCCTACTCGTGGCTCCGTCTGCGTAACTTTTCAATAAACTTTTATTCTCTATTAAGCTTTTTAAGGGTTCATTTTGGAAAAAAGTAGCCTATGTTTAACCCTGGGTCTGTAACTATTTTCGATCCAAATTCCATCGAAACCGGGCCTGTAGAGTAGCCGCAAAAGCGTCACATATAGACAGACAGACAGACTTTCGCATTGTAATATTTGTACGAATGTAGGTTTCTTGCACTTAACTAAGTACGTCGTAACAAGATTTTTTATTTTATTTTATGGATTAATCGCGTTTTGATATTCGAAAATACATTTTAGATAACCCGACGTTCCGAACACGTTACGATAGTCCGTAGTAGCCGGTAGACAGACTCTACCTAATCGTGTTATATCTATAACTAGTGACACGCTCGCGGCTTCGCCGCGTTATCTACGAAGCTGTTTATATTGCAACCCTCGGGGGTTGATTTTTGAAAAATAAAGTAGCCTATGTTTAGCCTATGTTTAACCTTTGATTATCAACTATATTTATGCCAAAATTCATTATAATTGGTCAAGCGGTGTAGATTTTTCATATAAAATTTCATCCCCTATTTCAACCCTTTAGAGGTTGATTTTTGAAAAAATAAGTAGCCTATTTTAGACCCAGTAACTTTTACTAATTTCATTCTAAATTTCATCCAAATCGGACCGGTAGATTAGCCGTGAGAGCGTGACAGATAAACACACAGACATTCTCATTTATAATATAAGTATGGATTTTTTATACTTTTCTGTCTGCCTCACTTTCGTAAAAAGAGGTGGAAAGTTTTTATTTCAGGTTTCCTTTAATATATATGATACAAATAATAATATATCTAAGTGTTCCTTTATAATATTACTCATCAAATAATACTATATGTATATAATTTATCAAAGCGAATATGTAGAACGTCTAAATTTTCCTTTCCTTTGAAATCTTCTTTTAATGTTTATCCAAGATTATTATGCTTAAGCGTATTTCGCGTTATAACATTGAATTAAATATATTCTGTTATACTCTGACAGTTTTGAACCTATCGAAAAATATAATCATCTGGAAAAAATAAATATTTTACAATGCATTTTTCATAAATAAAAAAATTGAAAAATCTACTGTCATTAATTACTTCACTTTTATTTATATTTAAGTTCATTTATTGTTATTAATTAAATTCTTTATTGTTAATAAATTAATCCTAATTGATTCTTCGACGCCTAGAATGCACATCGCTTGAGCGGATATTATTGAAAATGTGTATGTCATTTAATATAAAAATGTGGTCAAGCATATAGACGTGGATGTTTTTTTTTTAATTTTATATATTTCTAATGCATAATCACAAAAAAAAATATAATCACAAAATCTCGTGCACTTGTACTCCATATCCATATAGTCCATTTTTAGTAAAAAAGGGTCCAAAGGTTTTTTTTCACATATTATTGTACTTAACTTAATCTTTTTCTTCCATAGTACGATGTTAATGACTTGAAAAGTGAACATTTAAAACTTCGAGAACAATAGTTACGAGTGAGTATTTTTAGTTAAAGTGATTCAGTAGGGTAATTGGTATCGAGTGATGTTTGATTACGTCCGTAAACACGAGAGCAATGAACCCCAATCTACAGATAGTTAAATCAATTATACGTCAGCAATGCTTTGAAAGCAAACGTTTATTGTTGTTAAAAGATTTTATAAATTTGACAACCTTTTTTCAAATAACTTGTTACTAAAAAAAGGGAAATTTTTACTGACATTTTGCACTAACAGAACACAGTCTAACCTATGCGGCTTAGAATTCCACTACTCAGCAGTCTTTTGAATGCGGACAGAGAACAAAGAATAGATTGTGTTAACACTACCTCTTGGTGCTCTTTCCCTACCCATACGGGGAGGCAAAGAGCACCGCGGAGTGAAAAACTAAATAAACTTCTAATAAAATAAATTTTAGTACTTAAAAGTACTTAAAACGCAATGTATGTATCTTGAGACCTAATGATTTGATCATAATGATAGGTTCATAATTATTCTCCATCACATAAGACAAGGCACTTTAACGTAAAGTAAAAAATAATTATTATATGTCGTCAAGAACAATCTGCTAGTTTAAAAATCGTAAAATATAACAAACGCTTAAGTCTAAAAAGAATGCACCATATGTACAATCCACTCTCAACACTTAATATAGACTAAAGAGTTATGCTGCAAAACTGCAAATGCCCCAGCTGACTTATAAATTCCACAAAATTATTCATTACAGGCAGCAGCCATGTTAAATGTTTCTTCTTAAAATACACCGTCAGTACCAACAATTCAAATGCTTGGAAACAAACACAAATAGCCTGCTACATTGTTGTTTCGTTCCAGGTGGCTTTGAAAAAGTCTAAAAGTGATGTTCATTCGCGCCTTCAATTTTACGCACCTATACAAATAAATAAAATTGGAGTGACCGTTTGTAATGTTAAACCGCTTTTTATTAAATGCAATGGATACTTACATTATATTTTTTACTTTTTTGTGTGATTGTCTGTCTGTCTGTTAGTTCTGGCTGATCCCCAGTACAGCTAGACTGATTTTACTTTTATTTTTTTGATTGAATAAAGAACGCAAACGAGCAGAAGGACCACCCGGTTATAAGTGGTTACCTTCGCTCATAGAGTTATGGAGGCATTGCCAGCCTTAGAGAAGTAGGAGGGAAGGAGCGACCAAGGATGGGAATTGTGGGAATAGGGAGAGCTGGCTAACATGTCATCGAACCGGAACACATCATCCGATGTTTGGCGGTTCGTCTTTGACATGATAGTGGTCGCGAGCCAGTCGGAGAACGAATCTCCTACCACCAAGCTACTGGGTTACCCGCCTTTTATGGAACACTATCCAGCGGCGGAGGGAATTGTATTTTTAACCCCTCCCCCAACGAAGCACTAACAGGATATATGTAACTTAGATTTTTTTATTTTACATTATTCTTTTTTTTTTTTTGGTTAATGTCACGCGAACAAAGTCGAATGCACAATTAGTTAGGAATATAAATCAAATATCCGGTCGCGCTTTTGTTTCAGATAGAACTATGTTACTACCTATTACTATTGATTTAACGTTTCAGCGGTTAATAAATTATTAAACGCATTTGTTAATTATTTATTGTTCATAGGTAGTGGCATAGTGGCGTCTGTAATATACGTGTTAATATTTCATTATGTAAATTATTTAGTATGTGCTAGAGTTTACGTTATGTTGCATATTCTAGTTGTATTACTTAATATAGGTATATGTATTATTTAAGAATACCAATTTAAAACCTTATTGAATGGTATATGTCATTGTTTTAATTAGAACAATTTTAAACAAATAAAATACTTTCCTATTGAGCAATAATGTTTATGTTCATCTTAAAGTACTAATTGCAATTAAAAAAAAAGATTTAAGTTAATTTTAATACTACTATTTACTAATTAGCTCATTAAGTTACTAACAGTCCAGGGGCTAGGGGCTAGTCGTGGCGCAGTGGCACAAGCGTGTGACTGTAAACGTCTGGTTATGGGTTTAATTCCTACTTCAGGAGTTGGAAATATTTAATATTTCCATTTTCTTCCCTCTGGTGTTGAGGCAAACGCGTTAAGCTCCGCTACCTAACACGCAACGCCTCCGAATTCGGCAGAAAGTTGGGAACGGAGTGTCTAGTGTTAACTAGGTTCCCTCTACCTACCCTCCTGTGTGTGCGATACAGCGTGAAGCTACAAAAAAAAAGTTACTAACCAAAATTCATTCATATTTCATTGACTTCGGTCACTCAACATGCAATGTCTCGATGGCGGAAATTGAAAAACGGAGTGTCTCGACACTAAGTTCTCTGACATTTACGCATTTTATTCGCACAAAAGCGTAAAGCGTATTTTTTTTTAAATACTATCTCCTCTCCAATATATTTGAATTCACATTCATCGTTTAGTCAATAAATTTTTAAGTGATCTGAACAACTACACGAATGTGACGTTTAACAAATGTCCAAATACAAATGTTCAATACACGTTTTATTGCAACGCTATTCTCATATATGGAACAAACGGAAGTACATGCATGCGAGTAATTTAGATCTGAATCTACACGCACATTGCTCGCTATATCTACCCTGTAAGGCAAAATTTAGTACTCATAAAAAATATTTAAGAGGCTGTCTCAGTTTGATTATTTACACGTTTTTCTTATATAGATATATTTGAATTAAGACCATTGTGGTGCAGTGGTGTAGCATCTGACTGTCCCTGTACAGCGATTGTGGGTTCGATATCCACTCGGTGGAATGATTATATGTAAATTATTGCGTTCTGGTACCTAAGACAAAGCTCTGAGTTATACCAGTCAATAAGCAACGTCTGGATTTCGGATGGGAAGTCCAGAAGCTTCTTAAGACTATATTCTCTCACGCTTCTCTGCTATGCGAGAAAAAGCGATGCTGTTATTAACATAAATTTCACATCAATGTGAAGCAATTGAGAAAAAACTTGATAAATATAATACCTTTACACGGTACTTAAATAACATATTTACTTTTAAGCTTAGGCATAAGACAATACAGAAGATGTTTTTTAGAAAAAAGTAATTTCTATATCATTTTTTATGCAACAAATAATATAATAAGACTTATTTAAGTATATTACATAAAGCCTAAAGCAAACAAGACAGACGGTAATTAATTGTACTGACAATGAACGTGATAGGTATGGATATTATTTTATGAATTTATCGACTGTTTACACAGCGACGTCTAACTAATATCATGTAAATAGAAACTAAACAGATAATAATCAGATATGTACTATCCACATTGTATATTAATAATGTTATTATAAAATAGTATTTAAAGTTTGTTTATCTGTGAACTGGTTCACGCTTTTTTCACGCATAGCTGGGTAATTAGAGAGAATTTAGTGTCAAAACACTTCGTTTTCTACTTTCCGCCCGAAAATCGAGACATTGCGTGTTAAGTGGCGGAACTTAACGCCGCGCTTTGTCTTAGGCACCGGTAAGGGAACGAAGAAATGAAAATAATATACAATCATTCCCCCGAGTGGGATTCGAACCCACAACCATTGCTTTTAGAGTCGGTCACTGTACAACTGCGCCACAGGCCGACGTGGCATTTAAAGATATTGCCGGTTGGAATTTAATAAATAATAACATTTGTTTATTTTAGTTTAAACAACTCTCAATTATATATGTAATCATCATAGATTTAAACATCATAGTTTCAACAGTCTCTAAAATTACTATAAATATAATAAAATCAAGGTAGTAAAGACGACATTTTCGAAAAGGTCCCTTTATTTCGGATACAGAATTTTACTTCTTTATGTCAACTTAAAGTTTACTTATTTAGAATACTTGTTATGATAACCGTTAAGCCACGGGATAAGATAATAAAAGCAACGTAATCGTAGAAATCCCTGTTAAAAATTATACAGTATATTTTTCTCTAAAAGTAATAGAGCATCTATTATTATATAACAAAAATCTAATTTTAAACATATGAACTTACATATTTATAATATTAAGTTTTTTTATAAAAACGCCGAGTTATCAAGGGTCAAAGAATTAATCTAAACTAATAAAAATTCTTGAAACAAGACTTTTCTTCATCTTTCTTCCACAATAAAAATAAAACGCGTTGAGAAACAAAGAATAGAAATTGAACCTATAATTATTGTGTTTACTTTCGGACTCCCAAACTGTACCACGTAGATGAAGTTCACTGTATATTCGTGCCATACCAGTAGGTATATCGCTCATTCATATAAAACAATACGTAATTGGCTGCTTTTCAAAAGTATTATCAAAAGTTTAAAATGGAAAGCACAAAGTATTTCCCAAGATTGTTATGAAATGTTATTTATTCATTCTTTTTGTACACAACAAATAACAACAATCAACAATAAAACAACAACAGAAAAGACAGTAGTAAATATTTAAGGCACGAAAGCGGTCTTATCGCTTAACAGCGATTTCTTTCAGACAACCTTTAGATTAGGAGATTTGGAAACTTATATACAGTTGGTGGAATAAATATATATGATAGTTATTATACTATTTCCTATAATACATAGACTGATGATATAGATGTGTATTCCTACACAAATACTTACATTTAAAATACATATTCTATATCGTACTCTCATTTACTCATAAATTAATAGCTTCACACTGTATCTCGCACACAGCAGGATAGTCAGAGAGCTAGCAAACCTAGCGTTAAGATACTCAGTTCCCCACTTTCCACCGAATTCGGAGGCATTGTGTGTTAAGTGGCGGAACTTAACGCCGCGCTTTACCTCAACATCAGAGCGAAGAAAATGGAAATATTAAATATTTTCACCCCTCGAGTAGGAATTGAACCCAAAACCAGTCGCTTTACAGTCACACTTTGTGCCTCTGCGCCACGACTGATCATACTTACTCATAAATAAATATAATATTTTATGATGAAAAATTAATAATTTTAACGTGATTTGATATTATCTTAAGGTCAACGTCAAAGTTTGATTGATGATTTTTGACTATTTTTTTATATCTTATTATAGTTATTTATGCTACTTTACTTAAAAAATATTATTGTACAATAAATTAGTGAGAAAACTAATCGTATAAAAGTAATCAAATACTAATATTATAAACACAAAAGTCAGTCTGTTTGTCTTTCTCTCTGTCTGCCTGTCGTTTTAACGTCCAATCTACTCGCCCGATTTACTTTCAGATTGAAAGTTTTTATGAAAAATCTAAGCCGCTTGACCGATTTCGATTAATTTTCCCAGGAAGATAGTTGATAACGCTAAGTCAAACGTAGGTCACTTACTGTCTCAAAAACTAACTCTTAACGAGACGAAAATTACTATTTACACAAATATAATAGTGAAGTCACGAGCGAGTCGCAAGTGCGAGTATATGAGGTTTGTTCCATCAAAACAAATATGAAGTAGCATTATACAGCATATATTTATATCATGTCATTTTATTTGACCTCAATGAAAATGTATAAAATACATTCATGTTTTCCTCGTAAAATGAAATAAATTGCGAAAATGCCGTTTGAATGCAAAATTTATATGGAAGCCAGGTATCTAATGATTTATAAATTACTTACTCGTGTAGTGTCTTGCGCGTATTTTATGAACTGCTTATTTAAATACACTAGTGACTAGCGAACGGAAAATGGCAAAAGGAAATATACTAAGGACTATGTTCATTGATAAGAAATGGCCAAATTTATGGTTTTTTCTATTGACTAAATAAGCAAGCGAGCAGAAGGACCACCTGATGGTAAGTTGTTATCTTCACCCATGGACATCCACAACATTAGAGTTGTGGATGCGTTACCGACTTTGGTACTGAAGGAAAGAAGGAGAAGGGAGGAAAAAAAGGGTTACATAATTTATATTAGACATTTAATAGGAATGTCGTGACACTAAGTTCTCCCTGACTACTCTGTTACGCGAGATATAGGTAAAGACGTTATTTTTGTATCCATTTTTGTCCATACAATAACTTAGCTTGCATACCTCACGTACCTAAACTGAAGCGCCAAGATAGCTGTTACGTGACGTGTCACGTTCTTTAAACTACATTAAACCTTTAATTATTGTTTAGTAATTGTTGCATGATGGTTTGTCAATCAACCAAACAATTATTACAAAAATACTTTTAAAAACTGATAGATGTTTTAAAAAACTGATATAGGTTTATTATTTTAAACAACTTTACCTTTATTCCCGCAAAGTGGGATAGTCAGAGTACCTAGTGTTATGAGAATCCATCCTTCATTACCGCCCAAAATAATATAGACATCGTGGTGGAACTCAACGCCACGCTTTGAATGTCTGTCGTTTCTTAGTTACTAATTTAAATATAATCATTACCCTGGGTGAAAATAGAACCCATGAGGTTTACAGCTAGAGACCGTTACATTATGCCACGATGTCCCCAATAATTTTCAATAATTTTAAATATTTCTTCTTCAATAGTTTAAATATTAACTTAAATGAACAGTAATGTTATACTTACAACTTTAACCCTTTAACCTATAGAAAAATAGTTTACCATGTACCAAGATAACATTAATAGTATTCCAAGAACTAGTAAGTAGAATCGAAAAACCTGAATTAAACTTTTTAGTGAAAGGAAGACAAATTACTTTAAGCGGAATAGTTGGGTTTACGATTGGTCGTTTCTTCGAATAATTGAATGTCAAAAACAGTAAAGCTCGATTCAAGCTTTATTCTGATTGAGAATCGCCCTTTGAACACAAGATCATTTAAATGAACATTATATTATATAATTGAAACACAATGCTATGTTCTAATTACTTCCAAAGATTAATCAAGTCTATATCCATTATCTATATCAATATAAAATAAACAAGTAAGTCTATTTGGGGCCAGTCGTGACGCACTGGCAGAGGCGTGTGACTTCAGACGACTGGTTGTGGATCTATTTTCTTCGCTCTGGTATTGAGGCAAAGCGCGGCGTTAAGTTCCGCCGCTTAACACGCAATGCCTCCAAAATTCGGGGGAAAGTGGGAACAGAGTATCTTAACACTAGGTTCCCTCTGCCAATCCCGCTATGTGCGTGATACAGCGTGAAGCTAATTAATTGGGCCCGTTTATTGAGTTTTATCAACTCAAGACGAAGCGAAAAAACCACTCCGTAGAATTCTTATGTCTGTAGAAATTCTACGTTTAAATATATCTCGAACGTTAGATTTGAAGTTATTTTATTTTTAAGGTTTTTGATATTATCCATACTTATATTATAAATGCGAAAGTCTGTGTGTTTGTCTGTCACGCTTTCACGGCTAATCTACCGGTCCGATTTGGATGAAATTTAGAATGAAAGTAGTAAAAGTGACTGGGTCTAACATAGGCTACTTATTTTTGAAATATCAACCTCTAAAAGGTTGAAATAGGGGATAAAAGTTTATATGAAAAATCTAAACCGCTTGACCAATCGTAATGAATATTGGCATAAATATAGTTGATAATCTAAGCTTAAGCATAGGCTACTTTATTTTTTAATTTTGCGCCCCCGAGGGTTGCAATATAACGAAATAGTTTACGCGGCGAAGCCGCGTGCGGGCCGCTAGTATTAAATAAATAGATATTTCGAAATTTATGTTCTTTTCATGTTAATATTTTAAATTGGTACATAATTGTAAATTCTCTATGTAAATGTAAACTATATTCTACACAAGCCAGGCCTCAAATAAGAGCTAGTTTTAATATATTTGCGGAATAAATAATTGATCATATTTTTTTATATCTATATAATTTGATTTATTAAGCACATACATATTTTGATCCATAAGCTTAAACTATAAACTTTAGTAGCAAATTTTGGGATTTTCAACATTCATTTTATGATAAAATTTAAATTCTTATCGGCATTTCTTTCATTTCGCGCATATTTCGCGATATTTTGAAATTTTGAATTATTGTCAAAAAAGTCGTTTTTTTTTGCTAATATATTTAATATACAACCTATTCTTCAACTTGTTATAAATTCTACCTTATATTTATCAAAAATAATGGAGTTATTAGCATTATAAGCTTTAATATGGGACAGTAATGATGTTCTCATTACCATCGTACATTAACCTTAATAATAATAGAAAAGTATCGGGACGAGATGTACGATGGTAATGAAGACATAGAGAAAGAAATGAAAAAAAGTTATGTTTAAAGATAAAAAACACCAAATATTTATACAAATTCAAAGTAACTTATATTTTTTAAATGACTTTAAAAATATTTTTTCATATTATCATAAATATTTGGGGAAATTATAAGATCTTAATTTAAACACACTTAAAACTTAACATAACAAAACTTAATTAGCACTACGCAATCAGAAAGTAATATTTTCATCATAATATGATAACATTAAATGCAAAACAAATAGGTAACTTGGTAAAAAAATCTTACGATAATGAGACCAGTATTGAAAAACCTGACATCACCACAACTTAACAAAACAAAAATCTTATTAGTATTTAATTGTAACGATACTACGTTAGAGTGTATTTAGAAAACACTGTTAAATCACAGCTTGTTTGATTGTATTTTACTATTAGACGTTATCTATAGATGTAATAAAAATGTAATATATAGTAAAATCAGCAGAGGTCTGCCTTTACCTTTTTCACAATACTACATACCATCATTATATATTTTTTTAGCTTTATGCTTTTTTCGATTATTAGACATTACAAAAATTGAAGTCGTCTTCATCATCGTCACTCCAAAAATTTGTCAGTCTTTATTTCTAGTTTTCATTACATATTTCGTCTTTATTTTCTTTACTATAATCTTCACTCGTAATGATTCTTTCAAAAATGCTTCGATACGCATTAGGAAGTAATTTTGTTGTGGTCTGACGATCTTTATTTTCATAACACTTTCTGTTCTCCGAATCGGCTACATTAATATCATAAAGAAATTTTACCTAGGTAAGACTGACATATTAAAAGGTTGATTTTCAAAGCTGGAAGAAGGATTAAGACGAGTAATTGAAAACTGTGTCATTCAATTGTTTTGTAAACTCTGGTGTGATATTTTCGCCAAGAAATGTGTAAATCTGGCTAGTGTTTTCAACATCATCCCAACAAGATATATCATAATATCCAGTATATTTGTTATGACTACACATAACTTCATTGCCACATTGTTTTCCGAGACTAGTTTTGGAGCTTCCAAATGACCAAAGAACTAGGTGGGCTTGATGCTTTAATATCGCTAAGCAACAATGCGAATCTCAATGTTCACTCTATTTAATTTTTTTTATTGTCCCTTTCAAAATCAGCTTAGTTTAAATTTTTAAATCTATTCATTTATTTATGTAAAGCTTTTTCTGTAAAGTATTTATTTCGATATCGAACCTTCCTCAAAAGAGTATATTTTTTCGCACACTGTTCTGCACATTTAAGAGGGGAGGAAGGGAGGATCTCGTTCTTGTGGATATATTTCGGTATCGCTCTCTGGCGGAGAGCTATCTAACAACACCTGTTGTATAGCTTTTTCTTTGGTTTTCCTTTCGCAATGACGTTTTGAATTAGCTCGTCAAAATTTTCTTTGAACTCTCAATTATCTAGGAGATATGAATCCCGTGTTTTTAATTTTCCTTTCTTCTATTCTTTTGAGATATCGCTCGCTCTTTCTTTTGTCTTCTGTTATGCATACTTTTGTAGTCAATCGCCATCGCGTATGTATCTTAGTCTCTGCATTTTATTCTGTAAAAGTACATGGCGTAAAGTATGCTCGCAACAAATAACATTCATTCATTTGTTATATACTCGATAGTAAATAATAAAGTAATAAACAAAAAGTTAACCTAATTACCTTCGTTATGGCCTCATTGCCGTCGCTCAAAAAAACGACGGTAAACGAAGGTAATGAAGTAGAGGGTTATGAGATTTTAACAGTTATTCCGTTGTTTTGCTAATATTGTTAAAATTGCAAATATTTTAGATATATTTAACTGTAAGTAAACTTATAAGAATTCATGACAAGGTATATATTAAACAAAATAATAAACACTTAAATATAAATATCGCCGACAAGAATGAGAACATTTTCGGAATAATCACTCAACACGGTACTTTAAGCAAACGTAATTTCGTCTCAGAAACTAGCATGTTCTTCCTTTGAAGTGAACTTGCTGGCTGAGATGAGTATGCAGAGCATAGTAGCGATCAGCAGCGTTTATAATCAATATACAGATTTTTATTGAAGATTTCCTCTCGACCGCGGGTAATTAGAGAAAATTCGTGACAAAACTTTATGTCAAAAAAAATTGTTTATAACGTTGAGTAAATGGTGTTATTTTGTATGTAAGTAAATTGTGTATTCATATACTTTCTTAGTATCGACACTTTATTTACATAAAAATTAATATATCTAGAAAAAAAGTAAAATGTAGTCAGAAAAGTAGGAAATGGACACCGAAGGTTATGAGAATTACGACTATTTTTTATCTAAATTCTGTTGTTCCCATCATTTCAAATCAAAATATAGTTAATGCAGGTAAGCGTAAGAGCATAATGGTTTATATTTTCGATACAAACAATAATTATGTAATGGTTAAGTTACTATTTTCCTACTGGACGCATAATATGCATGAAAAAAAAGAATCACCCTTATCCGCACACTTTGGATTATAAAAGTACTAGAAATTCAGTTTAAAGCCGGCTACGTTCAAATTTTATACGAAATTTCTAGTATTCTCAACTTTTATTTGGATGCTTGCGAATAAAAAATACTTAAGATAAAACTATTTAAACCCACAACCATTGCTTTAAGAGTCGGTCACTGTACATCTGCGCCACAGGCCGACGTGGCATTTAGAGATATTGCCGGTTGCAATTTAATAAATAATAACATTTGTTTATTTAAACTTAAACTACTCTCAATCATAGATTTAAACATCATAGTTTCAACAGTCTCTAAAACTGGAATGACTGGACGAAATCTCTGTCAGAGATAAGTTCACCTTTGCCGACAACATTGTAAATTTTTATATTGATGTTTATTACAAAGTGCAATAAAGGATACATAAATATAAAATTACTATAAATATTTTTAGGAATCAGAAGCGGTTTTACTTAAAAAAAAATATATTTCACAACAAAAACATACAAAAGATAGAAATTAAAATCACATTTTGAATAATTAACTTGATTAGTACTAAATATTACAAGATTTCAAAATTAACAATAAGCAAATCGTAATAAATGACAAAAAATAACAAATCGGAATAACAAAGTAAACAACACGTTCGTTCAGCACAACGACCCGAAACAAAGTGACCCCGAGTCGATTTTTTTTTTGTTTGTGGAAATGCTGTTGACCCTGTGGTCTTTACAGCGACACCGGGGGGTGAGGGAAGAGGGTACTCAGTCCCTGCGAAATGCAAGCACTAAATGGCTGCTTGAGAGGGAACCGACAGGCGCAAGGGCATCCCCTAACGGGGCTAGGACCTCGGCTTGCGTCGTCGGTGGGGTGAATCCCCGAGTCGACCACGCTGCCTGTTTTTATAGGGTATCGGCAGTTTTTTTTTTGTTAATTAATGCAATTGTCATCTAATAATATAATAAAATCAAGGTAGTAAAGACGACATTTTCGAAAAGATCCCTTTATTTCGGATACAGAATTTTACTTCTTTATTTCAACTTAAAAACTTTCATTCTAAGCATCGATGTGCATTATTTGTTGCCGGGTACTATAATTACCTTTTGGCTGCTTTTCAAAAGTATTATCAAAAGTTTAAAATGGAAAACATAAAATATTTCCCATCATTATGATGAAATCTTATTTATTCATTCTTTTTGTACACAACAAACAACAACAATTAACAATAAAACAACAACAGAAAAGACAGTAGTAAATATTTGAGGCACGAAAGACGTCTTATCGCTTAATAGCGATTTCTTCCAGACAACCTTTAGATTAGGAGATTTGGAAACTTATATACAGTTGGTGGAATAAATATATATGATAGTTATTATACTATTTCCTATAATACATAGACTGATGATATAGATGTGTATTCCTACACAAATACTTACATTTAAAATACATATTCTATATCGTACTCTCATTTACTCATAAATTAATAGCTTCACACTGTATCTCGCACACAGCAGGATAGTCAGAGAGCTAGCAAACCTAGCGTTAAGATACTCAGTTCCCCACTTTCCACCGAATTCGGAGGCATTGTGTGTTAAGTGGCGGAACTTAACGCCGCGCTTTACCTCAACATCAGAGCGAAGAAAATGGAAATATTAAATATTTTCACCCCTCGAGTAGGAATTGAACCCAAAACCAGTCGCTTTACAGTCACACTTTGTGCCTCTGCGCCACGACTGATCATATTTACTCATAAATAAATATAATATTTTATGATGAAAAATTAATAATTTTAACGTGATTTGATATTATCTTAAGGTCAACGTCAAAGTTTGATTGATGATTTTTGACTATTTTTTTTTATCTTATTATAGTTATTTATGCTACTTTACTTAAAAAATATTATTGTATAATAAATTAGTGAGAAAACTAATGGTATAAAAGTAATCAAATACTAATATTATAAACACAAAAGTCAGTCTGTTTGTCTTTCTATTTGTCTGCCTGTCGTTTTAACGTCTAATCTACTCGCCCGATTTACTTTCAGATTGAAAGTTTTTATGAAAAATCTAAGCCGCTTGACCGATTTCGATTAATTTTCCCAGGAAGATAGTTGATAACGCTAAGTCAAACGTAGGTCACTTACTGTCTCAAAAACTAACTCTTAACGAGATGAAAATTAATATTTACACAACTATAATAGTTGACCTGGGTGAAGTCGCGAGCGAGTCGCAAGTGCGAGTATATGAGGTTTGTTCCATCAAAACAAATATGAAGTAGCATTATACAGCATATATTTATATGATGTCATTTTATTTGACCTCAATGAAAATGTATAAAATACATTCATGTTTTCCTCGTAAAATGAAATAAATTGCGAAAATGCCGTTTGAATGCAAAATTTATATGGAAGCCAGGTATCTAATGATTTATAAATTACTTACTCGTGTAGTGTCTTGCGCGTACATTATGAACTGCTTATTCAAATACCACTAGTGACTGGCGAATGAAAAATGGCAAAAGGAAATATACTAAGGACTATGTTCATAGATAAGAAATGGCCAAATTTATAGTCTATATAATTTATATTAGACATTTAACAGGAATGCCTTGACACTAGGTTCTCCCTGACTGCCCTGTTATGCAAAGACGCTTTTTTTGTATTCATTATTGTACATACAATAACTTAGCTTGCATACCGTAGGAACCCTCACGTACCTAAACTGAAGCGCCAAGATAGCTGTTACGTGACGTGTCACGTTCTTTAAACTACATTAAACCTTTAATTATTGTTTAGTAATTGTTGCATGATGGTAGATTGAATTGACCAAGAAAAATTTATTAAAAATATATATTTTAAAATAAATATAGCTTTATCTTTTTTTAACAGCTTTACGCATTTTCCCTCATAGCGGGGTAGTGAAAGAGCATCTAGTGTTATGACAGTCCATCTTCCACTTTCTGCCCAAAATAAAGACATGTGTGTTGAGTGGAGGAACTCAACGCCACGCTTTGAATGTCTATTGTTTCTAAGTTACTAGTTTAAATATAATCATTACCCTGTGAAAATAGAACCCATGACGTTTACAGCTAGAGATCGTTACACTGTGCCACGATGCCCTCAATAATTATCAATAATTTTAAATTACAATTCAATACAGACAATGAACTGAACATTCAAAATGGCCAAACTTGTCAGCATAAGTGAGAGACATATATATCAATATAACGCCACAAAAAAATCGAAATTTGAATATACGTGCCGGGAAAATTCAAAATTCGCAATACTTTTTGAATACACCTCGTATTTGTTCTTCAATAGTTTAAATATTAACTTAAACGAACAGTAATGTTATACTTACAACTGCCTGTTATCTATAGAAAAGTAGTTTAACATGTACCAAGATAACATTAATAGTATTCCAAGAACTAGTAAGTAGAATCGAAAAACCTGAATTAAACTTTTTAGTGAAAGGAAGACAAATTACTTTAAGCGGAATAGTTGGGTTTACGATTGGTCGTTTCTTCGAATAATTGAATGTCAAAAACAGTAAAGCTCGATTCAAGCTTTATTCTGATTGAGAATCGCCCTTTGAACACAAGATCATTTAAATGAACATTATATTATATAATTGAAACACAATGCTATGTTCTAATTACTTCCAAAGATTAATCAAGCTTATATCCATTATCTATATCAATATAAAATAAACAAGTAAGTCTATTTGGGGCCTGACTTCAAACGACTGTTTGTGGGTTCGATTCTCACTCGAGGAGTGGAAATGTTTGATATTTCCATTTTCTTCGCTCTGGTACTGAGGTGAAGCGCGGCGTTAAGTTCCGCCACTTAAAACACCTCCAGAATTCAGCTGAAAGTGGGGAACGGATTGTCTTAACACTAGGTTCCCTCTGCCTTATCCGCTATGTGCGGGATACAGCGTGAAGCTAAAAAAAAAGTAAGTCTTTAAATCTATATCCATATACATATGTATGAAACAAATATTAATTGGGTCCGTTTATTGAGTTGATAACAGAAGCGAAAAAAACACTTTATAGAATTCTTATGTTTGTAGTAAATACTATATCAAATTCTAGCCCACTATTATTTTTTAATACGTCATTGTTGAAGTTAAAAATTTGACGCTTCATTAATTTTTTGTTGAAATTCTACGTTTAAATATATCTCGAACGTACGTTAGATTTGAAGTTATTTTATTTTTAAGGTTTTTGATATTATATATTATTATATAGATATTATATAGATATTAAATAAATAGATATTTCGAAATTTATGTTCTTTTCATGTTAATATTTTAAATTGGTACATAATTGTAAATTCTCTATGTAAATGTAAACTATATTCTACACAAGCAAGGCCTCAGATAACAGCTAGTTTTAATATATTTGTGGAATAAATAATTGTTCCTATTTTTTATATCTATATATTTTGATTTAATAAACACATACATATTTTAATTCACTATAAGCTTAAACTATAAACTTTAGTAGCAAATTTTAGGATTTTCAACATTCATTTTATGATAAAATTTAAAGTGTTATCCGCACACTTTGGATTATAAAAGTCCTAGAAATTCAGTTTAAAGCCGGCTACGTTCAAATTTTATACGAAATTTCTAGTATTCTCAACTTTTATTTGGATGTTTGCGCATAAAAAATACTTAAGATAAAACTATTTATGTTATAAAATGTTAACTGCATACGTATATTAAAAATATTATAAATAAAATTATAAATTCTCTTAAAAATAAAAATATTTACCAAGCCTAATGCTATCGTGGGTTGTTGTGGGTTCAATCCATAGGCGGCGGTTCTCGCCACGGCCGGAGCGGCCGTGGTGATCGGGAGGATTCGTCGTCTCGGTTTGGAGGTCGCCCTCGACAAGTCCGAGGCGCTCTATTTTCATGCTCCGCGAAAGGGCCCACCATCCAGCCAGCCAGATGTGGGCCAGCTGGGGCCCACATCGTCGTCGGCAGTGCCACTATAACCGTCGCGCGGAGCATGAAATACCTCGGACTTGTCCTGGATGGACGGTGGAGTTTTCGGGGCCATTTCTCCATCTTGGCCCCGAAACTGTTGAGGACAGCGGCGGCTCTGGCGCGCCTTTTGCCCAACGTCAGTGGGCCGTGCGTGTCGAGCCGTCGGTTGTACACCGGAGTGGTCAGGTCGATGGCGCTCTACGGTGCCCCCGTTTGGGCGGACGCCCTGGATCGGCAGAACGTCACCCTGCTGCGGCGTGCGCAGAGGGTGATGGCCATCCGGGTGATTCGGGGGTACCGGACCATCTCCGGTGAGGCGGCGTGCGTGCTGGCTGGAGTCCTGGAGGAGCGCAGTAGGGCGCTGGAAGTGTGGGAGTCCCGGCTGGCAACACCAACCGCCGGCCGGTCGACGATCGAGGCAGTTCGTCCGGTGTTCCGCCAGTGGTTAGCGCGGCGTCACGGCGTCCTAACCTTCCGCACCACGCAGGTACTCTCGGGGCATGGATGCTTCGGGAAATACCTGTGTGGGATCGCTGGGAGGGAGCCCGACGCTCGCTGCCACCACTGCGACGACTGTCTCGAGGAGACGGCCCAGCACACGCTGGAGGTGTGTCCAGCCTGGGCGTCTCAACGCCGCGCTTTGCGCGGCGTCGTTGGGGACGACCTCTCGCTGCCTGCCGTGTTGAAAGCCATGGTGGGCAGCGAGGCGTCGTGGGACTCGGTCGTATCCTTCTGCGATGCAGTAATGCTCGCGAAGGAGGCGGCGGAGCGGGCGAGGGAGGAATCTTCCGAACTCGCCATCCGCCGCAAACGGCCGGGTCGCCGGAGGGCGGCACACGACCGTCGCCTTCCGCCCTAACGTCGGCCAGAGGGCGGTCAGAGTGGGGCTAGCTGACCGCCTACTCACCTGGCCTGAGTAGGTGCGCGTGGTAGCCCCGCGCGCTACTCAGAGCAGGCCGTCGGGGGTGCCCACCACCCCTTGACTCCAACGGCGAGCCTTGCTGGCACCCGCCGCCCAGGTCCGCGGACGATTGGGGCAGTGCCCGAGACCTGGGCTAGTGGCGGGTAAGGAGCACCGTCAGGTTTTTAGTGGGTAAACGGAGGAATGATCCGGAGTCCCACATAACCGCGTCCGGGTCCCCACCCCGGGCGGGTATCCGTAACGGATTTTCCTGACGATTAAAAAAAAAAGGGGGTTTAATCCATATTCGGGGAAAAATATTGAAATATATTCATATCCTCGCTCATGTAAATTCCGCTACTCAACATGCAAAGTCTTGACTTTGAGCGGAAAATTGAGAACCGCTTGTCTTGACACCAGGTTCTAGATAGGTCTCTGATAGCAGAGGACAGAAGGCTGGCATAGGCCAGAAGAAATGTGAAGTTGCCACTTAAAATATCGTAAACATAATTATAATTATGATTTTATTAATCCTAACCAAGCTTGAAACCATCGTGATGTGTTTTTACTTGAAGAAATGATTATTGAGTGTAATACTTTTTTTACCTAATATTTAGCTTTGTTTAATATATATTTTAGCTAACATTTTAACTTATATTAATATTTTTTTACATATAATGTTAAAATAATGGCTTTCTACTAATTTCGTGTATACATAATACATCATATATAAAATTATCACTTTTTACTATTTTTATCTGTCTGTGTGTCTGTCTGTTTGTTCAGGATCTAATGTCTAAAACGGATGGACCGTTTTTGACGAGACTTCCATTGACAGATAGCTGATGTAATAAGAGGTAACTAAGGTAATTAATTTCAAATTAAAAGATTTTTATTTCATTCCACGCATAAGAAATCAGGCATAACAAAACAAAGTCATAACGAAATCATATTTCACCAAAGCCGAACACAGATACACCGTCTCATAATGATGGTTTAAAACACATTATGCAACTTCGTTGTTATCGACAGGCATTTAACAAAGAGGCCGCCGTATGCTCACATCATCATTATATTTTTACCATTATTAAAATTCTACAGCTCGAGGCCATTTATAAGGCATCGGAGATGAACTGAATTGTTTAAGTAATTTGTTACCGTTATTGATTTTTTTAAAGATCATCTCGTTAGTAAAGTATTGTTTAATAAGATAGAAAGAAATTATGAAAAGTATTGCACCGATACAAATTGAGAATACCCTTGTTGCGTGCTATAAAATAAATTTATCGAGATCACTCAGCCTGTGTACGATCAGGAGCTGGCATGCCGCCGCGATTTGATATTCAATCGGGTGTCAGGGTTGTGCCATCCGATAGTACTATCGATTCCCCCAAAGCCTCTGCTTTGCACGCGGGAAGTTTATGTAAGTCATTTCTTCAAGCCATTTCTCAGCGTCACAAAAAAATATCAGCTAGGCTGTTCAGTTTGACTCTGGATAGCTGTCTGCAAAGAGTGAAATAAATATGGGAATAAAAGTAGGTGACCTGAAGGCCAATTGCCTATTGTAGGTACACAAATGATTTAGAGCATCATCAGAATGCGAGTTATAGGTATTGGTCACTATTAGGAAAGAAAGATGCTAAAATATTAGTCTTTGAAGACCTGGCAAAGACAGGTGCAGTATTGAATACCGCCAAGCAAGATCTAATATTTCTAATTGCATTGGTACGCATTTAATTATAATTGTACGAAAATACTACATATGAATAAATAATATTCGAATACAAAATGTTCAGCACATTATAATTTTAGTTAAAGCAATTTTAGTTCGTACTTTAAAAATACCTTGTAAAAGGGCTTATAATACAAAGCGCAAGAAAAGGGCAAAGGGTGGTTATTGTAAACCTATCATAAATTAACTCATTGTTAGCGGGAAAGTCCAAGTAGAATATAATGAAGCAATTTCAGTAGAGATGACTTGTAGATATGCTTCAACGTTTTTCTAAAAGTTAATAGAGGTTAAAGCTTAACTTACTGGGTCCTTTTTTATTTATTATTAGATTAGAGGCGGAACTTTGCATAATCCGGGTATGAATACGAATTTGTTTATAGTATGTATATGTAGGATAAAATTCGTTATTTTAAAGAACAAGACGCCGTTGTGGCTCACTTGCCCAGTGTGTGGCTATAAGTGCGATGGTTGTGGGTTCGAGTGTCCCTCGGGAGAATGATTACGATTTTTTTTTCCTCCGTCTGGTCATATTTCTTTTAATTATCAGTGTCTTGTTATACTACGCTTAAGTAACAATTTTGTTTAGCTTCCGAGAAATTAGGTCTTGAGTGGCGGAACTCAACTCATTTATTACTAAAGGAAAGAAATAAAATAATTATATATTTCTCCCGAGGAGGAATCGAACCCACAGCCATCCCGTAAAAAGTCAGATAATGCCACACTGCCCCAAGCTGGCCGATAAAAACACTCTGTTCTCCACTTTCCGCCCGAAATCGGGACATTGCGTGTTAAGTGGCGAAATTTACGTTTGTCTTAGTTACCAGAGTGGAAATAAAGAATCATTTTTTGTTTTTCTATCTTCACACTGTATCCCGCATACAGCAAGGTAGGCAGAGGGAACCTAGTGCTGAACCGCCGAATTCTGGAGGCATTGTGTGTTATGTGGCGGAACTTAACTTCGCGGTTTGCCTCGACACCAGAGCGAAGAAAATGGAAAGATTAAATATTTCCTTCCACCTCTCGAGTGGGAATCGAACCCACAATCAGTCGCTTTACAGTCGTACTTTTTGCTCCACGTCGTACTTTTTTAATGTTCTAGTTAACCTTTTTTTTTTAAATAAATTTCCTTCTAATTAAAGATATCGATGCGTATAACACGATTAGCAAAGGACAGGTAACGTTCAAACCCAATTCAAACGCATATTAAAAGCTCAACAGCTTAAAAAGCTCTGAATAACATATCCGATGAGCTTAATTAAAAAATAAAATACACTTTAAATAAATGAGATAACGACCTATTTAAGTATATATACAAAAGAAAAATATTATTGTTTAATTATCTCAAACGACCGTTGAAACACAGCAATTAAAATAACTTTGAACCGTAATTAAATACTTTCCTAATGAGGCATGTTTCTCGATCCTATAACATATTTTCTACGAGTTTATACGATAGTCTTTATCTCTTTTACTTGAGAAAGTATTATATGTTTTGTATGTGCATATTTTTATTGTTTATTTTTTATTGTGAAGTTGTGCCCACGACCATGACGTATCAATATCTCGATTTCATGCAGAAAGTAGTGAACAGATTCTCTTCTCTCTGTCATGTGGAAAAAGCATCTTTCACTGCGTTCAATCGGTATAAGGAAAATATAACTTTAATATTTTTTTATTGTTATAGTAATTTATTTAAAAAATGCAAGCTGAACCGTATAAATTAGGTAACACAAAATTTTTTTTTTGTTATTAGCACCAATAAATAATAAGTTGTAATAAGTGCACAAAAATTTCTGCCGTTAATTTTTGTACATTATCTAAAAATACTTTTCAATCCTCTAAGTTTGTGAATAATAATTTAAAACCTTAAAAGTAATGTCAACGTAGGAAAAATAAGCACATAAATATATACATATTTCGTTTTTATTCAAATGAAAAACTGTTATTTAAAAGGTTTATATAAATAAATTTGTGTGATGTCATGCGAAGTGAAAGAGTTCCTTTTCAACATAAAGACTGAATCGTTCTAAAAATACAAGATACGCTATTAAATTTACATAATTCTAGAAACGTATGATAAAAGCATAAAATATTTTACAGCGACAGTCATTTCAATAAATGGATTTCAGCTTTGCTATCATATTACTCTTTTTTGTTTTATCAAAGAATTCAGTCATTGCGCCACAATAGGACAATGTCTGACTGTAAAGATAGTTGATTGTGGGTTCGATTTCTTCTTAGAGGAATTATTATAATTATATTTAAATTGTTTTCATTGTCCGGCTCTGGTGAGGAGGTAAAGCGCGGTGGTGAATTTCCGGCAAAAAGAAGAAAGGTGAGTGTCTTGACACTAGGTTCTCTCTGACTACCTACCTATGTGGAAAAGCGTGTAGCTGAAACAAAGAAGCACATGGATAATAGTGGAGCTATAACTAGAGCTTATAGTATAATAAGGTAGTAGGTACTAACTGATACTGAAAAATACAAAAATGATACAAAAATGATGATTACTATTATTTTTTTTGAAATATTTAAAGTATGTTTACAGATATAATAACATACTAACAGAACCAGCAGCGAAGTAAAAGAAGATCTACTTTCAAAACACTCCATTGTTCACTATCCGCCCGAAATCGAGACACTGCGTGTTAAGAGGAGAAAGTTAATGTGGCGCTTTGTTTTATGCACTAGAGCGGATAAATGTTAATAATATATGACCATTCCCACGAGTGGGAATCGAACCCACTAACCTCATAACAGGGCAGCCAAAGATAACCTAGTGTTGAGACACTCTATTTCTCGTACGTAACGACGCACATATATGTATTATAAATAATCAATAAATATACTTGTGGCCAGTCGTGGCCCAGTGGCACAAGAGTGTGACTGTAAACGACTGGTTGTGGGTTCGATTCCCACTCGAGGAGTGGAAATTATATTTCCATTTTCTTCGCTCTGGTGTCGAGGTAAAGCGCGGCGTTAAGTTCCGCCACTTAACACGCAAGCCTCCGAATTCGGCGGAAAGTGGGGAACGGAGTGTCTTAACACTAGGTTCCCTCTGCCTACCCTGCTGTGTGCGGGATATAGCGTGAAGCTATTTAATTTTTTTTTTTAGTAAATATACTAGCAAACTATTTACGTTGCTGACTGAGTTTTCTTAAAGTTGTTTATATTATTGATTACACTTATAACCTCTACTCTACACGCAATACCTAAAATAGACGAAAAACGAAGAACGAAAGTAGCATCACGAAAATAACTTCCATTAAATAAAGTATTTAAATAATTATACAAATATAACCTTAAATGGTTTCATGTTTCTATTTCAGTAGTATAGATAAATTGAACATGGACTATTTTATTCTTAATAAAGACCATTTCATCATGTTTTAGCTATTTATTATATGGAAAGTTACAAAATTTGTTAAAAAGTTTCTTTCCCCTTACCCTGATAGACAGAGAGAAACTAGTGTCTAGATACTCCATTCTTCGTTTTCAAGCGGAGTTCAAGACACTACAACATATGAAACGAACTACTGAAGCTTTTTCAACCGAATGATAAGGCTTAAAAATTTAAAAGCAAGAGTTCTAGTTACTTGTCATCTAACAGGTTTTAAAGTGAAAACAGAAATGTTTTTAAAATGAAATGTATTAAGGGAAGACAGTAATCCGAAATATATGTATGTATGTAATTACATTACTCATCTTATTAACAGTCCTTATTAAAATTGTTTGCATAATATTTTATATTATGCATATTTTATATTCGACAAATATATGCTAACAGGTAATATAATAACTACGTCTCCCCATTTTATTCGTGAAATAAAAAGAAATAATTCTGAAAGCAAATATTTTGGAGTTAACGTTTAAGCTTAACATTAAAATGCCGACAGTTTCATACCAAATTTATTATGCTCATCTGTGTGCAGCATTTTACTTAGCTCAAAACAGCTATACTTGACCCACCTACATATTTACAACATCTTTTTTTTTTATTAGATTCATGCTGTATCCCGCTCACAGCAGGGCAGGCAGAAGGAACAACCTAGTGTTAAGACACTCCGCTCACTTTCCGCTCTAGAAATCTAAACTAGATTTTCTCTGATTACGGGAAAAAATGTGAACCTATTTTTTATAACTGGCGATATTGTAAAAAAATTATTTACTTATTTGTATTACAATGATAATTATACCTTAATTTAAAATAAATTATATCAGGCAATGCTTAAAGCTTGATTGACTAATTAGCTGGAAATGAAAATAAACTGCTCTTAATATAACGGATATAGCTCAGTCTCAGTCTGAATAACCGTCTGTCATTTTCAGGGAACGAATATAATTTTAATGAATTATCAATGCGTCGAACTGTTTGGAGATGATAATGAATCCAGTGGGTTATGAAGAGCGCTGATATTAACGAAACTTTAAAATATTCATAATGTGCCTTTTTAAATGGAAATGAACCAGTTTTCTCTTTTTATTATGTTCGACATTATTTCACTGTATAACGAGTGATTCGTTATATATACGAGCACATAACTTTTAATCGATCTAGTTTCGTCGATGTAGATTGATAACCTGTAGTTTTATTTTTTGACAACAGGAAAATTTCTTCTTTGGAATTCATTTTTGAGCAGTCAGTTTTACCATGAATATTATATATATTACAATTCAGTTCACTTCTAGGGACTAGTCGTGGCGCAGTGGCACAAATATTTGGCTGTAAACGACTGATTGTGGGTTCGATGCCCACTCGAAGAGTGGAAATATTTAATATTTCTTCGCTCTGGTGTTGAGGCAAAACGCGGTGTTAAGTTCCGCCACTTAACACACAATGCGTCCAATTCGGCGGAAAGTGGGGAACGGAGTGTCTTGACACTAGGTTCCCTCTGCCTACTTCTTTTGTTCTGGCACATGGTACCTACGTACTTACCTAGTTGAATTCTTATGATTTCGCTAATGACACGCTGTATTAAAAACACTAAAAATTTGATATACTAAGAATGTAGACAATAATTATTACCCAACTACCTCCCAAGCATACCATCTCAATCACAAATTTAAAATAACTGCGGTGCCTCCAAGTCTATACTAAAACTAAATTTAATTTATACGATTTTAATATAATGACAGCATGTCCCACACTAACTTCATACATATTTATAAATCGATGTTCTTACCAGTAGACCGTTGTTACACTGTTTGGGATCACAACAAAACGTCTATCGTTTAACTTTCTCCATGTATTTTTTTGGAGTGCGCAATAATAAATTAAGCACAAAACTCGTTTAGTGTGCTGCGACGTTGAAACGTATACGGCCCTTTTATTTTCTTAACCGCTTTAAAGTGATATGTTTATCTTAATATAACCTATTGAACTTAAAGTAACTTATTAAATGGACACTTTGAACAATTTGTTAAAATAAGATATTATATTTTTTTTTCATATTGTATAATGATTTAGTATGGATGTGTTTAACCTCAGCCTTTACAAGATCGAGCCGATTGAGGAATATTTCAATTAAAATACAATTCATTCTGGCATGACTGTAATAAAGTATAAAGTTGTATTAATATATCTTCAAATGGACAGAAATTACTGAATAGTTTTACGTAGAACACAAGATTTTGGGTGACAGTCAAATAAATGGTAATAGAAAAAGTGACACTCTTTCTACCTAGATGGCCTGTAAAAAGGAAGCAACTTCGGCTAGTTTGCGTTGACAAAAGCTGGATGATATTGCACAAAATCATGTATAGAGGAAATGTGAGACCTTTATCATTTCTGTCCTGCTCTATGTACGATGACAAATAAAAAGAAGTAATCATACGCTACCTTTTTAACACCTACAAGCAGATGTTTTAATAAAACAACTTGAAAAAAGGAAATTTAATAAATATAATATTGAAAATAAGATACCTTATAACTGCATAGTTTTTAATAACGTTCCCTTCACGCTTGGTGAAAGAGTAAACTTGTATTTTGTAAATACAGAATTTTTAATTAGCAATGTACTTGCTAATTAGAAACTTTAACGAACATTATACATAACTTTTAATAAAGCGTAGGTACCTACTGTAATATAAAATATGTTTGAACATTTATATACAGCAAATGAAAGCCGGAAAAGTTCTTAAAGTCGAGAATGATCTCCCTGATCGCACATTAATCCTCAAAATGCTCAATATTTCTCCGAGCCTTGCCCGCTTAGATGGTTTTTGAAGTTCAGATCCGTAGATAAAGCGAGTGCTATAATTTATATGGACCATTGGTCTCAGTTTGACCCTGGACAACCATTCTGTATAAGATAAATGAGTTCGGTTGAGTTCCTTTAAAATAGTGTAATGTAAGAACGTAGTACCCACTATGTAATTACTATTACTATTATTATTATTACTGTACTTTATAACCTATCTAATATCTAAATACTCATAACTCTAAGGTTATGAGTACATATGTTGTAGAGACTGCGTCTTAATGTAAACGTGGTGGTCGTAGGTTCGATTCCCACTCAGGGGAATGATTATATATTATTTTCATTTCTTCTCTCTGGTACTTAAAACAACGCGCGTTAAGTTCTCGGTGGAAAGTAGAGAACAGAGTGTCTTGACACTAGGTTCTCTCTGACTATCTATGTATGTGAGAAAGAGCAGAGCAGAGCTTTTTTATTATTTTGTAGTTTTAAGTTGATTGGATAAGTCTAAATTTTAGCATATTTTTGAATACGTTTATATCTTTCGAATGGTTCTATTTCATAATAAATGGTATACTGTAAAAAATATCAATAGATGTAATCTTACAATAGATTTTTTATTATTTTATTGATAAATAATACACATATTACTACTCGGAAAAATCTGAGATCTCCATTGTTTTGGTATGCAGCAGGAAATCCTCCTAATATGAGGGGTATCAATTTCGGCCGCATTGATAAGCAAGTGGTGAAACACAAAGTCATTTGTATGATTTATAGTCACCTCATATTGGAAGCGAACCAATTTATCAATGCATCATTTCTCAAAGTATTATCAGAGATCAGTGATAAATCTCTACTATACTTGTATTGTTTTTATTATTCGTAGCAAGGTCGAAAAATTACCTTTTACTATCTCGAAAACTTACTATAATGATCGTAAACAAAGATTTTTTTTGTATTACTGTTATTTATTTAATTCCTTTTAAGAAAAATACTTCACCGCTTCTGATAATTATTATATGCTATGATTACATGCTAATTTAATTATTATATGCTAATACTAGACTATGATTATTTTTTGTCTTTAAGATCATTCATTATACCTAATATTAAATTACTTTCGAGATAGTAAAAGATAAACCTTGTTGGAGCTAGTTACGAGTAATATATACAATATATACGAGTATGTATAGTACTTTAGCAAAACCTTTCTTTCTATTTAGAAATAGAAATATAGATTGCGTGAAAGATTTTGCTCAAATATTTTTATGCTTGAAAGTTATCAATTCATTATAAACAGGCATATTATATAGTGGCCAGTCGTGGCCCAGTGGCACAAGCGTGTGACTGTAAACGACTGGTTGTGGGTTCGATTCCCACTCGAGGAGTGGAAATTATATTTCCATTTTCTTCGCTCTGGTGTCGAGGTATAGCGCGGCGTTAAGTTCCGCCACTTAACACGCAATTCGGCGGAAAGTGGGGAACGGAGTGTCTTAACACTAGGTTCCTTCTGCCTACCCTGCTGTGTGCGGGATACAGCGTGAAGCTAAAAAAAAATATATTGTTATATAAAAAAGACTGCACTCGCATAAGATTTTTACTCTGTTCAACAGAAATTTGTAGTAAGTACCTACCTATATGTAACGAAAGTTGCTCCATTTGGTAACTAATTACACAGGTCACGTCACAATAAACTTCTTATCATTCTATGAATTCTAAGAGTAAGTAAATATAAAATTACGATATAAGACCTCCTTTAATATTACGTTCGTTGGAAGCAATCCTAGCTCTTATGTAGGCAAAGTCTAGAAAATCACTAATACTATATTTTTTGAGCAGAATACTATAAGTCGTTGCTTATTTCGCAAAGAGAGATAGGTAGATAAAAAAACAATGGTCTACTCAAATAAAACACCATTAGCAAAGACAATACTCAAAAAAAGTTGTCCATTAAAATATATTTTTAACTAGCTTAATAACAAAATAATTATTAATGTTAACCTAAATACAAAAAGTAGGTTAACAAATTAAAAAAAATATCTCTAAAATATTGTGACCCAGCATAAATGATAAGTGTTCTGTATTCTGAACATAAGTTTGAAGTTATATTCTTTTATATTAATTATATAACTAACAAATGATTGTTGTTTTTTTTAACTCCATGGTTTTTTAACACGCAAGTTAGGCAGAGAGGAGCCTTTTGTAAAGAATATTCAAATCTTTACTTTTGACAAGATCCGGAGACATTGCGTGTTAAGTGGCGGAACTCAACGCCGTTTTTTGCCAAAGTGAAAAATTTTAAATATTTAAAAATCATTCCAGGCAGATGCTGTGACACGTCTCACGGATATAATACTAAGAACCGCCTCTTTGCTCTGCATGGCGGGAAGAGCTGAGCGAAATACATATTTAATGTAATTATATGTTAAAAAAGTTTGAAAAGCAAACACATAACACTAACCCATCACTTAACGTTCCACAGCCTAAGTCTATGGCCACTCTTTAACCATTTCCTTACCATTTATTCAAAAACTACAATTACAATAGTCACCAAAAACCTTCACAGCACACAAGACACTGCTCGATGTCCCTGCCAAATTTCAAAGGTCTAGGTCTAGTCCAGGAAGAGATGAACCACATCGAAACACACTTTTGACCAGTAAGAGATTCTCTTCACTCAGCTCAATAAAGCAAAAGTTAAGGTGCTTTACAATTTACGATGTTGAAAAACGTATTTAGAAAACGTATAAAAATTTGCACGCAGCGGGATTTCAACCTGTGTCTCTTGGAAAGCGTCCAAGCGGTAAAACGTTAAATAAAGCTATAAATTTTCTCGTCCATAACCGATTCATACAAACTTACAAGCGCATTTAGATTACTTTTTACATGTTGAAGGCGAAACCAGAATTGTAAGATATTTTTATGTCTAATTCGATTTCGTGAAAGTTGTAGATTAAGCAATTCTAGTTATGTAAATACAACATTGTTTTAACTTAAGTAAAACAATAAAATCTCAATTTATTAAACTTAACTAAAGAAATTTAAATCCGGAAATGTAAATACAAAACCATTTTCCAACCAGAGATTTTTTAAATAATCTAATTTTCAAAGAGCAATTTGCGTAGTATTCTTTTGTGTATTTTCTAAGGCCGTCGTGGTAGAATAGGACAGGGTTTGACTGTAAATGTAATTAATTATGGGTTCGGTTCTCACTCGGGGCAATATCTATTTTAAAATTATTCCGATTTCTCCGTTCTGGCAAGACAAAGCGCGGGGGTGGAGATCAGAATCTTCACACTAACTCTGCTGTACGGGAAAAAGGTTGGAAGATCAAAAAAGTTTATTCGTTGCTGTCGTTGCTGAGCATAGCTACATAGCTTCAAATAAAATCCACTATAAATATGAAACTCTCTCTGTCTGTTACGCTTTCACCGGGCAGATATGGATAGAATTCTGGACGAAAATAATTGGACATACGGTGAAACGTTTCACTTAAATTTTCAAACATCAAAGACTAAAATGCGTAATGTATAAATATAATGAAAATTTATATAAAAAAATCGCGGGCAAAGTCGCGAACGGGTTATAGTAGAATATCTATAAATAATCTTTTTTGTTTTATATCGATTCAATGTCAATTATTTAATTACGTTCAAAAGTAAGTAAGTTTACGGCAGTCTAACATCGCTCTAATTGCCTGTTTGACAAGTCCCTCCCTATATTTAATAGATATCTATCAAAAGATTTATGATTTCCGCTGCACATATTACGATTTTAAACGGGTTAAGTGGAATCTGATCCTACTAAATTATATTTTTTTTACGTGTTATTAAAATTGTTTAAAATAGTTGTAACTTACCAAAAAGCTTGGATTTTAATGATAATAACCTTGTAGTTTACCTTTTATGAATAATAGATATAACATTTAATAATATTCATAGTAATTTATCACAAAACAAAGAATGTCAGCCGTTTCTAGGAAAATCTTAAAACCAATCAACACCAGATAAAAATTAATTTAGAATGTAAATTATCACTTCGTTAAGGAACAGCGAGCTAGCCAGTAGCCGGCTAGCGTTCCAGCGCTTATCTTTGTGCTAAATTTTAAGATAGCTGACTACTATATATAAATTGAAAGCAGCCAGTTTCCAGCAAGCGATTAGCGTAAGAACAATCATCATAAATTGAGGAATTAGCTAAAGGCGCCGCAACGCCCGCGACGCTACGCCTCGTTCGGTTATTATTTATAACTTTGTACTTACATCTTCAAAGATTACTTGTAAGTACTGAGTAAATTCGTATGTATGTACCCACTGAATACAGCATTCTATCAAGTGGAAATATAAATTTCCTTTATTTTATGTCATGTTACTCAGTATGAAAGAATTTATTACTGTGTTTTTACTTTGCACGTGGGTCACGACAGTTTGGGATAGTTCTTGTGGTTTTACCTGGCAGCGGTAGAAAAGGCAGCACCGTTTAAAGGGGGTAGTCTACAGACTTACTTTTGCTGGCTTGAATGTCCCACTTAAATAGGGCGGATAGCTATAATGAGTCAAGCATTGAATAAATAGACAGCTTCACTTTCAAGCCCGGCAACGTATCTACAACTGCTCTGGTGTTATAAATGTCCATGGGTAAAGATAACAACGACTTGCCGTCAGGGGTTCTACTTGTTTGCCCGCTTTATATAAAAAATGAGTATCTTAGCGTTAAAAAAGGTAGCTAAACCCATCAGAATTTTTGTAAACAACATCTAGAATATGATATAGCCATATTTTAAGTATAAATCAAATAGAATTTAAATTTGGGGCCAGTCTTGGCGCAGTAGCATGAACGTGTGATTGTAAACGACTGGTTGTGGGTTCGATTCCTACTCAGGGAGGGGAAATATTTAATATTTCCATTTCCTTCGCTCTGGTATCAGATTCAAAGCGCGGCGTTAAGTTCCGCCACTTAACACGCAAGCCTCCGAATTCGGCGGAAAGTGGGGAACGGAGTGTCTTAACACTAGGTTCCTCTGCCTACCCTGCTGTGTGCGGGATACAGCGTGAAACTAGAATTTGAACCAACAACAAACAAATAATTAAACAAGTCTCAATAACGATCTCCAAAAAACTTGTACGCTATCAAAGATAAGAATGCGTCGCAATGGCTGCTATCTGCGTGTATCATTAAATCTCAATCTGAATACATGCATAATATCCATCATGTCGGCGCGTGCAGCCTCATTTCCACAGGTCGTGACGATCTCTTAAATAAGTAATTAATGACATCTAGCCATGCATTTCATCCCGCCGCGTCTAAGTAATTACTTAATAATTTATCTCCATCAATAATATATATCATTAATATTAATATGACGAGATAAGAACTATTTGATTTATTGAATCGTGTCTGTTAATTAACTAAGTGTTAGTTAGATGGTCGGATGCTGGTGTTTTGTTTTTGGGAAATTCTTTTTTTAACACTAAATATGCACATGTGTTAATATTTTAAAATAAATTATTAATGTCTATTTAAAATTGAATACCTAGATATCATTGGTTTTTTAACATTTTAATAGTGTTATTCACTTAATTATAAAGTTGGAAAACATTTTTAGAGAGCGTCACAAAATTTGAGCGCAGAGAGATTTGAACCCGCTCCAAAACCGTGCCAATGCGCTCGGACAGCTAAGCCATGCGTTTTACATTCATCTTTGTCAAAACTCTTATACGTTTATTACAACTTATTTTTACTGTCAGTATCTCTGTAGAGAGACTTTTACAAATTTCTACCATTCTGAAAATATAATAGAAACAACAAATTTGATAAAAAAAATGTTATTTATTAAACATTTTTAAAATGTTATTCGCACACTTAGAAAGTTAAAAATAGTCTTAAAAAAGTTATATTTAAATTTAGTACGCAGCCGGGTCCGAACCATTGTATTATATCAAGAATTGCCGGTAATATAAATGTCTTCTCTGAAACTTATCAGTTTGTCTTCAAAAAGTAAGAGTGCTCTGGAAGGCCTTACTAGAGATAAAAAGATTGAAAACTTTAAAAGAAATAGCTTTTTAACTTTTGTCATTCCTATACATTTCTGATCTTAAATGATCCCCTCATTTTGCCTGGGATATATTACGCTTATCCCACGAGAGCTATTTGTGGTTATTTATTTTATTACATATTGCGTGTTTATTTTTCGTATGTTTGTTATTTATATAATGTAAACAGTTAACAGTAGGTAATGACATGATTAAAATATGTAACAGAGTAAAAAATATGAATAGAATTTTGTTAAAATAAATTCATACTATAACTGATTAATGAAAATTTTAGATATATTTACTTTTGCTTATCAAAATCCATATTTTCGTTAAGTAATCGATTATTTCAAATAAATTCTGGCAGCACTCAACACCACTTTGTCTTAGATATCAGAGAGAAAAAATGAAGATAATTTAAATATAATCAATACCTCGAGTGAGAATCGCACACACAACCATTGCGTTTACAGTCATACGCATCTGTGCCACTACGCCACGGCGGCCTTAATCGAGTCTCAATCATATATGAGAATTATTGAATAAATATTTTTCCCGAATTCTTTAACATAATCGTCTCGGATATTTTAGCTTAAAGACCCTTAACGTTTATTTTCCAACTTGCTTATAGCAAATATGTTGCATCATCATCATCATCATCATAATTTCGACTTCACCAAAGTCAAAGAAACTAAAAAAAGAAAAAGAAAAATCAAAGAAACAGTACTTGTCATTTCAAAATAAAAAATATTATAAAATATTTACCAAAGTCACACTTTAAAAAGTATTTTCTCAAAAAAAGACATTTAGAAAAGTCATAAAAATTTGAACGCAGTGGGAATGAACCCGCGCCTCGTGAATACCGTCCAAGCGCTCTCACCACTGAGCCATGCATCCTTAAGTATTATCTTCCTATTGTATTAAAAGAATTCACGAAATAAAGCCATAGGTGATCCACCTAGTGGTTACTTATAGAAACATAATTGTTATAATAGATGGCGCTTTATTAGAATGTTGCCATATAATATTTTTTATTATTAGGTTACTATAAAATATTACAAGAATATATTTTTAATGACTAATCCCATAATATTTTTTTATATAATGCATACTTTTTCTTAATAATACAATTTATTTTGTAACATAGTACAAAATTTTATTTTTCATTATCACCTATGGTAACACTTTGTTTTTGATCTCGATTTAAGTTTCTCCTGCTACCACTGTGCAAGTTCACGACAACAATTTATATTTTGTTTGTGTAGTGCATTTATAAAATGACCTAGATTGTGATTTGTGAAATAATATAGTGATTGGAACGAAAGAAAAACACTAAAAGTAAATCTGGTGAAGCGATATGTTACTCTCCTTGGCAGTGTTCTAAGATTGTGGTCATATCGCGAAGTTTCATAATAGTGACACTATGATAAAATCCGAAATGGTTTCAAAACCAGCGAATCAGAAAAGAAGGTGAGTTTTTTATATGACTTTTCTAAGGAATGTTATCCTCTTAAGCTATCCTTTAAGATAAAGCTTACACCTAACCTTAGATTTACATTTTCCTGTTAAATTTCTGCCAAATGTCCCTGTGCTAAACTTTCTCTTTAATATTCAATTGGTTATATCACTGAATTCGTTGAATATGTAAAGTAACACCGGCCGTGAAGAAAATAATACTGTATAGTTAAATTATCATCGATTTACAATTCTTTGTGATTTTGTATTTTAAGTACGCCTACGTAACCAAATAATAGATAATATTTCTTAGGAGTACCAAATTTGCCCACACTATTCATGTCCTTTAAATGAACGATAGTAAATTTCAAAATACATAATATCACTAAAAATATTTTGTAATATTTTCTTATAAACATACTTAAATCAACATTAATTTCATTTACATACAAATTTATAAATTAATTAAGAGTTTGTAGACTTTGGACACTGGTACGTGATTTGTATGTGGTTTAGTTATTATTCACATTTTCTTCGTTACAATTTTGATAAGCAATATCACTGCGACAAAGTTGAAATCTGTGTGATTGTATACACAGTGTCTGGAAGATTTAACTGCTTAGAGGTCCTCAGCTACAATTGAAGTTGGAAAAAAACACCACAGTCAATGTTAATAATATTATACTCTAAATATAATGTAATATTGGGTTGCCACTTGATTGTTTTAATTTATCCCTCAATATATATAAATTATGCTAGCCTTTTACCATTAAAAATAATAATTTTACAGTTATAAAGACCTTTATGTAAAACAACAGATTAGTAATGAGCTATTTTTGAGATAATTTCTTCTGAGAAATGCTGTCAGTTAGTGATAACATTTTCCTGCTACGCACAAATCTGTGATCTACTTTAAGAGTCACGCAGCTCATACCAAAGTTCAATCACTGTTTAGACATTAATTCACATACATGTAAAACATTTAATGTGTATTGTTTATGAAATATAATTTGAGTTTTTAATAAAATATCTTTAGGTTGATGGGGTTAATTGTATCTAACATTTTTTTAAGTATCCTAGGGAGACCTAGGCTCCTATTCTGAAATCCTTTGTGTTTTATGTGTCCAATTAAAAAATATATTCTATTAAAGAAATTAGAAAACAAAAAAATATCCATACTTATATAGAGGCAAGAGTAAAAAAATATATGGAAGATAAGAGATAACATCATGCAAGTATAGGATTGGGTATGGTGGATAAGACCTGCTTGTACCCTCTAGCTCCTCTGTTTATTTCTAAATAGGTCATATTACAATGCCATTTATCTTAAGACAAATAAAACAAATCGCGTCTATTAATTTTCTTGACATTTTTAACCTTGAAACTGGATCACAGCAACATTATAATACATACGAGTATATGATTATATCATATTATGATTGGTGTATCGCTATTAAATGTCTCTTTGACAGTTGTTCCTAGCAAGCTAGAAGTTATGTTTCTCGCCCAAATTCGATACAAAGTTGATTAACGGAGCTCAACACGGTCGTTTCCATTACGATAATGGAAAAATAAAAATTATTTATATTATAGCGCAAGTGAGAATCGAACCAATAACCTTCGTTTACATGCTGTCCCCTATGACATGATGGCGTCTTGATTGGCTCTTTGTTCATAATCATACTTTTCATGATTTAAATTTAAATTTAACTCTACTCAACTTTTTAAACTACTCAAAATTTTTTAAATTAACATTAAATAAATTCTTCATTTATAGCTTCAGAAAATACTGGAAAAGCTAAATACATAAACATTAAAAATAAATTTCACTTCAATCCAAAGTGGGTATATTATAAATTACAAAGGAATGCACGGAATTCGAATTTTAAAGATAAGATACGCATTATAAACGTAAATGGATGTATGGATGCAGTCACAAAATTTTTTATCGGTATATTTATATTAACATTTTGACAAGTCAATGTTATTACTACAAAAATCTCTTGCGTTTTACTGAGTAGGTAAGATAACTTAGTGTTAAAACACTCCAATTTCCGCTTTCTGACCATTTCTAGAAAGGAAATGAACATAATAATGTTAAATATAAAAAGTCTCTTAAGTGATACCAACCAATATCACTTTACTGCCGTCGGCAATTGTTTATTATACCAATATTTGGTTGTTATATATTATATTATTAAATTCTTATTGTGATACTCTTTGTTAATGGTAAAAATAATTAATTTGCGTTTTTGAAGTGTAATTTTACCAAACGGAAAGCGTCAATACTTATTCTTGGAACATTTTCGTTCTCCACTTTACGCTTAAATCAATGTCACGGTTAGTCTTTACGCCAGAGCTTAGCAATAAAAATAATTTAAACAAAATCGTTCCCCTTAGTCGGAATTGAACTCACAACTATCTCGTGTGCAGTCAAAGGCTATTACACTGCGCCTAAAGTAAATACTCATCAATAGTAAAGATTGTTATGATACTTGGGACTTTTCTGGAAAACCATTTACACGTTTGATGCGCCATGACTAAAAAAACTGAAATAAACTGAAAATCGTTCATCTAATAAGTATTTACTTTAATACCTAAAATATAATACCTTAGATTCAAAGTAGCAACAGGATATTCGATGCTTCGTAAGCAGTATCAGGGGATTCATTATTTCCCACATGTTTATATTACATTTAATTTACAAGGAACTTGTTTATTGATTCGCAGAAATACGTCTACAGCCATAAACTTTGTCGTGTAAGGTGTATCGGAATTTTTTTTCCGTTTGGATAGTCATTTAAAAATATAATAATTGTTTTTTTATAATTGAAAGTAGAAATAATAGATACGGCTACTATAAATAAGTTATTAACATGATTTATCCTGTCCCTTGTATTATTAAGATTATTTTATCTGCAATAATGTGTAATCCCGATAATTCACTCCACTCCCCGTCTCCCAGTTGAAAGAAAACCAGATCTGGAAAACGAAAATATTTTTGAGAATAACACATGGATTATTCCACCCAAGACTCCTCAATCGCGAACATCTTAATTAATGTCTTAGACTTATAATATGTAATGTAAAAAAAATGTTATGTATATATTGTATAATGTTATTTATTTATTTATTTATTAGACTCACCAGTGGCAATTACATATCACAATACACTTTTTATATATTTCTTTAATCTTATATCTAAATGCATTACCTTTTAAGGCGAGTACCACATGCATAAATGTATTCATTTAACATACAAATATATACATACAGGTAACATTATTTAAAATTTAAACAAGGAAAAAAAATCAAATTAAATCTAAGAGTATATAAAAGAAGTGAAAATTAATAACATAATAATTGGAAAATACTATCATGAAAAATTATACCATAAACGAAAATAATAAAAAATATTATTGCCGTTAATTCTTTCATTAATTAATTCATTAATTCGTTTTAGTAACTAATCAAAAACTTTAGCTATTTATAAAGTTTTCCAACATTCTTTCGATATGTAGGTAGGTTATCACCTAATGAATCCAAAATGCTTAGCTCAAAATCAAAATATTGAGAAAAGATAAAAAAATATAATATGTTTTTAGGATCACGCTGTATCTCGCACACAGCAGGTTAGACAGAGGGAACCTAGTGTTAAGACACTCCGTTCCCCACTTTCCGCCAAATTTGGAGGCATTGCGTGTTAAGTGGCGGAACTTAACGCCGAGCTTTGCCACGACACCAGAGCGAAGAAAATGGAAATATTAAATATTTCTACTCCTCGAGTGGGAGTCGAACCCACAACCAGTCGCTTGACAGTCACTCTTTGTGTCACTGCACCACGGCTGGACCAAATTAATAATTTAAGTAAATAAATTGTTTATTCCTATATATTATTAATATTAATATAATATGCATATAATATATTTTAATTGGGGCGTTGACATTAAGTATACATATTTATTGGAAGCGTTGAATTTATAAGAGCTATTTTACAAATACATTTTCCTTACAGAGCAAAACATAAGCCAGTGTTACTTTATATTATCTTAAATTGAAACTAATATGCCTTAATGAAACAGATAACAACGATGTAGTTTATAGCAAGAAGGCAATTTAGATTGTATTGCTTCGTGTTTTTTACTCAAAACAGATTTTCAAATAGATTTTTCAATTTTGGGGAACGGAGTATCTTAATACTAGGTTCCCTCTGCCTACCCTGCTGTGTGCGGGATACAGCGTGAAGCTAAAAAAAAAAAAGAAATCGATTTTCAAAGAAAATAATATTCAGTCAGTAGTAGGTACATATTAAGGCCATCGTAGCTCAGTGGGATAACGTTTGACTGTAAGTATGATTGTGGGTTCGATTGTTTCATCTATTTCATGGAATGGTTGTATTTATAATTTTAATTTCTCTGCTCTGGTTCTACAAAGTGCGTCGTTGCATTCTGCTTTTAAACATACAATCTGTCGATTTGGGGCGGAAAACATAGTGATACTCGGACCTCTTCAACCACCCTATTAGGCGGAAAAAAGTGAAGAGGATATAAATAAATAAAATACTTATTTATTTAATATTATATTAAATAAATATTTTATATATTTCATTTATTATTTAATGCTACGGATATGGATTATAATTATACTCGTGCGTGATAAAAAATAAATGTATAATATTATAATCTGTCAACACTTGTAAAATTCAATCAATTTTATTTAAAATACAGAATCAAGTTGGGTTATTTAAGATTTAATATTAATTTGCCTAATAATTCCAGTACGTTTTTCCTTAAGTTATTTACGTTTAGTATTTTGCATAGTTATGTATTCTAATATTGTTTTTTTATCTTCACGCTGTATCCTGCACACAGCAGGGTAGGAAGAGGGAACCTAGTGTTGTGACACGCCGTTCCCCATTTTCCGCCGAATTTTGGAGGCGTGTTAAGTGTCGGAACTTAACGTTGCGCTTCGCATCGATACCAGAGAAAGAAAATGGAAATGTTAAATATTTGTATTCCTCGAGTGGAAATCGAACTCACAATCTGTCGTTTACAGTCACACGTTCGTGCCACTGCGCGACTGGCCCCCTGAACTCTAATATTGTTACTGTTTAAACAATATATTTATACAATTTTACACGCTGCAGTTCTATAACTGTCTATAAGCGTGTAAAATGGTTGTGTACATATAAATAGCTCAGAGGTTGCTGTCCTATGATCAGTCTAATTTTATCATTCGTAATCTTATATTAAACATGATGACAACATAAACATGCCATGAGTCTTATATTTTTATTTTTTTGATTGATTTAAGCACATTATTTTCTTTATGTGCATGTAGGGAGATAATTTGCGTTTATAAAAGATATATATTATAAATATATTTCTTTTATAAAAAAAAATAACCTACTTCTATAAAATTTATATAAATCTGTTAAAGTAAAAAATTGTAGATTTTAAATAAATATAATATGTCTAAAATATTTTAAACAATAGAATTCAATCTATCAATGTAAAATTTATAATTCTTATTAAAAGTTGTATTAAAAAAAATCTCCCTTTCCACTTTTACACATGTTCATGTTAATTAGTGAAAATTATTACAGGCGTTTAATTTTTATTTAATTTATTTTTAACAAAGCTAAAAAGCCTTATAGATTGAAAAGCAAAGTATACTTGCTAGAAAGAACTTCTAGAATCTTTTTCCCTCATAAAATAGATTACGGAAACGTAAACTAAACTTTTACGATTCTTGGCTGATTCTTTGTTTTCTAGCCAATGTTAAAACGGGTCAATGGAAATAACTCGCTAAGTAGTGCTGATAGGCATGATAAAATTTTCCTCTTTCTTTATAAACATGCAATGGACAGTTGATTTTTTACTGTTGCCCAATATTTTTCTTATTTTTAAACATTTTTAGAGTGTTATTCCACACTTGGGAAAATTGAAAAAGACATTTAGAAAACGTATAAAAATTTGAACGCAGCGGGATTCGAACCCGCGCCTCCTCAACACTGTTCAGGCGCTCTCACCACTGAGGAATGCGTTCAGTGGTGTAAATGTCTTTTTCAATTTTTCTTATTTTTTGCGTATAATTTTATTATAGTGTATATAATTTCAGTAGTAATTATTTATTGTCCATAGCGACAATGGGAAAGCGTCTTTAATGTTATGGATTCGATTCCCACCAGGTGTTCTGGCTCAACGCAATGTTTCGAATTTCGGCAGGAAGCATAGAACAGAGTGTCATGACAATAACTTGTCGCTTCCTACTATAATATCCCAAAACATAAAACGTGAAACTGAAAATAATGTACTTTAAAGACGAGTATAATAACTATAACTATTTTCACGCGTTATTAGTAGCTGGTTTTCTACAATATTTTTCACTTACGAAGATTCTTGGTCTAATAAAAGACAAATAAAATTAAAATGTTTTAAATATGTATAGTCCTTTTAAATAGAGTATTAATCAAACTAATAATTTTTTACATGAAATCATCATTAGTTAATTATTTAAATATAATATATTTTACAAAAGATATATTTTACATACAATTGTTGACATATTATAGTTTTGTAAATGCATTGTAAGTGATCTATTTTCTTCTAGTGACAATATTACTTAAGCGCGGCGTTAAGTTCCGCCACTTAACACGCAAGCCTCCGAATTCGGCGGAAAGTGGGGAACGGAGAGTCTTAAGACTAGGTTCCCTCTGCCTACCCTGCTGTGTGCGGGATATAGCGTGAAGCTATTTAATATTACTTTGTCCAGTCTAAATATGCTAACTTTTGTTATCTAATGCGCTTGTTGGACTTTGTACTGTTAATTAAAATCATATTGTTGGTCTACTTCACTACAAGCTTGTATGGTTATTGAAGTCCGAATTTCTAAAAACTATATTTATACTACGACTTACATACATACATACATAGGTATACTTATTATTTCGAAAGTTTTGTTTGAAAAATTACTTATATAAATATATACGTATTATGCTTTTTAAAATTTTAAAAATTTTAAACAACAAAAAAATGTTATTCACCCACTTAGGAAATTGATCTAGAAACATCTTAAGCATAAGGATCAAAAAATGTCTAAATATACGATTATTCCCTAATAGCAGTGTAGACAGAGAGAACCGAATCATAAGACACTCCGTTCTCCAACATTCACCCCAAATCAAGACGGCGGACATTAACGCCGTCTTGTTTATCAAAGTGGAGAAATCAAAATAACTTAAATAAAAGCATTAACCCGAAATGGAAATCAAACCCACAACCAAGACAGTCAGACGTCTCATTATACCACAATGACTTTTTTTCAAAATATATAAAGAATCTTGAATTGTACGTACAAATCTACGTATTGAATACAAATGAAAATGTAAATCCAACAATTCAATTTATTTTTATCTTCCAAGTCAACTATTTCCTGTATTTAATTAAATAGCTATCTCGTATAACACCAAGGTTAAATGTTAGTACATATCACTTTCTTTTTTATCACAATATCTTTGTCTTTATTGAGATGATATTATGCCCCTTGCCTCTCTATGACGTACTAGATAAATCCTATCCGCATCTGCGGACGGATGGAATATTCTATCATTCGATTTAGTTGAGGCCAGTCGTCGCAACAAGCATAAAGTGTTACTAAAAACAACACTGGTTGTGGGTTCGATTCCCATTGGAGGAGTTGAAAAAATATTTTTTTTATATATATATATATATTTTCTTTCCTCTGGTATCGAGACAAAGTGTGGCGTTGAGTTACGCCCCTTAACACGTAATGTCTCCAGAATTCGGCGGAAAGTGAGGAACGGTGTGTCTTAACATTAGATTTCCTATAGAGCTGGATACATCGTCAAGCTAAAAAAAATGAGATTTACCTGAATTAGAGGAAATATTGCGAAAGATCAAATATGTAAAATAGAAATCTTGTTTGTATAAACGAGTTTGTTAATAATTTGTTTGCTTTGACGCCCAATTCCTATACTTCCATATACATGTCCGTCCATATGTTAAAACAAATAACGGTATATTATTCTATGAATTATAATTTATAATCACCTATACAGATAAATGGGCAGTAACTTTCCAAAGCAAAGGTCTAGAGAGTAGCATCGAATATGTTGTATTTGTGTATGGTAAAATAAAACACAGTGTTAATTTCCGCCATTTGCCATAAAATGTCTTAGTTTCTGACAAAAAGTCAAAAACGGAGTGTCTTGTCACTAGCTTCTCTTTAACTATCTTGTTTTATGGATAAAGCAACGGGGATAAAAAGAAAAAAAACGTTGTATTCTGGTCTTCGTTATGAATGCATCCAATCAGGCGACGGGACTCCTTGTAATCATAAGTACTTTTATCCTCTGATGCGGCAGACAGACACGTTTATTCCTTTTTGGGAGCTATTAAAGCTTATGCTCTTTTTTACTTTTTATTCCTTTGGCTACACAGTAGATATGTTGAGCCGTTTTAAAATTGTATCGTTATGGTTCTTGCTTTCTGAACACATTTTTTTGTTAGATATTTTTTTGTATTTTATGTATAATTTTAAAGATAATACTGGTGTTTTTATATGTCTTGACGTCATGTTTTACGACGTTTTGGTGGGTTAACTGCAACTGTAAATAAATGTTATATTTTGAAACACTACTAATTTATGAATTTTTAATATGATAATATACTTTTGTAATAAATTTGTATTCATACCATTACCGACAATAATATAGGTACTTTGTATAAATTGTATATGTTTTAACAAAATTCAATAGTAAAAAATTAACAATATAATGCCACAATATCACGGAAGGTTCCTATAATAGAACGTTGTTCCTATCATACAATGACATAAAGAATTCCTATCATGTTCCCTGTAGAAATATCAACATCTAAATAAAACAGAATACTAAATAAACATCATAATAGTGAAATATTTGAATTCTTGTAAAGTGTTTGTAATTTGATTTTTGTTTTGAACGTTGATCTCTAGGTCTAATAACAATTATACGATAACAAACATAATTGATTATGTTAATATAATCAAATATAACATTAATTAGTCCTTGTATCTTGATTATATATTTCCCTTCTAATTCTTTTAAAAATAAAGCATCTAATTTGTATATTTGAACCAAATTAATATTTAAAACATGTTTTTGTACGTTATTATATTATTATAAATACATTTTTATCTTCACGCATCGTCGGAAATAGCGAGATAGGAGGAAATAAAGATGGAAAATACAATCCATATTGAAAAAAATTGTGGAATATAACTAATGTATTATTACAAACGTAGGTTTTGCTTAATCAGGTCCTTGACAAACAGTACCTATCATTTTGCGTCTATAAAATATCACAATTCCTTATCCCATTTGAGCTTTTCTAAAAATCCCATGGAGAGAGTTCAAAAATTTTTTAGTGCAGTTTATTACCAACCTTTATCCGCAATACTTCTCTTAACGAATTTTCTTAACTAAATATAATCATTATATTCTTTAAATTTTATTCCATAATAAACCTTAAATATTTTTTAAGATCATAAATTATGAGGATAGGTATATGATAATTTAAACATACGTTAAATTATTATGTTACTTTTCGACCTAGAAGTTTCTTCTTTGTTTATAAAGGCCATTGTCTTACTATATATTTTTCTATCTTTAGTACTTTTAACTGTAGAACGTAAAACCTCATTTCCGAAAAAATTTCAGAATATTCTGATATTTTTTTAAAAACATAACCTTTTCTTAATGAAAATAATTGAGTTTAAATATACTTAGAGCTTAAGGTACGCCTACTTAAAATTAAGAGTTATAGTGAGTATATATATAGATGTCAATATATAAAATTCAAATAAATTGTATACTAACATTTACATTCTCGTCGTTCACACAACTACATATAGAGTGGTCTAAAGTTGGAGTTGTCGACTTGAAAATTAGGTTAACAACTAAATGGAGATAACAGTGCGCTACACTTTTATGAGTTTTTAACATTTATGTCGTTTTATACTTCTATATAACACCCAACGAAAGTAAGTTTAGTTTATAATTTAAAATTTTATGCTAGCAACGGGCTCAGCCAAATTTTATGAAGGGTCAAAATGGCACGTTTTGATAGTATTTAAAATTGCATTGGTATAGATTACAAAAGCATGAAATGTAAAAAAATGTAAACAAAAAAAAAAATAAAATGATATGTTGGAATTAATCTTATTTATTTGATAGAACTTGATATGTCAGCAAATATGTTACGTTACATTATCAATTGTGGCCAGTGGCCAGTGGCACAAGCGTGTGATTGTAAACGATTGGTTGTGGGTTCGATTCCTACTCGAGGAGTGGAAATATTTAATATTTCCATTTTCTTCGCTCTGGTGCCGAGGTGAAGCGCGGCTTTAAGTTCCTCCACTTAACACGCAATACCTCCGAATTCGGCGGAACGTGGGGAACAGAGTGTCTTAACACTAGGGTACCTCTGCTTACCCTGCTGTGTGCGGGATACAGCGTGAAGTTAAAAAAAAAATATTAAGCAGGCTGCGGGTTGCTCACTTCTTGTTATTTGTTATAAATGGTTAAGGATTACCTATAAATTTCTTATATATTTTCAAAACAATTCGTTCCAAAAATTCTTTTTATACATGAAAACAAAACTGCAATTCATTTTCATCTGTTTTTAGTCGCTAAAGATATTTTAAATCTCTTTCTTTGATAATCTTTTTCCATTCTAGATATTATATTTTATTGTTCCATAAGATATTAATCTTCATCATCATCATCATATCACTTGAAGATATTAATCTTGATACTAAATTAGAATATGTATATTTCTTTTTAAGCTGAAAAAAGATTTCAATTCTTATACAAATTTTATTTACTTTTTAGCTTTAGTCTTAAATTATCTTTTAATTTTAATACTTTTAAATATACTTAGTTAGGGGCATAAAGAAATGTAATAGAACCCAAAACAACAATTTTAAATATTTTTTACTGTACTATGCGTTTGAGCACACTTATCTCTGAAACTATCACTAATTTAAATTATAAATATATCCAATTCTTGATTGAATATAAAACTTAATATTTATAGTAGTGTAGTTTACGTAAAGTTAAACCGCGAATGGGTACCTAACGATTAATTAATGTTAATATAAAGTTCAGCGGCCACCATAATAAATTATAATAAGCACAAGTATCCTGACGTGTATGGTCTCGCAGACGACATTGCATACATACTCCATGTTTAGTAACTTGCCACTTAATTACGAACATCTACTGTATGACGTTGTCATCCTGCCACCGTTCATTTGTCTTTATCTCATCCGCTATACAGTAGCTAAGGACGATGTGATATGGTATGGTTATGTCACCAATATATTTGTCAATATAGTTGGACATAATTGTGTATCTCATTATACATATGTGGTCTCGAATGGGTGAACATATGATATAGGCCTGGTTTAAATAATAGAAGGTAATGAAAATAACAATGAAATACTAATTTATAGTTAGTTAAAACTATCGGATCAAACGTTTTGTATGGTATTTTTTTAATGAAAGTTTCACTGGTCTTCAATACAACGGTCTTTTGTGTCTAGCTTAAATATTCCATTGTTAAGTATTTATCTAAGTATTTACACGATACTAACGAATATCACAAGAATGATAATAAATAAAAAAATAACATTAAATATGCTATTTTTTCATTTGTTATCATTCTCTATAACAATAATTAAAATCTAGCGACATTTGTTAAATTACTGTAAAAAAGAAAGTCAATATGAGCACACTTAAAGATATTATATTGTTGTCCTGGTCGGCCTGACCGTGATCTGATTCATGTTATAAAAGATTTCTATTGTTGAATTATCGAAATGCGATCGAAATATTCAAATGAATCGAACGCCAGGAGGAGTGGTAGCAAAATAGTTTTGCAGAGATTTTCTTATATTCATAGAAAGATAAAGGTGTCAAAAGGAAAACAAGTAAAGAAACACAAGTTAATTATCAAAAATATAATGTTAAAATTATTCGTTTCACGTATGTATCTAAGCACCTCATATTAATGCCCTATGATGCGATGCTTGATAGGAATAATATGTCATGTATCGTTATTAATTATAACATTTAAAATGTTATTATCGACTAGGTATTAACGATTTTATGATAATATTTATTAAATAAGTGTTTGAATAAGTTTTCTATGGAAAGCGTACAATTGAAAGCACTTACAATTTCCTGTATGACGTAAATTGAAATCATTCAGTACTCAATTTAGTCTTGAGTTTGTCTTTGATGGATTTGTCAATAGAATTTAATAAATATCATACTTTTTGTTATCATTCGTTTAGGTATCAATTTTTGCTACTATGCGAGAAATAACGAGCAAGATAAGCACATCTTTCTGCTATCAGTCGTTCGTTGATTATGTAGCTCGATGGACTGTTGTATAAATTATGTTAGTGAACGGTGAACCTCTTACACAACAATGCCCAGTTGTGGGCAGCTTTGAGGAAACCGGATGGAATATGCAGTGTCCGATGACCAACCAGTGGTCTGGTCAATTATCAGTTAACAATATGAATAATTATAATAATTATAGTGGTTGTAATGACATATCAGTGCAGTGTTATAATAGAAATTACTATGTGCCAGAAAATATACCTCAGCAGTATTATCCTCCGGTTGTTTATACAGCACCCCCAATAATTCAAGCAAATTTACCATGCCACCAGAAACAAGAATGGGATTACAATAGCATGTGCTACAACGTGAATGGACAACCGTGTCAATATACAGATGTAGTCGATCTAGAAGACTTTATGTAAGTCTAGCAATAAGGTTATTTATTTATTATTGTAAAAAAATAAAGTTAACCTTTATTATAAATAAAATATTAACAGTACTTTTAAAAATACAGGCCAATATGGCCTATATATTTGTAAATAATTTACTTATCAGACACGCACGTTGTTAACAGTAGTTTTATATTACAACTTCCTATCGGCAATATTTTTATTTTTAGTGGCATGATATTATGCTCAGCGTTAATAACGAAAAGTCACCCAATACGAACTCGTCGCAAGAATTCACGACCTTAGCACATGTATTTGGCTTGCTTCATTATATCTTGATAAAATAAATCAATATTTCACTTATCATTTACGTCGACACTTTACTGATGTTAACTTCAGGCTTATTTGAATTATGTGCATGAATGAATACATAAATTTAAATTACTATATTTGGCGAGTTTTTATATAAAAAGTGTATAAGTACATTAAAAGTGTATAATTTTTAAAATGGTTACATATAAAAGATTCATTCCAGTTGATGATATAAAACTATGCATGATAAATTAGTACACTATTTTCAAAATGCCAATACAAATATTGTTATTTCTATTTTATAAAGGACGGCATAAACTAGAAATAATTATAGATTATATTACATTATTTTACAAAAACTTTATGACCCTTACCATGTTATTTCTATTTATCATTTGTTGTTATTGAAAATTAGGCCCAAACCTTGTGGAATAATCTCAGCTTATGTTATTATAAACATATAGATATAAAATAAAAAATAAAATCCTTTTACTTTACACTGCCAGTTCAAAATTTGACACCAACTTAAACAAAAAAGGAAAGTGAAATAGGAAATAATACTAATAATATAGCTGAAGAGTTTGTTTGTTTGAACGCGCTAATCTCAGGAACTACTGCCCCAAACTGACAAAATTATTTTTTAGGTTGAATAATTCATTTATTGAGGAAGGGTATAGGCTATATAACATCTAGCTATAACTAATAGGAGATTGGAGCAGCAATAACAAAAAAAAGGGAAAACGGCATAATTTATATATCTTTTAGAGTTGTCCTTGCGTGCGCAGAATGAACGGTGAAAGATACCAAAAAATCATGTACTGCAAAATTGTTCCCCTCTAAAAGTTCTAAAAAAAGTCCGTGACGGCATATGTCTAGCTTTTAAAGTTGCCGTTTTTAAAAAAAAAAAATAAAATAGCTTCACGCTATATCCCGCACACTGCAGGGTAGGCAGAGGGAACCTAGTGTTAAGACATTCCGTTCCCCACTTTCCGCCGAATTTGGCTTGCGTGTTAAGTGGCGGAACTTAACGCTGTGCTTTACCTCGACACCAGAGCGAAGAAAATGGAAATATAATTTCCACTCCTCGAGTGGGAATCGAACCCACAACCAGTCGTTTACAGTCACACTCTTGTGCCACTGGGCCACGACTGGCCGTTACCGTTTTTATGATAATCAAAATAGTTCTAAAATAATACATTATTAGCGAAGGTGTTTTAAGGAACAGGATATTAATCCGTATCACATAAGGCACTTATTTTTGAAAAAAATTGTCCTTGACAATATCTGATTTCAACCATTCTCATTAACCGTGCGCGCGAAGCCGTGGGTTAGTAATGAAATAAGATAATTCACATAATAATGAAAGTCTATATCATATACATGTAAACTTGATTTGATTTTAGTCAAAAAAGCTCTGGCATATTTTCACTGTCATTGATATTGGTGTTTACATTTTTCTTGTGCAGTAGTATGTCTCTATAAGAAAAGGCATCTTTTTCGAACTCGTCCTATAAAAGTTAAACTGTATAGAGATTAAGAATTTGATGTTTACAATTAAAAAACCTTCTTTGTCAAACATGATCTCCCGTTTTTAACCGGTAGTGTATAAACGCTACTTACAAATCCTCGGAGTGGAATGTTTTAACGGAGTGGAAGCCTTCAAGCCTGTGGTAGGGTAATAGGTAACTGCATCTATTTCTTACTTCTGTATATGTTTCAACATACATAAACAAGTACAGTAAGCATTTCTGTGAAAAATGGGTCTACGAGTATTATTTTGTTTTTTCACTGAATACAAATAAACATGAGGTGTGATCTTTTATATTGTTTTTTTTATTAGAAAACGATATTGTTTTTACTCCAATATATGTATTTATCACATTTTGTAACGTACTTAATTAATTAAATGTAATTATTAACTTGACGTTGATGCGTAAAATATACAAAGGCAACGCAAAGCAAAACGGTATCCTCAGCACATATTAATGTGCTATGCTATTAATCTTATATATAAAAATGAATCGCCGAATGTGTTGCTAAGCGCAAAACTAGGAGAACGGTTGGACCGATTTCGCTAATTCTTTTTTTAGAATATTCCTTGAAGTACGAGAATTGTTGTTAAGGAGAGAAAAAATACAAAAAAAAATCTGAAAAAGTCTTAAAACAACACTTTTCTATCCTCCCGTACAAAATATTCGTTATAATTATTAAAAATCAATTTGAACTTTAATACCATACAGTAACATAAAGTTTAAATGTTACTGGAAAGGTTTCGAGACGGCAAAACAATTGATAAAAAGCTGAACAACAAAGGCCACTTATTTTTTCAAAAATCAACCTCTGTCATCAAAAGGGTTGAAATAGGGGATGAAAGTTTATATGAAAAATCTGAGCCGCTTGACCAATTGTAATGAATTTTGGCATAAATATAGTTGATAATCTAAGCTTAAAGGTAGGCTACTTAATTTTTTAAAAATGAACCCCCGAGGGTTGCAATATAACGAAATAGTTCACACGGCGAAGCCGCGAGCGGGAAGCTAGTTATTTTAATAATTTTATATATTTTTAATACAATATGAAAAATATTGTCAAATAAAATTACTACTTATGCCAAATTTTACACTACTCTCTTCGAATAATTTTCATAATAAGATGTCCAAAGATATTCTTTGACGTATGAATGTATAGATGTTTAATAAAAATAAATTTAGTACATATATTATATTATAGATCATAACATAACTCAGTATCTCTTATCATGTGGTGGTGTATAATTAAAGGGCACTGATGTGGTGTAATGAAAATCCAATATCTACCTTATCACGCAAATAAATCGTGTTCAATATTCCCGTCGCTAAGTTGTGATAACTATTATATATTACTTCGTATAATCGATACGTTATACCGTTCCTCACTTTTAAATTTGTTCTCTACCTACTTTCTATTTATTATATTTTCAATTGCTTTATACTTCTGTTTTGTTTTTGATATAAAGACATCTTTATAAATAGAAAAGTTAGACACTTAATAATTGCTAAAGTGATATTAATGTTTTATACCTTAAGCATAGTAAAAAACAGCAGATCATACTCATATAGAAATTAATAGGAAAATGTGGTTTCAACTTGCTCGGAAATCCCGGATGTATTCTGTATATTGTTGTAATGTTCATTAAATGAAATTATTGGCTTTTTTTTAATTTTTCTTTAATGACCCATCTGTCGACTGTCACTTATTGTATGGACACATATGTACGAGTATATGATTAAGACACGTAAAAAATGATAATTAATTATTAAGTCAATTGCCAAGTACAATTGTATTAAGTTATAGTTTTTCAGCCAAATCATATACTTTATTTTATATATGTAGGTATTGGATTGATATGAAGTTATTAAAGATTTTATGCATCTTAACTATTAAATACATACTATCATACTAGGATGTAGTGTTGCGTGGATTAAGGCAAAATAGACAACATTCTAAATTGGATTTTAAAGCTCTACGTCACAATATTAACAAAACAAAATTATATATGAAATAATTTAAATTTTCATATATTATTTAATAGATACAAAATTAGATTACTTAGATTATACTAGTTACATATATTATTACAAAAAATGCGAATTTCTATGTTTTGAAAATCAATATTTATCAGTCATCAATCATTGATGCGGAAATCTGATAATATCTAAAACGGCGACAGTCTTCAAATAAAACATAATACGAATCACAAAGCCAGAAAAATACCAAAAAAAGAAAATTCGCGGGGGTGTGATGAATTAGCGGTCATATTCGCATATTTATCACATTGCTAATAACGATTGGACGTTCGCCAGACACCTCGTGCTTATCAGCTGATTACGGCCATGTGACAGTATAGAATCTCGAGACTTCATAAAACCATGTCATAATTTACAAATACTAACGACATTAGTGAATAATAATTGAGGAAAACTGTGCTTCAGACTGTTTACTTGGATAGTTTAATCTAGTGTGTCTGAAGCTAACGGAAACAACACGGGCACAGTGCAGCCGATAACCTCACTCCTTTACCAACATGAGGTACGTAAAGCGTTGATAACAGGTCCGGCTATTAGTTTATCTACGGCAAACTCTAACTTCCATATTATGCGCGTTTACATATTGATAATTATAATGGCTTATGCTATGTGGGTACTGTTTACGGATTTGTGCTGGTTAACTAGGCTTTTTTGTACTAAACCCCGAATGAGTTTAGTGGTTTTATTCAAGTTTTCTAGAAACAGTTTAGAAAAAATGAATATTTAGAAAGATATATATAAAAAATCCTAACATGTTATATGCATAAAGTTGATAATAAAAAACATTTGGTTTTCACGATTTTTATACATTTAATTGAAATTGTTTCAACCGAATTTAATGCAATCGTAGTCCGTGGTAACAGCCAATAAATCTACTTATGATAACGGGGTCTAAATTGTTTGAACACGTAGTTTTCTGAAATATATTTTAGAATACCAAAATATATGCAATTATTCAGGTTAAAATAGCTTCATTTAAAATAAATTTGATATTTTACTTGTATTAATCGTTTCTTGAATTATCAAAAATAATGCCACATATGAAAAAATGATGTAGGTAAATAAAAAATATCACAGTTGATTTTATTGAAATTGCATTTTAAAGTCGTATTCAGTGTTTTAAATTTTCTGCTAGTCATAAAATAAGTTTTTAGTAAATACGCCGTGTATTTAAGGAAGTATTTCAAGTATGTGCAAATACAATCAATTATCATATAAATACATAGTTTATTTATACGGCTAAGAGTTATATCCTTTCTCACGGGATAGATTCTAAAATAAACGCTGAGCTATGTACCACCTGAGTACAGTTTACAGAACTACTGATACATTCATATAGCACGTGAGGATTGCTACATTTTACTCACAAAGAAGTAGTTTAATATAGATATTGAGGACTTATTTGAAAACAATAAGTTTCTTCATTGTAGCGGGCCGTCATGCGCTAGCGAATTTATAAGGATAAGAGTGCGTGTTAAGAATACATGACAGCATAATTTGCTGCATTTATAATACATGTTTTACAATATCTATAGGTGTCTAACAGGCTATTAAATAGCGCTCGGCACAATCTATAGTAATTGTGCCAGCCACCATTTGGATTAATTATCTTTTAATGACATTATGACGGGGTTCAGACAGAAGTTAATTATTAAGGAAAATAAAATCGGTTTTCATTTTGTGTCAGTTCATAGTTTCTAGAAATATAACCAGATGAAAATGTGGCCAGTCGTGGCCCAGTGGCACAAGCGTGTGACTGTAAACGACTGGTTGTGGGTTCGATTCCCACTCGAGGAGTGGAAATTATATTTCCATTTTCTTCGCTCTGGTGTCGAGGTAAAGTGCGGCGTTAAGTTCCGCCACTTAACACGCAGCCTCCGAATTCGGCGGAAAGTGGGGAACGGAGTGTCTTAACACTAGGTTCCCTCTGCTTACCCTGCAGTGTGCATTCAGCGTGAAGCTAAAAAAAATCTTTTGTGATACAAATTTGCTTGAGAATATATGTATTTATTCTCTTAGCAGTCCTAAAGTGATTTGAATTTAAAACTTGTTACAATATGTCGCAGCGCAGACTTTTTTTTTTCATTTGATTCGACTTGTTTACGCCTTCTCGAGGTTAATGTAGAATTCAACGTTTTAATTTACTATCAATAAAACTGCGCAGTAAGTCTCGAGTTTCATTAAAGTGTCTAGACAAATTCCCAGTAATACGGTGTTCGTAGACATACTCGTATAATTAAGCGCCTATGCAATAATTAAATCATAAATTATTAATAACTTTAGTTCTTAGGATAAATCATATTATGCAGTTGTTTATGACCACTTAACAGTTAGTTTTGTTTAACAAGGCCTTTGTGGTGCGATGACTTGAAATGTGATGTTTGTATGTTTGAATCCTACTCTGGGGAATGATTATATGTATTTTTATTTCTCCGTTCTGATACATACAAAGCGCGGTGTTAAGTCTCTCCGTTTGACAAGCAATGTCTCGATTTCCGGTGGAGGAACGAAGTATCTTGACACTATAACTATCCTGCCATGATAGATTTTTTTTTAACAGCTACTTCATTCGTATCATCAGACCTGTGGCACAAAAGTATTTGCATTACAATTACAATAAACTAATTAATTACTAAATTTTTAATTTATTAATCAGGTAATTTTAAGTAATTAATTTGTTACTGTTGAATTTACTATTTTACTTATTTTTATAAAGTATTGAAGATTATATATTAATCGAAAACGTATCCATCATAATTTAATCTGTTCCTTGCTACATACTAACTCACGTAGCCGGCAAATTGACCACGATACCAATAAAGAGCGGACATACAAATTTGCAAGCGCACGTCACAACTCCTCTATTGGACGGGAACCTAATTATTTTTGCAATCACCGCCAATTGCAGTTGCGTGCGGTTTATGAAACGTGTCTAATATAGAATTATAGATATTTTACTAATATTTAGGTAGATGTAGGTAACGGCTGCAACGTTGTCTGCGTTCCCTTCTCAAATCGGTTCACTTTCACCCTTTTTCCTCTTATCAGGGTAGGCAGAGAGAACCAAGTGTCCAAACTCCATTTTGCGCCTAATTTAGGGCAGATATTGCATGAACGGAAGTGGTCGCACTTTGTCTTACCAGAACGGGAAAGTGCAAATAATTTTAATGTCATCCAATGATAACATTAAAAATATTTTTCGAATGCTGTTTTTGTGAATCGGGGAATCAATTTTACAGTTAGACGCTGTCCCACTGTGCAATATTTTTTTGATGTTTAGTGTTCACCAAAATATTTTTTTTGTGTTTAATCGTTATTGTATTAATTGTTATTTTTGTCACAACTTATTTGTATTTATTCTAACTATTATTAAAATATATTTACGTAAATTTAGTTGGGTGTATTAACACTGGCGCCTAATGTAAGCGATAATATCAGTCTTAATAGGTTACTAAGTCCTCATCGTTTGGATAATTATCACTATCGTATGTTAAATATTGTAATAAGTAAATGATCTATATGTTTTGGAATAGCTCGTAGACCACAAACTTACACTCTTAAATTATAAATAAGGCAACAATAATAGGATATTTTCAAATTTGGTGAGAAAGAGAGAGGAGCTCGAGCAGTATAGGTGAGCGTTAATAATCTTACATTAAAAAAAAATCAAATGAATATTATACATACATACATACATACATAGCTTCACGCTATATCCCGCACACAGCAGGGTAGGCAGAGGGAACCTAGTGTTAAGACACTCCGTTCCCCACTTTCCGCCGAATTCGGAGGCATTGCGTGTTAAGTGGCGGAACTTAACGCCGCGCTTTACCTCGACACCAGAGCGAAGAAAATGGAAATATAATTTCCACTCCTCGAGTGGGAATCGAACCCACAACCAGTCGTTTACAGTCACACTCTTGTGCCACTGGGCCACGACTGGCCATTTTTTTTATGCTTATAATATATTTAAAAAATTAAATGTTAACCAGACCTTTGATGGTTTCGAACCCCACTGCGTTCAAATTTTTACATATTTTCTTAAAATGTATTCTTCATTTTCCTAAGTGTATAAATAACATTTTAAAATGTTAAAAGTATTCTACATTTAAGTTGCAAGTCCCAGACAATACCCGAAGCTCCTCTCTCTGCAACGTGATAGACCCGAATTCTGCATAGTAAAGCCATGGATGAACTAAGGAGTGTCTTCTTCTTTCATTAAAAATATAAAAAAATAACTTATAATATATCGAAATTTTAATGAAATTGTAGTGATCCAATATAAAATGAATTTAATTGGCGTTGAAACGCTAAAAGCGTAATTGAGGGACTAATACCTATTCTTTTTTGGTTTTTTGATTATAGCACTGTAATATAGACACTTAATAATACGTTTGGCTGTTTCTGATCTACAAGAGTCAGCTTAGTATAATTAAATTAATAGAGTCTATGTTTTCATACCTAACGTTCTATGTATCAAAGTATTTTTTGTAATTATTTAGACAATCCAGTTCTTGTTATTCCTAGAAGAAAAGCAAAAAAAAATGATAATTAAAACACAATCGGCTAAATTCTTCAAACATTTTTATTTCTAACGTAATGATTAGATATACAAAGCAAAAAGGTAATACTAGTTCATATTACAAATCATAGTTGATTCAAAACAATATAAGTCTAGTGCTCAATTGCAAGAAAACACGCTATTATCTATACAATTATCTTTAATAAGAGACTTGCTGGCATCAATATATGTATTTCTAGAAACGGATGAGTTAACGTGTGAGTTATATCGACTAGTTGGGAGTATAAAATATAATGTCAACCAGAGGAAGTTTTATAAATAAAAAAATAAGATGAAAATAATTACTTTTTGACTAATTTATAAAGTGTCTAACGGCATTATTATTATTTTTAATATGTAAAAATATTTATATGTAAAAATATTTATATGTAAAAATGTTGTACTAAACTTTAATAGGTATCGTTTCTAAAATACCTAATAACTTAGTAATAAATCTTTCATAACAAAATAATAGTATTACTAAGTCATGGGCCTCAGTGGAGCAGTAGGACAGCGTCTGAATACCCGCGATAGTTGTGGGTTCCCAGTCCGTAGGAATAATATATTATTTAGGAATAATAAATATATTATTTTTATTTCTCCGTTCTGGTGTCTAAGACAAAGTGCAGCGTTGTGTTTCGCAACTTAATTCGTAACGACTAGACTTCGAGCGAAAAATGGAGAAGGGAGTGTCTTGACACTAGGTTCTCTCTGACTACTCTGTTATGCAGGGAAAAAGTGAAGCTGTATATAAATAGGTAAAACCCGACAATTTCCTAGTATTTTTAAAAGTTACTACTATGAATTTTATACATTTACTTTTAAGGCATATTTAACACACCTAATGCTTTATTTGAAGAACTCGAATACCTGCCATAATTTAATTTTATTCTAACTGTGAAAAATAAACCAACGGTAGCTTCAAATTAAGCTATGATTAAATTAAATGAATATTTTTTTCCTTACATTCATTTGCTTTTATTTTATGCTCTATTTGTAGTTAGTTTGTATTTCAAGGGCATTTTTCATAACTTGTTTATATGACACTTATCAAGAAATATAATGTGATTATATATGTGTACTATGTAAGATAATTATTTTTTATATAAAAAAATTGTATGATCTCCTTCATATTGGAATAAATATATACATATATTCTTTACAAAATATCAATCTTCATAACACATTCATTCTTATTAGGCATTAGGTACATTTTGCTCCGGAATGATCTGTTTTTGTTCAAGTTCTGAATTATTCAATTGAATAAATTCAAAGGTTTTCATATTATCAAAGCCAGCTCTTATTTACTTCTAACATAAACGTTGTTCTTAAAGTTTACAAGAACAAAACTAAGATCATCCAAGCCTAAGGAAAGCAAAGGCTAAATCCACTGAAATTTGGTTACCAGTGCTTGAACGAATTGACTAAATCTTAAGTCGATTATTTTTATCTTTCATCTACACCTCACTTGAACCTACCCCATACACTTTTAGTGATATTATTTCAGATAATCTTATCTTGTGTCTGTTCGTCTAAATGTTTATTATCTAATAAACATTTTCTTTGTTAAGTAGTATCTTATTTTTTTTGACCGAGTTATCTATCTAGCGTCTTGCGTCAATCGACGTTTAAACAATTATTAAAAGGCCTATATTATACTGATTTTTTTTATTTATGTTCGCATTATCTAAATCTCACTGTGATATATATATTCCTTTTTCTTACGGTCTGTAATGTTGTTATGAATACGTTGGCCCTTTATGCTGTATGAATCGAACTGGTTCCAAATTCGTATCATTTGTTCCACTGGTTTCTTCTTATACAAAAGTTAAGTTAAGGTAACGGTATTTCTTAATACTTATAAACGTATAATATATTTATTAACATATTTCATATTTAAATTGTTTATTTTACTGAAAGTCAACTGTAGTGGTATTGTAAAAAACATTTTTTTTTCAATGCTTGCATGAAGAATAACAGGAAAACATTGTAAATATGTAACTAACTGGTTGAGATTATATAACGACATCCTTTTAGGAAACGACTCTAAAGGAAAATTAGCCTTTTTCTTTGGCATAGTCACGTTTTTTTTCAGCTTGGCAGCGTAGGCAGAGAGAACACTAATTTATTAAAATATTTTTCGATCTTAATCATATATTGGGGATGTTGTAAAGCTTTTCTTAAACTTTACTACCGTTGTTATGACGAACACAATACGTCTTAGACAATTTTGAAAAATAGAAAGAGAAATTGAGGACTTAAATAATTAAATATAGTTTAGGTTTACTATTTGTTACACAATTATAAATTATACGTAATAAATCACATAGACGCATCAGCAATTTGATAATCATGTCACGCGTTTCGTTCCAAAAATTGCTGATTAAGAAAATGAAACATTAGACCACGTGCATTTATTATAAACAAAATGTACCACAAAGTGCCATGAGCATAACAAACTATTAATGTAACAGGTTACAAATGTGGAAGTGAACTAGTTTCGGGAACGATAAAGCAGACGTTGAACGATAAGGACGGCTATATTTGAGTGGAATGCATTGAGGAAAAATTGTTAACTCGCTTCAACGAAGCGGTAGTGGTAAAAAACGGGAGAATTTTAAATACATTAATTATTGCATTCAATGAGATGGAATGCCAGGTCTCGTCTTCAAGTAAATTTTTATTATTAAAACCTATCAAGTATGAAATATGTTTTCTTTATACTACGGTTGTTCTTTACGATATTGTGAAATGAATATTTTGAGCGGAACATGTAATTTTATGTAATTTAATTCATAAATAGGATAAGGTAAAAAAGAAATACATTACAGAGCCATATGTTTAGTAGCTTCATCCTTTCCCGTAGAGCAAAGTAGTCATAGAATGACCATTGCCAAGGCGCTTCGATCCCTACTCTCCGCCCGAAATCGAGACGAAGAGAAGTGGCAAAATACAACCTCCGGTTTTTCACGCATTTGCAACATGCTACCGAAATTTATTACAGTAAAACTATATAGATATTTTGTATTAATATGTTTATGCTGTAAAATGTAAGCATATTATACTTAATACTAACATGCTGATGCACGTGGAAGCAAGGATATAGAAACAATATTCAAATGAAGACTGCCTTTCCCTCGGTTCCTCGTAAGGCTCATTAGTCTGAACACGTCCCGAGGCTCGTTTGCGTCAATGGTAACAACAGATTTGATTGCCGTATAATTTTATATCCAGTGAATCATCATTCGAGTTTTATCTACTGTATCAACTTTTATATTGTAAAACACTATTTGAGATTGCCATTTTTTAATCCTAAGATAAGATTGTTTTCTATATTCTTACAATTTATTTTAGATGTTTTTTTTTTACAAATTAAAAAATATTAATATGTGAACGAAAAATTTGGCGCCCAACTGATTTTTTTGGATAATTGTCCGAGCTAATTAAATTACGAAATATACCATAATCAACGTTTATTATATGGAAAAGAGGCCATGAATATAATATTTTATTATAATAAACCATTAAAATAAATCTTATTAAAAATATATACATTATACACACCATGAGAGTGTGTAATATTTATACCAAAGTGTTTGACCAACACTTTTATAACGTTAAGACGAGAAATATTTATTGTACGCTTCAATTGGTTATTACTAGAATATATTTTTTATTATATTCATTTTGTTATAGTTGCTATGTGTAAAAATGATATGCTCTTTTATATCTATCTTCATTCCAATCATTATTTAGGAAATGACTATCAAATCAAGGAATTAAGTAAATTTTGATTACTGTCCCTATTACCACCCGTCCTTCTCCAGGGAAGGTAACCATTTACCATCTGATGGTCCTTCCACTCGTTTGTCCCCTTTTATACACAACAAATAAGAATACTATTAAATATTGTGATGACAAGAGTGAAAGGTTAATATATGGACATTAAATATAAACATAAAGTAATATTAATTTTTCAAGTAGAAACAGAAAAATGCGCTGTCAAACAAACAATACAATCAATAACTAATAGTGATTTATTAAGACATTTGTTGACGCATTTGTTAAATATGCTATTTGGAACAACCGATAAAATTTACTTGTCGGTTAGGACCTAATGACAAATTAATGGATAAAGTTTTTGTAATTGCAACTCATAATGTTTAGTGATCTGGACAAGAGTCGTCTTGTATTGAGTAATGACTTTCTTTTATGTTGTTGCTTTGTTAAATTAAATGTTAAATGTGTTGGATTTTATATATTGAATGTTAAATGTTTAAAGAAGACATTGTGTGTGCAATATGTGTATACCCGATGTTTCTGAGGTTCCACACACAAGAGATAAACTCTGTGCTGTGACTAAAAGGTAATAAAAATTAAAGGTGGCTTTTAAAAAAATATTTAATTTAAAATTCATTAACCCCATAAATATTGGAAATAATTACAAACGTGTTTTTTTCTGTTTAAACCTCATATTTTTTGCTGAATAATTCGATAGCATTATCGAACCAATGACAATGACACTATGGCTAGAAGGCTAAGCAAGTGGACAACACTTAAAAGCTTCAAACAAAAGAATTGAAATTAATCATGTCAACAATTTAATACTTACGTCGAATACTCTCGATAATTATTATGTAGTTGTTTCTGTTTTTTATATATCATTATTTATTTATTTAAAACTATATATTAAGTTTTTCTTTAATTTTTAATTCATATTAATTTCTCGGCTCTGGTAGCACGAAGAGTGGCGTTAAATAATTAAGCAATGTATAGATATTGGGCGGAAAGTCGTGAACGGAGGGTCTTGACATTAGATTCTTTCTGGCTACTTTGCTGTGCATGATTAAAAATTAAAGCTATAAAGAAAAATCTTTGCTATAGTATTATTTCACCATTACAGGTGAAAAATCAAAAAAATAAGCTAACCATACATTATTTACAGTCCACAATTACTATATTTCCCTATTATTTTTAATACGTTTTATTATATTCACTCATCTTTCTTCTCAACTCAACCTAAGCAAGAAAACTTGAAAGGCTCTTTGTATCGGCTTTTTACCGTCAGCCAGGATAGTGCTGGTACCGACAGCCAGGATAATGATAGAATAATTTTAAGCGTGTATCTTTAATTTCTTAAATCGTTTTTTTTATATGACTAGTTAATATGATAAAAGAAAATAAATATCATTGTTAGTCGGATAATTTGGCACCTATTTATTATCTATAGCATAGTTTAAATTATAATAAAACTTAATTGAGGAAAACTTTACAACAATTCATGTATCTACTTAAGTTATTGGTAATTTATAACGTAATGTATGTATATAGTATCCATTTTCTTAGTAATTTAATTATGTTAACAAGTAGCTTCGGAGCATAAAGGTCACCTTACTAAGTGTCAATTAATAACATTTATCGTTGTTTAATGTTTCCTTGTTTCAAACATTATTTTTTACCAAACAATTGTAAAGGGTTACTTTATTTTTATTTTCTGTAACACGTGCCTGTTATAATAATTTAAAATGTCAGCTCTATCCCAATTTTTATACAATATTTTAATCTCGTGAGCCTGATTTTTATACACTGAGAGCAGAATTATATTATTATATAGCCTCACGCTTTCTCCTATTTAGCAGAATTGATGGGTTGGTGGAAGTCAACGCCGTGCCTTGTCTTGTCAGTAGTGCAGATAAGCGAATGTTATGTCAGCATTCCCTCGAGTGGGAATTGAACTCGTAAACATCGCGTATAACAGCTAGAGGCTGTCACACTGCACAAGTGTTAAAATTTGAGCAAGTCGTCAATTGTTCATATATTATGAGATATTCGGTATTCTCGATATTTACATATTTTGAATTCGATGAATCCTAATAATAACTTAAAATAAAATTAATTTAAATTGTGTTGTTTAAAATATATTTCTTTTTCCTCAGGAATAATGAGAAGCGCAAAGAGAAGTCGCGCGTGGCTGCGCGGTGTCGGCGTACCAAGGAGATGCAGATCTTCGCTGAACTGACTGCCGCACTGCCAGCTAAGAAGGAGGAGGTGGAACAGCTTGACAAGGCGTCTGTCATGCGACTAGCTATCTCCTACCTACGTGTTCGCGATGTTGTTTCTATGTGTGAGTTTATTTATTCTGTAAATCTTTAAAACAATGTTTTTTAGGTAAAACCTTTATTTATTTTCTTTGAACAAGTAAAAAATATTTAAACTTTATGGAGACTATCTATTCTTAATTCTTCCAGGTTAATCCTGGAATTCGTATATACTACATTTTTTACAGCCTTTATAAAAAGATTCAGAATTTTGTAGTATATGTTTAGGATACATTTCATCATAACTACATTAAAATACGTATTTAATAAGTCAAAGTATTATAGAAGTTAGCAAAAAAGTGTGCTAATGAAGAGTCATATCTACAACCTAACTGAGTAATAATAGTACAGAAGAAATTGACTTGTAATTTAAAATAAAGAAAATATTTCAAATACATATATGAAAGACTAATAATTAGAAGGTTCTATTTATATTTGAGTAAATTTTAAATATATTCCAATAGCAAGTATAGGTACTTGTTATATTGTATTTCTTTTTTTACATTAAACCCATTGTAACATGTGCAACAAGCGTGTCAGTTACAGCAACGCGAAGCGCTACAGGAATCGTAATTAAAGTATGTTTTTATGTAGTTTTAGGTCGGTGTATGAATAATGTATGTAATGTAGAAAATATGTCGCGTCATTGGCTGTGGTGACGACTAAACGCCAGGATAATTATTAATAATTACTGAAATAATACCGAAATAATAATTAGCATATCTATGGGGATTTCTTGTACTGTAAATAACTAGCGACTAACGGCCTGCGGCTTCGTCTGCTTCAACTACATAGTCGAAATTTCATGTCGTTAAGTAGTCGAAAATTCAAAGCAGCTATAGTTATAGCTTTCGAATATTTAACGTTAATTTTACAGTTTACTCGGTTAAGCTTATGTTTTTAGAAAAAAATTCGTCACTTAGTTCTTTAGAGGCTGGTTTTATTAAAAAATAAGTATATGTTTTACGTTACATCTGTCTGTCTTCGTGAGAAAATTCATGGAAATCAGTGAAACGGTTTAGATTTTTCATACAAATATTCATCTCCTTTTCCAACCTCTAAAGGATTTATTTCTGAAAAAAAAACCTATATTTGACCACCGGTCTGTAGCTATTTTCATTCCGAATTTCATACCAATTGGGCCTGCAGATTACATGTGACAGACTATCGCATTTACAATATACATATGGGTAAATAAATGTAAATTTTGATATTTTTAAACATTTTTAAAGTGTTATTCCACACTTATGAAAATTGAAAAAGGCATTTAAAGAAAACGTATAAAAATGCGTTCGAATGAACTCATGGCTCAGTGATGAGAGCGCCTGGACGGTATTCAGGAGGCACGGGTTCGAATCCCGCTGCGTTAAAATTTTTATACGTTTTCTTTAAATGTCTTTTTCAAATTTCGATATTTTTACACATGTTATACTCGTAAGCGATATTTAACATTATAATAATAACATTTTTTTTTGTTAGCATGCCTTATATTAAATTTTGTTTAATATTTAAAAATGTTTAATAATATTAAATATCATGAAAACGCTTTATGAATAAAAAATCTTTGGCACTGCAAAGCCTTGTGTGAAAATGTATTAGACACTGCACTTCCTATTTAGTTAGAATTCTGACACGCGTCACCGAAATGCTTGCTTTACCACAATGACCAATATTTATCGACTTTGCTGGGAATTTTTATTTTCATTAGTTTTAATTACTTTGGTATGCGAATCTAATTTGTAAGTTTTAATTATAATTTGTTAAATATATTAAAGAATATAAATTAGAAAAAAAATTATAAAAAAAATATCAATTTAAAAACTTAGAATTTTTTACCATATCTTTACCATATTATTCTTTAAAAACTTTAAACCTTTTGGCTGCAGAAGTTTAGAATTATTATTCAAAGCACATATATCTTGTCGATTTATTACCATATCGTATAATTAACTTGTTTTTTATATACCTGCGTTGTATTTTGCAAGAATTACTGTAATTTAAAAAGAACGTCGAAAAAGAGACTGTCGTGGTGTAGTGACAGCGTCAGACTGTAAACGTTATGGTTACGGGTTTGATTCCCTCTAGATGGATCCATATATAAATAAATAAATAAAAACACATTTATTGCCATAAGAGAATGAAAAAAAACAATATACATGAAACACAGAAAAAAAAAGAAATGAATTCTAGCTTATGACAAAAGGTGTAACTCAGCTCTTGATGCTTGAGGTGAATATATTACTTCCCTTTCTCCTCTTTGGTACTTAAGACAAAGTGAAATGTTGAGTTCCGCTTTAAAACACACAATATTTCAATTTCGGACAAAAATTGAAGAACTAAGTGTGACACTCAATTCTCTCAGCCTACGGAACTATGTTGGAAAAAGCGTTATACTGAAATAACTACAACCCATTTCTACGTTTACCTATTAAATATTTAGTAAAAGTTATCGTTTTTTGAATTTCAGTACCCGAAGATAAAGAAGCGCCTAAACTGCAAAGCCCAAAAGGCTTAGAAGAAGTCCAATCCGAGCTTTCCTATATGAAAGCATTGGATGGCTTCGTCTTGGTGCTATCGCAACAAGGCGATATCGTGTACTGCAGTGAAAACATCGCAGAACATCTTGGAGTCTCACAGGTAGGACTTATTAGCTATATAAGAACACATAGAAGAAAATAGTAGTAGTAGTTTTTTCTTTTTTAAATTTAATTATGTATATGTATTTTCATTTTCATATCAATCAGTTAGTGGCCAGTCGTGGCCCAGTGGCACAAGCGTGTGACTGTAAACGACTGATTTTGGGTTCGATTCCCACTCGAGGGGTGGAAATTATATTTCTATTTTCTTCGCTCTAGTTTCGAGGTAAAGCGCGGCGTTAAGTTCCGCCACTTAACACGCAAGCCTCCGAATTCGGCGGAAAGTGGATAACGGATTGTCTTAACACTAGGTTCCCTCTGCCTACCCTGCAAAAAAAAAAGATTTTTTTTATAACCAATTTTTTCAAACAGTTTATTATTATGATAATTCACCACAATACTTGGTTTCTGATATCCTATACCGAAATAACACATTACTACTAAGTGGTAAAGATTATTTTGCAACCTTGATCGTCAATCACAGCTCCTGCTGTTTGTATCACGATACGCTCACTTATAGTAGTAGTCATTAGGAATAAGAAATTTTCCTATATTACCTATATATAGCTAAAATATCTAAATAATATTTAATTTAATTGATTAATTATGTATAAAACTCTTTTTTACTGAGTGATTGACTGAAATGCAACGCGCAGCTGAAACTATTGGGCACGAAATGCTGAAATTTCGAGTACATCTTTTTGTTAGATTTTTCAAAATTATCAGGAAAACGGAAAGAAACGAGATTTTACATTTAGTCATTCGCCCAAACATACTTACACCTCGCTAAGTATAAAAAAATCTAATAAAGTTTTATAAAATATAAAACTTTATAAGTAATTTACAGCTTAGTAGAAGTCAAATATAATTTTTCCTTTAACGTTAAAACCTCTTTCAAATAGACAATAAAATTTAGCTTTATAAATAGTACTTAGCTATGAAAAAATTGAAACCTAAACAAGTTTTTAGTTCATGAGTCAACATTTTTATTTAAATTTTATACTGAAATAGCACATTGTTAAATACACGTTTACATGGAACGATGATTTTAAGTCTTAAATTTTATATAAAAAGTTTTAGTAAAGTGAATGACCGAAGCAGAACCTGTTCTTGATTTCTTTGTACGATACCCATTTTTTAACTGTCAAAAAATATACTTAATTAACAAAAAGACTTTTTTATATCTTTACTTCGTATTCATACATTTAGTATGAAAGCGTGCGTCCAAGTTTGAATTTTTTTAAACATTTCCTAAGGAGGAAAATTGACGCTTCACAATATTTTTATCTTAATTATTAAAAAGGACAATATAATTATATAACCTTTTTCAATGTTAAATACATTTGCTTTACAATCTTGACAAAAAATAATGGAAAATTATGAGTGTTCTTCGTACCTTTTGTTATATTCGTTATATTGAAGTATCAAATAAAATGATCTTTTGTTAGTGTCCTGGCGCTAGCATTGTATTTAAAATATCGATGCCTTGTGCATTCTAATAATGTTCCTTGCGTCAATGAGTATGTAAACGCTATTTTGGAAAACCCATACAGTGTATTTTGAATTGTATTCCAAAAACTTTATAAGGATACTTAGTAATATAAACTGTTAATATCATAAATTATTGTTATATTATAATATTATTAATTCTAATTTATTTATAAGTAGAGAAATAATCTTGCAGAGATTTCCCATCTATACATTTTTAATAGTGTAGCTTACGCCGCTTTTTGTTTCACCAGGGCGAGTAATTAAAAATATACATTCCTTCGGTATACACAGTAACTTCTATTTCATAGACATGTCAATACATGTTATATCTAAATATCAAATTCGCAATCAAGAAGGAAGTATTTTTTCTTATTCCTCATTTTTCTTAATTGTTAGTACGACAGAAATGTTACAGTATTCTTATAGCAAGAAAATTCTTTATGATGAATATAGCTCTGTACCTAAAATGAATACCCTTGCAAGTGGAACACGTTATTGAATTTGTTTTCGTAAAAGTTCTTTAATTATAATTATATAATGTTTTCGCAATACATAAGTATATAGATAATGGATTATTATGTAAAAAACTGCGAAATACTCAATTTACATTACGACATAATTATAAGAATGTCATAGCAATATTTATTAGTCACGCTAGCTAAAGAAAAGACGCATTATGGGATCATATTACTTACGTTAAAAGTATATGAATGGCAAAATGATACCAATAATAACATTGTATAATATGCCTACAGCCAGTACGATATCCAATTCACTAGAGACTTTTCTATTATTATAGCCTGTTATTTAATATGTCTTGTATGTACTTGCTTTTCTGCCTTTACGAGGGAAATACCTACTTTATAATTTATTTTGTTTTCCCCATTGGGACTTAAAGTTATAAACAGAGTATTTTTAATATTTTTAAAATGTTATTGAGTACTTAAAATAGAAAGCGTGTAAAAATTCCCGCTACATTAAAATATTTATACGTTTTCTAAAAATGTTCATTATAAACACGGTTTTTGTGTAACACGTGATATTGGCGCCAATGAATCATTACTAAAAATTCAGGCGTCGGAATAGCAGCTTTACACATTTGTCTGCATAACTGGCAGCGAGAACCTAGTGTAAAGAAATTCTGTTCTTCCACTTTCCGCCAGAAATTGCGAGATTACGTAGTGGGTGCCGGAATTCAAAGCCGCGTTTGGTATTAAGTACGAGAGCAATTATTTCCTGGAGTGATAATCGAATCCCTAACCATCGCATTTGCAGTCAAACGCTGTCCCACTGCGCCACAACTGCGTAATACCAGATTAATAAAAAAAAATATACATTTTGGAAGGCAGCTCCTTTTGGACTCCCGAAATGTTACCTACATACCACTTTGGCAGGAAAAATATAGAATTAAATATATGTTATGTGTATCTCTATTTTTATATAATAATCATCCTTAACCAAAAGCAGTTATCTAATTCAAGTTACTGGTCACATACCTGAAAAACGTCTAAATACATTTAAATGTGTGTTTCTATTTGTGTGTTTCTATTTGAAACCCCTGGCTAAAGATAAAACATTATAATTTCTGAACGATTTGTGTTAGGCACGTCTCAGCAAACTAAAAGGAATTTGTCTGTTGCACTAAAACACGATACCTATTATTATATTCAACAAAAAAAACTTAAAATTAAACTAAGACATTGACTTTGTAAACCGAAAATCACGCGCTGGCCTGAAGGTCCTAGTACCGTTATACAGGTCTTGTATCGGCTTTAAATGTTATTATGAGAGATCTTTTATGTATAAATAACTTTTCTGTTCTTTCAATCTTTTTAAACGAGTATTCTCGTACTGTGAAACTTTTAAAAAGCTTATATTGTGCTTATTAAAAAATGTTTTTAGACCTCTATTATTTCATTTACGGTATGGAAAATATTGATACTTAATGTTTATATAGTTATTCTGATTTGTAATTATGAAATTATTGTAGGACATAACAAACTTTTATACAGCTTTCCTTGTTTACTTATAACTTGTTAATATTTAAATTGTCTATAGAACATTCACATGTGGGAGACGGAGTGTCTTAACACTAGGTTCCCTCTGCGGTTCACTGCTGCGTACGGGATACAGCGTGAAGCTAAAAAAAAAGAACATTCACATGTAATATTACTGTCTAAAGAGAAATGAGAACTGCGTAATTTTTTTTAATAAAATGAAACATTTTTTTAAAATTTTTTACACACTTAGGATTTTTTCTAAAATGTCTGTTTCAATTTTCAAAGTGAAACTAATTTCCTTAGTTTTGTACCGCTAGTGTTAGTGAAATAGTTTAAAGCAAACTTTTTGTTTAAGCTCAGTTAAATAATTACAAACTGCACTAAAAAACAAAGAACAGTATCAATTGTTTAATACAAGTGCAATTTTATTTACGTGGACTTAATGATCCTTCCCATCAGAATATTCGTCACGCTAAACTACTTCTGTTGAGGCGCAATTTTCTTATATATTATACTTTATCTGTTCTATCATGATTCCATTTTAGATGTTCTAGATCCACTTTACGAAGACAGTTATACCTTAAGTCCTGCCTAAGTTTAAAAACTACATATATAATAAAAACAGGTTCATTCAAACCCGTCTCATAGTTCCGAACGTGTGCGCATATAATTATGTTTTTATTGTTTTATTAAAGCATAAATTTAATAAATTTATCATATAGGTGTAAATTTCTTTCCTTCCTTCGTAAATTGTGCCAAAAGTCTTCACATCCTTGATAAATTTTTATTTATTTTCCGGCTCTCTGGAGGAATTGCATACAAATCTGCGCAAACAACGTTGTTTATTTATAACAGTATGCTTAAAAATAAATATTATATTATTTTGTAATGCGGTTACATAATCAATTTTGTCATGGCAAATATTTGCGACATTTTCGTATTATTTATCCTGATTTAAAGCTAATAATAACTGTGCATCAAATAACTAACGTATTTTCATAATTATTACCTCATTATGATTTTATATATAATGTAAAATATAATTAATAACGAATAAACAAAATGAGTACAACAACTTGCCTTACATCGTAAATACTCTTAAATTTCATTATATAATAATTTCCTGCTACGGTTTTACTTACTGCTGCACTGTTATTTACTGAAATATCTGCCGTCAGAATAAATGTCACATGTCAATTATTTAAAATATATTTTGCATATTTAGATATACGATATAATCATTACTGATTATGGTTGCTGAAAAAAATCTTGTGCTTTGATTAATAAAGTAATGTAAATAATGCAATATTATTTAGATTTATGCGTATATTACAATAGTATTTATAACAAAAGATTAAAATGAAAAACTGTCAATTATTTATTATTATACAGATGCAAAGATGCCATCGTTTTGCAGGGCGTTTCCTTACTACCTAAGGATGATTTTATTTATCTTTATTTCCATGCTCTGTTGGTAAGAAGATAAAGCGTGGTGTAGAATTTTGCTGGTTAACACGCGAGACTTTAAATTTGGCCACTATGACCCATCTATCTAGAATGAAGTGTCTTGACACTTGGTTCTCTCTATCTCCTTCCTATATCCTGCTTCCTAATGCTACGCCAAATTAGCTTTTAGTTATAAAATTACATTGAAAATTAAACATATTTATAAATCTTAATTATTTTTACAGATGGAGATTATGGGCCAAAGTGTGTTCGAGTTCAGTCATCCTTGCGATCACGAAGAAATTCGCGAAGCCCTGCGTCCGGGGAAAGATGGCAAACGCGATCTACTTTTACGCCTCAAGTGCACCCTTACCAGTAAAGGGAGGAATGTTCATCTGAAATCTGCGTCGTATAAGGTACATTTAGTAAACATAAAAAGTACTCATAGTTTGGTCAATGTATGTTAAATATGTGTTAAAGATTAGAAAGAAATTCAGATTCAGATATACTCCTGTTACTCTTAAACACTAGTAACAAATGTGGTTTTCATACCAAAAAATTGGATAAACTCGTTGTTAAAAAAGGTTGATTACATCTGCAATTCAGTGTGTGTTTGACTTTTATGAAGACATCTTATCACTTTTAGTTAGTTATTTTTGCCTACCAGAAAATCTAATAATATAAATAAATGGATTTTTTTAAGTTTTTGAAACTTAAATTTTATAAGGATATATTATTAAAAAATGTGAAAAAAATGCTTAAAACCCAATTGACTTTTAGCACAAAAGCAAATGTTAGTCTCAAACCAAGGTTACACATTTTTATAATATTTGCCTTACCATTACGCAATTTTACAGTCTGATATTACATACTCATACATTAAGTGTTAATTTAGAAAGTTTTACAATCATTCGTACGCGTCGCGCGTTGCGTATATACAATTTCGAATATTATTAGCTTGACGCTGTATCCCGCACACAGCAGGGTAGGCAGAAGGAACCTAGCGTAAAAAGACTCCGTTCCCCACTTTCCGCCGAATTCGGAGGCATTGCGTGTTAAGTGGCGGTACTTAACGCCGCCAATTTCGAATAAAACTAGTTATACCTAGCAGCTTTTCGTTTTTCCCGCATAACAGGGTAGCCAGAGAACTTAGTGTGAAGACACTGTTCTCCATTTTCCATTTTCTGCCCAAAATCACTGTAACTCAGCAGTAAAAACAAACGATAGTTAGAAAATATATATGACATTCTGAGTGTACTAGTGTATTGACGATGATGAGTTCGAATCCCATTTTGAGTTATTTTTTCATTTTGCTATATGACTGGCTGACTGGAAAATATTAGATTTTCCTGTTAATGTTGCGAATGTTTAAGGATGTTTTAATTTAAACACTATTATACAAATAATATAATGTTATATATGTATAATATAAAAATAATAAACATATATGTATAATCTATACATATTAATATGTAAAGGAAAAATTTTCAACAGTAGCCACGAAAATTAAGTGAAGGAAAAGTATGAAATTTGGCATTGTTAAAGTGAAGAGGAAGTGCAAAAATCTATATCAAAATTACAAGAGAAATACATAAAATTAATATAATAGAAAATAATAAAATAAATATTATGTGCTACTGTGTATATGTATCCATACCTCTATTATATATGCGAAAGTCTGTCTGTTTGTCTTTCACGCTTTCACGGCTAATCTATCGGTCCGATTTGGATGAAATTTAGAATGAAAGTAGGAAATAATCCAGGGTCAAACATAGGCTAGTAAAGTAATATACATATTGCCAAGACAATGCGTATTTGACGCGTCTATCCGGCCATATAAATAAATATATACGAACAATCTAGAATTTCCAAGTAATTAACTACACAAACAAACGATAACTTATATACAATTAGAGAACATGAGTCACTTTTTTACTTTAATATAAAATATAAGTCGTCATTACCTTTTGTGTTAAACCTTGACCCGTAGCAAGTTGTATTTGGCTTTAATTATCACATCTCATAAAATTATTGTGTTTCTTTGTATCTTTTATGTGTGACATTTAATTTTTGAAAGATATTTTATAAAAATGTGGCCATCATGACGCAGTAGGACAGCGATGGTTGAGCGTTCGATTCCCAGTCGAGGAATTGAAATATACTTAATATTTCATTTTCTTCACAATGGTATGTGAGTTCCGTCACTTAACATACAATACTTCCAGAATTCGGCGTAAAGTGGGAAACGGAGTGACTTAACATTAAGTTCTCTCTGCTAATGCAACTGTGGAAGCAACTAACATTTTGATTTTAAGCTGAGTAAGATTCGAACTCGTTACTATAAACAAGAAAATTAATTTAACTTTCATATACACAAATATATAGACATGTTGTGCTTAAAATATTTTTATTTTTATTAAAGCAATTGGAATTTTTTTGAAAAATATTATTTGCTATTTGATGTCTACAAAGATCTGCCAGGTTATCTTCTTGACTAAGTTATTTGCGTGAACAGCATTGCCAAGATTTGACTTCCATATATGTAATCGTGTAATGGTAGGTAATGATTTTATATGGATCTTAAGACTAGTACACGACTAGATTTAATTCAACCATTTACAACGTCAGTATAGACTTTATGTGATGAAACGATTATGTGTATTACTTGCGGTTTTTGCAAATGTATTTTTAATTACCCTGTACTATGAATATTGATAAAATTGATACGTTTATTTCAATAAGAGGAAAAATTGGTTTTACCAAATCAATTTAGACGTTTTTAGAAAACATATAACAATTTGAATGCAGCGGGATTCGAACTCGCGCCTCTTGGTAACCTTCCAAGCTCTGTGACCACCAAGTCACCAAGTCATGCGTTCTACTACCTGCTGCTTCGAAAGTCTTATACGCTTTTTATTACAACTTTCTATTAACATGCCATTTCATCAAGAAAATTTTGTAAAGAAATAAAAAAATATGTTATTTACTAGTAGTCTATTTTTATATAAAGCAATTGTAAGATGCTTAAAAAAACCCTTTAAAATGATTATTTTATATCAGGGGTACGCAACCTGCGGCCCGCGTAATAATTTTATGCGACCCTCTAAGTGTTTCTTTATATAACAGATATTCTCCTGCTACTTTTTATATGCAATTAAGTAGTGTGATTTTAGTACGCGGAAAAAAAAATATAAGCCTGTTGCTAAGAAAACGCTTTCTTCGAATTCTTGTTATTCGAAAATACATTTAGAAATCCGACATTTTGAACACTTTACAGTAGTCCGTGGTGGAATACACAATAAAAAGTTTAAAAATACTTTTATTTCATAATGTGTAGTAATCGCTAAAACAAAGGACCTTAATTATATATTACTTACTTATTCCCTCAGGTAATTCACGTTACCGGTCACATGTTGAACTCAGAGGAAAATAAAGAACAAGAAAAGAATATAGATTCAGAAGATGAAAAGAATGAAAATGGTATCAAGAAGTATGCCCAGTCTGGTGCTTTAGTGGCGGTGGGCAGACCCATCCCGCATCCTTCTAATATCGAGATACCGCTAAACAGCATGACTTTCTTAACTAAGCATAATCTGGACATGAAGTTTACTTACTCTGATGAATGGTGAGTTGTTCATTTTTTTTATTTTGTTTTTTTTTTTGCGATGATGTGTTTGGGGTTAAGATTTGGTTAATAAAAGTTTAGTTAAAATTTAGTTCTGCGTCTATATTTTAAGAGATTTTAAACGATTTAATTCAAAAAGTTTTTAATATTAAGAAATAGTAAATGATACATCGTTCAAAACAATTCTCCAATTTTCAAGTAGTTAAAAGAATAACAGCAACGTCTGCTTCATTGAGCTGAATGAAGTGAATGTTTATTGGTTAACTCAAATAAGCTTTGAACAGTAGCGTTAGGAGATGTCATTCTGAACTATTATTAGAGCTTTTCGCATAGCAGGGTTGTCAGAGAGAACCTAGTTTTCACTTGGCACTGTTCACTTTCCACCCGAAATCGAGACTTGACGCCGCGGTTTGATTTTTTCTTATGAAGGAAGAAGAAAAGTTCCAGCTGAAGGATGAAAATAATTTAAATATCATTATAACCATTTCCCTAAGTGAGAATTGAACCTACAATGAATCGTTTACCGTCAGTGCGAAAGCTTTGCGCAACAATGGCCTCTGCAAGCATAGCAAGCTTAAAACTTTGTATGCTTACTTTTTTTTTTAGCTTCACGCTCTATTCAGCACACAGCAGGGTAGGCAAAGGGAACCTAGTGTTAAGACACTCCGTTCCCCACTTTCCACCGAATTCGGAGGCTTTGCGTGTTAAGTGGCAGAACTTGACTCCGCGCTTTACCTCGATACCAAAGCGAAGAAAATGGAAATATTAAATATTTCCACTACTCGAGTGGGAATCGAACCGACAACCAGTCGTTTACAGTCACACGCTTGTGCCACTGGGCCACGACTGACCACAAAGGGCCACCTTATCTAATTAAGCCAGACTAAAAACAAGAAACTCTACTCCTGTATCGTTATAACTTTGGCACTAATGATCGCAAGATGATTTCTAATTACAAATGACATATGCAAAGTTTTAATTTAACAATAATTTTATTGTAGAAACGGAACCTAGTAAAAGTAGATTTATTATCAGTAATAATAAAATTATATTATTTAGTACTTAAAAAATATACTACATAAGCTCTCTTTACTGTAATAAAAATTGTAGAGCAAAGATACCAAATTGGCCCGACAAACGAAAACAAATAGAAAGAAACTAATATTTGTGAACTGTACTTGAGCTTCGATTGTAGTGTGTAATTTAACTAATAATGGACCTTTTAATTTAATGTGATATTTTACCCTTGCATTTTTATTTTGACTACGCTGATATGTGGAAAAAAGCATAAAACTGTTTTTATACGTCTATGTTGACCGAAATAAATTCTTTATTCTAAAAATTCAAGAAGATTTTTGGGTCTTACAAAGAATTATAGAACACTTGTTATTCCATATGCAAGTGCTTCATCTGTTGTTGCTCGTGTTATTTAGTACTAATTGAAATTATGTATTTATTATTTTTTTTTTAATTTTTGTCAATGTTTTATTTCAATTACTTTTAAATAATATCGATTATTTCTCCATTAAAACTTTTAATCAACGTTTTTTCTTCAATACATACAATCTTAAGATTAAAAATCTTTTGTATTTAATAACTCTAACCATTCACTCGCACGGTTCTAGAATATTCCCGCTCATTGCTACACAAACATAAGGAAGAATGAGCTTAGCAGTTAACCTATAAAATCCTAAATCGTTTTAGGAGCAAGGTCGCCGAAATGAATATTTTTATGACCTACTTGTTGCTCGACAAAAACAAACCATTACGCTAACCTAAGGCCTAGCTAGTTCGGAACAACGATAACAGATGGCGCTGCACAACAATAGAGTATACACGTTATTACCTTGCAAAATTTAGGTGGCACCCTAACAGCCGAGTTTCGACACAAGTTAAGCGTTAACTTTATTCGGTAGGATTATATCAACAAAAATATCACCTTCAAATGTATTTTGTAGGTTAAACATGATGCGAATTCGCGGTTTGATACTTTTGTATAGTGTAGCCACGATAAAGAACGGATGTTCAATTTGTGATGGTGGGAAAGTGCAGTGTGTGTGATTATTCAGTGCTGTGCTTGTGTCATTAAGATTTATTGCTATTGATCTTAGTTTTGTGCGAAAGAAATACCCAAGAATGGCGGGTTTTTTAAAATCTGTAAGTAGTTTTGTAGAGTCGCTCATTTTTTAGTGTTAAACACCATTAATTCATAAGTTTATTTGTTCTGGGAAATGCTATGATGTCGGTATTAGGGAAAGGTGCAATAGAATGTCGATAGGTCATTCAAGGTTAACTGTATACCGGTTAACATAACCTAAGTTATGGACTCTAGGTCACATTGGGGATGACCTTTGTAACCGTCATGGGAATTCTGAATATTATATATTTTTAATGTTATTCTATTTATAACTCTAATAAACTTATTAATTTAAATTATTTATGTGTTTCATAATAAACAAAATGTTTTGAGGTTTATTATGTATATATTTGTAATTAATTATCTTTTTTAATTATTTTTTTAATTTATTATACTTTGTTATAAATAGTTATGTCGTTACTAAATATTAGAATAGAACAGTACTTTATAAAAAAGTCTAAAATTTTCTGGAATTTAGATGTAAACATTATTTATGCTTACGAACATGAATACATTGCTTCAGTCTCTTATCTAAGCAGAATGCGGTGATTATTTCCACCATTTTACAAACAATGTCTCGATTTCGGCCGGAAATTGGTAAGCGGAGAGTGTAGTCACTAAGTTTTCTCTAACTACCACACATATAGTAATATATGGGGAAAAGCTTTAAACTGTAACAATACCCATTACCTTCTTCGGTATTAATTAATTTGACGTCAAAAATGTAAGAGACCAAAGAAAAAAACATTTTTAATTTAGAATATTGTTTAAAATTTACAGTTTGTCTCAAGTAAATGATCTAGTTTTAATTATTATTATATATCGACAGTAAATAAAAGTAATTTCTCATTGTTACAGTCTATTGAACACGCTCGGGTACGACGCAGAGGATTTGGCAGGTCGTTCCCTATACGACTACCATCACGCTGCCGACAGTGCTGCATTGGCTCAGCAGTTCAAATCATGTAAGTTATAATTATGTTTTGCATGGTATAAAAGACATCATTTTTCGAAAAAAATATAAATATGTTTATGATTATGATGAATAAAAGATACTAAATTAATGTGATATTTATTACAGATTGTTTATTAAATTCAAATATTATTTATAATCTGTTTAAAATGTTTACTTAAAATTTAAAAGAAAGTTGGTGAATTGAAATCTGTATGGCATAATCTAAATTTAAATAAAATGTACTTTTACTTTTTTTTTAATATCACGTTATTTTTTTTTGTTATATATCTATTATTAACAAGTATAATGATAAGTAAAACATATTTTTTTTAAGTATTCTAAAATATCAGAAATTTTAGGTAAACATTTTTGTTAAACACAGCGCCATCTATGATTCGTTACTTTAACTTGCAGACTTACTTACTTTTTTTAATACCCATTCAATAGTCTTTCAGTGTACTAAAAGATGGCACCTCTAGCTTATTTTATTTCTTGACATGCTTGTATACTATGTTGGCATGGCAACACGATTCCAACTTCCAATCATAAATTATGAGTGACGAATGTTTAATCGTACGATGTCTTTCAAACTACTATACTTATGTGTATATTACGTAATCCATAGAAGTATGATATAACTAAGTTTAAACCTACATTCTGTTTGTTTTATTGGCTATGCTTCTTGCCAAGATCTGTTTACGGATATTAATAAATCATTATGTAACTTAACAATGTTTTAAAATGGTGGAGTATGTCATTATAATCACGTTTTGTTTATATTGTTTAATTTATAAACAAGATGTACCGTAATATGGGAATTTAATTTATTAATATACGCTGCAGTGGGGCAGAGTAAAGGCAAATTGTTTGTTGGTTCGATTTTTATTTAGAGTAATAATTATATCGAAATTATATTATTTATTTCGCTCTGGTACATTAGACAAAGATGGAAGTTGAATTTCGTCAATATTGTCTTGATTTTAGGCATAACAACAGCGAGTCTTGACACTAAATTCTCTCCGACTGTACGATAAATACTGGTATGGGGGCAAAAGTGTAAAGCTCGGATTTTTTTTGATATCTGTTAACAAATTCCTGAAAAATGATTGTTTATCCTTAAATGGATTCAAATTTGGTCAGAAAACAAAGTAACAAATAGAACCAATTCATCCTTAAATACTGACATCCCACAAAAAATATCTACCTTTAATAATTTCCTTGAATAGTTATTAAATAAAAAGAATATTTTAAATATGGTGACGTTATAATGTAATTACTAACCAATGATTATTTTTGCTACCGGATGCGTTTTTACACTTGGCTTCCATCCAACAAGATTAATCTAAGTATTAAAAAGAATACGTTTACATAAACATTTATGAATGGTTCAATTGCTTTTGTTAAAAGTACTTTTCAGTTTTTATTTTACGAAATTGATTTAGTTTATAAGACACTAGCTGTTGGCCTAGAGCAAGAAATGAAGAGATTGGGTAAGGGGTACAAACTTGTAGACCTCCTTAATCCGACCCTGTCATAAATCCGTTCTTAGCGGACACCTAATGAGTATAAACTGCCAAATTTTATCTTTGTGCGTCAAACAGTTACTCATATTTATTATGGTTAATTTTGTATTATATGTATTTATGCAGTTTCACGCAATTTCCCACATAGCAGGGTTAGTGTCAAAACGCTTCGTTCTCTATATATCGAAATATTCTTTAAGTCGTTAATTATGATTGATAATTAATAATACAACCAACCTTAATAATTGATGATAGGAAAAGTAAGAAAAAGGCATCAAGGCAAGGGCACAAGTTAACAAAAAAAAAACAATTCTTAACAAAAAATGAACTATTTTACGGCAATAAGTATTTAGAAAATATAACAATAACAATATATTACATCTTGCGTGATGTAACGTTTATTTTGACTTTTTTTCATAAGCGTTGATAGATTATATTGATCTGGTTTAGACCTCTTCTTGGCAGATAAGATAAGGCTGTTGGTATACTAAATATAATAAATTATGATAGTCAATAGGTTTATCAACATTGTTACATATTTATGTACGTTAATATGTTAGTATTAAATTATTATTCAAAATAATTTATTATTATTATTATTATTGAAAAAACAATTTTTAGAAACAATTTTTTTTATATGCAGCATTTACAAAATTTAAAATTTATAAAACATGAAGCATAGGAAATAATGACAAATTGTTAGTCTTGATTTTTTTATAGTTTCGTAAGTGTATATTTAAATATTATATTTTCTTTAACGGTTAGACATTAAGAAGTGTGTTGTGCATAAATAACATTTGCAATAAATATAATTATTTGAAATATTATGCACTTTTGCCACAAATAAACGCCACATCCACCAGCACGTATACATACGTAATAAATATGAAAAAATATAAATAAAATGTAAAAATCAATTACGAAATTGACTTCTACATTTTGAAAACTATTTTTTCTTTTATTTTAGCTTACATCATCTGTCTTCCTTAATGTAGTATTCTATTCACTTGTCACGTTTCACGTATATTCTCCACGTAATCTGTACTAACAACAAATGGTCTAAGACGTGTAATTTAAGAAGATTTCGTCAAATTGTCAGTCATACATACAAATATACATGTGAATTACAATTTACTATGAAACTTTTGCCTTAAAAATAAGTGAAACTAACAATATGAGAACGTTTATATTAAAAAATAAAATTTAAATCATTAACGTCTATACCAGGGGAGGTCAAGGAGGGGTGGACTTATTAAATAATTATTTGTGGCTATCAATATATGTAACCGAATCGTTCTCGTTTCATTTATGGGCTATTATTAAAAATAAAAAATGATAAACCTTTATATATAAGTATATTTAAATGCAGCTAGTGGAAAATTTTAAGTCCTAAAAAAATGACTCGGCCTGTTAAAAAGCTTAACTATCTGTGCTCTATAACACAGCAACCAATTCCTATTGCTTATGCCAAGTTTTTTAAAACATGAGTTTTTATTGAATTTTTAATACTGTTTGTAATACCAGAAGCAGGGAAGAATATAAAAGCATAAAAAGAAATTAATAAAAAATTATCACAATTAAATACAGTTTACGTTAATTTATTCAAACAACGGTTGGTTTACCAACTGGTGTTTTGCTCACCAGACGTTTTTTGTACAACACATAAAATACTTATTACTTAATTAATTATATCTTTAGGTAAGAACAATTTAGAAGAAAGTTTATGTACCGTAAAATGTCGGGTTTTATGTTCTATATCGTTCCCTCGAGAACTGTTTTCGTTGTTCAGGAGATATATAATTTGACAATGTAATTGAAGCTAAGTGTATGAGAAAATATCTCTTAACATTTAATTAAGTAATAAGTACTTACTACCTAATCGTTTTTTTTTTGTTTTTATAGGAGTAATAAAAATGGACAAGTTTGATAAGGAGAGAGAATTTAGAGTTAGAACACTCCATACTTTGCTTTTCGGTTTAGTATTGCTTCTAGAGTACACAAAGTCATATTGTTTTATTAGACCGGCGAATTGGAAGCAATTTTAAATAAAGTTAGTTGTACATATTACCCATTTGATTTGTACCCAATATGTGTTTCATAAGAACGTTATTTATACTTAAAACGAACGAAAATAAACAAGATTGACTTACAGTTACTTAGAAATAAGATCGTAATAATATTCAATCTTGCGTGAAATATTACCTGGAGGGCAAATTGCTGTCAAATTTTGCATAAGTGCGTATTATTGCTTATCATCGTCTATATTTAAAAAACATAATTTATTATACTGTTCTAGTAATAAAAATCCTAATTTTATTTAAAAGTCTAAAATTTTTATTCTATTAATCACTTCTTGACTATAAAAATATTTTTTTTTATTAAAATAGTTTGATTAGATTCGTTTTTGTGTAAAAAAACGCGTTGCCTTAGCAATGTATATGATACTTTATACAATCATGAACACTAATATTTTATCGAGCTAAGTAACCTATGACTATCGTATTTAGTTATTATAGACTAAATAAAGACATTTGGAAAACGTATAAAAATTTGAACGCAGCGGGCTTCGACCCCGCGCCTCCTGAATACATTCCAGGTTTTCCCGAATGGTTTTATTCGTTCTAAATGTCTTTTTCAATTTCCTAAGTGTGTGTATAACACTTAAAAAATGTTAAAAGTACCATACTATACACCAACATGTTGAAGTGTGCCGTGTGTATCGTACACTATTATAAGCATGTACTTAAAAATGCTATACATTACGTTGAGAATTTCAGTTTGCGGTTGGATTAACCACAGCTATTCTAACTTTAACAAGAACAGAGGCTCACAGCGGAAGTTTAATCTGTTGGATCACAAGTAATTTTCTGCAATCCCGACTCTGTAGTCGTCAACAATTCAAATGTCCTATTTTATTGAGACAAATCTTAAGGCTTAAGATTTATTATCTTTTATTTACATATGCTTTTTCCTGCATTGCGGGGTAGTCAGAGAAGACAGTATCAGGACACTCTGTCCTCTACTTTCCGTCCGAAGTCGTGACATGTTGCGTGGCGGAACTTAACGCCACGCTTTTTCTCCTCCAGTCCAGTCTTTCTGGTAACAGAGTGGAGAAATAAAAAATTATATGTTATTATAACCCATCGCGTTTACAGTCATGTACTGTCCCATTCTGCCACGACGGCTTTGTATTATATATTTTTTTTAAATAAATATATTGCTGCGCATATATATAATGAGTGCAAAGTTAGAAGGAAAAATACATATCTTTTTACGTTAAAATTACTACCGTTGTACGTTTTGATATTATAATGATTAACACTGCCGATTAGTATCAGATGAGACGCAATATTTCGTGATACTTTTTTGTAATTGACTGATTATATACCGGATTTTGTGATTGATTTAATAATATGAATATTACTCAGCGTTTTTATACTTGAATGTGTAGAAATTCTTAACAAATGCATATACTTATGCAAGAATCAATCTACATCTGTACTATTTATAAGCCAAATAGCATTATTTTTTTATTTTAAATATTTCCCGCATGTTACTGCAAATATTAAGTATCTATTATTCATTTTATACAATTCCTGTAAATCATAGTTAAAGCGTAACCATTTTGGATGTCAACTTTCAATTATATGATTATCAACCACTCAATAAGCCCTCATAGCAACCGGTCATACGCACGTCGAGTGATTCCATTCGAATTCATTGACGTCTTTGTTGCCACACGTGTCTGGTTGACACTAAAAAAATGTAAGGCTTGCTTTACAAAGATGGACAATAATGGTAGTTTCAAATCTAAGATTGGAAATTTGTTAGCTTAAAAACGTCGATATGTGAAGCATTAATAAGTTGATGTTCTAAAGAATTGTATGAACAGCAGATTTTTTATCACTCGCATTTGTAATAGATGAAAAAAATGAGACTTTATTTATTCATTTTTTTCTCCTCCGCCATAAGTTTCCTAATATAGACTTTTATTATGTTCCAAAAGAGCTTCAGTAAACGTTGCGTTTGAAATCTAGTATATTCTCTATTAATTTAAATATGTAATAGAAAAAAAGTCATTAAAATACATTTCATTTTTGAAAAATACATTGTTGTAAAACAATGAATATTTTCCACAATAAAATGACTCTCTGCTTGGCTAAAAAGAACTGACTTGAGTTCACTTTTATTGTATAATGTAAAAAAATCTAAATGTATTATATATTTTTTTTAAAGTAGTCGAGTTAGAAATTAACACCATATCTTTTACCTTACCTCAGCCAAATCCCGAGGCCCAAATCTTACACTTATGTCACAAGTCCCAGACATATCCCTGACCTTCTCTTTCTGTAACGTGATGGAAAATAGTCGTACAGTGAATCGTCGTCTATGTAAAAGAGTCACTTTTTTACGGTAATACATTTACGGATTTATATGTACTTCAATCCATAAACTTCCTTAATTATGAAACGACCTTAATACAACAATCTATGTCGTAGTACCGAAATGTATTTTCCATCTCACGTCCTATTTCACTTTTTGACTATTGTTGATCGTTTAATTTACTTTTCCTGAACAAGTATTGCAAATTATTTCAGCTGATCCCATCACGTATTCGATTGAAGTTGATATTAGCTTACTATCTTAGATAATAAAGTTCCCGGCTGATTCAATTTCATTACTTACGTGTCTGTGCTCTATCTGGTTGTCTTATTCTTTCCACCTTTCTTATTTTTACGGAATTAAATCCATTTCTTTAAATAAACTTTTCAATTCTAATAACATTACTAACGTTAAAAATTGTATAAGAGTAGTTAGAATTGTGAAAATTTATTTCATATAGCGAATATAAATCCAATCCGAAAATTAACTATAATAAAAATCAAGCAAACCTTAGGTGTTGTTAGTTAATCTATACATCAGTACGTCATACGTATATTTGGGTCACGGCCAGGGCCATTATAAAACACGCCATAGCGCTGGGTTGAACAGCTGGGCTCAATGATATTGTAACCTATGAAAAATTCACCTTTGACATTTTGGACTGAAATTCTTAAAACGATGTATAATAATCAAATAATCTTTACGTAACTTATGTCTCAATATAAGGGTATTTACAATCTATTTACATAAATTATAAGATTTAATTACAAAAATAATGAAACATTTTATATTACATTTTTTTTTTAATTTATACTATTACATTAGTAAAGGTAATTTGTGAAGTGAATATATACTTATTTACATATACATCACGTACGTAACGGCTGATAATACTACAAATGTCATTGTCGGAACGGCTAAATAAAACCAGCGTGACGGCCGGCTATATCGAAGAATCCAGCTGACTTGCCAAAATTTTCAGCTTGTGTATCACAGCTAACATTTTGAACCAATTAATATTTATCTACACGGCCTTTTCACATTCCGCACTCTTTGGAAGAGCCTTTTTATTCTATAAATATTTAAAAAGGATGTTTATTTTAGGCCGAAACTGCCCCGACATATTCTGTCAAGAACACCAAGATTAAATATACTTATCCCTAAACACAGCTACTTAAATGTTTAAATATTTTTATTATAAATTCCACAAAATCATTTTACGAACGTATATATATTGTAATAAAGAATATTATCACGATTTTATTTCGTGTTTATTATAATTTATTACTTGTATACAAACTTATCGGAGCATCTGCTTATATAACAAATTTAAGAACGTTTATATGTTCACGTGATGATTGTGTTTTTCTTTCGTTGCCTTGAACTTGAACGCAAAATCACCTCAATATAAATAGATTTACATACGTTTGAATCATTTGCAAACGTGAGCTGAGCTATTCGTGTTGTCACGAACTTTCTTTTTTTATGAGTTTTTATTTTTATATAATAGATTGTATAATAAATAAATTCTTTGATCTTTATAAACCGACTCCCTTTCTATCTTATTTGTGTAATGCCACCTAACACTGGGGTAGCGCAAATCGCTCTTGTAATCTGTATCTATTATGCCAGATTATATGCCACATTAGTCCATCCATACTAATATTATTAATGCAAAAGTCTGTCTGTTACGTTTTCACAGTTAAATTTCCGATTTGGATGAAATTTGGGATGAAAAAATTGAAGATCCAGAGTCAAACATGGGCTACTTTTTTTCAAAAGTAGGTTGATTTAGGTAATGGAAGTTTACGTGAAAAATCTAAACCGCTTGATGGATATAATGCATTTTGGCATAAATATAATTGATAACCCACAGTTAAAGTTAGGCTTTTTAATTACATCTTAAATGTTTGCAATATAACGAAATAGCTTTTATTTTGTAATTTACGTGACAAAGCCACAAACGGATCGATAGTTATTATATAACTAATCAATATAAAAAAAAACTCATTAAAATGAACATATAAACAAAAGAAAATATTAATAACTTACCTTCGTAAATAAATCGTATATATTTGCATCTCCGGACTACATGCTAGTACGGAAATGAAACGCTTCCTGTCTGTAAGATCTCGTTACATCGTTCAACAAATTCCATTCGATATTACGTTTGCTATATTCATATTAAAATACCTATTGTTATAAAACTTTATCCCTACAATGACTACTAAAAGCAGTTCATGTGAAAATATTTTTCTACAAAGGATAGCTTTTAGCTTTGTGTTCTAGTTATAATTAAAAATTCTTAGCTTAGGTAGAGATATTTGTTTTGCTTTTGTAAAAGCTGGTCTTATATTAAAATGTTCATTTTGTTAATGCTTATAATAGATATCTATTGTAATATTTCGAGATACAAAAAAAGTTCTTTTTTAGTAGTATCAGTTTAGAATAATATGTTAATATTATTTTACAATGCCGTGTGGCAGAATGTTTTCATTTATATTTCACTTTATGTAATTTTATTGTTTGTTTGGTTAATAAGCATCAGATTCACGGTTTTTGTCGCATAGTCACAAAACATCAGCCTTATTATCGAAATAAAGACATTAAGTGCTGAGCGGCGGAACTCAACGCCGCAATTTGTCTTCTAAGAGAAAGGAAATGAAAATAGTTTTAATATTATTTCCCTGAGTGAGGATAACTACGCTGCAATAATTCCCAGTGACGATTTTTGTTCCAATCAATCTTTTTTCATATAAAGATTAAAGGTCATAAAAACTTTCCGTACATTAAAACAAGCTTGGCACCTAAACTAACCGCAAATAAACGAATATACGAAATCACGGTGTTAAATAAATTGAGTACGCGAAACACATGTTGAAAACATTCATACTATGAATAAAACATCCTAATTATTAGGTATAATATGTTTATGATTTAGTTTTATAACATAATTTATAATTTCGTATTAAACATATTTTCGTAACGTTTTGCTAAAGAGAAAGCGTCTAATTGTACCACAATCGGTTGTCGATTCGATTCTCACTCAGGGAAATGATTATATTTAACTTTTGTCCATTTCTCTGTTTTAGCAACCAGACAGGGCGTCGTGATTGTGACGGAGTAATTTCCACCGCTCAACACGCAATGTTTTATTTCGGGCGAAGAGAACGAAGTGTCTTGACACTAGGTTCTCTCTATTTGCCCTGCTCTTATGCAGGAAAAAGCATGATACTGAAAACCAATATTATTTAGAATACTTAATATGAAATAACATTCTCATGCTACCAAAAAAGTTTAGTCCATTGTATTATTTGAACAGGGTCCGAGAAAATAAAAACGTGCCCACTCGAAAAAACCTCGCATTATCCACATTCCAGCCTCAATAGGTTTATTCAAATTAAGTTGAACCTCCATACTGTACATGGTATATCTTAAATCAGGGGTGAACAACCCGCGGCCCTGTTAATAATTTTATGCGGGCCGCCTCTCTTTAATTATTTCTTTATTTTTTCTATAGGATGAATTATATATATTTTTCACATTTCTAATATAAGTAGAACTTTAAATACTGTTTAAAATTGTGATTTTGACCCGCAAAAAATGTTTCAGAATTTGGATAGGCCCTATGTTAAAAAAGGTTGCTCACTCCTTAAACCAAATGCACTATGTTTATTTTTGTTTATTTTTGACAGTAGTAAAAGTAGGCACGTTAGGTATCTTTTTAAAATATTTTTTACACAATAATAGCATTGGTTTAATTAGCTTGTGATATTATAAGGAAAATAATTGTGGAAACTTTAAGATATGAACTAATAATAGTTATCGATTGATAATATTAACAGCTTATACAAGTGTGCAAATCACGTATAAATAAAATTTTATATATTTTTAAGCTATCACTTCTGATCGTTTTCTTGTCTTTATCCTTTTCCCCTATAGTAAGAGAGAGTCTAGTGTCAAGACATTCCGCCGTTCTGCATTTCGAAATAGAAATATTGCGTGTTGAGTGGTGGGACTCAACGCCGCACTTTGTCTTAGGTACCAGATCGTAGAATATATAATCTACAATATTACATCATTACCCCAAGTGGAAGTCGAACCTACAAGCAATCGCGTTTATAGCCAAACGCTATCCCACTGCGCTACGTTGGCCTCATAAAACGAAATCGTTTGAATTTATTTGGTTTTATAATCCTATCCCGGGAAGTCGCTCATCTTAGGCCGTTGTCGCCTAAATTACAATCCACTGAAAAACATTCTTAAATAATATTAGTTGACAAAACACAGAGAACTCTGTAGTTCATTTTTTTAGTTTCCCCCTTTGAATTTTTTTTATAGCTTTATGCTTTTTCTCGCATAATAAGGTAGTCAAAGAGAAACTAGTGTCAAGACACTCAATTTTGCACTTTCCGCCTAAAATCGAGACATTGTGTCGAAACTTAACGCCACGCTTTGTCTTAGGTACCAGAGCGGAGATATCTAAATAGTATATAATCATTCCCCCGAGTGGGATTCAAACCCAAAACTATCGCATTTACAGTCAGACAACTACGGGCCTAGGAAATTATTTTTAATATATTTTATAATTATAACTAATGATTAAACGTTTTAAAACGGGTAATATTAAAAGGAAATTTTACATGCATTTCTAGAACATCACTGAACCATGCACTTAATCTTTATAGTTCCTTTAAATAAAATGATTAATTTTACAACTGTCATTGCCTATTTATTACGACTGTCCCAACGATATGCTTTCTAAAATATTGGGTCGATACACCAGTTGCTACGTTGATATTATCGCCTTGTTCCAGCAACGATAATAAGCGGCGAGTTTTACGACCACTCAATTGTTTAGTAGATAGGTAGTTGTCAGCATCTTTACGGTCTCCGATTTTGATAGGATGTCTTTCTTTTTATTATTATATACTGGACTGGACTAGGTAGCTATAAATTGTTATTAAAAAAAAGTAAATTTGTAGAGATCTCTTTTTTCGTTCGTGGTGCAGTGGAACGATGTCTAGCGGTAAACGTGATTGGGTTGTGGGTTTGATTCTCTCTCGGGGGAGTTATTATATATTATTTTCATATCTCCGCTCTGGTACCTAAGGTAAAGCGCTGCGTTGAAGTCCGCCACTCAACATGTATCAGATTCGAACGGAAAGTTCGTGTCTTGAGTTCTTGATGGTAGGTTCTCTTTGACCCTACTGCCTGGCTTGTTGCAGGAAAAAACATAAAACTATTTATTTTCTTTTTGTAATTCATTCGTAAAATACTAATCGGAATTACCTTGAAAATATTACTCATTACTAATACCAGTATCGATATCGACTATGATATACAAACATGATGCGATGCTATGCGACAATAACGTGGACGTGACTGACATAATTTTTCAATATTATTCTCATACTCCACCGAGAGTGGCGTGCTACCGCAATCTTTATGTCTAAGAAAAAGTAGGTTGACATCAGTTCACCTAAAAAGATCCACGTGTAAAGTATATGGGACTTATACTCATTTTTATTTCTGAAATGATTTTTTTATCTTTTTATTTTTTTCTCTGATTTCTTTGTTTATATAGCTTATTCAATCACAGTAAGTGGAACATGTTAATATCGACTATGGTATGGGCAATTACAATAGCTTTAATGTCCCATCCTTTCTTCTGATATAAAATAAATGAAAAAGAAACAACAACAAAAAATATACCTATAATAGAGGTATAAATAATATAATAAATAAATAAAATTCTTTATTTCCAGAATATACCACTCTAATAACATTAATAATTATTAATAATTGTATAGTATTAAATGTTAATTAGTATTAATTATATTAAGTTTTCTTTAGCTTATTATAAATTGTTATAAACATAAAAGTTATATATTTTACAATTTTTTTTTTTATTTATTCAAAGATAATATATATGTAAGCACTCGATCGATATCACATGAAGCGTATATTTAGATAATGATTGCTATTAAATGTCAATATAACTCCTAACAATAGAATAAAGCTATTTATTATACTAAATGACGTTACGTTTTTTTTTTTTTTAAAAATACCTTCGATAAAGTTAATTTGCTTTATGTAACCGAGAAACCGGAGGAGCACAGTAAAATTGTTAATGGCGGCATGATAATGAACCAGCCTGTTACCGCCTTTTATAGGTCTTTTAGGTTGATTGTATCATATGAATACTATGTTGAAAGTAAGATTGATAATTAAAAAGTAATGATATGTAATCTTTGTCTTATCGTGTAAGGCATGAATCGGCCTAAATAACATGTTCATAAAAAAAACATATGTATATTATTGTTAGAGGTGTATCAATGAAAATCTTAAGAATTACCAGTAAACGGTAAATGTTAAAAAATATAAATAAAAACAATTCGGACTATTACCGGTAAAACTTGTAAATCTTTAATTTAACTTTGAAACCTTTAAGATTTTCTACACTACGGGCTTCTATAGATATAGAATATATATTATATATTCTATTATATCTTACACACATATCTACGTATCTGTATATTTTGTTACTGGTACTTAAGTTAAAAGTAAATGTATACTAATAATAATATTTCGAAACTAGGTAGGTGTGTCGAATTTCATACTCCTCTTTCCTCACAACTTTTGTGAAAAGAGAATGGAAGTCTTTCCTTCCCAGATTAATTAATATAATAAAGTAATATGTAGTCCAAAAATAATTTACTATTTTAATCTAAACAGTAGGTTAATAAAAATACAAGTTTATTTTTAAATCCTAATTTATTTGTCATAAAAGCATTCATACGTACATCAAAGATATATTTAAAATGGCATTGGAGACGTCGTTGCTCTTGAAGTAGCAAGGACAGAGTGTCGTAACACTTTTTTTACTATTGTTTTTGACGTTTCATAGCAACAGCGTCGTAATAATGTGTAACACAAATTTCTTAAAATTTTATTCTATTACTTTGAATTATATACGTACAGGACATATCATTCATAATTTTCATTCTTCCTACTTCAGAATCTTAGGGACTGTTTTTTGAAAAACTAGTCTATGCGTCATCAACTATATTCCTTAAAAATTCATTGAAATCGATCAAGCGGCTTAGATTTTTATAATATTAGAATGTATTTATTTATTTGTTTGTATTGTCGTCTTATTTATGATCGATATTCGTATCTTTCCAAGATTACTATATACTCAGAGATAAAAAGACACTTTAAGTTTATCTAAACTTGTTTATGAACATTTTTTTTGTAATACACCGCTTCCTTGATAAACTCACTGAACCTTTAAACGTTTTTTATTAATAATTTAAGAATTATTCTGTTTGGAAATTTTCCGAGTTCTCTATATTTTGCAATTTAGAAGCAGTCCAATGAATAGTTGCGTTAATTAACTTTCATTCGTACTGAATACTTGTGAATGTGTCGGAATTAACGTTAGATTGTTTGTCTAAACGAGTCCATACAATTTAAATGTTATTAAAAAGTTATTTTATGTATGATTTATATCATCTAGATTTATAATAAATACGACTATTTACTTACATTTTGTATACAATATAACAAAATATATTTTTATAACTTGTATTACTAGTAGTTGAAATGTAAACATTACTTATAACATACCTTAAATAAACATTATTCTTACATTGTTAAGGAATAAGTGATAATATGTTAAGTTATATAGTTAAGTGATATAGTTAAAAGAAATATATAAATCCTATTCACAACTAATATACATGTTTAGCATTGTAGACACATAAATGAAAATGATATGTCGCGAAATTTTAATGTCGAAAAAAAATAAGTTTTCCTTTGTTTTTCACGTTTGTAGATATATGCCAAAATTTTGTATGTTTTATTTTTAACTAGCGGTCCGCTCTTTATATTACAACACTCGGGGTGGATTTTTGATTGAAAATAAAGTAGCCTATGTCTAACCTTGATATTATATATTTTAAACTTCATAACAATCGGTCAAGCGGTTTAAGTTTTTCATATAAACTTTTATCCCCTCTTTCAACCCTTTGGAGGTTGATTTTTTAAAAAATAAGTGCCTATGCTTGACTCTGGATTATTTACTACTTTCATTCTTAATTTCATCCAAATCGGACTGGTAGTTAAGCCTTAAAAGCTTGACAGACAAACAGACAGACTTTCGTATTTATAGTATAAGAATTGAAGAAGGATGAAAATTGAATATTTTTTTAATAACAATTTGCTTAGATGAGTTTATTGAATTGAAGTATGAGTTTAAATATTTATTATAGTAATCGATATTATTATTTAGGCATAGAACTGTGAATATCCGAAAATACCACCTTTATCCATTGCATGTTTTTAATTATTTCTACCCACGTCTTTCATACAAATGTAAATAGAACAATATTTTCAGAGCTTCTTTTATCATTCCTTGCTCTAACCTAATTGGATTCACAGCCGATGATACAATTCACTGAAATATATAACTTAACATTCATTTAACAATTGAATGCCAGCTAGAATATAAGGTTACAAAATGGACACTTGCATTGTCTTAATTTATTCATTTATTTTAACGACATTATTTAGTATTTTTATATTAACTGCCATAAATTGCCATTTCTTAGACATACACACTATAAATTTGCACTCGAACTTCGTGATTGTAACACAGTTGTTACAATTTTTTAAACATTATATTATTTTGTTAAAAATAACTGTGATTTTGGTAATAACTTAACTCTTATTTTTTTAATCAAGAACACTAATTAAAAGTAATTAGTCTGTTTGTATAGAATTATTCTCCAAAAAAAATAGCTTACGTACCATCAGATATACCTTAGTAATCTCAATAAAGTCTACGTTAGCCTGGACGCTTTGGTATTATGCCAGCTGGGCGGTTAGCAACATTGTAAAATAAACAAGTATAATTTGTATTTCATATTCTATTACAGCTCTTTAAAATAATCTAATATCATGGAAATTTCTATTGTTTATGTGTTTATTTGCTTTAAAAAAACGTTTTAAAAGAGAGCTAATTTATTTTATGTTCGTTAATAAACGCGAAGAACGGAGAAAGAAGTGTTTTGATACTTAGTGCTCAAACTTTTTTAACTTTGTTAACTATTTTATATACAAAGAATATAGTTTAAAATACAATTCGTTAAATTCGCAGTTCGCAAAAATATATGTAGGTAGCGCCTATTGCACTTTGAATTAAAGAAGCCGGTGACCACTTAACCTAATTTGTTTCCATTATATACTGTTGGAACTACTGAAGCAATAGTCACGCGACTTAGCACTAATAAACATTTCAGTTTTTATGAACTTAGAAACTCGTAACGACAGCTGATATATATCGCTTGTATAGTATCTACACTAGTAAATGAAATATGAATGTATGCTTGTAATATTAAAATAATCGATTTTTTCTAAATGCATATTCTGTACGAATAACAAAATATTTTTTTTTTACTGTCTGTTTGTTGCGGCTAATGTCTGGAACAGCTGGACCGATTTTGACTCGACTTTAACTGGTAGATAACTGATGTAATAAGGAGTAACTTAAGCTTTTGTGAAATTACTCGCGAACTAATTCGCAGGCATAGCTAGGTAAATAGCATAGTTGTATCGTGTTAATAATTCATTTGACATACTTTTATTGAGTCCATTTTCTTTTACCTATCCTAGTTAAAGTATTTGTTAATATTGTCTTTAAGCTATATTTATTACCTAAACTAAAAGTCTGTTAATAAATCTTTATACATATTTCTAGAAATATTCATGATTCTAAAATTATTTTATACTTAGAAGCATGTTAACGTGCTTTCCTATGCTTATGTTGTAGGGCCATTAATCTTAGAATGCCGTCTTCGAATGTTATTAATATATTCAAGAAGGGCTCTCATATTTCAACTTTAAACCTCTCCTAAACCTGTATTTTATGCTAATTTTTCAAAATCTCTATATCGATGTCTACTCTTAAAGAGATCTGTTTGAACGATTTTGATCGTTCTTTGTCATGGTTAATAAACTATAAACTTAAAATATTTTAAATGACAATTGGTCCTTATTAACATGACTATGAAATAAAATATAGAACAAATTATAATTCGAATTTAAATATAAATGTTTTGCGTGAAGAGTTTTCTTCATTTAAACAGTAAAATTGATCGTAATTCCTCAAGTCATTTACGTTGAATTCAATTTGCACGAGAGTAATAAAAATAATCTTGTCCAAGCACTAACTTGTGGGACAATTTACTTTACTTTTGTCCAATTTTCTCTGATCTTACCAAAAGTTCATTTTAATAAATGAAATTTGAATGAAAGATTTAGAAGTGCTACCAAAATACAATGGTCAAGTATTTTGGTAGACTTCCCTCAACATTTAGTATTTATTTTATTTCAATCGGTTTTTAAGTAAACAAGTAACAACAATTTATATTAATTTGGGGGTGGGCAAAAAAAAACGAAATAGTTCTCGTCCTGTACATGTTATGAGACGGTCGCTAGTCTTTTATAAGTAAGTTGTTAGTGATATTTGAGTTACTTATCCTTTATTTCTCTTACAGTGTTCTCGAAGGGACAATGCGAGACGGGGCAATACCGCTTCCTAGCCAAGAGTGGTGGTTACGCCTGGGTACAAACCCAGGCCACAGTCATCACGGACAAACAGCAAAAGCCGATCAGCGTCATCTGCGTAAACTACGTCATCAGGTAGGTGTAGACTTAAGGCGGGTTCCTTTTGCACTTTTCCATGCAAATTGTATAATGATTTTCAGGATCTTGTATTTAAAGGAATATTAATTTTTGTATCATTATTGGAATCGGTAAGTATCAGTTTTTATTTAAATAATTTGATATAAACATGGTCTATCGTTTTGTTACTATTATTTCTTACTATGTTTCTATTCAAAGATAGTGCTATACTATACTGTTAGTTATCTTCGTAGGTATTTGTGATAGCTTCGTTATGTTTTTAATTAAGTTTGCTTATTATATTATATAATGAAGAAGTGGCGTGATGGAAAATATGACTTGAGTCGTAAAGGTGTCTTTATAATTACTACGGACTACTATTACTTTGTAATGAATTGTAATTGAAATCAATAATATACGTAAAATTTATAAATCTCCGTGTAAATTAAACGGAACATTTATAAATCTCCGTGTAAATTAAACGGAACATTTTTTTCCACAAACGTATAGGTATCTTAAATCAAGTTAACTCGTAAAATAAAAAGACTTGGGTTCAGTAACAAGCAGCAATAAAGTAACGTACGCTGTGATCCTCTGATCGTGAGCCGTTCTTATGTAACAATTTACCCTGCGGCTGGTCGTTGGAGTGATTCGAGACCGCTACTAAGCCCTTTCTCCTTTTTATTACGTTAATACGAGGCTGTCTGACTATAATTGCGATGGTTTTGGGTTCGATTCCCTCTCTTGGAAATCAGTATGTGTAAATATAATATGATTTTAGGTAAATTATTTTAATTTTTCCACTCTGGTTGCTAAGACAAAGTTCGGCGTTAAGTTCCGCTACTTAAGAGACAATGTCTCGATTTCAAGGAAGTGGACAAAAGAGTCGTGAAACTAAATTCTCTTTGATTATCCTTTTACGCGAAAAACAGCGTGAAGCTTTTTTATTTTTATCAACGATTTAAAATATTTGTTCTATTTCAAATTTTAGGTCGGTTTTATTATCTTAACAACGCATTTACTCCTAATAAGTATGTAAACGATTAGATAAGAGGTTTTATCTTGTATAATCATATAAATTTAGTTTCGTGATCAGTTACTATTTCCTTTAATGTCATCATTCTGTTAGTCCTTCGTAGTGTTTAATGGTTTATCCCTTATCCGATTGAAAGTTAGGTACGATACGTAACAATTACGTTACGACGGTTCTTATTTTATTTGAATTTGGATGTAAAAGCCTTCTGCTTTCACAGTAATTTAACGTAATAAAATACGGAAATTCTATATAAATTTGATTATATATTATTGACTTTAAATGTGCAAGCGGAGAACGGAGTCTTGAGACTTATTTCTCTCTAGCCTATTATGAGAGACAAAGCGTAGAACTTATATGTGAAAGTATCATACATAAATTGTTTTTATTTTACCAAACAAATGTAGGTATATGTAAGTTATTAGGTATAACATAAGTGATTATTTTTTACTGAATTTATTTTCTCCTACCGCCGAATAACGAAACCCTTTATCAGTCGGTCTGAAAGTACTCCAAAATTCATATTAGGTTTATTGCCTATACTTACCATATTGCCTGTGGACTTATTTTTCGAGGCCATCTATAAAATTATACGAGATTTGACACCTGAATATAATCTAAAATCTTTCTACATCTAAGAAATTAGAATTATTAAGACGGTGTTAAGTTTCGCCACTTAACACGCAATGTCGCGTTGTGAGTGATATTAGGTTCTCTTTGACTACTCCGCTACGTACAGCGTGAAGTTCTGAAAATAACAAACATTTGCCTTGCAATTTATTATTGATGTCGTAAACGTGTTTTCTGCAAACGTTGCTGATATGACAGAAATTTATGGAAATTACTTTCGGTTTTATTACAAGTAAATGAAGTAGGTTTATGTACTTTAAAAAAGCTTTCAGAAAGTTTTTATGATTCGTTGATGATTCTAGGTGTTTATCTGTTGCTATGCTAATGGCGTCTTCCAATGGAACGCTTTGCAGTGTATAAATTCTAAGTCTAGTTTAAGTGAAGTATGAAATTTATACTCTACACAAATAAACAACATTTCTGTACTTTCTGTTTGTAATATTAAAATAATCGCTTTTTATGTAATGTATAAATACGGTACAGTCCAAAATAACATGTTTTACAATTGTGGTCTAGACAGAAAACAATTCGGTCGATTAGTTACGGGTTATATCTGGAACGGCTGGGCCGATTTTGACGAGACTTTTACTGACAGATAACAAGGAGTAACTAAGTTGTTGATGTTGCTGATTTTACTTTAGAATTAGGACCTTTTTGTAAAATTTCATACCGGTGAATTGTCGGATAAATCGCTGCACAGCTAGTTAAATATAAAATAGAGCATACTTAGGTGACTAGAGTACTATGACAGAACAAATGATATAAACGTTTAAATGATATAGCATATCTATGAAAAATTCAATAATTTTATTTATTTCAAAATCGCAAATTACATTTTTCCCTATTTGACCTCAGCTATTTCAGCTTATTAGCTGGACACACATTGTTTACGTTTTTTTTACAAAAAAGAAACCATTTCTGTTGTAGTAACAACAGAAAAGAGCAGTAGCTCTTCATAAATCTCTTTTATTACTTCCTATTTCTCTCATATAATTTGACAATACCGTAGCAACCAAGTTCAAGGTTGTTTTTATCATGCGATACTCGTGTCTGTTTACGTTTGCTTCGGATTTGGGCGATTCGTTTTGTTTTCTACCTTACTTATATTATACTGGTTATTTTGAATACACAATGAAACTGTATCAGGAAAAAAACAGCAACATACATTTTTAAGAAAAAAAAGAGATAATAAAATAAAATTTTATAAAAGCATTTTTTTTACGCTTTTTCTCGCATAGCAGGATAAACAGAGAGAATCAAATGTCAAAACACTCCGTTCCTCACATAAAAATCAATAGAACATTAAATACAGTAGTAAAACTGTATAATTTTTATAAGGGCTAAAATGAATCTAAGTTAAATCATAGAACACGTAAATGGCACGTTATAGGATGCTTTTCCTGAATTAATAATTTTAAGTTGTTTATATTTTCGACTTACTACTAAATCCCAACAAACACAATAAGTAGTGTTTATCCTTGTGGCATAAATGAGGATAATTTTCGTCTTTGAACTTAACAACGCCTGCCTTGTTTCGTTATTTACTTAACACAAACAGAATAATTATTTATTTATTATAAATATAGGTACAACTTTACTACAACATATTTCTTTAAATGATTAACAAAATTGAGGCCATAGAAACTCCGTGTGATAGCGTCTGACTGTGTACGCGATGGTTCTGGGTTCGATTACCAATCATCCAATGATTATAATTATTTTCATTTCTCCGGCTTTTTTCTTCTCTCTGGTATCTAAAATATGAAGCTGAAAAGAATATTTTTCATTAATTTTTGATAAACTGACGAGTTTATTGGTTTAAAAATATAGCCACTATAGCAAATTGGTAGTCATTGGTTATTATTGAGGAACTTTATTTCGATGTGTTTCCTGTTTATGCGATCAACCATTGTAATGGTCTTTTATGCATTGTTTTAATATAAATATGAACAATCTCTGCATGATTTAAATTAGGATTGCTATATTTGAATATTTATGTTTTATTTATTTATTTTATTCACTAGTGATATATGTTAAATGAAATTGTACTCTAGTTGTTTATTTTTCTATATCTAAAGAATTACCTTATAAGTACAATGAATACTACAAATAAAGAAGGATATTGATACAAATATGTACTTCTTGTTACATAATTTATGCATTTAACATATATACATATAAACAACGATGTTTTACAAGATTTTAATGTTACAAGCTAAATTATTATATAATAATAGGATTAATAAATAGAAATGACAGCTTCTTGCTTTTTACCGCACAGCAGTGTAGTCAGAGAGAGCAGTGTTAGTGCGTTTAAAAGACATTGATACTCCATTTTTGAAAAAAAATGCCCAAAAATCGGGACAACCCATGTTGAATGGCGGAACTCAATGCCGCGCCTTGTCTTAGTTACCAGAGCAGATGCTCTATCTATAACTAAGACTTGGTAATGGAATTATTAATGCGTAACATTATTGTCATTTCTCCAAACGACAATAATATGGTATCCACCGAGTCGGAATCGAACCCACAATCGTCCTATTTACGGGCAGAACAGAGCTATTCTGCCTCCAAAAATAATTTGTTCACACAACGAAACACAGGAAAGAAATAACTTTAACGTTTCATAGATTTTTTTAGATTTTATGGTTAATAAATAAGTGAAGTTAAAGAAAAATATTTTACTGCGTACAGTTAGTTTTTATTACTAGTAAAGATATTTTAAAGGAAAATTTATCTTATCTTCATTGACATTAGATAAATGCTAATGCACATTGACATCAGATGCATCTAAAGCCATGGGTTATCTGCATCTACACGGTTGCTAGGCATTTATATATTTTAATAACATGTTATTTATAATTTGAGCCCATCGCGGTATAGTGTGTAGCGTCTAACTATAAACGCGATAGTAGTGGGTTTGATACCCATTTAGAGGATTTTGTTTAACTTATTTCCATGTTTCCTATTTGAATATAAAGCGTGGAGTTGAATTCCGCCACTCAACACGCAATGTTTCGTATTCGTACAGGAAACGGAGTAGGAACGTGGGGTATATATAACGTGAAGTTTATATATTGTTATTTTGTTTAAGATTATTTTCTTTGTAGAAAGAAGGTGTTATAAAAATAAATACGGTTTAATTAACTCTCAACTTACTTTAGCCGTTGTATTTTAACAAGTTAATGTTTTTATTTTATCTATTTTGCAGAGAATATCTTAAGAAATTAACGTATTTTTCCTGGATTTTTATATTCATATTCTGTTCTTGTTTTTTATGTTTACTAAAACTATTGTTTGCTATACCCATTTATGACGAATTGACAATTAAATTTTTCAACTCACAGGTCTTTTAATTCAAAGACAATAAGTTTTGTCACGCTACAGAATTATCAATGATTTTGATGTAAATTAATGATAGAAATGATAAACGACATGGGTTAGTAGCAAACTACCGCAGACAGAGCCAATAATTATTCAGTTTTTATATTCCATTAAATCGCCACTTGCTAAGACGTAAATAACTTTTAGATTATTTTGTTTCTTACTACAAATTTTTAAAATTTGACACCAATTTTACATACCTGGGGGCGTCATGGTGCAAAATACCAACGTTCGACAGGGTGTAGGTTCGATACCCACTCTGGAAAATAATAATATTTACATGGCAAAACAAAGTGCTTTCAGTGCGTCAATAACGCACGAGACATTGAGATGTCTAGATTTCGGGCGGAACGTTGAGATCAAAATATTTTGAGACTAGGTTCTCTCTGACTATTACTACAAAAAGCAGACATATATGTACGTACATATTTCTAAGTCATATCAATAATAATTTAGGTATGTTTGTAATATAGTCATGTTCAATGTCAAACCAAAAGCAAGAGCCGACTTGGGATCACATCTCAAAAGGCTCGGTAACTGTTAGATCAAGAACCGGATAAAGTCAGTATCGCTTGAGAAGACGCGTGTCTGATGTCCTAGCTACTAATGGCTAGATCGCTTATCTGAACCACAGAGACTGAATTTCATTTTTAATGATATATTTAACATAATATGCTTTCTTATTAGTATATTGTACTATATTCATCATTGACAATTATTTACCTGATATTTTTTAAGCGTAAAGTTATATTTATTTTACTACCACTTAAAGCGGCGCAGCTATCGAATTATAAAGTCATTCGTTCTAATTAATTCGGCACAAAGCATTTTTTAAGCCTTGTTTTCTTTACTATAAAATGTAATGGAAGGGGAATACTCCAGTCGTGGCGCAATTCATTTTCTTCGCTCTGGTGTGGACGCAAAGCGCGGTGTTGAGTTCCGCGATTTAACACGTAATGCTTCCAGAATTCGGCGGATAATGGGGAACGGAGTATCCTAACATTAGATACCCTCTGTCTACCCTGCTGTGTGCTGCGGATAGCGTGACACTTAAAAAAAAATACAAACGAAATAAACGTTTGAGTTAACCTCTTGTATTGCTACAACTATGAATTTATACGCCAAACTACAAACAGTTCGATCGATATAACTAGTCTCTACAACTACTGATATAGACCAGTCAGTCACCTTTGACTATTAAACAGTTATCAAAACTTTTAGTAACTGTGTAACAACTCCGTATAAGTGATATATTACAGTAATTCTACTTCTTTATTTCATTATTTCACTACACAGATATTACATATTCGTGAGTCACGAGAAACTCATACTTAAACTTGCACGATATCATATTTTACGTCATTTAAGAACGATACAAACTTACCTATACGAGAATAGTATTTACGGTTATACAATATATGTATGTATACTTTGTGTTCTTTTCGATGAAATGAAAAATGTTAATTTGCTCTTAAAATTGTTTTGCTACAAATTTATACAGAATCTATTATCATTTTATATGTAGCTGGTGAAAGGGTATATTTAACTGTAGTAAACCATGAACTAATATGTCAAGTTACATGTATCCAATGCATATGTTAGTGGCTTGTAATTATGAAGGCTGTTTTTGTTAAGAGAAGATTATTTTATTTCTATTCATATATAAAGCTTTGAGTGAATCAATACTTTTAAACATTTTTAAAGTTTTATTCCACACTTAGGGAAATTGAAAAAGTGGTGAGAGCGCCTGGACGGTATTCAGGAGACGCGGGTTAGAATCCCGCTGCGTTCAAATTTTCTTTCTTCTTTTACAATCAATACTTATTAAATATAGTTTGGCATATGTAATAGCCATTACATTAAATTCATCACCTATAAATTTTGAAATGAAGTCACGAAATTACAAAGTGTTTTATTATTTTAAATGAAACTATTCTAATATTATTGTCTATTTTTAGTCGCGTGAATTAGTATTAGTGTTTAAGTATACAGATTGACGTACAAACTATTTCATTACATACCATAAACATATGGCTTTAAGTTGTTGCAAACTATAAAGGATAGATCATATTATTCATATTCATTTTTTCAAAATAATAATAAAATGCTATCTCGACACAAATGTGCATTAAACTGTTATCGGAAATTGATAATACACGATCTGAATGTGATTTGTGACTACAATACTTACTTATCTAATACCGAGTAGTTCATCCGGTTTGGAAATGGTCAGACATTGATATAACAGCTAATAACACATTTTTATATAGACTTTAACAATGATGAAAGAGGAAAAATATAATTAAAACATTGATGACTATATTAGCATGTTACTAAGACAGATTTAGCTTCTACTGTATGTAGGATACCTACTTATGTTAAAATTCCGACCACGTAATATCGAGAAAGATCACTAGGACTAAAGTATTTTTTGCACTTTGCTAACATATTTTTGTATTTTTTTTAATTAATTTTTAATTAATTAGTATTATTGTACTTTGATTTGTTATAAAACTTTTTATTTTATTTGATATATCTATAAAATATCCACCTTTTCAATTCAATATCCGTTTCCGGATGTAATACTACCCTTGATCCCAAACGATAAACTTGTAGGTGCACCTGTGCGATATCGTGCGATACATATGTCGTTTATTTTCACATATATGTGGGTCAATGCAATTACATGCAACTATATGTTATATATTGCATTCAAAAGGCTACCGACCACTTGTTTTGTCTATTAATAGAACATTGACTGGGTCGATGCGAATAATATAAAGAAACGAATCTAGTATTTATATTAAGTCAGGAGTGTATATGGTACTCTATTACGTATATTATTCAAAAAAGATTTTTTTAGCTTTATCCGGGGCTTACTTTATAAATTTTGGTAAGGTCCCTGTATTCTATTTTCGCATTGTCCACTGTCGTCAGCCTTTTCATACACGTACTACAGGGAATCCTCATACAGCACTCATCCTCTCGTGCCCAAACCACCGAAATTCTTCTTCATTCTTACTATAACATCCTGTACTAACACCTGTCATTCTGTTCTCTTTATTGCGGAATTCAATCAACTAAGTTGACTTTGCACATCTACGAAGACATCGCATTTCTACAGTTTTCATCTTTGTTTCATTCTTCTTCTAAAATACCCACTTTTCGCTGGGGAATTACAGTGTAAATAAATATTTTAAATTACATACTTTAAAGCTAGTTAGTATAGTAGCAGGTAACTTTTATCAAGAATTCATTCAGAAAACCATACAAGCTGATAGCTACGGGCATTATTTATTAATTTGCATATTTAACGACTAATTTTGCGTGTCAGTGCGTATCGAACAAGTATTAATTAATTATTAAGCATTAAGTAAACAATTCTTACTGCGTTTTATTCTTTAGTAATGCTATTAACAAGAATAATAATTAATTAACGGTTGTTTTCATTTTTCTCTTGTGAATATTACTTATTATAGGTACGTGTTTAATATATTTTATTGCTTGTTGTTTCTTTATTTAGTTTCACGCTGTATCCCGCATACAGCAGGGTGGGCAGAGGAAACCTAGTGTTAAGACACTCCGTTTCCCACTTTCCGCCAAATTCGGAGGCATTGCGTGTTAAGTGGCAGAACTTAACGCCGCGCTTTGCCTCGAGACATCAAAGCGAAGAAAATGAAAATATTAAATATTTTCACTCTTCAAGTGGGAATCGAACCCACAACCAGTCGTATACAGCCACACGCTTGTACCACTGCGCCCCGACTGGCCATGGCAGATTTAACATGGATTTTTTTATTTACAAGTAAAAAAAAACCATGTTAAATTATAGTAATTTCAATAAATTAATAGAAGAGAATTTATTGATTTCTACAACTTAAAAACTAAAATATTATATAATAATACGAGTTAGTCGGTGATGTATTATATTCAGTGAATGATTAATATTCACAGCAAGTAGAATAAATTTCATCTCATTATTCTCACGACGGTCTAGTTATGCCTTTGTTAAGATTCGATTTCATAAATAATACATTTAATAACCTGATTGCTAGTCGGTGGATATACGATAATAACAATAACTTATATACCTACCTATATAATACTCATGCATTTACACTTCATACCCATTATATTGTATTAACAGTGTAAATATTATTTTAGAAGACTTTTAACACTAAAATTATACTATATTTTCAGTATAACCTAACATAAATATAGTACTTTTATAAAATTTAAAACTTGGGAGCTACATCATTGCAATTACATAATGAAAGCGAACTCTTGTTCAACGTCTGTGCTGAACACGGCGTTGGGTTTATACAGGCGGAGTGCACTGCAACCTCCCCCCTCGGTCGTTCACCCCTCCTTCCTACTACCTACCCAAGTAGAACATTGCAGTTTTCGTTTTAAACTGAATGGGTAGAGTGGGCGTACTCCGGTTATTGTCCCGCTTGCGGCTACAACGATACCTCTGAAACTTCTAGAAAATCTACATCTGTTGTTTTAAAACCTAATGATTTATATATAATGTTGTCTTTAATAAATGTTAATTTAATTGTAGAAATAAGAAGAATAAGATAACTCGCTAAGCTTATTTTGAAATATAATTTAATTTTTATTTTGGGTAGCAGCAATACGTGTCAATGTAAATTAAAAGTTATAATCAAATCATATTTAAAAAAAGAATACACGACCAGGTGTCTGTAGTGTTTAAGAATTTAAATATAAAAGAAAGAAAACTTAATATTTAACTACATGTTCAAAATGCCTATGACTTTAAAGATATTTTCATATGTAACGCTTATGTCGACAAATAACAATCATATCACTTCCTTGGCTCTGTTTTATTTTCATTGATAGTTTGATTACCATTTATTAGATGATAAATTGCGGTACTATTGGACCGGGAGAGGGTCAATGCCTGTGACGTCTTTGGGCCTATTACGAAGTTAGATTCCCACTCGCCTCCAGAGGCCTTGAGGCATGATTATATGGATTTGGTTCTTGTTCTCATTTCGATCCTTTTGTTATAGGTGTATAAAGATTTTTTTATTTTACTTTCTTACACACGTACATAATGGGCCATAAATTAATATGATACTTTATATATTTTATTTCTTGCTGTATAACTTTTAAGCTTAGCTAGAACTTAGGCTATAATTGACTTGAAGACGTGAACGAGGTAGTGGGCAGTTACTAGTAATAAATAATTATAATAATTTCACTTGTTTTACCTTTTCGAGATTGAAATCGTTTAAATATAAATAATCAAATAAAACGTCAGGCGATTGTGGCGTGATTATATACGAGTTTGGGACACGTAATTAACACAGTATTACGAAGTTACGATTGCAGACTGTTAAATACCTACTAGGAGTTACAAGTTCAATGACACCGATTTTTATCTTTCGATAATAAAGTATGTAACGCGCAATTTGTAAAGAATTTTAGTTTTATTTAATTTATATATATTTTTATTTATTTTATTATTTATTTTTATATATTATTAGTTTAATGCCCTGCTACCTTAAATTAAAATTAATATTGTTTGATAAACGGTTTAGTTACTGAAACATATGTTAATTTTAAGTATTTAGTGCAACACAAAGTTATATTCACGAAGTTACTTTATTATTTTAAAATACAGTCTTTTATAATATTTCTGGATGAGATTACTATTATTTAATTCATTCCATCGGACATAACCAATATGGTACATCTGCGGTCTCACTTAAATCAGAAACTTTATTTTAGTTTAAACTGTTGTAGCCATTTTATTTACGAGCCGATTGAAATGAAATAAACACTAAATATTAAGAGACAATTACTAAAATTCAATAGTCGAAACTACATCTAAATATTTACTTTCTAATACATATAAGCGTGCATATACATGCTTAAGCGCTACATACAGAAATAACTTTTGAAATATACAGAAAGCGTTTTGTTACCTTTTTTTATACATATAGATATATAGATCGTCTGTCACAAAAAACTTGTTTGATGATAAGCACCTCGACTGTCACGTGATTGACATAAGAATGAGCGCCGGTTCTGTTCCGGTGCGGGCAGCGGTCGATACTTTCAGTTAGTCACTAGCATACATAAAATGAAATCCTCCTTTCTAAGTATTCGATAAAACTTCGTGTGGACGGTCACGTAAACCAAATTATACCGTATTCGAGCAATTATTGAGGAATTTTGCAGTCCTAATAGAACATAAATAACAATGACACGTCGACGTTGACCTAATAACGTTGTATTGCTTAATTGGTTCAAGAATTTGTTTTTTTCACGTAGTGTCAAATTCTTTTGCAGATTTATGTTTTTATTATCATCAGGGTAGTCCGAGAACCTAGGGTCAAAATAATTCGTTCTCCAATGCCAAATATTGTATAGATATATAGAATATATGTAAAAGTGCATAAGCAGTAGTTAAAGACTAAAAATAAAAATAACTTCTAGTTTCCGTATCGATGTCACATGATATATATTGATTTCTGAGAAACTTTATTATTCACGACAGTTCTAATATCACTTTTTGTTGAAGTAAATTTCAATCCCAATATATTTAAAAATTCATAGATATTTAGTTACTTAGGTAATCTTTATGAAGAACACGATATATACGTCTTATTGTTATTAAATATAATATTATTATTATCACACTCCGCTCTCCAGTTTTTGCCAGAAATTTAAACTTTTTGAGCCGTGGAACTCAAAGCCACGCTTTGTATTAGGTATCAGAGCGGAGAAATGAAAAAATATAATATTTTCCTTAAGTGGAAATAATAAAGAAAACTGTTGAAAGATTCTAAATAAATTATAAATGCAGTGGTCATTTATGAAATTCACCTCACACGCCAACAATGCAACATTGCAATTAGTACTACCATAATATGAACAGTAATTTTAAAGCAATTTGCGTTTCAAATAATATTGTATGCAGTATTTTAATTCATATTATATTCTGTTCTGTCTTACTTTGAAATAACAAGTGCTACGTAAAGAAAATGTCTGCATTAGCAATCAACAATTGATTTTTGTTTTGTTTTTATTACAATTTGTAAGCAAAGCTACTTATCCTTTTATTTGCTATAAATTAAATAGTTTTTATATATTTTTTTATTCATTTAAAAATCTATTCCATTGTTAACAAACTTTTCTATAATTATTTTTATCTACAAGTAAATAATACATACACATTATTTTACTAATTAAAAATTATATCTAACATAACATTTCATCTTAGCGCAACTTGCAATTAGGATTATACTCCATTTAATTAAAGCATCTTCATTTAACATTCAAAATTTAAAAGAACTCAAATCGATATTACATTCTATATTATTTAAATAATAATTCCGTTTATACTAATAGATTGGTATGACAAACCTACAAATGCAGGTGATGTAATCTAGATTGTTCGACGTTGCTAAAGTCACGTATCCTTCTCGAACAGGTCGAAAATGGGGGTGGAGCTAGGGTCAACGGACGGACCCGCGGCCCTAATGGTATAATGGTTAGCAGTTCGCGAAGTGAATCTTATATTATGCAACGATATCTGAATTGTTAAGAGACTATCTATGAACAGACTAAAGGGAAACTAAAACGGATACTTTACTAAAGAACTTTTAGTAGTATAGGCAAATACTAAGAAATATATTAGATTGTTGTATATTTGGAAATTTTAAACAAATGTTGAATATCGATGGCTCAACAGACGATGTTGCAATAGTAACAAAATGGAATTTCAACCCCTATCCGGAACATTGCGTCAGTTTAATGATGACGATAATTTTAACAATTTTGCGCAATTCTTCGTTCGGAGTTAAGTATATACCGGCGCGAGGTAACTCTTAGAGTCTAGCTCAGTGTTTGACCAAATTCTTTTGTGGAAACATATTTGTTTGGAGCCAATAGTTAGTAAATATTTTTTTATATATATAGTTAAAGTGTCCACTAATAAAGGGATAGTAAACATTGAAATATTTGTTATAAATAGCGCGAAAATAGGAAATATTGGTAATAGGTAAGTAATATTAAATTGAATATAGCGCATGGTTCATCTTCATACTAAACAATTTTAGATGCTTACACCACTAAAATACTCAGTCTATTTTTGCTATGCGACTATGATTATTTCCAAGCATTCGTTATTCTAGCATTATAAATCTCAAGTCTAGATTTCTATTCCACTGTAAGTGAACACAGCGTGGTCCATTAACGCGGCTGATCATGTTACGCGGCTAAATTGTGGAACAACGCTGCTTCATCCAACTGTATCGTATTACAGATTTATGATGGATTAAAATATTCCATATTCTCCGCAAATGCTTCTTAAGTAGCTATTGTTTTAACCTATAATTCTTAACATGTGGTTTATGTGACTTGTATGATTCACTAATCATACGTCGACCTAATTTTTTAGAAGGAATAATTTAGTAATGCAATTTATTAGTAATGCAATTTATTATTACACTATTAAAATACTTATTTTCATTGATTATTTGATTTTAATTGAAAAATGATTTTGGGATTTTACATGTTTTGTCACTGACGAATATATAATAGTCAATAATAAGCATTAGACGTAGTTGCGGTTTTGAAACCGTTTACCTAAGACTACGTCAGGCTAGATTTACCTGGTAGAAGAATAGTGTATCTTTAAAGATATTAATTTATAGAAATACTAGCGGCCCGCTCGCGGCTCCGCCGCGTGAACCTCATGAATGCTTCATTATATTGCAACCCTCGGGGGTAGGTTTTTGAAAAATAAAGTAGGCTATGTTTAAGCTTAGATTATCAACTGTATTTATGAGAAAATTCATTACAATCGTTCAAGCGGTTTAGATTTTTCATATAAACTTTCATCCCCTATTTCAACCTTTTAGCGGTTGATTTTTGAAAAAATAAGTAGCCTATGTTAGTCCCAGTAATTTTTTCTACTTTCATTCTAAATTTCATCCAAATTGGACCGGTAGATTAGCCGTGAAAGCATGACAGACAAACACACAGACTTTCGCATTTATAATAAATATAAGTATTCTTCTGTTGCTGTTTAAATATTGGGTTGACTTTTTTTAATGATATTGGCCACATATGTAGCCATTAAAATTTAGTAACGTTCATTGCAATATGTACATTTGTAATATATACAAAATATGTTCCATTTTCTGTTTTTTGTTGTTCTGTAATGAATTGTTTTAGGTAACGTCTAGTACGTAGAGAAAAGTCATTTATATGTACTAAAAAATATCCCTGAATAGAATCATCAACAATCCTTTTATGATAATGCAAATTATGGCATATATTAGTTATGCCATATGATGTTATTATTTCACTACGTTTACTTCTATTTCAGATTTACATATATTCAGTGTTCGCATATGAGTAAAGCAAAAGATAAATTTAGATTTAGCACGTATCCCAATTTCAAACGGTTATCGACCTTTGCAAAAATAACTTTAAATTTATTTCACATTGTTTTTAAAGTTAAAAATATAACCGTACCCCGTCCTTTTAACCAATAAATTATAATAGCTACTTAGTTACTGACGATAAAAACTATTATCTCAATACTAGCTTAATCATCTTTTATCGAGGTCGTTCCAATAAGTAGTTGCAGCGCTTATCTAACTGTGCGATAATGGCGCCATAAAAACATGTGAAAATCACTCATTCGAAAATGATGTCGACTTAACCTGTCCGTGATCAGTAGTTCACCGGTGGAGACGCCGAGTGTATTATCTCACCGCGTGGTCGCCGAATGAACGTAGCGGCAACCCTCTAAAATTTTATTTATCATCGGGTTATGTCGCTTGACTGTGCAGTGTGTGTTTAGGTCGGTCGCGTCACGAGTTTCTCGAGTGCGCCGTCGCCGCCAATAGCCGCGCGTATCATTCGCGCCACGGACCTCACCGCAAGCGTACACCCCATGCGTACACCCTGCCGCCCACTCCGCTAACTTCACGATCTCGATCAGCTGTTCGATACAAACTTAAGAGAAAACTTGAGAGTTACTCACTACCAGCGAAACTACTTGCTTGTCACAAACAACCAGTCAACTTTGTCGAAAAATGGTAAGCAGTGGGTATCTGTGCCGGTTATAGTGAATAGTGAGTGATATCGTGCCTGTGTCGTTTTAAGTGCTATGTTAATTGCGGCGTTACAATATAACATAGACGGTAGACGGAATATTTTGGCCAGTCGATTGACGTAAACATAGATTTTTTTAAGTTATTACGGAAAACTTAAACCCTGGACTGTTAAGTAATATAAGTTATTATAAATAGTACATATAAAGTGTTTATAATGTTCTGTATTTATTTTATCGCCGCAAGTGTGTAGAATTTACTCGGTGATATCAATTACACAATTGTATATAAGGAACGCTATCAAAGGCAAAGAAATCATATTGATTACACACAACAGTGCGAGCATTCTTGTATTATAGTCGATTTCAGTGTTTTATCATTTGAAAGCAGATATCCAAACCAGTTACAGTGTCCGAGCGCGTCCGTATACTGCGCTTGTGGTTGAGTTGCGACTTGTTTTTGAGATTGCTAAAATTAGCGAACACTTCCCCCGCTGTCCTCAGCCGTCGGTTATGTAACCGCGCCACCGGTTCGGCCTTGACTCCCGCGCCGATCACACCAACACGCCATTGGCGTGCCGATGCGTTTATTCCAATATTAATATGAAACCAATAAGAATGCATCTTCATAAATATCGTGAAATCTAATTCATACAATTATTTTTTTTTATAATGGACATATAAATATTTACAATTGCTTTGTAACTACTTATTACTATATGTACAGCAAAATAAGTTGCAGATACCTATCTATAATGTTTAGGTATAATTAATATATGCACATTTTTATTCAAACGCGTGAAACTTTTCCGTTGTTTCTTCTTTAATTTTTATCGTTATTATCAATGAATTTGCCATTTATCAATCAAACGTTCCGTTTCGTTCCGTTGTAATGGTAAATCTTATCACAAGCGACCTTGAAACTAGCGTAAATATTCATAGTGTTTACAGTATCGCCTAGTTTGCATTGACGCTTTAATAGTCTGACGGAGTTACACATTAATGTACACATACTACGATGCACTAGTAAGTGCTTAGTATATGACTGTTCTTCAATGGTGTCTTAGTTAAAATTTTGTAAAACAAGAAATACCTATAAATTAAATGAAAGATTCTGTCTCAAATACAAAGTTTTGATATATAATGTATACGAGTATTCATCAATTGTGCTTGAATAGTGACACCTTAAAGATTAATACCCCTACTATTGGTTATTAATAAAGATATTTGAGATCAATTTAATGCGTACTAATAATTACATCGGAAACGTAATAAAAATCCGCTACTCCTAAGTAGACGCGTGTCGTAAAATACGATTTTTGGCTATAATGAGATGACCTAATACAAGTGCCCTCGACCGTGCAGATATAATTGTTGAATTGCCTTGCCCGTCCACAGAATCACGGCCAAGGTCAGACGTGTACATCTGCTTTGATTCTATGTGATACTTCCTGAAATCATATGTTTGAATTATTTACGAACGTTCGTGTTTTTTGCAAACTTCTTAATAGAATCTTAAATTGACTTAAGCATGAATAAGTATAGACTAATCTTATGAATAGGTTTTTTGCTCCATTTATATTTTACTACCATTCGCTACGTTAGAAGTTTTATAAAGAACGTTTGTTATGTTTGTTGTATTTGTATATGAACCGGAATTTCTCAATAGGCTATGTAGACAAGACGTCGGATCTGAATCTAACCGGCAATCGATACGGAACGTACCGCATGGAAATCTGCGCGCGCACTCAGTTTCACTACCATCCTAGTGAATGGCCGCTTCAACGAAAACATGGGGGATTTGGGTAGGGGGTGAGAGGACAAGGTCGTTAGCAAGGCCGAAGTTACTACCATCTATTCATCTCGTTTCTACATTACAGCCTCCCATTCAACTATCTTCCTCTAACAAATTCACTTTCGAAATCAACGTAAATGCAACGACCAAAACACACCCTCTTACGATTTATGTCTGGCTCAGAATGAATCGACTTTTTGGCAACGTTCAGGTTACGTCACAAAAATTGTTATTAATTTGCCAAACCTTGTTCCCTTCCGGTACTACTTGTGTTTGACGCGTAAATTGATATATAGATAGGTAAATATTTGTAAATAAGAAATATTTCCATATGATAAAATAATATATCTTTCACGAGCCTTATTGCTATTTATGTTTCCGTGTTGTAAACATCACGTAAATTAAATACAAATTAAATTTATTTATATAACTCTTTGTAACTATAAAACACAATACGGCATTGTACGTAATATTATTACATAACATATTATCTATAATTAAGGAAATGAATAATTCCGTTGATACGGCAAATATACTCATTTTATCTAGTAGGTTAATGAAAACTTGAACTCTAGTAGTTTACTGTCAACAACATTCTTATCATTAGATCGGTAGTTTTGACGTTTTGGAATCATTGACGCAAATATATCCCTGAGGAACAATTCTTGGGTTATCTTGGCTGCTTGACATTTATTAATTAATCCTGTACTGCTAGTTAGTGCAGTAAACATATCATTTGTTTGAGAATATCGATTAGATGATTTAAAATAACGCTAGTTGCGCGACAGTGTACACGTTCATCATTACGAGTGTCATTTGAATATCTGCAATAAATATATTTATTATTTATTCGTACAATTATAAAAACGTACTATTCTTTTTATGGAATTAAACTTTTTATTACTTTTCGCGGTAATAAATAATTTATTTACAGGTGTGATTAAATTTTTGTATTTATTAATTCTATGCAACTTTTTATTTGGTAAGAAAAAGAGGAATATTTATATTTAGTATTCATTTACTTTTATTTAACATGTTTTAAAAGAAGCTAGGTATTCTTTATATAAAGTAACTTTGTCTTAATGACCGAGTGTCGTTTTCATCAGTCTTATAAAGAGACTGAAGATATATGTGCTACGCTGTACATCTCTTAATATACACTAGTTTAGTATCGGCCTTGAAGTATTGTTGGCTTATTAGTCGCTTCCACATACGTTTAACATTGTGACATTAATATATTGTTAGGATTGCACTAATGTTTATCTATTAGCACTCTTGTCTTTGTACAATGCAAGTAAGAATACAAACATTTTTATAGATTTATAAAGCGTTTTTAACGATAGACCATGTTTCTAAATAGCCTTGACTTGATTTCTATATTTTTCTAATTTGTTCACAGCGGTATCGAGTGCAAAGATGAAGTATTTGCTGCACATCAAGTGCAGCACGCAGACCTAAAGCCAGTAGTGGCATCAACTGCAACAGTGCCCCGGCAAATTGTTGTGCCCACTGAAGAGCCCGCTAACGGTGCCATAGTGGCCACCATACTACCAGAAGAGGTTAATTCTGAAGAGCGTCCTATACCTGTTACAGAACTTATATTTGCACCCAGAAAGAAAGAAATGAACAAGGGATTTCTCATGTTCTCTCCACAAGAGGGACTTACAAGTGAGTGGCACTTGAACGGCAAAAGCTTAGGTATCCGTTGCTTGCTTTAATCGAATAATTAAACTTACTAAAAACGTGTTTCAACCATATTTAATATTCCAGTGCTTAAAGACGAGCCGGAAGATCTGACTCATTTGGCACCCACTGCCGGTGATGCTTGTATACCTCTAGAGAACAGTCCCTTTGACATGTTTGATGATTTTATACTAAGCGATAACTACTGCAGCTTACTCGGTGACGATCTGGGTAATGGATCACCCGTTGATTCCTTAATTGGAGACTCCTTATTGTCTTCTCCTGAACCACAGGTTTGTAATTATATACTTAATTTGTTTTTTTCCTTTTACATTTTTTGAACTTAGATCTAATAATGTTACTTTTTTCACAGGAAACTGAATCATCTTGTGAACAGTCTTCCCTCTTGACAGAATTGTCATTAGATGCATTTAGTAATAGGTCAGATAATGACATTGACGATGGAAATTCGCCATTTATCCCCACTACTGACGAGCTTCCGCTTTTGGAGCCTGCGGTAATGTGGGGAGCTCTACCAGATAATGTAAGACAAGCAAGGCCACAGCCTTCGGAACTTCAGAGTCCGGCACCAGCACTGCAGCGCTTGCTGGCTGCTCCACCGACCGGTCCACCACCACAAGATCTCATTACTAATATTTACTCAGACCAAGGTTTGCATCTGTTATATAGTCGAAATATGATATTTTTTTATTGTTTATTTTATGATGTGTGAAATATAATTTTTGTTTTAGGTCTTATTCCAAGCAGAAGTGTCTCCTCATGGGATACAGGCGTAAAACGAGTGTTAAAGCAGGACGAGGAACCGGTTGCGAAGCGTGTAAAACGTAGTCCATCCCCGTCGGTTAACACGCAGTCCAGCCTTGTTAACCCTCCATCGTCAAGCGTCTTAATGAACCTCCTGGTGAGCGGCTGTGATGTTGAGTCCGGATACATTTGTATGATCCGGCCGAGGCAAAAAACAAAAGCCTGAAAAAACTGAAATTCTACTCAATAAACTGTGATAATGCACGTCCAGTGATCGATAATTGCCCCGCGCTGTTCGTCTATCGTAGAATGAGGTCATATCTAAAAAGTAACTACTTTAGTGGAGAAGTCACTTCAAAACAACCCAATACGATCTTTTGTTACATATTTTCGAGTAGTTCGACTTTTCTTCTACGATAGCTGCGAATCGTTCGTTACGCGACCCATATATATATCTGGATAGAATACGAATTACTTAACAGTGCCGTCAATACTTGTGATATTACTACTGTTTACACTTTCAAGATCTAAGTCACTAACAGTCCTATGACAATAATCAAATCGTATGAGACAATCTAATTGTCCGAGTTGCCCAACGGTACTCCCCTGGCTCTTTCAGAATTTATTTTTATTGGTTTGTTTATACATGCCTCGTACAGTACAAGTTGAATGTTTTTAATTAAAGTTTTAGGAACAAAAAGCAAGAGTTGAATCAGAACAATCAAATTTAACCCTTCTTCAAAAGCGGCTACTTCGAAAATTACCTTTCATTTTTCACATTTGCTTCTATAATGTAATCGTATAGTGATTTTAAAGACATTTTTTTCAAAGAAGGGATGAAGTTAAAGCAATTGTTTTAGTCGTATTCTAGTATTAAGTTAGAACGTGCGCATATCGATGTGGTTATGAACTATTTAGATTCCTAGGTTTACTAAGGTATGCCGCGCCTTCAGTCTTATGTTTTAGGTTCTATAATTTAATAGACTTTATATATCTAGTTTGGAAGGTCGTCACTATTTATTCCTAATTAAGTTATGTGTAGTTTGTACCTATCTCTCGTTGTTTTTATGCTTAGGTAAGACTATGTACGGTCTGTAGTGGTATGCCGTTATGTAAATTAATTCAGAGTTTATTATAGTATCAGTATATTTAAGGCAGTTTGTCGAAAACGATTTGTTGTATATGAAACTGTCGTCACTGCCAAAACATAAAAGTACAACTTAGACTTGTTTAGATGTGTTGTTATGAGTTCTGTTCGTCAATGCCTATGTATTCGTAGCGCTCGATCGATTAGTATTTTTTACGTTTGATGCATTAATTTTGTATTTTATTATAAGAAATATATAAGCAGCTACGGAATACTCGAATAAGATACCTTATGTGCTTGGCAATTGTCATAGCGATTATATTTAAATATACACTTACATATTATATTTAAAAGACGTAAAAATCTATGTATGTAGAATTGTACCTAAGTCTTAAACGTCGTTGTTATTTAAATTTATAGTCTAAAGAGACGATGTCTTAGAAAAATATTACTTATTTTTCTTCAACGAAATAAATATAAATGCCTAATGAAATTGACAAATGTTCTTGACGAATATTAAAAGAAACATGAACAAAGGTGAACTGGTGCACATTGATTTTATTTACAACCTTTACTCCTATCCTTTGATCCTGCCTGAGTATTAGCTTAAGTTCTTGCTTGAAACTTTTTAAATAAATCTAGATTATTTTTGAGGGATACAAAAGATCTAACGAAATAAAGATCTAACGAAATAGGAAAACTTAATGACGTAAATATCTGATGAAATGAGAAACATAATAAAAGTATCATCGATATCATTCTTGTTTAGCAAAGAAACTTTATCTAGTAAATTAACTATAAAAGAATATTTCTACAGTTTATAAAATGTAATATTAAGTATTTGAAAAACATTAAAACATAGTTTGGCAAACAAATAAATTCTAGTAATTAATTGGCTCCATTTTTGTTATATAAAAAATGAGAATTATACCCTTAGTAATGTCTTTATTTCAAAACATTTTTAATGGCTTGATTTCGCGATGACAGGCGCACAATAATCTGCCAGTGTCACGTATAGTAGAGAGAAGACGAATGAAGCAGTAATTTTTGTGGTATGTCGACTGATTTAATAAAGAATTAATTGAGTTCCTCCACTTAACTAAACTTTAAAAGTAGGAAACGGAATAATATTAGGTTCCCTCTGCCACCCTGCTGTGTGCGGGATACACCGTGAAGTTAATAAAAAAAAACAAATTAAATAAATGTAAACGGAGGATAGACTGGTCTGGTTCAAACAATTTTATTTATTACTAACTAATAAAGGTAAAACTTGTATCTTGGATTTTTGTAGGCATTTAATCAACTAGAAGCAGTAAAACTGTTTTATGTTCAATATTCGGAGTTCAATTTAAGGGCTTTTATAACACAAATGAGACCGGCACTCTAAATGCTGTTACGCCACAGCCAGAAGTCGATAATATAAACCCTTAGGCCTGTTAATTAGTTTCGTTCTTATAAAAAAAATATATGATTTGATTTAGTTTCTTATTAATAATTTCTTTACCAATATAAAATTAAGTAATTAGTTAAATTTGTCTGGTTATCTGGAAATATAAATCAAATATCAAAGTTAAATTTGTAGATATTGTATGTCGTAAATATATTTTTGTAAACTTGGCTTTTGGAATACTTTACAGTAGTTTTTAAATACCAAAATGTACTCGACCGGATTAGTTAAAATGAAGCGAATCCAACAAAACGAAAATCCCTTTTAACTGTTTCATATTATATTAGAAGCTATTTTAAATTATAACAAGAAACAAATGAAAATAAGCAATTACGAATACAAATTTCATTATGTACTATAAATTGTAATATACAATGTTAAATGTCCGATAATAAACAAGTTATCTTACCGCTGCATAAATATTGTAGCTATCTATAAAATTAGTTCCAAGTTCAAATATAGATTCATTTCTTTATCTAGCTAGATTTCAAGTAAACTTAGCACAGATTTCTCGTTGACTAATGGGTTTGCGTTGCTTTATAAATGTATTTGAATTAAAATTTTCAATTTGTTTTTTTTAAATCACTTGTGTCCCCATCGAGTCATAAGATACGCGTAACCTTAGCAACGCGTACGAGTATATCATTTACATACAAAAGTATATATGAAACATATGGTAGTAACATTTTTGAGGGACATTTATGTTATTTATTTATTGTTTTTTTAACTTCATAATAATTAAAGATATCGATTTTCTTCTGCATATAAACTTCAAGTATGTCAAATTTTACATTGCTTCGTCCGCACAATTTTCTTTAAAAGGGTTCCAGTGTTATTCCTTCGTATTTATGTATATTTATAAAAATACGAGTATATAATAATTGTACAATTTTTAGGTCTATAATAGTCCAGTTCTATTTAATTTAATGAAAGGCTCTCAATTTCATATAAGTACATAAGGCTTTAATATCCATAATATACTCTAGTTTTAAAGAAGCTGGTTACAAAAAAATAAAATCACCTAATCTCGAGTACAAAGACTATTTTTGTTTAAAATCTACCTAAGCACTAAAAGAAACCTTCTAAACTACTTAGACTTTTAGAGAATTACAGTATTAATATGATTATATCTTGTTAATAGTATTAGATTAAATATTTATTTTATAAGTTAGTATGGTCTGGATACTAAATTGTTAATAATGGATGGACTATAAGTTATTGAACTGATAACCAGTAATTAAAATAAATGAAATTAATAGAAATAATAATTAATTTGGTCCTACATTGTTACCTAATATCAAAATAAATTTCGAAGAAAAATAACATTACTTAAAGTACACAATTTTTACCCTATCTAATATTATCACTGCTAAACAGCTTAAGTTAAAATAAAATTCAAATAATATAAACGAAGGGTAGTAAAAAGTTGATTGTTTTGGAGAAAAGGCTATCTGGGATTAGATAGTATTGTGCGACACCCGGCGGCCGGGACCGTAATATGCGGGTAGATAACAAATAAAAACGAAGCGAAAATAAAGATAAAGCTTGGTCAATTTAACCTTTGTACAGAATTTGCTGCGGTCTTCGTCGGAGACCAGTAACAAGTATATACACATATATACATTCAGTTGCTAAGTGACTTAAGCCATTTTTCTTACAATTTAGGCTAACGCTCAATGAAAACGTAAAAAAATTGTAAAGAAAAAAGTATTTTTTTTCATAGTTTATGTAGTAATATAAATTGATTGATGCACGATTGCTGTAATTAAAGACATAAACTGACAGGAAATTGTAACAACTGTACTGAAAGATTGTAGGCATAAAGCTAATACTCTCTCCATATCTTCCTTAGATGACTATATCAATGTGCACCATGTTGTCTGTTTATTTTTGTGTATTAATTTAGTTATTACTTACTTTAGAATTATTTATTTTTATATTAAAATACCTTATTATAAATTACAGGACATCCATCCAGACGGCAAGCAGATGCAGCAACAAGCATGCCCTAACTACCAGCTTGTTATGAACACACCACGAACGCAGTCACTGAGCCCCGTCAACGGAAATATCCCGATACCCGTCATAAACATAATTCACTCTGCACCTAATAAACAGATGATGCGTGCCAATGTGCCGATGCCGAGCCAAGGGCGCCCTGTTGCTGGCCCTATGTCTCCCCTCACTTTGAATGTCGGAAGTCCAATGTACTCACCATGTATGAGCCCAAATACCACTTACAGTCCGGCGATCAGTCCTGCACCAAAAGATCGTGTTCTAAGCCCATATTCCACCCCTCAGTCATTGTCACCTGCTGGCAGTTACCAAATGTATAGTCCTAACAGACTGCTATCTCCAACTGGTGTAATGCAAGGTTACGATCCATACCTTACTAACAAAATGCAAACCAGCCCCGGATTTGCTCTCCAGTCTTCGGATATACTTCTCGACTCTAACATACCGTTGACTTCGACAGACTTTTGGCCCGACTCGGACATGTTGCAAGGTACCAGCGATCTGCTCACCGCCTTCGACGACGTAAAGCTAGTTTAAGATTATGAATGTTTGTTGATATGAGTGATTTCTCGTCTCCATTGGAAAATTGTGGGAATTCTGTACACTTCAACTACAAAATAACACTTTTAAACTTTGCCAAAATCTTTGCTCTTTATCTGTTTTCTTTATTTTTCTATTTCGTCCTGTTCACTTCATTGTGTGAAGTGACCAGGACAAGGACATTCCAATAGAAATGGTGCTAGAAATATATGAATTGTTTCTCTCATTGGAAATCACTCGAATGAATGCAGGGTCAAATAGTTAAATAGTCCCACTGGATTCCACATTTCCACGTACCTAGTTACCCTTACCTCGTCGTGTACGTTTCATAAGCACAAAATGAAACTGCTAACGAATTGTGAAACACCCATGTTGATGTTTTTTTGATGAATTTTATTGAATTATATACATAATTATTATAATATAGATTTAATATGTACGTAAAAAGATTTCATGGGTTTTAGTGGAATCCTCGGTGATACAATAATGTGACTTAGTGTGAAAGGTTTTATCAATTAAATATCGTACATAACATTAAGTATATATGAATATATATTATAGATGTAAGTGTGGATGTAATTTAAATTTAAGAGACGGTACAATAAATTTTATGGCAATTATGGGCGCATTTGGTTTATTTTTATCATTTTTCTCTACGTTAGTTACTGGGGCTGTTTAAGTATTACGTAAGCAACGCTTTTTTACCTCTCCATATACGAAGACGAACAAGAGTATGGAAATGTCTTTCACTCAATATTTTTTCTTTCGTAATGATAAACAGTTTAATTTACAATATAGTTTTATTTGTTCTTGTTTTATGTTTATTATGAATGCCCTAGATATGATCCAATGATTTAAATATGTGTCAAATGAAAACTGAATAATTTTGTTGACAAAGTAAAAAAATAGTGACGTAATAGTTATTCAAACTAGCCCTATCCCCTATGTCGCCAAAAATAAATAATTCAAAGACTTGAAGCTTACGTAATACTTGAATGACCCCTACATAATAATATGCCACAAATCTATCTTTTATTATACCCTCAAGTAGTCTAGAAAGGTTAAGCCGAAAATTTAAAACATTTATTAATTTTTCTGACGTTTAATTATAATTTAATATAATAGTTATTTTTTTGTTACGATCAAAATTTATATACTCAGCTAGAAACTAAGAAACAATGAAATTGAAAAGCCAGCCATTGTCAGCACTCAACAGTGGTGCGATTCTACGAAGGCTTACAAAGGGTTATGAGAAAATATTAATAACAACTATGTTTTAAAAGTCTATTTTTAATTTTTTATCATTAACAAATATGACATTTCAATAAAATATAACGAGTAAAGTTAATATTATAGAATTATGTTGTTGTAAATTAATTTTGTTGCACCATGTCTTTGCTTTATATTAACATCCTCACTCAGAGATGTCAATTAGTTTGTAATTGACATTAAATTAATATTTTCTTCTAATGTAAATTAGCTAACTAACATTTCTGAGTGCGGTTTTACTAAAGCATTTCTTTCACAAGACACGTAAGCAGTAGTTTTGTACTCGAATAAATAAATGTATTTATTTTTTACTATATACGGTTTTACTAATTAAATAGTAAGTCTTAAATTAGTAATAACAAATGAATAACTAATCACCGTACACTTCAAGTACAATATTAACTGTTACACAAATGGTATAGCGACGTTAAATGCAATCATTAATATAAAATCTCGTTAAGTTACAACTACGTGTTAATTTTAGTTTTTAAATAATTTTTAAGTATTATTTTAAGGCCGTATTTGAATTTTATTGTATCAAAAACTTTTTGCAAATATTTGAAATGTTAAAACAATTTGAAATTGTAATTATTTTAAACAACAATTTTTTTTTATGGATTTCTTCAATCAATTTGGACTAAAAATTATGTTCTCTTTACTATTTGACTTGACTTCTAATATGGCGGTTAACTTCGTGTTCGTTAAAATATATTATTAGACGATTTAAATGTTTATTTGTTTTAAAGTTTATATAATAAAATATAGATGTAATACACTACATTACTGCCAATCGATTTTCATTGATATGATTGCTTTGCTAAAAATAAGTTCAGAATGAATGAATAAATCACTGTGCCATAGATAATATATTATATTATATTATATTATTTATCTATAAAATTAAACCGATCTACAATGTATTATGGTTCTATATATTCATCCGCATATATAAAATTTGAAAATAAAATGTATATACATATAAATTCAGATTTCTTTTATATATTTTGAGATTAAAGTTCTATCATTATAATGTCGTTTTATTTATCATTAACTTCATATGTACAACTTAATTTAAATCAACTAATAATGACTTTTGATAAAATGTATAAAAATCTAAACGTAGTAGAATCCTACTAGATTCGAAATCACACCTCTTGAAACTGTCTAAGCGCTGTAGCCAAATAAGCTATACCTTCATATCGGACTATATTAAATATTTATAAGAATAAATATTAGTTTATATTTGTAGTGTGGGAGGACAGTTTCCCATAGTCGTAGGTTCGAATCCTGACGTGCAATATTCAATATATTTTGTAAAATATTTTTCTCGTCCAATTGAGAAAATAATACTTCAAATTTATTAAAATATTTAAGAAAATTAAATTAAAATAATATAGGAAAATGTAAAGTCTAGTCCAGCTTGAACATAGGTACAATAAATATTAATAATGGTTGTTTATTGCGATTAAAGTACTATTTGCATATTCGTTAGATGCAAGGTACATTGTATGCTTGTTTTACGCATGTATCTATAGGTAGATATAGAATTGAACTTTAGCTGAGACCGATAATTGTGTAATAAATAAAACACATTTGCGGAATAATAAAAATAGTAATATTTCTCTGGATTTAGATGCACGGGTGGAGTATTTATCGCTTAATTTGAGGAGTAAATGAAGTAATAAATAACTAGCATCCATTTTATAATCATAATATTAACAATCTTCATATGTAGAGCAGTAACAAAATAATGAAGAAGGAACCCCAGATGAGTTTACTTCACAAAGATATATTTAATTATAAAAAGATCTAATATAAACCTAATAAAAAGAAATTAATAAAATAAATATAAAGAATCGTGTGATCATCGTAGACGAATAGTTACAAAACGAGTAACGACATCTATCGTTTAATCGATAAACTACACGCTTATATATAGCATTACAAAATTAAAACCTATTTAAGTAATTATTCAATAAGAAAAGTTTAAAAATATGTATAAATTTATTAAAATACTACTCAAAATTTACTTATATTGTAAAAATAACTTCTTTATTATATTTATGGATTACAAATTGACGTTTGACAATTCAATTTTAAGATATACTTACATAGACAAATTTAACTGACAATCCGCTGTCCACAAACGTCACTCATTGTGAACGAATCAGTGGAGTGTGGAACTGTGTAACGAAATTTAATACATGCAAATTTAAATGTTCAGTGTTTTTGCTAATATAGTTTTTAATAATGAAATAAAAATCAGATTTCAGTGAAAAGCGTATAATCTCACATATTTCATTTAAAAGTTAGCTTATGATAATGGCTTCTACACCAAAACAAACGAATAGCAATTTGCCATCGAACAACGGTTCCGGTGGAAAGCGGAAAAAATCGCGAGGTAGTAAAGGAAACTACTTAGCTAAGTGGCTGGACAAAACTATGCATCACATTCAAGAATCGACTCCAAGTACTGATGTATACGATTCGTATTTAAATTCGAATTTGAACTGGCCAATGGGTAGTCAGTTTGCTCCAGGTTACGATCCTTATAGATATAATGTGTACGGTTGCGCGACAGAACCAATGTCACTACCTTCGTTACCAACGTATTACAATCCACTAGTTCCACCGCCGTATTCTGAATATCGTTATATGCACAATGAAAACAAAAGTATACAAGTTCAGAGGCCACGGCCGAGACGACGTAGCGAGAACAAAGCTGAAGAAGTGTCAAGTACTCCAGTGAACACAAACCAAACTAATTATTTGCAACCAAAGAATTTCTCTGATAGTCAAGACTACACCAGTCTGCCTCCCATAGTGACGTCCATGGGTGATACAAACTCTAACAGTGATTTGCAGACGAATGATAAAGATGATGCTAGTAACACAAGGAGGTTCAGTGATCCCTGTGTTAGGGGACTGCCTGATGTGGCTCGACCTGCCAATGGAGATGTAGACTCAGATTCGGATGCTAGCTCAGGGCTGTCAGGTAGCCAAGTTGGCAGCCGCCTGTTAACATGCCTGCTTGATCAAATATCTACACTGAAGATAGCTAATGATAGACTTAATAAGGAATTGCAGGAAACAAGAGGTAAGATGAAATATGATTATGAAAAACACATAATTTAAATTTTAAAATACCTTATAACTTTTATTACATTTTTCTTATTAAATACCTTATTACATTTTTCTTATTAAAGTAAAAACAGAGTTGTAAAAATATATATGTAAGAAAGGGAAGCTGTAATTATAATATATATGTAATATTTTTATTTATAATTCTTATCCTCTTCTATTTATGTGTCAATTAATAAATAGAGAGATGAAATACAGAGAGATACCATTGTAAATTTTTTTCTCACAAAGAGACCCATAAAAATTCAAAATGCTTAAGAACATTCATGCATACATATATACATAAAACAACATGCAGTTACATACATAATTGTGCACAATAGGAGGTATTTCCACACTTTCTTTTTGTGAATGCAATTTGAAGCTTAGCAGACATTGTTGCATAGCTGTGTCATGTGTGATTGAATCTCATTAATCTGGCCTTAAACCTGCTTGAAAAAATGTTTGTGTTCAAAGTATAGAATACAACTGTTTTTTATGGGCAAATTAGACAAATGTGCAATGGTAACATAGTAATTGAAATAGATAAAACAATGAGTCATCAGTGGAGAACAAGGTGATATTGAGATATTGTGTATTGAGTGTGAGAATCATCATTGCCATGTCTTACCAGAGTGAAGAAATGAAAATATTATTAATATTGTCATTCTACTACTGAGTGAGAATCAAACTCATGAATAATTGTGCTGATACTAAGATAAAATCCTATGTGGCTATGGTAGCCTCCAAAAGGCATGCATAAAAATTTATTTTTATATGATGATTGTTTTGAAAATCTCTTGAGATTAGTAAAGATATTATTTAATTGAAACCAATTAACATATTGATTTTCCTCCCAATTAGAACTCAAATATTTATTGTGTTCTACAAATATGAGTGATATGTAGCATTTATCATAGTGATATGTAGCAAAAAATTATATCTAATTTGAGAAAATTGAGGATAGTTTTTTCCCAAAATTTTAAAGTTATGCTAAGATTTTGGATATTTTTATAAAGAAATTTGGTGAAAGTAGACTTCCCTCTTCTTTGAAACTTCTTTTCAATGGTATACCAAGTGAAAATTAAGCTTCAAATTCACACATTTTTTCACATACTAGAATAGGCAGGGAACCATAGTGCCCACATACTCTGTTCCTCATTTTCTGTACAAATTGTACATTATGTGTTAAGCTACAATTTGTCTTCATCATTCATGGGTAGAAATAATAATAATAATTAAATTACAATTATTACATCAGAATAGAACGCACAACCAATTGCAATTACTGTTTACTGCACCACAATAGGAAAATAGTAAAAGAATCCAAACTGTGAACATCCATGCGAGTCTTCACTTATATTCAGAATTTAATTATTTGTAACTCCCATCTTTTATTTCATTCTAAGAAAATATTAATTTTAAAGATGACAATAAAAACTGCAATTTGAAACCAATGTTATAATATGTGTTTTTTAACATTTGATCCAATGCATGCAACCTTGCTTCCTACAACAAAAAGTCCATAAGAGCTTTCAAATATTATAACACCTACTTAAGATGACTCAAAAGAATTTGTCATTATCATGTTACATTTTATTACAAAATATCTGAGCTAAGTACTATTTTGAGAATATCAAGGTTGACTGCTTCTTTAAAAATTGTTCTTATATTGTAAAGTTTATTATACTATTTGATTGTTAGTTTTCTTTAAGTTTTATGTTAAGTTACTTTACTTTTATTATAATCTGTTTACATTATGGTAATTATACACAATTACTGTAATTTATTGATGCCATGAAGATGCAGTATGACATCTATTAACAATCGTTGTTCATTGAATTCCCACTCGAGGGAGTAATTTTTAAGTTATTTTCATTTTACTTTTTTCATAAGACAAAGCTCGACGTTGAGTTCCTCCACTCGACTCGATTTTGGACCGATAGTGTATATTAGAGTGTCTTGCAATAAGTTCTCTAACTACCTATGTAAGAAAAATTGTGAAGTTGCTGTAATATAAAGTAAAAGTTATAAAACAATAATGATTGTTGTAGTAACATACTTGTGTAACACTTACCATTATACTTCTTATATTTTATACTAGTGACTCGCTTGCGGCATCGCCGTTCGATCTGCACCTTTTATCTTTTCAGCTCCTTTTTCAGCTCCTTTAGGATTCTCTGAACAGTCTTTTCAATCATAATAAAATATAGTCTATATCACTCCTGAATAATGTAAGCTACATCTCTAATTGTGAAATAATTTTTATGATCAGTTTAGTACTTCCGAAGATTAGCCCTTACAAACAAAATCATAAACTTTACTTCTTTATTATATTATATATAGATTTACTCAGTAAGGCGGATGAACAAATAACAAAAAATAAACACTATTTCCTAGTTATTATTAAAAAATGTTATAATTAAGGATATTTAAAAAATGCTATAATTATATGAAAATTTATTCATTAAGGTCATTATTCTTCTTAGGCTTCTTATAGGCCACCGTGGCGTAGTGTGACAGTGTCTGTCTGTGTAAACGTTGTTTGTGGGTTCGATTCGCACTCGAGAAATATTTAAATATTAAAATTATTATTTAAGAGTAATCTCACTCTGACCACCATGTTTTGTAAGGAAAAGCATGAAGCTGTAAATATTTCTTTTTGTCTATCATCTAAATAAATCACTTACACTTAATTTATATGACTATTTTCCAGCGGAACTAGAGACCGTCCGTCATCACAACACTTATTATGCCAAAGTACCTCCCAACCTTGGCGCACCAACTCTAAATGGAAACGGTAAATATTCATATGCTATTATGGTTATTTATAATTTTAACTTTTAATTTAGCCGCCGTGGCGCAGTGTCTGACTGTGGGTTCGATACCCATTTAGGGGAATGATTATATATTATTTTCATTTTTTCGCTCTGGTACCAAAGGTAAAGCGCGCCAGTGAGGTCCGCCATTCTACACTCTAACTCTAGGTTTTCTCTGACTACCCCGTTAAGAGAGAACCGGCGTTAAGCAGTAAATAAAACTTATATTAAGATTGTATATTATTTCATTGAATAATATAAAACTATTACCATTGGTGTATTCTTATCCTATAAGTATTAAAGTGTGTTTTTCCTGTTCAAATTCCATGAAGTTTTGGTATTAACGGTTTGAGTTATTAAAAATCGTACTATAATATTTTGCTATATGCCCTATACAGCAAAATAACCTAACCTAACCAAGTGTCTTAAGTATTTTAACATTTTATAGCGTTACTCGTTTCGACGTTTCGACGTATAAAAATATGAACGCAGCGGAAATCAAACCTCAATGCGTTCAAATGTGAATGACTTAGCAGTCAGAGAGTTGCCAAGAAGCAAGGTTCCCTAGAGGCGCCGGCTCGATTCCCGCTGCGTGTAAATTTTTTACGTATCTGCAAATATTTTCCACATTTCCACAGTACTTTAATAAAGTTGTCTCATGTAAACTGTAGGTATATAGTTCAAATACACGAACGGGAATATTGTGGTTTCAAATCATAGGATAAATTTATAAAATTGACGTTCTAGCAATCTTCTCAGAACAATTGATTAGTTACAAAACTGATTATTTTTTGCTTTTTACTACTTGTTAATAAGGATATGCAAAATTGTTTTCCATTATTACAACTAGCTCAAGGAAGCGAGTGCTTCTCTAAACGATATACTCAAGTGCAGTCAATTATATCAATTGACTTACATCTTACTGATTACACAATTGCGAAACGTTATACGGTTATTGATATTACATATATAGATGTAGTTATATACATATATACTATAGAGGATATCAACTCACTCCACACAACAACCTTACAGTATCTTTTATAGATATCTCATGTAGGTGTATTGTAAAGGACGACAAGTTCTAAATGAAATCGAAAATGATTTGTTTTGAGATTTAGTTAAAAGGTTATTGTGCAATTGAAAATGTTTTTTGTCTCTATCCGTTCCTCATTTTTCGATAGAATTTGAGACATTGCTTGTTGACTGGCGGAGCTCAACGCCACTTTTTTACGCGTTGTCTTGTTCACTAGAGCTGATCACTTCGAGTGGGAATCGAATTCACAACCAGTCCCGATTACAGTTAGACGCTGTTCTACAGTGCCATGAGGGCCTAAATTAAACATTGTTCTTCGGTTATAAGAGTGTAGTTTTCATTTAGTGGTTCAAATTATAAAAATATAATAAAACATAAATGGTTTCTGTTTTTTTTATTATGACTAAGTTTTATTGCTTCAGATTCGTCGCATTGAATTTATAAGGGAATAATAAAATATACGATAGTATTTTAGTATTTTCTATAATTACCCATTTGGGGGTCATCGAAAAACAGTTTTCAAAGTGTGATTGTTTTATTTTTATAATTTACATATCACGGTAAATGAAACTTGATATATAACTTAAATATTGAAATTCTCGAATGCCATACTATTGTAAACTTCGATTTTAATATATGTATTCATTTTGACAGAAACTTAAAACCTTTCAAGGTTAGCACTATTTTGGAATAAAAAATAATTCAAGGTCACAAATTAAAAATATTTAAGGTTTTCTTAATTTCTTGCTTTATCTGTTCGAAATAAAGAGAATATTGAAAGAAATTAATTCAGACGTGACGAGAGTGAGAGTAATCTTTCCTTATAATAAAATGAAGCTGATAAGTCGTATTTTCCCAGTTCTGTATATAAATAACAATTCTTACTACATTTGATACATACATATCGAAAAACTTACATATTTTGATGTTTATATAAAATAAAAATCTTTAAGAAAGTATATACAGCTACATCCCACTGCGCTACAATGGCCTGAAAAAGTTCATTAATTTTTTTTACCAAAATTGTTATATTATTTTTTTTGCTGTTTGGTACTAAATTTACATAACAATAATTTAATCCCGGTTCTATTTAACAGTATTTAATCTTTTAAGTCCTTTTTAAAATATGTTTAAATCAAATTTTCTCTACTATCTTATGTTGCGACATATTAATTTCATCCACTTATATTTTAAATTGACAGTAGTTTATTAGAAGATCATCTAATTGCATCTTTCTCGATCAGTAAGCAATAGCTATGCTAGTATATAGTTATCGTGTGTCCATTTTTTTCATTGTTGTTTTGCTCTACAGCGTATCGCGTTAACGGAACACTTGTATAACTTCAACTGGAGTTCCTCATGCACTAAATAAGGAAAGCGAGTTTTTTAATTGGATAGTAATGGTTACTTGATTGGTTTTAATTGATAAATTGCATTTTGTATTATTTACCGTCGTCGTGACTTATTCTGACTGTAAAGGCGGTGGTTGTAGGTTTGATTCCGGGTATAGTAATGTATAACATTTTTGGTTCTTCGTGCTGGTATCTAAAATAAATACCGTTGAGTTTCAACATTCAAATGTGATGTCTCTATTTCGGGAAAGTGGAAGACGGAGTGTCTTCACATTAAGTTCTCGCGCTAATCGTTTCCCACTGAAGAAAGTAACGAATTGATATAAATATAGAAAAGAATAGACTTTATTGCACACAACATAAATAAAAATATACAACAAAGATTTTTACAAATTTAAAACGTATGTAAAGACGGTCAAATATAATTAAGTAATATTAAATAATTTTCTTAAAATTATAGTAATATTAAATTATTTTGCTTGCATTTATCATAGCTTTTTTGTTTTAATTACGAAGAGCAAGATAGTCGGAGAGAACTTAATGTCAAGGTACTGCGTTCTCCACTTAACGCCGCGTAAGTCTAAGGTACAAGAGCGGAACAATGAAAATAATATATCACTCCCTCACTGGGAATCGATCCCACAACTACCGCGGTTACCTTCGCACCCAATTTTACTTCGTCACGACAGCTTCATATTTACTATGATAAGTACCTACATACATTGCGCTTAATTACGTCGTTTATTTTTTACTAAATTTGTAAATAGTTCAAAATGTTATTGTTAGTCAACCTTGAAACTAGATGATATATGCCACTGTAGTAGTTTTTGTGGGAGACGTCTCTACAGTGTATTATTTTTATTTACCTTCAACTGTTAACTTAATGTCTACAGATTTACTTTACATGTTCAATGTCCTATTTATGCAAAACAACATCTTTAAAAGTATAGCTTTCATACTTCCATATACGGTTCTTTTTATCTGTTGGTGAAAACTGTATAAAATAGAAAAAGAGTACTGAATCTATACAAGTTATTGAGGCCAGTCGTGGTGCAGGGGCACAAAGTGTGACTGTAAACGTGGGTTCGATTTCCACTTGAGGAAATGAAATATTTAATATTTTATTTTCATTTTCTTCGCTCTGGTGTCGAGACAAAAAACGGCGGCGAGGTCTACCACTTAGTTCGTAATGCCGTAATGAATTTAGTGGAAAGCTAAATGAAGTGCCTATACAATATAACTCTTACAATTAGACTTGAATGACATGATTATTAATAAAATATGAGTCTTTTATAGTCCAGTGTAGGTTGTGCAGATTTTTATTAAGGGATCGTTGTTAGGAATAATCGTGGTACATTGGAACAGCATTATAATATTCGGTCTGTGAACTCAATTGTTTTGGGGTTCGATTACCACTCGGGAGTTTTATATGAAATTATTTTAATTTCTTCAATCTGGTATGCAAAGTGTGGCATTGAACTTCGCCACGCAATACAATTTCAGGTGGAAAGATGGAGCGGAGTGTCTTGGCACTAGGTTCTCTCATATTAATGGATTATGCGGGAAAAAGCGTGAAGCTGCCATTAATAAAACACGTTATCCAAAATATGTGAATATTTCCAAAATATGAGGGGCCAGTCGTGGCGCAGTGGCACGAACGTGTGACTGTAAACTACTGGTTGTGGGTTCGATTCCCACTCGAGGAGTTTTTTATTTCCTTCGCTCTGGCATCGCAGGCAAAGCGCTACGTTAAGTTTCGCCACTTAACACGCAATGCCTCCGAATTCGGTGGAAAGTGGGACACGGAGTGTCCTAAAGCTAGGTTCCCTCTGCCTACCCTGCTATTTGCGGGATACAGTGTGAAGCAAAAAAAAAAAGAATATTTTAAATTTCACATTTAGATTTAAAAGTGCCACTTCGCATGTTTGTTTTTACTTGTAACGCATCAATCACATCGTGTGTTACATACATTAATGAAAAACTAATACCAGAGTGATGAAAGTGAAATAATATTGTAAATATTCATTGATTATATTTTTAACGCCATCTTAGCGTTATATGTATACTAATAAATGCATGTGCGTGACAGATGCAGATATATGAATCTCACTTGGAGAAAAAAAGTAGAATATAGATGCTTCTTCGGAAAGTACTGAGTAAAATAATTTATTAGGAAATATAAAAAAGTAAATTTTAATATTTTATTTAAGTGTAACTTGCACGCATAGGATATGTTCAATTTTATTAGTAAACGATAAAAAAATGGAGTTAGCGGGATTACAACTGTTATATTTGCGGCTTATATCTTATCAAGTAGAAGACGAGAGCTTCATGTGATGGTTTTTTTTGATCTGTCGGGTAATCGAACCCATAGCGTCTGTTAGCTTAATAACAAGTAACAAGGTAACTGCTACCTTTTCGCGTATACAGTAGTGTATATAGTATAGTATAGTAATTTTTCGTAAATATCAAGAAAATAAAGCCATTTTTATATATACTTACTTAATATTTGCGTTTTAATATCGTTTATCGACTAATTGTAAGAAACCATCGAGCGTTGCGTGCTCTGCCCGACCCAGCCAGATAACCTCGGTTACGTTGTACCGAGCCACGCTAGTATTGCCAATATTTATTTTGTACCTACTTATCTTTTTCTTCGTTTAAAGAAAATTGTTTAACGTCGAAATTTTTTTTCTTCGACTAAGAAATGAGTTTCAATAAAATATAATTTCATATACTTTTTAACGTTTTAAAATGTTATTCTCACACACTTAGGATATTGAAAAAGACAGAGGCGCGCGTTCAAATTTTTAAACGTTTTCTAAAAATTTATTTGTTGAATTGGAACCCGCGCTTTTTGGTGTAAGCGCTCTAAACATTTAGACGTCGACGAAAATTCTTACACGATTATTACTACTTTTATTTTGTTGTTAGTATCTCTGTAAAAATGTTTGTCTTTTCTTTATTTCATACTAGCGGCCCGCTTGCGGCTTCGTGAACATGACTGCTTCGTTATATTGCAATCCTCGCAGGTGGTGTTTTGAAAAATAAGTAGCCTATGTTAGACCCCGTAACTTTTACTACTTTCATTCTAAATTTCCTCCGAATCGGACCGGTAGATTAGCCGTGAAAGCATGACAGACAAACACAAAGACTTTCGCATTTGTAATATAAGTATGGATTTCTAAGTGTGTGAATAACACTTTAAAATGTGAACAATAAATAAAATACATTTTATATACACTTCAAACAGTTTGAGATACACTTTTCACTTAGACGTTCCTAAGGATTTATAATTATATAGATGTAATAAAGATTTATTATTACTGATGAGGCTACTAGTAAATTATATATTGTAATACTAACAATTAGAACAATAAGAATATATATAATATTTTTAATGTTGTTGTCAAGGTGGCCAATACTCCCCGGGATTCGTGACGGACTTGGTGCGCGAGATACGAGACGCGGCGCGCATGCGTGAAGACGCTATGTACTCGCGGCTAAGGGCCATGGTACTGGAAAGGACTGATGTATGTATTTCTAATATGTATTTTTATATGTTTTTATATATTTATAGTTTTTATTTAGGTTTTAAGTTTAGATTACGACATACGACAACCTGTCGTAGTACAGTGTGATGTGATTGTAATGGCTGTAGGTTCTTTTTCCATTCGGAGGAAAGGTTATATTTAATTTTTTATTTAATTGTTTAGTATATACTAGTTTAATACGTTACATACGTTGAGTTCCGCCACTGAACACGCAATGTCAAGCATCTTGATTTCAGGCAGAAAGTGGAAGACGAAGTGACACTAAGTTGTCTCTGACTACCCCGTTATGCGGGAATAAACGTAGAGCTGTTTTTTTTTTAATTTTAATTTTACTTGTTAAAATTAAAGGGTTTCTTATTTCATTCGTAGTTGTAAGTAGGTTGGAAATCAAAATATTGTTTCCATGGTCGAATGAAATGGAAAATCTTTTCTTTTGCCGTTTCTATTATGAATGTTAAGAAATTTAAAATCAAATTCAAACCAAGTCACTCAAGTGTTACGTGTTAAATTTCAATTTTCTACGCTTTACTGGGTGTATTTTACTTTGCGCTATCTGTCAATTATTTCGTAAAGGAAAAAATATATACACGCATGTATATATACGGATAATTTGATATATACAGATATATTTTGGTCGGCCGTTGGTATTAGATAAAACGAAGTAAAATTAAATAGATATTAAACTAATTTCTTGTATATATCTATGTATTCTTTTCTTAACAAAATTAGATTGCTTTGATATATGAGACGTCATCGTCATTCAAACAGGATATTTCTTATTTACGCTTATCCCCAGGCGCTTACGTCCTGCTCAACACATCTGGTATTAATTTATTAAATTTTCAACGCAGTAGAATTTTTTATACGTTTTCTAAAAATACTTTTTGTATCTTAAAACTTTAAAAATGTTAAAATAATGATAAATAATGTTCCTTACGGGAGGTGACAGACGAACTTATTTAATTTAGTTTGCGTTTGAATTTGTTAATAAAAATAGTAACAATGATTTATTTTATGTATATGTATATACATTATCAAATCAGTTTTCTTTAAGAGACACTTTTTTTAATGAATGTACATGTTTATATATGTTATAGACATCTTTCTTTTTGTATTTTTTATTACTTTTTTCTTTCTCTCTGGATTGGAAGCGATCTTTTCCAAACAAATGTCTTTGGCAAATAAAATTGTTTTAGTAGACATTTCAAAACCAATTTTATTTGCTTTTACTGTCTCTAATTCTTAAATATAATAAAGAATATATATTTATATTATTTAATGCGGTACTTCAAACGTTTGACGTCTGTCTTTCTTGTGATAAACATCTTATCATTACAAGATAATAGATAGTAGGTATATAAAGTAAAACACGTAATATCTATGTACTTAGTGATCTGTACGTAGCAGGTTTGGCGTAGTGGCTGCGCCCGTTTCCAAGAGGCGCAGGTTCAAATTTCAAAACATTTTCTAAAAATGTTTTTCGATATCTAGTAATTCAATTGTTGTGAAATATAAAAAAAAACAGTAATTTACACACTTAAACACGTATTTTAAACATATTTTTGTTGACACCCTTACTTACACATTTAAAATCTATGAGTGTAAGAAAATCTTTGAAAAGAAAATCGTCTTTTCAAAGATTTTATTTAAAATTGTGTACGATGGCAAGATAACATTTTCATAGCATGCGCCTGATGCTAGACTATCGTCGCACAATGGGACATCATCTGACTGTAAGCACGGTTGGCTGTGGGTTCTATTGGCACTCAGGGGCCAATGAGCATGTTTATTTTTTTTTTATTTCTCCTGTCACCTAAAACAATGAGACGCGCCACTCAACACACAATGTCCAAATATATATTGATTGCAGAAATTGAAAAACAGAGTGTCTTAATAGGTTCCCTGACTGCCTTGGACTGGGGTTCCTACCCCAGGCTTCCTAGGCTAGGCCAGTACGAAATGAATGATAAGAAAAAAGCATATATTCCTTTTTTTGTGTTTTGTTAACAAATTTGTAATTAGCTCAAAAAAGCTCTCATTTAAATATTTACTGTTTTATGTTTACTGTTTTTCTAAAAACAGAACAGCACGAGAATATTTTTATGTACCGCTTTCACGAACGTCTGTCCTTTTCAAAATAACTTGGCACCGCTCCAAGATTGCATTATATTTGTTCATCGACATGTGCCGGTTATTTCTTGCTAATGAGGAAGGTGTGTTGATATTTACATCATATATAAATATGGAATGAGACGTAGATACACATATATAATAAATTAATAGTGCCAGTCGTGGCGCAAAAGAACAAAGTGTGGTTGCGGGTTCGATTCCCACTCGAGGAGCGGAAATATTTTTTATTTTCATTTTCTTCGCTCTGGTGTCAACGTTAAGTTCTGCCACTTAACACGCAATGCCTCCAAATTCGCCGCAAAGTGGGGAACGGAGTGTCTTAACACTAGGTTGCCTCTGCATACCCGTGTGCGAGATACAGCGTGAAGCTAAAAAAAAAATAAAAATAATATATTTTTTGCTTAGCTTCACAAGTTTTATTCTGTATAGCAGGGTAGACAGAGAGAACCTAGTGTTAATACACTCCGTTCTTATGTCACCAAGGTTGCGTGTTGATTTTTTCACTAGTGAGGTGACATGAAAATAATTAACACTTATTTTAATATATTTGTAATGAGTTATTATAAAAAAATAAGGCTTTCTGCATTTCATCTACATGTACTCGTAAATTGCATGTACGTATACTCGTACTTCAAAGCTATATACTCCTTCATCAACATAATTTACGTTTAAAAGTCCATACTTTTTCTTGTACGTTTAAAATAATGGTAGTGCATTTATTACACTTAAATTGATTCAATCATACATTTTCTCTATGAATCGATTGCTTATAAATTATTCGTCATTACTTCGCTGCAACAATGTCATGTGGACGTTTTCAAGGCAGTTTATTTTTAGTTATTTGAAGAATATTATTGTTTCACTTACAAAATGTTTAGTTATAATCATTGTTACATATTATAGGGCCTTAAGAATTTAAATTTAGCTGTGAATTATAGGGCTCACATTATTTTAATTCGATTAAGGAAAAAGGGTGACCAGAAACGTCTTGTGTTTTGTAATGATAGCGGTTGGTTAATGCAATAGTCATGACTTTAAAACTTATATCAATGATTTTCTGAGAAAAAAAATATTCTGAAATAAAGCAAAAATAAATCAAAATTTGCTTTATTAAAGCACTTAAGAATTGTCAATTAACATAAAATATATGATACTGTGGTTTATAATACTGACTCAGAAGACAGTTCTGCAGAGAAGAGCCGGCTCATTTAAAAATATAATTTGCCAATAGGTTCACCAATATCATTAGCTTGAGAGTGAGCATCAACAGCTTTCATTTCACACATCAACATAAGTATAGTATTTTTTAACAGAATAATATAGTTTTCTTAATAATATGTTCAATATGTGCAAATGGCAAGTCTGAAAATTTGTGGAATTATATTACACTTATTTAATACACATTGTACCTTGTAATATAAATTACTTATTTTATTTTATTTCAGCAGCTTTCTTCTTCAGGCGTGGCATTAAAATTTATTGTAACTCTTAAATATTTTCTGCCAAAAAATAGCAAGGTGTTTTATCATCGAAATCATATATCGCTCGTAGATAATTGAGTACACGATAAGTTTATCTCGGACTATCAAGGTTCTGTAAAAGAGTATAGAGGCAAGTACTTTGTATGGTTGTATTTGTATGTTAAGCCGATAATAGGTCACGAATGTACTGAACTGTATTGTTTTTTAGCTAAATCTTACTTTATAATGGTGTTATGTTGTTTACCTTATTGTAAATGCGTAACGGGATTTTGTTGTTCTGTTATTGTCTCTTGAAATATTCATATATTCATCTGTGTATATGTTAACTATTTAGTCTATACGTGAAATTGGTCTATAGTAAATAGAAACTAAAAAAAAATATGACAAAATTCGAATTTACAATCATTAATTAATCTGTGCAGAAAACTTCGTAAGAACGTCACATCGACCTTATATTTTTGATATTGATGGAGAGAGAGAGAGCAGTCTTTTTAATTTTTTAACCTATTATCGCTTTCCCCGTAGACCTAAGTCAGAGGAAACCAAGTCTCAAGACACTCCGTTCTCCATTTTTTGTGTACAAAGGCAAAGGAACGGAAATTTAGACATATTTATTCCCTGAACTATCGCTGTCCCACTGCGCCACGACGGCGTCTTGTTGTCTCTTGACATATACTAATTATAATGTTTATATAATTTTACTGTTTATACTATATGATAACATTTGTCAAACTAGTTGGTACAAACTAAAAAATTCTTTGAGGCGAGATTTGAATCTACGTTACAGCAGCCTGATATGTTTAGTCTTTTTAAATTATCAGAGCTTAGCGCTTTTTCCCGCATAGTAAAGAAGTCAGAAAGAACCTAGTGTCATGGTACTCTGTTCTCCGGGTTCCATCCGAAATCGAGACAAGGCGTGTTGAGTGGCGGAACTCTACGCAGCGCTTGTTTTACCAGAACGGAGAGATGAAAATTTAAATAATCATTCCCTCGAGTGAAAATCGTACCCTCAACCGTCGCGTTTACAGTTAGATGCTGTTCCACTGCGCCACTATGATCTCCAAGTGACGGTCGGTAAATATTGGTTGAAATTCAAAAATATTTCAAACGACTTCGAGGCCTAGAGAAAGCTATGTACTCGTACTATTTTTAAAGACAAAGTTATCGTGTTTAATCAATTATTATCAAAATTATCTAGATTTCAATATGATAATTTCCATAATATGTAGATACTATTATAAAACGTCAAAATATATAGTATTAATAATAGGTTTGTTCTATCATTTTAGAATATTATTTAGATAATATATGCAACTTGGTCTACAGTCGCCGGCTGATATCTTAATATTATGTAACTTGATTGAGAGTACGTCACTAGATAAAAGGGGAATGAATAATATTGTGTACGAAATTTTGTGCGAAATATTCCTATATTTAAAATATATAAACATCTAGCGGCCCGTGAACTATGTACATTCCATATTTGAAACTGTCATCTTCTATTTCAACCCTTTAGAAATTGATTTTTGAAAAAAAGAAGTGTTTGACCCGATAACTATTACTATTTTCATTCTAAATTTCATCCAAATCGGGCCAGTAGATTAGGCGTGAAAGCATAACAGACAAACAGACAGACTTTCACATTTATAATATAAGTATGGATTAAAGTAGCTTCACGCTCTTTCCTGCATAGCAGCGAAGTCAGAGGGAATCTAATGTTCTGCAAATTCGCCGTTCTGCAAATTCTGTCCGAAATCGAGATACTGCGTGTTGAGGAGTAGGATTCAACGCCGTGCTTTGTCTTAGGTAGCAAAGTGAAGATATTATTTTTTTTAAAATAATCATTCCCTCGAGTGTGAATCGAACCAACAATCGTCGCGTTTACAGTCTTGCGCCTCTTACATGAAAGATTAGGTATAATAGTATAAAATGCAAATGATAGTGTAATAAGGACCTTGATTGACCTTTAAGAGTGCAATATAATTAATTGACTGGGGAGAAGGAATTACATAGACTGTAGACTGATGTAGAAATTCTCACAATTATTTATTGTATCTGATTTTGTATACTGTTTGAATAGAAAATAACAAATTAGTTTAGTAAAAGCAAGTGGAAGAAGCATTCTTAGAATTATTTTCTCGTTTGTTGCTTGACAATATTGTACCGTAATCTGGGCATAGTCAGTCAGTCACACGTGCATCAACTTTGGCATTTTAATGTATGTAAGTAAAGCATAAAGAAGCTGTTTAAAAAAATAGCAACTGTGAAAAATGAATACGAAAAACTGAGATTAGAGGGACTTAAGAATATTTTGCTATATCTTCCTGAATCACGTAATTTCATGACAAAATTAATTATTTATATCGAAAATTATGTCCGCTTCAAAAAATAATTTATTTTCTTAGAATTAATTTAAAAATGTTTATATATAATTAATGAAAGGTTCATTTTCAGAGTGGACTGTCTTCTGGAGAATCAAAGCTTGCGGAAAGAACTTTAGACGAAATTAAGGTATTTTTTTTTAAAAACATTATACAAATAATTATTTACTATGACAAAGAAGAAATCTTAAAAAATGCTTGTTAAGATTTACTCTTTGTCATTTTGATATAAAACATACCAAAAATAAATTTAAAAATTATATTTTTTTAAGTTATTCACGTTTAGCGCCATCTATCGTCCGTGTTTAAAATTATTTCCATCTTACGTAAGTACTAGTAGCGCCATCTATTATGCATTGAATGATATTCGTTTAGTTTCCAAATTACTTGACAGATGGAGCTGTAATTAATTTTTGGTATGTCATTTAATGAAATTTAAATTTGGGTACTTTTTGACTTAATATTTATATTGCTATTACTTCAGGTTTAATATTTTTTTTAGAAAAAAATTCAAATAAATTAGATTATTATAAATTTAAATATATATATGAATAATAGTGTTATTTTCTTTGTTGTTTAATTAAGAAAAGTAGTTATACACAAATACTCAATGTAAGTTTTAACAAACACAGTTTACTTGTTGCTTGCATGAGCTTTTACTATTACTGTTATAAACTGCGCCAATGTTGGTGATGTGCCTATCTAAAATAAATGATTATACATCCTAAGTTTGAGTATATAGGTCGAAAAATATACGTGACGTACTTTATCAAAGGCTGGACTCACACGCGATAGTTGTGGATTCGATTTTTATGTAATAAAAAAATATAAACTTTATGAATTAATGTTTCACGTCTTTTCCCGTGTTTTCATTTCGGCTGTAACCTAAAGGTAAAAGTTATCTAGTGTTAAGGCACTCTTCTCCACTTTAGTGTAATGTAATTTTCTTCACCTCGCTGCCTGAAGCTGTAATGTGTAACTTGTGTGACCCATAATAAAGCTTACCCATAGTAAATACATAAATCAGGAGAAACTTGAAATAAAAAAGTACAGTTATAACTCAAGTGCTACACATATAACCTTGTAATAACCAAACGCGTAAGCATGAATTTTTCAACTTTGCATTATCACTGCGTGTCGGGCGAATCGTTTCGCACAAACATCCAGTAAGATGCGAGGTGACGTCAAAGAGCGTGAAGTGCACTCGACGACCACCCAGCTCGTGTAAATAAACTTTAATAGCGCCGAATCGAAAAATACTATGTGACTGGCGAGGTTTTGTTGTGTTTGTTGAGGAGTTAGGTCGTTGTGGTTCAGTGGTAGCTTCTGAGTTAATTGCAAGTGGTTGTGGGTTTGATTCCCATTTGGGAATTCATACTTATATTATATTTGCGAAAGTCTGTGTGTTTGTCTGACATGCTTTCATGGCTAATCTACCGGTCCGATTTGGATGAAATTTAGAATTAAAGTAGTAAAAGTTACTGGGTCCTAACATAGGATACTTATTTTTTCAAAAATCAATCGCTAAGGGGTTGACATAGGGGATGAAAGTTTATATGAAAATCTTAACCGCTTGACCGATTATAATGAATTTTGGTATAAATATAGTTAATAATCTAAGCTTAAACATAGGTTACTTATTTTTCAAAAAACACACCTAAATTATTATAGCGAGGAAAAAAGGTGAGTGGTATGAGAGGCAGGGAGAGACCTCGGTTGACCTTCGAAAACACAGTAACGACGATACTGGAGGAAGGTCACGTAAAAAACATGAGGTCCCCCCGGAGGGCGTGTACGAAGAGGTTGATGACAGTGGACGAGGCGAAAGAAGTATGCAGGGACCGTAGCGTTTAGCGCTCCGTTCTCTCTGACTAACCCGCAAGGGATACAGCGTGAAGCTAAAAAAAGGAATTGTATTTTCTTATTTTGGTAGAGAAGTAGAGGCCTTCATAGCGCAGTGGCAACTGAGTGTACACCTAATGGTTATAGGTTCGATCTGTATGCGGTGAATGCATGAATGTAATAAAAGAATTCTCAAGTCATATTTTACTTTATATTTTTATATGAAAAAATATGGTTTAATGCTTCATTTTTTGTTATGTTATAGTTAGAGTCAGTCTGTCGTGGCGCAATGACTGCATCTGAGTGTAATTGCGATTAGTTGTGGGTTTGATTCTTATTCGGGAATTGTTATATTTAAATTATGTTTATTTCTCTACTCATTTAATGGTGAAAAAGACAAACCTCGGCGTTAAGTTCCGCCTGTCCACCCAGCGCGTGTAAATTAGTTTTAATAGCTTCTAATCGAAAAATTTTATATGACTAGTTTTGTTATGTTATGTTATGTTTGTAGAGGATTTTGAGGCCATCGTGGCGCATTCTGAGTGTAATTACATTTGGTTGTGGGTTCGATTTCTACTCGGTGATGATCGATTTCCACTCGGTGATGATCGATTTCGGCCGCTTGACCGATTTAGATGAATTTTCCCAGTTCACAGTTTATAACGCAATGTCCAAACATAGCCTACCTATTTTTTTAAAAAGCAATCCCTAAAGTGTTGATAGTGGGTGAAAAATTTTATAAAGAAATAAATTGCTTCATTTTGAGGTTCGTATCAAGTTCATGCAAAGCCGCGAGCGGATTGCTAGTGTATTAGAATTTAGGCCTCAATACTAAACTAGGTTTATTTAGTTGTACAAATGTATTTTGCGGCATACCGTAGCGTACAAATATGAAAATTGCAAATAATTTATTCATCAAAAAGCAATACAGAAATTACAAATGCCTACAAATCGAGATAACTTTAGCTTTTTTGCAATTTACGAATAATATTCGTAAGTCATATTTTAGTTTGTATTTAAGGATAACACTTCACACTTTTTCTCGCATAACAATCGGTAGTTAGAGATATCCTAGTGTCAAGACTTTCCGTCCTAAATCGACCCATTGCGTGCTAAGCGGCGGAGCTTAACGCCGCGCTTGGTCTCAAATGAAAACAATATATATAATTATTTCCCCTTCGAGTGGGAATCGAATCGACAACTATTGCGCTTACAGCCAGACACTATTCTACTGCGCCACAACTATCTCAAAATAGAAGACATAAGCCATGTTTTAGTTTGTATTTTTATATGAAAGTATTTGACAATTCCATCAGTGTTGCTTGTTTTGTTAAGTTTTTATAAAATAATTGTATTATATTTATTGAATTATATTCGGAGGGTTGTTTTCGTACCTCACGGCGGATTATAAAATCACCGTGAGTAGGTAAAGAGCGGAACATCGATTCAGCCAAACGCGTATCATCCAATAGTTTGATTCGACTGACTGTTACACCGATTGTGTTTTGCTGACAGACTTAAATGAAGTAATATTCTGAAAAAATACTGTTTTCGCAAAACTAAACTAATGTAGACTCAATTTTTTAAAAATATTAGCATTAGCTTTGTCTTGTTACTTAATTTTCTTTAGCTTTACGCTGTATTCCGCACACAGCAGGATAGGCAGAGGGATATTGTTAAGGCACTTCGTTCCCCACTTTCTGCCGAATTCTGGAGCTTAACGCCGCGCTTTGCCTCGGCATTAAGCGAGGAAATTGGAAACATTAAAAATTTCCACTCCTTGAGTGGGAATCGAACCCACAACCAGTTGCACTTGTGCCTCTGCGCCACGACTCGCCCTGTTTGTTTAATAGTAGAGGAATAAGTAAATGAAACTATCATATTTCTTACGTTTGGAAAGATTACTGAATAAATTTTATTTTATTTTATTTACCATTATTAACCATCTATTAAAACATTGTACATATTAAAACTTTCAACTTCTAGAAACATGTTGTTTCTCACTAATTCATATAAATAATTAATAACATATAGGTATTTTATTTGTCTAGCTTTAAGCTCTTTACCACGTAGCAAGGGTAGTCAGAAAGAACTTATTATCAATCACAAATTCATCACTTTAACTTTGTTAAACACTAATATAGATTAAAGCAAAAAATACGATCAATACATCGATATTTATTACAAGTAATATATTGAAATTATATCTCAACTCTATACCTATTATAATTCCATTTCAATAATACAAACAACCATAAAAAATTCAAAAATTCAACGAAATTTTCATTTCCATCCCATAGATACGACGGTGTAAGGTAACATGCGTTGCGTTACCCGGTATTTTGTAGTCTTTACCGTCCCCCACATCGGGCATTTGAAATATGAACGGGTGCGTGCTGGGTGGGGCCTTGTGTAAATATTGGCAGATGTGAGTGGATGGCTGCAGCCAGGCGCCACCCTACCCTACTCTGCTCTACTCTACTGTACTGTGCTGTACTGTACTGGGGTAGGACGTCCTGCTTACACGTTTCACCGATTTTGAATCCTAACCGACTTTGTCGTGTTTTAGGCTTTTGGTTCTTTGTGTTTTGCATGTTGCTGGTAGTTAATATTGTATGGGTGTATCAATTGGGAGGTAGTTAAGTTAGTAATTTAGTTAGCGGTGTAGAGTTCTATTATTGAATATGCAATGGAGATTTGGTAGAAAATGGAGAATCTTGGCACTAGGTTATTTTTGACTAGCCTGGTGAGCGGAAAAAGCTTGAAGTTACTTTTTTGGAGCAATTAAGATCCATTTGCGCCATTTAAAATGTGTTTACATGCATAAGGACCAAGATAATGACTTCTAAGCTGAAATATAGAAATATACAGCTATACCTTTTTATATTCATAGCAAAATAGTCAAAGAAAACATAGTATCGTGACAATCGGTCTTCCCATCCTTCCTGAAATTGAGATACTGAGTAGGTTTATTGAGTGAGTGGTGAGTGGCGTAACTCAACGTCACGCTTGGTCTTAGGTACTAGAGAAATATGTAAGAGAAATGAAAATAATTTAAAAATTATCTTCCTCCCGAGCGGTAATATAATCCACAACCAGTCGCGCTTACAGTCAGACGTTATGCTACTGAGCCACGATGGGTTCATATATCGAGTTATATTAGTTGAGAGATGTTAGTTGTTTAATTTGCAAATCTTGGAAATATATTTAATTATTATTTCCTATATTGCTTACTCTGTTTCTAAAATAGCGAATAAGTTTTTACTAAAAAGATTGAAATAAACCACTATCTCGTAGTCAAATACAAATCGTTTAAAACGTTAAACTTGCCCTGTGTAAATATTTTAATTACCTTCTTTTGAGATTTCTTAGTGTATTCAAAGTTTCAGTACCAGTACTTAATAACATCCGGTGAATGAGGTGCAGTGTAACGGCGTCTTACTGTAAATAGAAAGATTGTAGGTTCGATTCTCGCTCGGGGAAATGATTATATGTTATTTTCATTTCTCTGCCCTAGTCAAGACAAAGAGCGGCATTAGGTTTCGCTATTTAACACGCAATATCACTATATTGTGTAGAAGGTCCAGAACGGAGTGTCTTGACACTAGGTCCTTTCCGACTACCACGCTATGCGGGATAAAGCGTGAAGCTGCGAATAAAAGAACATAAATCAAGTTGAGGCCCGTCGTAGCGCAGAGGCACAAAGTGTGACTGTAAAGCGACTGGTTGTGGGTTCGATTCCCACTTGAGGAGTGGAAATATTTAATATTTCCATTTCCTTCGCTCTGGTGTCAAGGTAAAGCGTGGCGTTAAGTTCCGCCACTTAACACACAATGCCTCCAAGTTCGGCGGAAAGTGGGAAACGGAGTGTCTTGACATTAGGTTCCCTCTGCCTGCTGTGTGAGGGATACAGCGTGAAGGTAAAAAAAAATAAAAAATAAATCTAAGTGCAGTTCTACCTACACCTACAGTCTGACTATCCGATAATCACGCGCTAACCAAACGTATCGTAGGCGAGTGTACTCGACTCATTAGCGTCGGAGGCATACCGATCGTAATAAGTTAATTGTGCAAAAACTTCACACCAGTAATGCGTTGCAGCGCTAAACCACGCTAAACATTATTTTTAGTGTTAACCAAACCTGTTTCGTATCCTGTCTATAGTAAAGTTATTCTGAGTGATACCGTGTATCGACTTCTGACTTTTGATGTAGTAAAAATATTTTTTAATGAGATTGTGTATTGTAGAAAATATCTCAGTCTGTACTGTTTTTACAACAACTTCACGCTATTTCTCGTATAGCATGGAGTAAGAAAAAACCTACTGTCATGAGGCTACGAAATTGGAAATTGCTTGTGTATTGGCTAAATTCAAGATTGCCCTTTGTCTAGGAACTAGAGCAGAAAAATGAAAGTAATTTAAAAATAATCCCTGAATGGCAAGCGAACCCCCAACTGTCACTGTTACAGACAGACGCTATGCAACTGCACCACGACGGCCTTACCTTTTTTCTTATATTAATTAACTTATATTAATATCGTCTCTTAGAACTTTAGCTTATGTTGAAGCAAGTTTTTTCTATTCTGGTAAGAATTATAATACTGTAAGATATGGTAATATCTTACAGTATTTTAAGTAACCTGCAGAATTATGGTTGTAGCTTCGATTTTCTCTCAGCAAAATGACAATATTTAAATTATTTCCATTTCTCCGCTCTGGTAAGATAAAGCATGGGTTGAGTTCCTCCACTCACCACGCAATGTCTCAAATTCGTGCGTAAGCTGAAAACGGAGTGTCTTGATACTACATTCTATCCACTTACCAAACTGTGCGAAAAAATGCATGAAGCTGAATATGGTTGTGATGTGAGTGGTAAACGTCGCTTACGAATTCTTTAGAAATTACAACTGAAATGTTTTTGTATGCACTTTAAGTTATATTTCATTTATTTTTGTATAAGAAGTATGTAAGTATTTTTTATGTCACAATTTTTATTAAGATCTCACCCATATTGCGGGGATTTGCCCATTTGATTTGCCTGATGAACAGACGATTTGAATAAGGATGGTAGCGAACGGTTATCGCTCTCTGTAGGAGGGCCTACTTTTGAGGCATTGCTGGCTGAAAAAAATATCATTAGTAAATTCTATCATAAAATGTTAAAGTGCAAATAGAATATAGAAAATATATAACATACAAATAAAATATTTTTACTTACTTTTCTTGTAACATTTAGAATTTTATACATAGAAAAGGAGAATTCTTAGACGTGATTTCACATGTTTGCCGGTCGCGCAACAATGATAGCTAAAATGTCAACTGCAGACCTGACTGGAGAGAGCCTGAATAGTAAATGCTGTTTACTGGAAAGATCAATCGACTTCTTTTAATATTCAAGATAGAAAATTTGTTACTAAATATAAATGAAAAAGGATGAATAAGGAATATAAATGTAATAGATAATAAAAGGATACTTTAAGATACTTTAGAGTTATATAAATGAAGAACAACCTTAGATAATTTAACCTGTTTATCACTTTTATTTCCATTTCCTTTCCATATCCTTCAAACTTAATTCCGATTATACTCGCAATTATTTGATTCCCACTGTGTGATCACAATTTAGTTATTTTCATTTCTCCTCTTTAGTAACGGAGTGTCTTAACACTAGATATGTCTAGGCAAAAAACGGGGACCTGGAAATATTCTTGATACATTTTTTTTGATATAAAATACGTCTGAAGTCATAAATTTATTAAGTAAACAAAAAAGTCCTTCAAAATTATAACTTTGTCTTGTTTTCTGAAACCTGAACTCAAACCTGAACCTATATCCTCAATTTTGCAATAAACAATATACAATTAAGTGACAATGTCACCACACCATCAAGGTCCTGACGTACCAAGACGTGTGTATAGCAAATATTGTTTGTGACATATCATTTAATACAACACGTCCACAGTCAACGCTGACATACAGAGAAACAAACAGAATTAGCCGGTCTGACGGGCGTCCGTCTGTTTGCACGCGCATATAGACATAGCCGTGGACTCTTTTAATCTTTACGCGACATTGATACATGAGGTGGTAGTGTATTCTTAATGGAATGTTGTCAGTTTCATCAGAAAATGACAACATTCTATCAGGAATTTTCGTGTTTTTTTTGTACATTTTTGTTAAGGATTGTTGTTTTGAGTAGAGGTTATTGTAGTGCAGTGGGGCGATTGACTGTAAATGCGTTTGGTTGTAGGTTTGATTCTCACTGGAGGGAATTATTAGTTATTTTGTTAGTTCTTTTTTTTCTTTCTGGTGCTTAGCTCTCAATTAACTGCAACTCAATTAGCAATTTCTTGAATTCAGGCGGAAAATGGAGAATGGAGTATCTTGATACTAGGGTCTCCCTACCTGCTTCGTTCCTTCCGGGGAAAAGCGTGTATCAGAGAAAAATATTGTTTAAGTATGGTCTCAATATCAATGTCATGGCACTACTACAAACGCGCCATTTTTTAAAGAGAGTTGATATAAATATGTAAGCTTTGTGTCGTATGATCTAATAACTTTTTATAGACAAACTCTATAATATATTCATATACGTTAAAACTAGACTAATATTCTAGATTAATCTCAGTTAAATTCGCTTCCATTACGTACGGACTTGAAATGGTCTAGCCATTTATGGAGTAAGGAAGCCAAAAATTGCTAAACCATTTCACATTTCTATACGAACGATACGAACTAAACTAAACGATATAAATAAAGTTTTATTTTACTTTTTATTTAAATTTATTTAACTACTAATATTTACATAATGGACTAAAGAAAGACATTATATTTTCACCTAATATAACCCATTAAGAATATATTTCAATAACACGTTAAAATCATAGAATATTCAATATCTTTGATCCTATTTAAGACATGTTTCAAGTTTATTGTTTAAAGCTAGTCTTCTAGGGAATTAACGAGAAATGGGTGCTTTATAGGACCTTTAGATGCACACGGTCAGCAAGTCCCGTCCGTGACGTCGCATATATTAGCCGTACCATCTCTTTTGCTAGTCTGTCCCATTGCTTAAATACTTTGCTTTACCAAAGTAGAGCTTGCTTTATATAGAAATTTATCATACAATACTAATGGCGTCACAATATTTTATGAATAATATTTATTTAAGAATACTGTATATGCAATTGAAAACTTTAGGCCCCGCGGAAAGCAGAACAGCGTCTGCCTAAATCGAGAGTTTGGTTGTGGGTTCGATGACTACTTGGTAGGAGTGAAATGATATTTAATAAATACTAATTTATTTTCATCTCTAATCCATTAAAACTAATCATGACATATATAATCTCCATCTCCCTCTCCCCACCATTCCCATCCTATCTCCCTCCTTCCCTCCTTCACCCGGTTCATAAGGTCGGCAACGCATCCTCAACCCCTATAGTGTTGTGGATGTCTATGGGCGAAGGTAACCACTTACCATCAGGTGGTCCTTCTGCTCGTTTGCCTCCTTTATTCAATAAAAAAAAATGACATTGAGTTCAGCCACCAAGCACGCAATGCCTAGAGTACCGGCGGAAAGAGCAGCACGGAGTATCTTGACATGAGGTTTTCTCTGACTACCCTGATACGCAGGAAAAAGCGTGAAACAGAAGATGTATATTCCATTGGCGCATGTTCTTTTGCCCATGGAAGACATATCATCGTTTATGGGTATACCTCATTCTGATTTACATGCTTTTCTAACTGTAATTTGGGGTATAGACTAAGGCTTTATTCTAAGTCACTTTAATAATCTCATTTTTGACAATCAATTTATAATTGATGATTTTTATGAATTTTATTTTGAGTACTGTTTTCATTCTACTTTCAAAGTCCATACTTTGAAAATAGATTTGGTAAAAAAATAGATTTAGTGAAAAAAGACAAGTTAATTTACTGCAACTGAAATCCATTACAGTTTTTTATTATTTTGAACAATATTTATTACTTTTACTCCAACAAGTAAATCTGTACGTGAAATTAATTAAATTTACTTCATTACGTTGTGTAAGACATTCTCTAATTAATTATTTTGTTATAGAGCGCCCTACGAGCATCTGAGGCTGATAAAAGGCGTATGATGGATCGTATAGTCAAACTGGAGGACGAATTGCGTGTTCTCAGGTTGTCCAGTAGGTAAGATTGAAAGCCAAAAGAGAAGTTATTGTTTTATATTATACTAGTATACTTATTTGTGTAATATGCAATAATTATTTTATTTGACTCCCTACATATTAGCATTATTAAGTCTTTTTTTTTTAGCTTCACGCCCTCACACAGCAGGGTAGGCAGAGGGAACTTAGTGTTAAGACACTCCGTTCCCCACTTTCCGCCGAATTCGGAGGCATTGCGTGTTAAGTGGCGGAACTTAACGCCGCGCTTAGCCTCGACACCAGGAAATTTGGAAATATTAAATATTTCCACTCCTCGAGTGGGAACCGAACCCACAACCAGTCGTTTACAGTCACACGCTTGTGCCACTGCGCCACGACTGGCCTTGGGCCATCATTATTAAGTCATCAAGTAATTATATTCAATACGAGAAAATATTATTGTAATTAGGCATATAGGGTAAAACTTGGTAATACGCCCCACTTTTTTTTAACCTTCAATAAAACCCAATTAATCATAGATTTAATTATTTCTTTTATTCCTGGACGTTAATTGGTTCGTTAACAATAATTTTACAAAACCTTAATGTAATTGGAACGATGGTTAAAGATCTATTTCAATTTTTTTGCAGACATGGAGTGGGGCGTTTTATCAGGTACATGTTACCTAATATGCCTCGTTTTGTATTATAAAATGCCCCATGCAATTTAAAATGTCCTCATATATGTCCATACCTAAATTTTATCCAAAACGTAAAAAAACACAATATATCAATAGTTTAATAACTTACAAACATAACACAAATGTAAGGCAAGACTTAAAAGTCCTTAAAAACTCTAAATAAAAAAAAAACATTTTCATTTGTAAGTAATTAATTAAAAGAAAAGTTGTAACAATAAAAAACACCAGTCTTCTAAATTAATGATTAACATAACAGTCTTTTCAATCAACTTTGACATAAACCAAATTAAAATCATCATAAAATAGTTGAATAGAATAAAATCAAATCTTGCTGCTTTTAACAGCTTCTCTCTCAGCTTTCTGCCCATAGTTGTTACACAAACGTGGTACCCTGAACGTGTCAAACTTGAATCCAGTCTTCAGAAGACTTTGTTATGTAGTAATTTTCTGTACATTCAACGCTTTTTATTTATGTCCATATCCGAACAGTTTTAAGGTGCTTCTCAAAGATGGAACTTTGAAGTGCTTTGAAGCTTCATTCTTTCCCATTTTTTTACTTCATACAGATCGCATTGCCTCCAAGAAGCTCGAAGAGTCTTGCGTTTATATTTAAGAGACATACTCTGTAATTAAAATACAATATAAATTGGTATCTATGTAATTTCGGTACGGGGGCATTTTAAAAAACATGCGGTGGGGCGTATTGCAAATTTTGCTTTTTAAAACGCCCTATCAAGAAAAAAGCCTCAATTTCAAAGTTATCACGTTTAACGAACATTTATAATAAAGTGTATTTATGTGTATTTTCAACAGTTAATATCAATTTAACTTAAATTTAATGAGTATTAAAATATAAAAAAATGTTTGCAACTTACCACAAATTGTAACTTCACTGAAACACTAAATTTATTAATATTTTTTTAAGGGAGCGTAATAAACCACACGTGCACATTAGCTATGTTGTTTATCAACTTATGGCTACTCTCCGTGCAATACGTGTATCATCTAGCTTTCTTAATATGCCTGCTATGGCTGTGGGGCGTTTTGTCAACTGGGGCGTTTTACCTAGTTTTACCCTATATGTCAAATTTCAAATTAGACAACGATGGTTTTCTATTTGTCTGTGCACGTTAATCTCTGAAACTGTTTTAATTGTAGTTTTCACTAATGTATTTAGGTGCTCTTAACATTTTGTGTTGGTTTTATTTAGCGTTTAATCTTTTTTAATACGTTTATAACCAAAAACAGTTAAACAATTTAAATTATAAATTTAAGCAACATTTGTGATTGTAGTAAGAACAACGAACTAGTTATAGTCATGTAGTTTACGCTGTTTTATTTATATATGTTTTCTTATATCCGCTTAATGAAGATATATTTTTCATAAAATATTGTTGATGTGAACATTCTGCCAACGTTTTTATTTTTTTTTTGCAAATAGCTACGAATCCAATGAGTCTCGTATGAACGGCAACATAGAAGATGGAGATTGCGAACGCTTGCGTTTACGCAAGGAACTTGCGGACATACGTCGAGGCAAGCAAAGTGCGGAGGAGCATGCCCTTAAGTGAGTTACTTTATTTAAAGCTAAATACTATATACTTTAAAAAGATTATTATATATGTCTTATGTAATATTTAATATTAGTTGTAAAGAATATCAACTTTATTGATAGAAAGAGGCAAATAATTCTTTGTAAAATAAATGGAGCCCTTCCGTTAAAGTTATTATATTAATAAGTTAAAATAAATACGTATAATATATGTATTATATTTTTTGCTTTGTTCCTGAATAGAATTAATATATTTTTTGTTACATGTAGTTTAATATTATTATTACAGTATTTTTTTGTTATGGCAACTACAATTACTTATTTTTTGTTATTGTTTTCAATATATTATTTAAATTTTAATTGCACATTTTAATTTATATCCACATTACACCTCCTCACCTTTCACGTCCCATTTTTTTTATTTTTATTGAGCAATATTTTACTATATTTTAAGGCTAACCTCACTTGCAGACTCGAACGTCTAGTAACGCAGCTACGTTCAAAATTCAACGGTCTACAAATAACGAACGGACCCGACTCATTGCCGAGCGAACCCGAACACGACATGCGCACGCGCCGCACCAATTCGACCAACAATTTGACCCACAATTCGACCAACAACTTGACCAACATGACCAATCTGACTGCCAACCTAACAAATTTGACTAGTTTGGCCAATCTGACCAACTCAACTTCCAATCCAACGGTTGTTTTTGGCCCCGTAACGGACTTGTAGCGAAGCGAACTCGGGCATTTCATATGCTACGCGGTTACGGATTTATTGAAATCCGTTAAATATAGACTTGGGAAATAGATAAGCAATAATTGGTTGTTGAATGTGAAAGTGATTTTTCTTTTTTTTATGTTTATTGAATCTCAGTGTGTGGCTAAATTGTTGTTTTTGCATATTTTTGCTTGTAATGTTGGCATTATTAACTTTTAGAGTGTTTTACTGAAATAAAAATTATGACGTTTATTGTCGATTTAAAAATTGAGCACAAAAACATTTCATCACATTTGTTTGAGGATTATCATAATTTTTTTTGTCGTTTAAACTTAATATTTACTACAATTGCATGGTATTGTACTTACAAAATTTGAATGGCTCACTGTTGGTCTGTGATTTTTTTGATTTAAATATTAGATAGCATTTTCTTTAGATTATAAGATGCACTATTTTCTTCTCTAACTCTCTTATTAACTCCTTCATTGTTTCATCATTAGGTGATATACCAGAGAGATTTTGGTTATCGCATCATTGACTACATGACCGTTTTACCTACATTTATTTCTAACAGATATAATTATTACAAAATTATGAAAAAGATATACATATTCTTTTTTTTAAACAAAAAAGCATATTATTGCCGGATTAAAAAATATTTGAAAAAAACAATACGTTTCTGAAAAAAATGTGTTTCTGCAAAATATTATTTTATATAATTGTTATATTTGAATTTGAATGTTGCAGTTATTGTCATAATGTCTATATTTTCTTAAAAAAACAAGAAAAAGCCAGTTTTAAAGTAATTTTTGTGTTAATTTTCATACATTTCTATCGTGACGGGTATAGCATTCGCTAAGGTCACCTTTTATTTGCCGACATTCGTTACACAAACAAACAAGTCGTTCAGTTTTACGGTCATTCCGATTATCATGAAACATTTGTTTGTCGTATAAATTATTTTTTAACCTTTAATTTAAAACTTTTTTGTTATTTGCTATTGTATTAATTGGAGATAGCATACAAAAATATTGTTAGTACTCTTTTTTTCTGAAAAAAAAAGAACATGTCATCTTTAATTGACATTTTTTATGCCTTTTTTAAATTTGACATACGTACATTAATTCAATTTGCGGGTCCTACTAAAACTGATGCAAGTGCAAAAACCTAACTCTAAAGGAGAACGATTTGAAAGCTTAGAATATAAGATTGTATTTTTGTCATTAATGATAATAATATTATGTTTATTGTCTTAAACCATAGCAATAAAAAAAATAGTAAGACTATAATTGGACATTATAAGTATAAACTTGCCTATATCTGTACTCAAATTCCAGTATAAGCAATATTCGCAATCTAGAACTTTTTTCGATTCTTTTTAATAAAGAAAAAATTGAAACAGAAACCTTCAAATTAGTGTCTTGCAAAGTTGTGTTTTTACACTTATACTTATATACGTAGGGCCCGAAATTTTATTAAATGTATGTTTATTTCACAATTAAATGCAAAAAATGAGTAATGTTAAGTAAATATAAAACGTATTATTGTTCCTAAAATAAAGGAGACGTTGAAATATTGATTACTTTTGATTATTTACTTTACTACTTATTAGATAAGTATTTCAATATATAACTTAGCTCTCTATAACGTTTTGTTTTTTCACGAACAAAGTGTGAATATTGTTATAACGACGGATAACTAATAAATTGTTTAAATACTCAAATACTAGTTATTGATGTTTGTCTGTCTACACGTTCACGTTAATTTATATTATATACATGATTTATAATTCAAACTGTAATATAATAACCTATATGTGGTGAACTAGCATTTCTTTGTTTTGTTTTATAATTTTTAATTATACTATTATAATAATATAAACTTAATAAAATATTAATAAATAATAAAAAATTGACTGCTTTGGTGGAAAGAAGCAATGTTCCGAACATCACGGAGTTAATTACTAAAAATGTTTATATGAAAAATAACTTAAAATGAGTATTAAAACATAATATGTCATAATTATGTAAAAATTGTCTGTCAATTCTGCTCAAAATCAAAAGCAATTAGCTTCATTTTTTACGTAGACAATAATATTATGTAACTTATAAAAATATATACTTATAAGACGAATAATCTTTGACTAAGAGTTTAAAAGTAGCGCTTCTATTTCATAGCCTATTTCTCATCTAGTCTAATACCGCATTTATATAACTCTGAGCCTGATAATTGTATATTGAATTGTATTGGCGCAAATATATGATAATCATATTCTTATCTGTATCAAAAATAAAAAAAAAACATGTTTCGTCTAAATCGTAGAATTGTAGTTTATTAAAGGAAAAAATTGTATACATTAAATTAACTATACCACGTAATTAGCAAGTTTTCGAACTACGATAAAGCCTAAGATTTACCAACTTGACTACGAAACTTTATTTTTTTACTAAAATATATATTGGATAATAATGTATTCAAAATGGTAAAAGTTCGAACTTTTACCATTAAAGTGAGCAAATCTTAAGATTTACACTAATGTATACGGTTTAAAGTTTATACAGTTTGTTCATTCTAACTGAACGGAACGCTTAAAGATCTAGATCAGATATACATATATCTTGTGCGATCCTAACAAAAATAATAAAATGTTATTTAAGATACCTTTTTTGTCATTTAATAACAATTTTTTACGTATTTATGAAGAAATAAATAAATGAACAATATTCTACGATCGTGACCAGTTAACTAAATACTTATATGATATAATTGTAATAATGAAAAATGTGTAAAACTTATTCTGTAGATAAAATGTCATCTTATATAGAATATATCTACTAGATTATGCTCGATAAAAACATTTCAAGAAATAATAAAAACGCTTTTGTATTTAATATATTATTAATAACCTAAAACGATATACCTATTAAATAACTTAATTATAATGAAAACTGAAAATATAATCACAACTTTTTTAAATATATATGAACGATATACAGAAATAGTAATATTACTCTTTTTTAGATTGTTAGGTTTTTCTATGCTTTTTCTACTAACCACCGACAGCGTTAGAATAGACTGACATTTATTTATTATCTATATGTAAGTTATATACCAAATCGAAATAAGTATAGCTTAGATTGTATTAGATATATTAACTTATTAATAATACTTATCCTTTTGTATTGAACTATATTATTATAAATGTAAATGTCAAAACTTGACAGGTTTTTTTTTTTAATTTTTTTTCTTGACACAGCAGTTTTATGTTAAATAAAATAATTTAATAAGATTTTTTTATTTTTAAAAAATGACATTTATATATTATATTAATAATTTAAATAGAATTATCTCTAAATATATAAATAAATAATGGTGCCTTATTCGTAATCATGTCCGCCCATGAGTAGTTGAAACTGTTGTATACTCTGTGCCATTTTATGCTGTTTAATATGTGCTTTTTCATTAAAATATTTGTAATAATGGCCAATATATAATACTATAGCTGGAGTTAGTGATGATATTATTTTTTCTAATTAAATATCATCGTGGACTTCAATTTTTACTATAAGGTTGTCGATAAAATGAGAATTGTTTGAAAAAATAGAACTAAAAAAAAAAAAAAATTGATTTTCTTAAAGAAATAATATTGTCAATAATTATTACTACGTTCGTTTTTGTTTTTATTTACTGTACGTAAAAGTTTTTTAGTTTTTTCGACATATCCACATAACTTATTGACTAAAAGTGTATACTTGTTCATATTATACAGATGTCGCATATTTTTGTGCAGTGATTGTTAAAGCAGCCTTATTATAAGTTCCTTTTTATGTTAAATTTATTATTCTTATTTGATTTTAAAGAAACAGATAATTAATAATTATAGACAGAAGAGATTGAAATAACTTAATTTTTTATATAATAGGTACTGTATAACGATACGCGACATCTTTCCTAACTATTAGAAACTAGTTATTTAAAAAAATAAATAAGCTTTTTAAACATAAGCTATTTTACCAAACAAAAGGTCTCGTAGATTTAGATTTAGTTAGCACGATGTTTGGTGCGCTGTTCATTTGTAATACTCATTCACGGTAATTGTCTGACATGTCACAATATATTGTATTAGATTGGTAAAGGTTTTTTAATAAATCATTAAAATTGACACTGGGTCTAATTTTTTGACACCAAAACTAAGTTTTATTATTATTTCGGTTAATGATAGTTCAATTGCTTTTAACCCTAGCCCGGGGCTAATTTGTATTGTGAGAAAACATAAGCATTGTGTCCATTATTTTACGTGTTTTTGTAAGGACGGCGCGTGGCGGCTGCGTGCGATGCGATGGGAACTTCCGTCGCTCCTCGATGGGAATGAAAGATGATTTTTTAATAATTTCACTGATTAGGGGAAATTGGTTTGTGAATATTTTATTGCACTTCAAGTTTTATTGTTTATGATTTGTTTTTTTTAGCTTCACGCTGATTTCAGTACACAGCAGGGTTGGCGTACCTAGTGTTAAGACACTTTCCGCCGAATTCTAGAGAATTTGCGTGTTAAGTGGCTGAACTTAACGCTGCGCTTTGCTTCGATACCAGAGCGAAGAAAATGGATATATTAAATACTTTCACTCCTTCAGTGAATCGAACCCATAACCAGTCGCTTTACAGTCACACTTTGTGCCTCTACGCTTCAGTTGGCCCCAATTTATGATTTGTTTAAGAGAATATTTTAGAAATTGTGGAACGAAGTGAATATATCATATTATTCACTGAAATATTGTAATTTATTTTTTATATAGATTATAGTTTAAGTAAGTAAAGGTTAAAAAAAAGAATTTTATAAATTTTCAACAAAAATAAATTTGAAATTCGGAGACATTTAGATTTCATAATCCCAAAGTAGATGACGAGATTATAAAATTCGACAACTTCATAAATGAACCGCATGATAAACTCTGGGCATTTTCCACTTATAATTTAAATAATTAAATATAACGTTACGCAGACAGATCAAATATTCAGGACCGCAGCGCGACAAATTGGGCCCAAATCAATGGCGGGTCGCTCGCGGCGAGCTAAAAAGCTCGACCTCATTATTGAACATGAATTAATCACACTTGTCGATTGTGTGTAGTGCCGGAACTTATTGTCGATAATGCCGATTCGTGTTTGAGTATTGTTTATATTTTTTGTAAACGATGAAAGTAATTCATGTATAACGACATGGACTCTATAAGAGTACCTTACGAAGATCTTATAATTTAACTTACTTCAAATAATAAGTGTGACCCTTATTATTTAAACTATGTTTCAATTTCATCTATTTAGGTATATGTATGTCTATATTGGTGTTGGGTGGTAAGACACAATGCTGCACTTTGCTCGACCAAGTCTTTCGACTGCGATTGGGTCTACCATCAGGTATACTTCCTAACTCACTCTGTTTGAATTTAGAAGAATCATATTTATAGAGTAGGTCCTAGTTGCTACATGACAACACCAGGGAATATATAATTAAAGTAGTAGATACACTATTACCTACTACTAAACTACTATTATTAGTAAAGTACATTATTTGTTATGTTTTAAGATATGAGATTTCAACTAAAATGCTTAATTTTATATCAAGAATGTCTAGGAAGACATTAGTAAAGTATTATGTAGGTATTGGTTATCATTACAGTAACATCTTCATCAAATTATTTTGCTATCTTAGACTTCTTTTTAAGGTACACGAGGCAAATAAGTATAGGAATAGTCCAAAAAAAGTTACAAATTCTCTTCTATATCCACATTACATTTTTTTTCTCTCCTATGGGGAAACCCTGTTACGGGTGTCAGAATGCTAACTACGTTATTCGAGGCCACGGGTACCGTCAAACTCTACCGCAACATCCACATTACCTAATTTATATCTTAAAACACACCAAAAAATTAATTTACTAAACACTAACGTCCTACACTACGTTCTAAAACTGACAATTTAGTGACGCGTTTATAGATAATTATTAAAATTATCGATTACCGTTCCTCCCTACCGATGAATATTGTATAGCGCAATTTGTATAATTTGATTAAGCCCACCTGTGTGGAGACCGCTCGCGAGGGTGATTCGTATGTGCTGTCTGCGAGTTCACTTTTATCATTTTGTTATTATACACACCACAGATCTGGTCTTACTAAACACTAAAGTCCTACACTACGTTCTAAAACTGACAATTTAGTGACGCGTTTATAGATAATTATTAAAATTATCGATTACCGTTCCTCCCTACCGATGAATATTGTATAGCGCAATTTGTATAATTTGATTAAGCCCACCTGTGTGGAGACCGCTCGCGAGGGTGATTCGTATGTGCTGTCTGCGAGTTCACTTTTATCATTTTGTTATTATACACACCACAGATCTGAATATTCATTAATTTTAATTTCGTAATGATTTTTAATTAGTTTTTGCTCGGTTTTCGCTGCGGATAAAGTTGTAATATGTATGTAATATAATATTATAAAGGATATCTGATATGTTAATGTAGGCATATATAATATTATTATTTATGAAATTACAAAATTAGAAAGTTTTACTTATTACAATAAAATATCATACAAACGTATTTGCCTAGTGTTGTACTGAACGCGATAAACTAGACAGATTCTAAATTGAGTTCCATTCTAAATTGAGTTCCATGATAAAAAAACTGCACCACTTCTCCCATTATTCGAACGCAAACCGAGCATGACTCGTTTAAACGATACCATCGAGTCATTTACATTCATCACTTTATCTTTCCCGCACACTTACTTAATCAATCACCCTAAAACCATCCAAATTACATATTAATACTGGCAACACTAAAAAGAGCACGTCAAAATGACAGCTATAGTGGGTCTACCCCAGTATAAAAAATGACGGAAGTCCATACGTGTGCAATGCATATAATTATAATTATATTTTTACAAGGTTGCGTGGGATCGAGAGGGTGAATCTATTTTATTGAGGGATGAGCAGTAATAATATGGTCAACCAGGTGGCGATTTTAAAGGCGATAGGCTGCTTAGAGTATGATGATTTAATTGTTGTTAACTTGTTATGTTTGAGTATTATTTGTAAATTAAATGTGATGCTAAATAATACATCTTTATATCTACCAGTGCCCTACGAGAACAAGTGCATAAACATTTTTTTTTTAATATATTTTAATATTTTTATTTTTTAATGCTGTATATTGCATACGCTGAAATTCTGATCATTTTCTCTTAATAACGACGAAATTATAACCATAGGGAAAGTGGCGTAGCTAGGAAGACAAGGGCGCTGGTGCATACGGAAATTAATCTCTCTGTAAATGCTGATAAGTTCTGTAATTGCTGATGTCCAATTGAGTCCTCTCTTCGAAGTTGAGGTTAGAGGGCCCTCTAAGCTTCGAGAGAACTGGCATAACTCTGGCATTACCTGGCCCTACGATAGCTACGCCACTGCTTAGGGACCTTCAAATTGATGTCCTGTAAAGCCGTGCTTTTACACAAGCACCTATTACTATTGGCCAGTCGATCTGAAGATGTGTGTCATTTATCTTTATTAAACAATAAACTATTTTTAAAACTTATAGATTTTTTTTTAAAACCAACAACTTGAGAAATAAGTATTACAATTTTTCGTGGGAAATTCAATTAAATACTTCCATAGTCCCATTTTAATCAAAGCGCCAGCTATTATCTTCTAAGTCCCTAGTATAAACAAATTGCAGTTCGATTACCACCCTTTGGACATTGTTACCACAGATACCAAAAAAACTAAAATAAACCTTATTTCTAAAATAATAAGGATATACTATTTTTATACTTGAAAAATATATATATAATAGTACGTACAAAAGCATGGCCCATTCAGAACTCGGTCGCCCGTAACTTCTGAAGAGGGCAAGCGCCCGCCACGCGTTTTCATATTTTTTATTTGGCTTTAATTTAATTAATCATGTTGTGACGAATCGCTTTGAGTACTCAATCAGTGTAATAATTTCTTGTATATTAAGTATAAATAGAGGCCATGGTAGCGTAGCGGGAAAGCATTAGACTGAAAACGTGATATAAGGTTCGTTTCCCAAGCGGGGGAATATATTTAAATTATTTTAGTTTCTTTACTCTGATAACTACAATAAATTTCTCTGCCTCGATTTCAGGTGGGAGTGTAGTGTGTCTGGACCCTAGGTTCCCTCTAACCTAACTTGAATTTAAAATAGCGTGAAGCTGTTAAAAAGCCTCTAAAATAAAGTTTTAAAGTATTTACTGATATCACGGTAGTCCTGGCAAGAGTATCAGTTTGATACTATGAAAATATTCAATTATCGTCGGACACATGTGCAAAATTACACGAGAATTGAACGATAACAAATGGGTTGAAAAAGTTTTTGCCAAATAGACTTTCTTGCTTTTATCTGTACGTTTAATAAAGCTAAACATAAGCTAATAAAGCTAATCATAATAAATACTTTAAAATATTACTTATAATATTAGTAGGAACCGTCAAAGCTAATCCGAGACATCGCGCGGCGTTTAGTTCCGCCACTAAATACACAATTTGTCGAATTCAGGCGGAAAGTGAACAACAGAGTATATTGACACTAGGTTCACTCTGATTACCCTATACGAGCAAAAGCCGGACTTTAAAAATAAATAATTTTTTATACCAAATTTAATACTACAATGCAAAACCATGCACCTAGGTGTTTTAAAATATGAGAACAAGGAAATGGGTTAAATGCATTTTTTAAATAATTAACACTAACCTAACAAATGTTCACAGCGCAGCGTCCAAATCCTCGGCTAGTGGGATACACGACCACCCACGAACTATTTACGTTTTAGCCCCCGTTTAATTTAAACACAAACAATTATTACTTCTTCTTACCTTCTATCAAGGGTTGATTATGGTCAGACAAAGTAAACAACCCTTTTATGGCGTTGTTAAAGATACGAGTTTTTGGTTTTTTATGATGGGTATATTTTGACTAGCGATCTGCTCGCGGCTTCGTCTGTTGAACTACAATTTTCATCCCCTGTTTTAGTCCCTTAGCGGTTGGTTTTCAGAAAAAAATATGTAGCTTATGTTTGATTTTGCTTCTTCACCTTTCTTCCGAAGAAAATTCATCAAAACCCGTCAACCGGAGCGGTTTTTCATATAAAGTTTCATTTGTTGATTTTTGGAAAAAATTGTATATTTTTACCTTTATTTCACGCGGGTTTTTCCGTTGATTGCAACTTTATGTTGTTTTTGGTATAATTTGTCGAGATTTTCTTATATGCTTATACTTATATTCGTACCATGCGTGAATAAATCGGAGATGCATATTTTTACGGTACGTTTTAGGTGAAAATTTTATTGGGAAATCCTGTTTTATGTAGTTTCAATATAAAAAACAGCTTCATCCTTTTTTCCGCATAGCTGAGTAGCCAGACATAACCTAATTTTCTCCACTTTCTGCTTAAAATCAAGACATTACGTATTAAGTGGCGGAAAGTCTTGTGTTTTTGAGCAGAGAAATGAAAATAATTTGTAACCATTCCTCGAGTGGGAAACGAAATAAAATTTTTGGTTAATTAGTTATTTACTGCTATAAAATAATATTTATAAGACTGTTGTGCAAGTTAACCGTTAACCGTTACGCAAGTTCACTTATCAACCTATTCATGCCTGGTACGGACATCAGAAAATAATTCTTCACACAAAGAAGAAAGAGTTATATTGTTTTTTTTTCTAAGACCTAATTGCAAGTAGTTTAAAATATATATTGATCAGTTCCAGGCGGAAAGGTACCAATTGGAGTGTCTTGACAATAGGGTCATTCTAATTCTCTATTATTATAGAAAAAACCTGACTTTTCGTGTGTAAAAAGCATTGAATTTTCCTTTTCAAAAGTTATTTTATATTTTAGTCTCTATTGTAAATACGGAAGACATATAAAGTTTTTTTTTTAGCTTCACGCTATATCCCGCACGCAGCATGGGCCTACCCTGCGAAGGAACATAGTGTTAAGACACTACCTTCCCCACTTTCCGCCGAATTCGGAGGCATTGCGTGTTACGTGGCGGAACTTAACGCCGCGCTTTACCTCGGCACCAGAGCAAAGAAAATGGAAATATTAAATATTTCCACTCCTCAAGTGGGAGTCAAACCCACAACCAGTCGTTTACAGTCAGTCACATGCTTGCGCCACTGGGCCACGACTGGCCAAATATAAATATACAGATATTACAGATGTAGTAGAAAATATTATATTAATAGAAATATGTTTTTCTGAAAGTAAGGATATTCGAACTAACTTTCGTGTCCGCTAGAAAGAACTAGTCAAGAGTTCAAGAATACTCGATCTCGGGTGGTCCAGTACAGACGTAGGGTGTATTGGGATTAATATTTTTCTATTTTCTATTTTACTTCAAAAATCTATAAAAACAATGATTTTTTTGAATATTTCTTTCTTATTCTCTTAACATTCTTATTACATATATAAGAAAAGGGATTAAATTATTCGAAGATAGGTGACTAAGCAAAAATTGAAATAATAAGTGCAAATTCCAGAGACGATGCCTGTTTTTTTTTATTTAACACTTAAATATATAAACATTAATTAAAAAAAAGATTTGTTGGAAAAAATTGTTTCTACTCTGGAATTTAACTTAGTTAATTATTTATAGAATACAAAAAACGATTACAAATATAGCTAAAATGTCGTCTTTGCTTAGTAGCTTAACAATAATCAACTATCTATTACTGAATATAAAGTATGAATAGATTAACTGTTTATTCATCGGTAACTTGAACATATGTCCAATATCTCCTGCACCTGTACCGTCATAGCAAGACTAGTTTATGATGGTTTTAGTGCGAGTGCCACTTAACGCCCGTCGAGGCTACCGTGTACTTACCCCTCTCCCGAACACCCCAGTTTAGATGCATCCCAGAAGTAACGTATTACTTAATGAGGTGTGGCATTTATAAATTATATTTTGGATGAATTTATTTACTTTTATAGCGAAAAATCGCGAATTTGGCAAAGATTCTAATAAAAAGAAGTGCATCTTTGTGTAATGTTGGCATATATATAGTCTACCTTATTGTTAAGGCCATTTTCTTTCTTAACTATGTACCACTTTTATCAATTACCATCTAGACGTTTAGTTGATTGCGTTCTTGTCTTATAAAGAACCGTACTTTTAGTTTTAACATTTACTGCATATTAACATTAGTATAAAGAAAGATTTCCCATAATTGCACGACTTTCTACCTAAATTCTAATATAAACGATTTTCAGTAATCTCTCTTAGCCTCACACTTTTTCCCACATAGCAGGGTAGCCAGAGGGAACGTAGAGTCAAATATTTCTCATTTCCAAGCGATGTAGAGATAAGTTGAATGGCGAAAATTAACATGTTACTTTGTTTTAGGCAATAAAGAAATAAAAATAATTTAAATATAAATATAAATCTTGACTTTGTGAATAAATGAAAATAATTTAAATGTTCCTTTGAATAAATAAATAATCCTTTGAACTCAAAATCATCGTAATTTCAATCAAAGGCTAACCCACTGCGCCACAATGGCCTCAATTCCCATTAATCTCCTAAAATATTCTAACTAAAAAGCAATAGCAAAGATTAGCGGCGTTTTAGGATCCCTCCTTCAAACGTTATGTTGCAGGATAACCGCTAAGTACAGGATTAGCAATAGATATTTTTGCTTAGGGGCGATGTCTAATTATTTTTGCATTATGACCGCTTACGAAGTTTATTGTTGAGGGATAAACATGAAATATGTATAAAAATGACTTCTTTTTTGTGAGTTGACCATTTATTTGCAGTTTGTGGAGTAGCCAGTGCTAAGTTACGGCTTTGAACTTACGTCCTTTCCTCCATTATAGTCAAAGTGACGGAACATAACGCCACACTTATTCTTAATAGAAAACGTATACTCTTAAATAAAAAGAACTTCCGGTTGTTCATTGAAATAACAAATATCTTGCACAAAGTATTTATACAATTAGCACAACGGCAAATTAACGAGAAGAAACACATAGTTTAAGCTCAAATTACAGCTTCACGCTGTATCCCGCACACAGCAGGGTAGGCAGAGGGAACCTAGTATTAAGATACTCCGTTCCCCACTTTCCGCCGAATTCGGAGGCTTGCGTGTTAAGTGGCGGAACTTAACAGCGCCCTTTACCTCGAGCGAAAACCAGAGCGAAGGAAATGGAAATATTAAATATTTCCACTCCTCGAGTGGGAATCGAACCCACAACCAGTCGTTTACAGTCACACGCTTGTGCCACGACTGGCCACTAAGCTCAAATTAACTATATATTATATATTATTATTTTACAAAAATTGTATGTATGTGTATATTACTTGCATTTCTCTCCCACAGCTAGCCCTCTATACCTTAAGCCACTAGTAGGGAATTAGGCAGCGGTAATAAAGTTCCCAGGCATCCCCCGGGCAGCCACTTGTCCCGGATTACGCTGGTTTTGCGACTCGCGTGTCGACACTCGCTCGGTTTTTATGATGTTAATGTTATATGCATAGGCATTTTACATAGGTTTGCTATTTTTATGTAAAAAATAATTGTAATAGCATTAAAATGGCGAAAATCTGTCTGTTTGTCTGTCTATTACGTTTTCACGGCTAATATCTATACCGGCCCGATTTGGATGAAATTCGAAATGAAAATAGGTATTTCGACTTCGACTCGACTTTTGTTTTCAAAAATTAGCGACTGAAGGTTTAAGTTAGGGGATGAAAATTATTTTAGTAAGAGAAATGATGAATAGGCGCGAGCAGATGGCTAGTCTTTTATACCCACTATTAAACTTTCTTTCTTGATCTTTGGCTAAATTGATCTGTCATACGTTAAATTAATGTCCGGGATAGACGAGTATATTCCTCCTAGGCACAAACTATCCTAGGTATCAAAAATCAAAGGTATAACTTGGTTAAGTCTTACGAGAAAAGCGAAAATATTTAAAATATTTTTTTTTATATAATTATCTAAAAAGTATAAAAAATATGCATTGCAGCATATAAACCTCTCCTATCCGGAGGTCTATAGCATAACTTTAATTGTTTTTAAAGTGCGTACGCGCGGTTGGTTTCATTCATGATTTAAAAGGGCTTTGCGAGTGTGGGACAGTAAGTACAACCAAACTGTACCGGCATGGCGATGTATGGGTACTTGCCACTTGCTTGCAATAGACAATAGTTGTAACTTATTTTTAATAATCACATTTTTACAATTTCTGAGGCTGTTGTGGGACATCGTCTTACTTTAACACGGTTGTGGGTTCGATTCGCAATCGGGGAATGATTGTATTTGATTTTTCATTTCTTCGCTCAAATCGCAGCGTTGAGTTGTGCATATCGCGCAATGTCTCTATTTCAGGTGGAACGTGGAGGAGTGTTTTGTCACTAGATTTTTCCTGTATACCAGCGGGGTCATAGAAATACGGTAAAATAAAAGAAACTGCAAAATAAAAACAGATATCATTAGAAGTTATATATTATTACGTCTTCAATTTTCCTCTGTTTAAAAAAATGCTTATTTTTTCTTTTCTTTTATTCTAGAAGTCGACGATACGTCACTATTGCTTAGTCCTATTGAGACAGAAAAGTTTTATATATGCCTACGTGAAAAGTATCTCCAATGGAAATTGAACCCTCATTCATCGCGTTTAGTCATGAATGTGTTGTCAGAATGCCTCATTTATAATATTGCCGAAATTTTCAGTATTGTGACCTTTACTTATTTGCGTAGTATTTCTTTGTTTTCGTTCGTATTTAGAAGTTAAAGGTATTAAAATGTTAAGTTTCTGAGTACGGTGAAAATCTGGCATTTTAATACAAGTCGTGGCTTATTATAATCATCTTATTATCATTGATTCCCACTCGTGGAGTGGAAATTATATTTCCATTTTCTTCGCTCTGGTGTCGAGGTAAAGCGTGGCGTTAAGTTCCGCCACCTTAACACGCAAGCCTCCGAATTCGGCGCAAAGTGGGGAATGGAGTGTGTTAACACTAGGTTCCCTCTGCTTACCCTGCTGTGTGCGGGATACAGCGTGAAGCTGAAAAAAAAATATTGCATGGTGCAATAAAAATTAAAGTCAATTTTTCGTGGTAGGCCTAGAGAATCTAGTATCAAAACATTCCGCTCTTCAGTTTCACCTTCTGCCGTAGTCGAGGTATTGTGAGTAGGAAAATTATAATAAATATCATCATTCTTCCAAATATAAATTGAACTCAAAATATTTCATGTACTTACTTACTCACTGATTCTTACCGATTCTGACTGTTTCTTGAAAAATGTACTATATAAATATATTCATGTACTTTTTTATAACAATAATTTCACTTTGTATGTAATTTCACCTAACATTTATTCAATAATTATAATATTTTGATAACTTCTAAATGCCAATAGAGATTTGTTAAAATAAACAAACCTTATAGTGTTTGAAGGCACGTAGTATTCAATTTACGTTGAAATGTTATAACATTGTGGTCTGAAATGGAAGGAAACAGGCTCTTAAGATGGGACGGCTCCGCGGTACCTGTGCTGGCGCACCGTACCTGGCCTAGGAAAACAAAACGTGGGGAAGGATAGAGTGGATAAGATATTTTATTATTGCTGTATTAAATATTAAATTGTTTATATTTTTAGTTAAGTTTTTATATTTAAGTGTGGAAAAGTAGGAGCTCGTAAGATATCCTAGTCGTAGCTATTTGTGTGATTTGAACAAAAAATATTTTAAAGTATTATAAAATTCTTTCTCCTTTACATTTTATATACATACTACAACGCAGATTATTTAATTATCTGCAAATAATATACAATAAATGAATAAAAAAATAAGATACATTTTAAAAATCTTAGTACTTTATAAAAATAAACAAAGAAAATTAAATTGCAATTGAAATGATTAAATTACAAAGTAAGCAAAATATATTTAAAGTCAATTTTTATTAAAAACAACCATGTTTACTACTAAAAAATATCCAAAATGTTTACACAGGTATATCCACTGACGTCTCTACCTGTTATAAGTATGATATTTTCATATTTTGACGGTATTTTTTGTGTGACGCGCTAAGTGGCATGATGAGACCACCCACGACGTCGGAAAAACCGAAACTTTTTTATTATCATTCGATTATGTTAAGAAAATAGACATTGTAGTTAATGCAGACATTAAATAATACTAGTAAACCCATTGGCATGTAAAATACTCGTTGCTTAGCAACCAATGTCACTTTATAGAAAAGTGTAAGACAAATAAATGTATGTAATATATTTTTAATGTATTTATAATATTTTATGATATTTATAAAGTTTAAACAATACCAAATTTCTTTCTTCTTAATCTGCATAATTTGAACTATCATACCAAGTTATTTATTTATTGATTGTAACTCCTTTCTTTTCTCTTCCTTCTGTCCTTTTTTTATCATTTAAAAAAATATATAACGTAATGACTGTCTGAAACTGCCTATTAATAATTGTGTATATTGTACAGTTTTTTTTATAAAAAGTCAGAATGCCTAATAGTGTTAAAATAAGTTGTGTATTTACTCTATAAGGTATATTTGAGTCAATTTAGTTTCCACTTAATAAATAAATGATTCGACGTAACTTAAACTGTTATTTATTATCTTTTATGTTATCATACACAAAAAAAAATCTATTCACATTTCCATTTTAAAAGCCATATCAAAACTTTGCCCATCAAAATTATAATACAATAACAAACTAATCAAAAACATTGCCACGAGTTGCAACTTAAGCGAATTTTTAGCGAGTCCATTTTAAGTTAAATGAATACATGTATCACGTGTTTATACAGCAAGTGCTCTCGTGTGGAGTATGTACAGTATGGTGAGTGGGCCACTGGCCGTACCTACAGTTATTTGCATTATTATTGCATTACTCAGTACCGTCAAGATGCATTTTGAATGCTTTTTGTTGTCAAAATTGCAAGCAATTATGAAAATTTAAAAAGCTGAGAGAATTCGAACATGTATGAAGCAGATTCACTCTTTTTCTGCACTTGGCATGACTTGACTTGAAAATTTAGTGAACCGGTGGTAAACTATTTGACGTTCAAAAAATGAAGCTTGTAACTTCTTATTTTGAATAAAATAATTTGACTTTGACTTTAACTTGAAGAGAACTTAATGTCAAATCTCTTAGTTCTCTTCTTTTTCCGATATCCAGAGTGCTTTGTGGTCAAAACTTAGCGCGTTTTATTTATTATTGCACTACTCAGTACGGCAAGGTGCATTTGAAATGCGTTTTGTTGTTAAAATTACTTACTGTTTTTAATTTTTTTAAAGGTTGAGAGAATTCGAGCATGTAGGTATTACACAGTTTTAAGCTTACTCCGCAGTTGAAGAGCACTTTATGTCAAATCACTCTGTTCTCTTCTTTGCGACGTAGTGTCTAGTGGCCAGAGCGTATAACGTGTTAAACGTTATACCTTACTACAAAGAATAGTGAGTTGGCTACTGGCCGTACCTACAGTTATTTGCATTATTATTGCATTACTCAGTGTAGTCAAGATGCATTTTAAATGCGTTTTGTTGTCAAAATTACATAATATTATTAAAATTTTGAGGCACAGCAAGGTTTAAAGGTGTACGAAATTTATCATGAATAAGCTTTTGCGTACCACAGAGTAGTCATTGAGCACCTAATGTCAAAACTTTCCATTATTTACTCTCCGTTTAACATCTCTATTATGATATTACGTGTTTAAAGGAATTTTATGTGCTTTGTCTTACTATAGCGGCAAAATGAACATAAATTAAACATCGGAATTGAATCCACAACCAATCACGTTACAGTCGGACGCTGACAAACTGCAGTGGGTCATTATATCACTAGAATAATAAAGATAAACTTTTTCCTACCCCTTTGTTCTCAACCCAACGCCGCGCCTTGTTTTGTTTTGTTTTACTTGATCAGATTTTACCTTACCAGATATGAAAATCGATATTAATTAAGTATAAACAATTGATACATTTCCGCTCTGAATAGCTTTACACAGTTATATATTAGCCAACTACTTTATAGGCAGACTTTTATGGAAAAATCAAACACCTTTATATATTCTTTCATTCGATTGAAACCACCTTTAAAAATTAAAATACCTTTCTCGGACTAATTCAATAATGTTAAGTTAAAGTTTAGTCGTAGTTAAAACAAACAGTTCAATTTTATAACATTATGAACGAAATTGGTAGTAATAAATGAAAAATGTAACAACTTTTTCTTTCTACTGCCGACTTTTTGCTACAAAACGTCTGTTCTGCGGCCTGCATGCAACGTGAGGAAGGGAACACGAATTTTCGACCGATTTTCACATAAGCGTAGGGAATTTAGTTAGTTGGTCGCGATCTCGACGCTGAGTCAACACCGCCCTAATGGTGTGCCGTGGGTGTCTAAACCTGGCTGTCCACTGACTATTGATTTTTTATTTTTTTTTCAGCTTCACACTGTATTAGAGATATTTCGAATTGTTTTAGTATAGCAGAGTAGGTAAAAGAATTCTCCGTTTTACGAATTAATTTAAGACTGTGTTTAGTGGCTGAACTCTACGTCGTTATTTGAGTCAGAACAGGGAAATGAAAATATTATAAATAGATATGATCATTTCCTCAGATGGGGAAACTGTTCCACTGAGCCATGATGGGCATATATACAGATAGTTTGATATATGTATATGAAGATTTATTGTATATTTTATTAAATATTTTATTGTTTCTTCTAAGGGATGTTTTTATCTTCAGATTTTCCTAGCAAAGTTTTTATAATGAATTGTAGTTAGGTATATACTTGGTTTTCTTTTCGGTCTTTTTATATAGTATATAATAGATAGTTTTTATAAAACCTATATTTGTATATTTTTCAAATTTTCTTTGTTATTTATACCCATTAGAATTTAAAATCATTTTTTTTTCTGTTTCTTACATAAGTCTATAGGTAAACTAACTTTAGTAATTACTCGTCGAATACTGTTTTACTGAGAACAAAACAAATTGATATACTTTCACACTACATTCGTATGAAGCTGCACTGGAATACCAGTTTTAGAAGCTTTTGGTCGAACTTACAGCGCTTTGTAGATCATGCTTATAAGGCAAAGGCTTCGGTGTGTGGCCTCCAGGGAAATAAGTTTCATAATTACACTACGTTTACATGCAAACTTATATAAATAAAACGCGTTACTTAAGTTATTTTAAATCGATGTAGTAATATCGATATTCCTAAAGATTTTAACGCATTGAATTTAAGCACCATAGTTGTGGGTTCGATCCATACTCAAAAGAAATGGTTTTTTTTCAATTATATTTATTTCCATTTCCAGTTAATTGAGACATAGCATGGGGTTAAGTCGCGTTATTTAAGACACTATGTCTTATAATTTAGTGGAAAAATAAACAATTGAGTGTCGACATCAAGTTTTCTTTGTGCATAATGCAAGTGAGTGAAAAAGAAATTCTAAATAACAGAATATTTAAAAAAAAAAAACATACCGACTAATATGCCCGTAGTCTAGAAAATAAAATAAATAAATAAAAAAAGTGATGCCTGAACTCCTATACATTGAAAATGGTTTTCGCGATTCGTTACTTGTTACACAGTATAAGAGCGTATGTAAGAACCTATTTGTAGTTTCAAATTAATTCCCTGCTGTAACTTCTTCTTTAACACGCTTGTGTTAGCTTAACCTGTTTCTATCTTTCTGTAAGTCAAAGAAATCTTACAAATCTCTTTCCACCTACGTTTCGCAGTCCATTTCTTTAAAAAATTGTACATGTGTCCGCATCCGATAACAATACTATATTTTCAAAGACTAAATTTAATGTCTACATCACGCTAACTATATCTACAAGATAGCTTGATCTTTTTGACAGACGGGCTAGTGATGAGAAACAAAAAATATCTAGTAGTCAAAAAAATAACGTTTTAAAATACTTTTAACTGTGACGTGATTTCCACTTTTTGACCCATATTTCTTTGAAAAATAGATGGTTCGGACCACCTATTGGAGGTCCAAAAATAATCCTGTATGTAAAAATTAATGTTGAAAAATAAAATAGTTTTGTTAAGGAAGAGGAGCATAGCCAAGATCATCATAACCAGAGTCGTCGGAGCTTGTGTCACCATCTCGAACTAACAATTAATGTTATTACGAAATTATAAATAATGTTATTTCGTGTTTCATAAGATTGTCGAAGTGGCCGTAGCGCATCATTGACCATCATCCGATGTAATATTGTAAAAGCGTCTATTACTTTCAGTGTTCCTAATTAAATTTTACTTTGAAGCAATAAAAGTTCTTAAATTTTTCGGATAACGCTTGAATTTTCAGGGACTTTTATGTTATATGTATGTTTTCAAATAAAATATTTGAAAACCTTTTTTAAAGTCATGAAATTAAGAAAATAATATGTTCGTCATTGCAAAGTTATGTCGTTAAGAAAAATTGGCATCTGTCAAAAAAATCAAGCTATCTTGTACAAAGTATAAATGTAGCATGTAGTGTAACTATTATGCTCTTTGGTCAGAGTTTTTTTTTTATGCGTCATTTTCATGCAATTTTACCGACAGGCCACGAAAAACGTAAGGTAACATTATATCAATAAATAATATTAACTTTAAAGAATACTTGTATAATTGTATACATACAAACAAATTCAATGGTTTATGAAATGGCGTTAAGCGCTCTTCGATAATAGATGGCGCCACTTATCAATATACATATGCACCAGTAAGAAATTAAAATATCCATTTCTTAAGTTTTTTAACTAGTGTCCTTTATTTTAATGGTTTACGTTTATAAACGTGAATACAAAAAGCGGAACCTAACGCCGCTGATTAAAATATTGATTGCTTTAATTAATTAAATATTGATTTAGCATTCTCGCATAGCAGGGTAGCCAGAGAGAATATAAGTATTGTGTGTGATTCTGTGAACGCTCCATAACCCACTTTTCACCTGAATTCGACAAATTAGAAATGGAAGTGGACCTTAACGCTGCATTTTATCTTAGATACCAGAACAGGGAAATGGAAATGAAAATATTTAAATATAGGTAATCGTTCCCTCGAGTGGAAATCGAACCCACAACCAATCGCATTTACAGTTAAACGCTGTCTCACTGCGCCACGATCCCCTCAATATAAATATTTTGAAAAAATATTCTTAATAAACATTATTATTATTATTATTCATACCTTTTATATCACATGAGTGGCCAGTCGTGGCGAAGAGGCACAAAGTGCGACTAGTTGTGTGTTTGATTCCCACTCGAGGAGTGAAAATATTTATTATTTCCATTTTCTTCGCTCTGGTGTCGAGGCAAAGCGCAGCGTTAAGTTTCACCACTTAACGCGCAACGCCTCCGAATTCGGTGAAAAGTGGGGAACGGAGTGTTTTAACACTATTTTCCCATTGCCTACCCAGCTATATCCGGGATACAGCGTGAAGCAATAAAAAAAAATTACATATTAAATTTCAAATTAAATTTCAAAATAACATTAGCGTTTTTACTCCTAACGAAGGCAAATCCGCAAATTCTCACGTCAATTTTAGTTCGATCTTATTAACAATAGGATAGGACAGAGACAGCGATTACGAACGTGCTGGCTTTGATGCACCTCAGCTTATGTACCTGGCTTATCTTGTTAGGCGTAAGGTGGTCAAGACTCAAGACAGTTCTTTGTTAGATAATGCGTGAAGCTCCATTGTTACTAATTACGCTTTAGATAAATAAATATGTAGGGTTAAAGGCGACCTCTATTGTGAATTAGCACGTGTTTTTGATTATACAAAATTGTAGCTTTCTTCACGCTTTACGCGGGATTATAATGTTAGTTATGTGTAAGTAGTAAAGGATACAAAATATATGAAATTACAAATATTTAATCACATCTTTGACTCTATACAATTTATAATTGGCATGTGTCACGATCTAATCGTCGAGTAAAATAATAAGACGTGGTGGCGCATAAAAGTGTCAAGTACTGCCACCAAAGTATAGGTGTTGCCAACAATAACGATTATAGCGGGTTAGACTGAGAGGAAGAGGAAGAGAGGAGAGGAAGCCCGAAAATGTTGCTTGTTGAATGGCGGAACTCAATGCCGCGCCTTGCCTTCGGTACCAGAGGGAATGAAAATTGAAATATAATAATTCCCTGAGTGAGAATCAAACCCACAAGCACCGCTTTACAGTGAGACGCTGTCCCGCTGCGACACGACGGTTTTAAGTTCAAATACAGCTACAATGGGGATTCTGAGTCGTAATATAAGAAACGCTAAACTAAAAGCACGACATTGAGTTCTGCCCCTCAAAAGAGAATGTCTCGACTTCGGATGAAAGTAAAGAACAGACTTGACTCTACGTTATCTGACTTTTCTGCTATACGATATAGCGTGAATTGCTTTTTTGGAAGAAACTTAGTTTCTTAACTAACACTTTTTTTAACGTCAGGAAATCCGTTACGGCTACCCACCCGAGATGGGATCCCGGGACGCGGTTATGTGGGATTCCTGTTTTGCAAGATGGTACGCCTCCGTATACCCACTGAAACCTGACGGTGCTCCTCTCCCGCCACTAGCTCAGGTCTCGGGCACTGCCCCAATCGTCCGTGGACCTTGGCGGTTGGCGGTCTTAACTAGCCTACTAATAATGTTTACAATTCTAAAATAGCTTCACGCTATATCCCGCACACAGCAGGGTAGGCAGAGGGAATTTAGTGTTAAGACACTCCGTTCCCCACGCACCGCCGAGTTCGGAGGCTTGCGTGTTAAGTGGCGGAACTTAACGCCGCGCTTTGTCTCGACGCCAGAGCGAAGAAAATGGAAATATAATTTCCACTCCTCGAGTGGGAATCGAACCCACAACCAGTCGTTTACAGTCCACTCTTGTGCCACTGGGCCACGACTGGCCACAATTCTCTCAACAAAAATTAAAATTATATATAATACCTTAATTTTAATTAATTATTAATACCCCTTATACCAAATATACACAAAAACAAAAACATTCTATAGTTAAATTCACAAATGAGATAGATGGTTAATGAGATAAAGAAGACTCAGTTCGCAAAACTGAATGCAGCAGTAGGAATGAAGCGATACTCTGTTTGCGTTATTATGGCGGTAATTAGCATTGTTGCCAAGACAGGCGCCAGCTGTTTGCCTAATTAACTGTTTTGTTTACTTTATAAGTATTACTTTGTATTGTAAATATATCTAATGCGACGAATTTTATTAATTTAATAATAATAATTCAACTTCACGCTGTATCCCGCACACAGCAGGGTAGGCAGAGGGAACCTAGTGTTAAAATACTGCGTTCCCCACTATCCGCCGAATTCGGAGGCATTGCGTGTTAAGTGGCGGAACTTAACGCTGCTCTTTTACGTCTGATACCAGAGCGAAGAAATGGAAATATTAAATATTTCCACGATTCGAGTGAGAATCGAACCCACAACCAGTCGTTTACAGTCACACATTCATGTCACTGCGCCACGACTGGTCCCAAATTATTATTTTTTTTTCATCTTCACGCTGTATCCCGCACACAACAGGGTAGGCAGAGGGAACCTAGTGTTAAGACACTCCGTTCTCCACTTTCCGCCGAATTATTATAATTCATTAAATTTTGTTATGAAGCCAGCCGTGGTGGACGGGGACAAAGTATGACCGTAAATGCGATTGCTTGTGGGTTCGACTTATACTCAAGGAGTGAAAATACTTCATATTTAATTTCCTTTGCTCTGGTGTCGAGGCAAAGCGCGGCGTTGAGGTCCACAAAGTAACTTAATACTAGGTTCTTTGCTTGCCCTGCAGTGTGCGGGATACAGTGCAACTAAAAAGAAAGAAAGAAAAAAAATATGTTATATATTATGGCATTGTGGCGCAGTTTGCATCGGAAACTGCAAGTGCAATTGGTTATGGGTTCAATTTGAGTCGATGAACAAGACAAAGCGTCTAATTTAACACATAATGTCCTGATTTCAAGTGAAAAGTGAAGAACAAAGTGTCTTCATACTAGGTTTTCATTGTTTCTTGTATTTTCTTTGGTTTTTATTTTTTTAATGTTATTTTCCTTTTTTTTAGCTTCACGCTTCACCGCACACAGCCGGGTAGGGAGAGGGAACCTAGTGTTAAGATACTGCGTTCCCCACTTTCCGCCGAATTCGGAGACATTGCGTGCTAAGTAGCGGAACTTAACGCCACGCTTTGCTTCGACACCACAGCGAAGAAAATGGAAATATTACATTTTTCCACTCCTCGAGTGGGAATCGAACCCACAACCTGTCGTTTACAGTCACGCTTGTGCCAATGCGCCACGACTGGCAGTGTTTTTTGTATTTTCATTTGTTTTTATTTTTTTACTGTTATTATTCTTTGATAATGTGCAGTAAAGAATTTTATTATTCTTATATATTATTCTCTTTGCCCACCTTGCTATGTCGAAAAAAGCATAAAGCTATAAATACAAAATAATATTAATAGTTTCATTGTGGCCTAGTAACATCTGACGGTGAGAATTTAGATTTGCAACTTATATTTAATACATGACATGTTTCAGGGTCTCTATATAAGTGTGAAGTAAGCTTTACTCACTTAGTGACTCTATGACGGCGGATAGTCAAGAACTTAACTTTAACTATTTTCATTTATCCGCTCTGGTACCTTATGAACTACAGAGGGCGGCCTTATGTTACACCACTCAATACGGAATGTCTCGATTTCGAGAGGAAGGAAGTGACACTAAACTCTTCCTGGAAATTCTACTATTGAGAAAGAGAAAGAGCCCGATTTTTTTTTCAATAGACATAATACACAGGTCGGAATATTAGTAAACCTAAAGAATTTAAAGGAATATTATGAAAAATGTCTTGTTTTGTCATAAAACTGGTTTTGTCATAAAATTATAAGAGAAACAACGAATCTTATATATCATATTTCCAAAAAAAGTTATTTTGCAAATAGTATAAATATATAAAGCATTATATATTAAAACTTACATATTACGACGTAGTGAAACAAAAAATCTCAGACAATTTGTAACATAAGTATATATAAGTATATTTAATGTATGTTTGTACGTTTGTATGTAGCTATATTATCTTTTATATGCATTTACAGTAATGCACCTACTTAGCTCAATACTAAATAAGAATAAATAACAAAACACACAATGTCCAATAGGATAGCGGAAACTGAGCGCCACGTATATGGTATATTCTACTGTGCTCTTATATATTCTTTATAGTATGAACAATATTATATGTATATGCTACTTCACCCTTTTTTTTGCATAACAAGGTCATCAGAGAGAACATAGTATTAAAACCCTCCGTCTTCTACTTTCCGCTAGAAATGGAGACACTGGGTATTGGGTGGCGGAACTTTACGCCACGTTTTTGTCTTAGGTGGTTAAGAATTTAAAACTTTAATATAATCATTCATAATCGAGTGGAAATCGAACCCACCATCATCTCGTTTACCGGATTCGGGACCGCGGGTAAACAATATTAAATAGGCTTTTAAATATGTCTAGAGTCCTGTGTAAAACACACGTAGCCTTAGTAATGCAAATCAGTGGGAATCGAACCCACAACCAGTCGCGTTTACACTTAGGTATGTGCTGTTGTTTTAATTATTTATTTTTACCCAGTTTCATGCTTTGTCCCTCGTAGCAGGGTAGCCAGAGAGAACTTAATGTGAAATCGAGACGGCACTTTGTTATTGTTTTACTTAATTAATATACGAATAAATCATAGTTATCAAACATATTGACTTTTACTACAGTTTTTTCCATAAAAATATTGAGACACACAGCTTCGCTGTTTTCATAATTATCGTAAAAAAGTCGTGAAGGTGTTAAAGCTTAAAACTAGAAAGAAACTTAACAAGAAATTGACAAATAATTTCACTCTGTCCTTTTTGTCCTTTTTGTTCTTAACTTTATTTGAGGTCATTATAGCACAGTGGGATATCGTCTGACTGCGTTTGGCATGTTGTAGGTAAGTTTAATTTCTACTCAGTGAAATATTACAGTATAAATATTTTCAATTCTTTGCTGGGGTGAATAAGATAAAGCGTGACGTTGAGATCTGGCACAACATACAATGGCTCGATTTCAGCCGACAAGTGGAGGACGGAGTGAGTTGAGAGAACCTATTCTCTCTAATCACGCCAATATGCGGGAACAGACGTGAAGATGTTTTTCAAAATATTAATTATTATATTAATAAAAAGATAATCAGTAAATCTTTACATATTATACCGAAGACTGGTGGCTATAAATATTTTTGAAATTAACGACAAAAACATCCCCCATCTTTTTTTTCTGAAAGTAAAATAAACTCATTTAGATGTTTCTTTTTTTTAATTTAAGTATATTTAAATTTATTACTTTCTAGTTAAAGCATCACCAGCTCTCTTTGCATATATTATCAACAATACCCGTGGAAATAAAGAACGGAGTACCCTAACACTAGATTCTATATTAAGATTCTATATTAGAGGTCTATATGAAGGAAAGAAAAGTCTTATTATTTGAGAAAGTTATTTAAAAATATTATACGAAAATAATATAAATATGAAATAAAATTTTCACCACAATCGACGGTTCAAAGTGGATGACACTCATCGCAACTCGACACCGGATCCGAGCTAATGGCCGATACGTGTCCCTCCCGTGTAACACGAACTGCATTGTATACGCATTGCTCGTATTGAATGTCTTCTTAACCGATTATAACTAATATATTAAATATTATTTATTAAATAATGGAATATATAATAAATATACTAAAAATATGGCCAGTCGTGGCCCAGTGGCACAAGCGTGGGACTGTAAACGACTGGTTGTGTTTTCGATTCCCACTCGAAGAGTGGAAATATTTCATATTTCCATTTTCTTCGCTCTGGTGCCGAAGTAAAGCGCGGCGTTAAGTTCCGCCACTTAACACGCAATGCCTCCGAATTCGGCAGAAAGTGGGGAACGGAGTTTCTTAACACTAGGTTCCCTCTGCCTACCCTGCTGTGTGCGGGATACAACGTGAAGCTATACAAAAAAATAATAATAAATATACTAAAAATATTGATTAAAATCGTAAGTTCTAACTTATATACATACATATTTAGGTGAATTAAGCATTTTGTTTGGCATTTTGGACATAAAATAGAAATTTAGTTATTTCATAGTCATGAACTATAGCTTTTTTCGTCTAATCGAATCGTATGTTTGAAGAAAGTGCCGGAAACAACAATATCTTAGCTGTTTATATAATAATACGAAATATTAAATTTTTACGGGCCAGTCGTGGTGCAGTGGCAAGCGTGTGACTATAAAATGACTGGGTGCGGGTTCGATTCCCACTCGAGGAGTGTAAATATTTAATATTTCCATTTTCTGCGCTCTGGTGTCGAGGCAAGACGCGGCGTTAAGTTCCGCAACTTAACACGCAATGTCTCCGAATGTGGTGGAAAGTGGGGAATAAAGTGTCTTAACACTAAGTTCCCTCTGCCTACCCTGCTGTGAGCAGGATACAGCGTGAAGCTAAAAAAAATCTTCTGCATTCTGCATAAAGTACGTCGCTTTCATACAGCCTAATTAAACTATAGGTTAAACTCTCTGTATTACTTGAGCTTTTATGTAAAGGCAGAAAAAAAACTAATGTCAAGACACTCCAGTCTACTTTTCTAAGTATCTAAAGTTTATATTCGTGATCCTACTTAGCAATAATCCATAAACAAAACAAAATAGTCCATCCATATTCAAAGTATATTCTTAAGTAAGTGAAAAACAGAGTGACCCAAAGAGTACAATAAAGTAGAGACACTACATACAAAGCAACATTTGACTTCGAGTGAGACATGAAATATGTACATGTACCTATATGAAAGTGTTTTTAATATTTCTATTCTTAATTTATTATTATTATTATTTTTATAGCTTCACGCTGTATCCCGCACACAGCAGGGTAGGCAGAGGGAACCTAGTGTTAAGACACTCCGTTCCCCACTTTCCGCCGAATTCGGAGGCATTACGTGTTAAGTGGCGGAACTTAACGCCGCTTTTAATAGATATATTAAATTATTATAAAAAATATTGACTTTCTGTACTTTATTTCTCCGCTCTGCTAAAATAAACGCGGCATTGAATTTCAGTGATTTTTCACTATAGAACCGAATATTTTGTTGCTAAGTTCTACCCAAAAGTCTAAAAAGTGAAAACCTAATGTTCTGAGACTTCTATCCATTTCGACTAATAATACCACATAGGTATTCTCTCGGCCTATCTATTTTTTTGTTCATAAGATAATCACTTTGTTGACAAAACATTAAGACGACTGTCCTAGTCGTCCTAATGTGTTTATTATTGAATTGTTTTTACATAACTAATGTTAATCGTTAGGCTTACAGTAATGCTACTCATTTGTTAATTTGTTTGTTGTTGTTATCAGACCTAATAGGAGGAGAATAACAAGGAAAAAAATATTTCTTGAGTACAGCTTATTAAAATACAATTTAATTTAATTTGCGACTGCAATAATAAATTATGTATGGAAATGATGAATACCCATAGATGATATAAGTCAACGTTTTTTCAAAGTTTTGCGTTAGCGGATCCGGCGGAAAAGAAAATTTAAAATTGGTGTCTTATATGTATGTTATGTACAAAACTCTTACATTAAGTATATGATAGGCAACGCACAACTGAAACTACTAGACTTAAACGTTGAAATTTGCATTTGCTACTAGGTTTTTTTAGGAATAAAGAAGGAACACTAAGAGGATTTTTGAAATTTTTCCGGGAACTGGTGAAACCGAAATCTTTCTTTTACAGACGAATCTCGACGTACAAATGGTATAAAAAAGGTCACAAAGTCTAGGTAGTCTAAAATTAATTACTACATACCTACTTAATTTTTTAACACCACGATGGAACTTGTACCTAAGTGAAAATGACAACATTTATTATTATGATTTTGATTCTTTAATCTTAGTTATATTTGGTATATTTAAAACGTAACATTTTAGACTATTTAATATTATTGCCTATCATATCAATCAAGGAATGCTATGTTTAAAACTTAAGGAATGAAGAACGCAAAGAGAAATTAATTTAACACATTACGTCACGTAAAGTTTTACAGCTAAACCATAAGCGACAAAGGACTCGAAAAGAAAAAAATATAAGACCGTAAAGTTATTGAAATCACTGTGAAATTTATTAATTCAGCAGAGAACTTTGAAAGTATGGAAAAAATATTATATTATTTTGTGAGATAGATTCGTACTGTTTTAATATATAAGTGAACACTGAACACAAAGACGGGTTTTAATCAGACCTAATTGAGTGTTGCAGTAAGTAATCGAGTAAAAGGCCGCGACATTCAGCGTACGTTTCAAGAACAGATCGCGGGCGACGTTCAAAGCTCCACACAACTACACATTCCCGCTAACGCACTTATGATTATTCCATGTTTTTATCTTTCCGAGCTGCGGTATTATTAGCGGACGGTCGTCTCGCGCGCGAGGGGCCGCGGGCGGGCGCGGGGCGGGCGGTGCTGCGCGCGCATGGGCGGGCCGCGCGACGCCCCGCCCCCGGCGCCCATGGCGGCAGTGGAGGGGAGCGCGGGCCCCCGGCTTCTATTTACTCTTTCAATCAGTGCGAGTGTTTGCCCCTGGCCGGCGTGCACGCGCGGGTGATGCGCTAGCCATGATCTCGCAGAAGCTGTCGTACGGCGACGTGCCGACGTCCGCGTCGCTATCCTCGTTGTCACCGGGCCTCGCGCCGCCTTATGTCAATGGAATGGGCTGTATGCCTGCCCAGCCGTACCCGAATCTCTACACCAACAACATGGTCGCGGGCGGCTCCTGCATGGGCTCGCCGGGCGTCGGGTACTCGCCGCCCAGCACGATGGCGTCCTGCATGGGCGGCGGCGGTGCCGTACCCTACGGGACTCTGCCGCGGGAGCAGGAGGCCGCGTCGCCGACCTCGGCGCTGCAGCGCGCTCGCAACGACAAGACGTACCGCCGCTCCTACACGCACGCTAAGCCGCCGTACTCTTACATATCGCTGATTACTATGGCCATCCAGAACAACCCGTCGCGAATGCTCACTCTCTCGGAAATCTATCAGTTCATCATGGACCTGTTTCCATTCTACAGACAGAATCAACAGCGCTGGCAAAATTCTATTCGGCATTCGCTTTCCTTTAACGATTGTTTCGTCAAAGTGCCACGAACGCCCGACAAGCCTGGTAAGGGCTCGTTCTGGACTCTACATCCTGATAGCGGAAACATGTTCGAAAACGGCTGTTTCCTGCGACGACAGAAACGATTCAAAGATGAAAAGAAGGAGACTCTTCGCCAAGCTCAGAAAGCTGCTCAAACTCACGGGCATCACGGCGGCCACGACAAACGGGAACACGGCCACGAGAAGTCCGGCGGAGGCGCAGGCTCTGGTGAGGAAAAAGAAATGCGCGATGAGTTGCTAGCACAGCTGCACGCGGCGCCAGAGCTCTGCCTGCCGGAACACACGCCGCTTGCGCTCGAGCATTACGCACAGCTGAAACAGGAGCCTACAGGATACGCGCCGGCGCCGCATCCGTTCAGCATCACGCGGCTGCTGCCGGGCGCCGACACCAAGTCCGACCTGAAGATGTACGACGTGAATTACGGATACGGGCACGCGCCGGCCGACAACTACTACCAGTCGCCGCTGTACCACCACCACCACGCGCACGCGCAGCCGCCCTTGTGACAGTATCCCCTGGCGTAGGGTGAGCTCCGCCGCCGACGCCCGACCAGCCCCAATCCCATACTTGGACTCATGTGAGCGTGATTTGTGTTCTTGTGATATTGTAGTCGCCGCTCGGGGCCTATAAATTATTTGTGTACATATTTTCGATTTTAAGAGTCGTTGTGCGCATTTTAGTAGGTAGTTGTTCGATGCACGAGTGACGCGCCCCGAGCGGCGGCAAAGTTAGGCCTAACTCGGTCTGTGGGACTCGCGTGAAGTGTCCTTCTGAGTCCTCTGAACTATAAATAGCACATTCGTATACCAAATCTAATTAGATTTACGGTTGAAATACTCGGTTTTAACATTATTTGGGGCTGTTCACTTATCATATTAACGTAAGCATACATAGCGTGGCTTTTTCAATGAACAATGATATCTAAACTTTTCCGCCCAAAACAATAAGCACATATCACATAATGCTTGAAATAATCGTGGCGATAATGCGATCAATACGATTCCCTTATCGGCTTTATCTATCGATGTTTTGATAAATTGATTATTTGCGCGTTGAAATCTTTTGTACAAACTTTAGATTGACAATTGTTTCATCTACGAATGTAAAGATTTCGTACAAAACGTTATAAATAAAATAAAATGTGAAACGAATTATTAATAATTTACGCGGTTAGGTTAAAAAAAAATATTGAAAATTATAATTATGAAGTGTAAATATAAATTGTATTTAAATATTAGATTTATTTAAAAGCAGTGTTATTATACCACTTTTATTTAATATTCGGAGAGAACAATTTTATATGTAATGTCATAGAGTTTGTAAATATTTATTCAAAAGATTTGGTATAAGAGTGCGCGAGAGGTAACCATATCGTGGAAATGAACAGTGCAATGTTTGTGTAACAAATGTGTATAAATAAAAATTATTGATTATATAGATAGGAAAACGGAATTACTGTCCTATGACCATCGCATTTAGGAGTGTAGAGACCATGTATATATAGGCTAAGATATATAATTACTTCTAAATAATGGTGTTTGGTGTAATTGGGTACCTATCTCGCTTCTGCACGTTCCATTCAAATATATATTTATATGCAAGTGTCAATTTAGCATTTCTAATTATTAAATATGATATTAAATTTGACAAATGTACGCTCGGACTTTGATAAATTACGAAAATTCACTACATTGTGAAGATATTGCTATAAAAAATCGTGTATTCTTGCTATATATGTACGTACATGACGATTTTCGATACTACTGACTATTATATCATAAAGGTTGTTCAAAATTACGAAATTTTAAGTTATATAAGCACATATGAAGAAAATACGTAGGTTTTGTTTAACATGTTGAAGATATAATAATTCGGTGACGCAGATCGCCTTGAGTGACGCGTGATTCGGTATAGCCTTGCTAAAGATCGAATGATCTTTGTAAGTGACAATTTGAGATGACACCATGTTACATATATGAATTTAAATTTAACTCAAAAATTTTAAAACTATCTTATTTTTCTAATTTTCATATATAAGCGTACGTTTGTCGAATGCTTCTTTAACTTACATGCTAAATTCATTCTTGTAGTTATAAATACATATTATGTATTTCTCGAATCTAGATAGGTAACTTGTAATATCATCTGTTAGTTCCAGAGTTAATAAAATTAAGTTTACAAAAATATTTGATGTTTTTATTGTTAGCCCCGCGGCGAATAGAGGGGTGAGTGGATTTGACTTTTACTCTATGAGTCAACTTTCATGGTTATTTTAAATTAATATTATTAATCAATTATTTACTTAAATTTCACTAAATTACTAATACTTAATAAGCTAATTATTTTTTATATTTACCTTAACAAAAAAAAACACATTAAAATATTGTTCTAAAAGATAATCTCTACAACTTTTTGCTTATTTGTATTCATTCACATAATGAAACAATATAACTTAACGCCACTCCATTCAGAGCCATAAAAATTCCCATGGCGAGCCTATTCAGGGGGTTTCATCCCAAATAATCATTTTAACACTTCCGGTCACCTAAATGAGGCACAGGTAACTGTCGGCGCTAGTACTATGCATAAAATGAATAAAAAAAATACTTATCGCGTGCTTTTACTGTCAGCTATTTTCACTTTTGTCGGCGTCATATTGCGTAAGATAAAGTTATTTCAACTTACAATGACATTCGTAAAGCAATAAAGTAACAAAAGGGTTAACACGTGGCGGTGTTAATTTGTTTAAAAGAATGAACGTGGCTGCGAAACTAGTGCTAATAGGCCGCAATGTCGTAGGGAAGGACCTTTGGTCGGTCATGTTTGAATTTATGTTTGTTTTTCATGATTATTCTTTATATTTACTATGAGAAGTGTTAACTTATTATATGACTCTTAGATTGGTGATTTTACTCGCGAATTTGCCCGCGTTAACTACTATTTTTAAGCCCCAATTTAACCCATTTGTTATTGAAAAAAATAGGTAGCCTATGTTTGACCTTAGATCTTCAACTATTTTCATTTGAAATTGCATCTAAGTTGGGTCGGTAGGTTAACTATGAAAGCGTAATAGACGGACAGACTTTCACATTTATAATATGAGCATGGATTAAATATACAAGTATAATGCATGCATTCTACTTTTACAAGTTATCATATAAAACGTAACATTTTAAGCAAAATGCGTACTACGGACAAGGTAAGATTTCAATTATTTTAGTTTTAATGTTATAATTTCACTTTATATTATATCTGCTACTGCTACATGCAAAATAATAGTGACTAAATTTTTGTTACATGCGATATTGTTAGATGAACTAACACATTGTCCAGGTTATCCATGTAGGAAAAACATCTTATATTTTGTTTGGATAAAAATATAGTCAAAAATATTCCTACAGACATTAAACATTGCCTATTAGGTAAAATTCGCTTAACCCTATATTTATAGAAGCCCATGTAATAAATACTACGAAGAATAACAATATAAATGAAGTTTTTATAATTTTAAAAGAACACATACGTGTGTACGGTTGTATTCGCTGGGAACAAGACGTGTGAATTAAGTATTAATTAGGTATTAAAGTTCAATACACTTTGGTTAGTTAGTATGTACGAAATACATAACTGCTATACAGATACCAGAATCTTCAAGTAGTTACTTGTAATTTCTTGAATGAAGAAACATATTACTTCTATTGCTAATTTGAATATATTGGGCCATGATACCAGTGTGGCCTAGTGAAACAGTGTCTGACTGTGAATGCAATTGTTTCTCGATTCAATTCCCACTTGAGGAGTAATTATATGTAAATTATTTTCATTTTTACTCTACGGTAAGAAGACAAAGCGCCTTTTGAGTTCGGCACAACAAACAACGACAACCCGGAATATCTAGATTTCGGGCCAAAAGTAGAAAATTAAGTGTCTTAATATTAAGTTCTCCCTGGTTATCATATGGGCAAAAAACAGCTAAATAACATACTAACTGCCGTACTAAAAAAAATAACTTAAATATACATTAACTAGGTAGCGTTTGATAATATCATTACGCATTGATATATGTATGTAGAGATCTGTCGAAATATTCAAAATGCACTTAAAGCACTAGTTATTTAAAAAAAACACTGAAATAGGATATGTTTATTTTAAATACAACAAAGAACAACGATACAACCGAAAATTATTTATAACGTCCAGTTTATCGTTTGTAGACAAAATATATATAATTAGAAAACACATTTTTAAGATATTCAAGTAATTATTCAAATTATACTTCAAAATATATAAAAAACTTTAAAAAAATACAAATAAATGAAAGTATTTTCAATGTTCACATATTTAATATATACAGATACAGATTATCACCCACAAATAAAGTTGTTTTAACGCAAGTAAGATGATACCGAATCAAGGTGGGACTACGCGGGTGGTTTACTGCCTTCATAAAAGTGACCACTCACTGTCGATTTCTATGAACAATGAATGACTCGACTCCTCACGTTTACTCACATCATTGTATTTTTATAATCTATTTGTTTATATAATGTTTAAAGAACAGAAACATTTATATTTTTATTAATTTTTAAGTTAAAGTTATTTAAAATTTTAAAAAAAAATTAAAATAATTTTTTAGGGTAAATGAGATAATTTTCGTATATACATATGTAATTTTCAATCAATTTCTCTTTTTATTATTCAAGTTAACTACATGTAGGTTTTACTACATTGAAGTGTAGTAACTTTTAAAAGAAAATATTTACTATGAGACCTTTTTTTTTCAAAAAATATCTGCCTCATGTCGTCGTGGCGCAGTTGGACTGTGTCTAACTGTAATCGTTATGGCTGTAGATTCGATTCCCATTCGGGGAAATAAATAATAATGAATAGAAGTACGGAGATGAAAATAAGCACATAAATATTATTTTTGTTTTTCTGCTTTGACTTAACTTACTTAAGACAAAGTGCGGCGATATGTTCTGCTACGTAACATACAATGTCTCCATTTCGCGAAGAATGTGAAAAACGGAGTGATCACATCTCTCTGACTGCTCTGTTATGCGGGGAAAACAGTAAAGTTGTTTTTTTTACTACAAATCCTATTTTTTTTTTAGCTTCACGCTGTAACCCGCACACAGCAGGGTAGGCAGAGGGAACTTAGTGTTAAGACACTCCGTTCTCCACTTTCCGCCGAATTCGGAGGCTTGCGTGTTAAGTGGCGGAACTTAATGCCGCGCTTTACCTCGACACCAGAGCGAAGGAAATGGAAATATAATTTCCACTCGTCAAGTGGGAATCGAACCCACAACCAGTCGTTTACAGTCACACGCTTGTGCCACTGGGCCACGACTGGCCAATGTATAAAATCTTACTTATACAATGTACATTTCTTAAGCGACTAGGTTCCACTTTTAATATGTTTCATTTAACACAAGCTAGCTCTACAATGGGTGGGCGTAGTAATTTTTATTTATTGATTTAATATGTCATTCCATTCAGCTTGTTACAACTCGACGGGCTACCGGGCTTCGGCCAAACACTTTGATAACCATTCAAATTCTTAAGTACAAGACACGGTTATACAAGTCATTTACAAGTCAACAATATGAAATTTCAATTCTAACGACTCTATCACAAATTAATAAGAACTAATACTCTTTAAAAACCACTTTAAAATATTCTAAATGTATCATTGTATGGAGTTTTTATTGTGGGATTCTTCGTAGTTGAATTTTTTGGTTTTATTTTCGACTCTTAGCCCGTGTGATATTATGTCAGGGGCTATCTGTAGGTATATATTGTGTTTTGAATGAGCACCTATAATAAAAATGAGACGCTTTGTTCGTGCTAACGGTAGAGAGGCTTGAGTGGTGTCAGTAGGTACGAATACATGTTAAGTTATTAACGATCAATAAAAAAATGATAGACTTCTTATAGGAAACTTTTTAGATAAACAAACAGGTTTAACTTTTATTTTTTATTGTAATAATTGGAATGGGCATTGTGGGGAAGTGTGTCGAAGTTTGATTGAATACGCAATGGTTATGAGTTCGATTCCCAGTCCATGGAATGCTTATTTTTTAATTATTTTACCTATCCATTGTGGTGAAAAGGTTAAGTCCGGCATTGAATTCCACCACTCAACACATAATGTCTCGATTTCGAGGGGAAAGTGAAGAATAGAGTGTCTTAACACTAACTTCTCTCTGACTATTCTGCGATAGGAGAAAAAGTATGTAGCTTTATGTAGATTTAGTTACCTATAAAATATTATAATACAGGCACTCATTTATAAACAAGTAGAAGATGTTGCAGATAACTTCTAAATATAGATATGACACCTTTATTATATCGTTGTAATAATTCTAAAAACAGTAAAAAAACTCGTCGTTGTGGTTAAAAAAAACTATTAATAAAGCATGTTTATTATAAATTATCAAAAGTATAAAAATACCTAATTGTGTATTAAGAAAAAAGATTATGATTTGGTTAGTTAGTATAGCGGTGGATATAGCTTAGATTCTCAGATGATATAAAATTAAAATTTACATATATTTCCTAAAAAATAACATATTAGTGCAGATGAAATAACATGGAGGTTGTCAAGGTGCAGTATAACAGGGTCTGTAATATACGCAATGATTGTGGGTTCGATTCCCACTTCGTAAAAAGATTATTTTCATTTTCAATCTTATAAAAGTTACAAGACAAAGCGTGGCATTTAATTCTTTAACTAAAGAGACAATGTCTCATATATAACACATGGTTCTCTCTACCCAACCAGCAGGATATCAATGCGGGGAAGAACTTCTAATGTACTTGCCATTATACATTTCAAAATTTATTATAAAATATTTATTAATCTTTCTTTCCTCATACGATTGCTCATCTTACCTTCAAATCTCTTAGAACTGGTTTCAATATGATTGCATAATGCTCTTTGGCAAATCATAAACCTATTACTGCATCGTAACAGCTGTCATCGGTTTATTCAATAATTTATGCAATACAATATAATTTGAATTATGTTTTGATAGAGCTCTAAACGCCTTGTTAAAATATTTACTTTTCTAGTTTTATATACCTAATAGATGTATGCTTTTTATTAGAAAGTTCTGCTTAATTTTTTTTAACTTAACATACAATGATATATGGGTAAAAAATAAAGAGTGATGAGATTTATTGAGATTATGTCTACCTTGCAAAAATACGTGTATAAATAAAAAAAACATACTTACTTAAATATGATGAGGCCATCGTAGTACAGTGGGACAACGTCTAACTATAAACGCGACCATGGGTTCAATTTTCGCTTGCGGAAATGATCATAAATTAACTTTGAGTTTTGCTACTCAATACACAAGGACTCGGACGGAAATCTATCGAGTTAACCATACAGAACGCTTTTTTTTTCTTAAAATGAATAAATCAAATTTGTTTTTATATACAACTTATAGTAACTTTTGGTGTGCATTAAATATTGTCCTACTTCTATTATTATATGGTCTTTAGAAATATATAAATGAATAAATAATGAATATTCTTACCTTCACGCTGTATCCCTGCACACAGTGTAGGCAGAGGGAACCTACTGTTAGTACACACCGTTCCCTACTTTCCGCCGAATTCGGAGGCTTATGCGTGTTAAGTGGCGGAACTCAACGCCGCGCTTTGCCTCGACACCAGAGCGAAGAAAATGGAAATAATAAATTTTTGCACTCAGTGCACTCAGAGTGGGAATCGAACACACGACCAGTCGTTTTACAGTCACACGCGCCACGACTGGCCCCTATAATCAATAATTAAATTACATTATCTATTCTTCTACATTTCCAATGAGGAAAATTAAAATCTATAGAATGAATACTTGTTTTGGACATCTACAAGGCACTCATATAATAGTGATAGGCGTAGCTTCTTGGAAGTACATGTTGTCTGTATTTAAGAATGTGTAGGCAAGTAATTTTCAAGCTTTTTCTCTTTTTAAGAATCGTTTAAACGTTTTTTCTTTGTAATTTGTCAATTTTAATAGCTTCTAAACTGATTCTAACGATATGTTTGAACGAAGGACCACCTGATAATACTAATTCCTAAACTCAAACATACTAACAATACAAGATCAAAGTAAAAGCTACGTTTTCTAAATACTATAGTAGGTATAGTATGCAGTGCCTTAGTTTGTGTAGAAAATTTGGTTTTCTCTATCTATACAATAATGAAAGAAAGTATTTATAATAGATTTTGTTAAACATCCTTTAAGACTGTCTAAGACAGGGGCTCATAGGGGCCAGTAGAGCGCAGTGGCACGAACGTAAACGAATGGTTGTGGGTTCGATTCCCACTCAAGGAGTGGAAATATTTAATATTTCTGTTTTCCTTATCTCTGGTATCAGAAGAAATAGCGCGGCGTTAAGTTCCGCCACTTAACACGCAATGACTTCGAACTCGACGGAAAGTGGGGAACGGAGTGTATTAACATTAGGTTCCTTCTGCCTACCCTGCTGTGTGCGGGATACGTACAGCGTAAAGTTAAAAAAATATATTGTGTAAATGTACAAATATAATGCATGAATAAATAATAAATATATGTTTGATTTCGTATAAGTAATTTAGGTAGAGTGGAAGGTGTTTCACATAGGTGCTAAACATGTTAGCTGGAAAGGGTGTAGGAACCTTTTTAGCTTGTGTTGGCGTTATCGGATGTTTGCCCTTGCTATGAGTTTGTTGCTGTTCTCAGAAACGTCTTACGTGTTAACATTTTTGAGATAAATCTTTTTTAGATTTTTGAGACATGTTCAAAATTTTGTATAATAATTTAGTGGTATAGTATGGTTTGTAATGTAGAATTATACTGCATTAGTTAGTACATACTACTGGACTCCACATGTATTTTCAGCACTGTGTTTATAAAAATACATTTAAAATTAAAATTAAGAGTTAGACTAAGTTAGACTTTTTTAAAAGTTTCACTTATTAAACATTAAATGTAAATTTACTCTTTAAATAATAAAATATATGTAAATAATAGATGTATTGTGTTAACTTTCGATTTCATTTTTTATGCTTTCAAAAAGTCTAAATTAAAAGTCAAAAACAAACAAATATTGTAAAAAATATAATAATTAATCTATATATCTACACTATGACTGAAAACACTTTGTGATAGATATTGAATGATTTTCAATGTTATATTTAAATCTCTAGTAAACAGTCAGTAGTCACAAACATTAGAATGCAACTGCTCTAGAATGGCGTCACTGGTTGACAATATTTGCTCTAAAGTATTTTATTACATTGATTATTTGATAACACGCAAAGTTCTATAAATAATATAATAACTACCAAGAACTACCTGTGATAAATCAAAAGAGTTAATTGTTAGGTATTTATGAGTATGTAACTTACAAATGAATTTCATCATAAATTAAATTTTACTTGTAGACAGAACCAAATTCTTGTGGCCAGTCGTGGCCCAGTGGCACAAGCGTGTGACTGTAAACGACTGGTTGTGGGTTCGATTCCCACTCGAAGAGTGGAAATATTTAATATTTCCATTTTCTTCGCTCTGGTGCCGAGGTTAAGCGCGGCGTTAAGTTCCGCCACTTAACACGCAATGCCTCCGAATTCGGCGGAAAGTGGGGAACGGAGTGTCTTAACACTAGGTTCCCGCTGCCTACCCTGCTGTGTGCGGGATACAGCGTGAAGCTAAAAAAAAAATCCAAATTAGTGTTAAAATCAGGACTTGCCTTATAGAAAGAAGCATTCGTCTAGCCTATTTACTATAATATATATGAGTATCTGTTAGTGACTAGCTTAATAATTGTGTCTGTTATTTTTTGTAATTCAAATGCATTTTTCTTTCATTTTTTTGCATTCTTTCTAAGGGATTCAATAATATATCTTTGTTTGAATGTAATATTATTTTGACATAATTATAAATACTGTCTTATTAGAAACGAAATCCTAATATTTCTTCCTACATTTTTTAAATTTACAGTTAATATAACAAACACATACACTTTTCACAGCTAAATAATTCAAATAATATTAAAACGTCACATAACATGTAACTGGTCTCCCCCCCCTTCATTGAACTCATCCCTTCATCGATCTGAAATGTTTGAAAATATATTAATCAAATCATGCCTTGGCTCATGATACGTCTTGTGGTTAGGACCTTTATTGTTATGTATGTAAGTAACTCAAGTTCTTTTTGAGACTCAGAGGTAACAGTGTTAGGAAATTCTACGTGGAATATATTAAATACATATAATAAGCCATCAGAAGGTAATCTTTTTTAATTATAATTGCCATCAGAAAGGTATTGACTCATTTTATATATAAATTAGCCATCAGAAGGTCTTCCTTCTTAATTATTAGTTTGCCATCAGAAGGTATAGACTCATTTATATATTAATTAGCCATCAGAAGGGTTCTGGACATGCAAGTATCTAACACAAACTATCCGTTGCAATCACCCAGAGCTCGTCCGAGGAAAAGCCCTAGGATCGTCTCATTTATCTCTCACTTACAACTATGCAAGATAGCTATATTAAGAGAAAAAATGGCCGTGTGGCCCCGCCCCGCCACTTGCCGTGAGTTCCGTCCGATCGCAGACCTGACCGATCATATTGAACCCTCCGAGACACAACGAAACAGTTCACGTATATGATACTTACGATGCCTTAGCAAACGATCAATTATTAGTTAGCTGTCACGTCATGTTTGTTAAGTTTGTGTGTGATCTTTCTCAAAGGTACTTGTTACGCTTATTATATATATTTAATTAGTTGTACATTGGTTTGTGAGGCCAATGTAATTCGTCGGGTTGTGAAGCCGATATACGTCACTGGTTTGTGAGACCAATGAATTCGTCGGGTTGTGAAGCCGATATACGTTACTGGTTTGTGAGACCAATATAATTCGTCGGGTTGTTAAGCCGATATACGCCACTGGTTTGTGAGGCCAATGGATTCGTCGGGTTGTGAAGCAGATATACGTCAATGGTTTGTGAGACCAATGAATTCGTCGGGTTGTTAAGCCGATATACGTCACTGGTTTGTGAGACCAATGAATTCGTCGGGTTGTTAAGCCGATATACATTAATGGTTTGTGAGACCAATGTCACTGGTTAAGCTATAAGCTATAAGCTACCTGAACCCACGACAGTCGCATGTCACACGTTATACCACAATCCGACTTTGTACAAGCATCGCTTACGCAACGCAAGACAGCATCAGAAAGGATACAACAAACCAACGTCGCTATAGCGGATCACTTTACCAAATATGTCGGCCTCGGTGCTGCAAAGCTACATTGATTGTGTCATTGACATCGCTTATCAGTAAGCTATAAGCTATAACTGAACCCTGACAGTCGAGAGACAGTACATGCATCGCCCCTGTACATGTAGTTTATATTTGTTTTTTTAAGATTTACACATTCGTATGAGATCGTGCCAATTATTGCCATAAAATACCCAGCTATCAAACGCATTGTATATTAATATCTTATTATTATTATTTGTACTACATGCATCGCCCCTATACATGTAGTACATATTTATATTATTTTAAATTTCATACATTCGTATGAGAATATTTGCCATAAAATATGATATTATTCAATGCATCATTTATTTTTATTTAATAAATATTATTTACACTCGCAACTTTCAATTAATTTATAAATTTATAATATTTAGGAAAATGTAAACTATAGTGTTCATACAACACTATTTTAAGATGGCGCCGCCATACGCCAAATGCTTTAATTAATTTGTACTGCAAATTATATGTTTTCTTTTTCATACAACTAATATTTAAAATATTTATTGCCTTTAATACTATTATATTACTTAGTTATTATTATTTTAATATTCATTTCAATATTCGCTTTTGTTATTTTTATATTATTAATGTAAAATAAGAACTCACCAAGCAATTCTTCATAATTAACAAATATACATCTTACCAAACTTGATTATTATAAAATTATTATATTTCGATCACTTTGCATTTAATATGTTAAATTTATTTATTAAATATCCATTTCCTTGTATTCAATTTATAATATTTGTAATTTAATATCAATAATTTTCTAAGCGTCACTTTTTTACCGACGCCACGCTCCCGCCATGCTCCCTTTCTCTTTCTATTCCATTTTTAAAAATCATAAACTATAATATGCCAGCAACTCATACAGCCAACGTTGCTTTTTCTGAAAATATTAATAAAATATTTTTTTATTATTTGTTTAAAGTATTCCATAAAATTGTATATATTTTTTATTATTATTAAATTATATTATTTAATATTTTTTTTATATTCCTACGTTTATTTATACATAGTATGTATTGTTACAAACACAAATTGTAAACGCGTCTTACCCAAACATCTGGTCTACCCTACATAACTAAGTACCCCCATAAGTCTAAGCTTTAGAATTTTTGAGATTACCTCCCTAATATCAATTTCGTGAGTGAAATCTCTCGATAGCGGGCGAGTGGCGACATAAAATTGAAAACTATTTGTAGTGCAAACACCATCGATCACCGGCCGGCACTTAGCCGTATTGCCGGAATGAAACCGGCCTCGGACTAGCCCTGTATTTTACATAGTTTTGTGAACCGCAAGAAATCACCGAAAGTTGATGTTCGTTTGTATATTCGTTTGTATAGCTATGTTGGTTTTTCTTTTTTACTCTAAAAATGTATTTTGTTTAATATAATATGATATTTTGTTAATAATATACATATTTTATATCTGTTTATTTAGTTATATAAAAAGTATTTTTTTAAATCACAAATTTAATTACTGTTTCAAATTTTTCTTAAGTTTCATTGTTTATTTTCCCACAACAGTGTCTATTTTTAAATCAAAATTTTATACTTGCAAAGTGTTTTAAAAATGTATAGTTGATACTAGAATAAAATACATACTCTTTCTTACTAATATGTCGAAATTCTAAAAACATTCAGTGTCTTTAACGATTAACATGATAAATCTCTATTACATAAAACTATATTTATATCCATATGAATACATCGTGGCGCAGTGGGATAGTCTCTGACTGCAATAACGATTAGTTATAGGTTCGATTCCCACTTAGTAAAATAATAATTTAATATTTGTTACTTTGCTCTGGTATATGAGGAAAAGCTCGTCGTTGAGGCCTCGAAATAACGAAAAAAGGAGTGTCTTAACACTATGTTCTCTCTAACTACCCAAGGAAAACCATGTAGCTAAAAAAAGAAACTATATTTATATACATATTAATATGTAACTTTATTTTCTTATCTAAGCCATACGTCATTGTGATTTATGATGATTTACCCGACGGAAAACTTTCAGGGCGCGATAAATTGCTTCTGTTTCATAGAGGTGAGTGGCATCCATAACTGTCATGGACTGGAAATATATCGTTTGTAAGTAAAAGGCTTGTGCTGTCCAGTTACTTTTTTTTTATTTTAGTTAGTATTGAATATAGAAATCTTCTAAATTTCTAATATACTTCTATATTATATGTATTTAAAATGTTTGTATTGTAAGTACAAATTTTAGTAAGGTAACTTTAGTTAGTGCTTATTACATTTCTTTATATTTTATTCCGTTTCTCCGGTCTTATAAGTCAAAACGCGGTGTTGAGTTCCGCCAATCACCACGTAATGTCTTGAATTCGAACGGAAAGTTGAGTGCCCAAGATACTTGACAACGGAGTCTCTTGACACTAGTTAATCTCTACCTAAAGCTTATTAAAATTGAATAGTAAATTTTAATATAAAATCATAATTTTAAAATGACATTATTTAGTAAAGTTAGCACTTTTTTATTTTATTTTTTATAGTTTAGTGTTGTTCTATTGTTAGCATTATTCGAGTGACCTATTGTTATAATACATATTGGACTGAACGCAATAAGTGTGGGTTCAAGCCTTACTCGTGAAATATTTACTTTTTTTCTAAGGATGCTTTTCTTTGCTAAAGTAAAAGTGAAAAATGCGCAAAGAATTTAATATTTATATTACGCACTTACATTTTTTTTGTGTGTGTTCTAGTTTACTTTGTTTTTTTTTATTTTTTATAACTACTTTCTTTTTTGTTTGTGATTTGTGGATGTGCAATAAAGAGTTTTTATTATTATATTTTATATTTGTAATTTAATAACATGTTAAATAACTCATCGTACTTAATCATATTTTTTTGCAGCAAACCTGCATTGCTATACGGGGTAGTTAGAGAGAAGGACACTTCATTCTCCACTTTCCGTCCAAAATTGAGACTTATACTGAGTAGCGAAACTCAACGCTTTAACTATTTAAATCATTCTGAGTGGGATTCGAACCCACAACCAAACTGGTTAACTGTAAGACGTTCTCAAGAAAACTTTTTTCTTTTCGATATTTTGTGATATTGACTTGTTTGAATACAAAATATATGAATTCATTGTATATATTGGAACGACCTAATATTTTTGTTTTTTAATATTCTTGTCTTGTCTTCAGTCGTGGCGCAGTGGCACAAGCATGTAAATGTCAACGACTGGTTGAGGGTTCGATTCCCACTCGAGGAGTCGAAATATTTAATATTTCCATTTCCTTTGCTCTGGCGTCGAGGCAAAGCGCGGCGTTAAGTTCCGCGACTTAACATGCAATTCGAATTCGGTGGAAAGTGAGGATCGGAGTGTCTTAACAGTAGGTTCCCTCTGCCTACCATGCTGTGTGCGGGATAAAGCGTGAAGCTAAAAAAAATCTGGCTAACGACTGTCAACATAACAATAAAAAAAATCAAATTATAGTATCTATAGAGTCTATAATACACGTATCAAAATTAAACTTCATCGTAATTGATCGTAATCGAGTGCAATATCTATCTACGTAAAATGCATTTTGTTTACAATGCAGTTTTAACGTCATCTCAATGCGCCACTTAAGAATGAATGCGAGAGCTCCCTGCCCTACGCAGTGCGTTGACCGAATTGACTTGCAGCCATCTTGTATTTTTAATTATTACCCACAGCATATAGTGTTCTCTTAGCGATTTTTTTTGTATGAAACCATTAAAATTGTGTGAACATAGAAAATAAACTGTTTATTTTTTATGTTTTAAGAGATATATGTATGTAGTTAAGTGCGTTATGTGTTCTAGAAATATACAAAAAATCATTTCAGTTTCTTTGTATGCTTCAATTATGTACATATGCTTCTATTTGTTGAATTAAGGCAAAAAATATCGAATAATATATTCTTTATCTAAAACCACATGTTGCGCAGGGGCACACAAGTGTGACTGTAAACGCGACTGGCTATGGGTTAAATTCCCATTCGAGCATTTTCCTAGCTCTGGTGTCGAAACAAAGCGCGGCGTTAAGTTCCGCCATTTAACACACAATGCCTCGAGAATTCAGCGGAAAGTGGGTAACGAAGTGTCTTAATATTAGGTTCCCTCTGCCTACTCTGTTGTGTGCGAGATACAGCGTGAAGTAAAAAAAATGATATATTTATAAGGAATATTTCAATTATAATACTAGCCAATTTAAGAAAATTACAACAATTGCATGAAAAACACATAAAAAATCAGCACATCATTACACCATTACATCAAATGAGTAAGTATAGACGTCTAGCCGATTAAGCAACTTATAAACAAGAGTACGCAAGAGTACGCAAATGTTTACAAGGAAGGTAAATATTTGAAAACATTCGAACTGTTACTTGGCAGTTAATTGATTAGGTGCGTGTAGTCAGATCCTTATCAGACGGCAAGTGACAATTATAACATTAATTTCGGCATCTATACAAACTACCGCAGACTGTGTTTGCCATATTGATTATTGTTGATTAAACCCATACTCAAAATGTAGCGAATCATCAAAACAGTGCTTATTTATTGACAGACAAACATTAGAATTTGTATTTAAAACGTGCAATGCTATTGTAGATTGTAGTAGTGTTTAGTTATATACTTTTGTTGGTAGTGACCGATGGATATATGTATTGGACTATATAAATTTGTATGATAATATTAAATTCTGAAATTGTGGCCAGTCGTGTCCCAGGGGCACAATCGTGTGACTGTAAACGACTGGTTGTGGGTTCGATTCCCATTCGAGGAGTGGAAATTATATTTCCATTTTCTTCGGTCTGGTGTCGAGGTAAAGCGCGGCGTTAAGTTTCGCCACTTAACACGCAAGCCTCCGAATTCGAAGGAAGTGGGAAACGAAGTGTCTTAACACTAGGTTCCGTCTGCCTGCTGTGTGCGTGTGTGGAAACAGCGTGAAGCTAAAAAAAATGCGAAATCTAGGTCATCTTAGCACAATGAGACAGTAATTGTAATCTGGTGGTTGTGAATTTGATTTTCATTTGGAAAAATATTATATTTAAGTTATTGTCATTTTATAGCCCTGAAAAGACAAAGCAAAGTGTTCAATTCAATCAAATATTGGAGAATCAATAAAATGGAAAAAGGAGTTTTAGTGTAACAGAAGATGCGTGAAGTTAAAAATTGGTAGAAGAAGTAAGAAAGAAGTATTGATGGTATATAGAGGCATATAGAGGTAGTAGTTGTAGTTGTTGCAGTGAAATTTTACTTAAGGAACTAATTAGTTCCTTATGAATGTCTCTAAATATTATCTATAACTTTTAAACAAGTGTGTGATTAGTTATAACGATTCAGAAAGGCTCTTCGTAAGTATATACCCAATAACTACATAAAACCTACTTTTGTTTTTTAAACATATTATTGTAAATTATCATAAAAATACCCACACAGCCAGGCACTTATGTGACATACAGGACAACGTAAAGCAGAAAATATGACATTTACAAAGTCATCATAATCGTTCAAGGTCCCAAATTGTACATACGAGTGTACTATTTGCTCTTGTAGATACGTCTAGCGTCTACACGTCGCGCAATTTTCCACCAACAATAGGGTAACAATCATTTATATTTGTTAAGAACTTGTCAAGGTATGCCAAAGTGTTTTTTACGAATTTGTTTATTTTCTATATCAAACTCTATTAAATTAGGTTTTTTTTTTATTTTATAAAGCGCGGCCTTGAGTCGCCACTTAATTCAGGAGACACTCTTGAATTCAGACGGAATGTGGAGAACAGAATCTCTTGACACTTTCGATTCCCGACGTTTTCTTCGACTATACGGCTAAAAAAAACTGCTAAATAACTTTAAAATATCAACGATTTGTTAAAGCTTATGTTATATTACAATGCTAAATGAAAGCGATGCTAACAGATTCTTAACACGTTTTTTGTTTATTATTTTATTATTATAATATTTTAGCTAAAAAAATACTGAAGACCTCTTCAGTATTTTTTTAGCTAAAATATAAAATAAATGTAATAAAATATTAAATCAAAACAACACTATATTGAGAACTGCCAAAATCAAAGGACCAAAATATAACTTTAGTCGTATTTTCTATAGAAATCTATGTGACAAATTTTCATTCAATTATTTTTATGCTTTACGATTATTACCTGATAGCCGGTACTCAGAAAGAACTTAGTATTAAGGCATTCAATTCTTCACTTTCAGCACGGATACAGGTATTGCTTGTTGTTTAGTGAAATGCAATGCGTAATGCAGCACTTATCCAGAATAAGGGAACCAAAGATGACAAATGAAAAATATTTTTTAAAATTTTGATAATTCCACCGAGTGGGAATCGAATCCACAATCAATCATTATTACAGTCATACCCTGTTCCATTGTGCCATGATGGCCTTCGGTTCACCTATTACACATATACTATTTAGGGATAATAAAAAGACTAGGAAACGCCCGTTTGCTCTGCATGGCAGGAAGAGCTAAGCGTAGTACATATTTAATGTTATTACATGTAAAAAAAGTTTGAAAAGCAAACACGTAACACTAACATAACACTTAACGCTCCACAGCCTAAGACTACGGGCACTTTTTGACCATTTAATTACCATTTATTCAAAAACTACAATTACAATTGTCACCAAAAAACTTCACAGCACGCAAGACACTCGATATCTCTGCAAAATCTCAGAGGTCTACTACAAAAAGCCCAGGAAGAGTTAAACCACAACGAAACACACTTTTGACCAATAATATATATATTTCGGATAACTGAAACTTTTACGCAGTTATTAAATAATTATTTTTTTTTAGCTTCACGCTGTATCCCGCACACAGTAGGGTAGGCAGAGGGAACCTAGTATTAAGATACTTCGTTCCCCACATTCCGCCGAATTCGGAGGCATTGCGTGTTAAGTGGTGGAACTAAACGCCGCGCTTGACCTCGACACCAGAGCAAAGAAAATGGGAATATTCAATATTTCCACTCCTCGAGTGGGAATCGAACCCACAACTAGTCGTTTACAGTCACACGCTTGTGCCACTGGGCCACGACTGGCCACCAATAATAAAAATATTATATTAAAATATAAAAGAGTGGAGTGCCTAGTTGAGAGGAGCGTTCACTTTTTATCGTCTTACATACCTAGTATTTGCTCATTGCCGTATCGCGGGGTCAGTATCGATTCTCGCCGTTATCGAATAGTCGATATTTTTGTTTGCACAGAACCATCAATGAGAGGCTCGAGTGTCTTGCGTATTTAAGGAATAACTTGCGAGATAATGCAGTACTACACTTATATTATACTTATTGATACTTTGTTTTATCTATTAGATACTGATTGTGATTTGATGCTGTTTGACATATATTTTTAAATATTCTTACAATGAAACTTATGGATGTGGCTCAATATGAGTCAATATTTATATTTCCATAGAGACAGTCTGATTGTATCATGTTAGGTTGTAGGTTCGATTCCCAATTTTTGAGATAATCATAATTGTATTATTTTTATTTCTCTGGCCTACAAGCTAAAGTGGGACGTAGAGCTCTGCTACTTTGCATGTAATGTTGCAAATTCAGGTGGAAAGTGAAAAACGCTTTTCTTGCTACTAGATTTTTTCTGATTATTTTGATATACGAGTAAAAGCATGAAGCAAAAAATATATAAGACAACACCATGGCTCAAATACGGAACGTAGAGACAAAGAGAGTACAATTAGGTAAATAGGTAATTGTAGTATTATATTATATCAGTTAACTCATTATTGTAAATTGATTTATTTCGTCAGTATAAAGCCAATCGTAGCTTGGAGGTACAAAGTGTGACTGTAAATACGACTGGTTATGGGTGCGATTCCCTCTAGACAAGTGGAAATGTTTAATATTTACATTTTTTCACTCTGATGTCGACACCACGATAAAGCGCGGCGTTAAGTTCCGCCACTTAACACGCAATGCCTCCAAAACTCGGTGGAAAACGGAGAACGAAGTGTCTTAATACTAGGTTCCCTTTTGTCTATGTATCTTGCTGTATGCGGGATACATCGTGAAGTAAAAAAAGTCGAATCAATTATAATCAAGAGCAAAAATAGATTTAAATCATAGAAAGTAGAAAGAAAAAACAGAGAGTAATATCACTCTCTGCCTAAGCTATAAATTGTGGACGAGTCAAGATAATTTACATTTAGACTTTAGAGTATATTCAGGATGAGCGCTTTATTTGTATTTGTATCGATATGTTTGTTCTATTAATACCTAAAGCATATTCCGCTGTACAATATTCACCTGCATTCTCATACATAGTGTGTATTTGTTTACCTAATAATAGATTTTCGTAAATGTATTTCAGTTTCTAGTATGTTTTATTTATAAATAAACCTGTATTTTATGACCGTAAACGACTGGTTGTGGGTTCGATTCCCACTCGAAGAGTGGAAATTATATTTCCATTTTCTTCGCTCTGGTGTCGAGGTAAAGCGCGGCGTTAAGTTCCGCCACTTAACAGCAAGCCTCCGAATTCGGCGGAAAGTGGGGAACGGAGTATCTTAATACTAGGTTCCCTCTGCCTACCCTGCTGTGTGCGGGATACAGCGTGAAGATGAAAAAAAAAAAGATTTTCGTAAATGTATTTCAGTTTCTTGTATGTTTTATTTATAAATAAACCTGTATTTTAGGACTCTTTTGATAAAAAGAACTTAGTCAAAGCCATCATATCGAAGTGCGTGCGTTTGACTGCAATCGTGATCGGTTGTGGGTTCGATTCCCTTTCAGAACAATGATTACAATTTATTTATTTTATATCTCCGCCTTGTAAGCATGACAAAGCATGACGTTGAGTTTTCGATACTTAACAAGTCATATTTAGAATTCGAGCAATAGAGTACAGAGAGTCTACCCATGTAGAGACAACTTATGGTTTGTGGTAAAAATGCTGGGAGGGAGCCTGCTGGGAGGGAGCCTGCTGGGAGGGAGCCCGACGCTCGCTGCCACCACTGTGACGACTGTCTCGAGGAGACGGCCCAGCACACGCTGGAGGTGTGCCCAGCCTGGGCGTCTCAACGCCGCGCTCTGCGCGCCGTCATTGGGGACGACCTCTCCCTCCCTCTCCAGCCGTGGTAAAGGCCATGGTGGAGAGCGAGAGGTCGTGGGATGCGGTCGGAGCCTTCTGCGAGGCAGTGGTGCTCAAGAAGGAGGCGGCGGAACGGACGAGGGAGGTCTTCTCCAACCTTGCAGTCCGCCGCAAATGACCGGGTCGCCGGAGGGCGGCACATGATCGTCGCCTTCCGCCCTAACCGGCCAGAGGGCGGTCAGCGTGGGGCTAGCTGACCGCCTACTCACCTGGCTCGAGTAGGCGCGCGCGGTCGCTCCCGCGCGCTACTCCAAGCAGGCCGTCGAGGGTGACCTACACCACCCTTGACTCCGCGACGTGCTTTGCAGGCTCCCGCCGCCGGTGTCCTCGGACGATTCGTTCCCCGTGGCCCGGCTAGTGGCGGTCGAGAAGGAGCACCGTTAGGTTTTAGTGGGTAACGGCGGCGTTACCATCTTGCCTCACCGGAGTCCCACATAACCACGTCCCGATTCCCCAATCGGGCTGGTATCCGTAACGGATTTCCTGACGTTAAAAAAAAAAAATGGTTTGTGGTAAAAAAGGTGAAGCTGAAAAAGGCTAACTAAAACAAAGAAGATCAGTAGGGCTGCTAAAATTTAAAACTTAGGACTATTAAAGTTACATAAAATATATTTTATATCAAATCTAAAACTTAAACCTACATTTAACAACATCATTACTTACAAAAACGAACAGGTATAACCAATTAACATATAGAAATAACCCAACATTGGTTAAAACAAGCTTCCCCATGAGATAATCTCTACAAGAAATCCATAACAAACGTTTATCTTCCCACATTCGACCACTCAACACACATTTGGGCTATGTAATAAAATACTAAACGCAATATAAAGTCGATCGCATTAGCTAAAGGAGCCATTATTAAAAAGTATCGAATTCCCCGACGTGAGGCGACCAATAGCATATTCGGTGCGAGCAGACGACCAATAGCAGCTGTTCTTGTTTTTTTTTTTTAGATTGAGTTAATGGATTGTTCTTCGTTTTGATTTATATATTTGTTTTTGGTTTCCTTGTTTTTTTTTTGTTAATATGGTCACTTTAATGTGTTTCTAATTTGTTTAGTCATTAATAATTATTATTATATTATTATGCATTTGTGAGTGTCGTGAATGAGACTGAGATTGTAAACATGATTGGTCGTGGTTTCTTATCCTATACAGGCTAATTATTACTTTTTTTTAGCTTCACGCTGTATCCTGCACACAGTAGGGTAGGCACAGATGACCTAGTGTTAAGACACTCCGATCCCCACTTTCCGCCGAATTCGGAGGCATTGCGTGTTAAGCGGCGGAACTTATCGCCACGCTTTGCCTCAACACCAGAACGAAGAAAATGGAAATATTTCCACTCCACGAGTGGGGATCGAACCCACAAACTGTCGGTTTTCAGTCACACTTTGTGCCACTGCGCCACAACTGGCCCCAATTATTATTATGTTTAAATTATTTATTATGTAGCAATATTATGTAGTAAGTGCAAATGGGTATTTAACTATTTAATTGATTAAATTATTGTGTGTAATCAAAATGTTTAATTTTATTATCTCACAAAAAGGGACAAATTAATGAATTGTACATTTTTGTAATAAAGGAGAGCGGAGTGAATATAAAAGGATATAAGTACCACATTTCCAGCTTCATGTTTTTTACCGTAGAGCAAGGTCAGAAAGAACCTAGTGTCAAGATACTTCAATCTTTACTTTTCTCCCGAATCCGAAAAAATATGCGCTGAGTAAACTAGAACTAGAACTCAAGGTTGGGCTTTGTCTTGTAACCGAAACGCAGAATTGAATAAATATAACTATTGCCTCGAATAGAAATCGAACCCAACCATCGCGTTCACATACTGACAGTATCAAACTATACTATACGTATTCTGAACTTAAGTAAAACTCTGTTTTTTTTTTAATATTAAATTAATAATTTTCATAACCCACTTCAAACGAAAACACTAGAAAACCTAAAAAAATTTGAGCTTACACTAGATATAATGACAGATATCCAAAAAGCCTACTAAATAGGTATTTTCTTTGAGGATCCAACACATAATTGCATCCTTAACAACTTGGTATAACTTAGCGTGCCGTTACACTGTTAACTGTTATCAAATGCAAATAAGAACTAGAAGTGATAACGCGATTTCGTCATTTTATAACCCTCTTTAATTTAATTTACATGAATTTGCATATAATTTAATAAAGTTTATAATCGGATGTGTTACGCCATAAAAAATATATTGTAATAGATAATAAGACTACCATTAAGTTAAATAAAAAGGTATTATGATAATTTAAACATGATAAGTAAGTCCTGTATAAGTATATAAGTACATATGAAAGAATAACAAAATAAATGTGTTAACATTTTTAAAGTATTATTCACACATTTAGGATATGAAAACTATTTTTAGTCTGTCAATTCAACCTAAAAAAGCTTTCATTGTCCTGGTCGTCCTGGAAAAAAAGAACTACTGGGTTCCATATTTTCAAGCAAATCAGGTAGATAGATACAAGCCATGATAATAGAAGTATGTTAAAAAATGACTTGATATATGAAAATCATTTTTATAAAACATATAAAAATCCCGTGCCTTCAAATTCTATTAAAATCAAAAAGAATTATTTTTTATTTAGTTTCACCCTTTTTTTTTTTTTTTTTTTTTTGTCGCTGGGAAATGCATTTACGCAGACCATCCGTAACGCAACGCAGGCAGAACTGCTCTGCGTACGGATGATACTGTGGGACTCACCGTTGAATTCGATACTACCCACTAAAACCCAGCGGAAACCCTCTCCACCCTCATGAGACGTCGCAGGTTCACTTGCGCATTCCACTACGCCTCGGTGGATGGCCCGCCTATTACGGGCCACCGTCGCCTTTAGAGTGCTCTGAGGTTTTTTCCAGGGCACCCGTCTTGATGGCTAATAGGAGGATCAGCTCGATCCTCCATTAGTAGCTCCTCTAGGGTAGGGGGAATAGGAAATCCGCGTACCGCCTTCTCCTATCCCCTGGCCTACGTCGGCGGAGCGAGTGAGCATCCGCATTAGACTCGCGCACACGCTCCGCAGCCTCCTTCAGTGCGATAACCATTTAGTTTCACCCTGTATCAACATACAGCAGGGTTGGCAGAGGGAACCTAGTGTTATGACACTCCGTTCCCCTTTTTCCGCTGAATTTTGGAGGCATCGCGTGTTAAGCGAAACTTAAGGTACCAGAGCGAAGAAAATGGTAATGTTAAATATTTCCACTCCGCGAGTGGGAACCGAACCCACAACCAGTCGTTTACAGTAACACGTTTTTGCCATTGCGCTACGACTATCTCTATAACTTATAGAAAATGGTAAAAATATGTATAGTATAAAAATATATAAAACATATCTTCACTTCCAGCTTTCTATATCATGGTACACCCCGGCGAATGGAGGCATGCGCAATGGACACAGTCAATACTGGCTTGTGCGTGGTCGCGACGCGACTAGCACGCTGAAATTATTCTCATTGTAAACCTGAGAGTCGGCGCTTGTAGTTTCTTAACCTGTATCTCTAATGCTTAATAAATAAAAATATTAAAAAAGCTGTTATTAATTAGAACTATCTACATTATTTTCATATACCTATTTTTTATTATTACTAAAAGAAATGATTTTCCTGAGAATACTTCTAACGTCTAATTGTGTTTACTTTTAGCGTGTAAAAAGTGGAAAACGGGGTGTATTGCCACTAGATTCTATATATTATTTCATATTTTTGGATTTCTGAAAGGAACATATATTGAATTTTCTCTTTGCTGATCAGTATGAAGTGGTTTTGACTTCCCTGGTTGTACGAGGCTTGTACCAGCAAGGGCTTAAAATATCATGCAATTGAACATGTTTATATTTATTAACGGGTAATTTTCTCTATCTAGTTGGATAAAGCGTCACGTTAATTTCTGCTAAATAAGCTCATAATATCTATAAAAAGTTGAGAAAACAATAATGAATCATGAAGCAACTTTAAATGCTCTCAAAGCAAAAAATACTAAAGTTATTAAAATAATGTTATGTTTAAATTAATCCAAAGAAATAAAATTAAATTATTGATAATATTACCATAGTATCTATAAATAAAGAAGAGAAGATAAAACATTTGGATCCATTTTTAAGAATCTCTGGAGACGAAATACAGAAGGTAGCAATATTTTTCAAAACAATACATTAGAAAAAATTACATACTTTTATATATTATGCATTTGACATAGACTTTGATATAATATACTCACATACATACGTAACGCGTATTTTAAACGTCAATCGAGTCTTAAGGTTTTTTTTAGGTTCACGCTGTGTGTTAGAACACTCCGCTCCACACTTTCCGCCGAATTACTAACCGTAAATTTTAATATTTTAAATTTTATATAATATCTCTTATATCAAACAATGTGACCTAATAATATGATATCAAAAGTTTTTAGGTCTCAAGTAGACTTGCCGACGGGCCTTCAGCTTATAGATTATGCAAACTGCCACTTGATGATAGAAAGCTGTCATAGACTTGGGATAAAAGCTCTTACTCTTTTTATAATACGAAATTAATCTTTGTAATAAAAAGTTTTTTCTAGTTCTTTTCCAATATTTCTTTACTAAAGAATATGCTTTACTTACATATTATTGGAGGCTAATAACGGTTAATATCAAAAGGAAGTAAATATTTAAAAATAATATCTTAATTCTTAACTCAACTCAATATGCGAAGAGCGAGGAGTTGACGCACTATGCTAGTAATGACTTTGACCACTAGTAGGTGTAAAGGAAGCTAAAATCTTTTATTTGTTTCTTTAATATAGCAATTTATCTTGATCTTATTTAAATTTGAAAAAAATGCATGCGTAAAGCGTAAGACAGACCTTAACATCATTGAATAATGGCAACACAACATAGTTAGATACCCAGGAAAAATGATTTGGATAGAAATAACAAATATTTACAGGTATACGGAACAAATGCACAAGATTTAGAAGTGTCTTGTTCTACATACAACGGTTATAATTTCCATTCTTTTTTTTAAGATTTTTTTTTGTTTTTTTTAGCTTCACGCTGTATCCCGCACACAACAGGGTAGGCAGAGGGAACCTAGTGTTAAGACACTCCGTTCCCCGCTTTCCGCCGAATTCGGAGGCATTGTGTGTTAAGTGATGGAACTTAACGCCACGCGTTACCTATGATTTGAGAAAATGGAAATATAAAATCTTTCCACTCCTCGAGAATCGCGAAACTGCGCCACGACTGGCCCCAAAAAGTACGGGAAAGTTTCATTTACAAATTATATTGTCTAATATGGGCGGGAAAAGATGAAGAACTGCTGAAGGAAATTAAGCTATACCTACGTTCTCAACAACCGTAAAGAGCTTTATAAATTATCTGAAACATTTTCTTTATATTAAATGTGTTTCAAATTGCACACGCAATGCTTGATGATAGGGGCAGGTGGAGAAATTACGCAATCTCGCTTTCAAACGGAAATCTATGACCACGACCACTCCAACAGTCTACTAACAAGAAAGAAGAATTAAGTGTGTATATAACATTTTAAAAATCGCTTCTAAAATAAAATAACTTAACACCTGGACCCACATACAATCAATAAAAGTGTAAAATTGTATCAACAATCAATAAAAGTGTAAAAGTGTAACTTCATTTACAATATAAGTAAAAATAATCGATACTTTTATTAATAATCAATACATTGTATAAAAAAGTTGATTGTATATAAGTTTAACTTGTTTTATTTAAAAAGTTAGGCTCACTAAGAGCTTTTTCAGTCTTACTTTAACCATGGTAAGTTTCACCGCTTAGCATGAGGATTATGCAAACTACAATTTCATGGCGAAAAGCTGCTATAAAAGTGCTATAATGACTTTTATAACCACTAATATTATTGTTTCATAGATTACAGTAATAGTTTTTATTAAGATCGGTTTGTATTTTGATAATATTATATTAATTTTTATGACTATGAAATATGTAGAGCTGTTTTAGGAGTAAATGGTTCATTATGGTTAATTTCGTCGTCTTTGCTTTTTGATAATGTATCTAATAACGAGTTAACGTATGCATACATATTTTTATTGCACTAAAAAGTATTTACTATAGATTTTTCTTTTTTTTAGCTTCACGCTGTATCCCGCACGCAGCAGGGTAGGCAGAGGGAACCTAGTGTTATGACATTCCGTTCCCCATTTTCCGCCGAATTTTTGAAGGGATTTCCTGGCAGCATTAAATGGCGCTACTTAACGCCGTGCTTTGCCAAACAGTCTTTACAGTCGCACGTTTGTACCACTGCGTAACGACTGGCCCCATAGATATTTACAGAAATTTAGTAATGGTCTCTTTTAAATGAAAATGAAAAATATTGATTACGAATTCTTAAATTATTACATTTTGACTTACTTCATAGGACATCATAGGATTAAATGTTAGGTCTGTCAAATTCTTATTACTCAATTCCTTGATCAAATATTGAAATGAAAATATAAAATCTTCTGCAGTGTTTTATGTTTTCTATTATTTATTAGTCTCTTATTAGTTATTCGTTATTGTGTTACGGAGTGTCTTAACACTAGGTTTCCTCTGCCTACCCTTTTGAGTGCGGAATACAGCGTGAAGCTATTGTGTTACTATTATATTTATATGTTAACCTACTGCTTATACTTTTGCTTTACGATCTAAACTAGTATAACTTTGAATCCACGAACATTATCGCAACCTCCAATTAGTACACAATACCTCTAGTAACTTACATAATAATAGTGCAAAATCAAATGCATAAGAAATTTTCTTTTACCTTCACACTATATGCAGCATATGGCTATCGCTATATGCAGACGAGGGAACCTAGTGTTAAGACACTCCTTTCCATTTTCCGCCCCATTCTGGAGGCATTTCGCGTTAAGTGGCGGAACTTAACCCCACGCCTTGCTTCGACCAGACCTATAGGAATCGAACCGGTGGGAATGGAACCCACAACCTGTCGCATTTCAGTCACACTTTGTGCCCCTGCACTACGACTGGCCTAAATGAAAGAAATTTTGTTAAAAAAAAATATAAGTAGATGTTTAAGAAACAATCACTTCATTACCGTTTCATTAGATTTGGCTGCGTAATGAGATCAAATAATGATTAGAGTGACGGGCTTTGGACTTCATAAGTTCAATTGAACGGAAAAAATCGCCGGGACTAATCACGAGACGACGTTGTTTGGATCGTTCTATGCAAAAGTGCACAAGTGCATTTTGTTTCTTTTTAAATAATAAAAATTTGGTAGGATTTGCAAATGCGCTTAAGCTTTTTGACTTAGAGTAATTTATTAAAATGATGACATTTGAGCTCGCTATAATTGAGACTGACATATAACAACAAAAACTAAAATTATTTCATAAAATTGAATGTTATTTTTTAACTAATATACCTAACTAATATACTATATTAACAACAGTCAAGTTTTGACTACAAAAAATTATCAATATCAAAAGAGCTGAGGATTCTAATCCTGCTACGTTCAAATTTTTATACTTTTTTTTGCTTCACGCTGTATCCCGCACACAGCAGGGTAGGCAGAGGGAACCAAGTGTTAAGACACTCCGTTCCACTTTCCACCGAATTCGGAGGCATTGCGTGTTAAGTGGCGGAACTTAACGCCGCGCTTTACCTCGGTACCAGAGCGAAGAAAATGGACACAATAAATATTTCCACTCCTTGAGTGGGAATCGAACCCACAACCAGTCGCTTTACAGTCACACTTGTCACTACAGCCACGACTGGCCCCAAAATCGCAGAAATCTTTATACGTTTCTTAAAAAATCTTTCTTGGCGCTTTACGATAAAACCCATCCTGGCTAACAATTAAGGTTGAATTAAAAAAGGAAGCTTTTTGTTCAAGAAAGAGAAACGTTTCGTTGGAGATCGGTAATTTGTTCAAATTTTCTTTAAAAATTTTCGCGATGTCCGTTTAATGGAGTACCTCCAATGATCCTTATATTTACTCTGAATTTGTGATTGAATTGTTAAAACTTCAAATTAGATTATACTAATTCCCTTTACATAATCGATTTGCGACTTTTGAAATATTAAAAAACTTACTTTTGTGAAATAAAGGATTGTATTATGAATAGGAGTGTAGATACTATCTATTTACGTGTAAGCTTTCTTAATATGCTTAACTAAGTACTGTATTAGAATATTCTTCTATCTGACAATAACCTCCGCATTTACTGCAAGAGACAGCCTTCTTGAATATTTTTTTTCTATAGTACGGTGTTTTTCATTCTCAATGAACAGTTGATTGATTTATATGTTGTTTTATGATATCCAGCCATTGTTCTCTTGGGCGTCTGGGAGATCTAATTTCAGGGACTAACACTTTAGACCATGTATAATAAATTAATCTAAGCAAATAAATAAAATTTGAGTGACTGAAATGTTAAAATAACTACTTTTTACTTAATACGATACGTACGTCTGTCTGTCTCTTTTTGCAAATGGACCGATTTTGACGAAACGTTCACTGGCAGGTAGCTGTTGTAATAAGGAGCAACTTAAACACCTTTTATTTCAGAATTACGACTTTTTTTAGCTCCACGCAGACAAAGTAGTAGGCACAGCTAGTTTCATTATATATATTCCCTAGTACAATGAATAAGTATACTTCCAAAGCTAATAAATACTTAAACATACATATAGAAATCACCTGCTATAAGAAAAATCGTGAGGGTTTATTATCAGTTCTCATTAGATAAGCGCGGCGACATCCCGGACAGGCGCGCGGTGTGCAAACACACTTATCAAGGGATGCCGCCATTATAGCCACGTTAGATTTTATTTAAGCAATGTATGAGTATAAATTTATTAAATTATGTTTTAGAATTTATATAATAGTAGTTTCTTTTTACCTTCTTTGTCTTTTATATAATTTATTGAAGGAAACACTATGCCATATATTTCAAACAAAATCAATGATTGATTGGGGCTAATCGTGGCGCAGTGACACGAGCGTGTGATTGTATCGACTGGTTGTGGGTTCGATTCCCACTCGAGAAGTGGAAATATTAAATATTTCCATTTCTTTCGCTCTGGTATCAGAGGCAAAGCGCGGCGTTAAGTTCCGCCACTTAACACGCAATGCCTTCGGCGGAAAGCGGGGAACAGAGTGTCTTAACACTAGGTTCCCTCTGTTTAACTGCTGTATGCGGGATACAGTATGAAGCTAAGTTTTTTTTTTATCTTGCGTAGCAAAGACGGCCTTGCAGTAGTAATCTACCTAGGTATATTTAATAGTAGTGCTAAGTAAGCTTACAAGGTTATTATATACTATATAGTATAGCTATATATATTTATGTATATAAGTATAGCTTATTAATACCTAAAGTTTTATAGATATAAGTACACTATGTGTTATATGAAACACGTAGCATTGCTGAGTTCAGGCCTCATCGTAAGGCGTTCCGCGTCATTGCTTGCCGCCATCTTATACTTTTTCGTACCGTCTACATAAAAAATGTAGTAATATGCCTTATTTCTTTTAAATATTCATTACTAAGTAAAATTAATAAGCATTTTAAGTTTTATTTGGTTACATAAATAATATTTTACTATATTAAGGTCACTGTTACGTAGTCACGTCTCAGTGTAAGCTCGTTGTTTGAAGATACATGTACACCTACGAGAATAATAATAACTATAAGTAATTTTCAGTTACCAGATTATTGCAAAGAGCAGCGTTGAGTTCTGGCACTTGACGCGTTGACGTTTGAAATTCGTGCGGAAAACACAGAGAGGAACGTTTTGACACTAAATTATGTTTAGTTTTCACGATAGTTACACATTTTGAAATAAAACCACTTTAACCGGATTAATTGTGTATAGTTTACGTATTTTATGTAGTTTATGTAGTATTAGAAAACATATTTTAGAAAACCCGACGTTTCGAACACTTTACAGTAGTCCGTGGTCACCGGTAAACTAAGTTGATATTCGTCTGTCAGTTGATACAATTATTATATAAAACTACCGCCACTATTTTTTTAGTTGCATCGCGTACTGCCCTGGATTCTTGTAAAATGAGCTGATTGTATCCTGCCCTTTGGTGTAGTGGGTTCGATGCTTCTAAATTTTAATCCAAATAATAATTGTACTAACACTTATATCAACTGATAGACACCACAGTGTACCTGTGACCAGATACTACCTTTTTCTTTTTTTCCCTTTACTAGTCTCATTGACACTAGGTTTTTTAGGAAACTTTCTCTACCCTGCTATAAAGGAAAATCATAAAGTTGTAAAAATGTATACATATACTACATATATTAATTACAAGAAAATTGACAGCGTCATGTAATTTTACCGACAAAAAGATATATAATAACCAAAAATATATTTAACCAACAACATACAAATGAAATAAACCTGATTTATTAATGGAATGATTGTTTATTCATTATAATTTGACATTCATAAAGATAATGCATTCAGGAAATAATTTATTGACAATATTTAATAAACCGCCATTGTAATGCAGCAGAAAAGCTGTAGGTACTTTCAGTGCAGTATTTATTGGTGATTCGATTATTACTTTTTTTTAGTTCCACGCTTTATCTCGAGTGGTATAGTCAGAGAGAACAGAACATTGTACACTCTGGTCTCTGCATACTTCTTTCGCCTCAGTCACTGTCATCAACCCCATATACGTTCACCTGGAGGTCTTTATGCTTTTTATACGACTTTACTTCAGTATCATCGACACTGAATTCACAAAGGTCCACCGAGGTCCTCTTTTACCACCCATTTGTGATTCATATCTTTCTTAGTTACTTATCCTTGATTTATTCTATCATCACTCATCAATTATAAACTGTTATAGGTGAAACTATCAAAATGTTAAAAGTAACAAGTGTTTCCGCTATCTTACACATTACTTCTTTATACTGAATGAAAAATAATATAACAATGTATCATTATGTGGCCAGTCGTGGCCCAGTGGCACAAGCGTGTGACTGTAAACTACTGGTTGTGGGTTCGATTCCCACTCGATGAGTGGAAATTATATTTCCATTTTCTTTGCTCTGGTGTCGAGGTAAAGCGCGGCGGTAAGTTCGGCGGAAAGTGAGGAACGGACTGTCTTAACACTAAGTTCCCTCTGCCTACCCTGCTGTGTGCGGGATACAGCGTGAAGCTAATAAAAAAAAAGTATCATTAAATTAACCTCTTTATTTTCCTCTATAAAAATGAATATGTCACCAGTACAACGTTTATCAGGCCAAATATTTTCGAAATCGTCCACGAGCCGGTTTGGGAGTTTTTTCGTTCCGCTTGCCATCTCAGTTGAGTAAACAAAGGCAAGTGTACGCTTCAAGGAAACACCAATTGAGAAAATGGCGTTCATATAACCTGACATGTACAGAATTAATATGATATATTGTTTATTCAGTTATTATTATAATTATATGCCGTGTAATGATATCAGTTGTCTTTTTTTTAATTATATATATATATATATATATATATATATATATATATATATATATATATATATATATATATATATATATACATAAATGTATATATCGTCGACAGAAAACGTATTTGCTGTAAGTAGAAAAAGTACAATTTGAAATAAAGCCGAAAAACGTTTTTAAATTTGAAAAAAAAATCATAGCTCTGTTAATATAAGCAATATAGACATGATTTTTGGTACGTGAACAAACTTTAACATTACTAATATACTGAAAATATCTACATGTGTCTAAAATAAGTGGAAGTAGACTTTTCATTACTTACAGCAATTCGTTTTCAATTTATGGAATATAAAAATGTCGTAAGTAAGAACTGAATTTGTATGGCGAGTGAGGATTCTGATTCTTTTGAAAGGAATTTAAATACTGTAAACGATAAATAACACTAAATAAGTATTATCTTAAAGACTTATATATGTTTTTGAAATGAAGTTGACATAAATAAGCTCTAAGTAGTGGGTAGGTAATAAGGCCAGACTGCGTAAGTCATAATGGATTCTTAACGTCGTCACAATTGCTGTAAGTTAAAAAAAATAGCAAAACATCGGATTTTTGGGTAGTTACAACAAATTGGATGAATATTTTTTCAAAATTGAGAACGCGTAAGTATTTTTTTTTTAATCTTAGCAAAAACCTACCTAGGTTATCCGACGCAGTTTTTTTTTCTGATTCAAATGATATATAAAACCAAATTTTGATATTTTCTACTTACAGCAAATACGTTTTCCGTCGTCGATATATATTTTTTAATTTATAATTACCTACATATACCTACATATATATTAAAATATATTTTTATACAATTAATTACCTATGTTTTATACCTACGTGGTAATCGGATAGGACCAGAAACTAAACCTGAATTTTATAGTTATGTTTAATTATCCGTTTTATCAGACATATAAAAATATATATATATGTACCTAATTGTCATAATAATTGCAAGAAATTTCGTATATTGGCCGTCGTGGCGCAGTGGGGAAACGTCTGTTGTGGGTCCAGTTTCAACTTAAGCAAATGATTATATTTATTTTTTTATTTTTTGACAAAGTTAAAGACAAAGATCCGTGTTTAACTGCGCCACTTAACACGCATTGTATCGATTTGGGGCGGAAAGTGGAAGACAGAATGTTTTGACACTAGGTCTTCTCTGCCTACGCCGTTATGAAGAAAAAAGCGTCAACCGGAAAAAATGCATATAAAAAATAAAGGATGTAGCAGTATTTTACAACAACGGGGCGGAAATAAAAAATATTGCTTGAATGGACAAGACAATGTATAATATGTATAATACTGTAAAAAACTGGTTGCGGGTTCGATTCCCACTCGGATGCTTCCGAATTCGGCGGAAAGTGGAGATTGGAGTTTCTTAACACTAGGTTCCCTCTGCCTACCCTACTGTGTGCAGGATACAGCGTGAAGCTAAAATAAAAAATATGTATAATCAAGCCCACGACCGATCGTGTTTTCAGTCAGACGTGGGTCCACTGCGCCAAGATGGTCTTTTATGCACTTATATTACATAAAAATATATATTTTTTAAAGCCAATAAATAATTATCAATCAATATAACATGCGTTTTGCAATTACAAGTAGGTGAAGCATAATTTCCAGACATCAAAGTACAGTGTAAATATACGAGATGGCAAATCGATAAGTTTGATAACGCTGACGAAGTGCAGTCCACCTTGATAGTAAACTTGATAGCGGGTTCAATGCCTGATAACCACGAGTGACACTGAAAGCTTAGCGTTTTATATCTAACGTTTCAAGATTTGTAAACAAACGTATCTTATTTAAAACTTAGTAATAATTTCTAGAATAGTTAAGTTGTAATACTTATACTGTGACTAGTACTTATTAGAATTATTGTTTTCCCCGTGGGGGGACGGGTTAAGAATACAATTCCCCCCGCCGCTGGGTAGCGTCCCGTAAAAGGCGGGTAACCCAGTAGTTTGGAGGTAGGAGATTCGTTCTCCGACTGGCTCGCGACCACTATCATGTCAAAGACGACCCGCCAAATATCTTATGATGTGTTCCGGTTCGATGGCATGTAAGCCAGCTCTCCCTCTTCCCACCATTCCCATCCTTCCTCCCTCCTTCTGTCCTACATTCCCAAGGCTGGCAACGCATCCATAACTTGAATGTTGCGGATGTCTATGGGCGAAGGTAACCACTTAACACCAGGTGGGCCTTCAGCTCGTTTGCCTCCTTTATTCCATAAAAAAAAAACTTATTAGAAGTCATTGCAGCACAGTAAAACAGCGACTTTAATATAAACATGTTTGGGGCCAGTCGAGGCGCAGTGGCACAAGCGTGTGACTGGAAACGACAAGTGACACTCCGTTCTCCGTTTCCCGAATTGGAGACAACGTGTGTTGAGTGGGGGCCAAGCAACAAACAAGCAAGTCTTTCGTTTGGAATCGAACCCACAACCAACAGCGCTATGATGGCATCTATTTATATTAAATAGTTTAGAATATAATCTATAATATATTAGGATAGGGAAGATCGAAGATTTTCTTCAAGATAATGCTTGAACTGAAGCGTCGTTAGCATTTACATACTTTAAGGCATTAAGTGGTTGTCTTAATTTAAAATATACGAAGTTTTCATGACTACTTACATCTATAGATATATCTAACGATACTGTTTGAAATTGTTTCAATTTGTCAATAAAGTAAACAGTGTTTGTTTGTTATTTTCGAGAGTAATAAAATAAAATGTAAACTTTTAAAGATCATACTTTAATCGATTTTTTGTAGCTTCACGCTTTTTCTTCTGAACTGAACTCTTTTGGAAACTACCTATAAATAATTAATATCTGGTGACCGAGCTCCGCTCGGTATTCCTTTCGATAAAACGTTATTTTGAAATAATTTCTACAATAAATAAATATAATAAATTAAAGCAAAAAAAAGAAAAAAATATAATATTTTAAAACAAAAAAAACATAAACCAAAAAAATACACGAAACAAAACCAAAAAAAAAAATAGTCTGGATGTCAGGATTGAACCATGGACTTCTTGGTTTGTGAAATAATAAAAGCTGAGTTAAAAAAACAGTGCTATTTATACTAATGGGTATACGACTATCAATTTCGTTGTCTATTACAACGAAATTGATAGTCGTATACTGTTTTTTTATACCTTAGCCGTTTTTTTATTCCTTAAAAATACAGTGAAAAATACATTTTTTGAAAATGATACTTAGCTATATCAATTTTTCTCCTCCAAAAATTCTCTTATTTCTATTATATATTTCAATTTTTCTTAGCTTTTCTACGTGTGTGCTTTGGTCGTAAAATATAGGAAAGAAAGTGAAGCCGCTAAATAAAGTTGGTGGATACATTTGAAATTTCTAAACACATGATAGCGTTTGTAATATTAATTTAGTTAATTTAATGTAATTCTGATACATTAATATAAAAATATTATCAGTCTGCATATTATACACTTTTCTAATTTAAAATTTCTTATTCTTCCATCTTTGTATTAATTTTGTGCATCAGGGTTCAGGAGCTGGGGCGGAACCCCTAATCTCAGCTTTGAAAAGGGAGGAACATAATAAAACCAGAAAAAACATATTTTTAAATGGACATCAGCAATTACAGAGATTATTTTCCCTGTGCATCGAGGCCTTTGACCACCCAGCTACGCAACTGACTTGATGATCTAACGATGATAAAAAAAATAATTTCACGATTTCCCCCCATAGAACGGCAGTTAGTCTAGAAATCTAGTACCAAGACATTCCCTTCTTCGAGTAAATAATGCCACTTTCCGCCTGAATCGAGACATTACGCGTTGAATGGCGGAACTCAACGCCGCGCTTTGTCTTAGGCAATAGAGTGGAGCAGTGAAAATATTATATAATCTTTCCCCCGAGGGAGAATCAAACGCGGAACCAATTGCGTATAACGATGACGATATAATTATAATGATGATGACATACGAATGATATTATTTCAGCCTAGTAACCAATCCGAGCAAGTTATAATTGTCACGCGACGTTAATCCTGTTTATAATGATGTAATGCTGTTTTAGCCCTTTGTCAGCTGAACTAATTTTAGCTTATTTTGGACTACTTATTCCTTTCAATTTAGGGAACATTAAAAGCTATATATATGTTTAGTTAATATAAATCTATTACCTAATACAAAGATATAATATTATAAGGCCTTATTACATGATGACGTATAAACTGAAGTGTCTTGACACTAGATTCTCCCCACCTTGCTATGGAGGAAGAGTGAAGTTAAAAAACTTGATCCTTTGAAAATTCTTGGCTAAAATAAAACATTATGTTCATAAAAAAATCGGTTTTTTTTTTTTTTTTTTAGCTACACGCTGTATCCCGCTCAGCAGGGTAGGCAGAGGGAACCTAGTTTTTACACTCCGTTCCCCACTTTTCACCGAATTTGGAGGCATTGCGTGTTAAGTAGCGGAACTTATCGCCGCGCTTTACCTCTGATATCAGAGCGAAGGAAATGGAAATATTAAATATTTCCACTTCTCGAGTGGGAATCGAACCTACAACTTCGAAAAGTTGTAGGTTCGATTGACCTACAACTTCGAAAAGTTGTAGGTTCGATTGACCTACAAGTTGTTTACAGTCACACGTTCGTGCCACTGCGCCACGACTGGCAAAAAGTTCAAAAGTTCCTGAAAGAATATATGTATGTACAGAATAAAATAATACCACAAAAGCCTACCTCTATTCCTAGCTACGTCGTATAAACAGCATGGGGACCCCCGGAGTGAGGAGGGCGTGTATGTAATGGTTCATGACAGTGAACGAGGCGAAAGAAGTAGATAAGGACCGTAACGTTTGACGCTCCCTTCTCTCTAACTACCCTGCAAGGGATAAAGCGTGAAGTCAAAATAAAAAAAATAAATAAACGAAAACTCAAACAATTCAATTATAAGATTTGAAGTTACAAATAAGTTGTTGTTACTTATTTCCTTTCACAAGCTACATTTTAATATAAATTTGCTTCATTGACCTCATTTTTTATTGTTTTCAGTATAATATTTCCACTTTATAGAAGAAAAATTCATCTAAACCATTCAAAATCTAACCTAACTTCCAACCTACGAAATATCCAAGTCAGATGTCAAGATTTACTCGCAGCGAAACATACTGTGGCCCGAGCCAGTGCACCTAGTAAGAAACTGGGGTCGAGACAGAGGGAATACTAAATGAGTCAATCCACCATAATCTGTGATGCAGTCGTTTGAAGTGAAGAATTAGCGGCCTTGCTGCAAGATTGGCTCTCTTTGGAGCCGGATGGTTAACGGGGTTCTGGTAATTAATCTTTACCGTGCAATCTCTACCCCTTTGTCGATGTAAACGGACTTTGTAAATATAGAAAATGTTTTTAATATTGGAATCGTTGTTTTGTTTGAGAGATCGTTTTTTTAGATTATTTTGATTTGTTTTACCTTTTTGAGGTATTTTTACGTTTGTTAGACTTATAGGGTGTAGGGGAAGTTAGGTAATATATAGCTTAGCATTTTTATTTATTATTTAGGCCTTTTAGCTTATTGGGTAGGTATATTAATGGAAAACTAGTGTTCTATATTGTTTGTCTATATTATATAACTATAAATCAAAATGGTATGCTCAGGATCTATAAAATTAATGTCTTTGTAATTAATTTTTCCATCTCCTTTGGTATGGGAGGCAAAGCGCGGCGTTAAATTCCGCCACTTACACGCAATGCCTCCGAAATCGGTGGAAAGTGGGGAGCGGAGTGTCTTAGCACTATGTTCCCTCTGCCTATCCTGCTGTATGCGAGATACAGCGTGAAGCTAAAAAAAAAAGATAAGACTGTATGTGCTTCCAGGTTGTGTTATTCTACACACATTTATGAAAGTAGATACAAAATACCTTACTGCTGGGTTCTTTACCTACATATTTTACAAGTTGCGGATGATAAATAATGATTGAAAAGGAATAAAAAAAAGAAAATTACGGAAAATAATATAAACGTGGCTGTTTGTGGGTTCAATATTGATTCGGCAGAATAATTATTTAAATTATTTACATTATTCCGCTCTGGTAACATGCAATATCTCGATTTCGGGTAGAAAGTTGGAAATGCGTGTCTTCATACAAGCTTCTCTGTTATTCTCTGCTTATGGAAAAAGTGTAAAGCTTAAATAATGTTAAACATTATTAAAGTGTTATTCCATACTTAGGAAAATTGAAAAAGACATTTAAAGAAAACGTATAAAAATTTGAACGCAGCGGGATTCGAACCCGCGCCTCCTGAATACCGTCCAGGCGTCTCTCTACAGAGATGCTAACAACAAAAATAAGTTGTAATAAAGCATATAAGAATTTCAATGCAGCGTGCAGTAGAACGCATGGCTCAGTGGTGAGAGCGCATCCTTAAACGTCTAGAAAGTTTTCTTTAAATGTCTTTTTCAAGTGTAAAGCTGTTTTTTTTAATGAATTATACCAAATAATATAGTCTATGTAACTGCAGGTTGTCATAAATGTCATTTCTGAACGCTTCTCATCTGTGAATAAGCTTGGAATTTTGAGTAATACGATGTTGTCACAAGTCGGTCATTTCGCATGTAGACGCTAACGATATGGTATTTCTAGGAATCTTAAGCCAAGTTATGGTGTTTAAGCACCATGCTTGTTTGCTATAACATAGTATGTAATGTTTAGAAATAGTCCTAGAGAGAACATTTTCTACATATTTATGACATATATTTCAAACTTTTGTATACACAAGCTCTTTAATTTTAAAGCTCAACTCGATTTTAAGTGACAATGTAAAAAAAACATTAAGATGTTCTTCATATCAAATTAATTTATTTGGTATCGTTGCAATAGGTAAAATTTTGTTTTTTTGTTTTGCCGTGCTGAATACATAATTTTGAATGCCCCAACAGATTAAAATATTAAAATTTTAAGTTTTATACCTTTCATTTATATAACTATGAAAGCCTTCGTTTGTATCTCCATATCACCACCACCACGTTAGGAGATGCTTAAAAAATATGTTAACATCAGCATACAATTCTATTCATTCTAGTAGCTACTCAATTCATCAATTTTGCTCTTTATTTTTCTTAATACTAGGTATACTAGGTATTTGAAACCTAGTGTATTAGAATAGTCGTTTACAGATAGTAAACGAGCTTGGTTATGGTTTCGATATCCACTTAGAAGAATATTTTTAATGCTCGGCTCTTTTCAGAAGACAACGCGCGACATTAAGTTCCACCACTTAAAACGCAATGTCTCTAATTTTGATGTATAATGGAGAACAGAGTGTCTTGACACTAGGTTTTCTCTGACCTATTTGGTGAATGATTGTTATCTCTTTCCACAGCGCAGCATTTAGAAATACATGAAAAGAGCAGAGGTAGTGTTACAAATAAGCCATTTAATCAAAAATAGTCAAAAAATAGTATTAAAGCTTAAAAAAAGAATCATTTCTAGTCCATCGTTTTCACGTGGACGTATGTATCCCTTGATTGACAGTTTAGCAGTGTGCCTTTTACCAAACCAAGCAAACTTTACAATGAGTAATGCAAACAGAAACGTAGTATGAAAATCAAATCTGCGACCCCTCTGCCACGGGCACACTACGTGTAGACTGTAGACATTTTTGTTCTTTTCTATATGCGTTATTCATGGCGGTGCACATGCAAATTTATACTTTATGGAAAGAACTAGTAATACTATGGGAAACAAATGTGATGTTGTGTTCTCTAAGCTATCACTAGCCAAGCCTATTTTGAAATAGAAAAGGTAAAGTACAGTCGTCTACAGGTAGTGTTTTTTAAGAACTTTGTTTTTTAAGAATGATAGTTAAGCTTTGGGATCAACAATTGTCGTATTTTTTCCGAATAACTAGGGTCTGAGAGAACTTTGTGTCAAAACACTCCTTTCTCCGCTTTTCACCCGAGTTTGGGACATTGAATATTAAGTGGTGGAACACAACGTCGCACTTCTTTTTTGAAAGAATGCTTTATCTAATTAATCATTTGGTATCAAGCAGTGGCGTAGCTAGGTAGACAAAGACCCCGGAAAGAATCGGGCCCTCATCTCCTCTTTCCACGTTGCTTGAACTTGGCCTTCAAAACTATATTTAGAAATAATAATGGAATACTATATAATAATACCTGAACCTATCCCGACTAGGCTAAATCTATACGTCGTACGTAAATTATTTTCTGGTTTTCATATGCTCCTTTCTATTGAAAGCTGAGGTTAGAGGGCCCTCTAAGCGACGGAGGCACTGTACCACCCCACTCTATGATAGCTATGCCACTGTTATCAGGCTATAGCGTGATTCTTATACAAGTATATAAACTATTAAGTTGAGGCCTACAAAAATAACATTTTGTTAATTGAGTTCTATTTCAATACTTTTGACATGAATGATGACAAAATTATAATACAAGGATCAACTAATATATATCCATTGTTAGTAAGTACGTTATGATATATTTTTATACTTTTTCCCTGCAAAGTACAGATTGCGTCATAATAAAACGTTAACGCAAGATACTCTTATGAATTATTTTTGTTGCAGTACAATTTTAATGCAAGAACTCCATAAAAAAGAGAAACAAAAATATATTTTTAAAAAATATTTAAAACGTCCCGCCGGAGCGTACTTGCCAATAACTGGTCAGAACAAATATTGGTGTAAGCAAGACAATGTTTTTGAGAATTCCAATGAAGGTCCGAGCTTTATTTGTGTTCCCGTTTGTCGCGTGTAATCTTTGTTTGTGTAACCTATGTATGTTACCTTCAACACTACAGATCCTTATGTGAAGATAAAATATTATTTACTCACGTATTACATAGAGTGACTTGAATGGAGAGCAGAGTGTCTTGTCACTATGTTTCCTCTAGCTGTCCTGATATTCGGAAAAATGCATACATTTATCATATATGTATATGGTATATATCTTTTGTAATTTATAATGTATTACTTTTTTATTAATGTTCTATCTAGTTAATTTGTTGGAAATTATGGTTTTCAATATTATTATGTACATTATGTGCATGCATTAGTGTACTTAGTGCACTATTGTGTATATTGACTTTGCGTCGACTTCACACTGACTAGATGTTGAATAGAAAATATTTTCTACGACCAAGACGAAATATCAATATAAAACAAAATAATCATTGACGAGTTCAGTTAGCTATATTTTTTGCAAAATAGGCAAAAAGCATTTAATAAGAAGTAATTCTCTAGAAACTTCGCTAATTCTTCGATTAAGAAAAATCGTGTATTCGTGTAACGCCATATTAGAAATATGAATATATTTTACAAGTTCATAAATATTCATTCTTTTTCAGAATTCAAACTTGTTACTATCTCGCGCAATTCTAAATGCAATCTAAAATTATACATGTTATGCATAAGATAATGGCGCCCAATTTAATGTAATTATTTAGATTGACATAAAAACCACAAAGAAAGCAGACGCCCAAAACAGAAGAGAAAAATAGGCCCAGCCGTGGCACAGAGGCACAAAGTGTACCTGGTTAAAGCGGCTGGTTGTTCGTTCGATTCCCACTCGAAGTGTAGAAATATTTAATATTTTCATTTCCTTCGCTCTGGTGTCGAGGCAAAGCGCGGCGTTAAGTTCCGCCACTTAACACGCAATGCCTCCAAATCCGGCGAAAAGTGGGGAACGAAGTTTTTTAACAACAAATTCCCTCTTTCTACCCTGCTGTGTGCGGGATACAGCGTGAAGCTAAAAAAACATAAAAAAAGTATTAACCTCCTACTTTTTGAGAAATCTTCAGATTAACGTAAAGCAAAGAATTTTAAAGTTTTCAATGTATAATATCCACCTCCTTGACATAGTTCCTCTTAAGCTGATGACGTGCTCACGTTTTTCCAATAAGTGGCAGCAACGAGGTGCTAATCCACTCGCCGTAATGAGGATGCTAATCATTCAAAGGAACTCCTTCAGCCTTTGGTCACGGCGCGGCGTAGCTCTAAGTAACTTTATTTAAATAGTTTTTTTTTATTTAATTATTACGTAATATGTTGAGTTTTGAGTTTTAGTTATAATTGTTACTAGATATAGATGTTTTTTTTCAATCACAGGTTTAATATTGTATCTTTTTTAAATAAAAATATATCTAATTATATCTCACGCTTTTGAGGCGAAACTCAATAAGAATTACTAGAGATTGTCTAGAATGGGATTCAACACGTTTAAAGTAAGGCACCACTATGTCATGAGAAAGTTTCAAATTGTTTTTAGACTGGGACTTGAGACATGTATTTTATAGATTGTAAGTTATTTCTTTAATATATAATTGATAATCACTAAAATTTACTTATTCGTAACCGTTAATTTATTTCTTCAGTTTCACACGTTTAAAGTAAGACTTTTCTTAGACTCTCACATTGATTTGTCACATTTTGTTTTTCAACCTACCAACGAAGCTACCTACTACTTCCTGTGACCACGCACTACAGTAAAGAGGAAAATGTCGGGTTTTTTAAATGTATTTTCGAATACAGAAATATACGAGTTTAATCCGGTTAAAACGGTTTCATATAAAAAGTGTAAATGTCGTATAATTCAAAGTTCTATCAATTGCTTAGCAACCAAAATTCTTGGACAGTTTTAAGAGGCGCAGGCTCAAATCCCGTAGAATTCAATTTTTTATAAGTTTTCTAAAAATGATTTTCGACTTCCTACGCTTATGAATGATACCTGGGTCGAATCCATCGTTGTGGGCACTACGGGTATGCCCAAACCATCAACCAAACTAACTTGTGACGTAATTTGTTTTCATACAACTTCACTTACGCAGCTGCAGTTACGCAACATTTTAGTATCCCTCCATCATCTTAATTAAATAAATAAAATACTGATGTCCATGACTCAATTTTAATTGTCTCTGTGTTCATACTCTAACTCGCACTTGGCCGACTTTTACGTAGTTTCGTATCTACCAGCCCTCAAAAAAGGTTGTGGTCATCCACAACATTTTTTAAGGGCTGGATCTGCCTCTGAATGACACTGAAAATGTTAAAAATATTAAACATCAGTTTCAGCCATACCAGTAGGTATATCTTGCATCCTCATCTCATCAACATATCAATCCGGGTTGCATGTGTGCATCAATCAATATTCTCTCTGTGCGGCACCTGTAGAGGCACAGGCAAACATCGGCGGCCTTTGATGGCTCAGACAACGTCAAAGGCTGCGGCTTTGACGAAATTGTCTACATGTGCTGATTTTACAAACGCGATTGCTATGTTTTATTCATGGTTACTTCAAACGCTTAGTTGTTATAAGTATCGGTTATGGGTTTTAAGTACAATACTACGTAGTATGCATTTTTCTTTATTAATATTATTTTAAAATAAATATGAATAATATTCAATCCATGTGGTACTTGATAAGTTTATATTTAGTTGTGGTTCTGATCCCCGATCTTCTCTCGGACCCCTGATCAACGTCGAAGTTAGATAAAATCATTGTAGAGTCATTCAACACACAATGTCTCGATTTTGACCGGAGAATCGGCGGAGAAGAAGAAACTAGGTTCCTTGACACTAGGTTCTTTCAAGACTTTAATCACATCATACAACTTCATTATCACTGAAAGGGACAAAAATAGAAACAAAAGTATCTGTTACGAGGTTTTCTTTTTCATATCGCCAATTTTTATTAATAGGTATTATCAAAGGTCAAAAAAAATGAACACATAAAATTTACATATACCTAAAAATATCCCAGTGTTACTAAAAATATATAAAAAAAAGAAGATTGATAGTGTGATTTAACTCAACGTATGCACGAGTATATACCGCCTACGCAGTAACCGTCATACTTACTGAAATAACAGAAAATACGCAGATATAAATGGCGAGTTATTCGGGCATTTATTAAAAAGCACACAATGCTGAGCCACTACACTGAGATCGCCTCTTTTATATTTTATTTTTAATATTAAACCCCCTGGCGATAGCGCGGTACAGAGCAACTTGTTAGTAGATCTTTGACGGTTGTTAAAAATATATAAAATCAAATATTAAATAAGTGGGTTTAAGCAGGTAATAAGTAGGTGTCGTGACGAAGTGGGATAGTTTTTGACTGTAAATGTGATTGGTTGTGAGTTCGATTACCACTCCAGAAATTATGTTATTTTATTTATATAATTTTTCCGCTCTGGTAATGCAAAGCTCGACGTTGAGTCCCACTAAACATGTAATGTCCCAATTTTGGACGAATAATGGAGAAAGGAGTGTCTTGACACTAGGTTCTCTCTGACTAACCTGCTACGTATATAATGAAGCAAGATACATATAGGTATTTGGAATTTAATAAATGTGTTTCATGAATAATATAATACTAGCGGCCTGCTCGTGAACTATTTCGTTATATTGCAGCTCTCGGGGGCGCATTTTTAAAAATAAAGTAGCCTATGCTTAGACTATCAACTATATTTGAGCCAAAATTCATTACAATTGGTCAAGCGGTTTAGATTTTACATATAAACTTTCATCCCCTATTTCAACCCTTTAGAGGTTGATTTTTGAAAAAATAAGTAGCCTAAGTTAGACCTAGTCACTTTAACTACATTCATTCTAAATTTCATCCAAATCATACTGGTAGATTAGCCGTATAAGCGTGACAGATAAACACACAGACTTTCCCATTTATAATATAAGTATGGATTTATGGCTTTTACTTTTTTTCTATACGCACGTTTTAAAGTGCTGTATAAAAAGTACTTTTTTAAAAAAATATTTAAGCTAACCATAAACTAAACATTTGAATTCCGAAGCTTTAACTAACTATTTTATAATATTCATGATACATCTTATTTATATTGACAGAATACCATAGAACAACAAAATTTCTATTATATCATTAATGAAAAATAACTGTATCAGGGATATACAGTTATTTAGTAATTTGTTTTTAATTTAGAAGAATCTGTGGCATCATTAATCTGTGCTTCAGCAGTAGCGCAGTCTGCTGAAGAGCCCTTTACAGCGTTATTGAGATTCAGACGAGCCCCTCTTCATCATTTCTTTAAATCCAGGAAGATGGCTGAAACAATAATAATGAATTACTATTATTATATATATTTGTGTATAAGTCTAAACAACCGTTTTAAAAAATAATGTAAAACTGTAAATACATAAAAGTTGTTTTATCGTATTTTAAATATAAGGTAGGTATGTCGATACAGGATACTTTTATACATTTTTTTATTAAGTTTGAGTAAATATGTCATGTAAATAGTTTTTTATTCTATAGTTATCAATTATATAACATTCCTTTTAACATTGACTAAAAGGTTTTTAGAAAAAAGAATAAAATAATTAATCAGGTGCGAATCCCGGTGCGTTCATATGTTTATATGTCTTCTAAACATATCTCGTTGTTTCTTTAGTGTGTGTGGAACACTTTAAAATGTTAAAAGTAATAAATAAGTAACATTCACTCTTGCCAAACGTTTTTTCGTAGGATACATTTTAGGTAGCAAAATTTGTAAAAATTTACAGAGATGGAGATGGACAATATTAATAAGTTGTAACGAAAAGCTTACAAGAATTTCAATGCAGACGGTAGTAGAACGCATGTCTTAACGCTTGGTTTCCAAGAGGGGTGGTTGCGAATCCCGCTGCGTTCAAACGTACTATATATGTACTTAAAAGACTATCACGGCGCAGTGTAACAGTAACTGACTATAAACGTAAAGGGTGTGATTTCGATTCCCACTAGGAAAAATTATTACATAGTATTTCCATTTCTTCCATCTGGTACTTAAGACTCAGCGCGGCGTTGAAACCTACCACTGTTTCAATATGTCGATTTTGGCTGGAAAGTGGAAAATAGATTTTCTTAACATCAGGTTGTTGTGAGGGTCCTGCTAGGCCAAAAAAGCGTGAAGCTGTCTGAAGTACTATACTCAATAATTATACATCTAAAAAAGCTTAATCACATCGCATTTCCGTAACATCGCTAAACATTTAAAATATATTGTCCCAACAAACAATACGTTAGGCAAACTTTCACATAATTTGAGCAATTTTAATTCAATACCCATAAAGCCTGACCACACTACACAAACATAGGATATAAGCTATAACTACATATGTAGTATAAATGAGCCCTTTACAAGCTTTCCATGTGTCCCGATCCTTATCTGGCTTATGTCGGCAATTTCGTATCGCGTGCGGCCTCTTTGGGCTACAGTATGAGCAGTAAATGAATAGCGTTTTACATAAATTACCTAGAAATGTCAATTAGGGTTAAACTGACATTAAATTGGTCACAATTGTATGTATTTGGATAGAAGAGATATTATCTTTGGATAAGAATGTAAATATGTTTTTGTTGGTTCGAATTCAAACTGTATATAAAAAAAATGCAAAAAGTAAAAGTACCTACTTACGTACATTTTTTAACTTTTAAGTAATTTTAACTGTAGATAATCATATACTGTAGATAATTCCGGTATTAAGAGCGTGCCTTCACGACTTGTACTTTTCAGCAAAATTGTATTTAAGTAATATATCTCATTGGTTAAATGCAGAACCCTTCCATATATATTTTCAGCACCTCGAAATATAAATCGTTTTATTTTCATTTATTACTAATGTATATATAAATAGAAGCCGTGATGGCGCAGTATGACAGTGACAGTGGCACATACAATTGTAAACACTATCGTGTGTGGGTTCTATTCCCCTTTGGGTAAATTATTATATTGCAATTATTTGCCAACAATGATCGATCGATCGATCGAATACAGGTGGAAATCAGAGTGCCTTGCACTGCAGTGCACTAGGTTCTTGATTACCCTGCCATGAGGGAAAAACGTAAAGCTCTAAAAGAATAAATATAATCTCTTGTAACATGCGCCAAGTAGACAACCCTGTGTAATGGACAGTGGATGGCGCAGGCAATTATAAAGGTTGTGTAAAGTTTAATAGAAGCTAATGTCGTGCTTCACGTTGATTTGTGTAACGGATAATTTTAATTGTTAACTATTTCGCTTCATTATTAGAACATTTAGTAACAGTACATGGGAAATAATGACATTATATTGTTTTTAATTAAAATGCTCATTTTATAACATTTAATATTATTATTATCATCTTTTTGACAAAAATACGGAGACAGAGGATTACGAAATTTGGCAGAGTTTTTACGAATTGTTTTATTTACCATGTTTATATGGAAAAGGATTGTTTTTTTTATGGAATGAAGGAGGCAAACGAGCTGTAGGCCCACCTGGTGTTAAGTGGTTCCCTTCGCCCATAGACATCCACAACATTCAAGTTATGGATGCGTTGCCAGCCTCGGGGATGTAAGACAGAAGGAGGGAGGAAGGATGTGAATGGTGGGAAGAGGGAGAGTTGGCTTACATGCCATCGAACCGAAACACATCACCAGATATTTGGCGGCTTGTCTTTGGCATGATAGTGGTCGCGAGCCAGTCGGAGAACGAATCTCCTATCACCAAACTACTTGGTTACCCGCCTTTTGCGGGACGCTACCCAGCGGCGGGGAGAAATTGTATTCTTAACCCGTCCCCCCACGGGAAATTGTAAAAATCCTTTAGTATTCTTTTTAGTAGTCCTTCTATTCTAATGCATTATACATAAAAACATATATTGCAATTTAAATATATAATTAGCTTACGTACTATATAGATTCGAATAAATGTCTACACAACGCATATGTTACACATCAATGGATTATTAGTTTTCTATTATTTAAATTATTTCTGTTTCTGTGGCCAGTCGTGGCCCAGTGGCACAAGAGTGTGACTGTAAACGACTGGTTGTGGGTTCGATTCCCACTCGAGGAGTGGAAATTATATTTCCATTTTCTTCGCTCTGGTGTCGAGGTAAAGCGCGGCGTTAAGTTCCGCCACTTAACACGCAAGCCTCCGAATTCGGCGGAAAGTGGGGAACGGAGTGTCTTAACACTAGGTTCCCTCTGCCTACCCTGCTGTGTGCGGGATATAGCGTGAAGCTATTAGTTTTCTGTTATTTAAATTATTTCTCCTACTCAAAACTAAATTCATAGACCTTTGCAATACACAAGTTTTTTGCACAAAAAAAATATTAGGTAAGTAATATTCACTGTTTAAAACCACATATAAAAATATTTTAATACAGACATAACATTTTGTTTTTTTATTTAATATCATTTCATTTAATTAAATGAATAATAGAATTACATATAACATAAATAAATTAAATTAACCCATAAGCTCATAAACAACTAAGTAGTAAGTGCGACAGGTGCCCTGTGGGGTGGCCGCGACGCTAATAGTTCAAATGTTCAAAATTCAAAGTTGCACTCAAACAGGTCGAGCAAACACTACGCCATCTGGCGACGTTTGTTCAATGTTCAATACTCGCAAAACTAGTGTATAGTGCAACCAAGTACTACATCGTTTTATTAATGTTATTTTTATTGAAAGTTTTAAACGTAAGTAAATTTTAACTTTTACGTATTTAAAGATTTTTATTAGAAATCTTTTTTTATCCAATAATAAAAGAAGACAGTAAACAGCAACAATAAAAGTGAAATAACTTTTGTTAAACTTTTTCTACTCTCTGCGTAGCAAAGTAGGGAAATAAAATATGGTGTTAAAACACACCGATATCCTCATTATTTTTAAATATTTAAGCAATATCCAGTATTAAGTTTTCATTTTCATAATTTTCTTTTATTTACTCAAATTTATTGAGCCAGATTCAAACTTTCTTCTTTCCGTATGGAAGAAGAAAGTTTTCTTTATACTATTCTTATTTTTATCTATGTGGTGTTTTGTTTAATTAATTGTCAAAAGAACATTTTTGTTTTACTAACAATATTCATGAAATGCCTTTATTTTTATAACTCCGAATTAAATTTTATTTTTGTACTATATTTTGATCAACGTGTAGTAATCGTTACTTCAAAATTTTATAAAAAAAACAATGTTAAATATTGCATATACAAGAAAATAAGTTTATATAACACATTTTTTTAACAATTTTAAAACTAAATTAGCAACGATCATAACTAACGCAGTTGCAGTAGAACAAAATTTGCGTGCTGTCTTGGGGCGGATTTGTTATTGACAGCCTCAAGGAGCGCCTGGTGCAAAAACATGGCGAATTTTTATTGCTGTCAATCTACTTGTACGTTATTGATATCCCCGAGTGGGCACTGAACGGTTTGCGTGTTTTAATATAATTATTATAAAAGTTTTTGTTTTAGCTGTTTAAAGCGAAAAACGAATTTTTAGTGTATTTAATAGTTTTAAATATTCAATTAGTATATAATCTAGTTTTTTTTTTTTTTTTCGGCAGCTCAGAGAGAACCTAGTCGTTCATTCATTCATGTGACACTCCATTGCCCGAAGTCGAGACATTGCGTATTGAGTGACGGAACACAACGCCGTGTCTTAATCTTACTAGAACAAGGAAATGAACATAATTTAAATATGTATGTATGGCCCCAAGTGGTAATCAAACCTACAACCTATCGGGATAACAGCGAGACCCTATCCTACTACACCAAGATGGTCTCACGAGGCATAAATTGAATTAACAATTTTTATAGTCGAAGTATATTTTTAAAAAGGCAGAGAGAATCTAATTATAAATCACTCCGATACCAAGACGTACTAGACGGAGAAATCCACCTTATATTTACAATAATACAGTAGGTATAACAGAATTTTCCATCAAAATTTTAAAATAGCGTGACCCAGTAGGCCTACGTCATCTAATATTGATAAGGTCGGTAATAAAGACAAGGCGAGTGGAGCATTATAAATAATTAGTGGCAAAGCAAATACGTTTGAAGTGGCCACCGCGGAGTCGCGTGCCCGCGCGCTGCGCAACTCCTCTGAGAGTAGCGTTTATTGCTATTCCCAAATGTATAAAAACCACCCTAAAAATATGTTGTTGATTTTAAATAGGGTTGTTTTAATTTAAAAAAATATTCTTTTTCCGTTATCTGTAGCAGCGTCGGAGAGAATCTGATCTAGTCGAACACTCGTTTTCCATTTTCGCGAAATCGCGACATTGCGTTTTCCATGGACGAACTCAATGCCAAACTTTGTCTTAGGCACCTACTAGAGACGAAAAATGTAAGTAATTGAAATATAATTAATCATTACTGCAAATGGGAATCAACCAATCATATTTAGCAATACGCTGTCCGACTGTGCCACTATGACAATTGTATTCAATATTAGTTTATTAATCTTTTTTCGTTGTTTTTGATTTTTTCGAGGTGTATAAAAAATCAAGCGTTATAGCAATCCGAAATCTAACTTATACAAAATGTCACACCAAAATTTGACCTTAAACATAATTTGGTTTTATGGCTGTCTATTTATATTTTTGAATAAAACATAATTATTTCTCACCTAGTTCTCTAAACATTACAATATATGAACTTTATTTACAATATATTACTTGTCATGCGAAAACAGTAAATCAAAAGTATGGTTATATTCTTTATTCAATAAAGACGCTGCCATGACAAGACCTTCAATATTATATAATAAAAAAATACTAAATATACTTTAGAGGCTATTGTAAGGCAGATGAGAAATCTCTCGACGGTTAGAGGTTCAAATCTCTAATGCTTTCACAGATATTTAAAATATTTAAATTTGTACTGATTAAAAGCTTAGTTCTGTCACAGCGCATGATAGATTAATAACAAGTGAAAGATGTAGGTAGATACTTACTATATGATGCTGAAGCTGTTTTTTGTTTGATTAAAAAATAAAACTACCATTATTTTTTTTTTTTAGCTTCACTCTGTATCCCGCACACAGCAGGGTAGGCAGAGGGAACCTAGTGTTAAGACACTCCGTTTCCCACTTTCCGCCTAATTCGGAGGCATTGCGTTTTAAGTGGCGGAACTTAACGCCGCGCTTTACCTCGACACCAGATCGAAGAAAATGGAAATGTTAAATATTTCCACTCCTCGAGTGGGTATGAATCCACAACCAGTCGTTTACAGTCACACGCTTGTGCCACTGGGCCACGACTGGGCACAACAGAACAAAAATAATCATAACATGATTTTCAGCTCATTTGCTCATTCAACTATGATTTTCTTAAGGATCGTTGTAATAATAACAAATATTTCACGAAACAGTGTAATGTAGCAAAAGCATAATATATATAAAGTATAAAGGGTGACAGCATATGGGCAATATCACGACTTTATTAACTGTCTGTCAGTCAATTCGGCGTATTAGCGAGCGTGGCTAGCTCTGAACACAGGGTGTTTGATTATATAATATTACTTTGCCTTGGAAACAAGTAAACATAATAAAATTGTTGTTCTCTACGTTACATGGCTCACGTTTTAACTTTTAATTATCGTTGAATTAATAATAAACAACACTTTATTGTTTGTTTTTATAGGAATAAGGAAATACATACATCTAATGTTTAAAAGCTTTACATCCACTTTACATATATTGTATTTTTTATTAAAATAGTGAGGTCTTTAGAAGTATTTTAAGATTATTCTTTATAGAAGGAATAAATGCAGTAAATTTTAGCAGCATCACATTTGTCCCCCGTAGTAGGGTAGACTTAACATTGCGTTTTGACTTAAGAAGCAACGCAACGGAATGAAAGCAATATAATATCCCTTCCCCGAGTGGGAATCGAACCTACAACTATCGTATTTACACTTAAGCACTGTCCTGCCATAGCGCCTTCAGAATGTAGAAGATTGTTGAACATAAATTGTTAAACCATAAAATATTTAATAGTTCCAATTTCTTCGTTCTGGTGTCGAGGCAAAGCGCGGCGTTAAGTCCGCCACTTAACACGCAATACCTCCAAAATTCGGCGGAAAGTAGGGAACGGAATGTCTTAACACTAGATTCCCTCTGCCTACCCTGCTGTGTGCAGGATACAGCAGGAAGCTAAAATACAAAAAAAAGAAATATTCATATTTTAAATCATACTGTATAAATGAAGTATAGCCACAGGCGTTTAGCTGACAAGTATTGTCCTGCCCCCCTGATTTGTTCGACTCCCGCGCATGTTGTGGAACATAGTATAATTGATTTAGTTGTGCATGAAATTCCGCGGTATACGTACATTATAGGCACTCGCTCTAATGCATTTTGATAATGAAATGTTGTTTGATTACCGGTAGATTTTACGGCGTTTAGGCTGAGGTATGATTTTTGATTTATAATAGTAATGTGGGGTTAATTATTGTTTGGGTTTCATTTTATATATCTTAGGATATTTCATATATATATTTCGTCTTTAGAAATAACTTTAATTAGAAGTTAGTATGATTTCTATTATAAATGAATTATAGTTCTTATAGGTAACTAATGAATTTTAAGTTAAAACTCAGTGTAAGTTATCAATAAATAGTTCCTATATACATACAATACAGTGATTTTTAAATACTGATCTACATCTACATAATATTCCTCTCCTCAAATAACTAATTAACCATAGGCTTTCAAAATTTCAATAAATTAATATAAAAAAATAAATAAAAAAATATCTTAAAAACGTTACAGAAAAAGTTTTTTTTACCATCCCAAATCCCATTGCGTATTATTTTAACAGATGCCCTTATTTTGTCACAATAGTATAATTGAATCAACAATTATCATCAGCGTTTTTCCGCTAGTGCCCCTCGTGCCCTCGCGCTGCCCCAATAAAAATGTGATAATTTATTCTCGTTCCAGTAATCCGGCGAGCCGTGATCCTCGATCACATGTGAACAATAAAAATCTCTGCACTCCGCCCTAGGGTTGTGAGGGTGTGTAAAGGCCCTTTTAGATATGAAAGAGGTGGACTTTAAAATATTTGAACTTTTTGTAGTAATAAGTGAATAATTGTTTTAAGAGTTTGAATTGAACTGATTAAATACCTAAAATGATATATAGGAACATGATTTCTGATAATATAAAGTAAATAATATATGTTTGAACATGCCGTATTCATTTTTTGCGAAAACATGTAATAATTTAAATATTTTCACAAAATATAACATTTATATAAAATTTTCAATAAGAACAGATCTATGTTATAATTTTAAATTTTAGCCATATCGTCTAAATTACAATGAATAGGGGGTCCCATCGCACATCAGAGCAAGGGTCCACGCGACGGGGTGCAACCGAAAACAACACGATTTGTATTTATATCTAAACCGTTGCTTTTGTCGAGCGATTAGCAGCGCTGCAGGGCGCGAGAGTGGAAGGGGCTTACAAGAATAAGCCGCGATAAATGCTATTGCCGAATCTTAACTGACGTATATGAGGCTATTACATTTTTCATAATTTATTGCTGTTTTCTGCTTTGGATAGGATTTGAACCCATGAATTTTTGTTCGTTTTACTGTGTTGTATGGTAGTTAATGCTAATGTGTATCTCAATTAGATATTGTTTCGATGAAAGTAATTCTAACGTTCTAAAAACAATTTGCTAACAGAATGTACTATATGTGAAAATAAACTTAAAGAAAGAAACATTTTAAAAAATATTTACATTGTAGTAGTGTAGTTGTAGTAGTGTGAAATAATAAAACATAAACATCTATGTTTACATATATCTATGTTTTTTTTATTCATCCTGTAGCCATCCGACCAATTTCCAACCAAACAAAATTATTAATACAACATATAAAAAAAACACATCTATTACCGTTAATACGATAAACCTGTAAAATAATAAGTTCAAACGAATACACCAAATTAAAAGCAATTAAATGCTTGATATCATCAATAGTGTTTTATCCTACACATTTGCAGACCATTTACAATAAAACTTTTGCTTTTGTTTAGCGATTAAGAGAGAACGGGCAGCGCGCACAAGTGTACAACGATTACTATAAGCTGTGTATTAGTTGCTTCGAAGCTCAATTTAAGTACACATATATTTGGTATACAGTAAGCTTAATTTTTTAACTATTTGTATATTACGAGAGGTAGCACGCAACTTTGATTATGTGGACTATGAAATGAATATTGAAAATCTCGATTCTTTAGAAATTTCGGGATATCCTTTCTTATTGACTTGGACTACCCAAGGAACTTACATCTCAAATTTCAGATGTGTTTTTAATGTCCTTTTTTAATTCTACAGAGACAGCTTTTTGTTAAAAAATCTGAATTAATATATTTCTTTTCCCTGTTGCTTGACAAGAGTAAGAAATCGACCGTGCGTTGTCCGTCTCTCAGATACTCAGTTGTGCAAAGGATTTATTTATACCTGTAAATTTTATATTGATTGGTATGATTTAAAATCAGGTTATCAGCAAAGCAAAGTTCGTGAAGCCATATTTAGTTAAACAATTCCACACTTTCATTTTTTGCTTCCGCCAAGAAATAATATTAACTTTTGCAATGCGTGTATAATGCTCACTCGAAGAAATGATTATATTTAAATAATTTTTATTTTCCTGCTCTGGTAGAAAAAAGTACAGCAATGAAATCGTCCACACAACATATCTTAAATACGGATAGAAAACGGAAAATGGAGTGTTTTGGCACTAGATTTTCTCTACCTGGCTATAAGCGATAAATTGTAAAGTTAAATAAAATATCAAGGATCTTGATCATGATCAAGGATGCCAAATACTTAGCCACTTTATTAATTATTATTGTCTTGATAACAAATTACAAAATACAATAATTTTTTCACAATTCATTTTATCTAAAGCATAACATACATAGATTGCAAGCCCCACAGTCACGTCCCGTCTGCTAATAGAAGATAATCCTCCCTATTTCGCGACCTAGTGATTCTATAGCGTTGCGTTGAATTAACACAATGCGAGGGACGCTTTAATGGTTAATTGTTTTATTTGTATCGTATTATTAATTTGTTCTACTATATTTTTGGCATGTGGGCCTATTCCCACCATTCCCATCCTTCCTCCCTTCTTCCGTCCTACATTCCCAAGGCTGGCAACGCATCCATAACTTTAATGTTATGGATGTCTATGGGCGAAGGTAACTACCTAACACCAGGTGGGCCTTCAGCTCGTTTGCCTCCTTTATTCCATAAAAAAAAAATGTGCAATTAAAGTATAATATACCACTGTAGTGCAGTGGGACAGTGTCTAAATGTGAACGTGATTGGTTATGGGTTCTATCTCTGTGGAAAGTGGGGAAATTTAATGATCAATTAATTATCTAAACATTTTATTTAACAAAAAAATATAAAAGTATAGTAGGTATTGGCGAAGTGAGTGGCATCTTATTGTAACACGATAACAGTGGGTTCCATTTCCACTCTATGGAATAATTATATTCTAATTATTTTCATTTCTCCCTTCTGGTTATTGGACAGGATTGATTTCCACCTCTCAAAATACAACTTCTGTCTTGATTTCGGACGGAAAGTGAGTAACAGAGTGTCTTGGCATTACGCTGTCTCTGACTATTGTGCGGGACAAAGCTAATAAAAAAGTAAAAATATATGTAACGTAAAAAAATATTGTGCCTTTTCTTAAAATTCGCTTTGGCTATCTTTTTCACAAAGCGAATTTAATATTTGAAACTTAATTTCGTGAGATGAGACGAAGGCATCTTATAAAGGATCTTGCTTCACGATATGCCATCAAGTTTAATGAAAAAAGTCTACTACGCCCATGTTAGGGGATGTCTAGACTGGAATAAAAAAATAACTTCAGCTGAAGTACATAGATTGTGTTTGTATTTATAACATATACATAATTGGGGCCAGTGTGGCTGTAAAGCTACTGGTTGTGGGTTCGATTCCCACTCGAGGATTGGAAATATTTAATATTTCTATTTCCTTCGCTCTGGTGTCGAGGCACAGCGCGGCGTTAAGTTCCGCCACTTAACACGCAATGCCTCCGAATTCGGCGGAAAGTGGGGAACGGAGTGTCTTAACACTAGGTTCCCTCTGCCTACCCTGCTGTACCTGCTGCGGGATGTATCCCGCACGCTGTAGCGTGAAGCTAAAAAAAACATATACATAATAATATTTTTATAATAGGTACACAACAGCTACTTGCTTTTCCCCACACAATACAGGGTAGTCACTAAGAGCCTAGTTTCAAGTCACTCGATTTTCGATTTTCCACCTAAAATCGATACTGCTACTTGTATTGACTATATAGAATATTTGTGTTACCATAGCGGAGTAATGAAAATTGTTACATTATAATCATACTCGTAATGTGTATCAGTAGGGTAAAACTAGGTAAAACGCCCCAGTTGACAAAACGCCCCACAGCCACAGCAGGCACATTAAGAAAGCTAGATGATACACGTATTGCATGGAGAGTAGCCATAAGTTGATAAACAACATAGCTAATGTGCACGTGTGGTTTATTACGGTCCCGTAAAAAATATTAATAAATTTAGTGTTTCAGTGAAGTTATAATTTGTGGTAAGTTGCAAACATTTTTTTATATTTTAATATTCATTAAATTTAAGTTAAATTGATATTAACTGTTGAAAATACACATAAATACACTTTATTATAAATGTTCGTTAAACGTGATAACTTTGAAATTGAGGCTTTTTTCTTGATAGGGCGTTTTAAAAAGCAAAATTTGCAATACGCCCCACCGCATGTTTTTTAAAATGCCCCGGTTCTGAAATTACATAGATACCAATTTATATTATATTTTAATTACAGAGTATGTCTCTTAAATATAAACGCAAGACTCTTCGAGCTTCTTGGAGGCAACGCGATCTGTATGAAGTAAAAAAATGGGAGAGAATGAAGCTTCAAAGCACTTCAAAGTTCCATCTTTGAGAAGCACCTTAAAACTGTTCGGATATGGACATAAATAAAAGCGTTGAATGTACAGAAAATTACTACATAACAAAGTCTTCTGAAGACTGGATTCAAGTTTGACACGTTCAGGGTACCACGTTTGTGTAACAACTATGGGCAGAAAGCTGAGAGAGAAGCTGTTAAAAGCAGCAAGATTTGATTTTATTCTATTCAACTATTTTATGATGATTTTAATTTGGTTTATGTCAAAGTTAATTGAAAAGACTGTTATGTTAATCATTAATTTAGAAGACTGGTGTTTTTTATTGTTACAACTTTTCTTTTAATTAATTACTTACAAATGAAAATGTTTTTTTTTATTTAGAGTTTTTAAGGACTTTTAAGTCTTGCCTTACATTTGTGTTATGTATATAAGTACCAAGTGGGAGTCTAACCCAGAACTAATCGCGATTACAATCAGCCGCGGTTCCACTTTGCAACGATGGCCTCTACAGGAATATTTTAAAAGGTATATAGGTATTAACTAGCTAGTATGTACCTACTTATAATGAAAAAAAAAACAAAAATGCACTTTAAATTATTATCTTCCCCTATCCTACTGTTCTGATACTGACACTAAGTTAACGCTATGAAAATAGTGTATTATGAAATTTTCATTTTTGGCAAAAGTTCGTATGTAATTCGGAATTCAGGCATCGGAAGTCAATGTAGCAAATGCCTCCAAGTATCATATAAGCTAAAGCGAGTAAAAGCATATTTAAACAATTTTTGATTAAATATTTTAAGATATAATATAATTAAAAAGGTTTTTGTGTGTTTTACGTATCTTTATATTTTACGTAGTAAGAAGAAGAGCCTACTGTTACATTTCTTTGTTTGGTTTTCCATTTTTGTCTTAAACAGAGATATTGTATGCTTAATGGAGAGCGGCGGTTCCTCGGGCGCTTATCACTACAAATACTCCCTATGCATAAAAAGTATGCTTTACTTTTTTTTAAATGAGAGATGCAATAGTCATACTTTAATCTGAAACAATTTTTTTTTGTAAATAATACTAATCTTATTTTTTACCACGATCCTTCTTCCTTCACATCCTTCCCATTTTCCATCGATCACACAACCATCAAGTGAAGGTGACCTACCTTCAAGTGAAGATAGATCCTGACTGCGTCACAAACTGTCAAATATTACGTATATTTGCATTACATTAGATTACACTATACGAATTATATTGCTATAATTTTCATATTAGAGTATCTAAATAATGATTTTATCAAATATATTTATGTGTAAACACCAAGCACAATGATTAACGAAACATTAGAAACACATTAGTAAGAGCGATCACAAAGATATGAAAGTTACAGAGTAAATATGACCTGTAATCATTAGCGGGATATAAAAATGATTTTATTCAGCACTATCTAATGATAGATAGTGAATTTGTGATATGGATAAATAATTGAAGTTATATAGAAACTTATATGTACCTAAATGTTATGATGGCAGACAAAACTTTCAAACTTAGCTTCACACTTTTTGCCCTATAGTTAGAGAGAAAGTGCTAAGACACTATTCTCAGCCTTCCACCGGTATTAAAAACATATTATGTTGAGTGGCGGACCTCAACGACGTACTTTATATAATTTACCAGAAAGAAGATTTCTCATAAATACTTAGATTCCGATCATTCAACCTATAAGAAATCGAACCCAGAACCAATAGTGATTACAGTCACTCTACAGTCATTAATAAGCTTGACTAAGTAAGCACCATAAAATTTATTTAAATTTCGACTTCGCACATTGGAAACTAGGACAAGTAGATCATCGCTTTGTATTTATGTATCCAAAGCGCATGTTTGCTTCAGCGTGTGCCCGACAGTCGCGAGCAAACACGGGCGCGGGTCGCTAGCGTGCCGTGCATATCGACAGGGCTCAATATATTTCACTGTTAAACTAGTAACCTAGTAGTATAAAGTCAGAAGTACATTTGTATACTAAATCGCATAAAAAATAAAGCAATAAAATCAATTTAGAGCTACACGCCTTTTCTCGTGTAGCAAAGTAGTCAGAGAGTACCTAGTACCGTACGTAGAGAAACTCTGTTCCTCATTTTCCGCACGAAATCGAGACATTGACTTGTAGAATTCAACGCCGCCCCATGTCTTACCATCGAGCAAGTAATCTTATCACCGACTGGGAATCGAATTCACAACCAAACGAGTCTGACTTTAGAGTCAGGTATTTTATACGCCACTGCGTGCCTCTCAAATAAAATCAAAAAACAAGTAATAATAGGGTAAATACTAAAAATACGAAAAAGGTAAGTTAAAGTAAGGTAATAGTATAAATACTAAAAGTGAGGTAACATATATATATATTATTATTTCACATACAAACAACTTAAAAAGCGTTCAATAAAGCAAAAACATCTTAAAATTCAGACCAAATTTTTTTCAAGCTTTCTTAGTCGACAAACTGCACTAGTTTTGAAGTTTAATTGAATTCGTAGTTTGTTTAGTTGTCTAGCAAGTAAATATCATCGCGGGTCGAACGCATGCGGAAGAGATGCGACTTGTCATGTCAATAACACGACCACATTTAACTAATCTAGATACTTAAATTTGCATCAAGTTATTAAAACAAACATGCTAAAAATAGTTTTATTATTCTTTTTGAAGGAAGGTTACAAAATTTCAAAAATTTAATCTAATTGGGCGGAAAGTGGAGAATGGAATATCTTCACACTAGATTCTCTCTGTCTGCCATCTTGATATGTGGGAAAAAGCTTAAAGGTGAAAAAACTATGGAAAAGTATATAACATTAAACTCAGGGCTCCTTTATAGTGGTCCAGTTGCCCCTATTATGATTGTCATCTAACCGAAAACGTATTGCCTATAAAAGTACTTAATAAAAGGTGCTATTAAGGTTTTTAGTAATAATCATAAGTCAAAACAAATTTCTATTGAATTCTAAGACTGTTTAATAACATAATAATTCAAACAAAAGGTATCTTTAGAATCTACAATTTTAAAGTGCTAAATAATAAAAAAGCACTTTTTTGAGACTAAAGAATTTTTTACGTCATCCCTCCGTTGTTGAATGAAACTATATTATATTACTCAAATCACTAATATGCATGCAATTTATTTAGGTCTTAATCTTATTCAGTACCGTAAAACAAAATCCGTATAAACATAGGTTTTTTAAAGACTTTTAAAAAAGTTACGTACATATATTTTGATATTTATGACACATGTAAGATTACAGGCCATTATGCCACATAGACTAATTTTCGATTCAAAGGTTCGATTTTTACTCGAAAGAATGATTATATTTAAATTATTTTTATTCCCAAGCTTTGGCGAGAAGAGAAAATGTAGAGCTAAGTTACACCTCTCAACACACAATGTCCCGGATCGCAGCGGAAAGTGGAGAATGGAGTGTCTTTACATTACGTTCTCGCTATGTTCTATGTCTATGTCTAGAGTCCGATATTTTATAAACGGTGTGTATTAAATGTTATGCTTCCTTTTTATAAGCATAATGCACTTCCACGTAAGCCTCGCTACCGTCTCACAATTCGGTATTTGGGGCAGGCGACACCTGCGTAAACACGTCCCAGAGAATAATTAAAAAAAATGTCTGATACACAAGTATTATACGTGCTGGTGACAAAATTGTGATAACGAGCCAAGACATGAAATAATGGGACCTATTGTTTGCTCAGAATATATGACTATAAGTATTTTTTGAAAAGGCTCAGTTAGAAATTTTGTTACTTTACATTCATTTATAGAACATAATTTTTCTATTTGAGCCCATCGTAACTCAGTGATACATTGTCTGGTCCTTAAGCCTGATTGGTAGAGATTACAAACAGATATTGTCCCACTATATAATTATGGAGTAGTCCCATATAATCTACTTGAAATTTTAAAACCCAGATAGAATAAATAACTTTACCGTTTTCATAGAATGACCATAACAAATAAGATCGCTTAAGGAAACACCCAATTTCACTAAAATTATGTCGACAAATGAGTTTGTAATTTATCATACTAGAAGTGTTATATAAACTTTTATATTTAAAAAAAAAAAAAAAAAAATCGTGGCCAGTCGTGGCCCAGTGGCACAAGCGTGTGACTGTAAAGCGACTGGTTGTGGGTTCGATTCCCACTCGAGGAGTAGAAATATTTAATATTTCCATTTTCTTCGCTCTGGTGTCGAGGTAAAGCGCGGCGTTAAGTTCCGCCGCTTAACACGCAATGCCTCCGAATTCGGCGGAAAGTGGGGAACGGGGTGTCTTAACACTAGGTTCCCTCTGCCTACCCTTTTATATTTTATTCTTACAATATTATTTTTCCCAATGGAACAAAAGTGCAGAAAACCACTGTTTGTGTCTATGTATCTGATAATATTTAAAGATACATTAAATTACTAAAATAATTATTAATAACACTACCATATTTTTGAAACATACAATTATTCAGAGCAACATAGACACTGTTAATGAATGCTTCACATATTACCAGACAAAACGTTCAGATAAATTTAAAATATACATGTACATATATAAATACATACACAACAACTATCTTTCTATTGTAGTAAATAAATAGCCACGCACTAAATCGGTAAATATCTTTTGAATCAAAAAACACCCTAAATCTTAGTCTCCAAGGAATAGGAGGGTATCCGTATGTTTACACCGCATCTCATTAAACAGCCCTCACATAGGAATTTGTTGGACCATAAAAAATAAATAAACCGCCCCCCAACTATGCACTTGATTGCTGAGATTTCACAGCGAAATAACGGTACAGTGATCGGATGATGTGTAAGGGAAGGAGTCTAGCTTCAAATAATATAAGTATAAGGCTTTTAGGATGGGAGTATGAAAATTTGTATAACAGAGATTGGATTTTTTTCTCTAAGACTGAAGATACTGCAATAGCTAGGAATTAAATTTTATGTCATTATATACTTTTTGTATTTACCGACAAAAGAAATGAATAAATTGTATATAGTTCAATATAAATATGATTCGACGAGTCCTACGATCTAAACTCTAACAAGTGCGTCAATTTTACAGGAGACGGATTTGAAGGTGCCTATGTTGTGTATTTTTTTTTTTAGTTTAATTTGGTTATTTTTAATTTTATTCAACTGAAATAATTAATATCTCATTAGGTATATATAATATACAACAATCAGAGAATTTATACATGTCCTTTGAATAATCACAAAATTTCAAGCTTAGAAACCTTCTATATGCTCTTCTGTAAAGTTTTGGTTTTGTAAGACATAAGATCCGTCGGATTAATGTTTATTTTTATAGCGTAATAGTTATCGTGCATTTGTGACTGTCATTTCATGAAAATCATAAATTTACAGTAGAAATTCTTCACTGGACACATCTATAGGTGCAATTTAGGTATACGCTTAATGAACGCAAAATAAACGTTAGGTACTTTTAGTTTCCTAACCAAAAAAAGACTACGCTGTTATTGTCATATACTTCAATATTATCTTACTGGCCAAAACTGAAAAGGGCTCGTTATATTTTATTTCTAATCTATAACCAGTTAGCCTCTTAATAAATGATCATTGTTAAATATATAATAAAAAAACTATAGAATTTCACAAATACTAAATTGCTAAAACGTTCATATTGTAAATACTATTTACAGAATATAATATTCACAGAAAAATATAGCTGGAATCATAATTAAGCAGCAAAATGCTTATAAATCATTTGAAATCCCGTGCGACGAATGATCTAGTGAAATTTGAAAGCTCGCACGAATATAATACCCCTTAATAAAGATTAACCGTTAACGTGGGGGAGGTTTTATCGACTGGTAATTGTGAGTGTTAGATACGGGTTTTTGTCGTTATAATCACAGAACATCAGACAATCAAAGTTTAGATCGAATTGTAGAACGGTATTGAAGGTATGTCAATTTTTTTAGCTTCGCGCTGTTTCCCACATCCAGCAGTAAAGGCAGAGGGAACTTAACGTTAAGACACTCCGTTCCCCACTTGTATGTTAAATACATAATTTGAATTTAGTGGGAATCGTACCTCTTGGAAAACATCCGTGAATGTATTTTTTAGCCATTTTAGTCATTTTAAAAATGGTAAAATGTCAATATAGGTTAGTAATCAATATTTGATCACAAAAAACTATCCTTATTAAAATTAAACTCAATATATACTGCCTTTTTATAAAAAAAAAAGAAATTTCCATAACTCTATCCCTGATAAGGTAGAGAGAACGTGGCTCATATAAAATAACAAGTTCACCAAAATTCATAGATACTTTTAGGTGTTTAATGGTAATAGCATGCGCTCTTTAAAATCGGTATTACAAGTTCTAGGTAGCTCTCCCACCAATGGTCGCTAAGGTATATATATCTATGGAAGAGAAAAAATCTTTAAGAGTGTCTTTGGATGCAATGTCTCAATGGAAATTTTGCACCTTATTAAAAAATCTTTAAAATTTGAAATGTTCTTCTGAAATATTTTCAATAATTACATTATCGTAACAATTAATTATAACATACATTATAGCTGACCGTCACATAGCCTCAGTTAACATTATAACAAATTTAACAACAAATCCCTATCTATATCTATTAATAGGAACAAATTAACAACATTACTGTTCTCCAAATAGTAATTTGTAGTTAACCATTCGACATGTGTTAGAAAGCCCTATTCAATAACGCCTATAAACTATGTGTCAAATTAAATCGTTCGCATATTGCATGGGGTCAAAAAGAACATTTCAATTTCGTATTTATTACCCCTAATATAAATTGTAGGTCAAGAATAATAGAAAATATTTTAAAATTCGTGCAAAATTTTGAGTCTATCGGAAATCGAAGTCGTGTTTCTTACATAACATTCCGCTATATCAAAGCAATTTTATACAGTTTTGTAGATGTTTAAAGATCTTTAAAAGGCTTCAGCGCATAAGGATTTTATAGAATTGATCATTGATAATTTTATGTGGTCAGTTAAAAGTAAGCATTAAATAAAACTAATATTGATCTAACAATAGATCTTTGGTTTAGCATTATTTTCATATATTTTCTACATAATTTGAGATTGGTGGGAGAGAACTTCAAAAAAATATTCCACTTTGAACAGTAAATAAAAATGAAGCACCTCGAACGGGAACCGACCGGGAACTTCGGATTTTTTATAAAAATGTAGAGTTCTGAGACATCAAATTACTAATGATAGTTAAAAAAACAAAAAAAATGCTAAGAATAAAAAAAAAATAATTAAAAAAAAACCAAAGGAATACGTTTGGTATTATTTTCTATGTGTATACTACATATACATAAAAAGCAAATCGAACACAACAGAACTGAATCAAAATAACGTTATAATTATTAAAAAAAGATAAAAAATAATAATTCAAAAATTCTCAAATTAATCACAAGTAAATTAATTAACAATTATATCAAATCACAATTAACAGAGAGTAGACAATTAATAAATAAACCATATTATACTACATCTACAATGTAATTAGGAACAGAGCCGTAGGAAACGTAATACTGAAGTTAATTAATTGGAAACGTCGGCACCGCTCCTTGTCTCACATTATAATTATTGAATTGAAGTATGTACTGAGGCATATACAGAGACCACTAAATCATATAAGGGCTTATGTATTATTGTATTGTATTAGGCCATAATAGCTACTTGAATATATATCCCCTATGAAGAGTATATATGATTTCATATATTATAATCTTTTATATCTTTCATTTTTATACACTTTAAGCAAGGAACACTTTTTAAGCACCAGGAAATAAATGTAGATATATGCGTATCTATATAATAACAATGAATAATATATTTAATAATGTTTATGTAAGTACTTGTGGCGCTTTGGGCAGTGTATAAACCGTACGGATAGTTGGTTATGAGTTCGATTTCCAGTTGGTAAAATTGTATTTAATTATTTTCATTGCTGTGCTCTCGTAAGAAAACTAACTGCATCGTCGAGTCCTTTTTGTGTCTTAACTCCTGAATGTCTTGATTTCAGGTCAAAAGTGAAGAACGGTGTTTTTTGACACTTGACATTAACTACTGAAGGAGAAAAAGGCTGAAAAAAGCGTGATAAACGCTTTTTTCAGCCTTTTTCTTGTGTGTGTTTTTTGTGTGATAAAATAAGAACTAAGAAACCTGTTTATTACATTTCCATACTTCGAATAATACATGTAAAATACACATAAAAAATAATATTGAAATATAATTTCCATTTTCAACTTATACCTACAGCTAAAAATGTCACCCAGTCAAACAAAGTTGTGCTATAAGTGATAAACAAAGACCATCAATCATTATTTCCTTAAAATATTTAAACTTGAACGCTTCAGATACCTAACTTATCTATACATAGGCAAGCAAGGGTGTACAGAACCATTTCCGGAGGCCCATCCCTTTTAATTATTTATGTATCCCCCCAACGCAGTAAAAACGGGTTAATTTGTGTAATAAAACAGCCCGGGTGAAATTAAACGCTATCTCCGCGATGTCGCTAGAGCACCCGCTTCATAATTGCGAGATTCTAAGCAAATACTTGAACTTTAATGAATTTTTCCTTTTGTTAATTTCTGCTTTTTGTGTGATTAATATGAATCATGTTTTGGATATAAGTTATGTAAGTTTTTGGAGAAAATTTGTATCAGGTTTTAAATTATGAAGCAATATATAGGTACAATTACCGACAGCAACCGCGTTTACCATAAAAATTCGAGGAATTTTCGTTTAGTACTCTACAATACTCTGCTATTATATACCGACACGATTAAATTACAAATGCAAGGTAGCGCAGTGTCCCGATTTCGGGCGGAAAGTAAAAGACCTGGCTGGCCTGGTCATGACTATTTCATCTTTGATTTAAAGCTGAAACAGGATACATACATAGCCACAATTTTCCTGGGAATCAAGCTCATACGAAATTATATTCACAACATTTGTACATATATATTTCTAACGATAAGTCTCGAAATATGCTTAAAATTAAAGAAATAACCCTGACACGAACATTCGACATACATATGCGTGCAATAGCTGTATTCCATTTTGTATATAGTTGCTATTATACATAGCATATAAATAAACGTATATTTTAAAGTAATGCGAAGACGTGGCGTCTGTCGGCTCGCGATAGCGTGCCCGTGCCGTCCCTTTTCGCGTCGGGATTAGAACGGGCGACGACCCTAAACTTACCAAGAAACCAACTTTATAATACAAAACTAAATATCACGATTGCAAGGATTTGTAATGAAGTTCACAGATAGTTCCTTATGAAATATATTTGAAAGTGCTTACGAAGATGATATTTTAAATTTCTCCAAGTGATGATTTAAGCCAAAATAATCGTGGAAAATGCATGTTGTCGCAAATTTTTTCTTTATGTAGTATATAGACTATAATCATTGAATTTTTAACATTTACATGAGGCAGCCACGGCACAGTTCGGATTTGATTCTCTCACTTTGACTCACTGACTGACACTCGGGGAAATGATTATAATCAATATATATATTAGGGTGGGTCAAAAAAATCAACTATTTTTTTTTTTACAATTAATACGGAAAAATGGGTTACTAGGCACCTTAAAAAAATTCTCACCAAATATGAACTCTTAATTTTAATAGGAAGATCCTCCGCGTCGCAGTTTTTCATTTTTTTCTCAGTCCAATAGAAAAAAAATCATTCCTCATCATTAATTGGTCGTACAGAAAAAATTTCTCTAAGAATTTTGTAGGAAATTTAATGCTCTACAAAAAAGGTATCTTATGTTTTTTACGTAAACCTCACCATTTCACTAATATTGAAGATTTAAGATTGATTATTTTAAGTCAAATGTCACTTTTGTTTATGAATTTTATAACTCGACAAGAAATGGCTATTATTGAATGGGCAATAGAAATTTTTGTAGCAAATTAACTGCTCTATAAAAATGGTATCTTATGTTTTGGCGATTAAATTAAGCGTTCAAAAGATATTCATCATCAAACTTTCATGTATACCGATTTTAAGAGTTTTTGATTAAATAATCGAAAAATTTCAATTTAATCATGTCGATCATGTTGTTTTTTTATAACGTCTTCAAAACGTCTTAAAAAATTTTTCCACTACAGCTGTATATTGTCCTTGGGAAAATTTCTTCTGTAGAGAATTTTTGTTTTGTATTCTATTTACTCTGTTTCCCTTGTGAACTAGCGCCACCTACATTTTTTATTGATAAATGATTAACTAAGCGATAAATAATGTACAATTTATTTTTTTAAATGTAGATAAGAATACTTACACATAAAAAAAAGCTTGAAAAACATTTTGAAGTTTCTCAGTTGATAAAAAAAAATTTTTTCGTGTAAATTTTCTCAAAACTGATAGATTAAATTGAAATTTTTCGATTATTTAATCAAAAACTCTTAAAATCGGTATACATGAAAGTTTGATGATGAATATCTTTTGAACGCTTAATTTAATCGCCAAAACATAAGATACCATTTTTATAGAGCAGTTAATTTGCTACAAAAATTTCTATTGCCCATTCAATAATAGCCATTTCTTGTCGAGTTATAAAATTCATAAACAAAAGTGACATTTGACTTAAAATAATCAATCTTAAATCTTCAATATTAGTGAAATGGTGAGGTTTACGTAAAAAACATAAGATACCTTTTTTGTAGAGCATTAAATTTCCTACAAAATTCTTAGAGAAATTTTTTCTGTACGACCAATTAATGATGAGGAATGAATTTTTTTCTATTGGACTGAGAAAAAAATGAAAAACTGCGACGCGGAGGATCTTCCTATTAAAATTAAGAGTTCATATTTGGTGAGAATTTTTTTAAGGTGCCTAGTAACCCATTTTTCCGTATTAATTGTAAAAAAAAAATAGTTGATTTTTTTGACCCACCCTAATATATATATATATATATATATATATATGTATTTATATATATATATATATCATTTATTATTTTCATTATATATCATTTTCGTTTCTCCGTTCTTGTACTTAAGACAAAGTACGGCATTGAGTGTCACCACTCGACACGCAATGTCAAATTCAGGTGGGAAATGGAGAATGAAAAAGATAATGAATGTCTTGACTGTAGGTTCTCTGTCACTACCTTGCTGTGCAAAAAAAATGTGAAATTATTGTTTTTTACAATTTACATATTAAAATCACATTTAAAAAAAAACATAACCATTATCTACCGCAACAAAAGTAAAAATTATAAAACCGCATCACAAATCTAAACAATACGTCACTTATTTTGTAATAAAACAAACTTTTTGTATCGGTGACATTAAGTGGTAGAATCTGGCGCGAGCCTCAATAACCACGTACCGTCCACGCGGCCAATGTATTTCCATATTCTTTTAATATCGCGATGCGCACGCGCCGGTGTTTGTGCCACGTGACCGCCACGCGGGGCTTCGAGGGCCACACCTACTTACTAATTTTCATTGCTATAATGAGGGTGGTGGAGAAATCACTTGCTCATTTTATTATTTTTTTATTGTTTATTGTTTATTTTATATGTTTTGATTAGATGATTAAATTTGAAATGATTTAAGGTTAACTTGTTATGACGATAAATAGGCGCTTTAAGACGTCGAGTTGGGAAAATCGTCCATATTGACTGAAGGAAGAAGGTTAACTTGTTTCTTGCTCATCGTGAAAAACGATAATAAGTGAAGTTACTTTCATTAATTAATTCTTAAATGGAGGAAGGAATGTCTTAACATTAGTCCTCTTTGTCTACTCCAAAAAACAAATTACATTAAATTATTTAATATAGTCTCACGTTTTTCACGCATAGCGGGGTAGTCAGAGAGTATTTAGTGTCAAGACTTCACTTTCCGCCCGAAATGGAGACATTGCGTGTTGAGTGGCGGAAATCAAATTATATAACCTAAAGTTACGAAAACAATTAACAAAGTAACTAATGATTGTTTAATAATTTTACTAAAATATTTTATCAAGCGATATATTATTTACTTAAATAATGAAAGAGATAGAATAAAACGCAGCTAAAGTGTTTTCTAGTACACACTGCATATGAAAACTTCAAGAAATCAAAACTTGTTATACCTTACAAGAAAAAAGATTATAAAGAAAAAGAACAAATGTGAATAACCAAAATCGATATAACAAATAGTATGACAAATTTTCCAAATTAACACTCACAAGACAGAACAGACAGGGTTTAATAAAGATAATTCAGGGTCCCTCACCCCTGTTTGCCAAAACTATCGCCCTGATTGATACGGGCCGCAACAATGCGTGTTTGTTTTCAATTACAGCGCAGCTTCAAACGGAGGTGGAAAAATCGCCATCAGAGGTTCCCAAGCGCCTTTCTTTTATATTAAACGTTTTGATGCATCAGCCATTCATATTTTATATTATGTAATACATAGTATGAAAAGCTGTTTCGTCGTAATAAAGTTACGTGAGAATAAAAATATAATGTTAAAGCAAGTGCAAGCATATGTACTCTCAAGTGTTTACGATTTATATTTTTAATATTTTTGCTAAAAATAATTATATTGTTAATATTTTTATTTTTCAATTATATAATAGCGACCTGGTCACGGCCTCACCTGCGAAAACTGCGACTTTGTGTTTTCGACGGCCAACGATTTTGCTTAAGTTTTAGACGTGGATCTCGTATTTTAGCGCCATAATAGTTGGTTTTTACAAAAATAGGTAGCCTATCTTTGACTCTGGGTCTTCAACTATTTTTATTCCGAACTTCAACAAATTTAGGAGTGAAAGCGTCACAGACAGACATACTTTCTCATTTGTAATATCTAATAAGAATGGATTTTAATGGACACTTAAAAATTAATTATTTTAAGCGTCAATGTGACTGCTAGTAAATATAAAAAGGAGAATAGAGTAACTGTTGTCCATTTTTATTAGCAGAGCATATAATATGAACAAAAATTAAATCTGTTATACCATATTCAGGTCTAAGGACGCAAATTTTTTATTCATCATATCGTTAGTCTCTAAGGAGCCTATGCCTATACAATATACATATAGGTATATACCATAGTTAAATGAAATACCAACATATTCCTTACTGCCATTAAAACACCATTCAGTAATGTGTCGAACAGGTTTTACTTGTAAAAAAAAAACTGTAACAATCGTTTCGAAAACGTTGTGAGGGAATTTTAACAAGTTGGGCTTTTCTATTTGATTTGTTTTCGCCGGCGGGCCTTTGCCAACCGTCTACAAACTATTTTAATATTTCATTACACTAGGCACTCGCTTTTAATAGCTTCCAATGTTAGGTTTTTATTGTAGTTAGTCGGTTTTACCACTCTGAGATTTGAGTTTGTGGTTTATAACCATTAGAATCTATTTGGGATATGTAAAGGTTTTCTAATGTATTGTCTGACTTTGCTCGTGTGTGGCTATAAGAATTGTGTAGATGTATTTTTGTTAAGTATAAATTATATTAAATAGAGTGGAGAGTTATTTTATTTTTTATATGCTAGAAAAATAATAAATTTGAGAATAGATTAGTAATAATATCGAAAAAATTATAGAAAATAATTATTAAAAAATATTTTTTTTTAGAAAATTAGAACTAATAATAGTAACAAAGAACTATTAACAAATAAATCAATCAATCAAAGAATTTTTCAACGGTGTTTTGACCTACTTTTTAGTCTGAAATTTTCCTCAATGTAACTAAATAATCTGGGCACATACTTCTTCATTCTTTTTATTCTTACTATAATATTCTCGCTTACGTCTACCATTATGTGTATGTGTATATCGTCATTGCAGATTTCATTAGAAGGTCTCAAGCGCAGCGTTGAATTCCGCCATGGAACACGTAATATCTATAATTCCTTTGAAAAATGGAAAATGGAGTGTCTGGTCACTATGCGATTTCTTCCTACCCGTATACGGAAAAAAGTGTGAACCCAAAAGAAGGTCTAACCCACCATAGGTTCGAATCCAAGTAAGTAACCCCGCCGTATCGCAGCGCGCCTTATTTAAAACACAAATATTTGCACCAGATGAAACTTTTCCGTCTCCGGGCCTTTATTAATATTTTATTATTTTGTCTTGTACCTCCATTTCAGAAAATTTCAACTTCCCCTGCTCGAAACTCTCTCTAAAGCGATTATATTTTAAATTATTTTAATTAAAACACTGTGTAAACGTCTAAGACTCGAAGCTGTTTAGTTTGTTTTCTGAAATGTTTGAATTGTTTTATTAATAAATAGATTATAAAATGGAGTTTGTATATATAAAGTCTAAAATCAAGTTATATTTTATTAAATTTGTAGTTTTACTGAAATATTATTGTATAATACATTTTGTTATACTACTATACTCTTGTTATATGACTTCTTTTAGACCTAATAATATATGTATATTGTGTCTCTTTTCTACTAATCAATTTTTTTTTGTGTATTTTCAGTACAATGTAACATGGGCCAAGTAACTTTACCTATACTAGCACGTTCAAAACGACATAATTTGAGGAGTTAACTAACCTAATAACCGAAGAAAAATATAACCAAAATAAAATATTTAAATCTTCCTTATTACATGGTTAACCATTTTTTTAACGATTGATTTAATCGAAGCTATCATCGGCTACAAACAATTTGACATTCTAAAGAACGCTCAAGAAAATATTGACTCATTGTGTCTTGTTGTCTTAACAAATTTCTCGTGTAGACAGTTTTTATTCGAGGTTTAAGTAACCGACACCGTTTGCACAGTCGATTAAAAATTGTTTACATCAGTGGTTGCGGTGTTGCTATTAAACCAGCCAAGTAAATAATCCGTACTAATATAATAAATGTGGAAGTATGCCTGTCTGTCTGTTTGTCGGTTGCGCTTTCACTGCTAATCTACTGGTCGGATTTGGATGGAATTCGAAATGAAAATGGTTGATTAAATACAGGATATTCAGCAATTCATAGGGTATTATTATAGGGGATGAAATTTTATATGAAACATTTATATGTTTCATATAAAATTTCCATGATGATTCCATATTGTATTTTCCTAGGAAGATACTTGATGACACAAGGTTAAACATAGGCTACCTATTCTTTTCAAAAACTAACTCGTAAGGTTCTGAAAACAATAATGGAAATTGATGTAAACTTAAGCGAGAACGCGGGCTGTCTAAAATACGAAGCAGATAGGTATAGTTATGAACTATACGCGAGTGAAGCTGCAAGCAAGTCAGGCTAAGTAGTTTAAATACTTCTCTTGCAGAAACCAAATCAAATGTGTATATTATTATTTATTTACTTCAAGTTTTTCTATTCTTTTTTTTTATTATTCTACTAATTAAAATAATTTAAATTTTCATAAATATATGTAATAATGTATGTATGTATATGCACATTTTTTCATTACAAAGAAAATTTTTAAAATACTGTAAATTCATTTTGCAGCAGCTACCTTCTCCAGTGTGGCTTAGTTTTACTAGAATAATAAGTTCTAAGATTAACGGAAATTTTCCGAACTCCAATACAACTAACTTTCTTGTTCTTAATTAATTTAATTTTACATCGAGATTTTCGCTTCAATATGAATACATAATTTGTTATGTAAGATACATATTTAATTTATTAGCAGTATTATTACTATACAATATACAAAGTTGGAAGAAGAAATATTAGGAATGAAACAAAAGAAAAGCAAAAGAAATATATGCAAACTGTTTATAGCCTTATCCTCCTATTACATTTTTGTAATTTTATGTATTTTAAGAAAAAAAAATGTCAGCTATTAGGTATGTTACATGCGCCTACCTACCAGTAAATAATCTAATATTTTATGTTTATATAAATATAAACTTATAATACTAGATAACATGTATTTTAAGTTTTTTAGGTTTCATCATTCGCATTTATAAAGAGACAAACTAGTACTTTAGGAGGGAGAAATTTAACCCAACACTTAATTTTATCAGAATTAAACTTATTCCATTGATTCTCAAAACAGGGTGCCTTGTCGGAGAAGATGGACATGATTCATAAATCCACAAATACAGTCCCACTATTTTTCATATTTTATTTCTATACAAAGTATACACATTAAACAATGATAATAATAATTTCCTTACATTATTGTATGTTTCTATTGCTTCATTATGTCAGCGATAATCCTAAATAGAGCTTTATAAAATATATTGTACAAAGATTAATGTCACACATAATCCCTTTCGAGAGGCCAAAAATCCATAGCGCTTGGACTATCGCATTGATTGTTACGTGACGCAAATGTAGTATACGGCCATAGCAACTATAATGCATACGATTGACGAGAAATAGAATATATTATGTTTATAAATTAAAAAACTAAGTACAATTATATGAAGCAAAGAAATTATTGTATACCTTTTTTGCGAAAGGATTTCAATTTTTAACGTTTTCAAATGAAAATTCCGTAAAAGATTTGCAAAAAAAGGAATAGAGAAGAAGTGTTGTATGAAGACATACAACACTTCTTCTCGATTAGTTTTTTAGCCGTATTATTTATTAGACATATAGCAAATAGACTTAATTTTTATATATTTTATGTAACTTGAAATTGAACAATGAAATTGAATTGAACATTGATATCATTGCACATTATGCAATAAAGATTTTTTTATTAATAATTTTATATAGGAAAAAAAACATGATGTAGAGGCGTAGAGGCACAAAGTGTGACTGTAAAGCGAATAGTTGTAGGTTCGATTCCCACTCGAGGAGTGGATATATTTTATATTTCCATTTTCTTCGCTTTGATGTCGAGGCAAAGAGCGGCGTTAAGTTCCGCCACTTGACAAGCAATATCTAGGGAATTCAATGTTCAATCTTCTAAAAAGAACATTTCTTAATTCAAGAACATTTCCTAATGTTTGGATAATTTTTTTTTATTTTTTATTTTAACATTGTCAAAAACTACTACAGCTTCGTAATATATTACTTAATAAAACTGGTACAGTGTGAAAAGTTTTTATATAATAATGCGGATTATTATTTTTTCTATGGACAAGTGCGTGCTGTCAGTTTACGCGCCATTTTTAAGGGCCCTCAATGTTGCCAGCATACGACACGCGGGACATCAAGTGGTTCCGAGATGCGAAAACGTGTCTTTGTAGTTATTATATTTTGTGAGTTGTGTTTTTGGCACTTTTGTTACATTCATATCATTTTTGTATCAAAATAAATAATCTGCAATGTCATTTACTCTTATTCTTGTTGGATAATACTATTTTAATGTAAATAATTTCAGCTTCATGCTTTTTTCCCGTATAGCAGTGTACTCGTAGGTAGTGATGACCTCGTGTTAAAATACTGCGATCTCGACTTTCCACCCAAATTAAAGACATAGCGTGAAAGATGGCGGAACCCAACGTGGCGCTTTCCTATCTGAGCTGAGAAATAAAAATAATTTAAATAGTAGCATTCTTCCCTTGACAAGGGCTGCGTGCCACATTTTTATACCTTAAAATTTCTATAACGTTTGTTTAAAAATTGTCATAGAATACCGAACATTTAAATTCTTAAAAAAACATGTTTTAATTACAATCAGTACATAATCATAACTAATTATGTATAGTGTAACTGAAATGTTATCAACAATACTCTAGAAGAATAAATCGATTATGCAGAAAACTAATTGATAATTAACAACATAAAAATATAACGAGAGTAAGTACTTCGAGAAAAAGTATTTAAACTTTACTATACAAGGAGAAACACTGATAACATTCTAATCCTACAATAAATCACGTTTGCAAATTTATGACTCCGCGTAACACATGCGTAGTATCGCACGGTGAGCGTTAAAAATAAAAAAAAACACATCCTATAATTTATTGCGTGTGATAAACGATGTGTTAAATTATGTATCTAAATACCTTAACAATTTTCGTAAGCCATAACCTTTTTAGATTTATTAGAGGAAAGAGTAGGTGATTTAAACATAATGTAGTACATATGTGTACATATCCATAAATGTACTTATATCAATATGTTTTCAACTTCATGATTTTCATATTCACACAGCAGGAAAAGTAGAGGGAACCTAGTGGTAAATAATTTCGTCCTTCGCATTCTAGTTATGAATCGCTATTCGAAAACATAAACAGCTAAATAAAAATTGCACGTGGGTTTTGAAAATTAAAATTTGACTAGGACAATATTTCCAATAATACCAATAAGCTTAATTAATGTTCATTCCATCTAAACGAAGATGTATAAAAAGAGGAATATAACTTTACGCATTTTGTAAAATCCATTTTAGCATTTATCATAAACATTAGCATATTCAACGCCACATTTTATTTTATTCATCATATCAGAGAAAAAGAAATAATTTCATTATAATCATCCCACCCAGTGGGAATCAAACCTACAGCCAATAGCGATTATTGTCAAATTCTGTCCAACGCCATATTGTCTCTTGGAAACAAGCTCTCATTTGATCTGGAAAATGTGTACAGAAGAAATATAGTATACGAAATATAATTGTAACAGGGCCTGAGTAATATTTAATGGAAAAAGATAAAAGTTACTGTAATTAAATATAATTACAGGGCCTGAGTAATATTTAATGGAAAAAGATAGATGAAAAAATATACCTTTTTTATTATTTTCGTTAAAAATTACAAGTAAATAAATATCATTCTATCAATTAAACTTCATATAATAATAGTAGTAGACTATCCAAAACACACTGATTAATAGACAAGAGAAATTTCTTAATATTTTAGATTCTATAAAAAAAAGCCTTACAATAGGAGGCTCCCATTCCGTTTCCATTGTAACGACAACACGTGGCAGTGTTGTCATATCAATAAACATTTTTTCTTTTTATTCCCAATTCTTCCTACCGGCCAGACATATGTTATTATTATTCTAGCCATTCATCTTTTGTAGCACAAAGCAATGTAAGGAACTATAGTTCGTATTATAAGTGACAAGTCCAAAGCAAAAACGCACCGTGGAAAGAAATATGCCTCCATTGAATGTGTTTCGGATGGAAAACAAACTAACATCGAATGTAAATACTTTTGTTGGGTGAGAACGAAAATAACTTCTAAATAGATATTTAATGAGTATGAATGAATGTTAGGGACAGTAGCGACTTGCGTGATCATTACGACCTTTGTATTTAGTGATAATTCGTGTATAAAATTAAACTTTGGCTCCTGTTTTAATTATCGTTGATTAAACAAAACTCTCGATAATAGAGCATTGTGATAAATAAAACTAGTTGCTGTAGATCCTTGTTATATTAAGTATATTGTCGTCCTATTAGAAGTACGTCAATATTCTGGTGAACGTAGTACAAATATGTTTTATTTTAAGTTGGTAACTGTTCGAAATACACAATAGAAATTAAATATAGTTTAATTTATGGCCATCGCTTGTAGGTGCCATCTTCATATGGTGGAATGATAATGATTTCATTGTGTTCATCTCACTTTTCATTCTGGTGAAGAAGCCAACGCGTGAAGTTAAGGTCCGCCACTCTAAACGCAATTTCTCGAATTCGGGTGGAATGTGGAAAACGGAGTGTATTGACACTAAGTTCTCTCTGATTACTCTGTCATACGGGCAATAAGCGTGAAGCTAAATATACAAAAAATATTTTGATAGTACGAAGCCAACTTATTATATATTAGCGGAATTAATTAAAGGATTGGAAAAATTTTCCATTTTTTTTTACGTTTTTTAAGTGGCTGTATTTTCCTCAAAAACGGTCGCATCGAAAAAAAACAAGCATTTTGAAGCGTAAAGTTTCTAGTTTTGAGATCTTAAGATGGAAAATAGTTTTAACCGACGTGTTCCGCTGTATCCTGATAAATACCGAGAGAGAAAAAAAATCGAATTTTTTTCGTCGCTTGAAAACATTTTCCATCTAAGATCTCAAAACTAGAAACTTTAAGCTTTAAAATACTTGTTTTTTTATTTCAATGCGACCATTTTTGACCATGGAAAATACAGCCAGCCAATTAAAAAACGTCAAAAAATTTGGATTTTTTTTCCGATCCTTTAATTAATTCCGCTAGTGTATATTTTATATCCATGATTGTAATAATTATAAAATAACGATATCAACAATAAGTGACTCAATTTCTTATAAATTGGTCATTATTTGTTCATTAATATAATATAACGTTTTTTTTAATTTTATACCACTTTCATGATTTTTTTCGTTATTTATTGCTACAAATAAGATGAATTCTATTGTACACTATGGTTCTAAGTTTGACTCCTACTTAGACAAACTGCTCAATTGAAAAATCTACAATGTATGCGATCTTTATATAAGAACAAGAAAGTAAGGAAAGCAGTGATAATAACTACAATCACAACTAACTGATATTTAAAGTATAATTTCGTTCTGACTAACTTGTAATATGTAAAAAATAGATTAACATAGAAACCACAAACAATAAATCTTAGAGTTATTCAAGTAAATTTTAACCATACTGTATTAACATTTTAAATCTACATATACTTAATATATTTTCTATACAACGAAAACAAATCATTTCCGTATTGTTCCAAATAATGGTTTGTAATGTAAATACATTCTTTTGTTCCGAAATTTGAATTCGATGAGTGTTTTATTATACTGTATGTATATGCAACCGTCTGTGTGTCCGTTTATCCACGGTGGCACAAACGTGTCACGGTTCTTCAAGACTTGGCTTCAAAATTCTACTTATAAATGAAATATATGTTTAAAATAAACCTTATTCGTTTACAATAGGAGTTATAGCTAAAATTTATTGCATTAACTGAACGCAGGATATTTTTGTTACCTTCTAAAGGCGGATCTCAAGTTTTGGTTACGTAATAAGCACCCTGCGCGTGAGTTGAAACCGAGAACATTTCATGACCACTTATGCTAATATTACTTTAATACACGAAAGCAATGCGGTGACATTTTAAAATAAACTTTGCTCATCAACTAAGTTGTTTTTGCCTTTAATAGGTAGATGTTTCATGATTTTTTCGTTGAATATTACAAACGCACTGAGTCACTTCAAAGAAATGCGTGCTACAATTTTTGTATGTTAAAGATTCTGCTAAAATTAAAAGCTCTATTGCCAAAGTTAAGAATACAAATATAACGCTGATCTATTGATATACATGATAATAGACTATTTATTAGAGCATTATAAACGTTTTGTAACAACAGAAATTAATGTATAGTAATTTTTGACATGCGTAACGCAAACACAAGTGTAACAAACTCTTTGCATTCCCAAATTGCACTTACAATGTACCTGCTACAAGTAAAACTTCCTGTACCGACAAAGCTACGATTCGACACGCCCAAATCAAAATATATTATCGATCTATAAATCTAGGGAAAAAATTGGATGGTGAAAAAAAATTGCGCGGCTGTTCGCACAATCAATCAAGCGCTAAGCCAATAAACCTCAACGATGCGCTTTTGAATCGAGATACGATTTTTGGTAAGCTATTGTCGGGATAGCCGTCGGCGGCGTGAAGCTGCCTTGTCGAATTACACAATGAAAGGGCAAGCGGAAGTGAATGCCGGTGTCTCTTACTGAATAGCGGGCCCGGCTAGATGCGTTCAGGAACTATTGAGGTCGATGTGGAAACGTCAACGGACGTACCGACAGCATATTCCTATTTGACTTATATTGTATTTGTTGAGGCAACATAATATAAATGTAAATATAAAATTATTATAAGATATTTTAAATTTATAATGTATTTGTATTGTCTTTGCAACTATGGTGTTTCACTAATGTATTCAAATATAGGCTTTTTAAATAGTAGCTCCCTTTCCAAATAATGATTTATAGATATTTTTAATTTGTTTCATATTAAACAATAAATGAAACAAATAAAAATTCTAGAAATATTTTCTGACCGTACACACAGCATCAATACGTTTGTATAATATTGTACAACAATACAACGCCCCCTATTCAATAGAAAAACTGCTATTGTAGCAATGAAAAAAATCAGGGTTGCTATAAAATTAAACATACCATAAAGGTAATAATAAAATATGTATTACATGGATATAATGTTGTTAGCCCCCGTTTAGAATGAATGGCCTTTTCGGATATTTTTGACTCGTCCTTTGTGATAAATTACTCGTGTAATCGCTCGAGATGAGATTGATTTATTGTCTTTTATCTCTTTGTATGGGTTTGCTAATTGTAGAGGAGGGTTGGTAATGTGTGAAATTATACTTAACTATCACGTGATGAATTAATAAGTTAATTACTTTAAGCATTTTTCTCAGACTTATGCTTTTTCCTACATAGCAGGGTATGCAGAGAGCTGGGCCTACCATTTGCTAATAACGCTCACATAAATCCTCGCTTGGCTGGTATCCATAATTTCTGGCATATGATAGGTAGAGAACCTAGTTAAGTTAGTTCATGTCACCCATTCTTCACTTTCCACCACTCCACGAATTTGGGACATTGCGTATTAAATGGCAGATACCGATGCTGTTCTTTGTCTTTTTCACTTAGGCAGAAATGAAAAATAAATTATTAAATTATGATAATTTCTCCGAGTAGAAATCGAACCTACAATAACCTACCTACAATCGCGATTAAAGTCAGATTCTGTTCCAGCACAGGCCTCTACTTTAGCGTAATTCATGAAATTACAAACAAACTTATTGATACTTAGAAATCTTATATTAAGACTCTGGTCGGGCATATCCATTATGACCCTTTATTGGCAGATATAAGTTACAACACTTCTATTACTTGATATAAACATAGAAGTTTCATATACAATCAAAGCGAACCGAAATTAAATATTATATAAATGTATAATTATAATTTTTGACAAAAGTTATATGTATTGAGAAAGCGCCTGCTTTCACCATTCATCCCAAATTGGATTTACGCAATTAGAAAAGATTTTTGCTTTTAAAATCTTAAAATTATACAATTTTGAACTCTATGTCAATCAGGATACGGTTTCTTCAATATAAGTATTTGTTAATTTAAAGTCGTAAAGTAAGGTTTTCTTAGCAACTCCAAAATGTTCTCTAATTAGTGTTAATCAAATAATGTCCCCTTTGCTTCAAAACTAGCCGCTTCCGGGCCTAATGGAGTCGGAGAAGATGGAAAAATGATTATGAAACTTAGTTTGGAAAAATGATTATGAAACTTAGTTTTTAACATTCCTAAGAGCTTTTTTGTTCATCTACTTTTTTAGTTAATATATTATTTTATTTTGTTGACAAGGTATAAATTTGGTTCAAAATTATCAACAAATTGGTCCTTATTTTGTCATGTAATAATTATAAGTACATCGAAATATGCAGTCGTGGCGCAGTGGCACAAGCGTGTGACTGTAAATGACTGGTTGTGGGTTCGATTCCCACTCGAGGAGTTGAAATATTTAATATTTCTATTTCTTCGCTCTGCTATCAGAGGTAAAGCGCGGCGTTAAGTTCCGCCACTTAACTATCACGTCATGAATTAATAAGCTAGTTATACTTAAAGTATTAACACGCAACGCCTCCGAATTCGGGCGGAAAGTGGGGAACGGAGTGTCTTAACACTAGGTTCCCTCTGCCTACCCTGCTGTATGCGGGATACAGCGTGAAGCTATAAAAAAAGAGAAGAAAAAGAAATATGCATAATAACGTTTCTATATAATATAGCTTTTTAAAAACGAATTAAATTTTAACATTTATGATATTGGTACTTTGTATACGTTCACAAATAAATAATGAAACAAACATATACAAATTGTAACTATACTTTAAATTCAACATTTTATAGCATTTCTAAAATAACTATTTAATAATACAATGACTACATATTTATTTATAATTCAAAAACAGGAAATCACAAGACTTAAAACTGACGTTATAAGATAGAGCAGGTATCCTAGGTGTCAGCATTCGCGAATAATGTCAAGATAAATACTAAATGTTATCTCTTATCGAGATAAGTGGCGTCTTGGAAAATTCCATTTTAATTACCTAGGCTTAAAACAACGCAAAAATGTTCTTTGTTTCATTGTAGAATGTAGGTACCCTTTCATATCACTGGGATTTGAAATGCTGTCATTGTTATTTATGAATGCAATAATGGTATATATGGAAATGATTTAAATATTCTATTTAAAACGTACGTGTTTGTTATATGAATTGTATATAATTATTAGGTTTAAAATTAATATGCAAAGTAGATTAAAGAAAAACATGCTTAAGATACAAGACAACAAGGCACAGATAATAAGAACACTACATACCTTCAAACTAAAGTTAAAATGGAAACGTGCAAGTCACGTAGCAAAGCTAGGATATACAGATTGACCTATAACATCATTATATCAAAAGATCCTCAAGTAAAAAGAAGCAGAAGAAGGCTACTACTTTATGAGAGTTAGTTACATTAAGAAACTCGCTACTTTCAGTAAGAGGCAAATAAAATATAACATAGCAAAGGGAAGAAAGGAGTTTGGATAGAAGGATCTTAGGAGAAGGTCTTTACCTGGTTTGCATAATTAAAATTTAGGAATAACCGAAAACTTTGCATAATTTAAATTTAGTAATATTAAAATTATTTTTTTACAATAGAACAATACAAAAAAACAGAATCTAATAAAAAATAAAATAAAAAATAAAACTGTAAACGCGATAATTGAGGATTCAATTTCTTCTCAGAGGAATGATTGAATTATTATCATTTCCTCGGTGTAGTAAAGCAAATGGCGACGTTGAGTTCCGCCACGATTCGGCGGAAAGTTAAAAATGTAGTGCACTAAGTTCGCTCTATCCTTCAAGAAGGTAAGTGTCAAGTGTGTGTTAAATATATGAGTATATGAGTTCTATAAATAAGAAATAAATATATATAAAACTTTAGTTGGGTGCTGCACCACCTTATATGTCTGCCTATGGCAGGCAGACTGATACTGGACTCTACAGGTAGTACTGGCGCAATATCGCATTGACTATTCGAACGTATAGAAAAAAATATTCCAAACTTTATCGGAAATAAGTCTTACGAGCTCGTGAATGAGCTACTGAACAATTAAAGACATTTATTTAAATTTGCTCAGCTGATTACTGCATATTATTTTTGGTGGTTTAAAAATGATATTTTAGGAAAATTCTTATTTAATATTAAATATTATGTATTATAATATACCATTAAAATAATACGTGTAGGTAAGTAAAACTTTCGAATCCTCTTCAGAAAATTTGTGTAATTGTAGAAGACAAATAACTTGTATAAAGTTTATGTGATAAATTCCCTCCCGCCGATGGGTAGCGTCCCGTAAAAAACGGGTAATCCAGTAGCTTGGTGATAGGAGATTCTTTCTCCGACTGCTAACCTTCGTCCCTCCTTCAGTCTTACATCCCCGAGGCTTGCAACGCATCCATAGCTCTAATGTTCTGGATATCTATGGGCGAAGGTAGCTTAACACCAAATGGGCCTTCTGCTCGTTTGCCTCTTTTATTCCATAAAAAATACATAATGTCGGTTAATTTTATAATTATAGTAAAAAAATCAATTTGTAAGCATAAACTTTTGTATACTTTTGTAATGACATGGAATGGTAATAGTTTCATGTTCAAGCTAAAGTAACACAAGTATTTTACCCGTCAAGTATTTTTAGTATACTGTTAATAACAAATAGAAATACATACAATGTGAAAGTAGTCAAATTCTTTACTTAACGTTAATCACTTACGCTTTTATTAAATACAAGCCTATACAAGTATGTATTCAAAATATTTACAGCTAAACAACACAAAGTCAATATTAAATAATAGTATTAACAAACGTTTAGTAAACAATATTTTTCGTTGCAATCCAGAGTATATTCCAATTAAACATTAAATATTTGCTTCAATAAACGCTAGAACTGTTTGCTTGTAAAATAATATCTAAGACTCTACAAATTAATTTAGAATGTTGCTTCAAGTGACTCGATAAACAACGATGAAAGTCAATCATATATTTTTGCTTTATAACATTGCTTAAGTATTTAGTGTTTCTTTTTTTATTGTTTTATCTATCTATTGCTCTTTCTGGGATAGATACAAATAGCTATATCCCGCACACAGCAGGGTAGGCAGAGGGAACCTAGTGTTAAGACACTCCGTTCCCCACTTTCCGCCGAATTCGGAGGCTTGTGTGTTAAGTGGCGGAACTTAACGCCGCGCTTTACCTCGACACCAGAGCGAAGAAAATGGAAGTTTCCACTCCTCGAGTGGGAATCGAACCCACTACCAGTCGTTTACAGTCACACTCTTGTGCCACTGGGCCACGACTGTGATAGATACAGATTAGGGAATACTTAGTGACAAATCATTTTATTCATAACTTTTATGCTTACGAAAAATGGCGTGATGAATGATCCAACGTCAACCTTCGTATTATCATTCATTTTTCTAATTCATATTGAATCCCCAACTATCGCTGCATCCAGACACGTCTGAAGTTAGTAACGATGAAGCATTATTAATATAACATATATTATATATATCAAAAATACGTGAATGGACAAATTTTCGATCACTTTGTATGAAAATTGTGCCGACGGAGAAGTATTAAACTTAACATAATTAAAGTGAAGAAGTGTAGCTGTCTACGTCTTTCAAAATAATTCTTTAAAAATATAATATATTAATGGAATAAATATAATACACAATATCATATACTGTGTGACATACACTTTTTATATACTCGCAGACGTTGCCTTAGCAACGCCTGATATACGCGTGGAGTTATTGGTTAATTTCAAATTATGTATGAAATGTGAATTTTATTGAGATTTACATATAGGGACAAAATAAAAATAAGCTCTTTTTGCAGATTTTAATGAAAATGTCAAAAGTAATTTACACCAACCGTTAGTTAACAGCTTTACTTAACAATTTCTAAACAACAATTAAATTTTCCAGTAAATATCTCACAATAAAACTTTGAAACTTACTTCTAATTATAATAGTTTCTAAAATTATAAAACTTAGTTATAGAACATTAGCTTTTCTTTCCACCACAAAGCTAAGTCAAATGAAGCTAAACTATCACTACAGATTCTTTGTACACGTTCAAAGCTTCATAAATAATATTTATTTTTAAACGGAATGTTAGTGTTTGTTGGATTCTTATTTATTTTCTAGACCCTAGACTTGATAAGCTTACTTGGAACTCTTGATGATGAGTACTTTTTACTAGGAATTATAGTTTTTGCTCATCTCGTCTAACTTTTTGCGTAAACGATCTTTTTTCTATCGTGTTTTTCTTGTATAATATAAAAATCGTTTATTTCTGTTTTTAAAATATAAAATAAACAATTTGAATCAAAATAATTGTGAATATTTTGTATTACAATAAAAATAAAAAACGTCCTAATTCATAACAAGAGACGGCAAACAAAATTACCACCATTACCACCTGGAAATCAACAATGACCCACTAGCCCTTGAAGCCACCAAACCCACCATCATTAAAGCCATCCACCAAACCATCATTAAAAACCAATGTCATCTAACCTGTGACAATGGATTTATAGTAAAGTGTTGCCAAACTTTAAATGTATTTCAAATATCAAAATGTACGATCGGGCTTGATCGTATGCACGACGATACGTGGGTTAGATTCCCACTCCATCGTAGGATGGAGACTATGATTATATTAAAAATTATCATTATCGCCCTGGTATCTTATATTTAAAATGATTTCATTGAGTGACAATGACTGGACAAAGCGCGGCGTTAAGTTTCCCGGTTCAGCACGCTTTGTCTAGAACTCCAGTAGAAAATGGTAAACAGCGGATTATTATGCGGAAAAAAACATGAAGCTATTATTAAAAAAATCTTTGTTAATAAATTGTGTATATTAGTAGATAGTAAAACGGAGTGTCCTAACACTAGGCTCTCAAGAAAAATATAAATAATCAATTTAAAATAATTTAATTTAATATGTGTGTGTGTAAAAACTGCGAAAGTCAAAGATCTTATTGTCCTTTTGAAATTTTCCATAACATTTGTCCGAGGCCATACAAGATGGCCGTTAGTGCTAACAATCTCAACAAACATTATTATTATTGAAAGTCACACGTCCGTGTGTTTGATCTGCCTTATTGATCATGGATTATGACATTTTGAAGTAAAATATACTAAACTTAGTTTTATAAAACAAACTAAATGGATATTCGTATCATATATGTAATAGAAAAGTTACTCTATTATTTTATTTACCACAAAACTCGATTTCTATAAGCTAAACAAGTATAGCTACCAGTTTAATTCCTTATTATGTCCATATATTAAGAAATATTCACAAAAAAACAATGTTTTAGGTACATATACTAGGTAGCTACTTAAAAAGAAAAGTGTTTCTTTTTCTTTATTTTTCAACGTAAGTCTATTAAATGGACGTAAGTTTGTTCTAACAGACACTAAATGCTAGACCAATCTTCATTTTTACTAACGTCAAAATTGAATCTGTAACCGCCGCGCCGTCTTCTGACAAATTGTCAAAAAAGAAAAATAGTTCGAACTGAAATAGGTTTATATATAGGTATTTCAGTACAAACTATTTTCCTACTCTATAAATAACTGGGTACGTCGACTGACTACAATTATACATACGTGTATATTTTGCCAAATAAATACAAATTAGTATCGGCGTGCTACAAGTTTCATTGCTAAGTACAATTTGTAGTGCAAACACTGGTATTTTAGATACACTCGTTTACTGACTGGTCGGGTAGCAAAATCATTGCTTGTTTACTGCTAATAAAATTATATAATTACTTGGGCATATTTATACAGGCTTTACGCATAAACTGGCAAATAAATTACAGGAAAAAATATCATCACCATTGTGGCACGGTAGAAAAAAATACGTAAATCTATTGCTGTGAATATTTTAGGTTCAAATTTCAGAGCCATTTCGTTTTTGGCTGGAATTTTTTTTTTCAGCTTCACGCTGTATGGAACCTAGTGATAAGACACTCCGTTCCCCAATTATCGCCAAATTCGAAGGCATTGCGTGTCAAGTAGCGGAACTTAGCGCCACGCTTTGCTACGACACCAAAGCGAAGAAAATGGAAATATTAAATATTTCCACTCCTCGAGTGGGAATTGAACCTATAACCAGTCGCTTTACAGTCACACTTTGTGTTACTGCGCCACAGCTGGCCAAATTTATTTTTAAGCTTCACAAATCTGTTGTTATAATGTAAAAGGAAGAGAAAAGTTTTTTTCAGCTTCCAGCACAGCATGATACTAGTGCCAAAATATTTCACTCTTTACTTTCCACCCGAATCGAAGAGACTTTATATTGAGCGACGGAACTCAATGAGGAACGGCAACAAGACAATTGTAATAAAATATACCGTTTCATCTCCACATTTAGTTTTTTATAGTCAAAAAATACATCCTTTACTGGAACTCCTGGACAAAGGTACATAAATAAAAAATTGGAGTCAAGACTATGAAAGCACATTGTGTATGAAATTTCATAACTTGTTCAGTTTGCCACTACCATTTCCACTGAACTAAAGTACCACGAATGAAAACATTATATACATATATTGTACACAATAGTGTCCTATATGTACTAACTATGTCAAAGTAACTAATGAAATTGTTTACCTTTTTACTTTAAAGTGTATACGATAATTAAGTTATATACGTGGGGGTACGTTAAATTATGAAATTACATAACAAAATGTTCTTTTTTCCGCCGAACTCGGAGGCATTGCTCGTTTAATGGCGGAACTTAGCGCTGCGCTTTGCCTCGATACCAGAGCGAAGAAAATGTAAATAATAAATATTTCCATTTCTCGAGTGGGAATCGAACCCACAACTAGTCGCTTTACAGGCACACTCTGTGCCTCTGCGCCACGACTGGCCCCGTGAATATCAGAAAATTTAATTATTCAACAATTTTGTTAATTTAAATTTGAGTAAGTCATAACTTAGAAAACCATCTTATTTCGTTTTATTATATGTTACAAATGTAAACCAAACTATAACTATCTCCACTAATCATTTCCTAACTTTACATCAAATCTTGTTAAATAAACAATAAGCCTACTCATAATAACTTATTTAAATTGCAAAAATATATTAACAAAATTCCTCGTCAACAATTTTCTTTCCTACAGCAAATAACCATGTTTGTATGTACACTAGGCCCGTACTCCGTAGATTATCAATTTCAGTGACAAATTACACAAGTGGCGTTGTGAGCGAACCGAAAGTGCCTCAAATATAAATATTATGTTTATATATTGATAGAGTAAAGCGTTCATCAAACAGTACAGTATACGGTGCCAATATTAACACTAGCTATCGCGCCCGAACCTGCTCACAAGATCACGGTCAGGGTTAACAATGAACAATTTGCTTAGTCAATATTGAAAATGTTTTCCAAATGTTGTTGTAACTTAGATATGAATGAATTTGGTAATAATTACTAATATCCTACAATTTTATATTGGATATTATTGTAATATGTAAATGGCTAGAAGTCTGTTTCAGCTTTGACCAGTTGCATAATTAAGTATTAACATAAGTTTTTGTTTGTGCAAATTTTGGTATAAATATTTTATTACTGTACCATAACAGTAATAAACAGACAAGTAGAGAAATAAGTTACTTTTACACTTTTGTATTTAAGTATCGTCTTAATTTAAAATTTATATCTAATATATAATTACAGCTATAGATTAGAGTGATAGAGTGGGGAACGGAGTATCTTAACACTAGGTTCGCTCTGCCTACCATGCTGTGTGCGGGAAGCTAAAAAATAGGTATAGATTTATCTTACTAACTAAAAAGTTATACATATAAGTAGATTTTTTCTTGTTGTCCATTTTTTTTAAACAATATACGTTTATACATGTATTATTTTTGGTTTGGGTTTCATTTGTGTTTTATTTTGGTACGACTTACGAAAGTCTAGACTTCTAATGACTGCCTAGGATCAAAATGGTTGGCACTCTTTGAGGGACATCCAGTGTTAAAGGAGCCGTTTGTATGACATACTCTTTAGTATAAAGTATTAAGATATAAAAGTCTCTATAAAATTCCGTGTGTATAGTTTATTTTATTTATTACACATTCTTTCTCTATAAAAACATTAATTATGCCAAATTTTATAATCTTTCATTAACAAATTTTCATAGCATTGAGCCCGAAGGCTTTTCTTCGCGTATTAACTAAATAATAAGTATGTTTAGAGAGAAGAGTAACAGTTAGCTAAAAACTGTGTGGAAGTGTGGAGGAAGAGTGGAAAATTTAAATTTTATTTAGAATTTGATACATTTTTGTCAATAAGAACCTATAACTAGTATTTAAACGTATTTAATATAAAATTTTATAGTACAAAATAAATTTCGATTTTTTTTACCCGCGACGGAACGGCGACTGTATATGTGTTTGGGGTGAGAGGTTGTTTGTTTGTTTGTTTGTTTGTTTGTTTGTTTGTTTGTTTGTTTGTTTGTTTGTTTGTTTGTTTGTTTGTTTGTTTGTTTGTTTGTTTGTTTGTTTGTTTGTTTGTTTGTTTGTTTGTTTGTGTGTTTGTGCAAATTACTATGTCAATTATTTCCAAAACTATAAGTCCGATTTTGATACGGTTTTCTACGATAGGTTAAGGTTCAATTGGCGTATGTTCTTAGATATGTCTTATTGCCTTAACTCACCAGGGGGCGCTGCAGTAAGCATTTAACGTGAAATCGAATGTTTTCAATTATCTCAAAAAATAGTAGTCTGATTTCGATAGATTTTCAGTGATAGATTCAGATTTAATTGGTGAATGTTCTTGGATATGTTTTATCGTGTCAAACCACCAGGGGGCGCTGCAGTAAGCATTTGTTTGTACTTTTTTTGTATTTATTTATCTAAAACCGAAACTACTGATCCGATTAAAAAGAGTTTTCGGGAAAAGATTCAACTTTGCTTGATGCATATTTTAAGATTTTTCTTTTTTTGTTACGGGGAAAACTCACTAGGGGGCGCTGCAGTAAACATTTGTTTACGCAAATCAAAAACTACTAGTCCAATTTAGATGTAACCTTCAAGGGTAGGTTCAGGCTTAATTGGTGCGTCTTTTCATATATATGTTATGGTGACCACTCATCAGGGGGCGCTGTAGTAAGCATTTGCTTGTATTTTTTTGTGTAAAACCAAAATTTTTCTTGTATTTATTTGTCTAAAACCGAAATTACTCATCCGATTGGCTAGAGTTTTCAGAATTAGATTCAACTTTGCTTGCTGCATATTTTAAGATTTTTGTTTTTTGTTACGATGAAAATTCACCAGGGGGCGCTGCAGTAAACATTTGTTTATGCAGAGCAAAAACTACTAGTCCGAATTAGATGAAACTTTCAATGATAGATTCAGGTTTAATTGGTGCTTCTTTTCATATATACGTTAAGGTGACCACTCACCAGGGGGCGCTGCAGTAAGTACATTTGTTTGTGTAAAACTAAAACTACGAGTCCGATTTGAATTCAGTTTTCAATGATAGATTCAAATTTACTTAGTGCATATATTCATATATGTGTCATGTATGTTTACTTAGTGCATATTTTCATGTATGTGTCAACTCTCTAGGGGGCGCTGCAGTAAGTAGCTGCTTCTATTTTTTTGTGTAAAACCAAAACGACTAGTACGATTGTCAAGAGTTTTCAGTATTAGATTCCGCTTTACTTAGAGCATGTTTTTAATTTATATTACGGTGACAAGTCACCAAGGGGCGCTGCAGTAAAATATTGTTTGTGCAAAGATAAAATGACGAATTTGATTTGGATGCAGTTTCAATGATAAGCTCAAGTTTAATTAGTGCATGTTCTTGGATATGTTTTATCGTGTTAACTCACCAGAGGGCGCTGCAGTAAACATTTGTTTGTAATATTTAATGCAAAACCACAACTACTAGTCCGATTGGGCAGAGTTTTTAGTATTAGAGTTCCCTTTACTTGTTGTAAGTTTTTAGGTTCTTTTTCACGTCAAGAACTCACCAGGGGGCACTGCATTAAACATTTAATTATGCAAAGCTAAAACTACAAGTCCGATTTGGATGCAGTTATCAAAGATAGGATCAGGCTTAATTAGCGCGTGTTCTCGTATATGTGTCATGGTGACACCTCACCAAGGGGCGCTGCAGTAAGCATTTGCTTGTATTTTTTGTGTGAAACCTATTTAGATGCGGTTTTCTGTGATAGGTTCTGGTTTAATTGCTGCGTGTTTTTATATGCCATATCACGAACTACCACGGGGCGCTCCAGTATATTTTAGTTTGTTCAAAATCAAAACTACTAGTGGGTTTTGTGATTTTCACTGATTTGGTTAGGCTTAAGTTTCGTGAAAATGTTACGGGGACAATCTCCCAGGCGCTGCAATAAGCATTTGATAACCAGAAAGCATTGGGTTTATAATTTCTTTTGGGTTTGCATGAACATTAATATAAAGTATTTCGATATTATGTAATAATATATAATGTGTATCTATTCACTTTAAAAAGTTTAAAAAAAAAGCAAAATTAAAAATTTTGAAAAAACCCACGACGGTTTAATTGTAATTGTAAAAGGATAAAATAACTGTAAATCCCCCGCCTAAAAGAATATATGTAACGAGATGATAGGGACGACTTCGTCGGGGGCTGCCAGTTGCAACCTCTATTTTAAATATAGTAGCTAACAGTATAGATTTCGTTTTAAAGTCTTTAAAATACCAGTTATCAAAACTGTAAATTCATATTAATATTTAATTTTTTTGCCAAACCTGTTTTAACAGCAAGAAAACCTATGAGAAGGTTTGTGCAAACTTAAAGTAATGGCAGCCCCGACGAAGCCGTCCCTATCATCTCGTTACATATATTCTTTTAGGCGGGGGATTTACAGTTATTTTATCCTTTTACAATTACAATTAAACCGTCGTGGGTTTTTTCAAAATTTTTAATTTTGCTTTTCTATATCACTACTGTTACATAATTACACAATTATTAGTTAATGCCAAATATCTTCTTTGGAAGATCGTTTATTTTTATTGGTAAATCAAATACATAAATAAAAATCACGTATATAATCCAAATGATTCTTATTTTAAATTAAGGCCATGGTTTTTGGATATCGTTAGGCATGTCGTTATTTATGTTCAAATTATTGTTACAGTAATACCAATTTTCATGAATAGATTTTAATATTAAACGTAATATTATATGGGGCCAGGCGTGGCGCAGGGGCACGCAAGTGTGACTGTAAACGTGACTGGTTTTGGGTTCGATTCCCACTCGAGAAATGGAAATATTTAATATTTACATTTTCTTCGCTCTGGTGCCGAGGTAAAGCGCGGCGTTAAATTCCGCCGTTTACCACGCAATGCCTCCGAATTCGGTGGAAAGTGGGGAACGGAGTGTCTTAACACTAGATTCCCTCTGCCTACCCTGCCGTACGTGGGATACAACGTGAAGCTAAAAAAAAAGGAAAAATTATATGTCAACTGAACAATAAAGAATCATAAATCATCTTACGGTATTATTTGACCATATTTGTTTGAATTTAAGAAATTCTTACCTGTATATTCGATTATTACAATAATTAAAAACCTTGAACACGTGAAACTAAAGAAGAACACGTGAACAAATAATTGAATTTATATAATATTATTTGGTAGTTTCATACAAATAATTTTCAATTTCTATGACTCGATAGATTTAATTTCAAAAACGTATAAGCATTTGATCGCAGCGGGGTTCGAATCCGCACCTCTTGAAAACTGTCGAAGCGCTCTGATCGCTAAGCCATGTGTTATATATTCCAGTAGATACTTTTTTATGTTCAGTTTTTCAGACCTGGTAATGCGAAATGACTAAGAACTCTTTCAATCAATACGTAATGTGTTTATTTGAAAGGAAACAAAACTACGAAATTATTTCTTTCAGCTTATTTCAGGTTACCCTACCAAAATAAGGGAGATGGCAAGTAACTAAAAGGAACCCGTAAACCCAAGATTGTTATATATATATATATATCCTAAGTACGATACACGGCGGTATATCTGCATATAGATTTTAAGCTGATTTATTTACGTATCGTTAAGATAAACTCCTTGGCTTACTTTAGTGGTGTTACCAAATATTTTCTATGTAAGCGTTGTGTTTGCGCAGTTTGTGTGGTCTGTATAATATTTATTTAGCCCACTCCTTTAAGCTTCAAATGAAGAAATCGCTTACAAAGTCATTATTAATGAGGCAGTATGTCATACAACTATTATAAATTTATTTTTTGTGTTTCTCAACGGTTTCTCAGATTGAGGACATTTAGGCGCATGTGTATGAGTGCATGCATTGAAGTTAGGTTTGGGTTATTCTTAGTTCATATGCTCTTGCGGAGTGGGGGAGGGGTGTCCAAGCACACCGTTATCTATAATAATTTCCTGAATCTAAAATCGAATTTTGCGTGTTGAACGGCGGACGGTCAAAGCTACACTTTGTCTCGTCACCAAAGTTATAATCATCTCCTCGAATTCACATCGAACCCACTACCATCGTGTATACAGTCACATGATAGCCACTACAAAACGAATATATTTAAATATTCCGTCTACTGTGCATAGCATTAGTCAGTACTAATGTTATTATTTCTTTAAGCAGTGTAGGTAATATCCATAGGTAGGTAAAGAGTCTTAGAAGGAAATGGAGAGTACGAGAGAGAGTCTTTTTAATATAATTAAAAAGAAGTTTTGTATAAAAATATTACTTCTAAAATGACGTTATCAACAAAGAAAATATAACTACGTATAATAATTACAAGAATTTTAAATTAAACATAATTAATAGTGTACATCTTTATTTAAACATCTCAGAAGTACAAAGGCGATATGATAAGTAAGTACGTGTGTTAACAATGAATCACATTAGCAACAAGCAACCAACAAAAGAGATAAATACGACTCTTAATTACGCAAACACTATAATCCTAAAGTCCTCATTTACATAGTAGGCAGATTGTTTTCAAAACCTTTTGCTTTTGCTCATTTGAGATAAATGTTTTAAACTAGCTATAATTATACTTTTATACCTAGTAGTAGTATATAAAAGGCCATTGGCATTATTCTCGCAAAATTAGGATGATTTTGAGTTCGAATTTCGTTGTGGGTAAATTTTCTATAATAAAAATGTAGAGTTAGTAAGTGTAGAGAGTTAGTCTGTATCGATTTAGTTAAAAAAAATCAATGAATTTATCCAAATAATACTTAATATAATATAGGAACACTAAAAATACGAAAAGAGAGATATACTGTCTAATCACTTAATTTTACTCGCCTATGTTACAAGAAGTGGGATGTATCGAGATACTGAATAAACAGGAAAATCTTCATATTAGGCATATAGGCTGATTCAATCAGAAATTATCTATATATCGTTTTTTTTTAAGATTTAGAGTTCTTAAAGATCAGATTTAGATATAATCAGTATAATTTATGAACTTTAAGAGAATTATAACAAAGTAACCAAAAAAGTGTTAAACGCAGTGTATACTTACAGGTCAAAATTATTATCCCTAAAATATAAAAAAACCTGGAAAATATTTTACTGATTATTTAATAAAAAGAAATCGAATCGAGGCTCTATCAATTATTTACTTTCAACATTAATGTTAAATAAGTTGAATTCTTGAGGTGATTCAAATATAAAAATATATTCATGAAATCATATTTGCATTATGATTTACAAATCTGCACTGGACCTTAATGTATTTGCGTTATATTATGAAAGATGGTCCAAAGTCACATGATAAGGTCTCGGTTCCAGAAAACAAACTCTTGCGCAGTTCACTCTTCAAACATGGCGAGCGATAAGCCGCCATCTTGTGCTTGGATCGAGGTTACTACGTCTCATGGCAAATTTAAATTATGATTGCATTTTATACTACCTACCGTGTATACCTAGCATGTAAATGAAATATTAACATATTTTTTTTATTTTTAAATTGAATAATTATTAAAAGTAAATTTCAGAATTGATAATATTTTTTAAGTGACATCCTAGGAATCATTTTCTATTATATTATTTGACAATGTAATACAGATTATTAAGAGAACATATCATTATAATAATTATAAGTCAATTAAGAGTTGTTTTGAGGACAACTTGTGTGAGTGAGTAAGAACTTCGCGAAAAACAGCTGTAAACTAAATATTTTCGGGTATTCGTAACCAAACTCCCGTGAATCATAAAACATGTTACTTTCGTAATGATTTTGAACAAATGAACAAACAGATAATAATTATAATAAAACAAGATACAGTTTTATCTTTGGAAAAACAGGCTAATCCTGTCGCAGTGAGACGAAGAACAAATTTGCTGTATCAACAATCAACTGGCACCTAACATCGGTACGTATGCCTAAAGGACCGTCTACACTTAACAAATGAAAAAAAAAATGACTAGTTAATCAGATATTTTTCTCCTCTTTTCAAGTATAATAAAAAGACATAACAAAAAGCGTTTCGTCTTATAAAACTAAAGAGACGCGAACAGAACTGAAATTAGGAAGTTATTGTATAATTATTAATATAGATTTTTTTTATTAATAACAAAAGGATTACAAAATACGGATAATATTTACAGAAGATGGATTACAAATAATTAAATAAAATTTTATTTATATACAAAAACTACTTAACACATTTGAATAAATTTTGGCACACACCTAATTCATAAGATAGACGCAATAATTGCGAAATTTGAATTATTAAAACATTTTATTTATTTAATTATGTATAATGTTTCACTTCTCTTTGTCTAATTGAACAACTACACGAGAAAAATGCAAATATACATATATACAACAAACAATCCTAAACAACCTAGTAATCCACACCCCAAAAAGGTACTTAAAAATGTATAATATGTATACGCACGTGTTAGATAAGGACTTTTAAAAAACTATATATATTTCATAAAACATTCGCCATTTATTTTAACAGAATGTTTGCAGTTATTTTTTCTGTTACACCTAAAGTGTGTGCAAGGCTTAACGTATAGTCACCGCTTACATTGCAAATATTTCAACAAAGATACAGGGGCGCTCAACTCCAACTTTAACTAACCTGTACACAGGCTTATGAAAGCGAACAGTTTACTAATACTTATTTAATTGTATATATATATGATTTACTTTATAGCACTGGATTAAGAAGACAAAACTCTGGAATGTCTCTAATGTATGGTTTAATATTTGATTTTAACGTTATTTAGGCTAATAATCAAACATTTTTGTCATTACAATGTAATTTTAGCTTAATATATTTACTTAGCAGTGTGTCATTTAAATTTTTATCGTTTATAATGTTTTTTTTTGTACCTTCACGCTGTATCCCGCACACAGCAGGGTAGGCAGAGGGAACCTAGTGTTAAGACACTCCGTTGCCCACTTTCCGCCGAATTCGGAGGCATTGTGTGTTAAGTAGCGGAACTTAACGCCGCGCTTTGCCTCGGATACCAGAGCGAAGGAAATGGAAACATTAAATATTTTCACACCTCGAGTGGGAATCCAACCCACAACCAGTTGCTTACAGTCACACGTTCGTGCCACTGCGCCACAACTGGCCCCAATGTAAAGTAAATAATAGGAAAACAAAGTATTACTTCATACCATAACTATTTCGGGATAGGTGACAAATACTTGGCGATTAATCACGTCTTCTAATTTTTGCTTATTAATTACATTATTCTTAGATACATTATTAGAAACATCCTTAAATCTCAATAAAAACATTGAGTGTTTTTAAACATATGGGATACCAGTCAAAAAAAATGTCTTTCTTTGTGGACTTATATACCTATAAACGCATTCAAAGCTGAATTCGTATACATATATATTTGTATAGATATAGAAGTTTCTTCAAAGTACATTCAGCATATTCCCTGGCCGGCGGCGCTCCGAGTTCCGGCTTCAACTTCGCAGAAAATATATCCGTGTAGTTTGCATTTGGATATTATACGCAAATGTAAAATGTTATTATCTTCATGCATTTTAAAAGTGAGCATAGAAATCCCTAGGTTCTCTTGGAAGGTATGTCTTTTTCGCCTCATTTTTTGTTCTGTACTTTTCAATAATCTCAAAACGACACTGAAGATGGAAATTACCCATAAACATCTTCGTTATTTTTTTAATTAGGTTTCGACTATTTTTTTAATTATAAGTAATTTTGTAATTAAATATATGTTTGTTATTTTTTACTTCCAAGAATGGTGGTCAATAACTTTGCAATAACTGAAATCTGAACTATACTAACCTAAAGACGCTGAGATCATATATGTTCCTACTCTCTAGCATATTAATATAGATTTAAAATGAATTAACGACAGTCATAGGTTCTAATTCCACTCGATGCAATAATAATAATGTTGAACCGAGGTTCTTTCTTGAGAGAAAGGGCAGAGGCCCTGTAAAATAAAGTATATATTTGAAATTAAAAAATCGTGTATAACAAATACAAAAGCACAATAAAAACAATAAACAGTTAATTATTGAACAAGAACATCTCAAATAGTACCCACCCAGTAAACATATAAAGTCGTATTCACACTCGCAAAATCGTCCTCTAATACGCGAGGTTTTCAAATATTAGTATTTGTCAAAGAAGCGGGGCCGCATGTTTGTCTGTTTGTGCGACCCCGATCAACTGTAAGTCACTGTGTTAGTTAGTCATTCCGTTATTGGCTGTTTTATTTATAAAATAAACTTTCTCAATTATATATTAAGAGATCAGTGGTAGCATTGGGTTTTCAAGATGGAGGTTCGAGGTTCATTTTCTAAGAAGCCTTGTTGTAAAACTTAAAATTGAAAGCAGTTATCAAAGTTATATACTTTTTTATTACAATAGAGTTAAAATTACAGCTTCACGTTCCCGCGTGGCAGGATAGTCTACAGTCAAGACACTTCGTTCTCTACTTTTCCCAGAGATCGAAACATTGCGCGTTAAGTGGAGGAATTTAACGCTGCTCTGCGTCTTAGGCGTCACGCGGAGAAATTAAAACAATATATCCAGTGGTTATCGAACCTACAACTACCGTGGTTACAGTCAGACGCAGCGACTGTGCGACCTCAAAGTTAAAATGATTGTAGGTAAACGATGGAATATTTTACAGCTATGATCGGTTCATTGATACTACATCCTTTGTTTCTTACCTATTTTGAAAATAAATATATCGTAAAAAATGTTATGTAGAAATTATTTTATTTTTCAGCTACGAATGCATTACATTTATATATGCTTATTATAAATTTGATAATATTATTTTTTTTCGTAACAGGACTATTTATTTGTTCCTTTTTTTAATAATTATAAATTCTAATGTTAGCATAATAGGGTATTATGATTTTAAATACCAAATTGAGAAAATAATATGGACGAAATTTTTTAAATAACCCATTTAAAGGTTTAGTGGTAGTAGTTTAATAATTTCTAAACATATAAATGATTGGATTGACAACACATGAATGTTGTAAGGGTATGTTTTTTCTTTTCAATTATCAAACAAGACATATCAATGATTGTTAGATTTTTTACGATAAGCTTACAAATTGTATTTACCACAACAAATCTCTTTGTTTCGTACAGCCAAACAAAATATGAATGTTGTAACAATTTAGCAAAGTCAAAAGAACGTTTCCAAATAATAATAATTTTGTCCCCAAATTGACATTTGAACCCCCAATCATCGTCATCATCAACATTCTATATTTATCATATAAACCAAAATAAAAGTAATATTTCAGTTCATTTTTCTAATCTCAATTCATCTATACATTTAATTTAAGTAATAAACTCAAATCTTTGTTAAACCTGAATATCCGTACGCAAAAAGTGGTTTCTCGTCCCCAATTAATCCGTTTGACGGCAAGTTAAAAATCGTTTAAACGGTACCTGAGCGAACAACCAATTGAATTATTAATGCAGCCTCCAACGTCGGGTACATATTTACTTGTCGCGTAAATAGATGCGCACACAGCGAACACGCGTTTCGTATAGTATGGGGGAAATTTTAAGATGAAACTGATTTTTATTATTTTTTGTATGTATGGTTTTTTGTTTGAAATGATAGTTTAAATGTTATAAGTTATGGTTAGTATATAAATAGATATATTACATGTTCTGAAATATGTTATATTTCTTTATAAATGTGGATAATATTACAAAGAAAAAGTTTCTATTTAATAATATTTGGGACACGGGACAACGTCTGACTGTAATCACGATTGGTTGTAGATTCGATTCTCACTCAAGGGAAATGATTATATTTAAACTATTTTTCATCCCTCCTCTCTGGTACCTAGGCAAAGTTTGGTAAGCGATTCCAGACGTAAAGTGGAGAACAGAGTGTCTTGCTGGGAATAGACAGTAGGTTCTCTCTGACTACCCAGCTATGAGTGAAAAAAGCCATAATGTATATGAAATAGGATCTGTAACAATTACTGCTAATGTTGTTTATAAATATTAATAAACACATCATAATTTATATGAAATTTGAACAACAAACAACATAATATAATAACATAGCTTGTTCTAACATTTTAGTGATACACAATCGCGTTCTCATGCACAATACGAACGTAAAAGCCGTAGTTTTCCCGGTTGCGCGCGCCTCCCCGGCGTGTGTGCGTGCGTGCGCGAGTGTGCCCCAGGGTTGGCCTTTTGAGGGGGCGGGTGGGGGCCTTAGGAACGCTCTCTCGTATTTGCCGACTTGTGCAATTAGCAGTTCTTTATGAATATTCAACAAGATACGGGTTTTTATATTAATTGACGTGTGACTTACATGTAAATGGAATGGACGTGGACGGAGACGTGGGTGTGTTAAGTGGTTTCATGTTGGAGCGGTGTAACCTAACGTTTCTTTGAAACTCGTTTCAAATAGTTCACCTTTTTTATATATAATGTGCTATATAGTTTATAGTTTTATGTATTATATGTATGTATTATGTAGGTATACCTAATAGCGAAGCTGTCGTAAAATTAACCTGAACATTTCCAGAAATATATTCAACACTGCAAGACTGTCCGGAAAACACAGTTAGAAAGAGACGACATTGTGTATAAAGAGAAGGCAACAGCGGGGATGAGTCTTGGCGAACTCGCCGATACAAGGCCGTACGCGTCATATTGTTGCTTAGCGAATTTTGACTTTAACGTGCAATTTTAGGATATAATTTAACTTTGAAAGTCCTATACGTGGATATTGTGCGTGTTGTATTAAGGCAGAAGAGTGCGGACAACAAATATTGATTCGGAGCCTGGTGTAGGAGGGGTGGGGGGCACATAATTTGGACTAATTCCTCCGATGTTGACACAGGCTTGTCTGCCGGTGCAGCCGATCAACTTATCTTTTCTTATACGACTTTTAATGGTTATTGAAGTTTTGTAGATTCACTTTGTAACTCTTTTGGAAACGGAATATGTAATTTTCTGTAAATTAATTATGGGCCAGAATGTATGTACATAAGGAAAACCATATGTTAGTACTGTTCATCTTGTTTTAAGTAAAATGAATGATATTATAAAAGCTTATATTTAGTAATAAAGAAATTTAAATAAGCCGGCATAAAAACCTATGGTAATCCATAATAACCAAATGAATAAATAATTTTAAACAGTCCTTTGTACAAAAATGTTTTTATTAAGGGAGAAATCCATATTTTTCGTGATTAAATTTACTTACACAGAAACGAAGTAAGAAGTACGCCTACCTACTATAAAAACGTATTTAGGTTAATATTCTGGGTGTTCAAACATTTTTTTATATTTACTACTTTGTTTACATTTATGCGCATAATTCCGCGAAACGTTACATAAATATTGAATGTACTGCCACGCCCCATGGGAAGGGAAAAACAGTGGCACTTAGTGTGTGCTTACGAACAGCATACATAATTCATTTAGTTATATCGAAGACTTTCGTCATTTTACAATTCGGTACGAATAATATACAGATACATACATATAAAATTACAAATTTTGTACTCTTCACTTATCACGTATAACTCACTTAATAACTCTCTAATGATATTACTTGAGTGGTGGAGTTCAACGCCGCACTTTTTTAACTTGATAGTAAAATCTAAATATATATATGGGTATACATAGGTACCTATAAGAATTAAATCTGAAACTATTACGTGTAATAATAGTTTTATACTTTGCAGAGAACTGATTTGTATTAAATATTAGATAATAAGAGATTATACCAATTTATTTTTTGAGGTATTTTTCTTACTTTCGAAGTCACTTTTAACATAACTGAAAATCTTGTACAAATTACATATTCCCTTGTCGTTTGTGACATTTACCTACTAATAAAAGTGCAAAATGCAATATTCTGCTCACTTCTTTAGATCAATTAATATGTCTTTGAAACTGGCGATAAAGTTTTTAATGTGCAAGACAAAAAAAAACGAACATTGTTCAGAACATAAAACCAAGGTATATATAGCTAATATGTACATGTATGGTATAAGTAAACAGCGGGCATCCGCTACGTTGCTTATCTCCCTGAACAAACTTCGGCGCTATCTTAAAATATTCCATATACAACGTCTTGGGCAAGAAATTCTTAGAAAACGATAACTCTGCGTATAACGTTTTAATATTAACGGAAATGCTGTTGAGGAAACTTTAAAATGAGCCTAAATGTTCATATTACTTCACTACAATTCTTAGCTTTAAATAGTTTATTATGTGTTTTATATATGTTTGTTGTACTATGTTTTATCTGGCCTCGATCGTCAGGTCAACCAAAAATCTATTTTCGAAGTCCACGCAGAAGAATTTTATGTCCATTTCAGCCGCTAAATCTATTATATTTGTTCTGTCGTCAGCACGTAATACTTTTAATGGGCGAAAATGGGAGAATGAATAGTGCAGTAATTTTTTTTACGTTTTAAAGGGAGGTAACTGAATAATAATAACTGATCAAAACCAAGAAACACGAGAACTACTACTACTACTACTACTACTACTACACTACCATGTAAAAATATTTAAAAGTTGTCAAAATAACTTAGATGTCTGAAATAAATTTACGTATCCATTATATTTTCACGAAATATTTTTTACAGAAATACATTTTAGAAACAATACATGCAATGAACATTTGCCTAAAATATGGGTTTAGATAATTCAAAATAAATAATATGAAAAATTATAAATTTCTTTATTCTTATAAAATATTCAAAACCTTACCAACTAACAACAGTTCAAAGAACAAACAGTATAAGCGCTATTAAATCTAAAACAATTGTAATACAAAAAAAATCAAGGCTCCGCAAACATGCCGGTTAATAAACGTCAAATGTACGAAACGGTGCATAAAAGCCCCGGGCCTTTTGGACCCTAAGCACGGGATGATCCGCATCTTACCGATATTAGCACCGCGGGCAATTCAGCCTCATAAATAAAAAATACTTATTACTAGGGTGAATATAAATATGTAATAGACTTTTGTAAAGCGCACATTTGAGCTTTTCAAAGTTTTAATTGTTTGGGCGTAGGTTTGTTTGTTTGCTTTTTGTGAGCGGAAACTCGAAACGGCAACATTCTTTGCACATTGTATTCAATACTATTATACATTCTGGTCGCTACTATAAGTTATGTTATTAATATTTTAAACGGTTGTTCATAAACAATTTATATATTCCCTTTAATTCAGTTCTTATGTTATAGCGCTTTGAATGACAGTAGAGTGTGGAAAATATTTGAAGGGGATTGATCGGTAAAAAAGAGTTACAGTTATTTTTTGTACTTTTCAGGTTGACAACCACATATCTAGAGCAAATGTCAAACAAATTGAAATTTAATTAATCAAGGTGGCATTATAATATAATTTGTTCTCCAATTTTTTGGTAGAAACCTAACAAAGTTTGTATATCAATGTCTTATAGCACTGAAATTGTACTCGAGGTTGCATAGAATTTCATAATACCAAGTTGCAGTATTTTCCACGTACTTTTAAATATATGCAGTACATTCAATAACAAAAGATGAGACACAAAACTGTTTGAAAATCACGAAGTAAAACATTTACAGAAAATGCTGTTGTACAGCATATTTAAAACTTATACAATTTAAACATAATTAGTAAAATAACAACTAATTTAATAATTAAATTAGTTATTATTACAGAGTCAAGAAAATAATTACAAAGTCTGTAATTATTTTATTATGTTAATAAACGTAAAATATTAAAACTAAAAAAAAACATATAGTATATTTGCAAGTAAAATCATAACCGTCGAAATCATCGGGGAATCGAAGCAAAAATGAATTCCGACAATTCTTAAAATATCTCTATTGCCTATAACATTCGAATGCGCTCGGTTTTGTTTACTTTAATCACTAGTAGAGGCAAACAGCTCGGATATCGACGTATCCGACAAGCGGGCGCTGTTTACTACGTCGTTATTATATATATATCGTGCTACCTACATGCAAAAACATAAATAGCGTATATTTAAAAAAAGAAAGCAGCTTTACGATTTTTCCGGTATAGCAGAGTAATCAGACAGAATCCGGTGACACTCTATTCTCCAGTTTCCGCTCAAAATCATGGTATTTTATGTCGAGTAAAAGAACTTAGCTAAGACAAAAAGAGGCTCTTTGTCTTAGCTAAAAGTAGTGAAACGAAAATAACTTTAAAATTATCAATTCCCCAATTGGGAATATAACCCACAACCAATAGTGATTACAGTCAAACGCTGTCAAACTGTAATCCTTAATATTTAAATCTAATATATATTTTAGTTCGTTCCAATTTTAAGCAGAATTTCTTGTGTACACACAACGCAACTTCTAGTGCGTGATTATGTAGTTAATAACCACTTAATATGATATTGTTTCAAATATTAATGTTTATATTAAAAATGATTGTGATTTGTGGCCAGTCGTGGCCCAGTGGCACAAGCGTGTGACTGTAAACGACTGGTTGTGGGTTCAATTCCCACTCGAGGAGTGGAAATTATATTTCCATTTTCTTCACTCTGGTGTCGAGGTAAAGCACGGCGTTAAGTTCCGCCACTTAACACGCAAGCCTCCGAATTCGGTGGAAAGTGGGGAACGGAGTGTCTTAACACTAGGTTTCCTCTACCTACCCTGCTGTATGCGGGATACAGCGTGAAGCTAAAGAAAAAAAAAAAGTTGTGACTTTGAATAGATAGATCCTATGAACCTATTCTATTTACTGAATTTATAGAGACTTTGTTATTATTTAAAGGTTTATTAAGTGCTTCGACGTATCTTAAACAGTTTTTTTCAGTTTTCATGAACATGAAGAAGTCATGGCGTAATGTGAAAGTGTTTGACTGTAAACATGGTGGTTGCGAGTGCTATTCCCGCTCGAAGGAAAGTTTATATATTGTTTTCATTTCTCCGTTCTAATATTTAAACAAACAAAGTGCGTCATTGCATTTCGCCATTTAACACGCACTGTCCCAATTTCGGGCGGAAAGTGGTGAACGGAGTGTCTTGTCACTAGGTTCTCTCTGACTATCCTGCTATGCGAAAAAAAAACGTGAAGCTGTTTTTTTAAGAAGGTATCTTAAACAGTTTTTATATTTAAAACACTTTGTATGTATATATGCCTTGATATTTAATCTCCAACGGAAACGCTACTATGGATTTAAATAAAAATATATAACATATAATGTATATTAGATAATATATTAAGTGATTAAAACTCCTAAATTCTAATGTGTAGGTATACAATCAACAAACATTAGTCACAGGCAAGATGGCGTCGGCCACGTGACCGCGATGCGTTTTTAATTGCAATCATTCCGTGTTTTATGGTGTTTGCGCACTTTGTTTGCCGGCTTTATTTATGGGCTTTATCGCCACGCCGGTGGGAACGCTCGGCCAGGGTGAGGGCGGAAACTTAATGATGAAGCATCGTTTCATTGATACCTGCCTATCTATATAGCTATACTGTCCTGAATTTATCGAATTTTCTTATAAGATAGTTCATACTTTCAGCATTTTTAAGAGTTATTCAAATTCTTATGAAATTGAAAAATATGTTTAGAACGCGTATAAAAATTTTACACATTGGATTCGAACCAGTGTCTTTTTGAAACCGTCCAAGCGCTCTCACCGCTAAGCTACTTATTCAGGGTTTGAACTTTTTGTCTATTTGAAGATAGTTCATCCTATTTGTCAATTAGACGCTCAAATTTACGATAATGTAAGATTTTTCATAAAGATCAATAAATATTACCTTTAAGGTGAGGGGTTGACTGAAGGGGTAATTTCTCTGAAATCTTTTCGTCTTTTGGAAAAACAATGTATTTTAAGAGTAATTTCTTTGTTTATATTTTTAAAAAGTATTAAGTAACTAAAATCTATATAAGAATATCGAATACAAGTCGGAGAAAGGAGAAAGAAATGTTTAACATGTTTAAAGTGGTATTCGGACACAAAGGAAATTAAAACATTTTCAGAAAACGTATATAAAAATTTAAATGCAGCAAGGCTCGAACTCGTGCCTCGGGCAAGCCGTTCAAGTGCAATGGCCACTAAGCCATATGTTCTACATCCGGCTGCGGTGAAATTTTCATACATTTACTCTCATACGGTAAAAAAAGATAAAATATGTATATAAAACATGTTATTCTGTTCATTTAAATCACATTACACTATCAAAGATAAGTAGGCAATACTTATAATAATCAGCCAATCGGGGATATTGATACGCTATTTATATCTAAACAAAAGCTACTTTAACGTTGTGTTCATAAAATTTTTGTACGCTTACTAAAAGAAGGGGCCAGTCGTAGATCAGAGGCACAAACTGTGACTTTGAAGCGACTGGCTGTAGGTTCGATTCGCACTCGAGGAGTGGAAATATTTAATATTTCCATTTTCTGGGCTCTGGTGTCGAGGCAAAGCGCGGCGTTAAGTTCCGCCACTTAACACGCTTTGCCTTATGTGTGAAAGTGGGGAACGGAGTGTCGTAACACTAGGTTCTTTCTGCCTACCCTGCTTTGTGCGCGATATAGCAGATGTTTTTTCCCGCAAGCCGGGAAGACAGAGGGAATTACACTAAAACACTTTGTTCTTCTCTTTCCGCCAGACTTCGATGGCATGCTGCCTGGCAGAGCTTAACACCACTCATTGACTTAACAGCAGCGGAGAAATAAAAATAATATAAATATAATCATTCATTTGGATGATTGCGATTGGTTATGGGTTCGATTGACTTGGGTCAATCGAACCCATAACCAATCGCGTTAATAGTTATACATTGTTCCACTGCACCACGATGGCTTAAACCACTATATGTAGGTATTACTAACTGTCTTTTGCACATTGTAAAAGCTTCAATATCCTAATATAAGTAAGTTAGTATCATTATAGTAGTGTGCTTAATCTACTTAGTGAGCACAGTTACCAAGTATTAGCGAGGCGATGTTTGCACACCGTCGGCTTGTTTTACATAAATTCTACATTCGCCCGCTTAAACTTTAGCTACGTATTGCGTGAGCTTAGGAAGTTTGAATGTAGTTAAAACTAACAGTATTACCTGTTCCGATAATAAATTATATTTCTAGATCAGCAGAAATGGTTGTTGAATATGATGGTTATATAGAATTTGTATAAAACTTGTTCTTTTTCTCGTAGCGGAATAATCGGAGATAACCTTATGTTAATGCACTCCGTTCTCCACTTTCTGTTTGAATCAATATGCAATGTCTCCAACATTGCATGTTGACTGGGGAATCTCCTTAATCGCTTTAACGGATTGAGCAACGCGGTGAAATGAAAATTAATAAATTATAAATCATTCTACCGAGTGGGAATCGAAACCATAACCAATCGCTTATAGTCGAAGACATTGTTCCACTGCGACACTGCAGGCCTCTAAATTGAATTCAAATTGTTATGACATGTTACTTTACTTAGTCAAAGCTTTTTACTTTGGCTTCTTTTATCGTCGTAAAAATAAAAGAACGAATATACGTACACACGAAACTGCCTCTGAACTAAGACTTAACACGCTATTAATTTGCTTATATAATTTTTACTGTCGGAACTTAGCCACTGTCTATTATAGAATTATAACTTTTATGTGAAGAAATTACCAGCCCAGTTAGTACCTACATTATATTTCTAATTAGATGTTGTCAACAATATAATTTACAAAATATTGCTACAAGATATATAGATTACAAAAAGGACTTAAAATTAGAATCATGATTTTCAATCTAACATGAGTCATGAAGCAAGACCTTCACGCAGGCATGATTTGAAAGGAAAAATCTCTCTTGGATACTCTATCACCACTACCAACACAAGAAATGTCTTAACAAATCAATATATAATCAATCGATCTTAATGTTCCCATCTTTTACAACATTTACGGTTGAACATTGAACATGAAAAAACGTTTTTTTTTTTTTTATATTTAATCTATACAATAAGTAAGTATCAAGTTATCAAGCTTCCCCCAGACGTGCATGCGATAAAATGGGACGCCTAAGTAAATATGCGACGACGCATCTGCCGTGCGCCCCACCTCGATAAGCGTATCGGGTCGCAGTATGCTTTATAAATATACTAGTATGGATCGCGGAATTGGCCATGAAATAATAATTCAATAAAATATGCATGTTTTGTCAAACCAATGAATGGGAAAATGTATTTTTTTATTAAATTTTGAAATGAAATACGCGTTTCTCTTTTAATGTATTGTGTTTGCAATGTTACGTAAATATAATTTACATTATAATGCAATGAAGGTTGTCATGGTGCAGTGGGGCAAGGTATGATTGTTAGCGTGATGGTTAAGAGTTCGATTCCCGCAGGGCGGAATGATATATATTCTAATTATTTTCACATCTCCGCTTTAGTAACTCGGAGAAAGCACGGCATAGAGTTCCGCCACTCAACACGCGATGTCTGAATTACGGGTGTAAAGTAGAAAATGTCTTGACACTACTTTCTTTCTGTTTCTTTCTGTTCTTCTATGCGTAAAAGAACATATAATTGAGAAGTATGCTAAGAAAATATTAAGGTCGTGATCGTGGCCACAAAAGATTTTTTTAGAACCAAATTTTAAAATTAAAAACTCTTATATATAGAACATAAAGAGCTTTTATTCGATATAGTTAGATAAAATGCCGCTTGGAAATATATCATCTTAAAAACTCACAATGTGGCCGAAAGTTGTTTCATATATGATGATATACATAGAGAAGCAATCCTTACTACAGCATAATTATATGTATAATAAATGAAAATAATACTTTATATTTAATAAAGAACATTTGTAATGAGTCTATTATTATTTGTGATGATTTAATTCATCATAAAAACATCAATCATTAAGATTACAATAGTTTTAAGACAGACCCCATAACTTTATTTAAAGGAACTTATTACCATTTTTAGAGATTGCTTTATATTTTCTTTTAACTATATAATTTATTAATGTGCTTTTGTCATTTAACATTTTTACATTTTGAATCATCAATACATTTTCACCTAAGACGATGATCTTCATAAAGACATACTTTGTCATCATTCATTGCTCGTCTCTTTTGAACAAATGTAACCAATATTAGTATTTTTTAGAAAAACTGAACAATTTAATTATAATTGAAAAATGCTTAATACTACGTCAATGATTAGTCAAAAACAAAAAAATACTTAAATCTTATCAATTTACTGAACCAAAACAACGAAACGATAATATTTCAACTACAAACATCCCAGTCGTGTTCATATCCTACATTTTAGCGCAGCGCCAAAATGGCATCACGAAATCTTATTATTATATACATTTAATTATACAATGGAAACATACTCACGGTAACAGAACGTCTGACTTCTATTAAATTCCGAGCGAGTCGGACCCGCATGTAACAAGATATCCTCCCCGTCCGTGTAGCCAATCGCGGGATTATCTTCCTTGAGCGCGGGAAATTTAGCAAGATGGCGGCGGAACAGATTATATATAATAAAATGTTTATTTTTATTAGTATATATGTATATAAGCACTAATTATGTAGGTAAATAAAGTTTTTTATGTGATTTTTGAAATTGTTATAGAATATATAACAAAAATATGGGTTTAAATGTTGTAAATAAAAGATATGTTGTACTAATAGTTACATGCTTACTTTTTCTTAAGTAGTTTATAACCTTATGTCCTTTGTTAATTAAAAATTAAACTATTTTTATTTATAATGTTTGTGTTTTAAAAGCAAACTTAAACTCCTATAAAAAAGTTCAGACAATAATTGTCTCTAAATTAGTTATTGAAATACATAGTGTGAAACATTAAAATAGTACTCTATTGCAAATCTGCTTCTTTCGTACTCTTATATTTTTTGGTGAAAAAGACAAAACCTATTGAACGACTATTGAAAAGAAAGCCCACTGGCTTTCTTGCCAATTAATTTCCTATAATAATATTGTTTGTGTAGGCGTAACTATAACCGGTTCAACAGTGGCAGATACATATAGCTTTAACTATTTTTTGTGTATAAAATAAACTAAACAATAACAAGAATAGACACTCCATAAACTCGAAAGCTCTCATGACACTCCAACATCGAATTAAAATATCTAATAGCGCTAAGTACTAACGCCATCTATCAATGAGTAGAGAAAACATATACAATAATCATAACAAAGAAAGAACACATTAAAATTAATAATCCCAACACACTTCGTGTAATGAAATAAATGATATAAAACTGTCACTTATTACACCAATAAAATGCTCATTACAGAATAAAGAGACGAGAAAACTTCATTACACATTCACGCGGACTCGTCCACAATTCTATTTGCGGAAGCAATTTCGCGAAATGCCACAATTTATTTAAAAATTACGCCCTTGTTTGTGTGGGCAAATATTGACGTGTTTGGTTTATGATAATGGCAACACTGAGCGGCAGGTAGGCTCCGCGCACCGGCTAGCGACAGTATTATTTACCTGTACACATATTATTTAATATTTACTATCGCAATGTAAAGTTTACAATATAATATTTGTCAAGTATGCTCCTCTTTGAAAGTTTGTGTTTACACCTCATATAGTGGTTTTTAATAAAAGGTAAATTTGGAGATCAAATACTGAATTGAGCACTTGATTTGTTTTATATTAAAATATCATTTGAACAATAATAAATAGGTATGTTTACGCTGGTTTTTATTTACTTATGAATACTATCTCAGTTATGTACAATGAGCAAATATTGCGTCAGTTTTGTATACATGAAATGTTTTGTACAAATCTCGTCTGAACGAAGATTCAGTTGTTAAAAATGGCTTACGATTGCTTTAGAAAGAGAGTCGATCGTCTTAATACTCTTAATCAATTTACGAGTGTTGACTCGCTACATCGAACGCTGCCCTGCCAGCCGAACAAACTCCTCGATTGAACGCAAAGTCGAACCGCAAACAATATCATCATTGTATTTGTACTGAAACAACAAATTTGTAGCTAGCTTTAAATGCAAGCCCGACACGCTGGCACACACTCACCGTGTGTACTGAGACAATATGTAGGAAACACTACTACGATCTTAAGCAAGGCGACAAAATGAATCTCCGCTCGCGACTGATACGGCCCAATTCAAACATAGTCAGCGCCATTTTGTTTTGACAAGCGGCTGTGTCGCCCGTCGGTCAGCACACAAATTTAGACCTAGAACCAATATATTAGAAACGCTATTGGAATCGAGTCGGACCGGTGTAGAAACATCGGAAATTAAGGGAGGACCAGACACGATTCTGTTTGCCGTCTAACGTGGTCCCAGGACGAAGTTACAAATATTTGACGTGTCAATTTTGTGAATGTTGACCGAGAATTGCGGTTAATATTCCCGACCCGACTAACCTGGAGCGCGGTCACCCTTTAATTAAATGACTAAAACAGTCCGATTGTCGATTTATTAAGTTGAACTTACATTTGTTTTCGAGGAAGGAAGGCGATCGGACTTTTGGTTATTAACTCCAACACAATAGTAACTTTCACATGCTTCGAAAATGTATAATTTTGAACAGAACTTTAATACAAGTAACATACCTACCACCTTGTATGTTAGCTTATATTTGCGTAGTTAATAATAATTAACTAAAATACTGCATAAAACACTCATTTTCGAATTATTTTTATACCTTTTTAATGCTACCTCATGCACTTCCTAAACAAATAATCAATTAACATAAGACAAAAATCCAGCAATTAGCCGGAGCTAAAACAATAACAAACAATAAAGGCCAGTGGATAGTGAAAAGCTGTAGCAGCTTGTTAGGGCGTATTGCTCGTTACCGCTATTTGTTTTCGAGTGGCAACATCGAAGAGTCCATAAACAAAAAAACACTTGAGCGACTATTTTCATTGACAACAATAGCACCGCGTTAAGAGCGAAGCTTGGAGTAGGCACTTACTTTTCGCGACATAGGTATCGGAGTAGGGGCTTTCGTACAGTATTTTCATTGTGTGCTTTTAATTTTGAGTGCGCGAACTAGCTCGCTCTCCCGGGACGAATGTTTGCGAGGGTAATATTTGCTTCCGCTATAATTCAGCGGCCCGCCATATTTGCCGAAGAGCAATCATTTTAATATCGTCAGGCATCACATTAGGACCGAGTGGGATACTTACTGTGCTGAATGGATTAATCTTTAACTAAGATGAAAAAAGATCGTGGTTCATTCAGAATCATAATTCATTTAGAATTCTTTCTATGTGTAGGTAGCGGTACTCTATGATATTAGATTTTTATTTAGAATTTGACTTCTAAATTTCTTTAAGTCCAGAGTGCGTGTTGGTGGTTACTTAGTTTAAAAACAACTTTACATATCATTGAACAATTAGGTACGTACAGTACAGTTTCACAGTTTTTCCTCGGTGTAAGACAATAGACAGAGAGAACCTCGTGTTGAATGGTAGAAGTCAGCTGCATAATTAGGATAGTTGTATAATTTCCATAAACCTACTTATTAAATATTTTCCAGGCTACATTACTGTGTAAACGAAACCAATTATTGCGACGTACCTACTGCTTGATATTTACCTATCTTATAAAGCATACCAATGCAGTTACAGAATTAAACAACCTTTTGATATCTATCAAGAAATTATTCACACTTAGCAAAAGCAAAATGTATATAAACTTGCTATGATCTAATATAAGAAACAAATAGCTTGCTTGGTTATTGGTTAACACTTCGACGAATTCCAATAGGCGCTAGTTCATATTCTGTTTACAAACAATTTTTATAGTCCTTTAAATACTTTTCTCAAACAACCTTTATAAACTATTTAAAATAACTCGCCTATAAATCTATAAAGTATGATAAAATTGTAATTGTAATTCTTACGAGTAAATCATTTTTAGGCTTCAATGGAACCTAAGGTCGTCCCACGCATCGATCCAATCCTTTATACACACAAATGTTTTCTTAAGATAAAAAAATATTCGACAAGCGTAATATCAAGTTCTCTTTGTGTTAGTTGATGTATAAATAAACTATTACATATACATATACTATATATATAATTTCATGCAAGTACGGCTTAAACTGCAGATTGAGGATTCCCTCTATTTGTACCCTACTTCCTACCTTTTTATTAGCTTTACCTGTATCTGATAAACATTTTTGGGAATCGTACTTATAACAATTTAAACGCATCAGGATTTGAACCACCGACTCTTGGAAACCGTCCAAGAGCACTGACTCCTACGCCATGAGTTCAGTTTGGACAGTTTCTATTTACGTATCATACAATCTCTTTAAAAATTGTAAAAATATATACTATAAAAATATAGAATATTAAATATAGTTTTTTATATTGGTTGATATATAGACATAGACACATATATGAACGAATTTAAAAAAATCTTGCAACTCTATTTTTGTGTAAAAATGCTATAAAATTATATTATGAACCTCTAATGTCCTTGGCAAGACCAAGACTTGCATTGACCAAGTGTACGCGGAAACATTTTAAACCATGTTTTTAGGTTTAAAAAAATATTCTTATTTTAGATGTAAATGAAAATTATTTGAAAACAGTAAAACATACTCTTATATCTCGTATTCTTAAAAGAAAATAAAGTTATCCGTAATTATATTTTTTGCAAATAAGGCTTTTTAATATTTAATAATTTCACTTCGACTTCACTAGAGTAAGGCTTTCGTTTTAGTGTTTCTGCATGTTCCTCAGTTTTGTGATGTGCGTTAGCTGAAACTGGTTATGAATATAAATAAATATGAATAACATTCAGGTAAACAGGTTATGTAATGCAACAATATAGCAAAGATAAAGTGGGTTCGATTTCCACTCGGACGTATGATTGTACTAGCGGCCCGCTCGCGGCTTCGCTGCGTGGTCTACGTGGCTGTTTCGGTATATTGCAACCCTCGGTGGTGGATTTTTGAAAAATAAAGTGACCTATGTTTAACCTTGGATTATCAACTACGTATATGTCAAAATTCAATACAATTGGTCAAGCGGTTTAGATTTTTCATATAAACTTTCATCCCCTATTTCAACCTTTTAGAGGTTGATTTTTGAAAAACTAAATAGCCTATGTTAGACCCAGTCATCTTTACTACTTTCATTCTAAATTTCATTCAAATTGGACCCGTAGATTAGCCGTGGAAGTGTGACAGACAAACACACGGACATTCGCATTTATAATATAAGTATGGATTTAAAATACTTACGTTTGTCTGCAATGGTAAGACAAAGTGAGATGTTAAATACCGAACCAAATATTAAAAATTTGTTCGTTTCTCTGACTACCCTACTATTCGCTTGCTACATAGTATTTATACCGTGCTGTTTAAGATAACAGCAATATACGGTATTTTTTGTATTTATTTATCTTCTAAAAAACAGAACCTCCTTCCTTGGTTCTTTAAAGCAATCTATCTTGCTCATTAGGTTTACTTTCTTTTAAAGGAAACTTTACTATTATATACTGTATTTTAACGGCTTACGAACGCCATGATGATAGTGACAAGGATGTGACAATAGATATGTCGTGGTCATATCGTAAAATTGTCGATTTCATGAAATCGTTGACTATATCATGAAATGATCGCAGTTCGTGAAATTACCAATTATATTATAAAGACACCTTATTTTACGATTTGACCAAACGACGATGAGGAAATTGTTAAACGTTAACAAATCAACGATATGGTCAAATTCAGTTGGTCATTTCATGAGCTGCGACCATTTCATAATATCGACAATTCTGCGATATGTCCACGACAGAGACAGAGAGTTAAAGTTGGTTGTGTGTTGAAAAAATATTATGATTATTGAATATTACTTTTCTCGCTTTAACATTTTGACATTCAGCACGTCGTACTAAAAATCCGAAAAAAGTCTTTAAATTGAGCAGAAAGTGGCCAATGAAGTAAATAGGCTATTTCTATAGTTTCATACAGAAGTAGTCCAGAAATATTCTATTTCAAACAAAATTATTGTACTTTTTAATTATATTTTACACATAAAACTTTAGTATGATATTAGTAAACTTGTTAAATATTAATGAGTCACTCCTATATATTCTATATATATATTAATTGTTTATACCTTTGAATTCAATAGTTATTGAGTCACGAACTGAACGTAAATCTTTGTCCCACCAGAGAAATAGAACCCACAGCCTAATTATGATAATTATGCTTTAAAATAGTGATTGTATTACATCATGATTTTTCCTGTATAGCAAGGTAGGCAGAGAAAAGCTAAAGTCCAGATACTGTATTCCCCATTATCCACCCAAATTAGATGTTAAATGGCGGAACTCAATGTCCCGCTTTATCTTGACACCAAAGCGTAAAAAGGAAAGTAATGGTTTAAATATAATAATTTCCCCGAATGGAAATAGAACCCACAACCATATCGTATACAGTCAGATATCAGAGTTACGATGAACTCTGTAATTGTTTTATTTTAATGAACCAGAATATTTTACATAATACAAATCATTTGAGGCATCTTAATGAGATGTTGTATTAGAAGTAAACGACATAATTTCATTACATTGGTGAAATTATATGATAATAACAAGACGAAGTTTTTAAACTATTACAAAATATAAATTTGTAAATACTTTTAAAATATCTTGAGAATTGACGTCGTCTTAATCGAGTATTCATATAGAATAGAATAAAATCTAATATATCGCTGAGAATATAAAATCTATAGCTGAGGACACAAAATTGTCGCATTTATTAATTCATCCCTATGAAGCAGTCAGCGCCATCTATTATAACAAAAGATAACTACTTCACGTTAAACTTAGACCATCTTTTGTTGATTGATCAAACTAATACAGTATATACTTTTAAGAACACCAATAGATGGCATTTACAATAAAATTATATGCGATTAAATAAGAATAAGAAAATTTAAAGTAAAATGTAAATAATAGATAACAAAGCTTACTTCCATAAAACATTAAAACCGAAAATCAATTTGTTATTGAAATTTCATGTACCTCACACAATATACCATTATTCGATGGTTCATGTTACTAAAAGTAGTTAAGGTTTTAAATCATGGCGCTTCATGTGCCAGTATGTCAGAAGTTTAACTTAAATATAAGAAAATATGATAAATACGTCGTTGCGAATATACATGGGGTCAGTCGTGGCGCAGTGGCACGAACATGTGACTGTAAACGACTAGTTGTGGGTTCGATTTCCGCTTTTTTACATTTAAAATTGTTCATAGTTTAATTGTGTATAAAATTGTTTAATATTGTTAAAATTGTTCAATTATCACTAAAGGAAATAATTATAGTTCAAATATTATCAATTCTTCCGTATGATAAAGGACCATTAGGCGTTGTCCTAATTGGGAGCGATCGTGCGATGGTGCGATGCGTTTTCGTCGTGCGATGAGATCAAACATACAGACTTCGTCAGAGTGTCCTATTTGAACCTCACAAGTAATCGTGCGAGCACGAGCGTGAGATGAAAAACGCATCGCACCATCGTACGATCGTCGCCAATTAGGACAACGCCTCACGATCAAAGTGGTCGTGCGATGTCCTAACAGGTGTCCTAATAGATCGCACGACGTCCATCGTGTAATGCCGTCGATCGATGGCCGGCGCTCACGGCAGTTTAACGATGGTTCATTACAGAGATGCACAGTGTTTACTGTCGAGCAATATTGCTTTAAAAATTGTAAATGACATTGAAAAAAGCGAGCCGACTGCTGAGAGTCACAGGTATTGGCCCTTGCCCCTCTCGTCCTGCGCCCCTCATGCGTCGACGCATCGCGTAGGTAACCAATTGGAACACTCAAAAGAGATCTGTTGTTTTGATTACACGATCGTACCATCAAACGCATCATACGATCGATATTAAGCATTTCGTGTGCTCGCACGATTACTTGTGAGGTTCAAATAGGACACTCTGAAGAGACTTCTTCGTATGTTTGATCTCATCGCATGACGAGAACGCATCGCACCATCGTACGATCGCTCCCAATTAGGACAACGCTTTAGTCTGCCACTCAACCCCTCAAATTCGGTAAAAAGTAGATACTGATGTCTTATCACTTCATGTCTTTATAAAGTTGCTTCTCATTTCTGACTACCAAAGACAGGAAAAGTATAAATAAATAAATAATTGCAGTTTTTAAATTCTATAATTTTATTACAAAATACACTTACATTAATATTCTAATATTAAATGCAAAAGGCATGTATTGTCTGTCCTTAAGATAAAAACATTATTCTTATTTAAAAAAGTCATAATTAAATTGTTAATTTAAAATATAATTGTCATGCAATATGAGATTGAAAATAAAACGAGACGTTCCTCCGGCATCTCAATATCTTACCAAATAAACTAAAATACACCCGTCATTACATAATCGTGATTAAAATTAAAATTTCAGATAAAACAAAGCTTACAATTAATGGCACTCATAATTTTAATTTAAAATAAATAAAAAAATATCTCGAATACATAGACTTGGCAGACGAATACTGGTACAATCTCTACAGAAGAACGATTTGAAGCTACCTTGAAAATTTGCAATTATTCCGTTCCCCACTTTCTGCCAAATTCGGAGGCATTGCGTGTTAAGTGGCGGAAATTAACGCCACGCTTTGCCTCGACACCAGAGCGAAGAAAATGGAAATAAATATTTCCACTCCTCGAATGGGAATCGAACCCACAGCCAGTCGCTTTACAGTCACACTTTGTGCCACTGCGCCACGACTGACCCCAAATTAATATGCTAAATATCTTCAAGTATCGTTGTACTCGCAATACTTTGGAAGATCAGTTTGTAATTACCACATAACGTAAAATCTAAAAGTTCTTAACTTGAAAATTTTTAACTCCAATTAATTTATAAGAATAATATGAGAATATTTTTAAATTAAAAGTATATCTCTAAATGCTTCTTGTGTTTACCAAATATTTTTTTTTTTTATTTTATATTTTTTTACAAATATAGCTAGCTATGCACAACAATGGTAAATAATAAAATTTTAATCATTTCCTTTGAATAATTACAAAATGACCACATAAAGAACTTTCATATTGCTTTCCTGAATAGTTATGTTTTTACACTTGTACTAGTCTTCGTCGGACCAGTCTAATTATATACTTGGTCCCATTTGTATTAATAACTAGATTTTTTTTATGTCTACATTATTTATGTATATAGAGAACGTAAGTGTCAAATCTCTTTGCTTTCTTAAAAAAAACTTACATTTAATATTTTTAAAATAATAAATTATACAAATAAGATTTAAGTCCCCAACCATGTTAGTAAGACATTCAGTAAAATAAAATAATAAAAAAAATAACTACATGAAACAAACCAATTATTCGAGTAATTGCACTCTTTTAACATTAAAAACATAAAAGCAGCTTCACGCTTTTTGAAGCCAGTTTTTGAAGCACAAGCTTTTTTCAGGATAGTCAGTGAGAACCTAGTAAGATACTACATTCTCTGTTTTCCATCCGAAATCGTGAATATGGGTAAGTGGCGGAACTTAACGCCGCACTTAGCTTAAAAGCTTATTAAATAAATCTTCACTTAATAAATTAATAACACAATTCTTATTCAACAACCAAGTCAAACTCTTCGATATCTTCACACATAGAGTTGAAGCCTGCAGCCCATGCTTCCACTTCTTTTTCCTGAAAACAGTAAAAATGATTAACTTTTAATACAAAATCAGAGAATAAAAAACCTACAATTTACAAAAAAAATCATAACACTTCTGGTATGAAGAGCTGCAATGAACATAACAATGATTAGACTCTGGCTAGAGTATTGACAGTGTAAGTTTCTGAAATTCAAATCAGTATTCGTGCCAGAATAATATAAATTTCCACAAAATAAAAAAAAATGTTTTAAATACTAAATGATATATAATGTTTTAAATAAAAATAGTAATATTAACAAAATTGTGAAAATTTTCTGATTTAATTAATTTTCTAGAATAAAAATAATGTCAGTCTCAAACAGATTGTAGCCAGAGCTAATTTTAATAGCATTACTAGATTACCTAGATCGAAACAATGCCTATGTATATATCTATCACTGGATACAAAAAGGCCACAAATCGAAAATGAATTGAAAACTGAGGTATATACTGACTTAGAACTCATTTCTGTTTAATAGAATGATGAAGCAGTGTTGGGTTACACCACTCAACACATAAACTCTTGAAAACTGGACAAAAACTAGGAAAATATCTTAACATGAATTAAAATCAAAACAATCCTTACCTCTTTTTTAGATAACTTTTGCTTTTTCGTTTGCTTTTTCTTAATAACCTTTTTAGGTTTCTCAGTAGGCAATTTAAATGATAAGTCATCTAAATTTTCGTCACTCGAAGGCTGATCGACATCACTCGTTTGGCTTGTGTCACTGTCCATTGAATTTTTGCGGAATGCCACCCTTTTAGGTTTACCATAGCTCTTGCGAATGGGCTGAAAGTTTAATTATTACGTTTTTAACAAATTATTAATATATCACCTTCATAACTATCTAGCATATGGTAGATGAATATGACTAATAAAGTGAGCCTATTGTTGACTAGTTTGTTCGATTTCCACTAAGAGAAATTATTGTAAGTTAGTTATTTTCATTTCTTCACTTTGGTAAAACTTGACACTAGGTTCTATCTGAATAACCCGCTATACAGAAATAAAAGTGGCTGATGAACTTTATAACAAAAGGTAACAACTATCAATAGTAATAAGTAAACAATTAAGTCATCACTAAATATATCTTATCTAATTAAAATATATATATTATAGAATTTTAATAATAAATATATCTTATCTAAATAAAATAAATATTATGTCATAAAATTTATTGATACTATTTTTTTTTGCTCAAGGGCTTAGAAAAAGTAGAAGTAAAATGTAAATTACCTTCGATAGTGTACTACATCGACATCTTCAAACAAATGAACTGATTGACCATCATCATTTTCAGTAGCATCAGGTAGAGCTGGCTCGGCTACAGTGATTTCCGTACTGACAGCTGCCTCTGGAAATACTGGAGGTTCTGTAGCTGACTTCATTTCACCAAACAATTTATTTACTCCTTCAGAATTATTAATTGGTTTTGATTTCGCAATTACTGGTATAACTGCTCGCATTGGACCCTTTTGTTGATTCAATTCTCGTAATACACCTCTAGTTCTAGCTCTTAATGATCTAACTTTTTTCTTCTTCGGTGAAATATTTTCTTGATCCTCAGTATCGTCAAAACCAAAGTAAGTGTTATTTTCACCTGATTTATCATTTTGGTCACTGGCATTATTTTGCACATTTTCATTATCAGTTCCTGAACTAGTATTGTTACTATTATTTTCAACTAACACTCTTTTAGTAGGTGTTGTGTTCAAATCACATTTATCATTTTCTTTGTATGGTGAATTTTCTGTTACAATTGTTGTATTTGTATCCTCAAACAGAGAATTAGCTTTCACTGGTGTTGCTTTTACTTTCTTTTTTTTATTAGCACTTCTTTCTACAACTTCTTTTATAAAAGAAATTATGCTGGTCTGTTTCAAGTTAGGGCTTTCAACTATTTGCGGTAAAGATTCATCAGCTTCTGGCACAATGTTTGTGTAAACATGTTTTTTTCTACTATCATTGATAAAAGAACTTTCAAGGGCAGGCGTCATATTAGGCTTTACATAAGTATTTGCTTGCCACTTAATGGGTAGGCTTCCAAATTCCACCCTCCAAGGGCTAGCTAATGGATGCCTCACTGAAGCATTCATACTGCTGCTTGCAGCAGGTTGTTCATCAAAGAAACTGAGATCTTGAATATTTGAAGGCACAGGTATTTTTTCTATACTTTGATTGACAGGTGTTTTGAGACGATATGGAGAGTTTACAGGTGAATAGTCTATATAATCGTCATCTGCTTGCATGTCCATAGCTATGTCCTCCACTCTTATAGAATTGTAATTTCTTTCAGGGATAAAGCTTTCATTTATATTTGTGTTTTGTATTTGAATAAAATTAGCAGGATTACTTTGCATTGTTTTTTCTGTAACAACTGGTTTACTCTGAACTGGTTTACTGTCTAGAATTTTTGGTGGTGGTGATGATTTTGTGGCAACTGTACGTTTTAGTGCAGCTAAGGCTTTAGCCAAATTTTTATCATAGTTACTTTTTACATTAACAGTTTTAGGTTTAGTTGGCCTTTTAACAGTTTTCTTCTTTTTTTTCTTAGCAGGAGGTGGTTCTTCATTTGGATCATAAGTAAACTCGTAAACATCAACTTTACTAGAATCTCTTTTAAGTGATGTTTCTTTACGTTTCTCAGATACATCCTTGCTCAATATACTTCTCTTGCTCAATATACTTCTATTATTGTTTAAAACAGGTGATTTTTTCGGTGATGGCTTTGTTTTTTGCTTCTGTTTAGCATTATTATTTGTGTCTGAAGATGTTTTACTAAAATATCTCTTTATTGTACTTTGTGTAGAGAGTATTCCAGGAGATTGTGATGGTTTTTGAAAACCAGATATAGGCGTTATTTTAGTACGAGCATTTTGTGACTTTTTAACATTTTCTTTATTTACTGTTTTGGTTTTATTTGCTAAGGGAGTACTTGCATTGATAGGTTGTACAGGTATAAACTTATTTGGGCTAATAGAATGATCATCAAACTTACTTGGCAACTTACAAATTCGTTTAGGACGACTTTTTAGTAAACTATTATCTAAATCACAAACAGGTGATTTCAATGGTTTTAGAACAACAATAGGTTTCTTAACAGCACCAGAAGTCATGATTCTTGCAGATTTTGTAACAATTTTAGGAGTCGAAGGACTATCCTTTCTATTAGGTAATTTCGCTGGTTTAGTAAGTTCATTATAACGGCTGGGAAGTTTTTTGTTACGACGTGGTCTTGTATTATTATCATCACATTGACTTTTCGATTTTGTCAATGGGGACGTTTTAGTATTTTCAATAAGCATAGAAGTATTGTCGTCTGATGCTGAGTTTGTTTTATCAGCCAAAGCTTTTCTCAAAGGCTTAGTATTGTTAACATTCTTTAGTGTTTTAGTTTTTAAAACACATTCATTTTCTTTCAATGCCTTAGCAGCTTTCGTACCTCGAGTTTTTGGTGGCATGACGTAAATTTACACAATGTTAATATAAAACATTCTCAAAAGTAAAATTAGTCTCATTTATGTAGTTAATTTTAAATAATATTGGTATACACACTAAAAACCTATACAACTATTTATTTTGAGTACACTTTTATGATTTTCGCTCCTTTTTATGAATGGTTGACAACAAGCACAGAATACAGATTATAAAAGTATAGATAAATAAAAATGATATGTATTTAACTATAATCGAGATATAAAAATGAGCAAGTCTATCGAGATCTCTTGTAAATCATTTTAAGCAATTTATTCATGTTTTTTATATTAAAATTATGAAATAGGTTTTTACATTTCTCTTTAATTACTATTTCTTTATACATTAAATAGTAAATTAAGTAATAAAATTACTACATAAATCAAAATATGATGTAGCAAAAAACAAAATTTAATATGATACACTATTATAATATATTAAACAAATTACAATTTTGAATTCACAATTTACAAAACAAAATAAAGACTATTTCTTTTATGAACGGCAACACCAGATTTGAATGTTTCACTGGAATATATTTAAGTATTCAACCGTTGTTCTTAATAATTTTGAAAGTTGTAGTGTCGAAGTGAAAAAGTTCTTCTTTTGCGAAAACTGATTTTAAAATAACATTTTTAGCATTGAATAATAATATTACTATTGGTATTTTATGGCTCTTACAATAATTGAAGGTAAATAAACCGTTACGTGATTTTTTATTATATTAATGTTTATTTATATCAGCGTGACCGTATGAATTTCAAATTTAGCGTTTAATTAAAAATGTACTTGTTGTGTTGTATCAAATATTAATTTAAAAACACTTTTTTAGTTAAATTATAATTACTGGCTGCTTAGAAAAGAGAGGACATTAAAAAACAAAAGCTGACATATTTTACTCTTACTCATATTAACGGTCATGACTAGGATGTGAAAAATACTACAATCACTTAAACTAAGGCTTGTGTTTAGCGAAAAATAGACAAAATTACCCAAAATGGTGGAAGGGGAGACTAATAAAGGTACTATTGACACGGTGCAAGTCGCCCTTAGAATAAGGCCTTTAATGCGAAATGAAATCGATAGAGGCTGTGATGAATGTATAGACGTGGTGGCTGGAGAGTCCCAAGTACAAATAAAAGATTTAGCATTCACTTACAACTTTGTGTTTCCTCAACATATTAATCAACAGGAATTTTATGATACTGCTGTAAAAGGACTAATTGGGAAACTTTTCCAAGGTATGTATTATTTTATACTTTAGTAAACAATTTTTTTAGTAATTTTAAATATATAACCAATTTATTTATGTCTTACACAATTGTAACTTAATTTGTTACATAAAGGCATGCGGGTTAGTGAACTCATTCATTATCATATTGTACTGCTTCACAATGGAACTGGTTGAGATATTAATGTTAATCTTTCAATTTAAAACTTCTTTTTATTATACAAGCTTAAATTCAATTTCAGTGCTTTTATTATTTACACAAATAATAGAACTAGAAATATACTTAAGCCTTAATATTATATAATTATACAAGATAGTCAACATTTTGCACTTTATTAATTGCATAATTTATTTATAAGAATTCAACTAACAATTTGATTTAACAGGATACAATGTAACAATATTAGCATATGGCCAGACTGGCTCTGGCAAAACCTACACAATGGGAACAAATTACTCAGGATCTGATGGGGACTCTACTAAATTAGGTATATATAATGCACTAAAGATATTTAAATTAATTTATAAATTTTAATACATGCAACTTCAACCCCTCATAAATCACAGTCACATCTTGTCCACTGAACTACAATGACCTCAACAATTATCTTTCTGAATAATTATCTAAATATTTTTCTTATCCTAAGAGCAAGTGAAACAATTTTATGAAGCACTATTAATTTAAATCTTATCACAGGTGTAATACCACAGGCTGTAGCTGACATATTTGACTTTATAGAACTGCATGAGGATAAATTTATATTTAAAGTTAGTGTATCATTTATGGAGCTATACCAGGAGCAATGTTATGATTTGTTGTCTGGTAAAGAAAGAAATCACAGCATAATTGAAATTAGAGAAGATGTCAACAAAGGTGTTATTTTGCCTGGTAAGTGAAATTTGTTAAATCATTTATAGCAGAGGTGAAGATTATTCAAATATAGATTTTTTCTGTGCAGGCCAAAATCTTATATCTATATAATAATTAAAAGGTTGCAGGAGAATTTACTAAGTGCATGTGAGTGGCCATAAAGAGCCACTGGACTGTATGTGCACTCATATGTAAATCACTTTTTGCACACCCCAGAGCCAATTCAATTATATTATTTTTGTTTCCCCAGTCTAGTAAGACATGCTCTCTCATTTTACATGCATTGTTTTGAAATTAGGTTGATGTGGAGGACGAGGTGAGAATGCAGTTTCTTATCACTAGACTAAGTGCAATGAAACTTTTCATATTATTTCACCTAGTTTTGCTTTACAACATTTTAATAAGCCTAAAACATATATTTTAGTATTCAAAGAGAACTTAAGTAGCCCATTGTCTATCCATAGACAGTCACATTCACAAATAAAGTTTTATAAGAAACAAAATTGTCATCATCATCAATCAGCCTTAAGACATGCACTACTAGGAGCCTCCACCTCAAAGAATGCAATACATAATCTTTTGCCTCCCGCATTTAGTGGTTCCCAGCAATTCTGGCGAGATCACCGACTCACCTATTGGAGGCCCAGGCTATGCCTTGTTTCGTGGTCGCCATAACATTCCCATCTTATCCGGGGTTCGATTCTATGAACGATGTAGCATGCCCATTGCCACTTCAGCCACTTAAGACCTAAATATATCCAGATTTCCTTGCGTTAAATTTATTGTATAATCTATATCTATATATATAATAAAAGAGTAGAAAAGTGAATTCTGTACATGAAAAATTTCAGAAAATTTTTAATTGGGTGCGTTAATATATCGATAACAGAGGCCAAAAATCCACTCGGTAGAATTTTTGTCTGTCTGTCTGTCTGTCTGTCAATTTGTTCGCCAATCACGCAAAAACTACTGGATAGAAATGAATGAATTTTGGTATGGTGATAGCTTATAGTCCAAAGGTACATATAGGATAGTTTTTATCCCGGTATTCCATGTAGTTAAAACCGATATAAGTAAATCATTTGTATACTGATATCTACCGGGTAGAAATTAATGATTTTTTGTATGGAGTTAGTTTAGAGGTTAGAGCAACGTATGGGATAGTTTTCATCCTGGTATTCATTACAACTCCCGCAGAAAAAAAAAAATTAAAATAAAATATTAAAATAATGTTGATAGTTCACGAGTAAAGCTATATTATTTTTAATATCAATAATTTAAAAAATTATAAAATAAAATAAGTATAACATTTGTTAAAGATGCATTTGACCGGTCTATAATAGTTTGTATCGTCTATACGACAGCAGATGTCACTACGATTTCTAGAACGGGTAGCGCCATCTGTTATTATATAGTTGGCATTGTATTGTTAGATATATCCGTACTCATTAATATTATTATTATAAAAATGAAAAAATCTGTATCTCTTCTATCTGTTATGTTTTCACGGGTAATCTACTGGCCGAACTGATTTAGATCGAATTCGTAAAGATTGTTGAAGACGCAGGGTCAACTACATATAGGCTACTTATAGGCCAAATATAGGCTACTTTTGAAAAAATCAGACCCTAGAAGGTTGAAACAGTGGATATATAATACAATAAGTAACACAATTGTAAAATAGAATAAAAAGCGTAAAATTTATTTAAGATATTATGACCGGTTTATAATACTATATACCAGATGGTATATATGTACGGAATTTGCGGAATTTGCTATCATCTAGATATATGATAGCAGGTTTCGTATGTTTCCTTACTATAGAACAGTTATCGCTATATGTTATCAAATAGTATAGACATTGTACTAGATGTATCGATGATGATTTTCTCAAGAACATAATTAGGGACGCAAGGTCAAATATAGACTACCCCCCTTTTACAAAAAAAAAACCAATCCCAAAGAGGCAATAGAGGATGAAAGTGGTAGTTCACGTGGCGAAGCCGCGAGCGGGTCGCTAGTATTAAATATTTCCACTCCTCGAGGGGGACTCGAACCCATAACCACTCACGTTTACAATCACACTTTGTGCCCAGCAACTGCTTTCTCTAAGTAGTTTCTAATCTTTATTTTTAGGCATAACTGAGCTACCAGTGACATCGACAATGGAGACTATGATGGTGTTAGAACGAGGTTCGTCTGGCCGCGTGACAGGTTCCACAGCTATGAATCAGGCCTCCAGTAGAAGTCATGCTGTCTTCACTATTATAATTGCCAAAGAGAGTCGAAGTGACAAGTGAGTGTGATTGATACTCATTTCAATTTTTATTGTTCAAATTACGTAGACTAGTAGAAAATTAAAAGTATTATAGTAATATAAAATAATAAATTGAAGAAAAGGGACTACACTAAACTATTTGTGGCCAGTCGTGGCCCAGTGGCACAAGCGTGTGACTGTGGATTCGACTCCCACTCGAGGAGTGGAAATTATATTTCCATTTTCTTCGCTCTAGTGTCGAGGTAAAGCGCGGCGTTAAGTTCCGCTACTTAACACGCAATCCTCCGAATTCGGCGGAAAGTGGGGGATGGGGTCTTAACACTAGGTTCCCTCTGCCTACCCTGCTGTGTGCGGGATAAAAAAAAAATCTATATATTTCTAATATTAATTCAAGACGACGTAATAGGAATATTAAATGTAATATTAGAAATTTACGACATACCTAAAATTAGTTCATGTTATAATTTTTTTCAAATTGGATTTGAACCTTTAGCTCATTGTGCCACTTTAAAACTACGCCACGACGAAAATTGTTCTTATAATAAAAAATATTCTATTTATTGCAGAAATATAGCAACAACTTCAAAATTCCATTTAGTGGACTTGGCTGGTTCTGAACGTATTAAAAAGACGAAAGCGAGCGGCGAGCGTTTGAGGGAAGGTGTGAAGATCAACCAGGGCTTGTTGGCCCTTGGAAATGTGATATCGGCACTTGGAGACGGCACCAATAGAAGCTTTATTAGTTACAGAGATAGCAAGCTTACTAGATTGTTACAAGGTAAGATAATATATTCTTATTGTGTTATTGGTCAACTAGTGACTTTCTTGGTTACCTTAATTGAATCTGGAATGACATTTCTTTCTAGATTTTATGAATTATGCACGTACGGAAATTTAAATGCTTATGTAATAATTGGTGTAAGTTTTTACCAGTCTAGGTTTATTTATTTATATATACATAAAAAACAATTTTCTATGTATACATTCTGCTAAGTGATTTCCTTCGTGTAGTAATTTTTTAGCGTAGTAATTTAACCGGTTTGCACCGGTGTTCCTAAATTTCAAGTTGTAGCAAAAAATTAAAGACAACCTTGCGACAACCCTTACTTTATACATTATTTGATTCCCTTACTATATACATTATATTCTACACTTAAACCATAGGTAGCAGTTGGTATAGTAAGCGTATTTTATCTTGATCAAACGTATCTGTATGTGCTGAAATTTCGCACAGATACAGTCAACCAATCAATAAGAGCCTACGAGTGACTGAAACACAACACACCATGCGTAATGGAATCACTCTATTGGTCTCTAAACAGTCTCGCTTACGGTTTCTTTCCATTTTTCATACAAATTTACATCCTCTGCTTCAGCCCATTTAGGGGTTGGTATTCGAAAAAAATATAGCCCTGGGTATTCAACTAATTTCATTCAAATCGGTCCAGTAATTTAGCCGTGAAAACGTAACACAAACAGACAGGCAGACAGGTTTCAGATTTATAATATTAGATTTCCCCCCACAGACAGCCTCGGCGGTAACTCGCTAACACTGATGGTGGCGTGCGTGAGCCCCGCCGACTACAACCTGGACGAGACGGTGTCGACGCTGCGCTACGCGGACCGCGCGCGCCGCATACGCAACAAGCCTATCATAAACCAGGACGCCAAGGCCGCTGAGATTGTTAGGTGTGTTTGTTGTTTATTTATTAGCTGAGATTGTTAGGTGTCTGTTTGTTTTTAGTGTAAAACGCTCCGTTCCTCATTTTCCGCTGAATACACTTAGGGATTGAATATCATTGTAATATTGTATATAGTGAAACTACAAATATTAAATATTAAAATTAAGAAAATGCACACAGTAAAATGGTTTACTTTATAAACATTATTCTTCTGTAGATTAAACAACTTAGTAAACGAACTTCGACTCCAGCTGCTAGGCAAGATACCTACAATAAGCGAACAAAACAATGAACAGCTACAAGAAGAACTAGATCGAGAAAAAGCCAGATATGCAGAACTCTTGAAGAAACACAAACAAGTCACAGAACATTTGAGCAACATGTTGGTAGAAAATACGAATTTGTGTGAAAAAGCTTTATTAGCTGAGGCAGCTAAGGACAAAATTGAAAGGAAGCTAAATGAGCTAACTGAACAATGCAATCAGACTATTGAAAATCTTAATATGACTGAAGGCTCTCAAGATGATAACGCTCAGAAAACGTCTGTGGTGGATTACTTGAAGGAGGTTAAGTCTCGGTAAATATATTCTTTTTTTTTATTTCTTTCGTCAATATACAGCTTAGCATCTGACTACAAACGGCTCGATCTCCGTTTTGGTTTAGTCATTTTTAGAAGCAGATTTTTTTAAAATTTCTTTACATAGATGCTGACAACATAAATAAATAATAATAAAAAGCGTAGTGTCTTGACATTTAGTTCTGTCTAATTGGTGCTAGATGGGGAAAATGGTGACGATGAAAAAAAAAATTTACTCCTTTTGATTTTTCATTTTAAAGTCATAATTACTTTAGACATTAAATGCAAGCATGCTATGAAATGACGCACTTAGTCAAAAGTGGTTTTAAAATATTTTAATATTAATTTACTAATTATTTAATGATATATAAATTTTACAAATATATAAATTCTACAAGTATATACATTTTACGACTTTTAGATTGGAAGATTTACAATCAGTTAATATGAAGACCAACGAGGAATTAATAGATCACGAAATAAAGTTATCCTTTGTGAAAGAAGACACCGATGGAGAGAAAGTGGATGAAGAAGTCCTGTTGAATGAAGATCAAGCGGTATTAGAGGAAGAGAAGAGAGCAATGGGACAGGTAGTGTTGGATGTTCTTTTTACTTTGGTAATAAAATGTTTTTAATATGTCACTTTTTACATAAGTGCCTAATGTTTAGATATTTAGTCATGTGTAATACAGATTTTAGGGATCTATAGTTTTTTTACGCATTGATCTTTTTAATATTTAATTAAAAAGATCAATGCGTTAAGTTGTTTAAAAGTTGTTCTATTTCATTTTTGATTTGATTAACATGCTGGTTCCTGTTTATTCCTGTATATAAAACTACTAGTATGAAACAAATTCATAGTTAGTATGTAATGGTATCCATATAGCTACATTCATAATTTATTTATATTTTAATTGAAAAAATATATAATTAATGTAGATAATTTATCTAACATATTTTTAACAACTTACAAACGAAAGATACAAATATATTAAATAAGTAGGCTTCTTAAACTCTTTTCACATATGTTTTTATTCAGAAAAACTAGTAAATAATTGTACCATTCTACAGGTGGCTTTGAACCAAGAACTACAAGAGCTCAATCGCGCTATGGCCATCAAGGCGTCCGTGGTTCAAGCTATACTGGCCAATAACAAGGAAATGCTGGACAGCCACAATAACTTGAGAGAAAATGAAGAAAAAATATCTAAACTAGAGCGGGAGAGGGATGAGCTTTTACAACAATTGAAGCAAACTAAGGTTGGTTGTTAAATATTAGTTTATAATTTATAAATTTATAAATAGATATTTATTAAAATAATGCAAGAATAAAAGAAAAAGAACATGTAATATATAAATATTCACTATTTTAATATTACAGTATATACATGCGCAAAACAGTGCGCTATTAAGTGATGTAATATGGCATTACATTTCTTGCCGCGTAATATTACATTTTAGCATTACTTTAAACATCACGCGTAATGTCGCGTAAAGACATTACACTACTATCACACATGGTAGCGCGTGATGTGATATTACTGAGATACTGATGACATGTAATATGAAATGTAATAAGTAATACGGCATGCCCATCGCACCGCTATTTGTACAATGAACTAAAGTTGATTGAATAGTAGCCAACACATGATTTTTCGAAATGTCGTATGATTTTACCACTATTTCAAACATTACACGCAATTACATGTAATGCAAAACATTACTATCACTCCTGCGTTATTGATATTTATATTAAAATCTAAACAGTAAAACAGTGTTTTACTTTTATATTATTAAAAAATAACTACTTTTGATACCAATTCTGAATTTTGTATAGGTATCGTAATATAGGTTTCATAGTAGGGTAACAGTCGCAACAACATAAATTATACCGTGAGTATTTGTAGCTATCTCATGATTTTGCAAAAAATTATAAAAATTGCATTCCGTGAAATAAATAAACTAATTATTATCATTTATCTGAGCGCTTTCTTGCTTCGCACACTAGGAAATGTGCGTGCACAAATATAAACCTTATGTGTATGATAATACAGTTTTTTTTTTTTTTTTTTTTTTTTTTAATACAGTTCTAAATAAATATTAAGCCACTCTCGAAGTGTCGCGTCGCGACGTGAGACGCACGTCATGTCGTCCTCTTCGCACAGCGCACGGGCACGACGCCCGACGCACGGCCGAGACGGGCCGAGCAGTGTAATGTGATGTTTAGGTGTAATGTGTGATGTTTAGTTCAGCCGTGTGATGTGTAATGTTACAGTACGCGGTCGAGTGATATTACATGTAATTCATCACTCGCATTAATTACACATGTCTACAGTATATATTACAGTAATTTAGTAAGACTAAGACTCGTAAAGTCTGTATAAAGTCGAATGTTTTGTTTTTTTATTTTTTTTTATATTGTAAGAAATTGAAAGTACGTATGTAATTAATTATTTAGTAACTTCGAAATTGTAATTATTTAGACACAATTTCTAAACTTTTTTTCATTAGCAAGAACACTTTTTTAAATCTACCCCTACGAGTAATTATAGCTGCTTGCCATATATTTCTACCCTTCGTAGATTATATGGCAATAGCTATAGTTGCGTAGTTCACGCGGTGAAACCGCGAATTGACCGCTAGTTAATAATACTTGGATTTTTAACATTATACAGAGTAAAGATCCTTCACATGAAGAGCGTCGTACAAAAGTGTCGACTTTGGAGTCAGAAATAAGTGACTTGAAAAAGAAATGTCAACAACAAGCCAATATCATTAAGATGAAAGAAAAGAACGAAGCAAAGATCGCCGCTCTCAATGCTGAATTACAAGCTATGAAGGCTACTAAGGTGTGTTATATTTTTGAATAACTAATTTTTAGGTATTAAAAATTATATGACAGGGGTCCCGAAACTCCTTGATAGATAAGCTATTTTTGAAAATTACTAAGATTTTTGCGAGCTGAAATTAAATACGTAATTATAAGGTTTGCAACAAAGAACATATATTGGGAGTTACAAATAATATCATTCATAGATACGTTAGTTAAATTTGTAATGCTTCTTAAAGGGAAAAATGAAAAACTATAAAAACTTTCAAATTAACTACTAACTAGATTTACCATTTATTTAAATATACTTATTTACAATTACAAGAAATATATTTATTACTATTATATATAAAACAATAGGTTGATAAAATTAATTTTTCAGTTATAGTTACAAAAGTCAGGATATCATTACTGATAAAAATGCTACTTGCAGTAGGAATTTTAAATTGAAATGGAATGACCAGTCATTTTGATTATTCTGGCAAATCTAGTGTTAATATAGTGATACAACAATTACATATTTTTCATTTTTCTGAACTCCATTTTTTGTCATACATTAGAGATATAGTTGCTTATCTTAATCTCATACAAAACCTTGTTTAAATATGATGTTATTGTTTTTCATAATAAATTGAAAACAATTTTAAAAGCATTCTTATTTCTTATAATATTAAATTAACAATTCAGGTGAAAATAATCCGTCAAATGCGCGAGGAGAGTGAGAAGTTCCGCAAGTGGAAGGCGGACAACGAGCGCGCGCTCCTCCGCCTGCGCAACGAGGACCGCAAGCGCGCCACCGCCATGGCCAAGATGGAGACGCTGCACGCCAAGCAGCAGAACGTGCTCAAGCGCAAGATGGAGGAGGCGGTCGCTGTCAATAAACGGCTTAAGGTGGGGGAATTACTTAGTGTTAATCTATCATTGTGCCCAGATATGTCTAGGGTGCCAGAGCGTCTTAGGACTTATATGTCCATATTATATGGAAACTCGTTTAAATTATTTTGCATTTTAATCTGGATACACTTCAAACTTCAGCGTAAAGTTGAAAGTAAGTAAAGATATTGTCAATAACCAATCGAATGATTGCTTATCCCATCGTAAGCTGAAGCCCAAATCTGTCACGTATGACCGTAAAAGACAGGCTGGCATTATATCGAAAGTTCTAAATTCAGTTCAAAATACGTCATTTTAATCTGGATATAATTCAGGCCATAAGCCACAAATTTAGCTTTTGGCACACGACAGGTTAATCAACCTGAAGTTAACTCAAAAAAAATGATTTACTCAAAAAAAATGATGCCATATCAATCAACAAGGTTACAGTTTTTGAATTAGGATCGATTGATATTGGGCGTTATTGTGTGAAATTTGTGAAACGGACCACGGGAAGTTATTACACGCTTTATTACTTTAATTAACTTATTTCCAATATTATATGTTTCCTAAAATGTCTTTTCAATTTCCTAAGTGTGAGAATAACCCTTTAAATTTTTGAAAGACTAATATAAATTTGCAAAAAACCCTTACACCTTCTTACCCTAATCCTGTCATAAAATCAGGTTCTTAGTAGTAGCTTGTTTATCAAATTTTGTTCATATCATTGTAAATTTTTTAGTAGTCGAATTTAATATATTATTATAGATTTTTATTGACATATAATAATTATTGATTTTTTTTATTTAGGAAGCATTAGACAGGCAAAAGCAAACTGCAATGAAGCGCAATGCCAAAGGCAGCGTGAAATCGGGCGCCGTTCAGCAGTACATAGAGCAAGAGTTAGAAGTGCATCTTAGTATCGTGGAAGCTGAGAAGTCTTTGGAGGAGTTGATGGAATATAGGTAAGAAATTGTTTTTTAAAAGAGGTTTTTATTTATTAGATGATTTTTGATATATGTGTGTAGATGTATGTGTATATGCCATAGCATTGATAAATTTCATAGGAATATACTTAAGTATGAAGCTGGATTGTTCAGTTCCGCCATGAGTATTGAAATAATCAATATCTCGATTTCGGACATAAATTCGGGAACAGTGAGGAAGACCCACTAAGTTCTCTTTGACTACCTTAGTATGCGGGAAAAATCCTGAAGAGTAAAAATTTAGCTGATTCCCTTGATAAACTTGTCTTGTCTTGTGTTGTGTTGCCTCTGAAGAGGATTAGTCCTAGTAGGTTATTAGAATGAGAGCGCAGTTGCCAGTTACAAGTTTTATTTTGTATAATTCCGTGAATATATTTGAACAGGCAATCTTACTTGGATAATCCTTAAAGGGCTAAATTTCAAGTTTTATATTATTATAACAAAAGTGACACTATGAAGTAACTACATGTTTGTAAAATTTATATTCCTTTCCTAAAAACAATCCAATAAATAATAGTCTTTTTTTACTAAATTAAACATGCTTATAAATTATATTTTTAATTATATTTTTATTCATATTTATAGAGCATGGATAACGGAACAAATAGAAAACCTACGCAATACCACCGACGATGAGACCAAGAGGAAGAAGATCGCAGAACTAGAAGACGATCTCGCGCTCCGCAAGGCGCAAATATCTGACTTACAACAGAAAATATTAACTGCTGATCAAGGTGAGCCGTTTAAACTCTTAAATGCAAATATTAGGTAAGGTTAAATGTTAAGACTTAAATACGTTAAATTTTATATTGAGTTAAATTTTTATTTATGAAAAAAATGGTGCAGCTAGCATTAAATCTATAAAAATATAGTTTACATTTTACCTGGTTACTGAGATTTCGTTACTCAACATGCATTGTTGCGATTTCGGGCGAAAAATGAAAAACAAAGTGTCTTGTATTAAATTTTCTCTGTCTACCCTACTGTACGGAAAAAATCTTAACTCTAGGTTAAAAAATATTCGACATAACAAGAATTTTGTTATTTAAATATGAATTTACTGCCGCAATTGAAAGACCATGATAAATATTTAAACTAGAAAGAGTAGATTTAAACTAGATTATTAATATTACGGTTATTTCTGCTACTTAATAAGCAGTCTCAATTTCATGTAGAATGTAGAGAATGGAGTGTCTGGACACCATACTCTCTCTGACAAAAAAAAATCACATTATTTTATGTCTATAGAAAACAAGTCACGCATCCAATGGGACAATATCCAATCCATGTTAGAAGCAAAGGTTGCTCTCAAATGTCTGTTCGAGTTACTAGTTGACGCTAAGAGGGAGCTCCAGAACCAGAGCGAGAAGGGTTACCAAGCCCGCTATGAAGAAATCAAGGAGTCTTATGATAGGCTTATGGTGGAGTTTGAAAATAGCAAGACTGAGTTTGAACAGCAATTGGCGTCTGTTAAACTGCAAAATGAACAGAAGGTTAGCTGATATTAATTATTTTATGTTATTTATCATGTTATTTAAAGAGTTTAGCTCTGTATTGTGGTAAATTATTGTGGCATATTAATTGTAAATGTGTTATATTTGTTTCTAAATTTATGTTATTTGGATTATGATTATCATATTATATCTTAGTTATAAAAAAAGTTAGTTTTTAGTACATTTTTAAGTTTGAAAATAATTCTTATAACATTCTCAATTTCAACTTTCCATTGCTTGCACTCTTTGTTGTAGAATTTAAATTAAATTTTCGTTGTAATAAATATACATGGTAACTTTTATCTTTCTATCGCCAGTAGTTTTGGGTATTCATTTTCAGTTAGTTAGTCGATAGAAAATAACGATCTTGAGGATCTCGAACGTATTGATTTAAATCTGAATCGTTTGTTGTTTTTTTTTATTTATAATACATATTTCTTATTTTTTAGTTAAGCGCCCTAGTAGCGTTGCAACGCGGAGTGGTCGGCCACGGGGACCGAAGCGAAGCCTGCAAGCATCTGCAGAACGTTATACAGTACCAACAAGACAGGCTGGACCAAGTTGAACAGGAAAATGTATGTATTTCATATTTAAATAATTAAAAAAAAACAAATTATTGTACACGCATTTTATCTTGAACAGTCATATCTACGCTTTTCGAAATTCCGCTCAGGTACATTCAACCAGCCAATGAGACTTGACAAGTGACTAAGACACAAGATATATATGAGACATAAGATGCGTAATGGAATCACTAGTATTTGTGTCTCGATTATGTTGCGGAGAGCGAGACGTTATCACCAATCACTTCCTAAAAGTTGGTTCTGCGACGCCTGTTGTAACTAGTTGTTCCGACCTTTCAAGTTAGAATGCGCGTACTTTAATTCTTGATATGTAGCGATTGTTGATAGTTTTGTTAATTTTCATAATAATTGTAACAAAAACGTTTAAATTTCATACTTTAATCCTTTTTTAGTGTATTTTTATATATTTTTATTATCTGTCGATTGGTGACTAATTTGTTTGTTTAATATTAGATTATTTCTTTTTTTATCGTAGAATAGTGTATAAGGGATAGTATAGTAGATCCATTTAAAATAATAAGTGTCAATATTGTCTTTTTGTTATTTTATATATTTTTTTGTTTATGCCGCTTCTACATGCATAATTTAGAATTAGTTCTTGAAAAAGTATAGTTATATTTTTTTAAAATAACAGCAATTGCCATATATAAAGCGTGTGATTTAAAAAATAATACTACATTTTATGTCATTTTATAAATTCCCAGAAAAAATTAGCAGATGAACTGGAGGAGTTGAGAAATGCAGGCAAAAAAGCTAAAAAACGACCTAAAAAAGATCCCACTATTGACGCTTTGAAAAAAGTGGAGTATGTGGAGCCCACCGACGAGGAGGACGACGAGTTCGAGGACCCCGAAAAGGACCCCGACTGGTGCGCTACGCCCTTGTTCAAACGTATACAGGTGCGTATACTATATTAATCTTATAACGTCAATGGCCCTAGTTGAGCGACACTTATAACGTCAAGGCCCCTAGTTGAGCGACATATATAAAGCCAATGGCCCTAGTTGAGCGACACTTATAACGTCAAGGCATCATTTTTGCAAAACTAATGAATGGACGTGGTTCAAATTTATACCAAATATTCATTGATTTTTCGAACTACTTCCATGATTATACGAGTATTTTACCTTGCAAAATAAGTGTCGTTTATGCCAAAATGCTATGAACTATTTTTATAGTCGAGAAAGGTAAAAAAAGGCAAAGAAAGGTCTAAACGTCAAGATTGACAACAATAGTTTAAGCTACAGTAATGTAAATCTTAGTGCGTATAAAAATAGGAGGAAGCACAACGAATTATTCTCCAAATTTCACAGTTTATAGAACTTATCAAATGGAGTAAGTTTTAGGTAACAGCAGAAGTCGACGTTAGGAGAGTGTATCCTTTAGAAAATCATCAATGTTTAAATGGTCCGTTCACGAACAAGTCACTCTTGTTTTGACTTGGTAATAAAAATATTAATAGAATTAAGGGTAAAATCATCAAAAGTACTAAAAAATGAGTATTTATGAACCATATAAATAATAGCTTGCTGACCTGATATATCATAGGAGGCTTATTTAGAGGCAATTTATTCTAACTCTATTTTTCACAAAATACGGCTTAAGCGACTGAGGCTATTATTTATATAAAGATTGAAAATAGTTCAACTGCCACGGCTGATTATTCTGAGGAAAGCAATTGTTATAAGCGACTCAAGTAAAAAAAAATTGGAGATAGTTAAATGATTCAACGTCCAATCAGTGTTTAAAGGAGTGTTTAGAAAATCGGTTAAAAGACAAGTCAGTAAAAAAAATTAGTACGGTAAAATGGTGTTAGCGGCTTTAAGTTGAAATATGCCGCTTTTTATGTCGCTTGACTCATTGTATTTCAGAATGAGAGCAAGGTAATTGTGGGGTAAATCTGAGCTCAAGAGATGCGGAGAAATCTGCTGATTTAATGAATTAGCTTTCATCCGTCGATATTATTCTGCTTATGAATGAATGTATATTTTCTATAAACTGTATGTGTTAAAATTAAACATAATAAAAATAAGAGAGGCAGGGGGAGACCTCGGTTGACCTTCGCAAACACAGTGTCGACAATACTGGAGGAAGGTCACGTAAAAAGCATGAGGATCCCCCCGGAGGGCATGTATGAAGAGGTTGATGACAGTGGACGAGACGAAAGAATTATACACCGAAGCGTTTGGCGATCCGTTCTTTCTGATTACCCCGCAAAGGAGACAGCGTGCAGCTAAAAAAAAATCATGTTAACATGTGGAATTTCATGTTGTCGACGTCTTCTCTGAGGGCTAATCAAAGTTGTGAAATTACTCTATAATAAATGATTGCACTATAGGCGCAGCGCTCCCGGCTCACCATGAACTTCACGTCCGACGCGCGCGCCCCCAAGCGCGGCAGCGACGGCGCGCCGCACTGCACGTGCCGGGGCAGCTGCTCCACCAAGATGTGCGGCTGCGTCAAGTCCGAGCAGGGCTGCGGGCGCGCCTGCAGGTGCCAGCCGGAGCTGTGCAAGAACCGGCGCGCCTCCTCCGACAGCGACGACAAGGAGAATAACGTGACTCACTTACTTATATCATTATAGGCATTATGCCACATTTGTTTTGTTATCTTCAAGTTCATTGATTTTCACTTATATGAGTTTACTTGCGTTACAGCCGTCCAGTACAGAGCATTCTCTAAATACGACACCGCGAGCATCATACTTCGACAAGCGGTAAGTCCACCACTTTATTAAACTCTTGAGCTCTACTAAAATACGAGTATATAATATGAAAATGCCCAGTTTTCAAACATCGCAGGAACTAGAAGAGTTACAGAGACAACTCGTTCCAAATAAAACTTCAAGATTTTCACAAAGTTTATCAGATAGAAGGCTAAAGACATACGGGCAGACGCAATGGGCTTTAGCTCTGATGCTATATAACATATGCGTAGCGCCTATGTCGAGTTATTGTGCGAATAGTATACTTCAGTATGGAATGGACGTTGCAAGATATAATGTGATCTCGGTCATCTTTAAATATTTACTGAAACAGGTTATTTATACAATTATGTTTTGGGGGTTTTTGAAAAACACCTTTTTAGTTTCATCATTTGCTTATTGATCTTTGTTTAATCATAATGTGTTTAATAAGAATTACAATGAATGTATTGAAATAGTGAAATTTCTCCTGTATACTAATAATAACCTGACCTACTGCTATTCTTTTGTTTCATATTTGAAATTAAAAGTATGATACATTTTTAAATTAAATTTATAGAAATTTAGATAATTAATTTTGCATTCAGCTAAATTGCGAACTATGCCCTTACCTGTACATGTAATTTAATGTAAAATTGTAACAATAATAATTGTAATATTAGTTCAATGCGATACAATAACATGTTTTTGTTCAAGGCGTAACGAAAAGTACACTTTCTATAAAAACTTATCCGGAATTTGGCACATATTTAAGAGGAAGGAAGCGCTTAACTTTACTTGTAAGTGCATAGTTCTGCAACATTTTAATGTACTCGTAGATATATAGATATTACAGACATTTGTCTATTTTTGTTTCTTTTTTTAAATATTTATATAACGTAGATTCTCTATATTTTTACCAAATTTCTTGTATATACTTAGTTTGCAGAACTATGGCTTTAGTAAGCAGTGTTCTTTCGTCTTAGATATTATTATGTTATCGTCGTTTATTTAGTTTGTATGTCGTTAGGTCACACTTTAGAGGGTACAGAGTGTAAACCTGCTTATTGCCTATTAAGTAAACTAGCATGAGAGAGAGAAATAATGAAAAAATATAATATGTATATGAAAATGTATTTTTGAGAAAGACTTAATTTTTGTTCAATTTGGCTCTTTTTTTTTCTTACAATTCTGAAAGAAAACTAACTGACTGACTGACTGTTTAAAAAAGTTTTTACTTCAAAGAAGCACATCGCAGTTTTATACTCTACGCACTAACATTGATACTGTATTATCAAAGTGTAGTTTAATTATTTTTATGGTTACAGAGATCACACCCTTGATGCTACATTTGTAAAGAAAAAGAAAAGTTATCTTCCCAGAAGTTGTTGCAAATGGCGACGTTTAAAAAAACCCAGTGCAGGTATCTCATACATTTTTAATTAATCACATCTTTATCAATTGTATTTGTTTTAAATTAGGGTTTCATACATTCGAAATAAGGTAGAGTGTGGGTTCGATCCCGCTCAGGATCAGAGGATATTACATTATTTTCATTATTCCTCGTAGTACCGAAAAAAAGCGCGAGCGGTGGTGTTACGTATACACCACTCGGACACTGGAGTGTTAAATTGCAGCGAAAAGTGTTAGGACAGTACTCTGTACTAACCCTGGTGTGCGGGGTGAGGGGTGAATCTGAAAAAAGAATCATTAAATTGTTAATAATCTTTGTTGTTTCAGGACTGCCTACTAATAATAAAACATTATTTAATCAATAAGTTAATATATGAAGTTCCGACATGACAATGGTGTAAGATACTTCAAATTTACTGTGCCTTGATCTTATCATAGAAATTATACTATCTGGACATTTGGAATTTATAATGAACTATTGTGGTTGGCTTGAATTGACGACTGGTACATTTGTTTATTATCCTTAATTTGTATTTTATCGTGGTATCGTTTAATTTACTGGAGGGCGATCTCTAAATAAATTATAGTTGTATATGATCGTTTTATTTCACTACCTAGCATAAGCTAAAGTAAGTTCCACTGTTATCGCGATTGGGTTGTAGGTTGATTCCAAAATTGAAGGACGGTTCGTGATGTAGTTGTTATAATTACTTTTCCAGCCCCGCTCTGGTGAACAAGATAAGCGCGGACGAGAACGGAGTATCTGAGAATAGAACGCTGGAAAAAAAAAATGTAATATTATAGAAAACATCATTTTTAGGTTAATTTCAGATATAAAATGATCAAAAAATATAAAAAAAAAAACGGAAAATGGTTCTTATAAAAAAGCCCCATTACGCTTAGAAGTGGTTGGTTGTCATTGAATGATTAATCTAGTTTTTAGAAGTGATATGAAAAAGTATCTCTAGACTTGTGCCAATTGCCATGCCTCCGTGCCGCGCTTGAGCTGCAACTTTCGTAAAAATATTATAGATGTTGGCTGTTAATTCTCATTAAAAAAATATAAAAAAATATTATGTTATCATATTGAATATAGCGTACTACGTTGTCGAGGAGTAAATAAAAAAATAGCAAAAGCAACGTCACGCGGGTTCCCAGGCGGTCACCCTCCAATACTAACCAGCGCCCGATGTTCTTAACTTCGGTGATCGACGAGAACCGGTTGTATTAAACGTGGTATGGACGTTGTTTAGCGAACACTTGATCAAAAAACGAATAAATAACATGAGTAGATTCTATTGAAAACAAAAAAAAAAAAACAACAAACAATTAATAATTATGTATAAAACATTAGAAACATATTTAATTTACATTATTCAACTCAACGCTTTTCGTATTTATTTTCAAATTTCCCCATTAAACGTCATCATATAAGCAAACGTAAACTTTAATATTTACAATTGATATCTTGTTCCTAAAAAGTACTTAACCTTAAATTTTTCATTGTACTTCATCTACACATAATGATGCTCTACTAACTGTATTACTGTACTTTTGTATATTTTTTTCTAAAAATCATTAGGTTGATTCCACCTGTTATAAGGCATCATCATAATATTTTGTTTAATCTCCCAAAATTAATTTCAATATCCAAATTAAACTTTAAATATTGAAACAAGGACAACGAAATGACGCCTGACATAAAATAATGCAATTACACTCAAAATCAAAGTGCATTGCACTTTCATTGTAACATACATATTGTATATTCTCGTTGCCGTACGTGCTTGAGTATTTATACAGTTATTGTGGGGGTTGTTGAAAAAATATTGGGCGCTAACCTGTTTGAAACGTATTCAAAATTATGTATAAAAAAGAAAAATATACCCCAAAATATGATAAGAAAAATACGGAAGTATGAAGACACGAGTATGGATAAAATTTAAGAATATCTCCAAGTGCTATACTCCTCACAGATGATATAGGCCATTTTTTTTACGGTCAATTTTTTGTTCCCGTTAGTTATTCAATCCATCCATTTGTTTATAAGGTTTCTTAAAATGTTCACTTTGTCATTTTTATTACATCTAAAGATAATTTAATCGTATATTGATGAAAAAGTTCATAATAGTTTTAGTGAAGCACTACGATTTGCTATAATACCTAATATTAGTAAAGAACACTGGTTGAGTCTCGTCTCGAGAGTCGGCTCGTATCGGCAGTGCAGAGTGGTGCATGATTGCACTGCAGCGCGGGCCCCGGCTCACCATGAACTTCACGTCCGACGCGCGCGCCCCCAAGCGCGGCCAGGCGGAGCGCCGCACTGCCACAGTGCGGGGCAAGCTGCTCCACCAGAGTGCGGCTGCGTCAAGTCGAGCAGGGCTGCGGGCGCGCCTGCAGGTGCCAGCCGGAGCTGTGCAAGAACCGGCGCGCCTCCTACGACAGAGACCGACAAGGAGAATAACGTTGACTCACTAATGAATCATATAGCATTATGCCACATTGGTTGTTATCTTCAAGTTCATTATTTTCCACTATATGAGTTTACTTGCGTTACAGCCGTCCAGTACAGAGCATTCTATAAAATACGGACACGCGGCATCATACTTCGACAAGCGGTTAAGTCCACCACTTTATTAAATCTTGAGCTCTACTAAAATACGAGTAATATAATATGAAAATTGCCCAGTTTTCCAAAATCGCAGGGAACTAGAAGAGTTACAGAGACAATCGTTCCAATAAAATTCAAAGATTCAACAAAGTTATCAGATAGAAGGCTAAGAATACGGGCAGACGCATGGTTTAGCTCTGATGCTATGTAACATTATGCGTAGCGCTATGTCGAGTTATTGTGCGCATAGTATACTTCAGTATGGAATGGACGTGCAACAATAATGTCATCTCGTCATCTTTAAATATTACTGAAAAGGTTATTTATACAATGATGTTGTAGGAGTTATTTAAAAAACACCTTTTTAGGTTCATCATTGCTATTGATCTTTGTTTAAATCATAATGTGTTTTTTAATAAGAATTACAATTAATGTATCAATAGTGAAATTTCTCCTGTACAATAATAATTACCTGACTAACTGCTACTCTATTATTCATATTGCAAATTAAAACTATGTACATTTTTAATATTAAATTATAGAAATTAGATTATTAATTGCATTCAGCTTCAATTGCGAACTTATGCCTTACCTGTACATGTAATTTAATGTAAATTGTACAATACTAAATTGTAATATTAGTTCAAGCGATACAAAAAACATGTTTTGTTCAAGGCGTAACGAAAGTTTACACTTTCTATAAAAACTTATCGGAATTGGCACATAGTTAAGGAGGAAGGAAAGCGCTTAACTTCGTGAAAGTGCATAGTTCTGAACATTTAATGTACTCGTTATAGATATATAGATATTACAGCATTTGTCTATTTTTGTTTCTTTTTTTTAAATATTTATATTACGTCGATTCTTATCTTTTACCAAATTATTGGTATAACGTAGTTTGCAGAACTTATGGCTTTAGTAAGCCATGTTTCTTTCGTCTTAGAATTATTATGTTCTCGTCCGTTTATTAGTTTGTATGTCGTTAGGTCACACTTAGAGGGGACAGGTGTAAACTGCTATGCTATTAAGTAAACTAGCAGAGAGAAATAATTGAAAAAATATACCTAATATGTTATATGAAGTGTTTTTTGAGAAAGAAAGGACTTAATTTGTTCAATTGGGGCTCTTTTTTTCTTCAATTCTGAAATAAAAACTAACTGACTGACTCACTGTTTAAAAAAGTTCTTCTTCACAGCAGCTCATCGCAGTGTGTACTCTACCGCACTAACCTTGATACTGTATTATCAAAGTGTAGTTTAATTATTGTTATGGTTACAGAGATCACCACCCTTGATGATAATTTGTAAGAAAAAGAAAAGGTATTCTTACCAGAAGTTGTTGCAACTGGCGACGTTAAAAATAACCCAGGAAGTATCTCATACATTTTAATAATCACATCTTTCTCAATTGTATTGTGTTTTAAAGAGTGTTTTCTACAATTTAAATAGTAGAGTTGTGGGTAGATCCCGATCAGGATCAGATTATATTTAAAATTATTTTCATTATCCTCTGTAGTAAGAAAAAAGCGCGAGCGGTGTTACGTACACCACGCGACACTGGAGGTGTTAAATTGCAGCGAAAAGTGTTATGGACAGTACTCTGTACTTAACCTGGTATGTGCGGGGTGAGGTGTGAATCTGAAAAAGAATTCTTACTTGTATAATCTTTTTTTGTTTCAGACTGCTACTAATAATAAAACATTATTTAATCAATAAGTTTAATTATGAAGTTCCGGGACATGACAATGGTTGTAAGATACTTCAAACAAAAATTTTACGTGCCTTGATCTATCATAGAAATGATACTAATATGGACATTTGGAATGTTAATGAACGATTGTGGTTGAATTGACGCCTGGTAATTTGTTTATTATCTAATGTATTTTATCGTTGGTATGTTTATTTAAGGAGTCGATCTCTACTTAAATAAATTTATAGCTGTATACTTATCGTTTTATTCTCACCACGCTAGCATAAGTACTAAGTAAGGACACTGTTATCGCGATTGGTTGTAGGTTCGGTCAATTGAAGGAATGTTCGTTGATTTAGTTGTTATACTTTTTCGCCCGCTATGGTGAACAGATAGCGCGACGAGAAACGGATATGTGAGAATAGAAACGCTGGAAAAAAATGTAATATTTCTATAAACTATCATTTTAGGTTAATTATGAATATAAAATTGATAAAAAATAAAAAAAAAAGTAGAGGGTCTTATACAAAAGCCATACGCTTAGAAGTGTGTTTGTTGATTAATGTTATAATCTATTTGTTATGAAGTGAATGAAAAAGTATTCTCTATGACTGGTTGCCAAATGCCATGCTCCTGCGCGCTTGAGCTTGAACTTTCGTAAAATATATAGAGTGGTGGCTGTAATTCTATCTAAAAAAAATATAAAAAAATATAGGTATCATATTGAATATAGCGTTACTTACGTGCGAGGAGTAAAATTAAAAAAATAGCCAAAAAAGCCAAACGTCAGCGGGGT